>OY754959.1:4040625-5387500 GCA_963576555.1 Ferdinandea cuprea
GGCTATGGAAACTGGTACATTGAGGTAGGATATGGTCATTGTGACACTTAGGGCACCTTTGCTTTGATTCCACAAAGTGTGTACGAATAGGAACTGGAGTTTTGTTACGAGTTTGAGGCATCCGACCGAAAGCATAACAGGATTCTAGACAGCTACAGCGATTTTGTAGGAAATCAATAAGTTCGTTTATTGTTGCATTTTCGCGACACCCGATGTGTTCTGCCCACGCCTGTTTTGTGTCCTGGTCTACTTTTTGCACTAAAAGGTATATGAGCCACGGATCACGGTTATTGGAACTCAACGCATTGAGTCCCCGAATTACCTCGTCAGCAACGTCAACTATTTTACGAAGCGTCTGAGCAGTTCCCGAATGTGATGTTGGTAACGATAGGTACGACTGGATGAAGGACTGCACGATGAAATTAGTTTTGTCGAAACGTGCTTCCAACCTATCCCAAGCCTCAATATAATTACTTTCGGAACAGGACATATGCTTCAAAAGATTGGCTGCATCACCGCGAAGGAACGATTTCAGATACTGGAGTTTTTGCGAACCAGTTAACGACGTACTTGAATCAATCGAACTTGTGAAGAGGTCTTTAAAAGCCGGCCAATCCTTGTAATCCCCGGAAAATATAGGAATGTTGGCTTTTGGGAGATTAATGGATGACGGACGGGTAGAGTTATTAAGATTTTCTAGAAAAGTTGCCTGTTGGCTAGCTAGCTGTTCAGCAATAGAAACTTCGGGCGGTTTCGCCGCAGTTTTGCCAATGATCGCGATTGTAAATTTAGAATGCGCCTCGAAATATTTCTCTTCGTATTCCGCGATTTCGGCCTCGGGATCACCGTAATCTGCATCGTCGCAGAAATTCAAAAGTTCATTATTAAGGGTCACGAAGTCTAACCACGATTCCTTCAATTTATCAAAACGACTTTGCAACATAGGAAGTGGACAGTTTTCGCTAATTGACTCTGCGAAAGCTGCTGCACGTGTTATAGCGCCTTTTGCCTGGCCACGTTTTGCCCTAATTACGTTCATGGCGAAAAGGGTGGAAATTCAAAATAAACCAACGAGGAAATTCTCAAAATGCGCGGAAATGTCTTTATTGAGAAATAACACGATTCCTTTTACCGAATAAAAACTGTCCCGATGAATCACGTGTTACCGTTCTCAAGCTATATATATGAGCGTATATGGTACATATATGTACATACATATATCATGCACTGACCCAAGCACTATTTTAAATGTGAATTTTACGCGATCTAGTCTTTTTGTATTATTTTAAAGTCATACAAATTTAAGCGAATTGTTCGAAGTACAATATAAATCCACTTGTTAGCCAAATACAGATTGTTCGCAAAATGTCTTACCACACTTGTACCACGAAATATCCAAAATAATAATAATTAAAACCGAATAAATCCATTTAATCCGGCTACACGAAGGACCATGTTGTAAATTGGTGTTCAAAAAGAAAAACTCGATAAATCGTCCGAGCATTAAATACAAAACAATTAAACTTCTTATTAATTAACAAATGGAATTTTATTATTAAACTTAAACTGGAAAGAGCAATTACGAGCTTCAGCGATGTTATTCGTACAATGGTCAAACAGCAAAGAGACAGAATTAAAATATTTTTCCAATCAGAACTCAAAAAGTAAGTACATACATACATATTGACCGCAAGTGCTTAGGCCGTTATTAGAAATTGAACAGTTTATCATTAGAATAAGTTAGGAGAACAAGAATGAGTAGGTAAAAGCAAATTACAAATAGCAAATTAACAAAAAAGTGAATAGGGTGATGTTGGCGTGTGTGGTAGTTTGTCACACATTTCAGAACAGCTTCCTTGCGGCCATATCCTTGGCATACAAGACGACATGCTATTTTGAAGTGTAAATTGATGGCGCTATATGATATTATAATTGTTAGGTATTTGTAGAGCTGGTTGAAAGCTCTAACCGTGACCCTTTATTGCTTCCGCAGCCTTTAAAGTTTCCATATCCATTTGGAGGTGGTCGTTTTGCGGCACACACACACACACACACACACACATCGTGGGTGTTATCTTTTAGCGACCGAATGCCAAACTTAATGTACTCAATGTAATCTGTGATCGCCCCAGAGTGATATAAGGCCATTATGGTGTGCTAAGAAAATTAGTTTGTCATAAAACAACATGCTGAGTCCCTGTTATGGGGCATCAATCTGCCGAGGAATGGCTGTATAGTTTGCACGCCTGTGGGGAAAATATGGAAGTTGGCTGTTACGCTTTCTGCTTCCTAACATGTTATTTGATATTAATGAGTAAGATCCTGGCAAGGTTATATGTAGTTTTTATCATGCGGTGCCATGTGACATTTTATTACATATTATGAATTGGGGTTTAAATGATGTTGTTGTAGGTGAGCGTAAGGTCGTTGGTGGCGGGGCGTATACGAACTCTTTCATATCCGTTTTTGTGGCACCTTGAGGAAGTAACTCTTTTGACATCAGCATCCTGTATGGGTTTCGCGGTTTCCTGAGATGTGTGTATTAATTTCTCGGAACAATTTAAAAGAAGTTCGTTTTTAAGAAGAAAGTGCGGTTAAGCAATTTTGTATCTCTTGATATTGTTCTTTCTGACTGGAAGGGTTTAGATAAGTTTAAATGTATCTTCATTTGAGGATAATGAAGAGGAAGTTACTTTTATCAGTGAATAGCGAACGGGGTGCTTATATGGAGGCGGAAAGGTTATAGGAACGTATCTGAACTTTCAGCGACAAGTTGAGTTGATGCCGTTTTTTCACTTTCAAACTTTCTTGTGTAGATTGAAACCAGTAATGGAATTATCGAATTTGAACCGCCTTATGCGTTTATTGAAAAAAGAGATGAAGACATGGTCTGAGTTTGCAGGGTTATGTCGGGTTGACATGGCTGCTGGACTTTTGTCGCTGTCTTTTGGACCTTAGAACTGGGTATGGGGTGCTGGACTACCCTACCACTAGATATAAGCTATCACTTATCCTACACCCACGTCATGTCGCCATTAACTTTAAAAATATACAACACTACTTGCCTTATATTGCGCCGGTTTTGTTGAAAATGAGCCTAGAAGGACATCACATCGTGCTTTGGGGTGTTGTAGTCCCCAATATTTTCATGGAGCGATTTTTATTTGTCAAATATTTACCTTGAGTTCACCAATGAAAAACAGCACGAGCTTGCTTCGCCGATGCTGAACTAATATGTCAATTTGAACCTATTCGTAATCTAGCAGATATTTATTTATTGCAAAAACTAGTGGACAAAAATACGTTGGCCAAGACAAGAATGATCAAACGATTTAAAAGTAATGCGATGCTCGGGACGATGCTAATTTTCAAATAAAACCTCTTGGGAAGTACAGCTCCCCAAAACACGGAAATACGATTTGAGACTACGGCTTCTAATAATCGACGAGGCAAGCTGTGATGTCTCAAACCCCGTGTTGATATATCTCATTTTCACCAATGAGGGATCTCAGCTCTGCTAGTCAAACCTGGTCATGTGTTGCAGGGTTAGGTAAAACATCTGCCTATAAATGATGGCATTGGATTCTGAAGGACCGATTTTGGGCAAAAATCGTTCGAGCATAGCGACTGGTATCTCGCGAATAATACCAGTAATGTTGGCTTCCAAAGCGTCAATCGTAGCTGGCTTATTACATATATCCCATTCCATATTCCCAGAGAAAATAGTCCAAAGGTGTGCCATCGCACGATCTAGGCGGCCAATTTACCGTAGCAAAACTTGAAATTAAGTGCTCATTAAACGGATTTCTCAACAATTCAATTGTTGCACGCGCTGTAAAAAACACCGATAATCTGTTCTTCCATTCTGACATATTCCAGACATTTATTTGAATAGAAAAGTTATTTACTTGCTTGTTTAACGGACTCCCGACCCGTAAAGAGTCCCTGCCTGAGACACGGCAGCCTTCAATCCTCTGCGATCCCGGGCACGCTGCTTCCAGTTGTCCAGACCAAGCGCTCTGGCATCCGCGATGGCTTGGTCTTTAATGCGGAGGTTCGGTCTTCCTTGTCGTCTCGAACCTGGCGGCTGGGATTCGAAGATCCTCTTGGCTGGATCCTTTTTGTCCATTCGCTCGATGTGGCAGAGCCAATGTAGTCGACGTTTCTTGGCCTTTTGGACTACATCCACATCTTGGTACAGCTCATAGAGTTCGCGGTTGTATCTTCTCCTCCATTCGCCCTCCTCGCACACAGTACCAAATATCCGTCGAAGGATTTTTCTTTCAAAGGCTCCCAGTATTAACTCTCCTTTCCTGCTTATCGTCCAGCACTCGGCGCCGTATAACAGAACTGGCAGGATAAGGGTTCTGTAGAGCATGCACTTTGTCCTTCGAGTTAGGAGTTTTAAACCCATTTGTTTTGCCAAACCGAGCAGTAGCAGCGGTTTCCTAGAGTAATTCTTCAACGGATCTCCATTAAGATGTCATTTGTGGAGTTGATGTCTACCCCGAGGTAGATGAACTCCTTAACTACCTCGAAGTTGCTGCTATCAACAGTGACATTTTGTCCTAGTCGGTGGACAGATGATTGTTTGTTTGTTGATAGCATATATTTTTTTTTAGCATGGCCGTTGACTTGTACCAGCTGAGACGAAGATGCTTTTAATTACTGCAGGAGTAACGAAGCTGGTCTATTAAGAAGTTCAAAGACTACGTCAAAGAACCCATCTCGAAAAAATCAGATCGTGATCCTTCAAAAAAGCAAGATCACTTCATTTTATTTCATATCAATGCGAAAAATAAAGGGGGGCTCATACGAAAGCAGCAAGGAAGAAGCACGTGGCCGATTTTATCTGCTTTTTGGATAAGGTTTGTTCCCTTACCTACCTTTACCATACCTACTCTTACCGAAAGTTGATAGACCACGGCTAAAAGGAATTTTTCCGATTTAGACTGCATGGTCGCCGTTCTACTGCCCGGTTTTAAAGGGGCACCGGTATTTGTAATATAAAGGGTGATTTTTTAGCTGGTTTGGTTTTGGCAACACTGGTTTTGACAGCTGACGTGTGTTTAGTACCTTGTGTCACTGTCAAACAGCTTCAGTTTGGTTTGCAATTTAACCATGGATCGTCTTACAAATGAACAACGCTTGCAAATTATTGAATTTTACTATCAAAATTCGTGCTCGGTTCGAAATGTTCATCGCGCGCTGCTTCCATTTGATGATCGGCATTCTCGACCTTCTGAGCAGTCTATTCGGAAGATTGTGACCAAATTTCGCACCAAATTTACTTTGTTGGACATTAAACCACCAACACGTTTACGTACTGTGCGTATTGAAGAAAATATTGCGGCCGTATCAGCTAGTGTGACAGAAGACCGCGAAATGTCGATTCGGCGCCGTTCCCAGCAGTTAGGCCTTTGTTACAGCACTACGTGGAAAATTTTGCGGAAGGATTTGGGCGTAAAGCCTTTTAAGATACAGCTGGTGCAAGAACTAAAGCCAGCCGACCTACCACAACGCCGAATTTTTGGTGAATGGGCTCTTGGAAAGCTGGCCGAGGATCCGCTTTTTTATCAAAAAATTGTGTTCAGCGATGAGGCTCATTTTTGGTTGAATGGGTACGTAAATAAGCAAAATTGCCGCATTTGGAGTGAAGATCAGCCAGAAGCATTGCAACAGCTACCAATGCATCCCGAAAAACCACTGTTTGGTGCGGTTTATGGGCCGGCGGCATTATTGGGCCATATTTCTTCAAAGATGATGCGAATCGCAGCGTTACTGTCAATGGTGAACGCTACCGAGCGATGATAACATACTTTTTTTTGCCCGAAATGGAAGTTCTTGACTTGCATGATATGTGGTTTCAATAAGACGGTGCCACATGCCACACAGCACGCGAAACAATGGCGCAATTGCGAGGCGAGTTTGGTGAACAGTTGGCCGCCTAGATCGTGCGATTTGACACCATTAGATTATTTTTTGTGGGGGTATGCCAAGGCTAATGTGTATAGGGACAAGCCCGCTTCGATTGACGCACTGGAAGCCAACATCCATGCATTCATTCGTGAGATACCGGCCGATATGTGTGAAAGATTATGCCAAAATTGGACTCAGCGGATGGGCTACCTGAGACGCAGCCGCGGTCAACATTTGCATGAAATTATCTTTAAACATTAAATTGCAAGGTTCAAACTATCGATTCAAATAAATATTTCATTCATTTTTTCGAATTTTTTGTGTTTTTTTTTTAAAAAAAGTTCTAAACCTCTTAAAAAATCACCCTTTATTTTGATTGTTTTTGAATCCCACGAGAAGTGGATACGATCTTGGCACGAGTCGTATGACACCTTGATCCAAGTCCAGAGAAGAGAGGATGGAAAGAAATATCCGCTACCTTACTCAGCCCCTAAAACTGGGTACAAGATTGACGCTTATAGTATGAGGGTTCCATTAAAAAACAATTTTGTATACGAAAGACTGGTATTGGCCTTCATGAACAAAAACGTCAATAAATTTCTGAGTGATTCTTTCACTCAGTCGTACCGTTTGAATCTGACTTAATGAACAGTAATCTGAAAGTGCAACCAGGATCAGCTTACAATGTACAGATTGTGCAAGGGACATTTCGTTCCTTCCTGTCGACAAAATTTTCTATGAATTTCGAGTAAGAAAATATTTTGTAGGGAGTAAAGGCCTTGAGAAAAATTGATTTTAAATGAGAAGGCAAAAAAAAAATTGTTTATACTGGTTAAGAGCCATATACCTTTTTGTTGGATAAATGAAATCACATGGAATTGTTAACTTTTATTAAATTTGGTCTACAAAATTTATAATCATACCTCAATGAGTTGGGGTGACGGTAGACCCCACTAGCAATAAGATATAATTTCGTTGATGTTATTAAAATCACAGAAAACAACTTAGCACTTTAAGTAATCTCTATTGATACAACGAGACGGTGCTCGTGATTAACATAACAAATACCAAGGGAGGGGTAGATCAACACACTTTAGGCAACAAAAAGCCAGTTTATGCTGTCTTTAAAAATCTTTAATCGTACTGCCTGTAGTTGCTGTCCATGCGAGCGTTAACTCTATTGATGGTAACTAATCTCTGCCACAGTTTAAACGGAATTCTGCCTTTCCACCCCAAATCCAGTGATTCAATTCATCTTTCCACCTTTCCCATGAACTGCCCACAGCCAACCAGCCTTCAAAGTGGTTGAAAGCAAATCTCTAGTCAAAGCATCAGAGGTTCACCGCTTTTGCGGTGAGGGTAAAAATAGGGAGATTTACGATTTCGTGCTGTTGTCTGTTTACCTAACTCTTCATAAATTTAGCATACCTTAACCGCCCCTTACCACGCATTACTACCCATCAACATAAAGATGGATATACACAGTAGATACCCATGAGACTGCTGCTGACCACTTAGTTTTATGGCCATGTCATTGTTATTTTGTCAGGATCTACCTCAAGTTGCCTTCGCCTCGTCCTCTACTTTGCCTTTGCCACATACGTGGCAATAATAAAACACCAAAAAGGTTTATTATCATTTGCAAATGCCATCGCCAACGCCAACGCCAACACCATCACCATAGCATTTCCATTTTTACCGCTTTAATGTCGACCGCATGCAAAAATCATTTCCTAATTGAATACGCCGGAATTCAGATAACCACGTCAGAATTATTACGCCACACGCTGGCGCTGCCCGTGTTAAGACAAAAGTTTATGGTTAATAATTCCCAAGATGCCCGTTTGTGTAGAACCAATTTCAAACAAATAAATGAAAATTCACATTTATCCAAGCGGAATTTATTCGAGTTTGTTCGGGCCGCCGCACCGGTACGCCTCCAAATTTACTGGCAGTGACCCGTATGGTGGCCGGGCGGTGTGTTGTTCACACCCATGGCCTGCCTGTCCGACAGCGTCGACTAAAATTATTAGGCGAATAAAATTTAACAAAAAATAAACATTTTTCGAAAATATTTCTTCGTTCAAGGTTCGCCGACAGAGGAAAACTAATTTTCCTCCCACAAACTTGAATGTCAATTGAATGTGTTTATAAATAAAACAAGAAAAAAAAAATGTGTACCAAACAAGAAACAACTCGCTTTGACACCTGCAAACTCATCTTATAATTTATATCAAGACGATAGAATATAAATTGTCTGCGCATAAAACAAAAAGTAATACCTGGAGGGCTACAAAACTTTCCCTTCGTTACGTACGTACCTACTCGCAGAATGGTAATGTAACGAATTCAGCGTGAAATTTGGAATAATCTAACCATTCCAAGGTGCTAAAAGAGAATATTTGAAGTCTATATTACAGTGGAAGGAAGTGCCTGGGGCACGGTATAATGTTATAAATACCTCGGTTTCGTTTCGATACTGTTTTGAAGAAGAAGCGAAAAGAATAAATCGTTGCCTGAGGCTAGGTTTTTTTTTGTTGAAAGGGTCCTCTCGGAAAGGAGAATATGCCCAATTGTTAACTTATGTCTCCTTTCCATTTGAAACTTAAGACAAATAGCTAACAATGGCGCGTTGAGGAAGGTCTAAAAATGGTTTTAAATTGTCAAACAAATAAAGGATGATCCATTTCGAGGTTCCCTACTTTTTTTACAGAAAAAAACACAGAAAATTCAAATTTAATGGAGAATGTTTATTATCATTTGAAAGAACATTCTTTGGCATTTATTTTTTGAAGATTATGTCTATCAAATGTTGGCCGTTGCTACGTCGCAGATGGTCCTTCCGTTGAGTCCAATTTTCGATCACTCGTTCGAGCATTTCGACTGGTAACTGGCGAATGACACGCGTGATGTTTTCCTCCAAGGCCTGAATCGAAGCGGGTTTGTCGGCATAAGCTTTTGACTTTACATATCTCCACAGGAAAAACTCTAACGGTGTGATATCACACGATCTTGGTGGCCAATCGACCGGCCCAAAACGTGAAATTATGTGCTCACCGAAATGTTCTATCAATAAATCCATTGATTGATGCGATGTGTGGGAAGTGCGAGCTTCAATTTCAGGCATCAAATAGTCGGTTATCATTGACGGTTACGTTCGCACCGGCATAATTTTTAAAGAAATATGGACCGATGATTCCACCGGCCCACAAACCACACCAAACCGTTGTTTTTTCTGGATGAAGTGGCAGTTCTTCAATCTCTTCCGGTTGCTCTTCCATTGCGCCAGAAATGGGCCTCATCGCTAAACAAATTTTGCCTCGAAAACGTCGGATCTTCTTGGAACTTTTCAAGAGCCCATAGAGCGAAACGATGTCGCTTGGGAAGGTCGAGCGGCTTCAGTTGTTGCACAAGCTGTATTTTGTACGCTTTCAATTTAAGATCTTGACGTAAAATGCGCCAAGTCGTTCCATACGTCAGTCCGAGTTGCTGCGAACGGCGCCGAATCGACTCTCTACGGTCTTCGTGTACACTCTCAGCTACGGCCGCTATATTTTCTTCACAGCGTGCTGGACGTGGTCTATTCGTTACATCTAGGGGCATCTTTTTATTTTTTGCTTTATCTTTTGAAATTTTTTTTGTTAAAATCACTTATCACTATTTTTCTGGAAAAAAAAAATTGATTAACTGTAATTTACAAAACTGGCAATATCTCGAAAACTAATAAGGGGAACTTAAAAAAATTTTACCGTTTTTTTTATACTATAAACTCAAACAAGTCTGCATACTAAGATTCTTTCAATAATTTTTTTTAAAATTTTTTTTTTCATAAATATAACGATTTTCTTAAATTTAAATAAAATTCGTTTTCTCGAAAATGGCTCTAACGATTTTGATAATTTTTTGTATTTCGAACAATTATGTTAAAAGTGTCCAATGTAGGTGCCGTTTTTGAGAAAATCAAATTTTTTAGAACCTAAAAAGTGATTTAAATAAATTTCTCACCATTCATTTTGCGATTGAAAAACGCATCTCTGCACCGAGAAAGTTTCGTATGAAGCAGTCGTTCAATTTATATAATTTTAAATTCACTTCACCCCACACAACTTAGGTACATATTTTCCCAATTTGCCCACTCTATTGACTGCCCGTCTGTTGGTTTTGGATTCATTTGTCAACCAAATATATATTTTTTTATGCACTACCTTACAAAATTATTTGCACATTTCTTTTATTTTAAAATATATCTTCAATACGAACGTATAGATCACATAAGACTATCAAAGTTCAGAAGAAACGTCTTTTATAATCGGGTTTATGGAGTTCCGTCGAATAATACATGGTACCTATAGTAGATGGGTCTATTAGCATTTCCATTAAAGTTGGAGGTAGAATAACTTTAAATTTTACAACTTCTGAAATGTTATAAATACTTAAGAAAAATGTTTTAATATTTTTGAGAGAGAATTTAATACTGAAAATTAAATAAGGAAAAAAAATTCATAAACAATTTCAGGTGATCTCGAAAGTGTATAGTTAAATAATTAAAATATGATGTTTTGTTTACTATACACATACATATTTTTTTTTTTCAAAGAACATCTTTATGACCTTTACATACGTATAAAAGGGATAGTTCAACATGAAAGAAAAGTGCGAATAATTTTGTGAGGTAGTGCATGTATTAAGATACCATCGCGTATATCATTCTTAAAATATTAATTAAGTTAACAAAATGAAAAATGTGTACTACTCTGTCAAACTTCAAACCATCACCCTATAAAAAATGCTGAATGCTCGTCGATAAATAAACAAAAACTCTCCCCACAAGTCTTAAGTGAGAAACCAAAGCGTTGACAATAACTCTTAATTGCACCCATTCGTCCAGCTCGAATTACTCTCCCCAGAAAGACTTCAGACAGTTTTTTTTTAACGACTCTCCCTGTCCACTCCCGCTCTACCTTGCTCTGATTAAGTTCTTTACTATGGAATTACAACAATTTGTCAAAAGCAACTCTCAGTTGCGGTTTTTTATAAAGCAAAAAAAAAAACGTCTCCACGTATTTGTCTAATTAACCGTTGTGCTGTCCTAAGTGCGTGTTGGCATCTCCAATTAAACTTTATAAATTCGTTTAAATTAATAAAATGAAGAGCTACCGTCAATTAATTTTACTTTATCTCCTCGTAAACCTCAGCAAAGGATTCTCTGAAGGTGATATCTTTTTATTTTATTTTATTTACTTACCGTATTGCATTTTCTGCGTAACCCTAATTGAACTAATTAATATCAATCTCGTGCTAAATTGGCGAAAGTGCAACACATTTTTCCGCTTCAAACAATGACACTGCCAAGCAAATGGAACAATTAATCAAATTTTATATTCAGCATTCGATTTTTTTCATTATCGTTATCTCTATATCGCAGCAAAATTAGATACATATATTTATGGCGCATTCCAAAGGAGCATTTTTTTTTTTTTAATTTTGGCAAAGAAAAAACAAACTGAAACTTGAAGTTTTAAAATAAACATTAATTATAAAAATTTCATTTGTGTTTTGTGATTAACAAAAAAAAAAAAAAAAAACAACAATTTGTTTGTGCCAAAGATAAATTCGCGAAGCGAGATAGATCTGCGTTTATTTATAAAAGAAAACTCTTCACAAAAGTAGTCGCCGTGTCAAGTGAGTGGGAGTCCAGTTGCGGCAGGGCGTCTCTCTAATATCTCATGTTATGTTGCGCTGATGAAATATTGATATTTAAATCAAACTGTTTGTACACAAAACGTGTCGCTTTGATGTTTAAATTAAGAATTATGACTTTTACAAAGAATCTGATAAAGATTCTCATAAAAATGTTAAAACCCGATTACAAAGCTTTATCCTTTTGATTGGCACGACGGCAGATGGCTTTAATCGAATGAGAATTTTCTCTCTGTTTAACCCTAAATTCCTGTGGAGAGACCACAGATCGTTTGGCATAAACTTGCTTCCTCTCAGACATTATCCTACCTACTTTCGCCGCAGCCATACAGCACAGCAAGGAAATCATTCCTTCTGCTCTATGATTAGAGATAATAAAATTCAGTACAAAGGGGACAAGAACGAGTGGTGGTTTGTGCGGTTTACTGGTGGATTGGATACCCTTATTATCCCAAGAAAACATTCATAAATTGGCCCAAAGTGAAGTCGAAAAGAAAATTTCATTCACATCCTTATACAGGGGGGGCTCTTCGTTTCGCATCGAAAATGATTGCCCTCTGTGGGTTTGTCGATGTATTAATGGGATACTCCCGGAAATAGAAATTCTCATCCAATAATAAAACTTGCGGGTGAACTGAATTTTTTTAAAATTCTGTACACACACAAACACACCGAAATTTAGAGAGACGGAGAATGTTGCACTCGTGTTTGGGTTGAATTGGAATTTGCAATTTTAAAAAATCTCACAGACATTGGTGAATAATTTAACAACAAACCAGGCTAAGTCCATTCGATAAATGGAAATCGTATTTAGTTGAAAGCATTCCTGTTTGAAACTTGAACATAAACAATTTCATGTCTTCGTAAACAAACAAGAATCACATTTAGTATTGGATACATTTCGAATGTGTTACAGTTTTGGGGTGGTGGTCGGCTTTTGAAAGGCTTTTGATAAACCACCTATGCAGTTGGTGTAGTTTTATTTTTATATTCGGATTTCAACGCAAATGCTTTTATATAACACTATCTGCTTTGGTGGATGCATTCATAAAGACTGCTGGAGAAGGGGTCCTTGTTCAAATTCCCGCCAGTATTTATTTTTTGTCAAAACTGTCACGAGGAGCTCCGAAAATTAGAGGTATTCCCTTTGCACTGGAATACAAATTCTATTATTTTATTCACTTCATTCATTTATGCTGAGACATCGGACTGTTTTAAATTCATAGGACATAAATGGAAATGCGAAAAAGCTTTGGCTTCTTAGAAAATAGCTCGTAGTTAGAAGAATAAAAACAAATAAATATTAGACGTAGCCGACCCATACAGGATCCAAAGCCTATCTTCTCCAATCACTGTGTGTGCGAGGATTTATTTTTTTTGACATGAATGGAAGGGACCTACAATTAAATGCCGATTCCGAACGGAATCGTTTTTGTTGCTTTGAACGTATGTCTCACACTGCGACCAAAGGTCCATTGTATCTCAAGGGGATGTTAGCCTAAGAGACGAGTGACTTTACAAGCAAACGCCACAATGAAGGGCCGGACACTCACAGAGGATATGTTCAGAAGTCTCATCGTCCTCTTGACAGAACCAACATTCAGTTTCTGGGCACAAGTTCATTTTGTTAAAATCATATCTCAGGCCTGTGAGGAAGCCCAACAGCTTTCAAAAATTCTCCTTACTTAAAGCAGAGTTTCATTGTTGGAATAGGGTTCAATTAATCTTTTGGATTGCCTTAAGCCCTGAACACTTTCCCAGTCGTACAGACGAAGTTGTAGTTCCCAATCGTTAATTAGCCTTAAAGCAGCAACCCAATTGACTCTGCAATAGGGTTCTGGTCCAAAGAAGACAGATTCTAAACTGGCTCTAGCCAGCTTATCTGCAGAGTCGACCCATCCGAGTTATAACCTACATCTTTAAATGCTGCTTTCATTTTACTTAACACGACATTTCCTTCCTTTGCCCAACACCATGTTTCTTCGCTGTGTTGGTAGTGTCCCTTTGAAGTTCTTAGCAGTGGGGAATTTCATATATATTTAGTACTGCACTCTTAACTTCGTCGATGTTGTTATGAAGATAGTTTTATATTTTTTAATTAATGCTTCGCCTTTCTCTTTGTCCAGGTTGTGTAACTGATTTTTGCAAACACTTTTATTTTATTCGTTAAACATTGTCTCCATAAATAATTCTGTCAGGAAGAGACTTGGTACCGGGTGATCGCTTCTCCCAAGATCACTTTGCAGTCTTTACCCTGCCCTAGGTTTCGTCAAATTGGGTACCAAATGGCAGTCAAGTAAATTGACCATGTCCTGGCTTTGGTTGAGGAACATGGAACTTGCAAATGCTAAGGAGTATCCATGGCAGTCTTTCGTATTCATCGATAATGTTGAAGAAAAGAACCTTATTTTCTGTTTTGCACAATTTCGTTTACTAAACACACAATATGTCCAATCGCCCTCTAGCAATCATCACTTTCAGTTCATAGCCGCGACCACTCTTACTTCCGACGTTCCAACTCACGACCCTTAGGTTTCGCCTTAGTCTATGCTCTGACCCCAGCATTTATGCCCCTCCCATGATAACAACCAGACGATTGTAGAGCCCTTCAACATAATAGGTGGCAAATAGAAAAGGTGAAATGATTTCTTTATAAGTCTAAGCATTCCTTGCGTCTAAGCAAAATTCGTTTAGTTCAGGCCAACATGCAATTTTCTCGAGATCCCCAACGTTAGTTCTATACTTAGTTCGTCATAAAACCACGTGGATAGGCCATATACATTTTAACACCATCAGCATAAATATGTAAACAGTTGGGAGTTCATTAACTTACAATGAGGACAATAAGGGGCCAAGTATAGAACTTTGCGGGACACCACTTATAGTTTGAAATCGTATACATTGTCAGAAAGCGGAACTGATATTGTCGAAAAAGCTTTTCTAATACTTCATCTAATGCCTGTCGTATTTCGCCAATAACAATGAGTGAGAGGTAACACAGCTGTGTTTGCTTTGGTGTAAACATGCTGTTATTTTTATGTAAGTTATGCGCTCATATGTCTTTGCAAAATACTTTCGAAAACGAATACGACAGAAGAGGCAGAATTAAAATTGGCCTAAACTCATCAGATTAAGCATTTGGAAATTGGAATTATTTTCGCAAAATAATGTTAAAATGATTTGATTGAACCTAATTTGATTGACGCGATGTGAGGCCCAACGAAATACAGCCAAATATGAAAAATTCTACCTGATTTCGATTTAAATTCGGAAATAACACCGCACACTGTCCTAGATGGCTTTATTTCTCTTTTGAAAATGATTTAAGGCCAATTTGGCTTTATTTCTCTCTGCAGTTTTATGTGGAGCTAAAAGTTTATAAAAAGCATATACGGATGTCCCATTTGACATGTTTAGTAATGATAATAATAATAATAATATATAGAGTGTAGTTCACTGCCTGCGACTTGTGGTCTATAGTGCCCAGTACTTATACCTTTGAGAGTTTTGCTCCCTCTTCCAGAGCACCCTCACAGCAAAATTCTCCAGGAATTATGTTGGAGTGTTTATGTAGCCTTGGCAAGGAAAACCTACTCAGAGCACATCATCCACTCCAATTTCTTTTATGAATCTGAGAATGAGCAGTGGATCCGTGGTTGATAAATCCTTTTCTTATATTTGGTGTTTTCCCAAATATTTAAAAACTTTTTTGGATCATTGCCCCATAGGATTCCAGTATATGTTCTGGAATTTCTGTGGACTCATTGCAGAATCTTCAGAGACCTTCAATATCCCCATCCCGAGTTCACATTTTCCCTTTAGGAAACCAGTCGGGTATGTGGTTATTTTTACTGATGCATGCTTTAAGTCTTTTGAGATTATAATCTCCTAAGAATTTGTTGGCTTGTCTCAGACCTTGGAGATCCCGAAAGGTTCTAGCCCTTTTCTGCTTTTCCGGGTGTGTTCCCCCATCCCGCAAAATGGTTCAGGTCCTATGAGGGGTACTGCTAACCCTTTTTACGCTAGAGAGTCCGCCGCCTTGTGACCGATAATGCCCACATGGCCTGGTATCCAGCAGACAGATAATCTACATCTTTGGTCAGGTGCGGCGAGTAATATATGTAAGTCCACAATGCAACAAACAATAGAATATGTTTGTGGTGCCAAGCTGACCCGCTAAAACACTCTACTGTTGGATTTTGAGTAGCCGTGAAGTTCGGTGCATGCAAGCTTTGTTTATATCCAAAGAATCTTTGCAAGAAAATGCATAACAATAATGCTGTTTATCAAGACTTCAATTTCGCTAATTTCTAAATTAAATTTGGCCTTATTTCGCTTTAAAAATAAAGCATAGCGAAATCAGGCCATATATAAAATTTTGTCTTATTTCAAAGGACCTTATTTCCCCTCACTTCGAAGCGTTCAAACTCAGTTGGGTGTCTCTTTCTTTCGATTTTTCTCTTAAACAAAAGGATTCTGAAAATTGAACAAATTCACCGTGGATGATTAAGCCACTGCGGACAGCTTAAAAAATAAAATTTTCTAACTTTCAGTTTTAAGGAGATTTCATTTTCATCCCTAGTTTCATGGCCATTACTTTTGCTAGTTTGGAATAGTAAATCCAATCCTCAGAAAATTTGCAACAGCTGATTATGCATTAGCGTGGGTGAGTCATTTTCTGTTGCCAAATCAAACATAACAACCGAAAATCGAAAAGTACTTCAATTAGAGATGATTGCTGCAAACTCCCATACCAATTTTATTAATTCATAATAACGAGAAATTCCTAGTAAAAAAAAAAAATAAAAATAAAAATATTCTTTCAATTTCAATCCATTTACACAAATTGCAATAAATATTTGTTTTATATTTTCCATTTGGCAAATAACTTGTTCATCAATTACAAAATTGAACACAAATACACAGACCTACTGGAGCTGGACTGCAATGTGAACTCTGATTGCAACCATGTTAAAGGACCTGACTACAACACAACCTGCCTGGATGAACATTGTGTGTGCAACAATCTAAATGGAGATAGGATTCCATGCAAGCCGAAGGTAAGTGCGCTCCACTTGGACACACGAGTACATTTTACTTTTTGAATGATTCCATCAGCACTGGTGTAATGTGTATATTCCGCACAGGACAACAAATTGAATAACCTCATTGGGGGCACATGCCCGTGTCCACAACCGAATGCTGAATGCGATCGAACGCAATCAATATGTTACTGTAAAAAGGACTTTATTCCCAGTTTCGATCGAAGGCGGTGTATTAAGAGTAAATTAACGGAATCAGCTCTTCACTGTGAATGTTTATTGCAATTTCATTTGATTGTCATTTTAGAGAGTCTCGTCCTGGATGAAGATTGTGAGGATAACTCTCAATGTCTGGGTTTGGTTGGATTTTCCGAATGCCACATGGAGCTGAGGAAGTGCATGTGCCAGAAGAATTTCATTGAACACAGTGGAATCTGCATTTCAGTTGTTGGTAGGTAATTAGAGAAAGAGATGCATTGCCTGATGCTGCTGCTAATGGAGATAATCGATATTATTGGGAATTTTATTGGCGGTATACTTTGCTATTGCATTGATATGAGCCTTTTAGGGGTATCATCGAACAAACTAGTAGGTAGTACGTAACTATCAATTCAATAGAAGTCGAGTTAATTGGATGTGAATGCTTTGTATGTTGAGCTCTCTGGCATGTTTTCAGTTTAGATTTATCATTAGCGTGCACTGGTGGTGCGGTCGTGCAGGCTCCGATGAAATCGGACTGTTTTTTTTGTAGCACGAAAATCGGGTTTCATTTTACGGTAGCGATCTTTAAGAATATTTTTCAAACGAGTTTATTTTGTAGACCAAAGAATATGTGGTACAATGAAGTAGTCAACTGCAACTATAGGGTCCGCCATCTAACGTTTTTTTCTTTCAACTAGTGCTTATTTCGCGAATGGTAACACTTAGCTCATGTCTGATTTGACAGATACAACAACGAACAACAACAAAAAGGAGTGGCCGTTACAGTCAATGGCGATCGTTATCGGGCCATGTTGAACGAATTTTTGTTCACAAAAATTGAAGAGGAGGCTATTGGCAACATTTGGTTTCAACATGACGGCGCTACGTGCCACACAGCCGAAGCTACACACGATGTTTTGCGCCCTGTTTCAAAAAAAAAAAGTTATTTGGCGGACCCTATAGCTTGCTAGAAATCTACTTCTGCTAATGATTTGCGACCCATAAGCATTTTAAGGTGATTATCTATAGCTTATAGCTGCTCAGCTGCAATGGACAATATTCTGGATGACATAAGACACAATTTAGATTAGGATTTTGTTGCTCTGCTTAATTTTCCGGGTCAGCCTTTCTGATCTGGCTAGAATCTTACTTACTTACTTACTTAGGTGGCGCTAAAGTCCGGGGTGGACCTGGGCCTCAACCAATACGCCTCTCCAGTTAGCACGATCTTTGGCTAACTGCCTCCAGTTGCGCACTCCAAGTTGGTTGAGGTCCCCTTCCACTTGCGCGCGCCACCTTAGGCGAGGTCTTCCTCTACTGCGTTGTCCCTCCGGGTTGGATTCGAAGACTCTTCGGGCCGGAGCGTTGGTGTCCATTCGCCCTACATGACCCAGCCATCTTAGACGACTAATCCGTATTTTTCTGACCAGGTCGATGTCGCTGTACAGCTCGTAGAGTTCCCTGTTAAATCTCCTCCTCCAAAGCCCGTCAACGCAAACGGGACCGAAAATCACTCGAAGAATTTTGCGTTCGAAAACGACCAAGGAGATCTTCATCCGCCTTTGATAACGTCCATGCTTCTGCGCCATACAGCAGGACTGGGATGATGAGGGTCTTATATAGAGTCTCCTTGGTGTTTCTCGACAAGGCCTTACTAATCAATTGCCTCCTTAGGCCAAAGTAACAGCGGTTGGCAAGTGTAATTCTTCGCTTGATTTCTGACGATATGTCATTGTCAGAGTTAATAGCGGAGCCGAGGTAGATAAAGTCCCGAACTACCTCGAAGTTATAGCTCTCTATCGTGACGTTCTGTCCGATTCGTCGATGTTGTGCGTCCCTTCTTGTTGACAGCATATATTTCGTTTTGCCCTCATTCACTTCTAAACCCATTTTTGCCGCCTCTGTACTGATACTTGCAAACGCACCAGTGACAGCTCGCTGTGTTCTGCCAATGATGTCGATGTCGTCGGCGTAAGCAAGTAGTTGCACAGACTTTTGGAAAATTGTGCCCCTGGTGTTGGCTTGCGAGTTTCGCACAATTCTCTCAAGTATGATGTTGAAGAAGTTACATGACAGCGCATCGCCTTGTCTAAATCCTTTTTTGACATCAAAGGTCTCGGTGAGATTGTTTCCGACCTTAATGGAGCAGCGAGAGTTCTCCATCGTCATCCTGCACAATCTGACGAGTTTGGCAGGTATGCCAAAACTAGACATGGCTCTGTAAAGCTCGTCTCTATAAATGCTGTCATATGCGGCCTTAAAATCGATAAAAAGATGGTGAGTATCGATCTGGACTTCTTGGGTTTTTTCCAGGATCTGCCGAAGTGTGAAAATCTGGTCAGTTGTGGACTTACTGGGCCTAAAACCGCACTGATAGGGTCCAATCAGTTCGCTGACGAATGGTTTCAGGCGTTCACACAGCACGGCAGACAGGATCTTATATGCGATGTTGAGGAGACTTCTACCTCTATAGTTGGCGCAGTTAAGAGGGTCTCCTTTCTTGTGGATCGGGCAAACAATGCCAGAATCTACAAGGCGTTTATTCGACTTAAGCTGGACAGGATTCAAGATCGTGCGATAAAACTTATTGGCGATCGAGACATTGCGAAATCGCTTGACTCTATTGCGACGATGAGCAATGTCTCCTGCCAGTCATTGTTTTATCGTAACTTCCATGGAAAGTGCTCGAACGAAATAGCCAGTTGCGTTCCACCACTTCAACATTTCAACCGCAATACCCGTCATGCCAGGAATGCTCATCAGTTCACCCTAAAGCCTATATTCGATAGAACGATAGAACTAAAAATTGGTTCCTCTGCCGTACAACACGAATGTGGAAAGCTCTACCTCATTCTATTTTTCCTGACCATTACAACTTACAAACATTTAAAATCAATGAAAAAAAAAACGCTTTCCAAAGCACACCATTTCCTTTTCTGGAACTATTCTGCCCTTAGCGGCAAACTAGAGAGTCTACTAGGTAAGTGATTTCCAGTCTCATAAGTCACAGTGAGTTGTCATGGGAAATGCTTTATCTGTACACAGCCCTGTCCTGTTCATTTCTGAATGATTTACCTTTGTTTTGTAAACAATAAGTACGTACCAGTATGTTGTTAAATAAATTGAATTTAATTGAATTGGAACTTAAATTAAACAAGAACATGGGGAACTACAATTCTACATTTTGAGTAATATTTTGGTTTTAAAAACTCAAAACTACAAAGCTATTGCTGTCGAAAAAAGTTTCATAGTTAAAAGCACAATTTAGAAGAGTGTCATTTTTTAAAGTACCAATTTGTTATGTGAAGCTGCAATGTGTTTTTTTTACCGAGACTTCCCATGAGGGGGTGTTCTGGTAGAAATAAAAAAAAAAACCCAACACATTTATACTATCGCTTTTTCTTATAAGCTTTTTCTTTACATTTAAAATAAAAAAACAATTAAAAAGGTCAAAATAGAATAATTTAAAGTCGGGAAAAAAAATTGTCCCCTGGTTGACACGATTCCGATCCCCTCTGTGAGCTGAAACCCAAAATTTTATATACCTAAAGAGTAAGCTTGTAAGCGATTTGGCGTCCATGTGAAAAAAAACATAAGGAAAAGCTGCAGTCCGCTTGGAGCGAACAGTATGATACCCTATCCCTATCCCTATATGCCCCAAAAAAGACCTTAAGAAGATGATGGATAGCATTTTATTTCATTCTATAAAATTTAGAAAAAAAAACATTTTTTGAAAAAACGCCCCCAAAAAGTGGGCGTGGCCAAAAACATTGTATGGGCGATATATTGAAAAAAATATTGGCTAAATATCTTGTAAAACATTTTTTTTCGGTTTCTATGAAAATTATCGAAGAAAACAGCATTTTAGTGAAAAACGCCCACTAAAAGTAGGCGTGGCAAAAAACTTTATATGACAAACTTATAAAGTAGGGCAGTGCCTACATATCTTGTGAAGGTTATATCCCTCTATCTGTCCATCTGTAGCTTTAAATCGGTTTTTTCTAAATTGTGGGCGTGGCAGTGGGCGTATTCAAAAAAATTTTACACTTAACCATTTCGGAGCTCTAGGGAGTATGTGGTCCAAGTTTCAGCTTTCTAGCTTCAATTTAAAGGGCTAAAAATTGCGTACGGACGGACGGACGGACGGACGGACATTGCTAAATAGTCTTAGGATTTGGTCCTGATCATAAATATATATACTTTTATGGGTCTACGACGAATATTAAGGGGTGTTACAAACTATGTGTCAAAATTAATATACCCTTAGGATAGGGTATACAAATTTTATAAAATAGTAAAATTAAAATTGTTTCGAGAAAACGAGTTTAAGGTTTGGAGTCTCGTTTCAGGCAGTCTGAACCATTTGAGTGGCTATGTCATAAAAATAGTTGTAACTCTGAGTATAATTTTTTTTTTGAAAAATCCTTTTACACGCTAGTTTTTCAAGGTCTAAACATTGAAAATATGCAAATAAAAATAAAATCATTTTTTTTTCAAATTCTGAACTAGAATAATCCTTGAAAGCAATGAAAATCTACTTCGAGCCTAAGCTAAATGAACATAATCTAAAAAAAGTTCTAGAATGTTCTAAACAACATGTGTTTTCCATTAATATTCCCCGGAAAAAAAGCAACTCTAAACATACGTCCAATAGTCTTTTTTATCAGAATATGTTTCCATTCTTGGCCATCCTTCACTCCAAAAAAAAATTAAACTGAACTTTTAAAAATGAGAACAGTTACGGCTCCTAGAAATTTCATGTTTAAACAAAATGTCCGTAGTAACGATCTTTCTCATCTTTGTAAATGTTCTCCTGTATGTTATTTCCACTCCAACCCATTCCTTCACTGATGACAGTATCCCTAGCTTCTAACATTCGTTTTCTGGCTTCCGTTTCTTATTTTTCTTATTTGTAAAGCTAATGAAATTCCAAATTTTAACAGCATGCCTTTGCTTTAATGCTCCAAAAACGGTCCAATGCCGTCCTTCAAAGTTGAAGCGAAACCTCAACACTTTTGTATCGCTGAAACTGAAAGAATTTCCATTCTTAGTATGTGTGTTAATGGGCAGCCTTTGCTGGAATGACCACACATTCAATGTAGCCAAGAACGCTGCGAAATGTTAGGCTTCCGAGGCGTTGAAAGAAATATTTCACGTCTTCTGATCTGATCACAATATACATATAAGGCGTTGAATGGTTGTATGAAACAACAACAACTTTGGATTGGCACCACGAACAATGACTGCTGGAATTACAGCTGTTTTATGGCTGTGAAATTCACTGTGGTAGTAAGCATGTAGTCCCTTACAATGTGCCAACATTTTTGTTGTCTATCGTTTCACCAGACTTTTTTTTAGTGAAATGTTTCACTCTTTCTAATATATTATAGAACCGGCTTCCCCCTAAAAGAAATGTCCAATCCTAAAAAAGTGATAAAATGCTCAGAAATGCTTCAGGTTGCCGCACTGAAAGTTGAAGAAAAATCAAAATTAAAATTTACACAAAATTACTACATTGAGGTTATGAAAGATTTATAAAAAAAATCCGTGGCATCGCTCAGAGACATGCCATATAAGTTTCCAACATCATTGATAAAGTGAATTTAAGATCTAAGGGTGCTCCGTTCCCCACTGGTGAAGATATAAGTGACTTAAATCATAATGCTCCGTCCCTCCAAAGTTCAGTTTACACAGAACACACAATTCAAGGATGATACCCCTAAGAAAGCGAACCACAAAATCTACATAACTTAAGTAAGGACATACTTTCATATTGTGCGATATCTGCTGTCACAGGTTTAGCTGAAAAATGTCTCGACGATCATCAATGCCTAAATAAAACTGTCAATTCCATGTGCTATAATAATACTTGTGCTTGCACTGATGGATTTACTGCAACCTCCGATCACAAGTGTCTTCCGTTTGCGGACTACAAGAAGCCTTGTAAAGAGAACAATCAATGCAAACATAAATTGGGAGCTGGCTCAGAATGCTACATGGGATTGTGTTCCTGTGACTACAAGCACTTTTCAAACCAAATCAAAGAAGTTAATGGAGAAATGCGTTACATTTGTGAACGCAGAATAGGTGAGTAGTATGGAAAATAAATGCAATTTGTGGAAGTATACCTATAATATTTATTTAAATTTGCAGTTCGTGCAGACTACTGTCGGGATCACAACGATTGCTACCAATATCATTTGGGGGCTAATGAGCAGTCAATGGAGTGCTACTTTGGAGAATGTAATTGTCGTATTGGATTCCATCATGTGAATGAAGAATGCATTAAGAGTGGTAAGTTAAAATGCGTCTTAAAAAATAAAACTTTACTAAGCTAGTTAGGTGACGTTAAAGTCCGCGATGGACATAGACTTTAATCTTCACTGTCTTCAGTTATTTACCCCAAGTATGTTGAGGTTTTCCGCCAAATAAATCGAGGACTTCCTCTAGTGCGTTGTCACTCTGAACGCGTCACGTTTTCACAGTTTTTTTAATCAAGTCGGTGTCGATATATAGCTTGTATAGTTCGTTGTTGAATCTTCTTCAGAATACGGCAACCCAGACGAGACCAAATACCTTGCGACTAATGATGTCTTCATCCGCCTCAGAGAGGGTACATGCTGTAGATCCAAAGGGCCGTATCAATAGCTTATAATATGAGGTCCTTCTATTTGTTCAGGGAAACAGTGATTTGCAGGCAATTTCGATTTCTGAACAGATGTCGTTTTCAGATGTAATAGTAGAGCCGAGGTAGACAAAGTCCCATACTACCCTCAAAGCTGCCGATTGTTGCTTGTCCCTTCTTGTTTGCAGTATTCATTTTATTTCTTCCTCGTTTATCTACCCCTATGTTTGCCACTACAATTTCTCTTTAAATACCAGAGACTGCTCGCAGTTTCGGTTTGGTACACACCGTCTTTGATTTAGAACTCTTCGGTGACTCTTGGGTGGCATTTTAATTTTATAATACCATCTTCTTTATTACGTCCATAATTATTTTTACGTAGGTTTCAGGAACGAGGAGTCACCATATGTAAATTCTGTGCATATGCGGTTGATTATGGTCGGCAGACAACCTTATTATTTGCCAAAATCGGCACCCTAATATCATCTCAATAATCTTGATGGCATTAGATCCCTTCTCAAATCTATGGAGATAAGAAACATAAGCCATCTGGACCTGGATAACTCCCATCTTTTCCAAACTCAGAAGGTCTCTCGTCCGATTCTCGCATACACTTTTGTTTGTTTCTTTTTAATCTTCTTCTTTTCATTTAACGACGAGATTATGATCAGGATTACAGGTATCATAACCCTCCCACTTCACTGCATTCCTACTGGTCCGCCTGTGCGATTCGGCGGTTCGACCTCAAAAGATATCTGCAGGCATCCCGATTTTGGCCTGCCTCACTTACGCAATTGTAAGGGAACGTTGATTGCCATTGCCTTTTTGACGGCGTTCGTAGGATCTCTCCTTTGAACATGACAATACCAACTGAGTCGGTCGTGCTACAATTTTTTCGAGATGGGTTCTTTGACGTGAGGCTTCCTCGGATTCTGGAACTTCTAATTCGATCAAGCTTTGTTACTCCTACTGTCATGCGAAGCATCTTCGTCTCAGCTGCTGTCAACTTGCCTTCATACTTTTTGTACATTGTCCAGCATTGTTAATCTTATGTGAGCGCCGGACGCACAACTGCAGTGTAGAGCCTTCCTTTAAGCTTAAGGGACATTTTTCGGTCACAGAAGATGGCAGAGTTTTCCTGCCACTTCATCCACCCCTACGCTTACACGATGATTGATGTCGTCACAAACGGTTGCTTCGTTGTTAATCAATGATCCCAGTTATTTGATCCCATTCCAATAAATGTCTGGAATTTGCTGACTTGGGTCCGAGTAGGGGCAGTACAAATACTCTGTCTTTTTTCGGCTAATACGATACCCATTCCCTTCTAAAGCATCTACCCAAACATCAAGTGCTCGTTGCAGGGAAGTCTGATCATTACCTATGATGGCTCCATTGTCAGCAAAGAATAACTGATGCGCTTTAGGGTCCGTCACTTTCACCTCAAGCAGATTATCTAGGACCGTAATAAAGAGCAAAGCACTTAAGACACTTCCTTGGTGAACACCGACTTTTATTGGAAATTCATCGGTGCCTCCTGCGGGACATCTAACTTTTGTCTTCGTTCCCTCGTACATGTCCATGATTATCTGTACGTAGGTTTCAGGAACTCCTCGTTGTCATAGCGCTACCCATATCAGATCTTTTGGTTGTCTATTTCGCGTATCTTCGAGTTCTCGTCTAAGTCTATGCAATATTTGTTTATCCTTGGGAAACCGAATGGATCTAACCCGAGCATTTTTTGCATTTTTATTTTACACGTGCTCCTGTTATTTGTTGTGACCGGTAATCTCCAGTAGTGTCAACCCACGGACTTGCATTCACACTAGCGCGACAGTTTAAGCATGTTAAATATGTTGCTAAGCTCACCTGGATGTTAAAATTGCCTAAAAATGTCATCTCCCCTTTAGAATGCCTTTTTTGCGTTTTTTTACTTCAGATATATTACTTTCTCGTCCTTGCAAGGGACTGAGCTAAAATCCAATACTGCTGTTTATCTCTAATAAAAATCTATAGATTTTTAATGCTTAACGCTCTCGGTTTAAAGAAATTAAATCGCAGTACCCTTCTATAGACCATGAGTATCCTGTACTTTGATCTGCCAGATAATAAAATAATTAAAACTTATCTCAGAAAAGATCAAGGTCAGTGATGGATACATAGCAAATACCATTCACAACTCAGCACTGACCATTCCATTCAAGTATTGAATACTTTTGCAAAGTTGGCCGTAGTAAACTAACAGTTTCAAGTTTTATTATTTTACAACGTACTGAGTATTTTGTACTAGAAAAAAACACCATTCCCTACTAAAATAAAATTACATTTTTAAATTGTACTTATCTCTCTATTTCAGCATCACCACCACCACCAACTGAAGTCCCATGCCGTACAATACTCCTTACAGGCTTATTTATTTCTCTATTTTTGCTCAAGTTCAAACATTAATGTTTTGTTTATTTATTTATTTTTTTCTCGTTATTCTTTCATCATAATAAAAATAAAACTCTTAAAAGAAAGTGTCTATGTTTTATCCATTTGTTATTTTTATTACTTCGGTCCACGCAAAGTCAATCTTCAGTATTCTATAGGATTACATTACAAGTAGGAAGCTGTAGTAGAAAATGTGTGCGCGCACAATATAAAAAAAGTTTATTTTATTTTACAAAAACTTCATCATCAAAACTATTTTACAAGGCTAGAACAGAACGCGCCGGCACCAGTAGCAGCAGCACCATCGAGGCAAAGTTCACGATATTACGTTAGTTCTTTGCACTAAACTGTGTATCGTAATGAAAAGAAAAGTTTTCCTTTAATTTTAATAAAGCCGAGTCTTTCCGGGTCGGAAGTGTTTCCGACCTTCCTGCTTCTGGTTGTCGTTGTCAGTTTTCAATGTTGTATATAGCGAAATTTAATTTTACTTGCCTCTTGCCTGTTGCCTCTGGTTGTCTTGTCAGTCCATGTCTATTGGTGTTTCTTTAATTAAAAATTTCTATTGTTTTATCTATTGGGAAAAGCTTCTTAAATTTCGATGAATCTTATTTTTGAAAATAAAATTTTTGTTTTACGAATTTTATTTGTTTCTTAACTTTTTGAACTAAGTTTATTTAAATAGGTCAACAAGTGAAATTTTGTGGGAAAGCAATTTAGATTGCAGAAGAATAGAAAAACTTGCTAAGTTTTAGTTCGCGGCAATGAAAACATGAGCAAATTAAGAAATTCGTGGTACAACATTTGAATCAACAGAAACGTAAATGGAAGAATACATCGAACTTATTTCCGACGATCACAGTAGGAAACTGACGTCGATTCAATGAATCAAACTTTGACGGAAACCGCAGCTACCTCTCGTTCAATATTGGGTAACGATGCTGTCACGGTCTAGTCCAATGATTTAACGTAGTCTCATAAATTATACGATCTAGATACGGGGGCAATCGACAGGACCTTTTCTCGATATACCATGTTCATGGAAAGTAGATTGTTACACCCGCTGAGTGGCTTGTGGTACCTTTTTGTTGAAACCAGATACTATTAATGTCCAGGCGATGCAATTGACCAAAGAAATAGCGTAGCATCACATCAACAAAACATCCGGCATGTGTTTCTGGAAGCACGTGATGGTTTTCACCTGACCAATAATGCATATTCTGTTTGTTGACGGAGCCGTATAGCCAAAAATGCGCTTTGTGACTGAAAATTTTGTTTTGCTGAATGTTTTAAGATTGACAATTGAAATTCCAGCAGATCTTAATACGATGGATAAGAATCACTTGGCACTCGACGCAAGGCACTCATTTTACATCTTAAACATGCTACATTCGGGGCGGCAAATGTTGGGTTCTGAAATTTAACGTTAGATACCTCAGCACGATTCGATTAGTAAGATAAGTGCAGAGAGCTCGTGAGTGAGAATCTTTTTTCCGAAAACTCACCATCCGCACGAATGCGAAAAGTATCGAGCGAGGTAAATAAAGCTTACGTAGGAAGAAGAGGTTATACGTAGTCTCCGAGCTAAAGGTAATCAAAAAGTCACGCCTTTGCAACAATATCTGGATGTTTTACATAAGAAAACCAAGCATTTGGCCGCTTGCTTCAAGCTCGACATTTTTTTTGTATTGTAGTAGTGTTTAGCCGGTATTTGGAGTAGCTGCCAAATGGGTTTTATGTGAAGAGAGTGGTGCGACATAAATTGGACCTCCCAGTTCAGATGGATTCGGTCTGGCTATTAAACCCCAGAAAGATAAACTTATTTTTTAGTACTGAAAAGATAAACATGCGCCTGCGAGGAAAGAAAGATCAGATCAAAGAAAAGATCAACTAATTTCAAGTCAAGACCCACCATCTTTTCATCGACTCCAAAGCCGCATGTGATTATGCATTAAATGTTAGGAGCTCTACATGACGATGGAGGAGTTCGTGATGTTAGAGAATACGCGCTGCAATGTGCGGTTGGGCAGCAAACCATCTGTACTTTCCCAAGCAAGCCAGAATTTCAGTAAGGAGATACACTCTCATATGACTTTTTTTAATATTATTCTGTAGCAGATAGTGGTTCGATCCACATTAAAGGAAACCGCCTACTTAGAGTGATGAGTCTTCTAAATATCGCTTAGAAAATCTTCTCCAGCGTTTTATGTGAACGTTTTTAAGTGTTTGCGCAAGATCCTGGAGAAAACCCAAAAATTTAACATCGAGACCTACAACCTATCCAACGATTTTGAAGCAGCTTACGACAGTTTAAATAGGGAAAAATATGTATCGTGGCATGACCAGCTTTAGAATTTCTAATGAACTGTTACCTTTTATCAGGAAGACGTGGGAGAGTACTCGTTGTTCCATCAAAATTAGTAGGAATTCTACTGAAACCTTCAGAAAGACACCTTTAGAAAGTTAAGACAAGGTGACGCATTCTTAAGGTGACATTGTGCATGAAAATGAAGACGCAACACCCAGGCCAGAACATCAGGTACTATGTTACGTAAATTGACGTGACCAGACTCCATTGGAGTATATGCTTGTAATAAAAAAACTCGAATCCAACCTTCGCGCCATGCAAACTTGGTCAGAACGTGACTTATGATAGGTATAACTTCGAGTTAATCAGTAAATTTGTCTACCTTGGCAGTAATGTAAACGCTGAAAAAAGCATCAACGCGGAAGAACGTAGAACACCTCTTGCCAATCGCTGTTCCTGCTATATGGTGCAGAAGAATGGATCCTTACCCTTGCTGCATTTGAGAGTTGCGATAGCTGGGCAATGTAGAGCGGATGAACATCGACGCTCCAGCGCATTTACTCTTCGACAACATACTAGGCCTTGGACGCATCTAGGAAAATCTTCTACGGCGTGACCAGTTGGAGGGAGACCTCCGCCTAGCGCCTTCGACAGTAAGTAAGCTACGTTAGTGCGCAGAGTACTCGAAAACAAAGCTCCAAACATATAATGGCATGCGAACTAAAAGTGCCGAAGAATCACCGACCGCAATTGCTGATTGTCGAATTCAGTTGGTCTTATTTAGCAACTGCTTTAAATGTAGCTTGATCACTTCCAAAATTTCGTTGCGGTAGCTAGGTTTCCATCACAGTTTCGAAGAGCCTGCGTTCTGACAGCTTAAACTGCGATGTGGTTAAGGATCTTACCTATTCCTCGGAGCAACATCAACATAATGTTATAGTAACACAGCACGCGCGTTAAGGATATGAGGGATTAGAAGAAAGGATGAGAAACCGATGCACATTGATTTTAAATGCTTGTAAATTGTAATGGTCAGGAAAAACAGAGTGAGGTAGAGCATTCTACATTCGTGTTGTGCGGCAGAGGAACGAATCCTTAAATTTCACAGTTCGACCGAATATAGGCCTTAGAGTGAACTGATGAGCATTCCTGGCATGGCGAGTATTACGGTTCAGGTGTTGAGGGGGAGGAATGCAACTGGCTATTTCGTTTGAGCACTTGTGATGGTAGTATCGATAGAACAGCGATAGGCAGGTGACATTACGACGATGACTAAGAGGGTCAAGCGAATTCGCAATATCGCGGTCGCCAATAAGTTTTACCGCACGTTTTAGAATTCTGTAAAGTAGCTCCAAATATGTAATTGATGCACCGGACCAGATATGAGCGTTGTACTTAAGTTTTGGGCGAATAAACGCCTTGTAGATTCTAGCCAGATCAGAAAGGGTAAAATATTTCTTGCATCGCTTTAGGAAGACTAGACACTCCGCAGCGTTCTTGGCGACATCGAATATGTGGTCATTCCAACAAAGGTTGTCATTAACACACATACCGAGAATGGAAAGTCTTTCGGATTCAGCGATGCAAGTGCCATTCATGGATAATGGCAGAGAATTAGGGGTTCGCTTCAATGACAGCAGACAGCATTGTGTTTTGGAAGCATTAAATTCGACTCTATTAGTTTGACCCCACTCAAGAATGCTGTCAAGATTGGAATTTAATGAGCTTAACATACGTTGCCGTTCCAGTTCAACGCCCGAACATGAGAAAACGAATATGTAAGGCTGAGGGTACTGTCATCGGCGAAGTAATGAATAGGATTAGAAGTAACGGAGAGTAGATCATTTATAAGAATGAGAAAGAGAATCGGAGACAAAACGGAGCCTTGGGGAACACCAGCATTTATTTGGTAAGTTGCAGACTTGAAACCGTTCAAAACAACTTCAATTTAATGGTCCGAAAGGTAATTTCTAATCCATTGAATAAAGGTATCATAGATTCCAAATTATAAATTGCCCCATCATAAATATGCATTAATTAAAAAATTTATGAAAGACCAACAAATAAAACCAACTTCAGAACCTTCAACTTCCCCCACTCGATTGAATAAACACAGCCTTATGCCGGCCGAGATACATTTCCGGTCGGTAGTTTAACATTTTTAAAATGTTGGTTGGCAATCATCATATTACTATCTATGGTATTACAAACCATTTTTACATTCCATAATTCCAGTGTTATCATCATGTTTACGCCCCGTAATTTGTTCCCACCGCATATTCTAACAAGATTCATTAGATTGTCTTAATCAACTTCAAACTTTGTCCATTGCTTCTTAATTTAAGGCATTCACTTGGCTGATATCATGAAAGGTTTTATGGCTTGCCAAGTTCTCCCTCCCTTGAGGCTGCTTCCTCGAGACTGAAAGTATCCCAATCTAAGTACATATTTCGAAAAACTTTCTCACAAAACTTTCACAGTATGTAAATAGTTTGGTTTTTGTTTGGCATACAATTTCACTAATTAAACGATAGTACAGCTGTACCTACTTGTTCGTTCGAAAATTTTGCCCAATGTACAATACAAATAGAACAAATGAAAAAAAAAAAAAAAAAAAAACAAAAACTGTAGCCTCCATTCACTTCGTTAAGCTTTCTGTTCGCTATCTCAGTGTGTCATGTAAACTTTCTAGTTTTGTTCAAAATCTAAAAGTCATTGCTGTGAAACTTCGATTGCCAATGATAACTTTGTTGTCTTGTTACCCTTGACCTTATTTTGATGATGGAATGGAACTACATGCACACATATGTATGTATGTCCATTGTGAATGCATTTTGAATGTTGTCAAACTTTCTTTCTTTTTTTTTGGAAAAAATGAGTGTTTTGATTATTTTGTTTCAAAAAGTGCCACCTAAGTTGTTTTTCTGATGGCGCTTGGGAGCTTTAATGAATTGGCAATGTTTTTGCGAATACGACAAGGGTTCAAAAAGCCTCATCAATATCATGTTTTCGATCCAGTAACGCTGTTAAAATAATCCAATCTGCGATATTTTTCAATGTTCGTCTCGTTAATTGTTTTACTTCAATGCAAAAGTTGTCCTCAATATGAATGCTAACCAATCAGTACCTATACCAACCCTTTGAAAGGATGACATACTCGAATTTTATCGCTTTATATGAATCAATTCAGTCATTCATCAAATAAAATTTGACTTCTGCATGAATTTGCTCTTTTTTTATTCGCCAGACTTGGAAATATCACACGACATTGCATATTTTCGGAAATTTAAGCGAAGCGTGCTTGTCTGGCTTTCAAATATTGCAACAACCTTCAACTTGATGAAGCCAATAAAAAGTTGGAGGTAGCTAAGCTGGTTGGAAAGAAAAGAACGCGAGAAAGTGCAAAAGAGCTGATTGAAGAATAAAAATGTTGTAGATACATAGATATATATAGACAGGTGCATGTAAATCCATAGAACTTAATAATTTGATGTTTCTGTTGAATTTTATTTTTGGCGTTGTTTAGTTTGAACAACCTATCTCTGTTGCGAGTTGACAATGTCAGAAACATTTTCGTAACCATTTTGCGGGTACGTAAAGCAATACAGATCTACAGTTGAATTTCATATAACTTTAGTTTGAGATGGAAGTTCGCTGGTAAAATAAAGTGCACGACCGCGTCATACGAAACTTTCTCGATATATGAGATGCGTTTTTGAGTCCCAAAATGAATCGAAAATTAATGGTGAGAAATTTATTTAAAACACTTTTTAGGTTTTAAAAAAATTGATTTTCTCAAAAACGGCACATACCATTTTCATGTGATTTCGCATTTTTAACATAATTGTTCGAAATACAAAAATTTATCAAAATCGTTAGAGCCGTTTTTGGAAAACGAATTTAATTAAAATTAAAGAAAATCGTTATACGAAAAAAAAAATGATAAAAAAATTATTTAAAAAATCTAATGTACGCAGATTTATTTGAGCTTATAGTGTAAAAAAAACTGTAATTTTTTTTTAAGTTCCCTTTATTAGTTTTTGAGATATTGCCCGTTTTATAAATTACCGCTAATCGATTTTATTCCAAAAACTGAGTATGCAGAATTTTTGACCCCATCCTAAACATCCTAAATACAAAAATAGACCGAAATCCTTGGAACTACTTTCAAGAAAAATAGTGATAAGTGATTCTAGATCTAGAGCTGACTAATGTGAACAATCGTGGGAATGCAGGTGGCTTTTAAGACTATTACCCCGGGGGCCGGCTTTGATGGCAGCCAGAAAATTGGAAACAAAAAACTTATTTTGTACCTGAAAATCGACACAGTTGGCGATAAACATATTTTGAAGTTGTCATTAGTAGTATGATTCAAACGTACAATTATACAGGGTGTTTGTTTTAAAGGTATAGAACTTCGATCTGAAATAAAACACAAGAAAATCGTTTTAATGTCCATCAATTTGGCTTTATTTGAAGGATAATTTTATGCCATTAATGTTTAAACATGATTCGGGCATGTGGCTGCCGCGGCTGGTTCGAACAAGGACAAGTCTAGAGGTCCAATTTTCAACCACTTTTTCAAGCATTTGGGGCTGTATGTCGGCAATAACGCCACGAATGTTGGCTTCCAAGTCACCTAACGTTTCTGGTGTGTTGGGGTAGGCTAGCGACTTCACATATCCCCAAAGAAAATAATCCAATGGTGTCAAACGACACGATCTTGGTGGCCGATTGGCGAGTCCATTCCTCGAAATTATGCGCTCATCGAATGTTTCCTTCAATAAATCGATTGTGACGTGCGCTGTGTGGCATGTAGCGCCGTCTTGTTGGAACCACATCTCATCCACATTCATGCCATCCAATTTGGGAACGAAATAGTCAGTTATCATGGCTCTATTCTGGTCTCCATTAACGGTAACTGAATCTCCAGATCATTTCGGAAGAAGTATGGCCCAATGACTCCAACAGCCCATAGAGCACACCAAACAGTCAGTTTTTGTGGATGTAATGGCGTTTCAAGGGTCTCATGTTGATTCTCTTCACTCCAAATGCGGCAATTTTGTTTCTTGACGTAGCCATTCAACCCAAAATGGGCCTCATCACTGAACAAAATTTTGCGTAGAAAATAAGCATCGATATTAGTCTCATTTTCGGTCCATACACCAAAATCACGACGTATTGCATGGTCTCGCGGCTTTAATTACTGAACAAGCTGGATCTTGTAAGGTTGTAAGAAGAGATCTTTGCGCAAAGTCTTCCATAAAGTTGATGGACAAAGCTCCAATTGCCGTGCACGGTGGCGAATCGATTCATTCGGGTCCTCTTCAACACTTTGCTCTACAGCGGCAATTATTTCTTCGGTGCGCACTGTTCGACGTCTCTGCGGATGCATATTATCACATAGAGTAAAAGTAGTGCGAAAATGATCCATGGTTAACCGGACGATTATGTCGACCATAAAATGAACGGCGCTTGCGGTAAACTTCGAGAACTGAACCATTTTCGAAATAAATTTGCACGATTTGCAAGCGTTGTTCATTTGTCAACCTATGATCATGATGAAATGGCAAACCAAACTGAACATAAATGACATTAGAGTTGCCAGATTGGACCACAAAATGTCAGTTTTATCTTTATTCGAAAAACCAACCTCTAAAAAAAAGCCCCTTTATAATAATATATTAAAAATGATATCCAAAGTACTTACAATAAAATATCTATATAAATTAATGTCTATTAATACTTTTTTAAAATTGTCAATTTCAAGGTGGAGTATGTCTACTTTTTAAATAATAAAATAGTAATTTGTAAGCAAATTTATGAACATGGCAGCTAATTTAGTTTGGCAATCGAATATTTCAATTTGATAATCGAAGTTATTTAATTTACTATTGTTTTCATCATATTGGGAATTAATATTTCCATTATGAAAATTGTGATCTTTAAATTCAACTTCACAGCAATTTGATGAACAGAATATCTTCATCTTGGCAACGGCAGTTGTTGACTCAAAGATAAAAACTTTTTCTTCAATATGGCGAACTTTGTTTTGAGATTGACGTACCTTTTTGATTCAGTGAGGTCAATTGAGGTCAATCAAGAAAAGGGTGCTATCCTAAGAAATGTGTAATTTCTTAAGTGAAAGCCACCACGTCCTTAGTTGCAGACTATCTTAACTCTATTGATGAGCAAACGAGAATATTCACAAACGTTGTGTTTAGAATTATCATCGTCCTCTAGATTCTTGATTTTGAATCCAGTCACAAATTTATTTTGTAAAGATGATATGGCAAGTCGCAGTGGCCTCTTAGGAATCTCAATGGCTTCCTAACCTTTTCCTTATTTACTAATTATATTATAAGGTCTTTTCCAACGTAATGTGTGAACGTCTTAAACCTTTTTGCAACGCACTAATCGGCACGTACCAGTGTGGTATCCGGCCCGGCAGATCAACTGTAGACCAAATCTTCACACTAAGGCAAATCCTGAAAAAGACCAACGAGTTTCAAGCCCGGACACTCCATCTTTTCATCGACTTTAAAGCTGCATATGACATATGGCGATGGCTGAATTAGGGATCCCGTCAAAACTGATCCAGGTATGTCGCATGACACTAGATAACACGCGATCCAATGTGCAGTTTGGCAGCAGCTCATCTGAACTCTTTCAAACATGCACCGGATTTCGGCAAGGAGATGCGCTGTCGTGTGATTTCCTCAATCTTGTTCTTGAGCAGATAGTGCGCAGGGCAGGTGCCAACACGGAAAGCACTATCTTCAACAGATCAGTCCAACTGCTGGGGTATGCGGACGATATAGATATCATCGGTCGATCCCAGAGTGCCGTGATAGAGGCTTTCACGGCTATTGAAGAACAGGCGAAACTAGTTGGCCTTGAAGTGAATGAGGACAAGACTAAATATATGCTATCAGCAAACAAACAATCATCTGTCCACCGACTAGGACAAAATGTCACTGTTGCTAGCAGCAACTTCGAACTAGTTAAATGACCTCTTAGTGGAGATCCGTCGAAGAATTACCCTAGGAAACCGCTGCTACTTCGGTTTGGCAAAACAAATGGGTTCAAAACTCCTAACTCGAAGGACACAGTGCATGCTCTACAGAACGCTTATCCTGCCAGTTCTGCTATACGGCGCCGAGTGCTGGACGATAAGCAGGAAAGGAGAGTTAATACTGGGAGCCTTTGAAAGAAAAATCCTTCGACGGATATTTGGTACTGTGTGCGAGGAGGGCGAATGGAGGAGATGATACAACAGCGAACTCTATGAGCTGTACCAAGATGTGGATGTAGTCCGAAAAGCTAAAACTCGTCGACTACATTGGCTCGGCCACATCGAGCGAATGGACAACAACGCTCCAGCCAAGGTTCAGGCGACAAGGATGACCGAACCTCCGTTTTAAAGACTAAGCCATCGCGGATGCCAGAGCGCTTGGTCTGGACAGCTGGAAGCAGCGTGCTCGGGATTGCAGAGGGTGGAAGGGAAGGGACTCTTTACGGGTCGGGAGCCCGTTAAGGAAATAAAGGAGTTCCTTGTAGGATAAATCCCGTGGTTTAGACAAAGTTGTTGATCCAATCGTTAATTAATCATAAATATGCAGCACAGTTTACTTATTGCAGAGTTCTGGCACTAAGAATGCAGATTCGGAGATTAACTTTGTTGTGCTTGGCTAAGTCGCTGCTATATCATCGTAGCAGATGTTTACTGTCAAGAAATTTACTCTATTAGATGGCAGTGCTTATAGCGCTGTTTGAGTATTTAGAAAGATATGTATTGTTGCGCCTTTATTTCCCTTCTGCGCAGATCTCAATGGCATGGATTTCAGCCTGAAATACCCTATAACATTCTTTGGTGTTGGGTCTAAAGACAACAGCTTTGCCTGCAGATTCCATTTTGGTTCCGTGGATGTACCAGATCGGACTTCTTAGATCCTATGCCGGAGCACTATTGGCCCATTTCGACTGGTCCTGTATTTCTACCTGTCGGCGATGCAGTACAATATGTCCATGTTTAGGATTAGATTAAGTAGCTTCAGGTGAACCACATGGTCTTCTGATTAAAACTTGTATTCCAATTTCAGCTCAATAGCTTAACAATCCGGCGGTAGTCTTCCTAATGAAAATCTGTAGAGGTGAGAGCCCAACAATGGCCCGTAACGTCGTGACATACAATATACAATATAAAAGTGCATCACACTTACCACTAAGTAAAGCTGATTTGAAACCATAGAAATGTAACGAAAAATATAGTTGGCTTCCATAAATGTCAGGGGAGGTGTGCCATTTAAATTCGCTAGCAAAATTTTATAAATGGAGCCCGCAGTTTTTCTCAAAGTAAGCGCAGTGGGAAGCTGCAACTGCAACACTGAAAGGTAAAAAGATCAAATAACGAGCACCCTATTAAGTACATGAAGCCAAAGTAAATGAATACCTGTGTGTCTAAGGGGAAAAATCAAGTTCATCAAACTGCTCTTATCACAGACATGTTTACTTTAAAAATATAACATTCCATTTTGTCTGCCATTTGATAGATAAATAAATGTATTTGTTAATATTAAGTAAATGAGAGGCGACGAATTATGCAATTAACTAATTACTTTGTCAATAAGCCAATTCATTTTTAAGATGTTTCAACTTGAAGTTCATACATCTGAACAAAGACACTAGACATCTAAAATATATATAGAGCACTGTGTTCCAGCATCAAGTGAATCCGCGTCCAGTCAATGAAGAACTTAAGAACTGGAGGGCCAGAGGCGGCTGCGCTCTTTAAATAAAGAGGTGATGTTTGGGTAGAGCACATGCACCAAAATATGAACCAAGTTTGTCAGCAATTAATCCAAATTCTGGAAAAGATTAAAAAATTTCAATTCGAAACACACCATCTTTTCATCGACTTCATGTGATTGCATTCGGGATTCCGGCAGGTGTCAACACGGAAGGCAAGCTCAGTTCAGTATGCGGACGATATTGACATCATCGGACGCTCCTAACATGTCGTGATAGAGGCTTTCCCTGCCATTAACGAACAGGCGAAGCTTATGATGTCCACTCACTATGACAAAACGTCACTATTTAAAGCAGCAACTTCGAAGTAGTTTAGGAGTTTATTTGTCGGTGTAAACATCAACTCCACGAATGACATCTTATTTAAGATCCAAGTGGATTGGCCAAATAAATGGCTTACAACCTCCTGGTTCGAAGGACAAAGTACATTATCTACAGAACCCTTATCCCTTAGGAAAGTAGAATAAATACTGTGTGCGTAGTCTTGAATGGCAAATGAAAAAGAAAACACAACCGCGAATTCTATGAGCTGTACTTTGATGTGAATGTTGTACAAAAAAAAGTCATATTGAGCGAATGTAAAGGGTGATCCATTTCGAGGTTCCCTACTTTTTTAAAGAAAAGAACACAGAAAATTCAAATTTAATGGAGAATGTTTATTATCATTTGAAAGAACATTCTTTGGCATTTATTTTTTGAAGATTATGTCTATCAAATGTTGGCCAGATCGTCCATCCGTTGAGTCCAATTTTCGATCACTCGTTCGAGCATTTCGACTGGTAACTGGCGAATGGCACGCGTGATGTTTTCCTCCAAGGCGTGAATCGAAGCGGGTTTGTCGGCATAAGCTTTTGACTTTACATATCCCCACAGGAAAAAGTCTAACGGTGTGATATCACACGATCTTGGTGGCCAATCGACCGGCCCAAAACGTGAAATTATGTGCTCACCGAAATGTTCATTGTTCGTTGTTTTTTCTGGATGAAGTGGCAGTTCTTCAATCTCTTCAGGTTGCTCTTCGTCCCAAATGCGGCAATTTTGTTTGCTTACATACCCATTGAGCCAGAAATGGGCCACATCGCTAAACAAAATTTGCCTCGAAAACGTCGGATCTTCTTGGAACTTTTCAAGAGCCCATAGAGCGAAGCGATGTCGCTTGGGAAGATCGAGCGGCTTCAGTTGTTGCAAAAGCTGTATTTTAAGATCTTGACGTAAAATGCGCCAAGTCGTTCCATACGTCAGTCCGAGTTGCTGCGAACGGCGCCGAATCGACTCTCTACGGTTTTCGTGTACACTCTCAGCTACGGCCGCTATATTTTCTTCACAGCGTGCTGGACGTGGTCTATTCGGTCGAATATTATCCAATAATGAATGTTGGGTCTCAAAATGGTTGATGGTATTGCGAATAGTACGCTCAGTAGGCCGATTATGTTGACCATAAGTTGAGCGAAGTGCACGAAACACATTCCTCACAGAACGTGAATTTTCATAATAAAGTTGAACAATTTGTAAACGTTGCTCACGCGTAAGTCTTTCCATTATGAAATGCCAAACAATACTAAACAAAAATAACATGACAGCATGACACGACTCACACGTGATCTGTCAAAAAAGGCTATTGAAAAAATTATCTCTACTTGGATCACCCGTTACAATAGAGCTCTTTGAAGTGACAAGGAAGACCGAACCTCTGTTTCAATGATCAAGCCATCGATACCTAAGATTGCGCAGGGAGTGAAAGCTTGACTTGTCTGCGACAGACCCTTCAAGGGCGGAAGCTCGTTAAATAAGTAAACTGGTATCCTGATCAAGCAAACACATCAAAAGTGTCTTTTTCTATTCGCTTCTACTAATCTCGCAGATTAATTATGATACACATTTAATCGGTTGCCTCATTTGTCGGCACGATATCAATATTCGCTATTTTAAGGCTTTACCGAGTGGATAACGATGCAGCCCCCATTTTGTCAGCTGTCAGTAATGCTTAATCCCATTATGTAGTTGGAAAAAGATTGGCAGCAAAAATACTGCTCTCAGGCAGTTATTTCATTCATATCGCACGCGGTGGATTAAGATACACTACCGATGGTTCGTACCGAGACTCGGTATGTTGTTTTTGTATCGTCCCACTCCTGCAAAAACAGAGCAAATCAGGAGGGCTCGGTCATGCAGCTTCTCAGTGAGGCTAGTTTTATTGATAGCTGGAAGGCTGCATTGAGGCGAAAAGCCGTGAATGGAGTGCTTACCACGAGCAGAAATATGCCGGCAAAACAAACATAATTAAGGACACAAAAACATATGAAAAGTGCTTAATAATAGCTCCACGTTACGTAAGTTGTGAGCACTTCCACAGATGTCAAATGCAATAGTAGATTATGGCGTCTATGTGTCCGGTTATAAGCTGATGCATGAAAACCATTTGACATGAGTCTTACTTAAGAGAGGATTATGATTTGAAGAAGTTTGATACGTTGACTGTAAAGAGGATGGTTGTACAGTCCATTCCATGGAAGTCCTTCAAGGGCAAATCGTATAAGGTAACGTTGAATCGATTCAATTAAAATTGGACTCTACGCAGTCCAAACTTGTACCTTAAGCATATTCTAAGCATCTTATAGGTGAGTAATTATTTTTCTAAGCAACGAAGGGGTCGATGAGTTTAATACGAAGTTCAGTTTGGTGGAATAAACAATCATCTTAATAAGAGACAAAGACTTATGAGAACTGCAAAGAGTATGATTCTTTAAAAATGTCATCTGTTGGAATTTAGACGGCTTCAGAATTAACACATTTTTATCACACCAATTGTCGAATCTATTAATGTTGTCTTAGGCCGCGTTTCCATTTGTAAGAAAACTTCTGAAAGAAACGTCTCACAGTCTGTACGACAGTGAGTTACAAGTGGAAACTGCAAATCGAATTCGATGGCAACAGTTCTTGCATAACTTCTTGCTAGTGCAACTAGTTGCAGGTTCGCCACAGTTCTTGCTGCTTATCGAAATAGTTTCGCTCGCGGCTGGTTGACGTCTTTTTTTTTAATATACGCGCACTAAAGGAATTTTGGATACCTTTATAATGAAGTCCCACAGTGCGGGCATTAGGAAAGTGAAGGATTAGGAAAAGGGAGATACCGATGCACTTTGGTTTTAAATGTCTGTAAACTGTAAACACAGAGCGTGGTAGAGCATACCACATTCGCGTTGTACGGTTAAGAAACGAATCCTTGTATTTCACTATACGTCCGAATACAGGCTTAGGTTAAACTGATGCATTCCTAGAATGGCGAGTATTGCGGTTGAATAGCTGTAGGGGTGGAATGCAACTGGCAATTTCATTTGAGCACTTGTGGTGGAAATAGCGATAAAATAATGACAAGTAGGAGACATCACGACGATGACTAAGAGAGTCAAGTGATTTCGCGATGTCTCGATCGCCAATAAGTTTCACCGCTCGTTTTTGAATCCTGTCAAGTAGCTCCAAATATGTAACTGGAGCACCGGACCAGATATGAGCGTTATACTCAAGTTTGGGGCGAATAAACGCCTTAAAAACTTTTTGCCAGATCAGAAGGGGTGAAATATTTCTTGCATCGCTTTAGAAAGCCTAGAAATTTCGCAGCGTTCTTGGCGACATCGAATATGTGGTCATTCCAACGAAGGTTGTCATTAACACACATACCGAGAATGGAAAGTCGTTCGGTTTCAGCGATGCAAGTGCCATCCATGGATAATGGCAGAGAATTAGGGTTTCGCTTCAATGACAGCAGACAGCATTGCGTTTTGGAAGCATTAAATTCCATTCTCTTGGTTCTCAAAAAATAATTCGGGAATTATCAAAGAGCCAACCAGCTGCATGCATACAAGTAGTTAACTAATATGCTCGGTGATGATCCATTTCGGATCCTTTTCTTCATTGCGGGTCACGTCCCTATGTCCAGGAACCCAACAACGACATACCTTGTGCTGTGAGCCTTAAGCTCTATACGACAGCGGTGGACTAGCTTGGATTTAATTTCAATTTCATTAACTGCCTTAATGGCCGCTTGACTGTCAATGAAAATGGTACTCTGTGGTATTTCCGACATTGATGCAGTACGGCATTGCCAAAACCTTAGCCCGGAAAACACTACTTTGATCAGGGAGTCTGATGGAGTGGTGCATATTTAATTCCTCTGAGAATAGACCGGCACCTGTTCCACAATCCATATTTGATACATCTGTGTATATGGATTTTGATTTCATTTTCCATTCTTCCCAGCTCGGAAAGCATAAGGACAATGGTCTGCCACAGTCCATGTAGAGTAACATGTAGTCCGAGCTGACGTTGTCTCCTACATACATTTTTAGAATCTGTGTGTACCCTCCGAGATCTGGGTTTCAGCTGACTATTTGGCTGATCCTCAAGGCACTCGTGGCAGCTGATTCGTGCAAGTATAGATCCAAGGGTGGACAATTTAGTATCACTTCCAAACCAGCGGTTGGTGTCCCTATGCACGATAGTGTCTGCATTTTCGTCAATAACTTAAGATTATTTGATTTGTCTGCGGCTTGCCACCAGACTCTACTGCCAAACTACAATTTTTAGTAATTAACAAAATTTCTTGCGACATTAATGGCTGTTTTGTGTATATACCTCCGCAATAAATTTCGATAATATCATGCGCGTGCTTCTTGCAAGATATTTATTAAATAAAATAAAAATATTAGACGTAAACAGCTTATACAGTATCTAAAGCAGAGCTTCTCCAAGCATTGTGTGTGCGAAGTTATATTTTTGGCACGAATGGCGGGACCTACAGTTTAACGCCGATTCCGAAAGGCAATTTATTTTTAAGAAGCTTCTAATGACATTTCTTACTCTTGGATGTTTGTCAGACGTTCGCAAGAGGTGGGGCAGCGAATAAAAACGTTGAGGTGGTAAAGGTAGGGATTTGAACCGGCGCGCGCCCTCCTGCTTAGTGGTCCAACGCACTTAACCACTAAGCCACTGCACCCACAAGATATTTATTGCAGAAGACATTGCGAGAATTCATATGACAATGTAAACGCTACTGCAAGAAACTTCTGCAAGACTTCAGCGAGTTAACTTGCAAATGGGAACGCGGCCTTAGAGAAGACTTTTGTCATCCTGATTATTAATAGATTTATAAATATATCTTGTTTTATAGCTTTCACGTCATTAGTAGCAAGTATGCACAAAATGGGGCCTAAGTGACTTCCCTGAGGAACCTCAGACTGGGAACGAACTTTTATTTTACAAAACCAGGTGCGAAACCATTAAAAGAAAAAATGCGATTATCTCATGGGATAACTGGTAAAAATTTGCTTGCTTTTAGCGTTAATAGCCACAATTTACTAAAGAACCCAAACGAGTCCCTCACTAAAGTCTCAGTCTCGGTCACCCTTTTCATTTGATGTAAAAAATTTAAATAATTAATTAAAGTGTTTCATTTGAAATTCTTTGAAAAATGTTCTTCAACCTTAAAGTAAGGTAAAGGATTACCATGCCAAAAAAAAAAAAAAATTAAAACCTCGTTAGTCAGTCATTCTTTAAAGTCCTCTAAGTAAAACATAAAAATATAAAATTAAATCTTGAAAAAGGAATTACTCACCTACATACATCCAACATTCGTTAGATACACATTAAAAGATTATACAAACTGGAGTCCCTTGAAAAATACAAAAGCATAAGAAGATTAATAAAAAATCAACTACCCGAGGACAATTTTGCAAAAAAAAAAGGAGTAAAACCGAAGAAAATACAAACAAAATTGTAATAAAGGGTTTTCTTCACTGATTTACAATTCAAAGATGAAATTTTTGAATTTTCTCCTGCTCATGCATTAAAGATCAAGCACATTTCTCCCTTGCGTAGACAAAAAAATATAAAAAAAAAAATAGACGAAATGAAATGAAATCTCTTCCCTGCATTACTACAACCAATAATTCGAAAATAAAACTTCTACCACGTATTGACAATGCTTCTTCAACAAATCGAGGGGTTTTCAGCCAGTATACGAGTGGTTAAGCTTCGATTCGATTGTTAGGCATCGCCACCCACCTCACCTGTACCAACAGGATGCATTCCCACGCTAGATAGAACTTCCATCCATTGAGTGCAATTACATTTCTTTTTTTGTCTGACGTTGTAATGGAAGAGTCTGCCATTTCTGGCACACATATGTATGGATATTGAGCGTGCTTGGCATGCATAACTCTTTTTTTTTTTCTCCATCGGAACTCGTAAAAGTATAAAAAAAAAAAGAAATCTCATTTTTAATGCCGACCATTTCGAATATAAAAATAAATTTAAAGAAAAAATGTTTTTTTTTTTGTTTTATAAATAACGACACGAGCTTATGCCGAAATATTTTTATGTTCTTATGCTAAGGAGAGTAAAATAAAAAAAATAAGCCCAGCACACCTTACGCTCTCCCCCGCCATTCACCCCCATTATGGGGTGGCAATAGCAAAGAAGAAGAAATTATTAAGTGTCACGGGGCGACCTTCAAAATTCTCATATCAAAGCTTCATCGCATCCACTTCCACCACACATTCACTATTCACATAGAAAAAAAAAAAAAAAAACAGAAACAGAAACAGAAACAACAGAGAGAAACGCTGGCTAACTGAAATTGACTCTGACACTCGCTGTTGGCAATTTGCTGTTAGCTGGTGGCTTTGCTTTGCTTTTGCTTTTGCTTTTGCTCTGGCTGTGAATGGGCGCGATGCGCTCATGGCCTGACAGTGCCATCGACAACAGTATTTTAGTAGCGTGGGAGAGCGTCGACAGTCGAGTGAGTGGAATTTGTAAACATAATCATCAGCGTTTGCTAAATGTTAAGTCTGAGTTCTCATTCTGATTCTCATGAAAGCTCGTTTTGTGTTCATTTTGTAGTGAATGAACTCCCCCTTCGAGATTTAGGGGTCGTTTTGGGGTTTTTCTACTCATTCGACTCTCTTTGGGCGCGCTCTCGTTGATACCGATAAAAAAAGCTCAAGTCTTTGGGGTTACAATACAACAGTCTGAAGCTCGGTATCTTTGGATGATTTTCCTAGTTTTTCTCGGGATATCACTGCATTCGCATAGTCGCAGTTAGAAAGCTCGCAGCGCCGCGCAAAACACTCTTCACCGTCTCATACACTAAACATAAAGTATTTTGAAAATTCAAAAAGTCAACCAAATTGTTTTGATTTTGGTCTGTTATTTTTGTATTTTTTATTATTATTTTTTTGTAAATTTTTTGTTTGTTTTTTTTTTTTGCTCTTTGACTAAGTATCGCGACCGCGAGAGTGAAGTGCAGCAATTAAATTGAAGAGGCCATCAATTGGATGATTAACGAAGTATGTAATCTTGCTCATTTCACTGTCCCTTGGTACTCGATCTGGTAGTTGTGGACGCGGTTATTTCTTTTGTATTCTGATCTCCGCTTTATCACTGCATCCGGGGGTGCATGCGAGCAGTGCTTCGGGTCGTATTTATTCGCATCGCGCGTCAACATGAAAGGCAACCGATGCAACCAGCATAGATGTACTTAAGTGTAGTTTTGTTTTGTTTTATATAGTATCCTTTTTCGATACCAGTGCGCGCACACACACCTACCCCTACATATTATTATGAATTGCAATAAATTTGTGTGAGAAAAAGGAATCCAGTGCAAGGTTATACATATCTCGGAGAGAAGAGTTACAAAAAAAATTTGCAAAAAAAAAAAAATAGTTCTAGTACAGTAAAATTTTACATTGTGTTTGGGATTATACGCGCGTCTGCAAAGGCACAGAGGAGAGACAGCTGCCGCGGATAGGATAGGATAGGATACTACTCTACTAGAGCTGCTGCAGGGATAGAATGTGGAAGTTTACAACATAATGAGAGTAAGTGTTATGCGGGGACGATGGGTGGGGTTTGGCCGCATTCAAGTGGCGTGGATAATAAATTGCATAATTTTTTACCCGACCCATCATCATCATCATCATCACCATTCGCATCGTTTTTATCCCCATCACCATGGTTATGATTGTGATCTTTATTTGCACTCTGGGGCTTAGGGCTCTGTGTGTTCTGTTCTTAGCTGCATCGCGCACAGACTCAGTTGCAAATGAGTTGTAGTTGTACCACTAGGTACGTTGACTTTAACAGACAATTTTAATTACTCAGAGTAGTGCTCATCAGCTAATTGAACTATTTTTTGTGTTATCTCGCGGAACGCGGAAAACTTTACTATTGGGTCGGCACTCGGGGAGAATTTTTGTAAATTTTTGGTCGTTATTGTTTCAATGATATGTATGAAGTGCTATTATGACAATAGTGTACAGTTGTTTTGTTAATGTTTGTTATAAAATTGCAATACCTCTACGTAAGTAGTGCGCTATTGAAGTAGTTTTCTGAAAAGTTAAGCAAACAAATTAAACTAATTAGGTGTCGTTTTAATGTTTTATTTCAATGTTCGAAGATGAAAATAAGACTTGTGTAAGCCTTCACACCTCAGCTGGGGTTAATTTGCCCTCATAATTCGGATGACCAAAACGGCCTATACATATACATTTATAATCAAAATTCAGGCTATGAATAATTCATTAGTATCTGCATATTCGTTCAACTTACAAGTTTATTCAGAAAACTGAGGCACCCCCAAATTGCAACAATTGAGATTATTGCTATTAAAGAAGTCAAATTAGTTGTGACTGAGGAAGAATATTTAGCAGTTTTATTTAAATAAAAATTAAAATCAATTAAATGAGCATTTAAATTATAAGTACATTTTCATGAATCTATTTATGGATGAAGAATTCCCAAAGCTTGTTAGCGAATGGGCAATTTTAAAAAAATCGTTGTTTTCTTAAGCCAGTAGTTGGGATGTTAATAGTCAGCAGAATACATCTAATCGCAATAATAAATAGTTCTTGGAATAAAAGTAGTTCTGATCACTGCTCTTCTGAGTTTAAGAGTTGCTAAGCTTATAAGTATATCTTAGAAATCGTTTTTGGATGGCCTCAATTTTATTAATATGGACATTATAGTACAGACAAAATACTCCAAAACGGACCTAACAGAAGGCACATTCAACCTTTTAATGACTTAAAGAAAATTCTGCCGAATCATTCCCAAGCTCTATTAGCCTTATAAGAGACGTGTTCAATGTGGCTGATGAAGGGATAATTCAGTATGCAGTAAATGTCCAAAAACTTTAACTTTGAAAAAAAAAATACGGCTTTGCTCAATTTTCACATGTATAAATAAAAATAAGTGGCGATTTACGACATGAGAAGGTTATCACATGCCATCTACTGAAATTTAATAATAAATAAGTGGCCTTAGAACTTAGTATTAACTAGAATCAGACAATTTGAAATCCACAGAAATTGAATAACATCATTAACGAACAGGACAAATAGAAGTGGACCAATATGGCTTCCTTGTGGCACACCTGAAGTAACTCATATTTCATTTGAAAAAGCATTTCTAAAATTTTCGAAATGGATTTTTTTAAATATGATGACAACCAACTAACAAACGGAGGTGGAAACCCCAAACGTTTAAACTTTAAAAAGTAATAGGTTATGATCTACATGGTCAAATACTTTGCTAAAGTCAGTATAGACTTGTTTGCACATACTCAATTCAGACACAATAAACTTTGTAAGCTGGATAAGGTTCAACCATGCTGATTATTGCTAATCAAATGGTAGTCAAATTTCGATGACCGACGTCGGTCTTTTAAATGATGACATTTAAAACTGCGTCTTTTCTGTGATGCATCGATTAAGAACTCCGCAGTGAAAACTTTGTAGGAAATTGCGGTTCTACGTTGGGTTTATCACTGGAGCTGTTTGTCTTATTAAGTAATATCTTAGAGAGTTGCACCTAGTTGGCAATAAGTCTTTTGATATTATTAGGTTTCTGGAAATAGGAGTTCCTCAGGGGTCAATTTTAAGAGCATTTTTATAAATTATTTGCCTTATGTGTGTAAGACGCCACAATTAGATTTATTTGATATTTTGATATTTATTGAATAAGGCCAATTGGTCTTGTGGAGGATTTTGCTTTCTTACTGAAGGACCACTTGAATGCCATTTGTAAGTGGGCTACTGATAATTGACTCAACCTTAATCCATATGAATCGCAATTAGTCGTCAACCTTACATTTTTCCTTCTTCGACGAAATTTAAGATAAAACGTAGTCCTTTTGGCTGTGATGAAGTCACCTACGTTGCTGGTCGAATGTACGTATGGTGGAGTGGTGGCCGTCGTAAGCTATGGTTAGTTTCACTCCAGTTGAACTTGTAAGAATACTACTAGTTTCACTACAAAATATTTATTATTTGAATTTGATTATTTTTCTCAGCGAAAGTTGTAGGTAGCATTCGATGACTTGACTCAATATATTTTTATCACATTCTCAATATTTAAATAAAAGGAATTGCATTTTTATACATCAGATCATTCGTTTACTTATCTCTTCGAAAGACTGCAGTTTGCAAAGTCCTGAACTCAGAATTTATGATACTTGCACTCGTAGACACATCAATCCGTCAAAACTGACTTCTCTCTCTCGCCTTCTTTCTCTCACCTTCTTTCTATATGCTTCTTTTTAGTGTGTTAAATTGAACCAAATACCTAAGTTCTTCCATTTGCTACATATTCCCGAAGAAGTCCCGAAGAAGTCAAGTTATTTTTGCAGACTGACTTCCAGATCGTAGTCCATCTGCTAGCATTACTAACTTCCAGCTCATAAATGTATTCATGCGTGTCAGTCTACTTGCTGGAGATCATTAAGAGACATTTCAAAAAGCATTGGCCACTAATTCATCCCTGCGAGACTCCTGATATTAGTTGATTGTATGTAATTTGATAGGTTTTCCTCAACTGAAGCAGATTTATGAAAAATGGATGCCATTGTTGAAAGTTACCAATGCCTCTTAAAAAGTCAAGAATGTCGTAATCGTGAATAGCTAGGATTTTCCTTAAAATTTTCTATCAAAACTTAAATTTCGAACATTTATTTGAAAACTCTCATAACTCATTAAACACGATTTTTCAGAATACGCGTTTAATGTTTTAAGCTGACGAATTATATTTATAAATATTCGGAATTTCATAAAAAAGTTTGACATACATATAATGTGAGTTGATTTTCGAGCCTAAATCTTGGATGCAAAAATTTGTCTCCTTACAAAATCTGACAGTGGTGGTAAATTTATTTATATTTATGATTGTTTTACGCGTTTAAGTGTATACCCAAGTTCGCTCGAACTAAGTTAGTTTATGATTTACACTTTAAAATAAAACAATTTCCACAATAATGACCTTTCTTTATGAGTGGCTTGACTTTGACTTATTTTATTACCGAATTTTAATAGAAAATTCAGACGAGATAATTAAAAACTAAACAAAGTAAAATCTGTTCATAAACACAAAAGTGTTGCTCCATTGTTGTTAGAAATCACTCAAAACTATAGATACACGTCATTTGACTTGAAATTTAAAGATATCTAAATTTTTTTTACTAATATAGTTCTATTCTGCACAAAGAAAAGGGAGATACGCGAAACTGTGATAATTACCGTTCAATTAAGTTGATGTCGCACACCATGAAGATAGTCAAGCGGGTATTAGATGGTCGCCCAAGATTTCTGTCTGACGACCAGTGCGGGTTTTTCGCGGGGAAATCAACCACAGATGCAATCCAAAGTATAAGGATCATAATGGAAAAGCATCGTGATTCCTTAAAGGATCTGCATATGATTCTGGTTGATTTTGAAAAAGCATTCGATAGACAACTGAGATCTGATATGGGTAGCTCTATGACAACGAGGAGTTCGTGGAACCTACGTACAGATAATCATGGACATGTACGAGGGAGCGAAGACAAAAGTTAGATGTCCCGCAGGAGTCACCGATAAATTTTCAATAAAAGTCGGTGTTCACCAGGGAAGTGTCTTAAGTCCTTTGCTCTTTATTACGGTCCTTGATTATTTGCTTGAGGGAAAAGTGACGGACCCTAAAGCACATCAGTTATTCTTTTCTGACGATGGAGCCATCATAAGTAATGATCGGACTTCCCTGCAACGAGCACTTGATAGTTGGGTAGATGCTTTAGAAGGGAATGGGTATCGTATTATACTGTTGATGACGACATCAATCATCGTGTAAGCGTAGGGTGGATGAAGTGGCAGGAAAACTCTGCCATCTTCTGTGACCGAAAAATGTCCCCTAAGCTGAAAGGAAGGCTCTACACTGCAGTTGTGCGTCCGGCGCTCACATACGGTTCACAATGCTGGACAATGTACAAAAAGTATGAGGGTAAATTGACAGCAGCTGAGATGAAGATGCTTCGCATGACAGCAGGAGTAACAAAGCTTGATCGAATTAGAAGTTTCAGAATCCGAGGAAGCCTTCACGTCAAAGAACCGATCTCGAAAAAATTGGAGCACGACCGGCTCAGTTGGTATTGTCATGTTCAAAGGAGGGATCCTACGAACTCCGTCAAATAGGCAATGGCAATCAACGTTCCCTTACAATTGCGTAAGAGAGGCAGGCCTAAAAACTCCTGGATCACACAAATGCAGAAACACCAGCATTTGTTTGGCCTCAACGATGAAGTGATCCAAAATCGGGATGACTGCAGATATCTTTTGAGGTCGAACAGGCGAACCTCACAAGTGGACCAGTAGGAATGCAGTGAAGAGGGAGGGTTATGATCCCTGTAATCCTGATCATAATCTCGTGGTTAAATGTGGTTAAATTTGGCTCATAAAACCATAAATATGGAATAAAATTTCTAAAATTGTTAAATTTACACTGACAGTTTGCAATCTGACAATTGGTTAAAGCATTTTATTGAAAAGTTGTGTTCTTCAGCGATGTGGCTTATTCCTGCTTGACTGGGTATGTGTATAAGCAAAGTTGTCACGTTTGGAGCGAAGATAATCGAAACGCCATTATAATATCCCAAAAAGAATTCACAATTTGAGTGGGTATCACCTGGCCATATTATGATGATGAAAATGACTTTTTCGTTCCACGTATAGTTTCTCGTACTTGACCTGTAAATTCTTACGTTTTGTCATATTGACGCCCTTGTTTATTTTCTTTGGGGATAAGTAAATTCGCTGGGCTACGCTGACAAACTGAAAACAATCGAAATGCTCGAAAACTTTAGAAATCATTCATCAGATCCATGCCTTAAAATTTATTGCTATTTTATGTGTTTAGTTCAAAATCAAAGTTAGTTAATACTGGCTTAAAAATAGTTCAATAAACTCAAACATTTTCCTGACATGCACATATGTATGTATGTCATATCTACATGACATTTGTGTCATCTATAGACTACTGGCTCAAATTGTCAACATTTTGTTGGCTATGATGACAAAGTCAAGGCAACAAATAAATGTTTCAGTGTTGAGTTATGAATTTCCCTAAATGCTGGTCTTTAAAGTGCGTTCATGATAATATTCAAAAAGTGTCTTAATTCGCAAATTGAAATGAATAATTATGCCAGTGTTACAAGCTGTGAATTTTCGTGATTCCGGATAATGCATTATGATGCGGTTTGCATCGACAAAAGAGAATTAACTACTTTTCAAATATGTGATCATCAAACAACTTTAGAGTCCAATCTAATCATATAAAGGTGCTATTTTTCACTGGGCAATAAAATTGAGGTGGTATATTTAAAAAAAAACAATGTTAATCTCGGCAGTTGCGACTAGAACTGCAAAATCGTATTGGTATGGCCTCCAGATCAAAATTTCAATGTCAATAAACTGTCATCTGTCAAAATGGAAAAGTTAAATAGTAAAATACATTTCCAAAGTGCATGTATCCAGGATTGAATCAATTTAATGAAGGTTTCTGCGGTCATCATTTCTTTGCATCCTTATCTTTCCGTGGTAAAATTGATTGACGTTAGGGTAATGTACCTTCAGTCCCATCACCTGTGGCCCAATTAAATTTCGAAACTACGCACCGCCTCCACTTCACAAGCTACACGCATTTCTTTTCAAAAACCAAAGTGCACCAGCATCTTTTTTTCTCCTATCTAAATAAGGACTTTGCCAACGACATGCCACCTTTGTTTTTTTTTGTCATTCCAATATTTCATCCACAAAACACTTACAACACTTACAGCGGAATCCTTTTAAAAGGTTCATTTCCTCGAAAAGGTCACCTAAAGGGACTTAGCCATTTTAAATCATCGAAATGGACATCATATCCGTTCTTTTCGTGTCTTTCCCTATTCCATTCAAAATGAAACGCATCCCCATGGCAATGTGTAGCTATAGAGCTACGCCTCGTTTTAATTTCTCTAATCCATTTGTGTGTGTTCCGATGACGGACCGGCCGAACCTGTTCAGGATATAAAGGATGTCATGTTACTGGCACTTTAGAAATTGAGAATTCTTGGTGTAGTAGCTTTTTGAAAGTTTTCTTATGCCCACACGAGTATGGATTCCATTTTCAATATTTTGCTTGTGGGTATGATTGTCTTCGATTTAGCATGAGAGATAAGTTAATTTGGAAAATTTTGCTTATATTGTTGTTAAGCCGAATTAAATTAGTATAAATGACTAGTATGTAGCCATTTAAATTACAAAATTTTGTTTAGAGAGTTTACACACTTCAACTTTAGATATAGTTTTAGGGTGGCGATTAGTGTGCTCTCTTGTGACCCGCGAAGTTAAGGTTCAATACCCAACGGGGAACAACGATGGATGCCACCCACCTATGAAAAGATACGAACGGCATCCTCATTCTCATTCTTCCCACTACGTAAAAAATACAGTGCACGACCGCGTCAAACGAAACTTTCTCGGTACATGAGATGGGTTTTTTTGAATCGAAAATTAATGGTGACAAATTTATTTAAATAATATTTTAGGTTTGGGAAAATTAAATTTTCTCAAAAACGTCACCAACGATTTTGATGTAATTTCGCACATTGGACATTTTTAGCATAATTGTTCGAAGTAAAAAAAATTATCCAAATCGGTAGAGCCGTTTTTGAGGAAACGAATTTAATTTAAATTTAAGAAAAGTGTTATATAAAAAAAAATTTAAAAAAATTGAAGTATGCATTGTTCTTCTTTGTAGTTAAAAAAAAACTTTAAATTTATTTTTACATTCCCTTTATTAGTTTTTGAGATGTTGCCAGGTTTATAAATTACCGTTAATCGACTTTTTTTTTCAAATACTGAGTATGCAGTATTCTAGACCCCATCCTAAGTATCCTTAGTACAAAAAAAGTCCTTGAAACATTTTCTAGAAAAATAGTGATAAGTGATTTTCACCAACAAAATGTTATGGAAGGTCCGTTATTTCAAAAGATAAATCAAAAAATAAAAAGATACCCCGAGATGTAACCCCAAGAACCTTATATACGAACTTTGAAGCAAATTCGTCGAACCGTTTCGCCATACGGTGCCCGGACAGACAGACAGAACGACGGACAGCATTGGCGGACCCACTTTTTTGGACTTCTCTATAGTCGTAATATCATCCCTCATACTCAATTTGAATTCGAAGTTTCCGCACGATCGCAACAACTTTCTCTTCAGTATACTAATGTATACGAGAAAGTTAAAGAGAGATTTGCTTGGAAGCAGAATCGATCATAGCGAGTATTATTATATTAAATAAAAACGTCTGGCGACCTAAGTCATAAAAAAATAAATGCTGGCGAATAAAATCATCTATATGTACCAGCTGAGTCGGACAGCTTCACGCGGCTGTAAATAAGATACTCACCTTTTCGAGATCACTGGCTTCTTCCTTTCTTCTTTTTCTTTATGCGCGACAAGACAACAATTAAAACCCCGATTTGTCATTCGAATCCATTCGAAACGCAACCTTTTATTCCAACGCATTTCCACTCATTCAATTCGTTTTCTTTGGTTTGAATGTTGTGCGTCCGAGTTCTACCTGACCGCACTCACTAACTCAAACATATTCCGCTTCGCATTCTATTTCATTCAACTCATTTTTGCCATTGTTCATTTGAACGTGGTTTTTTTGCCATTCATGCAGCTCTCTAGTTTGGATCACATACGAGTATCACAGTATATATACATACATGATCTATTGGAATGAAATTTGTGGAATTTTGATGTGGAAATAACGGAACTGATTTTCGAAGTGAAAATTTTCAATGTTGAGGTATAACTTCTCCAAGTGTTATAACTTAAGAAATATTAGGTCTGGCTACAAACATCATTTAATGTTTTAGGGGCAGTCACAATTTTCAAAACATCTATTTGCATTTTCTTAAAGTAAAATATCGTAAAAATATTTTCTGAAAATTTCAAGAGAATCAGACGAATACTTTTCGAGTTATTCAACAATAAACGTCGGGCTAGCGTCGAGTGTAAAACCTTAAACGCATTTTTCTCAAAATTATGTTTTGAAAGTCGGTGACCAGTGTCATTCTAGAGCCGCTCAGTGGATTTGAATGGAATTTTTACAACTTCTTAAAAGCATATTGATCTGTAGCCCGATCGAGAATTTTATTTGTCATATACAATTTACTGTTGCTTATTTTTCTGAAAATTCGAAAGTAAATTGTATTATTAAAAAAAAAAAACTCTTTCTATTGGGCACTTTATTAAATATTAAACATTCGGGTGAACTGCTGAGAAGTTATGTTGATCACCGCAAAGGACAACTTACTAATAACTTTTATATATCTAATTAATATTTTTTTTGTAAATATGTAAATTTGTATATGTAGGTACTATTGTTAATTTTATAGAAATAAATGAAATTACTGATAAAAAATAAATTATTAAATATAGGTACCCTCTTCTTTTTTCGTGCCTCTGACTACCTGAAACCCCTTAATATATTTTGTAGACCCAATCTAATACCGCAACAATTTTTAAATGCGTCGTGAGATTTTATAAGCCCAGAAAAAATGTTATGACGCCTTAAGTAAAAATTATAAAATGAAGTTTTTTAGCTTTTAATTTCAATTGCATTTTTCTTAAATACACAAATTTGGACTTTTTGTTAAAAAAAATCATAGAAAATTTAGCGGCGAAATAATTCCAAATAAGTAATACATTTTGGTGGAGTAAACCGTTACCCCGTTTTCATGCCATTTGAAATATATTTTACCATTTAGAACAAACACACACTTTCATCAATTTGGCTTAGGGTGGATTCAAAAATCGATTACATGTGCAAAGTAAATAAAAAATAAACGATTCATGATTCAATACGAGCACACTCTTCCGACTACTACATAAATATAAATCTGCACTTTCAATTGTTGTTATTATTATAAAATACATACAATTTTGTAAAGAAACTTGATTTTAAAAAGGCCTTTACTTCTGCATAAAAAGGAGAATTATCAAACGATTATAAGAGATCTTTCCTCTTTGGTAAAGCAACGTTGTGCTACCTTCTGAGAACATTGCTTCACTGTTTGCATCGGAACTGTGATACTTTAACCGTAACTAAAACTACCTCTGCTTTAAACCTTACATCACGTCTACCTCTTCTGTGCTAATTTTTTGCGCCTTTGTCCTCGCTGCGAGCTGCCCTAGACGCATGTACGTATGTCCGTCTGTCTAGAAGGTAATGCCGATGCGTTTGGATACGTGTCCATTCCCTGTACTCCCTGTTGGCGTTTTCCCCACTCGCTCGTTCTTCACAACAAAGTTGCTGCATTATGACTTCGCTGATAACATACTGCTCTCGGTGTTACTTTTTAACTTTCTCGTATACATTAGTATACTAAAGACAAAGTTATATATTGTTTTATATTGTAGAGAAGTCCAAGAAAGTGGGTCCGCCAATGCCGTCTTTCGGTCTGTCTGTCTGTCCGGGCGTCGTATGGCGAAACAGTTCGACGGATTTGCTTCAAAGTTTTTTCTCAAAAGTGGTTCAAAGGATTTCGGTCTTTTTTTGTACTAAGGATGTTTAGGATGGGGTCAAAAGTTCTGCATACTCAGTTTTTGGAAAAAGAATCGATTAAAGGTAATTTATTAAACTGGAAGTATCTCGAAAACTGATAAATGGAATTTAAAAAAATGTACAGTTATTTTTTTACTATAAAGATGAACAACTTATATTTTTGAAATAATTTTTTTAACATTATTTTTCATATAACGATTTTGTTAAATTTAAATTAAATTCGTTTTTTCAAAAACAGCTCTAACAATTTTGATAATTTTTTGTACATATATCGAACAATTATGTTAAAAGTGTCCAATGTGGAAAATTACATCAAAATCGTAGGTGCTGTTTTTGAGAAAATCTAATTTTCAAAAACCTAAAAAGTGATTTAAATACCTTTTCGATTCCACAGCAGGTTTCCAATCGGCCACATACTTCCTATGCTCTTTAAAAATGAGCCTGTAATCTAGTAACATTCCCAGATATTTGATGTGTGGGCTGAATTCGATAGTATGTTCCCCAACATGTATGGTGATATACTCTATATTTGTTTGTGCTGCTTATCGGTACTGCTTCCGTCTTGTGGTCTGCCAGTTTACATTTCCTTTACATTTCTAAATATCTTTCTTAATTCCTTGCAAGACTTTGGTGTTTTCCTAGAACGTACAAGTTTCTACATATTGAACCCCAAATATTTGGGACTTATCTTGTTTAGAAAGCTAAGTTGAAAACCCTACAAACAGGAAGGAGTTTGGAAAGCTATAGTGATACTCGTCTCTTGCAAAGAAACCACACTGATAACAAATGTGGTCTCCAGCCCCGCATCATACGTTGACTATATATCTCAGTAGTGAGAAAAATATGTGTAAGTCTGGTGGACTGCTTTAGTCACAGTGCCTTATCGCTAAAAGCTAAGCAAAGTCCAAACATGATTGAACATTTGCATGATTGAAGCGAATTGCCTCCTAAACAAGAAATTGGCTCCTTGTACGTCGACAAAGCCAAAACTCGATCTAAAAACTGATCTCTCTAAATAAATTGCATAGCTTAGTACTGGCTCATAGGCAAGCATGCAAAAAGGCTGGTCAAAGTGGGTCGACCTTACCTTAACCATACTGAGAATTGCCCAGGGTAGCTGACCCCTATTCCTTTAGCGTTCTGAACAACTTTCGGTCCCATGTCTGTTCAAGAGCTTTGGACAAATAGATGACATAATTCTTGTCAAAAGAGTGTGTCTAAAATGGGTAAAACATGCAACAAAGAACTTCACTAAGCTGTAACGTATTAAGCCCTTGTCGACATCGCCATAAATGCGTTCAAAATAAATACTTTCAAACTTGTAATCTACCACCTAGGTGCACATTTGTAAACAAATGAACATTTCATTCAAATAATATGTTTGAATGCACTTAAAACGTTTTAATTAAATTAAAACTCATCTAGTCCTTGTTTTAAAGTTCAAAGTGATGCATCGTCATAATTCCAACGTTTACGTCGGTTCATGTAGCGCTTCTTTGTTTTGAAATATTTTTTTTTTCTTTCTAAGCACGAGTTAAATTCTATTTTAAGCATTAAAAAATAAAATAATTAACAGAGTCATAGACTTGATGAATCCTTCCATGTAGAATGCATCAGAAATACATACGAGTAAGCATTTTGTCAGCACTGCAATACATCTTCCAACGAGAGATGCTTTTGTCGGGAATTAAGTATCGTTCCCATAACAATTATATTAAAGTGTTCACTCTCTCTCACTCTCAGTCATATGGTCTCTTTCTGGGTTCATACAAAAAAAAATAAATAAAATTAAAACGATTTTGTAGTAATGAGGTTGATGTTGACATGATGCATGAACGTGAAAGGAACATAATTGGATCTAATTGGGTTAGTCTTTGAATAAAATGTACCATTCAAGTAGGTACATATCTTACATCGTTCTTTAATTATAAATAATATACTTGTCGTATTTGATGTTGTTGCAAAGGATACATAGCTTGCTATTGAATAGGTGAATAGTGGAGTTATTTTGTTGCAATGACTGTTGGTTTTCGTATCTACTCTGTTTGGATACTTTTATAGAAAGTGTCCCAGCTAAGAAGGGCAAGCTAGACTATTGAAGTGGCCGATCTCACAATTGGAGGTAGATCTGTCAAATAGTGTAGTTTTGTTGTGGCAGCCATTTTATATAGACGCCTATGAGCATTTTCGTAATGAAAACCTTTCACCAATTTCGGTGCACTCGTTCCAGCACAAGTGACGCCGAAGGTTCTGGTCGCCCAATTGAGGTCACCAGGAACACAACAGAAATGACCGACAAAATAATTGACGATCGGTGACTGAAGGTTCACGAGCTTAAAGAGGCCACGGATATATCGCATGGATCAGTGATTTAGATTTAACATAAATATTTGTACATGCAAAATCTTTCCGCATGGTGGGCGCCAAGTTTGCTCACAAGCGACACCAAACGCAATCGTTTGGCAACTTCTCAAAAGTGTCTTGCGATCAGCGTTGCCACTTCAAATCGAAGCAAGGTAGTATGTATCGCCATCAATAGTAGTATTCTAAAAATAAAAATAGCAGTGCAATTTGTTCAGCACTTTATTTCTATTTCAACAACATCATGTCATCTCACGAGGACTCAACGCAATGCAAAAGTCAATCAGTAAAAAAACAAATTATTTAAAGAAAAGTTGATCTCAATGCTATGACAGGGTATTTCCCTCCCTCAAATACACATCCACGCGCACTTCTTCTCTCTATTTAACGACGAGATTATGATCAGGATTACAGGGATCATAACCCTCCCACTTCACTGCATTCCTACTGGTTCGCATGTGGGGTTCGCCGGTTCGACCCCAAAAGATATCTGCAGGCATCTTTCAATGCTGGTGTTTCTGCATTTGTGTGATCCAGGAGTTTTTAGGCCTGCCTCTCTTACGCAATTGTAAGGGAACGTTGATTGACATTGCCTTTTTGACGGAGTTGGTAGGATCCCTCCTTTGAACATGACAATACCAACTGAGTTGGTCGGACTCCAATTTTTTCGAGATGGGTTCTTTGATGTGAAGGCTTCCTCGGATTCTGGAACTTCTAATTCGATCAAGCTTTGTTATTTCTGCTGTCTGCGAAGCATCTTCATTTCACCTGCTGTCAATTTGCATTCGTAGTTTTTGTACATTGTGCGGCATTGTGAACCGTATGTGAGCGCCGGACGCACAACTGCAGTGTAGAGCCTTCATTTCAGCTTAAGGGCCATTTTCCGGTCACAGAATATGGCAGAGTTTTCCTGCCACTTCATCCACCCTAAGCTTACACGATGATTGATGTCGTCATCAACTGTTGCTTCGCTGTTGATCATTGATTTCAGCTGTTTGAACTTGTCTGGAATGGGTTGGCTTGGGTCAGAGAATGGGCAGTACAGATACTCTGTCTTTTTTTGGCTAATACGATACCCGTCCCCTCTAAAGCATCTACCCAAACATCAAGTGCTCGTTGCAAGGACGTCTGATCATCACTTATGATGGCTCCATTGTCAGCAAAGAATAACTGATGCACTTTAGGGTCCGTCACTTTTCCCTCAAGCAGATAATCAAGGACCGTAATAAAGAGCAAAGGACTTAGGACACTTCCCTGGTGAACACCGACTTTTATTGAAAATTTATCGGTGACTCCTGCGGGACATCTGACTTTTGTCTTCGCTCCCTCGTACATGTCCATGATCATCTGTACGTAGGTTTCATGAACTCCTCGTTGCCTTAGTGCTACCCATATCAGATCTCTTGGTTGTCTATCGAATGCTTTTTCAAAATCAACCAGAATCATATGCAGATCCTTTAAGGAATAACGATGCTTTTCCGTTATGATCCTTATACTTTGGTTTGCGCCTGTGGTTGATTTACCCGCGACAGACCCTTACTGGTCATCAGACAGCCGTATTATTTTTCTTAGGCGACCATCTAATACCCGCTCAACGATCTTCATGGTGTGTGACATCAACTTTGTGCAAAGGAAGAAGATAACTTTCCCTCCATTGATTGGGCATTGGATGACCTCTCATGAGTTTGGAGATAAGAATCATGAGCCATCTGAGCCCGATATCTCCCATCTTTTTCCAGAACTCACTCGGTATCTCATCCGGCCCAACCGCTCTTCTCTTCTTGGAGTTCTTGACGGCTTTTCCAACTTCTTCGACTTTTATGTCGGTCACTTCTTCATCGTTTAAACTTTTCGTTTAAAAGTTGCTCGCAATACTCTCGCCACCTGTGTAAAATTTTTTCGTCGTCCACAAGTAGTTGGCCTTGAGCATTCTTAATGAACTTCGGCGAACGAATTTCCTGAGCATTTCTTCTTCTCTGTGCAGCAATCTTGTTGTTTCGTGTTTTTTCGAAGCTCGTAGGTTATCTGGATCCCTTGCAGGCGAAGAAGATATAGACTCTCCATACACTTAGCTTGAATTTGGGCACACTTTTTCTTCACGATACTTTTGCAACGTCAACACGCACTTATTAGTATTATAATAAGAATTTAAAAAAAATGATGAATACAGATGAAGGTGTAAGGTTTGCCAGACATTATTATTATATTGAGATGGCAGCATTTGGCGAAGTGTCACAAACTGCAGATGGCAGCGCTTGCATCGTTAAAAGATACACAAAAAATCCCATATCGATATTTTGAGGTGCAGGTTATGTCTCCCTTTTATTTTGGCAGCAGCCAAAGAGGGCGTTTTTTTTTCATAAATCGGAAATAAACATCTCAATTACAAAATGTATCATATAGGTTAGAGGTTTTTTTCTTGGCGGTATATTTGTTTTTTTTTTTTATAGAAAATCATCTTGGTCAGGTCAACATGAAAAATAAAATAAAGACTGTTGGATTGGTTGAAAAACAGTTCAAATAGTAGCAATTTTACTACTATAGTAGTAACAGCGACAACGCTATTGTAGATGTTCAAGAAAAATTCAACCGAATTTTGCGTGGATGAAACATGTGTTCACCTCAACCCACCAGAGACCAAGGAACGGTCGCAGCAATGGACTTCTCCTGGTGAATCGAAGTCGAAGAACGTCAAGGTGGATTTGTCAGCGTGGTGGTATTCACATCGATTACATTTCAAGTAGCTGCTGGATCGATTCCAAACTAATTTGAAGCAAAAACGGACGAATTTGGCGAAGAAAAAGGTTATTTTTCACCAGGATAACGCACCGACACACTGAGCTTGAGTAAGGTTACGAACACCTCTCTCATTTAGCCTCGCAGTTCTTGTTTCAACGCATGAAAAAAGGCTCAGAGGTATGAGGTTTGGATCGAATAAAATCGTAGTATTTTAAGGGTATCAGATTAAAAGGGACTATTTTGGTCCTTATTTTATTTTGCAGAGACTGATTGACCTTCATAGGTAGATATACCACTCGACAATTATTTAGAAGGGCAAAAGTTATTTTTTATTGCATTCATTTCGCATCATCTTCGATATAATTGTAAATGCCAAAGTGCCTTTGGTATCCTCTTTTGCGGTTGACGTGTGTCATTTCCAAATCGGCTCTTCATCAACAGTTTCGACAAGCGGCTGTAGGCAATTATAGCCACCCTATTCCACATTCTCCATTGTAACTGTGTCAAGTGTTAAGTCATTACCCATAAAACGTCCTTATTATTCAAGTTTAAAAATTTCTCCCGCCACATGCTTTTGTTTTTGCCACTTCGAACAGTTCTGAGCTCAAATAAACTATATAATCTTTTTTGTTTAGTTAATTCAATTGAAAAACAGCCAAAATAGTGCTTATTTTTCTTTGTGCTCTGACACATGCCATCTGCCATCTGGGACAACTTGGTCGCCAAGACTAAATTTTGTTTGTCATCGGATTTTAGTCGTAAAACTTATTAAAATCAATATTTCCGAAATGGAAAATTGCCACATTTTCAAAAGATCATTGATCAAAGAATGTGTCACTTCGAAACTTTTGCTTGTGGCAGAGCGCGAAACACTAACGCGGTCCACGATAGGATTCGTTTTTATATATTAAGACATTTGCCTTTAATTTTTTTTTTAAAGAAATGCAAAAGACCGCAAAAGAATCTTATAAAACGAGGGAATTTCAATTTAAAATGCAGATTGCGAAACAAAGTGTTTCGAGTTGCTGGAAATCAGTTTGTTTGGGAATTTTGTTTTGTCAGCAGGATGATGCTCAACAACAGCTTAATTAATTTTTGGAATAAAAACTTGGATTAAAAACTACCACATTAAATTAAAATAAAGAACTTCGTTAAGGGTACAGTTACACAGTTGTATTCAAGAAATATGGCCCGTTTTCAATCTTTTGAATAGACTCAATCCATATTCGACAATTTTACTAATTTCCATCGCCGCCGTTCAAATTAAAATGAGCCTCAATTGACTTTACTACTTGCACCATTTAAATGATCTTCTGGCAAACTTCCAGGCGAATCAGCTGGGCTTAAATTGTTTGTTTTATGAACTTCGTAACGAAACAAGTTCAAATTTTCGTGGAGAATAACTGGTCTGTTGTGACCGTTTATTTATTTCCGCACTTTGTAACATCAAAACTTCATTGTAAGGGTTCCAAAAATCCATTCAGTGCCCACAATTTATATATGTTAAACAAATTCGTATCCTGTGTCCGGACTGGCGGTAGGGAAGGACCCAGAATGTCGTTACAGAATCTATGAAGGTTCATGGTGGATGAAATGGGTCTATGCAGACTGTACCCCTTCCTTTCATTTGAATGGCTACATGAAAAACGGCCCCAAACAAAAAAATTATATTATATGGAAAACAACAACACCAAAATTACCGGGAATTGGACCAAGTTTTCATATATTTGGGGCCATTTTTGATATCTTAGTTTGGGGTGAAATTTCATTATTTTGATGACCATTGCATAACTGGTCGTTGTGCTTCCTCGACAACTCACTCACACCTCGACACTCATTTACAATGACTTTCCAGCTGTCAGCTCTTCAGACAAAGCCAATCTGCTCGCTGCTCATTTTGCGGCTAGCTCAAAGCTCCCATATTGTGCTTTGTCTCCTCCTGTACTCGAGCGCGTAGAACATTCAATGGGACAAATCCACTTCCGCACTCGAATCCATTTCCTTATTGTTCTGAAGAGATGTTACTCCATGCCGGTCAAAACCACAGCGTAAGCTTTTCTATTTGTCCTATTCTTCAGGGCTCTTTCCGAGAAGATGGAAAACAGCATTTGTCCAGCCAGTCCCAAAAAAGGCGAATCTTCCTCTCCCTCCTCCTACCGACCAATTGCACTTACGTCCCTCGAATATCTCGAATCCCGAAAAATCCTTAATGATTGGCAGCACGGTTTTCGCAGCAACAGGTCTACTGGTGATTTGATGACTTATCTAACCGAAAAGTGGAAACAATCTATTCACCGTGGTGATGAAAGTAAGGTCGTTGCGCTTGATATTTCAAAGGCATTTGACAGAGTTTGGCATCAAACGCTCTTGTCGAAAATGCGTGCATTTGGGATCGATGTTGCCCTTCTTCAATGGAGTAGAAATTTCTCTTCGGAACGTTCAATTCAAGTCGTTTTGGACGGTTTCAAGTCTGTAACTCACCAAATAAATGCTGGTGTCCCTCAAGGCTCCGTTTTGTCTCAGACTCTCTTTCTCATTTTTATCAATGACCCCCTGTCTGTCACTTCAAATCCAATCCATTCCTTTGCTGATGACAGTACCCTCAGCTTTACATATTCGTTTCCTGGGCAATGCCTCTCATCTTCGGGCGTTGAACTAGATCGGCAATGTATGTAAAACTCATTAAATTCCGATCTTGCCAGCATACTTAAATGGGGTAAAACCAACAGAGTGGAATTTAATGCTTCTAAAACGCAGTGCGGTCTCCTGTCATTAAAGCGTAACTCTAATTCTCTGCTATTATCCATGGATGGCACTTGCATCGCTGAAACCGAACGAATTTCCATTCTCGGGATGAGTGTTAATGACAACCTTCGTTAGAATGACCACTTATTCGATGTCGCTAAGAACGCTGCGAAATGTTAAGGCTTCCTTAAGCTATGCAAGAAATATTTCACCCCTTCTTATCTGGCTAGAATCTACAAAGCGTTTATCCGCCCAAAACTTGGGTACAACGCACAAGTGCTCAAACGAAATAGCCAGTTGCATTCCACCAATTGGATCCAATTGGACGCGTATTCCAATACTCGCCATGCTAGGAATGCACATCAGTTCACCCTTAAGCCTGTATTCGGACGTACAGTGAAATACAAGGATTCGTTTCGAATGTGGAATGGTCTACAACGCTCTGTTTTTCCCTGACATAACAGTTTACAAACATTTAAGACCAACGTGCATCGGTATCTCCTTTTTTCTAATCCTTCACTTCCATAATGCCTGCACTGTGTTACTTCATTATAAGGGTATCCAAGAGGTAGAGGTTCGGTCTTTCTTGCCGTCTCGAACATGGGAGCTGAGAGTCGAAAATCATTTTGGCTGGAACACTTTTCCTCATTGGCTCGAAGTTTTTTATTAAATTCTTTTGATGCAATTTAAATCACGTTCTGTAATGGATGATGAAAACAGCTGCTGAAAGTATTTTAGATACAGCAATTAAAGCGATAATCAAAAACTACTTTTTACTTTTGATAGATCAAATAAAGTTAATCAAAAAGAACAGCAATTAAAAATCTAGCTCGCACAAGTCAACTATTATATTCTTAGCCATATCGGATAAACGAAATTAGTTTCACTTTATATGTATATCAAAATTTAGTTTTATTCCGTCCTCAGGCACACCAAAAGCCGAACAAAAAAACCATATTCCCATAAAAACGTTCCGTTCTACTGATTACATCTCATTTTTGATTTAATTTACGACTATATTGAGAAAGATACATATCCATGAGGCCATTCAAATGCTACCAACTCCCACCAATTTAATTTATTTAATGTATGTATTCAGTTCATTTTGCTATATTTACAGCTCGTACATCTTTCTTTCAGAACGTAAAGGAAAACGAACAGAAAAAAAAATTCCTCCCAATTCGCGCGACGCCCACAATTTTTCGTTTATTTTTAGCACCGAATACAATGTTTTGTTTGGGATTCCATAATTCTGTGATTTGTTTAGGGCACTTCGTGTTCTTAATGTGAGTGGCAGGTGACAAACAATCTTCAGCAATGAGACGTATACTGATTTTATTTTTTTTTTTGTGTCTGAAATTTCCTCCACACTTCACAGTTCACAGGATGTGCCAGCATTTGACGTGTTTCCTTTCGATTGTGATGCATATGTTCGACCTTTTTTTTTTTTTTTGAGTTTTTTGGAAACGTATCTACCTAGGTATTATTTAGTAGACTACTTTCCTTATTGATGTTAGCAAATCACTGAAATTGGGTGGTAATTGAAAACTTTCCAAGCATTCTATTGTAGCCCAGATGATCTCGGGAGATGAGTAAAATTTGTCAAGATTTTCCATTGAATGGAATAAATAGATTTCTTACCTTTGTGGTTTAGATTTTGTGGGCCAACATTGACCCTAGACCAGGTGTGTTGATTTCTTAAATATTTATCAACAAAGAGGACTTATAAATAAATTCAACTCTCTGTTGTAAATATTCATTGTGTCTGGCTGGCAAGTAAAGGGATTGTGATGTCTGTCTAATAAAATTGAAATATTTATCGGTGTCAAGTATTCGAAATAATTTATTTATTACAGTCGCCTTCAAGGCAATTGTTACATACACTTTTGCTGGAGATACAAGCTATACATAGGATACAGTTTTTATGTAAATCCATTAACACCATGGCATTTTTTTTTTTTTTTTGTATACATTATGCATTCGAAGGGATCGTAATGTAAAGGACACAAGGACTCTTAGAATTTAATATTTACCCAAAAATACCTAATAAAGTTGTGTATTAATTATGGCACAAGTGGATGCCATAATACCGAGAACAATGGGAACAACATAATGGAAACTGGGGATTTGAATGGTTTTTAGATTTTGGTTGTTATAAACTTGTTGTAGAACAATGGAGAGGATAGTGTGGTGGAATTACATTAAACTATGAGATGGATTAGGTTTCGAAACAATAGTTTACCACATGTAATTTTTTTTTTAGAGGGAAAACCGTCGTGGTTATGGCCATGGTCGGGTACACCATTTCGGGAATTACAAGCTCACAGCGGAAGTGATTCCTCCGTTACTCCGGTTTCTGACACGTTTGTTAGGTAGTTGGTCACTCAATGCAAACATTTTTAACAAACAGCTTCTGGGTAGTTACGATGTTGTGTTGTTTCGCAAATCTCAAAATACCCGGTAATAACTTACAAATAAAAGCAAACTGGTGTGGGGAGAGGATCGCTATTGGCTCTTGGTGGCGGAGAGTGTGGAGTAGGTGTTATCCTTGAAAGAATACTTAACAGGGGGTTTAATGTTAATAAACATGTATGGAAGGCAGCTTATCCATCTAAAGGGTGATCCATTTCGAGGTTCCCTACTTTTTTTACAGAAAAAAACACAGAAAATTCAAATTTAACGGAGAATGTTTATTATCATTTGAAAGAACATTCTTTGGCATTTATTTTTTGAAGATTATGTCTATCAAATGTTGGCCGTTGCTACGTCGCAGATGGTCCATCCGTTGAGTCCAATTTTCGATCACTCGTTCGAGCATTTCGACTGGTAACTGGCGAATGACACGCGTGATGTTTTCCTCCAAGGCCTGAATCGAAGCGGGTTTGTCGGCGGCATAAGCTTTTGACTTTACATATCCCCACAGGAAAAAGTCTAACGGTGTGATATCACACGATCTTGGTGGCCAATCGACCGGCCCAAAACGTGAAATTATGTGCTCACCGAAATGTTCATTGTTCATTGTCCGTTGTTTTTTCTGGATGAAGTGGCAGTTCTTCAATCTCTTCAGGTTGCTCTTCGTCCCAAATGCGGTAATTTTGTTTGTTTACATACCCATTGAGCCAGAAATGGGCCTCATCGCTAAACAAAATTTGCCTCGAAAACGTCGGATCTTCTTGGAACTTTTCAAGAGCCCATAGAGCGAAGCGATGTCGCTTGGGAAGGTCGAGCGGCTTCAGTTGTTGCACAAGCTGTATTTTGTACGCTTTCAATTTAAGATCTTGACGTAAAATGCGCCAAGTCGTTCCATACGTCAGTCCGAGTTGCTATGAACGGCGCCGAATCGACTCTCTACGGTCTTCGTGTACACTCTCAGCTACGGCCGCTATATTTTCTTCACAGCGTGCTGGACGTGGTCTATTCGATCGAATATTATCCAATAATGAATGCTGGGTCTCAAAATGGGTGATGGTGTTGCGAATAGTACCCTCAGTAGGCCGATTATGTTGACCATAAGTTGAGCGAAGTGCACGAAACACATTCCTCACAGAACGTGAATTTTCATAATAAAGTTGAACAATTTGTAAACGTTGTTCACGCGTAAGTCTTTCCATTATGAAATGCCAAACAATACTAAACAAAAATAACATGACAGCATGACACGACTCACACGTGATCTGTCAAAAAAGGCTATTGAAAAAAGTATCTCTACTTGGATCACCCGTTACGACCGATACTAACAATTCTAACCAATCATAAGATATCAATGAAAATACAAAGAGACTAGCATGCATAGGGACAACTGGTGCAATAAGAACGACACCAACTGCTGGCTCTGGTTTGGAGGTGATTCTAAATGTGCTGCCCTTGGATCTAACAGATTTTGAGAATGTCTGTAGGAGACAACGTTAGGTCTGCTACATAGAATTTGACAGATGGAACATGAATGAATCATATTCACAGATGGATCGAAGATGGCATGTGGAACGCATTCCGGTTTATTTTCAGAGTGATCAAATCCTCCCTGATCAGAGAAGGGGTGGAGTACAAGAATTATGAAAGTTAATAGGTGGAAATTAACAATCATCTGTGGTATATCACGAAAACAATGGCCCGATTATGATAAAAGCGAACTAACAAACTAACAGTGCGACAGAGCATCGATGTATATGATGGATGACGAATAGTTCCACGAGGACACACCTCATTATCTCTGCCACTGCCAGGCGCTGTCACTTGGACAATGAAACACTTGAAATACTTCTTCTTCCAAGATATTGAAGAATTGTCAGATATCTTACTCTAAAATCCTTAGGGTTTCTGGAGATATCGGAATAGCTTGACAGGATTGAGTAGCCTCAAGCGGAAGGAAGAAACCACAAGCCTTCCTCCCCCCTGTAGGGTAACACGGTGGGTTCGCTGGGATCTTAGTGCGGAAGGGTGAACATTCATATTTTTCGCCGACGCAATTAACCTAACCTAACCTTGGACAAAAAGTTATAGGAGATTCCAGTTCAGCTTGGAGCATATAACTCTTCTCCTTCTTTAGGTTTGAAACCAGCCATTGGCTATATACAATGCTGGTTAGACCGATAACTACACATGACAGATTACTATCGCGGAAAGTAGGAAACCGGAAAATGATACTTCAAAAACAAATGTACGGCAAGCATAGCCATTTGGCAGCATAGAAGTCCATGGAAAGCCTACGGCAACACAAGGCAAACATTTACATGATTTCTTTAATGTTTACAATTTTGGCCATTTCACGATCCTAGCTGACTTATAACAGGGAAATCGTATTTTAAAGAATAAAATAACCCCTTGATCGATTGACGGACGCAACCTGTGCTATCCAATCAAATGTTCGGACTGTTCTTAGCGCTATTATCAATTCAACATCACTAATGAAAAGTCATGAGCTTTTGTAGTACAATGCTTGCAGGTGTTAGATAGGGAAATTTCAAGCTCATAAGCTGCCATAAGGGAAGGAAGGCTAGTAATAAGGCAAGATGAGGATTTCAAACCACCTAGGATAAACTATCAAAGACAAAATTAGAAGTCAAATCTCGGTAGGTAAAGAGCATCGACAAATCTTTGCCCACACGATGCTTTGGTCTTTAAAATGGATCTCTTAGTTCTTCGATTTGGGAGATTAGGATTCGAAAATCGTCTTGACTGTAGCTTTATTGTCCACACTAAGGTGATGCCGTCGAGCCAATGCATTGGAAGTGTTTTAGCTTTCTGAACTTATATTGAGTCTTGTCTTAGTTTTACTTCTTACTTTACTTTACTTAAAGGGCTGCCGTCCCGTGAGGAGTCCCTGCCTGAGATACGGCAGCCTTTCACCCTCTGCGATCCCGAGCACGCTGCTTCCAGTTGTCCAGACCAAGCGCTCTGGCATCCGCGATGGCTTGGTCTTTAAAACGGAGGTTCGGTCTTCCTTGTCGTCTCGAACCTGGGGGCTGGGATTCGAAGATCCTCTTGGCTAGCGCGTTGTTGTCCATTCGGTCGATGTTTCCAAGCCAATGTAGTCGACGAGTTTTGGCTTTTCGGACTACCTCCACATCTTGGTACAGCTCATAGAGTTCGCTGTTGTATCTTCTTCTCCATTCACCCTCCTCGCACACAGGACCAAATATCCGTCGAAAGATTTTTCTTTCAAAGGATCCCAGTATTAACTCTCCTTTCCTGCTTATCGTCCAGCACTTGGCGCCGTATAGCAGAACTGGCAGGATAAGGGTTCTGTAGAGCATGCACTTTGTCCTTCGAGTTAGGAGTTTTGAACCCATTTGTTTTGCCAAACCGAAGTAGCAGCGGTTTCCTAGGGTAATTCTTCGACGGATCTCCACTAAGAGGTCATTTAACTACTTCGAAGTTGCTGCTATCAACAGTGACATTTTGCCCTAGTCGGTGGACAGATGATTGTTTGTTTGCTGGTAGCATATATTTAGTCTTGTCCTCATTCACTTCAAGGCCAACTAGTTTCGCCGGTTCTTCAACAGCCGTGAAAGCCTTTATTACGGCACGCTGGGATCGACCGATGATATCTATATCGTCCGCATACCCCAGCAGTTGGACTGATCTGTTGAAGATAGTGCCTTCCGTGTTGACACCTGCCCTGCGCACTATCTGCTCAAGAACAAGATTGAAGAAGTCACACGACAGCGCATCTCCTTGCCCTGTTTTCATTGCACCCTGAAGGCGTCCGATGATGTTGTTATTGTCCGCACATCTCAGTAGCAAACCGAAGCTTCGAACGCATGAAACGTAGTTGTTCGCACTTTGAGCTACTACTTAGTCAGGTTTCAGACGCTACGATTTTTGTCTTGCAAGACGTGGATTTGAGGGTAAACTCCCATTCGATTGTTTGGCCTTCTTTAGTAAAATGTTGCGTTTGCTCTTTTCATGTGTTCTACTCGTTCCGGTTGGCTTCGCTTTAGATACAAATCAACCAATCATTAATCAGCAATTAAGAAATGTCCAAAACTGAATGATAAAAACAAAATAAATTTTAAAGTTAACTCGGAAAACTTTGGAAGTAAAAATTAGCGATAAGTGTCCTAAACTTAATTCGTCGAAGTAGAAATCACCTGTTTATTTCATGATAGCTGTATGTATCTCAGAAATATTTACGTTAATGTTTCAAAAAGCATAAGGCGGCTTTGAAAAATATTACAGAAATGAAATAAAAAAAAAACAATTCAATTTAAACTTTCAAAAAAAAAATGCTGCGTCTGAGTCCAGACCCAGAGGCCTTACGCGAATATTTTATTTATCCAATTTCGTTGAAAATTTTCCAAATAAAGATACTTTCCAAGAACTTCAAGCAGCATAATAAATATGATAAATATTTAGCAATAAGCTTAACAGTAATCTATAATACGAGGTAAGTAGCTACATTTCTTATCTTCTATATCAAAAAAAAAAAAAATGTGGTTAGAAATAGCCCAAAAGTCAATTGTTCAAAGTGCTGCAACGAAGTTTTGGTACATAATTTCATATATATATCAGTTCTTTTTATATTAAGCATAATTCTACATCGAGTTATTTAAAGACATACAATTGGGTTTCCAAGTAATATCTTCCTTCTTTCATAAGAATATGTACCACCTGAAGGCGAACTGTAAATCATTGATTATTTATTCAACAAAATCGATTATCCACAAGAAGTATCTTAGCTGCTTGCTCCAATCCACTCCAACCGAACCAGCAGGATTGTTTGTTAATTTGACGAGCGTTGGTTAGGTCTCGTTTAATGTCTCATTTAATAATCGTTTAAATTCATAAAGGAAGTGTTGATTAATTTAATATTTATTTAGAGCAAAGTTCTCATATTTCTCATATTAAACAAAATAGTTGTTTGAACTACCGCCTGAAGTTGTCAAGAAATTTGAGAGAAACCAAAGACTTTAATTGCCTTTGCTTCAAGTTAAGTGTTCTGGCAAATCCAATGGCTTGATCTTCAAAACGGAACTGTTGGGATTAGAAGATTCTTGCTCAGTTCTTAGAAGATAAGTAATGCTTGAGGAAAGTTCATAAGGAACGTGATTCCTTCGCCCATTCTCTATAATTTTGTTAATTGACTATGCACCTCAGCAAAGTTAAGCTGATCGCTGATATATGCACTGGTGTTGGTGCACTTCTTACTAGTTCCTCAGTATCACTCGACATTCTTAGCAGACAATTAGCTGCTAACTCGGCTATTCTCCTCTTAGGAACATCCCAGTGGACCAAGATGGCCCACTCTGCTATTTTAAATCTATTAAGAACCCTTCCTAGAAACATAGGCTATACTACACCGCAGCATCAGTTCGAGAAAAGCTTTCTAGTCAACATCCAAATCATGCCATGCCGGGTGGAAAGAGATCGAAAGATGAATCGATGGAGGGGTTGGTGGTGGCGTTTTTTCTGATTTACTAAATCTCAATCTATCATTGTGAAGTAATTGCGATTAAAGAAGCCTTATCTTGGCTAAAAAGAAATGTAATATTTGAATTTTCTCTTTTAGCTTAGCGGCCTTAATATCACTAGACTCAGTTTCTCTAAACTCTAAAGTAGCCATAGAATGCCGATCCTCTCTTAAGGGCATGTCCAAGCAGTTCGCGTATATGGAAAAGCTACTTCAGTACATCCCCTCCCAACAACTTAGTTAGCTCCTTCACACATATATTTATACAATTTTTTTTTTTGATTCGATAAGCAAGGAGAGAATTGAAACTCTGTAAACATGATCATACATTTAGCATGGCGTGCAACCACGATAATGTTGTCCTAGGCGCCTGTCTGACGAAAAGCACATAACCCGTGCGGAGCAACGAACGCAGTGTGAGCGGAACCTGCCCCCTGCAGAAAGAGAGTTGAAATCCTATTATGCGGTAGCGGGGTCCACTATTGAGAACTGTTGCGCCTGCCTGACCAAATAGAGATAAATGCTGTATTGACATTCTGTATGAAGGTTGCTATTCAATTATGTTAATGAAAATGTTAATTTATTTCGTTGCCTGTTTGTATGGATGGGATGTACTGAAGTAGCTTTTCCATATACGCTGCAGGCGCATAGAGATATTTCAAGGAACGGCAACGTCGACGAACTCGCAAAACATGGCACCACACTGCCGGAAATTTCACCTGATAAAGGTTCTTTAGGCATTCCAATTGTTATGTGGAAACTAATACTAAAGTTAGAAACTATTGAGAGAGCCATTGTGGACAATTGGCACAACTTGTCTAGCGACAATTTGGATTCGGCCTGAGCTGGATTTGAAACGTTCTAAGTGTTTGATTTCTCTAAAAAGACTGTACGTCAGCTCTGCAATAGGTGTCATCACTGTACACTGTCTCATAGGAAACCATGCAAAAAGGCTTGTTGTGTACTCGAAGCGACTATTGCAGAAGCTGCATGGACAAGGAGAATGGAGAGACTATACTCCAGGAGATTTCTTACATGACGATTTTAAAGATCGGTCCACTATTGACACTAAAGACTACTTTCGCTTTCCATCTCCAAATGGTTTAGGGAGTAGTGTAATAAAAGTATAGATCCACGTGGTAACACAACGGACCTCTTGGGAACCTATGCAACTTTACCACATTCTTACAAGTAGGTACTGTCTTTTATGTCAAGAGATGATTAATTTATTTTTCAACTGAATCTACATTCAATCACTTCTTTATTATGAGGAGGCATTTCCTTCTCAACTAATACCTTCGCGACATGATGGAGGCACTTTGAGCTTGGGAGACTGGTTTTCCCCTAATTCTTCTCACATTTTTTTTTTTCACGAAAGTAGACTGTTGCCTTACTATTATAAGCTGTAACAAATATAAATTTGGTTAATGCAGGTAGATAGGTCGGTGGGTAAAGTGGTTCTTTGCTGAAAGTGTAACACAAGAAGGCATAGTTAGCGCTTAAGCGCCGTCCGTTTTGTTGTCACTACTCAGGGGACCTGTGAGAAAAGAAGGGAATGTGGAAGTATATAATAAAACCCGCCTGAGGAGTTAAGGAAAGAAATGATGTTGTTGAATTCTGTAGCTGAGATTTTTCCGACTGCCTCTCGGATAGCAAGGATTTCTGCGTGTATCTAATTGAGTTGAGAAAACTCCGCCATCAACTCCACAGTTCATATTAGAACCGTCCGAGAAGAGAGTTATTTTTAATTCTTTAGTAACGGTATCTCGCTCGCATTCCAGCCTGTAGGGTGTTGTTAAACAGCATCAAGATTGCCTAAGTCTAGAAGTACAGATTGCTCAAAATCGCGAAATCTTCCGAAATATTTTTTAAGTCTAAGCGACTAACCCCACAGGTGGAGCAGAATGGATGCTGTAAAAGTGAGAAAGTAATGATCCTTAATTACTGATCATAGCCTAGTCGAACGGCAATGGGAAGAGAATTATTACTTTTACTGCAGTGAAAGTTTGGCAAATCAAATCTGTGCGGAAAAAGTACTATTAAATTGAAATTAAGGCAAAAAGTAGTAAACTATCCACCTATATCAAAGTTTTGTGCAATACCAAAATTGTTTGAAAGTATTGTTAAGGACAAACTCTTTTTCGCGGGAAAAGAAATTATTTCAAATAGTCAGCATGGCTTTGATCTTGTGCTACTAATTTAGCTTTATTGACTAATGATGTATTTAATATTTTTGATAGACGATTACAAGTTGATGTACTTTACACTGACTTTACAAAAGCGTTTGACAGGGTGCATCACACACTTCTTTTGGCTAAGCTAAAGCCTTTGGGTTTTCTTTCTTCAATGCTAAAATGGTTTAGTAATTACCAGACTAATAGAAGGCAAATGGTTAAAGTCGATGGTTTGACTTCTCGCGTTATATGTAGAAGTTACTTTGGGTGTTCCACAGGGCAGTCATTTGGGCCCGTTGCTATTTCTATTATTTATTAATGATGCTCATGAAATATTTAAATTTTGTAAGGTTTTGACTTTCGCCGATGATTTGAAATTATTTTCGCGGATAAAAAATGTAACTTATTGCATTCGATTTCAATCGGATATTAATAGATTGTCGGAGTGGTGCAATCGTAACATTTCTAAATGTAAAGTTTTTTCAGCATATCGTATTAGTACTAGAATTTTGCATAATTATTTTATAAATGATCTTAGACTTCAGAGTTTTGATGAAGTGACAGATCTTGGCGTCAGATTTGACAATATGTTAAGTTTCTTTTTCCATTACGATTATGTCATTGCCAAGTCTAACTCATTTTAAGGCTTCCTTAAACGTAATAGTAAAGACTTTCGAGATATAAATAGCCTTAAAATTATTTATTGCTCGTTAGTCAGACCTTACTTAGAATATTGTTCCGTAATTTGGGATTCGTCACATGCTTTTCACGAACTTAGATTCGAAAGAGTCAAAAAAAACTTCACAAGGTAGGGTAAACCACCCAATGATTGGCACTTTAGTAAAACTTGCGTCTTTATGTCAGTGTAAATATAAAATAAAACATTCCAATAATTTTAAATCAATTCATTTACCTTTCTTAAGGTATTTTTTAATAAAAAACATAAACAAAACATAAAATTTCGTTAAAAACATAAACAAAAAGGCAGTAAACTAAAGCAAAGTCCATTTTCACCAATTATTGGCACTATTTGCCATTCCTCAGTCCTATTATTGGCACATATATCTTGTGGTATATATTTCAGTCTTTTTTTAATTTTTACTTCAGTTAGCACGTTCTAATCGTCTGAATCACTACAAATGAGATCTTTTACGAACCGAATCTTTTCCTTTGCTGGTACATGGCATAGGATCGTCTACGTCTTCTTCTGAACTTTTTGAGTCTTCCTCATAAGTTGGTACTGGAGGATGTAAAACGATATCAGATAAAATATTAATTTTAGAATTGTTCTTCCTTTTAGGTTTCTTTTTCTTTAACTCTTTGTTGGCTTCACGAATCCTTTTTCTTTCGTGTTTTTCAGCTTCTAATCTTTCCTTGTCTTCCTTTTTCTTTGTATGTAAATATATCTTGCCAAGCTTTTGAAGTTAAAACGAAGGGAACATTTTAATTCGCGTTCCTTTTTCCCTTCTTTTCGGGTGTTCTCGGCCATATCAAACACTGGGAAATAGGTTCTAAAATAACTTCTTCTGAATGTGGAAACTCGCTCTGAAAAATGATAGGCATTGTTTCTATGTCAAAAGGCGATTGGATAATAGTTTCGTCTGATGCATTAACAGCTTCATTTCCTGTTGGTATTGTTTCTACATCTAAACAGACCTTATCGTATGAATTATTGTTATTTACCGTTAAGTCTGAGTTTTCTATGCTCGATTTCGTAGACACATATTTCCAAAGCTTTCGTAAGCTCTTGAGCTCACTGCTATCATCAGGTTCTTCATTTTGTTTAACTTTTTGCATTAGATCCGCTGTTAACAATTTTTTAAAAGTCTCATTATCCATTTTACCGTTTTGAGATATTGCTTCTTGTTCACTTCTTTCCTCATTCATACATTTTCCTAAGCACTTGGAATAGTCTATTCTGTCACTATCCCAGGAATATAAGCCGGATGCTACAAAACCATTTGAGATTGCAGTTGTTTTTAAGGAATCGACTGCTTCCTTAAGAACAGAGGCGAAATTAAACTTTGTCAGAGCCTCGTTTGGACTATTTTGTCTCCAACGCAATACAGCCTTCCTCCATTCATTTTTGAGTGGCTTGAAGGCGGATACATCCGCTGGTTGAATAATTCTGGTTGCATTTGGGTACAAAGCTACTAATATTATCTGCAACTGGTTACATAAAACGCTAATTTCAAAAGTCAAATGGCTTTGGTGACCATCAACAAACAATATTACAGGAAACAGCGCGTTTTGTTTTTTTAAATGAGGATACAATACATTACCGATGTATTCGTAAAACACCTCAGATTTCATCCAACCTGTTTCTGTTTTACCAACACCCCAGTCTTTTGGAACGGATGATAGAATTTCCACTGGCAGTCTTTTATATGGATAAATTATCATTGGAGGAGTACATTCACCGGCCGCAGAAAATGTAAACATAACTGTTATTGCAGTTTTTGCCTGCGCGTGGTCAGTTTCATAAACATTTTTGTTTCCCTTTCCGGTAAGAACCTTTTCGTTTTTGGGGCATAACTGAAAATTGGTTTCATCACCGTTAAAAATTCTTTTTGGATCTTGCAGTATATCAAAATACCCTTCATCTTTAAGGTATATTTCTATGTTCTCAAACCAACTTTTAATGTTGTCCTTAGACACATTAGCACTTGCACTTGTAACAGGTTCGGACACTCGAAGTGCTACATCTGGATGTCTTTTGATGAACGACGAGTACCATTTTTCCCCGGGGAAATTATCCTTAAACGGGTTTGGTCTCTTGTTTTTGATTAAGAACTGTTGAACGCTAATCTTTAAGCCAAATTTTCTTTGTGGAAACCCTTTTCTGCCACATTCTTTGATCCATTTTACGAGTATTTGTTCTTCTTCGTCGGTTAGAATTGTATTAGGACCTGGTCTAACATTTGAGAACTTTTCGCTCAACCTAAATTGTAGCGTCGATCTTGGAATACCAAATTTTGTAGACGCTGTTTTTTTGGGCATACCTGTTTTAATTGCTTGTAATGCAGTTTGAATTAAGCTTTCATCATAATTCGTTTCATATATTTGCATTTTCCGAACACTGGGCATCTAAAGATAATTTTAATAAATAATTTATTAAAAAAAGGAAAAATAGGACAGGAAAATAGTCTCTTAATTCTCAATTTTCCAATGATGGGCAGTGTAATTTGTGCCAGTAATCGGCCAATAATCGGCCAACCCAATGATTGGCACAGTGCCCATAACCGGGTAATCGGCACTACTACCAATGACGGGCACAGTGCCAACATTTGGAAATTTGTTGATTACATTTCCCATTATTGGCACCATTAATAACGTTATAAATAACATATTTTAATAAGTTTTAAACAAAAATACCTTAAATTGAGTCTTTTAATTACAGGAAAACTTCTAGAAACAGGCAAATTTTTGAACTCTGCTAAGAAAAACAGACACTTCTTTTTCACTGCTACCCTTATCAAATCGTTAACGCTTATGCAAAAAAGGCGGGAAAGATTTGTGACAGTTTGTTAAATGTATTTAAGTTAGTACTGCCAACGTAACGAATTATAAAGGTGCTGCCAGATTTACGAAATATGTTCAAGGAAAAGTAGTGTAAGCGAATTTGAGTAAAAAATCTTGAAAACACTATGCCTAACACTGTTTTAAAGTGCATGTGCCAATCATTGGAGGGGTGCCAACAATAGGCTATTTTACCCTACGCGGTTCGTAAATTAAATATGTTTGATGAGCTTCCTAATTATGGCAGAAGGTGCCATTAGGTTAGTTGGTCTGCAAACCTTAAGTTTCAGACGCGACTTCTGTAATGTTTATTCGCGATATTCTTGATTATCATATTAATTCACCAGAATTGATCTTTCTTTTAAATATATATGCTCTCCAAAGGTCACTGCGGGTTAGAAGCTTATTTTATATAAATAGGCATAGAACCAATTATGGTAATAATGAGCCTATTACGAGGTGCATAAAGCACATTTAATGAATTTTGCAACGAAATTGATTTTTGCTTGTCGCGAGCAGTCTATAAGATGAAGATCTGTAGATGAAGCTTAGTCGCGCAACAAACAACCGTTGTGTTTTGTGTTTTGCTCTGTGATGCTTAGATTAAATACTCTACTAGATTCGCTCTGCTCTGTTCACTCGAAAGCTGTTTCATTTCGGCTGATGGGCAAATTTTCTTTGAGTGTAAATCGGTCGACGCACGTCACCAAACGAGCCCAATATTTCACTGCGTAGACTGTCTACAGTTTGATGTAGGTATTCCTCGGCTAACATAGAATCTTACGTAAAAACAACAGCACGACAGAACTATATTTCCATACCAACGAACTTTAAACAACTTTGAGACGGTCATTAGAGCTCATTGATGACTTCTAGTACATGCCATTTATCATTGTGCCAAGGTTCATGCCATCTCAAACCATCAATCCATGTGATTTACCCCATAAGTAGCTCCGTCGTTGAGATGTTATATACATTTCTTTTGAAAAGTGTCATCGAATGTTCAATTATCGTACCGTGCGTCAGAAGACACTTCGGATCGCAGGATATGATAAATAAACTCAACGCCAGATGTTATTGTCACATCAACGTCATCACCATTTCACTGTCAATCTTCGATTTTTGTTTATTTTTTTTTCTCCATATTTCAACAGCATTGCCACATTTTTAAGGGGTATGTTGTTGTTGCGCATTAATATCGATAACAAATGATAGGAACACATTCATGTTTTTTTTGTATATATAGATTTGTAATGCGAATCTCAAAACATCATCATTTTTATGTTGATGATTTTCTAAATTTACTGTGAAAATTTATATTTTTAGGTTGGAAATTTGTTAAAAATAATCCCATCGATGTGTCAAAGATTTTAATTTTTCGTATAGGTATAACAGTTTTGTTGATCCTGGCGTGCATGTGTGGGTGAATAAAGCGAGAAATTACAAGTCAGAAATAAGTATAGCCACATTTTATCATCGTCCATAAATAAAATTTTGTTTAAAATTAATTTTTCATACACGTTTAACACAACGCCGAGTGACACAGTAGTAATGTGTCACAATATTTATTATCGCGCTTTGTGACAGAAAATAAATTAGATTTGTTAAATTGCGAAAACATCCCAATCCAAATAAAAAAACTCAAGCTAATTTTTACATAACTAATGTGGAGGCTTTTGAATTCTATCTTTTCGCCCAATGTATGTGAATATGGAAAGCATTAGTGTTTGGGCCGCAGGACTTTGTTCCATATTGTGCAAAAAAAAATGGTGGCGTAATATTAAAAAAATAATTTATCAAACCGAGTAAGTGGAGCATTTAGCGTTTTGTCGAGAAGGAGGAGGAAAAGTTATTAATGTTACGCCAACAGCCCGAATGGGCAGGCATACGAACGACGGAAGGAGCCGCGCCAGTCTTTCGACTTGATTGTATCGCGCTTCGAAAGTGGCTCTTTGCCAAATCCGTTTTAATTCTGCATTGTTTAAATCAGTGTCGGCAGGTAGAGGGTATTTGGCTATTTGGAAGACACAACCGGTTTAATTGACATAGATAACATTAGACCGTCAAAGTTAGCAAAAAGGATTAAAATGAATTAAAAGTTGGATGGAGCTACGAGTACAATGCTTCGACGAGTATTTCTTATCTTCAATTACACAAAGGAAACTTTTGAATGGTTACAACAATAAGTAGGTAGGTAGGGTTTGGCAAATAGCTTTGTTGACTGAAGGATTAATGTATACGTTTTTAGTAGGTACATATACCTATGAAGCTTATCCTTGCTGGCATAAACTTTTGTTGTTTTGCTTTGGTTATAAGTATACCTGACTGGAGCGGAATAAGCCAAATACGTGCTGAAAATTTAAAAACAAATGGTAGAGATGGTTGATGGGTGATGGGTGATATGGTGGCAAGGGCCGATTTAGCCTAAACAGGTGGAATTTAAGGACTAAATGTTGTGCTTTATGTCGGGTTTTCAAATTAAATATTTCACACCGACACGGTTAAGAAAGTATGTGAATTCATCTCAACTAGCCAAGGGCTATGGCATGGAAATGACGTTAGATTTTATCGTCTAAAAGTTATAGCCGAGCGAAGTTTGGGCAACAGAGTGAGTTTTTCTTTTTAAATTAATTTTTATTTAATATTTTACAATCGATATCGAATCGGTGTTAAAGACATGGGGAAACATATCTCTGGTGAAAATAACGTTTCAGTGCACAAACAGAGAAAAAAGCAAGCAGGTTTTCCCTTATTTTCGGAGAATGGATGCTAATATTTTGAATTTTTATTTTACTGAAAAGCGTGAGTTTTATGTCAAGTTTCAACAATATTTTCGAATGAGCACACAAGCGCATTCGACTATTTACTTGACAATATTCAACACAAGTTGACAAAGAAGTGGACATATTTCATCTTAAGCCCCCATCATACCTACTGCACGTCTTTCAGTAACTTGTTGTTGTTGCGCTACTAGGGGGAAGGCGTAATTTCATAGCTTACATAGTTTCCCCCAAAGACAGAATTTTACAAGTCTTCAATACTTACCTCCGTGGATAGAAGTCGTCCAAAATTAGAAGCCTCCATTCGGTTTTAAGGATTTCTATTTTTTGTTTTCTTTAACTCGATTCTGAAAAAGTGTGATTAGTTTAAAAAGGAAGAAGCCTTTGATCGAAGTGACAACGATATCGAAAATCAAAGAGATGAGAGTGAGAAATCAAAGATTCTTCAAATCGGCGCTTTGCTCTATTGTTAAAGTGGCTTAGAGACACTTCACTTGTGTGCGCAAGTAGCTTTCAACCGCACACATCACACCGATCGAAACACTGACACCTAAAATCGAAAACTTTTGATTTTACTCGCTCGGTATGCGCACCAGCCCACACACAGTACACATTTCCGTACACGTAAGTTCAGTGTCTGTGGGCCACTTAAAGCTTAGCTCAACGTTCAAGCCACTTAATCGAACTGCTGTGTGCTCTAAGTTAAAAATAAAATAATTATTTTGCGTACACGGGACCAAGAGCTTAGCTTCTCCAACCACTGTGTGTGCGAAGATATATTTTTTAATACGAATGGAGGCACCTACCGTTAATATCGATTTCAAAACGCAAATTTTTGAGAAGCTTCTCGTGACAAATTCATGGATATTTCTCAGACTTTCGCAAGAGTACCGCCAGCGAATAAAAACTATACTTGTTTTGGATTTGAACCTGGGACCCCTCGCACTTAACTAATAAGCAGTATCCTTGAAATGCCAAGTTAAGTAGCGCGGGCGGCATTAAGAAGGAAAAACCATTGCATCAACGGCCAGAGTGTGGTAAGGCAGGACTGCACAGGTACTAGACTGGACTAGGCTTGGACTGCACAGGTACTAGAAATATCGATGAAACAAATCGATGCAGGAAATATTGCCACAATGAGTGAAGATAGTGTCAAGGGCTTTCATAATGGGTCGATCGCGAATAAATTTTAGCGCATTTTTTAAAGATGTCTGGTATTTGCATATATTAATTTGGTGAACATTCAACTACAGTTATACTTATTAACGCTAGACAGATCAGAAGGAGTAGGTGCAATATTTCTTGCATCAATTAAAAAAATCCCAGATATTGCGCAACGTTCTTGGCGACATCGAATATGTGGCCATTCCAACGAAAGTTGTCATTAATGCTCATAACAAAAATGGAAAGTCATACGATTTCCGTGGTAGGGTTTCGCTTCAATGTGAGCTCAAAGCATTAAATTCCACTTTATTGGCTACACCCCATTAAGTATGCAGTCATGTAGAAATTTAATGAGCCTAACTTTAATGTTGCCATTCCAGCTCCAAGCCCGAAGATGATAGTCGTAAGCTCGAAAATGAATATGAGGAGCTAATCGTACTGTCATTAGCAAAGGAATAGAATCATTTATGAAAATTAAAAAAAGTTTTTTCCCTCAACTTCTGGCCGTAGAAGAATTTTACGCAGTTAATGCGGGCTTTGCAGTCATTTCAATTCGCTTCTTAAGCTGTTTGTAGTTTTCAGTTTCCCTCGGATTGGATTGGCCGAAAGCTTATCTCTATCACACTACCCGTTTTCCTTAGGTTTAATATCTACTCTTTAAGCTGTTAGGCAAAATGGATTTCATAGTCGTATTTTATGACAAAGAGCTTCACTCTGTGTTGTGAGCTTGGAATTTTGTGAACCTTCGTAGATCTTTACATCTGTTGTAAATTTTCGTCCACATATTTTTAAAGTCACTGCTAAAGTTAAAGCTACTTTTGTTTTCAAAAAATCCTCAGTTTAAGGGGACTGAGCAGAACTGAGTGGACGTATAAGAAAAAAAATAGAAGAGATCTACGATTTGTTGTTGGAAGAAAATAGAGTGGTCTTAGAAATAGCGATAAAGGACTGTGAAAGGCCTTGTGCCTTGGTCTCTACTTCTCTGTGCAAATGTTGGGACTGCTGCAGCCATCTGCAAACAACCTGTCGTGTCAAGCAACTCCATTTGATGACGAAAACTCATCTCCTCAAAAGACAGCTATCCTAGACAAAAATGTCTTTGAGAGAGCCCTTTCGAAAAGTATACAATACAAATCCAATTTAAAATATCCCGCTTTGCAGCCTAAAAAATTTACAATGTCAAAAGAAATTCTTAAATCGGACAAGTAGTTTGAGACATAGCCCGTCATCCACCTCCCCCATTAGTCCTTCTCTTTTTCCCTTTAAAGCATAAATGGATATCATACCTAAATGGGTAAGTACAGACAGGCGTTGTCTTGATAGTCCTGGGGTTGCCCAGATCCGAAAATCAATGATTTAAAGTTGGTTGTTGGAAAATGGAGGCGATCATTTGTCATCGAAAGGATTGCCAAACGACATCAGCTCTGCGGCTGATAATGCGATCTTCAAAAACAGGGCGCAAAACATCGAGTGTAGCTTCGGCTGTATGGCACGTAGCGCCGTCCTGTTGAAACCAAATGTTGCCAATATCCTCCTCTTCAATTTTTGTGAACAAAAATTCGTTAAACATGGCCCGATAATGATCGCCATTGACTGTGACGGCCACTCCTTGCTCATTTTCGAAGAAAATGGCCCAATTATGCCTCTGGACCAAAATCCGCACCAAACAGTGACTCGTTTTGGGTATATCATCTTTTCAATGTATGCGTGCGGGTTTTCTGTGCCCCAAATGCGACAATTTTGCTTGTTTACATACCCGCCAAGATCAAAATGAGCTTCATCTGAAAAGATGATTTTTGTTTGGCAAAATCGACATCTTCTCTAAGTCGATATGTCGCAATATTTCCCAGCGTTGTTCAAGCGTATACACAACCATATTCATTCAGCGGAAGGATAAAACTAATTATCTGTCAAATCAGACATAAGCTAAGCGTTACCATTCGCGAAATAAGCACTAGTTGAAAAAAAAAAAAACCTTAAATGGCGGACCCTATACTTCTCCTGGTGTTTGACTTTGGCTTTAACGTATAAAGATTGCCTTATTTAGATTAGGTCGTAGTATAGGCTTTTGCAGATTCTCAGCGTTTTCCTCTCGAAGAAGACAAGTTTTTGGAGCTATACCAGATTGGGTGTATCGTCCTTATGCTAAGTCAATTTTGCTTCTTCATTAATGAGTGAGATATATATATATATATACACTGCGGCTTCTTCCGGTGATTCCTACATCTTTTATAGTAGTTTAAGACCTTTTGTATTTGGGTTTTTTATATATGAAGACATTGATCTGCACTATATGGTGGAGTCATTGGCGATAATGCAACTTTAAATTGTTCCCTCGAGATGTGCTTCATTTAATTTGCTGTAGAGCATCGGTCTTTAATTTAAGCGACTCTGTGTTGGTGTTGCCACATGACGAATTTGAGTTTTCTTTTTGTCATTAAATTGTCATTGACATTAATAAAGAGCGCTCGGTTTATTTGATTCTATGCCAAGTGAAGAACCCTTCAAAACTCCTTCAATCTCCAAAGTACTTCTGCCTACATTCAAATGCTACAAATCTTTCGAAAAAAAATGCGCACAATCATTTGAAAGCAACTATAGCTCACCTCCATCAATCCAATAGTCTAACAAAAGAAACCCCGTCATTGCTAGGACTCGGCTCCATTATCAGTCATCAGATTTAGAGTAACAGCCGCCCTTACAAATTTCTATCTGGACTTTTGTCGAACGAAATTTTACGATGTTTGTTTTTTTTGGGGTGGGACTTTCCAAATAGAATTTTTCCATTTCACGACATCGACTTACCCCAGAAAAAGGAAAAAAAAAAAAAAAGAAACCCGAGTGAATCCAATGAGAAATGGAAACAAAAATACCGCCGATAACACGATTTCATTTTCCATACCATAACAGTTCAGTTCTTGTCGATTCGTACAAATTTGTGTAGATACATGCGTCGCGGTGCAAAATTCGATTTTCCTAATGCGATTGTACAAATACAAATCACTCAGTCTCAGTCTCAGAGATTGCTGTTTTTGTTTATTTTTTTTTTTTCGAAACAAGAGTGCGAAAAACAAACTTCCTTTTGCGATACTGAATTAAATTTTGTTATCTGATTTAGATTGCAAGACACGAGGGAGCGGGGTAGATCGCCCACAGATGATAAAAAAGAAATTGCAATTGATTTTTTATAGTAAACCTGCGAAGAACGGCAAGGGAAAAGCAAAAACCCCGCACTCATTTGCATGCAAACACAGCGAATGAGAGCGAACGACGATAAAACAAGCTTGCAGATACACTACTTCCGAATTCCCAGAGTCTCCATTCGGGGACGACTGAGACTGACTAAGTGCAAACAAGCAGGGGGGGGGAGGGTGATAAATCGGCACACTGTCGAGACTATCGGAATTGCTTTTGCCCCAAAACTTTCACATAATTTTAAGACACATCTTGTCAAGTGCTCCAGAGGAGTAGCTCGCCTCTCGTTCGTTCTCAATGCCGCCACACCACACGATATAATAATAACAAAATCGGAGACTTTAGGGGGTGTATCATCACCGCCGCCATCACAACCACCCACATTGACAATGATTTTCTTTGAGATTAAAATCGAAATCAGCATCCAAAGACAATAACCGGAAGGCGCTGCTAAAAGCAATCGATGGCTTGTATCTTATTTACTTGTCACTGCCGGTCCGGGAAAATGCAAAGACTGCCTGCCGACAGTGCAGGGTGATGATGTTTAGTTGTGTATATGTAGTTAGGTTAGGTATTCCTGCTGATGCTGCTTTGGGGGAACACCAAGTACAAAGTGTTGTAGGCTTTTGTTTAGTCCAGCGCATTTAGATACACACAGACCGGTCGTAGCAGCTCTAGATATTCTCGTGCTTTATTGCTCGAGTACGTGCTGGAATTCCAGATAAAACTGTACACAACTTTTATTTTATTTGTTTTCTTTTTCTTTGTTATGTATACATAGATAGATATTTACTTATTGAATGGAGCATTTTTGCATTCGTCATTTGTGTTCCAAGACATTACGCTTTCATGTGCACTTTTGTGGTATACGAATACGAGTATATCAGTAACAGTTAGAGCAGCCCCTTCCCCCACTACCCCACTATAGAGGGCTCGTGCAAGTGCTGCTATTCTGATGAGAACAAATGAGTGCTGTTGTAGCTATAGCTTGTAGGGTAGACAATGCCTATATTAGCCATTTAATATTTATGTTTGCTTCTGAATTTAATTTCGTTTAATGGTGCGGACATGTTTGATGGATCGTATTAATTTGCATTATTAATTGGACATTGATAGGCTCTTGTACAATGCGAAAGGGAGAATATTGCAAACAGTTCTGATACAAACTTGTAAATCATGAGTGGGTGTTATCACTGAAAGCGAAGATAGTGCGAAGGGGCTGTATCTATATGTTTTTTTTCATTGATGTAATTAATAATAATTGATATATTATCGTTGTAGGTAATATTTGATTTTGTGCAAATTCTTTTCTATGAGAGGAGTGACTGGAGATGTGTGCAAAATGTTTCGTAAAAGTTTTAAAGCTGAAACAGTATTAACTCCAACTTCGGTTTAAAAGTATCGAATTAGCGACCCATGTGGGAAAAACTCTAAGCTATATTGTTAAATTCAATTTATCAAGTTGAAATTTAATCTGGTTTTTTAACTATGTATTTCAATTTTCAATGGAACGAGTTGAAATAGATCCCATTTTACTGTGACAGTAATTGTGGTTGAAATGCATGTAAAAGAGAGATACGACGCAGATTTAGAAAAACGCAATTAGGTAGATATGTATATTGTGGATAACGAAATGTAGATGCGGTTGTATTGGAGGTATCTATACTGAGTTAGTGCTTAGTTGAGAAACCCTCTTGTGGTAAAAGAAAAGAACTCGTTCCTTGTTTTGGAAATATGTATTTTGAATCGAGTATTGTTTCTATTGTTTCCAGTGTGTCAAAACAGTAGCGAAAAGTTGACTCTACGAAAAGTTTACTGTCCAATTTAAACAAAGATACCACACGTTGCCTTAAGCTTCATTGAACCATAGGTGATACAGGACTTCTCGCATTGAGAAAATGTAAGGCGCAGGATTAGGTCCCATGAAACTTTTAGGTGGTTGTTAAACCGTATTAATATTTAAAAAAATATCACGTTTTCCAGATATCGGCATCTACAGTGTTGGTTAGTTTTTGTATTTTGGATGATCTCTGCTATCGTTATATTAAGCTGTTTTGGTGAATTCATAAAAAGTTTTACACCAGCTGAAGTGAGCGGTGATAAAAGCTCACCTGGACTATAGCCTCTCCGCTATCCTCGCAGCATCAACATAGCTGTATGTTGGAGCACATGTTATTATTTTCGGCAGTTCACATACTAAGGCGTAATAAGGATGTGATAAGATGTATGTCTCTCTTATCGCCGCTGTCGTCGACGCTCGCATCTGCGCTATCTTCACAGCCTAGTACGTTTGGACCAAAGTATTTTGTTGAAAACTCGACAAATGTCAAATCAGTGGCGATGTGACTTTTTTGCTTAAGATTGGAGTAAAGGGTGTTATTTTTAGAGGTATAGGAACTTCGAATTGAAATAAAACAGAAGAAAATCGTTTTAATGTCCATCAATTTGGATAATTTTATGCCATTAATGTTAAAATATGATTTCGGGCATGTGGCCGCGGCTGGTTCCAATAAAGACGAGTCTAGAGGTCCAATTTTCAACCACTTTTTCAAGCTTTTGGGGCTGTATGTCGGCAATAACGCCACGAATGTTGGCTTCCAAGTCCCCTAACGTTTCTGGTGTGTTGGCGTAGGCGAGCGACTTCACATATCCCTAAAGAAAATAATCCAATGGTGTCAAATCACATGATCTTGGTGGCCAATTGACAGGTCCATTCCGCGAAATTATGCGCTCTTCGAATGTTTCCTTCAATAAATCGATTGTGACGTGCGATGTGTGGCATGTAGCGCCGTCTTGTTGGAACCACATCCCATCCATATTCATGCCATCCAATTCGGGAACAAAATAGTCGGTTATCATGGCTCTATACCGGTCTCCATTAACGGTAACTGACTCTCCAGCATTATTTCGGAAGAAGTATAGCCCAATGACTCCAACAGCCCATAGAGCACACCAAACAGTCAGTTTTTGTAGATGTAATGGCGTTTCAAGGGTCTCATGTGGATTCTCTTCACTCCAAATGCGGCAATTTCGCTTGTTGGGTTGGATACCCAAAATGAGCCTCATCACTGAACAAAATTTTGCGGTAAACTTCGCTAACAGAACCATTATTTCAACCTGTTCATGATGAAATGGCAAACCAAACCGAATATAAATGACATAAGCGTTGCCAGATTTGACCACAAAATGTTAGTTTTATCTCTGCTCTAAAAAGGTAGCGAACGATGGTGATCTCCTAACATTCATGTATCAAGTGAGTGCATTTTCAAACCCGCACACAAGTGACACCAAATATCCTTTTCCACTTATCGAACTCGTGCAGCAGTTAGATTAATTCATAGTTTAAGAGCATAGTTTTGTTCACCCTTATCGTGTAAAACGCACAGCACGTAACATCACCCACCTAAAAATCCGGAAATGTTAAGTAGGAAAGAAATATCTACATATAAATTTTGTGAAAATTAGGACCTTCTTGGTTAACAAGTGGCACTTGGACTTTCTTGCTAACAAACATGAGATTTTTGGATATGTGACTAATTTCGTAAGTGATTTTGAGGCACTTTCAGACGCGCTTAGGACTTTTTTGCTTAAACAGTATAGCTCTCCTCATCGTATCAATGACGATAGGAAAATATAGCTGTAGCAAAAGTGATATCGACTTCCCACTGTCATCATTCTCGCACTTCATGAAATTACTTTGCACTCTTAAACCGCCGGTTTCTTTCTCGTATTGGTCATGGAAGCAAAGTGGAAGTACTTGCAATTTTCGTAGAGTACACTATCCATCGCTGAACTTTAATAGAGGGCAACCATAGATCTCGGGCCAGTTCTTATAAGAAAAGCAAAAATAAACTAAAATCTCTATTTTATAGTTGAGTGGTCCCCACATAATGGTCTTAAGTTGAATTCTGAGAAAACAAAAGCCATACCTATCTCCAAGCATTAACCCAGTTTCTCAGATTTTTTTCCCATCTTATAAGACTTAATAAACAATAAAAAAAAATCGATTTTTTAAAATTGTGAAACCCTTCTAACCCATTAAGAGGCAGCGGAAGAGGAAAAGGAAGCAACTGAGTGATCACAGGCTGAAGGCTTAAGCACTTCGGTAGCGTCCATGAAACGGGATAGGTCTCACCAACGGCAGCAAACCTAACTCTTTTATCGGGCAATGCCTCCTCTTCTTCTTATCCGAAAAGCAAGAATCGTTCTAAACTCGTTAAGAGATATAACCCTCCTCAAGCTCTTGTGTCTGCTTGAGCCCTGTCACCAAATTAAACCGGTGCTTCTATCAGCAAGGATTGTAGTACTGACGAACGAAACTTCGTAGAAAGTCGTGGACTCACACACTCGTAGCCCAGGAAGCGTAACAATTGTTGGTGCTGCCGGTGCACTTGAGATTTGTCGACGCGGATGGTATGTGTGCTAAGACGCAGTTCAGCTAAGGTTTGAGTTAAAAAATCTACAGATGCAAGTGCATTTTTTTTCTCATGTCAATCGCTTATTTAATATTTTTATTATTTCTGTCAAATTACTACAAAAGCGTTCCATTACTTTTTCGTAACTTGAGCATTTGCTGAGAGCATTTGAGACAATTTATTCCCACTTCTCGAAATTTAGAAAGTTTGGAAAAGTAAGGGAACAGACCTATTGTTTTTAATCTAAAAAGTACTGAAATGTAATAACGACCGTCAAGTTATTAGTTAACGCAGAAGTATTAAATATTTTAACTGCAGCAAAATAAATTTGTGGCGCCAAACTTCAAGATTCCCTGCGTTGCGTGGAAGTATTTCATAGGTTTAATGCTCTTTCAGTGCTTCAGTTGTTTTTCTTTTATTTTTAAAATTTTTGAAAGCCCTGTAGGTAACTCCGGATTTAATTACTTTAAGCAATTGAAATCTAGATTTGTTGGCAGCTGAAAATAGTCTTCGCCTTGCTACATAAAATACTCTGTTATTTCAGGCCATGAGAAAATGAAAGTATTTCTTAGGTAAGATTAGGCGTGTCATTTGGTCAAATATTTTGAAAGCGATTTCTGTCAAATATGTCCAATATATGAGCACTTGGCATGCAGTCTGATCTTATCTCTATGTCGCACTTTACTTGTTTGCAACGGCACCTAGTGAAATCGTGCATTGCAACCAGTTTAATTTTAATATAAACGATTTCCCATTCCATCATCCGGAGCCTCCAACGTAGGAGTGAGGGAGTCTACGTGCCAAAATACCGCTGTTCGTAAGCTTATAAGTAAATCATATGCATATCTGTTTTATTTTGCTCCAAAAATGTTGCATCTACACAACAAAGCCTAGTCCAAAAAACGGTTGAAGTAGGAGCCACAGGCACCCTTCAATCAAGTCCGATCAAAGCTCTTAAGGTGCGATCAGACGGTCATCCAAACGTGTCATCCGGATGACATGCTGATGTCAGAAAACCTGTTTGTTTCGGACTAGATGAGCACTTTGGGATAGATTCTACGTCATAGTGTCGTCACGATGTCATCCGGATGACAAGTTTGGATTACCGTCTGATCGCACCTTTAGCATGATTCTTAACATATAAAAACCATAGCATCAAGTGAGATTGAAAAAAATCTGGATAGAAAAAAACAGAATCTTATACTTACTACCTAGTAGTCTTGAAACTTACCCCCGTGACTATACAAAAAACTTTTTATACTATATTCCCATCCAGAATTTAGATATCAAAGAAAGGAAGGTCTATTTAATTCCCTTGAGCCTCCCCAACTCGTCTAGTGTCTTCCAGGAGGAGGTACTGACAATTAGGGAAGCGCAGGTACGATACTTATGAAAAATTGAATTCCAGACAAAACATTGCCATTTTTGCAGATATCCAGGCTGCGATTAGGGCCCACCACTACATCAAGGTTAGTGGACGACTGTAGGGAGATATTGGTTTGGGGCGAATATACACTGTTTTTCCGGCCATAGCAACAAAGGGCAATGAGAGGGAAGACGAACTGGCTAGAAGTGGCACTCTTTTTAGCGAATCATCCACGGAAGAAGTTAATCCTTCGGGCTTCGTAAAGAGAAATATCTTCCTGCACTTTACCTCGGGAGCTGCTGTTGCAGCAACACTTTAACTCCTTCTGGACCAAAGGGCGACGACCAGGTCCTTCCATCTCTCTCTGTTTGCAGCCCGATACCTCAGCTGTGTCCGCGATCGCAGATTCTCCGATTGTGCTTTCGACAAAACAGTTGACCTCCATGTTCTTTTTAACCTACCAACTCGCCTTACACCTTGAGGGTTTAAATGGAAGGAAACAAAGTGATCAAAGATAACTCTGCGTCATTTCTATAGAATCCCCAGAGAACACATGTGGACGTCGCAAGATCTCGGTGAAAAGAAGACTGTATTCCATCTAATCTCTGCGGTTGCTCGGCTTTAGCTAAAACTAGATAACGCACACTACATTTTCATTATACAAGGTGGCGCAAAAATAACCTTCCGATATATTTTGACTGTAATTTAAAAAAAAATGAAAAACTTTGATTCTCCTTGTGGATTATTTTTAGTTAGTCTTTTAATTTTTTTTTACATCAAGTCGAGAATATGATGTCATGTAAATGGCCGCCGCCAAACTTTGGCCAAAACTTCCGGCGATAGGTCCTCACATTCTTGAGGGATATTGTCTTTAAGAGCTGCAAGAGTCTGAGGCTTGTTGACATAAACCCGCGACTTCAAAAATCCCCACAAAAAGAAGTCTGGAGCGGTCAAATCAGGCGATCTTGCTGGCCAGTGCAAATAGCCAAAACGGGAGATTAGGCGCCCGGGAAATGCATCCTTCAGCATATCGGTTGTGGCACGTGCAGTGTGTGCCGTTGCACCGTCCTGTTGGAACCACATGTTTTCCAATCTCAATGTAGCGCTCACAATTCACAGTAACCGTTTGGCCCGCGACGTCTTCGAAGAAAAAAGGTCCGATGACTCGTCCAGCGAAAACAGCACACCATACAGTGACTTTGAGCGGGTGTAATGGCTCTTCGTGGGTTACATGCGGATTTTCAGTGCCCCAGAAGCGTAAATTTTGCTTATTTACGTACCCGCTAAGATGGAAATGGGCCTCACCACTCATGATTATTTTTGACGAAAAATCATCTTCCTCTTGGTGGTGATTAGGGATGGCTTGAGCGTATTTTAGACGCGATTGGCGGTCAGCAGCTAGCAGCTGATGCACCGTCTGGACTTTGTACGGAAACATCTTCAAATCTTGTACCAAAATTCGCTGTAAAGACCGTCGACTGATACCCATTTGACATCTTCGGCTACAGCAGCAATATTCTCTGCAGAACGGCTACTCCGGGGTCTGCCACGCCTGGCAGCATCTCGTGTTGTGCCAGTCTCTTCGAGGCGAGCGGCTAAACGTCGCAGTGTTTCACCAGTAGGCTTTGGACGGCTAGGAAATCTGCGACGAAATTCAATAAATAGTCACCAATATTCCGCGTTCTGGAGCAGGGTAGCGTAACATTGTTTATTAACGTGTATTTCGCGTGTGTTTACTACACAAATGTCAAAACAGAACTGACATTAGGGGCCAATCGCAAAATTTATAGCATTTTCTGATAGGAGGATTACTTTTGCGCCACCTTGTATATAAAAAACAAATCACGAAGTTTGAATATCGATTAACTATTTCTAAAGCTCTGCAATCAACATTAACGACAGTTTAATCATCTAGGTAACTACTTTCTGCACTTGCTAAATAATCTGTTAATTAAATTGCTCGAATAATTGTCTAATTTCAAACAATTTATATGCAAAATTCCCAGCTGATATTAATATTTAACAACCACCTACCTACCCAAGCTGCCAAGAAAAATGAGTCAGTCCCAATTGTTATTAGAGGAGGCGCAACCTAACCTACTACTACATCACTTACGAGTTTAATTTCACTTCCATAGATCTTGAGGTACATATGTATGTATTCACAAATACAATTCGAACTGAGTGAGAAATGTGTAATCGGATCACGTTTCAAATATTCATTCTCCACTATGAGTGTGTAATAAAAATGCCAATATAAGCTACACGTCCTGCTCTGTGCCGGTGCCCCCATTTACGCCGCACCAAACTTCTGTGGTCTATACCCATTACATCATCTTAAACAACAAAATACCTACATACATGATGATGGCAAAGGCAGCAGCACCCCCTATATTGGTCTTAAGTTGTGCGAGTTGTAATGTAAATAAAACTAAAACCTCTTATTTTGTTGTTGTTTGAAGTATAAATCTGCGGCTAACTAAATGCTCCTACTCGCATACAAAACGCTTTGTCGACATAAAAATTATCGCGCGCATTTTGTACCCCCAGACACAAATTACATCATGTTGTGGTTTTTATTGTTGTATTGTGGGCGCAACATCATCGCTAAGGCATTTAATAATTTTATAGACCATTTTATGGACCGTCGTCGTCGTAGCAGTCGCGCTATCCTTCTCGTTGCGGTTGTATGTGTAGCCTTGAGTATATGTAGATGACAAAGTTGATCCTGCTCGTAGGTGGATGGTGGAGGTGGTTATTATATTTATAGGGAAAACAGTCGAGTCTGAGAAAATAAATTTGATAAGAAAATATTTAATTCCTTTTTTTTGTTTCCCCTCTCTGTATGTGTGTGTGTGGAATTCATGCGGCTTTATGTGTGTGAGTACGTACACCACCCGCTCTAATTAAAGTCAACAAACAGGCTCAAGTGAATAAATGCACGAAATTAGAATAAATTGAAGAGTACGACACAGCTATTGAGGTACCTAGAGAGATAAAATAGATGTTGACTGTGGCAGGGGGGGCGTGTACAGTTTACGACTCAGTCAGATAGATACTATGCATGGGAAGTATTCGTAAATTACCACGGTTCCATGAAACTAAATTTTTTGCATTAATTATGCATATGAGGCAGAATTGTAAAAAGTGCGATGAAGATTCAACTGGGCTAAGGGTGGATGATAATTCGCCTGGGAACGCGGCGACGAGATTTAGTGGGAGTGTGGGCGGAAAAGTCGACTCAAGTAAGTTGTTGGGTTATTAAAAATAAAAACCAATTCATGCCAGATGATGTTGCTACGAACATAATAAAAAAAATGTTCCTGTCTTACAGAAAATAAAGTTAAAAAAAGATCTCATGTAAACGAATGTCTGTTACATGAAAATTATATTATTCATTAAATTCCAGTATAAAAAAATGACCCATTTGGAACATGACCTTACACTCCAGATATATTTTAGATGAGGGTTAACATATATCTGTACATATAACCTCTCCCTGTGTTCTTCTGACTTGTGATAGGTCATTTTTTGGACCAACATGCAGTGGGGTAAGCATTTGGGGTAAGGAACAGCATATAATTGAGGATTTGATGTCGAAACTTACGAAAAGAGTTTCAGACAGCTTTATAAAAAGCCCTCTGTAACCAGGAAAATTTTAATCATCCTTTTGGCAAAGCAAGTCATAAATTATGCAGACAAATAAATATGATTTTATGATCTTTAAATGGATAATCCCGTCATGTGTAAGCCCAGTCAAATGGCATATTGCCTAAACTTAGCTTAATTGAGGATACATACACAAGATGTGACCTTATGCCTTCTCTCTCTCTCTCTCTCCTATTCGTACACCTGCCGCCAAATTTTGTAGCCACATTTTTTAAACAATCTTTTTTAGTTAAATAGCCAATTTATCCGCCAGCTAAAAGGTGATTTTTTAAACGTAGTTTTTTAAAAAATCGAATAAAACACTAAAATTTGCATCAAACATTAAATTTTTTTATTGAAATCGATTAATAGAACTTTGCCATTTACGTTTTGAAGACAACTTCATGTAATTGTTGTCCGCGGCTCCGTTTCAAATGGTTCATTCGGAAGGTCCAATTTTGCGTCAATTTTTCGAGCATTTCGACCTGTATTCCACGAATTACGCGTGTTAAGCTATCCTAAAAGACTTCAATCGTGTTCGTCTTGTTGCAACACACATGTCAACTAAGTTCAACTCAGCTAACTGGGTCAAAAAAAAAAAGTCGCGTATCATGGCTCGATATCGTTCGCCGTTGACGGTAATGTTTCTTCCACGGTCGTCTTTGAAGAAAAGTGGACCGATGATGCCACCAGCCCATAAACCACACCAAACTGTCGTTTTTTCGGAATGCATCGGCATCAGCATGTGGCTGTTCATCACTCCAGATGGGAAAGTTTTGCTTATTTACGTATCCGTTGAGCCAGAAATGAGCCTCATCGCCGAACACAATTTTTCTATAAAATAGCGGACTACAGACTTACAGAGCACGAATTTTGCTCGATTGTAAGTCTTTCCATGATTAAATGGCAGAGTATACTGAAAACTTTTCACTTTGACAGATGACGTTTGGACGCCATTACTTACCAGTGCTGCCTTAACTCTTGAAAAATCACCCTTTATATTTCCCCCGTAAACTGTTGATCCTACTTAAATAGAATCAAATCATCTAAGCCTTAATGAATTCGCAACCCGTTTGAATGTTCCTTTCAATAATTTCATTCCCTTTCCCTATCACAGATTTCATAGATTTCAAAATCCTTGTTATAAGAAAGATTTAGGAATAAAGTGACGTTAAGTGCATATGAGGCATACAAACCAATATGGCTTCCTTAAAAACATATCACGTATCCCATTAAGTTCTTGTCCTTCGCCTTCCCAGCGCCGAAGAATGACAATGATTACCTACTCTGCAATCTGTTTCGGAAACCGTTATTTCATGTATATTTTATATCTCTCCTGTCGTCTCCTAGTATTCCACAAAGTAGCCATTTAAGCCCACTTCTCTTTATCGTTACGACAAAAGACCCTCTTAAGTTCATTAAACGCATTAATCTCCCTGCCCCTATAATTTTCAAGGCATGACTTAAGGTCTCTTCAACAGAATATTTATTAAACAAGGCCTTTAGAGGTGTTAAGAACTCAATATTGCCAAATTTAAAACAATAACATCTATTCATAGTGTAATCACCTCCCGACATTGCCATTTTGTTGAGAAAGAAAACTCTTCATTTCTGGTTAGTAACTATTAACCGTGACATATTTCTGCCATTTTAATATAACAGTAACATCACACATATCTTGTCATTCGTAGTAGCATATACTGTGTATCTATTAGACGGTATGTGACATTTGCCCAAAAACAATGGAAGGCCACATATGGAAGTAAATCGCAGTGGATGTTATATGCCCTTCCAAGTGCCAATTCGTTCCAAAAAAAAGTCAGACACCGGATCCTTGATAAGGCTTCTCCACGACGACCGCAAAAAATAACTACCCAACGAAATATGTAGCTGCCCAAAAATAAAATAAACTATTTACGAAAAAATTGTTTTCTTTGTTTTCTACTCTTCATCCACTAGTTGATACATTGTGTAGCTTAAAAAGGAGTTTTACGTTCTTAGGATCATCAGTAGATTGCCACAAACCATACGCACTTTTCTCCTTGGTTTCTTGCTTAGCACATCAAAGGTCCGCACTCGAACCTTCGTCGTGCTCGCCTCTCTTCACCGTCGCGAATCTGCATTAAAATTGTGGTAAATGCGGCATAGCCTTTCAATTGCTTGTCTAGTTTAAAAATGTATCTCAGATGCTCATGGAGCGGCTACAAATTTTTATTCCTTCAGTCGTGGTGCCAACACTTCGGAGGTTTGTTAAGAAAGACTCAAATTGGATCTGCCAAACTGTCAAAGTCAATATCATTTTCTGATGATCGTGTGTCTAAATCTTAATCTTATTGTGCATTGCATCCCCCCCTGAAATTTTCAAAGAAAAGTAGTCCATAAAGGTTAATCGAAAAACACCTCTGTGAATGGATATGTTTGATTTTTTTTTTTCTGCGTTAAAGTCATTTTTCGAAAGAAAGAGAAAACGATTCTGATCCCCTGAATTTCGTAAAAAAAAAATCAACAACAACAACATTTGTTGTCAATTCTATAAGTACTTTCTTAAATCTCCTAGGTAATATAAGACCATTGTTAAACCACTCATGAGACCAATCTCCTTTCTGTAAGAGTAGTCGAAGTAAAAAAAAAAAATAAACCCACTATCTAAACTTCCAACTTCCGCATTATCCTTTTTAACTTTTCTATTCAAGCAATTCTACGATGTGTGTACAGTTTCACACTGCTCTGCTGTATAACCTTTGTTTACTTTGCAACATGTCTTCCTCATATAACTGAAAATATCTTCTTAGAACGTATAGAGCTACCTCTGGAGCTTTAACGTTTGTCTTGTCTCAATTTCGTTGAACCACGCCACAGCAACATGTGGCTGGTTTCTTGTATAAACTTTCAAACAATGGAAATACGAAACTATAGGTACATTCCATCCTTTTTCCACATGAACAGTATTTTCGGGTTATGTGGCATAGTTTTATAGTTAACTGACATAAAAAAAAAAAAAAAAAAAAAAAACCAATTCCATTTTTACCGTTACAATATTTACATAGCCCCGATTTAAATAAAGTTTGGGTCGTGGACTCGTTTTTATTGCGCTTCTCTGTGGTTTGTTCGCAACTCACTTTCTGCAAATGTCATCATAAAGTTGAACGTTTTTAATTGCACAACACGTAAAGGACCTACAAAGGGGTGATTTAAAGTTCAAATTTGTCCCCAAAAATAACATACATTCGGGATACCCCTCCCATCGTCGTCAGTCATGTGGAAAAGTCAACATCTGGCAGAACAACCAGCATAAAGGAAGTTCATATTGGGGTTTAGCTACCTTTAAAATGAATCCAGGAAGAAGGACATTTGCTGTAAATGCCTAAAAGGTGCGATACATCTGATTAGAAAAGAAGGTAATTTCACACTCATGCCATTATGCCATTGTTTCCGCTTGCAGGAAATAGCTACGCAACTCAGAAGGTATATAACGTTGTAGAAAATCTATGCTTAATCTTATCAGATGGGTGCACAATAGGGAACAAGGAGAGACAGTTCTGAAATGACGCACTTTGTGATATTGAATTAACCTTTTGAATTTGGAGAGGACTCTGGCTCCAGTTTGACAGTTTTGTAAATGAAGAATAAGTACCTACTCTCTTGCCGTCTTGATTTCTGATTTGAAATGGCACCAAACCCGACGAAGTTTGAAGCTTTTTGTAGGTTTACAAAATACAAATTGCTAGTTGTCAGGTGCAGATTTTTAGATGATGTGTGACACTGTGACTTTTGTGCGAGTAGAGAGAGAAATTAACCTTGTTTATCTTCGAAAATGAGATAGAACCATCAAATTGTGTAAACACTGATACGGGGTTTGAAGAATATGCTCGTTAAGGTTTTCGAGAAGCTTGAAGTGCTTCATTGCGGATATCACTTGAATAGCACTTTATGCTTTGTGTCATTAAAGAAAATTCAGACATGATTTGCGTACAATATGCCTCGTAGTTCAGCAGAATTGTGTTCATTAGAATCATAAGTTTACAGCTTATGTGCTAGCTTCGCATTTAATAGAAATATTAAGAGAACTATTTAAGGTGACTGTAAGAAGTTTCGGAGCAGTTTGAAATGGTGACTCAACGATTAACTGCCTTCAGTTGCGCACTCCAAGTTAATTGAGGTCCACTTGTGCGCTCAAGCAAGGGCGAGTACTTTCTATACTGTGTTGCCCATAAGAGTTATAAAGTGGAAGATTCTACAGGTTGGTATTTTAACTCACCAGGCAATACACAGGTGTATTTTTATCCAGGTAGATGTCGCTGTAGTTGCAGCTCGTAAAGTTCGTCGTACGCTGTCTTACAGAACTCATCAACGCAAATAACGGGTGATCCAAGTAGAGATACTTTTTTCAATAGCCTTTTTTGACAGATCACGTGTGAGTCGTGTCATGCTGTCATGTTATTTTTGTTTAGTATTGTTTGGCATTTCATAATGGAAAGACTTACGCGTGAACAACGTTTACAAATTGTTCAACTTTATTATGAAAATTCACGTTCTGTGAGGAATGTGTTTTGTGCACTTTGCTCAACTTATGGTCAACATAATCGGCCTACTGAGCGTACTATTCGCAACACCATCACCCATTTTGAGACCCAGCATTCATTATTGGATAATATTCGACCGAATAGACCACGTCCAGCACGCTGTGAAGAAAATATAGCGGCCGTAGCTGAGAGTGTACACGAAGACCGTAGAGAGTCGATTCGGCGCCGTTCGCAGCAACTCGGACTGACGTATGGAACGACTTGGCGCATTTTACGTCAAGATCTTAAATTGAAAGCGTACAAAATACAGCTTGTGCAACAACTGAAGCCGCTCGACCTTCCCAAGCGACATCGCTTCACTCTATGTGCTCTTGAAAAGTTCCAAGAAGATCCGACGTTTTCGAGGCAAATTTTGTTTAGCGATGAGGCCCATTTCTGGCTCAATGGGTATGTAAACAAACAAAATTGCCGGATTTGGGACGAAGAGCAACCTGAAGAGATTGAAGAACTGCCACTTCATCCAGAAAAAACAACGGTTTGGTGTGGTTTGTGGGCCGGTGGAATCATCGGTCCATATTTCTTTAAAAATTATGCCGGTGCGAACGTAACCGTCAATGGCGACCGTTATCGTGCGATGATAACCGACTATTTGATGCCTGAAATTGAAGTTCGTGATCTCGGCGACATTTGGTTTCAGCAAGACGGCGCCACTTCCCACACATCGCCAAGAAATGCTCGAACGAGTGATCGAAAATTGGACTCAACGGATGGACCATCTGCGACGTAGCAACGGCCAACATTTGATAGACATAATCTTCAAAAAATAAATGCCAAAGAATGTTCTTTCAAATGATAATAAACATTCTCCATTAAATTTGAATTTTCTGTGTTTTTTTTCTTTAAAAAAGTAGGGAACATCGAAATGGATCACTCTTTAGAACCAAATGTCGTAAGAAAAATTGTTCTCTCGAAAGGGTAAAGGATGTCTTTATCCGCTTTAGCAAGACTCCATGGTTCAGATCCATAGAACAGGATTGGAATTATCAAGGTTTTGTAGAAAGTTTCCTTAGTGTCTTTAGCCCAAAGAAACAGCGATATTTTAGCAAAATTCTTGGACTATTTTCTGATAAGATTTTAATTGAGACAGCACCGCCGAGGTAGACGAGGTCACAGTCAATTGTGATATTCTAGGCGGTTCGTCGATGTCAGGTGTGCCTTCTTGTTCTCATTATATACATTGCTTAGCCCTCATTTACTGCTAGACATATTTTTGCAGCCTCTGTTCCTGTACTCGCGAACTTTTCTAATAGACTTTAGAAAGATGTCATGTGATACTAAAGAATTCACATGATATCACCACACCATGCCTTATCCTAAATTTTTTATTGCTACCGAAAAGCCTCGCTAAGTCGATACCGACTTTGATGCTGCAGCGATCTTTCTCTTTGCTATCATATGCTGCTATAAATTTGAATAGGTACAAGGTTTGAAGCATCCATCTGGACTCTTGGGTATTCTCCAGGATTTGCCGTAGTGTAAATATTTGGTCAATTTTGGACATAGTGGGTCTAAAACCGTACTGAATGGATCTATTTAGGTCATTAGCAAATGCTTTCACGATCTTTGGACAAATTCTTAAAATAAGTTGGTCTTTGCTGTCTTCTAAGTCATCTCCTGCAGCCAGTCAAAGTTCTGTTGATAGACCTTGCAGGATTTTAGTTTAGCTTTGTAAGGATTTTGTTTTGGTGTATGTGCTTGCCGGAACCTTTGAATAAACCAGGAGTTTCGTGGTGGTGGGCGAGTTGATGTCCTTCTGATGGCTAAGAACTTGATGCTCTAAAAGATTTCTGGAAATGGTGAGGAATCCGCAAAAGGCTCTGGTAGCTTATTTTAATTGCAACCGTTCAACGAGACGCTCGTAAAAACTTTCTCTCGTACATACCGAGTGCATACTAGGCTGATGTTAACTCACCAGTCGAAAACACAAGACTTCTTGCATAAGTCTCCTGCTTTCAATGAATTCGCACTCAAATTGACGCTGCTTTCGTTTTCTAAAGGAAATCACTGTATTTCACAGATGGTGCTATTGCGTGTCAAAAATGTAAAGTTTGGAGCTTAGTTTGACATTTATGAAAATTTATATAGATGCAATTCTGCTTCTTTTCATGCGCAAAAAAGGGGAGATATTTTAATTCTGTCTCCACTTTAATTGGAATACATTTGCGAATCCACTCACTTTCCAGTGTTGTCATTCGATTTTAAGTTCTGTCACTGTTAGTGGGGAAAAATAAACGCTGCCCTCAGTGAAACTGAAAACAAAGTGAAGGCAACATGGCTAAAATGTGGGGGTTAAAAAAATATGACAGGATGATGTACCGCGGGATTTGGTCTGTTTCTAGAGGTTTCTTGTGTCATCTTTTGTAGTTTTTCTCGTTGTTTTGACAGCTCACCCTTCATGACAGATAAGTGTTTCAGAAGAGATTGTTATTATAATAAAAAATAGGAGGAATATTTATAAATGCTTGTTTAGCATTTTTTAACGACTGGACGAATTCTAAATTTAACACAGAAGTCAATTGTATCGCGAAATAGAATTCAGGATACCTACATACTCTCTATAATGCTATAAAAGGTTCCGATGGTGTAAAAAAAATGCAATGTTTCTTTCTAAAGATTGTAGCACTCTAGTACTATCGAAAGAAGCATATCATACTCGAAAAACGATATGACAGTCATCACTGCCATTAGAGAGAGGAACAAAGTTAATGAAAGGATGAGATTTAACTTTCCAGTGAAAATGGTGTTTCACTTCAAAACAAATATCACTTGGGGTAAAGCCCAGAACAGTGAATTAATACGCAATATGTTATTTGCTACGTATGCCCTCCTGACACGTTGTGGACTCTTCTTTTCATTCGGCAACGTAGCCATATCCGTGTTGGTATCATTTAATTCTATAAAAAATTTACCAGACGACGACTTTATGTAATCAAATGGATACCTTAATCCCTAGTGCAAGAATGCACTGCACGTGAACTAAACTAATGCAGCCTTTCTGACATAAAACTATTTGTTTGCTATGTTTATAGTAAAAGTACTGCATCTGTCAGTGTCTGTGTATGTTTTATGTCAAAATCAACAGATCCAGATACGACTTTGGTTGTGCGTTCTAATCTAATACTCAAAACAGCAAAAAATTTGCCAAGCCAGAATAAATATTAAATTTATTTTGTGCGGGAACCATGTAATACAAATAAACAATAAGACAGTAAGTGGAATGCATTTCTAGTATAAGCGGGCCGGGTTTTAAAAGACATTTAAAGGCGACATAGTTTGACAAGCGATAACATTTTTTATTACTATTATGTCATTGATACATATATTGTCAGACGATATCGCCGCGGTAATAACGGCAAGAGAACCATGGACTACATTTGACTACCGAAAAATATAAATTGTTCTCCTGACTAGGAAAAGGATTCCGACTATCCTCTGATTTTTATTGACAGACGTATCTCTGTCTAGGTAAGGAAGAGCGTAAATGGCCCACACAGAACCTCAAGTCTAGCTTCTCTAATCATTGTCTGCGAAGATATATTTTTGACACGAATGGAAAAACCTATAGTTTTTTGCCGAATCTTATGACTTTTCTTACTCTTGGATGTCCGTCAGACGATCGCACGAGGCGGAGCAGGGAATAAAAACTTTAAGGTGGTACCTGCTGGGATTTCCACAGCCATAACCTTCTGAAAAGCCGTGCAATGAAACTAACTCTCATGGACGATGATATCTGTCACTTGGGGTACCATACGTATGTACGTGGGGGAGTTTAGTCTTGTTTGACACTTTTAGCATTTTCGCCGATAATTTTAAAGTAGCATCGTGAATTGTCACCTTTCACACTTGTCAAGTTTTAAGAAAAGGGGTTAAGTTAAACGGGTGGGCCATCTGAAAAAAAAACTTGACTGAATTCGCAAGATCAGAACTTTACTGCAGAGTTAAGTGGAGTGGCGTTTCTAATGTAAAATGACCATACCCTACATCAGCGTGTATTCGTAATTAAATGATTAATAATGGTGTTTTTGATTGACCCTACATGGGAAAACGGTTCTTAGACAGGGCGACTTGGAAGAGACTCACCTGGCCTACTACCTCCTAGCCCCGGAAACTATCCAAACCTAAAAATAACCAATGCTACTTTCAATTGAACGAATGTCTGAAAATTAATTTTTTCCAGTACCAATAGCTAATGACAGCTACCACCAAAACGTTTGACATTTCTCGCATCGCTTTTAGCATCTTGAAGTGTTGTTTTTTGGGTTTGCTAAATTTTCAAAAATTCAATTCTTTAAGGCAATAGAAAATATTTATTGAATTGAAATATAGAGGAGATCACTATCTTTAAAGAAGATTAATTCAATAAAAATGTAGACACCAAAGTGACACGAGAAAAATGTCAAACGTTTTAGTGTTAATTACGAGTACGAGTGAATCTTGCGTTTGGTTTGAAATTCTTAGAAACTGGACTGAAAGAAACAATTTTTCTTATATTTTCCGGCAAAGAAGACTTTTATTTTGTACAGAAAAAAATGTTTGTCAGCGGAATAAATAAACTTTTCTACCAGGGATAGAATAGTGGTCTTCTAGGATAATTTGCCCTATAAAAGGAAGTATCTTTGAAAATGTATTGTCAGCCATATGGGCAAGACTTTACTTAATGACAAAAGCAGGAAAAGATGGATACATATTTTAATTTGATGATTGCTTCCGTTGCTGTACCTTTTCTACCAATGCATATCCTTTTAAACTTCCAGTTAGATGTTACATTCTCAAATAATTCGTGGAAATGGATGACTATTTGACTGCGACTGTATTGTTATAGCCAAGTAAAACGAGTCGAGAACAAGATTTGTATGAAATCTGACTAACTACCTCTAAGGTATCAAGGAACCAACAGTTGCCGAAACATCAAAATTCTACGTTTTGACAGGTCATCACTGCTTAAGCTGGTAGGGGAGCCCTAACGGGACATAACCTCCTCAGGAATCACGCAATGAAAATAAACCTCAATGATGGCGATACATGTCGAAGTTGTAGTGATGAAGAAGTCCATTGGAGCACCTCACTTCTTCTGTCACTGTCCGAGTCTTCGTCACTTGAGGAACAGAACACTTGGAAGCTATTAATTCCATGACTTTCAAGAACTTTTTGATCTTAACAGGTTTCTGAGAATGTCAGGATGGCTGGGCGGCGTCGGGTTAAGGAACACGAAGCCTAACAATCTCTAACACCAATGGCTAAACCCGCCACAAAAGAGTATCACCATATTGTTCCACGAGGACCTAAGTGTGGCAAAGCAGGAAAGACCTGCTCTGCCAACCCGTAAACCTAACCTAACCCATAGCCAATCCTTTCAGGGATGTTAGGATATCACATTCCCTATCTTCTCTATTTTCAAGGCAATAAACTCGCAAAGGATTTACTTTCTCGCAGTTCCTTTCTTTGCCTAGCCAATTCATAGACTAAAATGAAATTTTCTCTCCCAAAAGCGGTTGTTCTCACCCACTAAGAGTGCTCTGTGGAAAGCAGCGCCAGAGGAAGCCCAATATCTGTTTTTCCTAAGCCCTTCACCCCCTCCTCTCGACTGCGTTTGGGATAATTTTTTGATCAGTGTAAATTGCAGCTGCCCATCGTAATAGCCAGTAACTACTTCCCCAACCATAAAGTCATTGGTAAAAGTTGCAGCTCGCTGTCGTTGGTAAACTTCGCCATAACTTTACACGTGTCGAAGAAGTTTGCAAAGGTGTAAATGTTCAAGGTTAGAATGCGGTGATGATACTCCTCGTGTTGCACAAAATATCCAAGTTAACAACAGCTAACTTCCTGAACATGTAGAACAAAGTGACCTAAAAATAAATAAAATATAATGTCCACCCACAGCGCTCCTCGTGTAAGACTTCAAAAAATCATTCATTCAACTTTCTTCCGCATCTAGGTTTTAGGAACGTGGTCAAGGCACGAGCATATCCTTAAATTGCTAGGAATGCATGTATAGACCTCACGTATTGCTTGACAGTTGCCAAAGTATAATTTTTTTTCAACTAATGTTAGGTACAGTTCCATTTCGAACTCGAGGCTCAGTAGGATTATGAGAAACATGAAAAATTGTAACGCGTCATTATTGCAAGCTGCTGCCGCTTCCGCTCATGGTGTATGCTAGTACCACATATATACATAGATTATCGACAATAAAGCCGGATGCGTGCCCTGCATTAATTATCACTCGTCGGTGCTGTGGTGGCCATTTGATAGTTTATGGCAGCTTGGCCTCCTTATCGCCGCACATAACAAACGAGAGCACATCTTGCCAATTACCAAAAAAATAATTTTTATAAATCTTTACCACGACGCGAATATCATAATGATTAATGTATCTGCAACAATAAATTCGAAACAGTCTATGTTTTGTTTATTTACAAATTCAAACTTATAGCAAAGCGATTTTTGCGGTGCAAACCTGCAAGTGATGTGGCTGGTTAGTACATTTTGTGGGCGACGCGACGAGCCACTGCTCAGCTCGTAAACATGTGTGTCTTTGATTTAAAGATGTAGCGCCGTGCCGCGCCGACCGGCCGGCATGCTGTTGAAAAAAGAATGTCTATTTGAATTAGGTGTCAGATCAGTTTCTATTATTACTGTGCACTGATAGAGCTGTTGCCTATGTATTTCCTCATCGCAGTCTCCGTTTTTATTATTATGAATGATTTCGATTTGAAATTGTTTATTTATCGATTTATTTTTACAATACATGAACGGAATTCTTAATAGAAAGCATGACAGTGGTGTCTAATGAGCAATTGCTTTAATTTATATGGCAAAAATAATTATTTACAGGTAGAATGATGTTGTTGCTTCCATAGGGTGTCCAAAGTACAAGTTGAATTTGGATTTCAGTGCCATTTCTGGTGTGAACATAACATTTGGGTAGATATATGTATCTTGGACGGTTATTAAAACAATAACGATTAGGTAGTTGGTAATTAGCGCATATTTAGCCTTCTTCATGCGTTGTTGTCAATGCCAAGTTGTGGTTTTGAAATTAATGATTTGTTGCCGACTTGAAGCTATTTTTGACTACTTTAGTTTGTCAACAATTTTTATGTATGAAATACTTAGAATGTAACTATGGAGAACGAAAGATATCGGTTGACGGTTAGCCCTCTTTCAAAATGGATCTAATATTAAATTTGATTTAGGTAGTAACTCTATTATTTTGTTACTGTTTCCTGGGTTCCTCGTCATTCTGACAAATAGGGTAATGAAAGAGCTAACGCTCTTGCCAGACAGGGCTCATTTTCGGTCTTTGTTGGCCCATAACTATCCAGAGGATGCTGCTTATAGGTTTTTTTTGTTTTTTTTTTTATAATGTACGCGCACTAAAGGGACTTTGTTTGGATAGCCTTATAATGAAGTGAGACAGTGCGGGCATTAGGGAAATGAAGGATTAGAGAAAGGGAGAAACCGATGCACGTTGGTTTTAAATGCTTGTAAATTATAATGCAAAGGAAAAACAGAGCGTGATAGAGCATTCCACATTCGTATTGTACGGTTGAGAAAGGAATCTTAATATTTCACAGTACGTCCGAAAACAGGCTTAAGGAATGCAACTGGCTATTTCATTTGAGCACTTGTGGTGGAAATACCGATAAAACAATGACAGGCAGGAGACATTACGACGATGACTAAGAGAGGCAAGTGATTTCGCGATGTCTCGATCGCCAATAAGTTTTACTGCACGTTTTTGGATCCTGTCAAGTAGCTCCAAATATGATATTGGTGCACCAGACCTGATATGAGCGTTGTACTCAAGTTTTGGGCGGATAAACGCTTGCATCGCTTAAGAAAGCCTTAACATTTCGCAGCGTTCTTGGCGACATCGAATATGTGGTCATTCCAACGAAGGTTGTCATTAACACACATACCGAGAATGGAAAGTCTTTCGGTTTCAGCGATGCAAGTGCCATTCATGGATAATGGCAGAGAATTAGGGGTTCGCTTCAATGACAGCAGACAGCATTGCGTTTTGGAAGCATTAAATTCCACTCTGTTGGTTTTACCCCATTTAAGAATGCTGTCAAGATCGGAATTCAATGAGCTTAACATACGTTGCCGTTCCAGTTCAACGCCCGAAGATTAGGGGCGTTGCCCAGGAAACGAATATGTAAAGCTGAGGGTACTGTCATAAGCAAAGGAATGGATTGGATTAGAAGTGACAGACAGGAGGTCATTGATAAAAATGAGAAAGAGAGTCGGAGACAAAACAGAGCCTTGAGGGACACCAGCATTTATTTGGTGAGTTGCAGACTTGAAACCGTCCAAAACAACTTGTATTGAACGGTCCGAAAGGTAATTTCTAATCCATTGAAGAAGGATAACATCGATCCCAAGTGCACGCATTTTCGACAAGAGAGCTTGATGCCAAACTCTGTCAAATGCCTTTGAAATATCAAGCGCAACGACCTTGCTTTCACCACCATGTTGAATAGATTGGTTCCACTTTTCGGTTAGATATTTCATCAAATCACCAGTGGATCTGTTGCTGCGAAAACCGTACTGCCGGTCATTAAGAAGTTTTAGGGATTCGAGATATTTCATAAGCTGACGATTTATCACCGTTTCCATGACCTTGGAAAGAAGGGACGTAAGTGCAATTGGTCGGTAAGAGGAGGGAGAGGAAGATTCGCCTTTTTTTGGGACGGGCTGGACAAATGCTGTTTTCCATTTTCTCGGAAAGAGCCCTGAAGAAAGGACAGACAGAAAAGCTTACGCAGTGGTTTTGCCAGCGTGGAAGAACACCTCTTCAGAACTATAGGGGAAATACCATCTGGGCCAGCGGATTTGTGAATGTTGAGATCTTGAAGTACTCTTGCCACAGGTATAGGTTCACAAAAGTGAATTGATTGTGCGATCTGAAAAACATACCAAATACTGGAATGATCACGCATCACGCAGACCTTCAAAGCTGTTGATAGACACGGTCCAAAAAATATACAAAAGCCGATCTAATTACCTACTAGGACTGAAAAGAAGTGACTAAAGATCCTTAACGGGCTTTGCTACCGGTTTTAGTAATCTCTACGAGTATCTCAAAGCTATTAGGGCTAGAAACGCGGGCCTTTTTGAGTGATTTCTGAAAAATGAAGAATCATTGAAGAACCAGACTGGCTATCATTGGCAAACACTCCTCTATAAAGATGATTTAAATCAGTTTGAACTACCCAACGTCTTTAGCTTTGCCAAAAGCATTGGCAGGTTCAGTTATCATATTTCCTTTGTGAACTTACAGTTCTGCGGTAAGTTTTGAGCTTGTTGTCTTCGGATAACCTCTACCTAAATACATTTCAATACTTTCTTTATTGTTTTTAAATGCATTTTTTTGTTGCATAAAGACATGTGGCTATATGTAAAGAGCAGTTTTTTGTTGTCCATGTCAAGGCCCGGATCGCAGAGCTTGAAAAATCAACGTCAGGAATGTACTTTCCCCGTTTTACTTCACCGCACTGTCTAACTCTGCGCTGATAAGATTTTCTTTACTAATCGTTATAATCTTGTGGGCGGAGTTAAAAAGAAGGCTACCATGCAGAGTTTAATGCCAAAGACGTTGGTTTTTTCGGTTTGTGCGTTCTTTTATCGAAATATAATTTATATGTTTTCGAAGCAAAAAGCGAACAAATTATTCACATAAATTTTTTTAAAATATTCTATTTTATTTCAAAATTGTGTTATATAAAAAATATTAACATATTTTACTTTTTTCTTTTCAGGTAAGTTGACTGTTTGTTCTTTTCGTAAGTATATATAATATAATGTTCAGGATCGTAGCTTGAGCTGGTAGGGCGACGGGGCAAAACCAAATATGGGGCCCAATTTCTAAATTAATTCCTAAATGTTGCGTAAATGCATTTTCAAAAAAAAATAAATTCTTATTTAGTTGCTGAAATTATTTTTCGCTTACAAAAATAAAAGTTTACAGAAGCAACCTAATAAATTACTTAAGTTAAGGGTCTCACGCTCAAGCAATAAGCAACTGAAAAAGGAAACATGCAATATTATCACTTACAAGTTTTTCCCATTCTATAACAATTTAAAAATTGAGTAGAAGGTGTGCTCTGAGTTCCTTAATAAATTAGTAAATGCATAGTCCACATAATATTCTCTTTTTTATTGTCTTGTTTTCTTGAATGACAGATGATGGATGACGTGACAGCTGGAAATTTCTGGCAATGTAGGAATAGGTGAAAATAAAAAGTTGCATATTGCTAGTGCTTAATTTGAGCTTCTAGAAAATATTTTAGCTTTTGTTGTGTTAACAGGAACAGTGGAAAACATTATAAGAGCGGCGCATAGCTATATCTGGATAGTTCGAAGACAGTGACAAATTAGCCAGTTCTTTAGCTTCTTCCTAAAGCTGTGTTGGTATAGTGTCAAACATGGGTTAGAAAATATTTTTACGGAAACGCATCAAATTGAATCTTACGCGATCATTGCAAATCCTTTATGCATCTTCATGTAATGAATGAAACTCCACTCTCAACTTCTTGAAATTTAAAATGCATATTGAGGCTGATCATAAGCAAAAAGCTTATCGATATTTTCCGACTTTAATGTCTTGGAAAGCATAATAAACAGAGGAGATTTAAAAAAAATCCTGTTAAATAAATTAAAGAAAATATTTACCTACCTTCGTTACTTTTTCTTTAATTCGGATGGGTACAAAAATGAAAACTGTCAAACGTTCATATGTACTTGTATTTTTATACCTTTTCGTAAGCTATCGAGTAGCATTTTCTCCGAGAAATTTCAGCAAAGCTACGAGCTCGGAGATTGGAGCGAATTCCCGGAGTCTGCGGGCAAAAATACCTTCGTTTGGTAACCCGAATAATAAATGAAGAACAAGGAGGAACACAAAATTAAAGCTGTCCATTTCTGTGGCCTTTCTCGAAGTAGATTTGTTACTTCTCATGTAGAATTTTTTCTTAAGCTTATAAGGATATCACAAAACCTGGGTTTAGAACATGAACGGCATCACATCTCCCAGAGAAGCATATCAGATTTAAGGTTTTTGAAGTGAATGCACCTCCGAAGAGTGACTCTACTTCGCTAATGCACGATACTGCATCTTTGAAGAAACTACAAGCGCAATAGACTAAATGTGCTTGTGTAGCTACATCGATGATTCTTTTTTGCGAACCTGAATAGGCGCCGCTCATAGTCGCTGCACTATCATATCATTGACGGCCACATTTTCAATCCCAACATTTTCGAAACCAGAAGCTATTTGATTTTAGAGTTAATTTGAAATTACTCAAAAAATGGGATTAAGCTGGAGTGAAGCTTAGTGATGCTATTGGTGATTGGATTGATATAAATATTATATCATACAGTTATTTACATATACATGCATTGCCATAGTTTTTGTGTAAATTTGAGAGAATTGACATAAAATATTAATATTTCCTCGTCTGTAGATCTGAATCGTTCCATAAACCGCGTTAACTGCAAATTCTTATCGATTAAAGTACAGGCTCACCATTTTGCTAAAGGGACACATAATTAAGCAAAACTTTCTCCTTTGGAATGGATGCTGTTAATATAGGGTTCGCCAAATAAATTTTTTTTGGAAAATGCAATAAAAAAAAAACTACTGAATATTTTCTCAAATTTCTTTTTTTATTTGAAAGTACAATCCTTCCGGTTGATAATGAAAAATAATTTCATTTAAATGGCTGCCTCGGCTGGCCATGCAGTAGCCTACACGATCGGTCCAATTTTTAAGCACATTATCGATTGTGTGCAGCTGTATTTCACCAATGGCTTCACGAATATTGTCCTTTAAAGCGTCAATTGTCTCTGCATGTCGGCGTAACACTTATCTTTTACGGCACCCCACAAATAATAGTCCAACGGTGTCAAATCGCAGCTCCGCGGTGGCCAAACGACATCAGCTCTGCGGCTGATAATGCGATCTTCAAAAACAGGGCGCAAAACATCTAGTGTAGTTTCGGCTGTGTGGCACGTAGCGCCGTCCTGTTGAAACCAATTGTTGCCAATATCCTCCTCTTAAATTTTTGTGAACACAAATTCGTTCAACATGGCCCGATAACGATCGCCATTGACTGTAACGGCCACTCCTTGCTCATTTTCGAAGAAAAATGGCCCAATTAAGCCTCTGGACCAAAATCCGCGCCAAACAGTGACTCGTTTTTGGTAAATTGGCTTTTCAATGTATGCGTGCGGGTTTTCTGTGCCCCAAATGCGACATTTTGCTTGTTTACATACCCGCCAAGATCAAAATGACCTGCATCTGAAAAGATGATTTTTTTTGGCAAAATCGGCATCTTCCCTTTGTCGCTATGTCGCAATATTTCCCAGCGTTGTTCAAGCGTATACACAACCATATTCGTTCAGGGGAAGGATAAAACTAATTATCTGTCAAATCAGACATGAGCTAAGTGTTACCATTCGCAAAATAAGCACTAGTTGAAAAAAATAACGTTAAATGGCGGACCCTATAGTTCTTAATATCTTATGTTTCTGATTCAAACTATTTAAATATACTTAAAATATTTATATTATCTCCAAACGTTGAGACTTCTGGCGATTTCATTTCGTGCTTAACACGGAGAAACGTGCCCGTTAGATAAGAATTTTATATATTTTTATAATATTTCCGTAAGGCCTTTTTCTATTTTGTTGGGTTTTCGATAAATCTGATAAATTGTGGACTGACTAATGCTAAGCCCGAATTGTAGATCAGGTTTGAGTTTTCGCTTCAATATTATTTTTTTTTAAATACCTTTGACATTGATACAAGTGAAAATTAAGTGATTTCCTAGAAGGGAACGGAAATTTTGAAAAGCTAATATATAACTAAGTTGGAGTCCGCGACAATTCGTGATGGAACTGCTCCAACAAAGTGCATTTTTCCGCAGCCCACGACATAAAAAAACGAAAAAAAAAAAACAAAATAAATAAAAAGTAATATCTTTAACGTTAGATAGTAAGGGCTTAAGTCAGGTTCTTATTTTGGCGGTCTTGGTTTTGAATATCTAAAATTTTCAACATGGTCGTCTTTTAAAAAGGTTTGGAAATACATGATGAAATTCTCCATATTCCTGTCATTTCAGGTTAATTTTTTGAAGCCATTTGCGCTTTTATTAGCTATGTTCCCTCTCAACTGGTTCTTCTTCTAAAAGACCACACCCGTAAGACCACAAATTATTCTTCTAAAGTGTCCATTGCAAAAGAAAAACATACACCAAAACCTTATGTACCGGAATTCCGCTCTTATATCCGGAGGAATCAGAATTCACGTTTCTTTCCTTTTCCGTTACGTGCACTTTTCAATTTTTATGCTTGAGTTTCATATTGTCCTTCACCTGTACTCAAAAGTTGGTTTATTATTTGCCTCCTTTTGCTATTAACATTTTTAATGGATGCGCTTTAGTTTTTGGCGTTTTAGTGCCTTTAAAGCTCTCCAGAGAGAGAACAATTTAAACTCCTGTCAGAGCAGCAGTGATCCCTTCAAGATATAAAGAAATTTCGTTATCTTAAAAGTCTTTGCTTGAGATACTAAACAGTTTATTAAATATCGTTTTATGTTGCGAGAGGTTGAAATTGTTGCCATTTTGTACCAGCTTTTCTTTTTACCATTTTATTTCGTTCTTTGAAATTGATTTACTTTTATAAGAAGTATAATATCTGCCGAGCTTTGTATGACTAAGCTAAATTGATAATAATGTTCCCATTGTCATGTATTTTGGTGAAGAAATATTTTGTCGAAGTGAGCGAAAATTCATTAGATCGGGCTACATGAAATATGGCCCCAAGCCAAAAGTGAACTAACCTCAAAACAACTGAGAACAGTCAAAACGGCTGTCACAGAAAACAGGGTTGCCAATTTAATGTTCTCCGACTCAAAAAATGTATACAGCCTTTGAAACGTATAATAACTTCGATTTATGTAGAACGTATATAAAGTTTCAAAGGACAAGTTCTTTTTTAGAAATAAAGGGTCCAACGAAAACGCACGATGTTAACTGTAAATAAAACAAAAAGTTTTCAGTTTCTCAATACTTTTTATTATGATGGATCATTGCCACGACGTGGGGTAACACAGCCATTAAATTTTTCGCGTTAGCTGTGTGGCAAGTGGAACCATCCTGTTGGAAGTAAAGGGGTGTTTTTTTTAGAGGTTGGTTTTTCGAATATAGATAAAACTGACATTTTGTGGTCAAGTCTGGCAAGTCTAATGTCATTTATGTTCAGTTCGGTTTGCCATTTTATCATGAACAGGTTAATAAATGAACAACGCTTGCAAGTCGTGCAAATTTATTTCGAAAATAATGTTTCAGTTCGCGAAGTTTACCGCAAGCAATTTTGGGTTGAATGGCTACGTCATTTGGAGTGAAGAGAATCCACATGAGACCCTTGAAACGCCATTGCATCCACAAAAACTGACTATTTGGTGTGCTCTATGGGCTGGTGGAGTCATTGGGCCATACTTCTTCCAAAATGATGCTGGAGAGTCAGTTACCGTTAATGGAGATTGGTATAGAGCCATGATAACCGACTATTTTGCTCCCGAATTGGATGACATGAATGTGGATGAGATGTGGTTCAAACAAGACGGTGCTACATGCCACACAGTGCACGTCACAATCGATTTATTGAAGGAAATATTCGATGAGCGCATAATTTCGCGGAATGGACCTGTCAATTGGCCACCAAGATCGTGTGATTTGACACCATTGGATTATTTTCTTTGGGGATATGTGAAGTCGCTCACCTACGCCAGCAAACCAGAAACGTTAGGGGATTTTGAGGCCAACATTCGTGGCGTTATTGCCGACATACAGCCCTCAAATGCTTGAAAAAGTGGTTGAAAATTGTACCTCTAGACTCGTCTTTATTGGAACCAGCCGCAGCGGCCACATGCCCGAAATCATATTTAAACATTAATGGCATAAAATTATCCTTCCAATAAAGCCCAATGAAGGACATTAAAACGATTTTCTTGTGTTTTATTTCAATTCAAAGTTCTGTACCTCTAAAAAAACATCCTGTACATATCGTCTAAGTCTATTTCCTTCATATCTGGCCACAAGAAGTCCGTTATCATCTCGCGATAGCGAACACCATTCATGGTAACTGCTTGGCCGACCTAATTTTCGAAGAAGTACAGCCCGATGACACGCAAGCCCATAAATCGCACCAAACAGTCGCTCTTTGTGGATGCATCGGCTTTTCAACAATCACTCGTGGATTCTCATTTATTCAACCAACCTTTCAGCTTTTGAGTCAATTGAACCTTGTAAGCGTGTAAATTCAAATCTTTATTCAAAATTCAGGTTGACTATCGCGAACTACAGCAATGTTTTCCGCAGAACGAACTGGGCGCACAATTCTACCTATTTTGGTCGATTATGCTGACCGAGAAAATCACTAAGTGCACGAAATGCATTTTGTCTCAATTATGTACCTCTCTATGGTTGATTTTGTCAAACACTAGAAATGTCAAATTAGTTAGGAATTCACATACGCGCACTTTATTTTTCAATGATAGTTCGGTTATAAATATTCTTCTTAAAAGACTTCCCGAGAAGTCATGCTGTATGCTAGATTGGTTGCATTTCAGTAAATTCAAAAACCCTTTGAATAGGTACTTACTTCAGTCAATATAGATGTGACCTTGTCTCCACAAAAGGAGAATTAAGTTGAGAGCTGCACTTCCATTAAAAGCATGACGGTACTCATACGCATCAGTTGTTTGTGTACACTAAAAACCATCTTTCGCTTAAGGAGAGGTGGTTTTTGGTACCATGCGCACTGGAATTTTGAAGAACTTGCTCGAGAATTATTCTTTGACTCCTGTCTTATGGATATGCCGTCTGATGCAATGACACCAGAAATCCTTCTGCGAAAAAAACTACCTTGTCAACTTTCCACAGGTAATGGCTTCGGTCAGACCCTGAACCATGGATTGAATGGCATCGTATTTTCACGGATGGCTTCAAAACCGGGCATTGGTCTGGTGCTGGTGTCTTTGTGGAATGCGATGATATACGACTTTACTACCCCTTGGGCAAACATGCATCTGTTTTCCAAGCGAAGATTTTTGCCAACCTAATGGCTATGCGCTATAATGTGAACAACAGGTGGAGGGCTAGAGGCATTTGCATCTGCAGTGATAGCCAAGCTGCATTAATAGCGCTTCTAAACCCTCTTACCTCGTCCATGTTAGTGCTAGAACTCAAGCTTTCTCTGAATTTGGTCGGAAGACTGAATCTTGTTTGGGTACCAGGTCACACTGGCATCCAGGGAAATGAGATCTCGGATGAGCTTGCTAGGCAAGGTTCAGATGAAATTTTCTCAGGACCCGAACCGGTGTTGGGTCTGCCTGCATCCTTAGTCATGTCTTCTATCGATTCTTGGGTTTCTCGTGAACACAAGTTTCGGTGTCGCGATTGCGGTGGATGTAGACAGACCAAACTACTGCGCCCGGACCTTTTGCAAATGGTCAGCATCTTTTCTTCTATCTCTGAGGAGAATCGACTGTAGGCTGCTTGTAGGCATTCTTTCGGGCCACCAAGCTGTTGCTAAACACTTAAATGTGTTCTGTCCTGCTTACGGTGAGGAGGATGCCACAGCAGAACACTTTCTCTGCAGTTGTCCGGCCGATGCTCGCATCAGGTGGCGGATCTTCGGGGCTGACGTGGTGAGTGCCGAACATCTAAGCTCTTTATCACTGAAGCTCCTTTTCGTTTCCCTTCGAAAGACGGGAAAACTAAGTACATTAATGTTAGGTGTCTGAATGGTAGTACAATGGACCTGTAGTTGTGCCTGAGCGCTCCATCGGATAGTAGCAACCTACGACAAAAAAAAATGACTGTACACATTTGAATATTATGCAAAATTTTCAAATGATCTATGAATAAACATAATATATGTACTTAAACAGGGTTAAAAATAAATTTCCATTTTCAATATTAATGTACGCACACGCAAAATGAATACATAGTAAGGAGGATTTGATTTATTCATCTCCGCCAAAAGACAAATGACGGTGACAAATACTGGTAATGGCAATCGCAAAAATACAGTAAAACACAATAGAACTCATTGCTAAATGCACTCAACCATCTAATAGATAGATGTCACTAATCTCTGTTTAAACGTTAATTAAAAATGAATTTATGTCGAAACATTCGATTTTGCAATAATACCTATCTCGAATAATTGCATTCACTCTTCTGTCAGTCTTTATGCAAAACCATTAATGGTTATAATTAATCAGTAGCATCAAATAATTAACTCTGCATATTTTAAATTAAAAAAAAAAATCTGCACACATCAAGCATTTTTTTTTGCAATTCCTCTTTTCGCATTAAGCGCATCCAATAGATACAGACGGGTGCGGCAAGGTAGAGGTATAATGTTAAAATCAATCGAATCACTTTGCAATTGTTCAGCGAATTACTTGCTATACGAATTCGTAATTAATTTATAAATCAGCTAATTAATTTTATCTAGACATATTTTAATTAATATCCTTCTTGTTGCACATGACTGAGCTGATTTGCGAGCGTATACGAACGTAACGTACCAGTGCGAGTACCAAACGACAAGGAGCAGGCAGGCAGACACATTAAGCACTGTTTTCTGCTTGGAAGGACTTAACGCTCAAGTGTTTTTCACTTGATCAGCGTAATGGAGACGACACCAACTGACAGGAATTACAATCAGTCACTTGTCGAATATTAAAGACTTTCAATATTGCTTCGCATCCCACCCACCTCGCATGTATGGTATGGAAAAGTAATTTTACTTCCAAACCAACATCTATACATACTCGTAGATACATATATGCATGGATGCATGGAATTACGTGAATTCTTGAGGTGGATAAGAGTGCTTAAACTCAAATTTCCACCCCACTGGGGATCACTACAATCGGGTAGGGCTTGCTTGTGTGCACACAATCATCAACACAACCACCATATGCATACGTAGATACGTAGATACGTAACGAAGCCTCATGTGTCGTGTCGTGGGATTAATCGAAATTTAATTGAATTCAAGAGTAACTAACAACAACTAATGAACGAACGATAATGGGTTGAAAACGCTGGCGTTCGCTGCTTACCGAACACACAAAAACTCATGTTTTTGCTGTTGTTCAGTTGATCGAAAGACAAATCTTTTGCTGACACAATGACTGAATGCAAAATCTAATTTCTGGCAAATGTCAATTTCTCTCAGCGCACAAATTTGTTTCAATAATGTTTCAGTCTGTCGAGCGTTTTCATCGTGAGGCTGAGGACTGATGACTTGAGGGGAATGCACGTGAACGTATATAGCTGCATATTTTCCACCACAACTGACAGAAATGCCAACCAATTTGATGTATTAATGAACAACAGTCTGGGGATTGCACATGCATTATACTTCTGAGGACTACAATTTTTGGTTACGTTTGACAAATAATTTTGAGAGTTAACAGAATTTAATGATGCATTACATGATGTTGACGTCAATCCGAACTGGAAGGAGATGCAACTAGTTTATTGTTAAATTTATGGAATTTCCTTGAATTCGAGAATTCGAGAAGTGGTGGTTGAACATCAGGGGACAATGCAATTGCATGTCCACTCGGACTTGTAATCTTGAAATTGAATTACGGTTTGGCTTTAAGTGTGTTCGGCGTCATCTGAATCACAAAGTCATAGATATATAGGTATAATGGAACCACAAGCAATTCAAATTAATGCAATGATAGCCGGAGGCTTAGTTCTTTGACGAGATACTGTCCTTTAAAGGATCTACAATATATTGCCTAGGGATATGTCTTTTGTCAGCATTAATTTGCCATGTTCATGAATCGCGGCAGAGATAGGTGATGGTAGGTTGTTGTGGTGAACCATTTTCGGCTTTTGCACCCTCAAGATGTGAATTTGTGACCTGTGAAACGTTGTCATGGTTTTAGCTAAGATAATTTTCATTTCCGGACCGAAAGACGTTATTACAGAAGTCGTCCCCAAAAAACCATCATTGACCATTGGTCAACAAAAATCAATATTTGTGTCTGTCAAAAACGTACTAGTAAAATGTTTTCATTGAATGGTGTAAACTCAAAAGTTCGGCATGCTGTCTGTCATGCGGCCATTGAAGCAAACCCCTAGGACTCAGCCATTATCCATGAATAACACTTCAATCGCTATAATTGAAAGACTTTCCGATCTCCGTATGTGCATTAATGGCAACTTGCGTTTTAATGACTACATATTCGATGTCACCAAGAATGCTGCGGAATGTCTAAGGATTCCTTATGCAACGCAAGCTATGGTCTGACTGGGATTTATGGGAATAAGAAGGTCTTTGTTCGCTCCAAACTTGAGTATAACGTTCATATCTGACCTCAGCTACTTCACAAGGATTCAAACCCGTTGGACAAACTAAAGGGCGATCGATGTATCGCGAAATCGCATGAGTCTTTAAATTAACGTCACAATGTCTCCTGTCCGTTCAAGCATCAGAAAATCAAGTCGCATTCCTCCCTTCCTGCAATACTCAGTTCAGATAGTTTGAGGCAGAAGTTATTAGGTCTAGCCGAACGAGTGAATGCGAATTTATCGTACAGGTATGTTGGTGTTCTGGTCTGTAGGGAATCACAGCACCTGACTTGCAAGAACAGCTGAAGCAACAGCCAATGACATTATTGTGGTAGCTGGAAGTATGGTCGAAGCCCGCAAACAAAACTAACTATGTCGTGTAATGCAACAGTCGGTTTGTGCTGAGAGTGGGGAAATGTCTAAGACATTGATGCATAATCAATGTGGGGAACTAGTAAGCCTTTCAAAAGTCTCTACCTCGTATTTACAGGAGTAAAAATTGCGAACTACCGAAGTTTGCGAAGACCATCATAAATTAGACCCACATTATAGTTAATGTGGTTAATCTTTAAACCCAGGTTGGCTACAGTATCCGCAATTGCAATTGCTTAGACATAAGTGCAGTACTGTGTAGTTTTTTTAGATCTTAAAATCGACTGGGATTTTAGAGAGTCATACAACTGTGAAATGACCATCAGTAGATGGCAGACAGATCCTCGTTAAGCCTACAAGCGAGATCTTCAACTAGGTCTATTCGTCTGGATAAACATATGTGTGCATCGTCCGCATAGAAATGAAGGCTTGAGTTCAAGCAAACTGTAGGAAGGTGATTAATAAATATGCAAAATAGAATAGGACCCAGTATAGAGCCCTGAGGTACTCCTGCATGAATATTTCTTATGGTCAACCAACAACAACCTTTTGACCACGATTACTTAAGTAATTACTGATTAGGCGAACAGAACCGAAAATTCGAAATACCTATTTAATTTCTCATTAAGAATTGAGTGATTTACCGTATCAAAAGCTTTGGAAATGTCAAGGAGGGAGAGTACTGTGATAAAGTCCAAGTCGTAGCCATAGCCGTAGAGCAACGGTTGTTGGCTTGAAAGCCCGACCGGACCGAGGCAAGTAGGTTATATTTCTCAAAATCTGCATATTTAAAACTACTATAAGATTCTCATTAATTCTCCACGTGAATTAAGAGCAACGTAAATCAGTAGCTCGGGCATTTCTATAGACCCTTGTTTCCCTAATACCTGTAGATTGGCTAATTGTCTGTCAGTTGTATGTTACCAAAAGTTTGGCGAAACAAAATTTAGCTGACTGAAATATGAGGCAATATTTAGATATATGAAAGACTCTTAAAAAGCATGAAAAAATGGCGAAAGGTAAAGAAATTAGGTAGGCCTACTACCTTACTGACTAGATTCATGCAAGTCACAATATATTCTTCATGCTATACTGGCAAGGATTAGGGTCTAAGACACTTAAAATATTTGGCTTTCTGAGATACTTCAAATCTTGGTTCAGCACCTAGAGTTTCCGGTTGTACTTTCCCCCAAACCGGTCTCCCACGCCGGACCAAAAAAGCCGATTACTCGGTGCCACATAGCCTAATTGACACGATAAGGGATTAGGAATAAGAGCAAGCTTTTTGTGGCTGCGGTTTTCTACGAACGGTGGATCTTTATTAGTTTATCAGTCGATTTTTATCACGAACGTTTTAAACTTTTACGAGAGGGTGTTTTTTTTAGACGTATAGAACTTTGAATTTAAATATAATACAAGAAAATCGTTTTGATGTCCATCAATTTCGCTTTATTGGAAGGATAATTTAATGCTATATATGATTTCGGCCATGTGGCCGCCGCGGCTGGTTCCAATAAAAACGAGTCTAGAGGTCCAATTTTCAACCACTTTTTCAAGCATTTGGGGTTGTATGTCGGCAATAACGCCACGAATGTTGGCTTCCAAGTCCCCTAACGTTTCTGGTTTGTTGGCGTAGGCGAGCGACTTCACATATCCCCAAAGAAAGTAATCCAATGGTGTCAAATCACACGATCTTGGTGGCCAATTAACAGATCCATTCCGCGAAATTATGCGCTCATCCAATGTTTCCTTCAATAAATCGATTGTGACGTGCGCTGTGTGGCATGTAGCGCCGTCTTGTTGGAAGCACATCTCATTCACATTCATGCCATCCGATTCGGGAACAAAATAGTCGGTTATCATGGCTCTATATCGGTCTCAATTAACGGTAACTGACTCTCCAGCATCATTTCGGAAGAAGTATGGCCCAATGACTCCACCAGCCCAAAGAGCACACTAAACAGTCAGTTTTTGTGGATGTAATGGAGTTTCAAGGGTCTCATGTAGATTCCCTTCACTCCGGATGCGGCAATTTTGCTTATTGACGTAGCCATTCAATCCAAAATGAGCTTGCGGTAAACTTCGCGAACTGAACCATTATTTTCGAAATAAATTTATTTCACGATTTGCAAGCGTTGTTCATTTGTCAACCTGTTCATGATGAAATGGCAAACCAAACTGAACATAAATGACATTGGAGTTGGAGATTTGACCACAAAATGTCAGTTTTATCTCTATTCGAAAAACCAACCTCTAAATAAATACCATTTATAACTCACATAAAAACGTTTCTCCTTGTCGTGTCTCAGTTTTGGGAAACTATTCGAGGTAGAAATAAATGGGCACATCTGGTACATAGACGGATGGAATCACGGGTTGAGTTGGGGTCATTGGACCCAATACCAAAGTCGCGATACCTGTAGGAACGTGTTCCACGGTATTTTAGGCGGTAATTCATCCCATAACGATCTGCGCCAATTATCTTTCTAAAAACGCATTTTCAGAACACATATCAAGCACTGACATCTAATACAATGAATTCTATAACAGAGAGGAGCTATAACGATGCCTTGCGAAACCTATAGTAAATCTTGGATGGGTACCTGCCCACCAAAGTATTGAACGCAATAAATCTGCAGAAGAGCTGGATAGAGCTAGACCAGAACGTTATTTCTGAGTCAACTGCTCTGCGGGAATTGGGGACAATAACTTCATCTAAACCATAGGCAAATTGTTCAAGTATCTCAGCTGCTGAATGAAGAAAGAGGCTTATTCGTAACTTGTAGTATTAGTGGGAATGGTATAAATAGTTTTCATTGCCTTTTGTTCCAAAATCTCTTCATCTCTATGTCACTTCTATTTATCTATATTATCATTTTGAAATGTATCTCTTCATCAGATCTATCTATATACATCTATGATAGTTTCCCTGTTGATAGTTGTTTCCTTCATTTTATTAAGGACTACATTCGTTTTGCCATGCCTTGCATTCTTGAATTCTAATCCCTCAAACGCAAATGTGACACATTTTTGACAGCAACACACACAAATCAAAAATATTTATTAAATTCTCGCATGCGGTTGGCACTGCACATATGGTGCAGAATTTCTTTCCCAAATTTTGTTAGGAATCTCATAAACCGTTCAGCATACTCAAAATCGTATTAGTAGAAGTCGCATGTCAAGAGCAACCCAAGCGCCACATTCAACTCACATACTCGCCGAGTTTATAACATTAACGAGCAGAAAATTACTACCCATTAGAACGTGAATAATTTTTGTGAAACCTTCAGGAACATGTTCATATGCAAGGCCGTTAAGATTTCATTTGTAAACACACATTCGTAGTCGGAATTGCCCCATTTGGTCAGACAGCAGACGACTCTAGCTCTAGCAATTACAATGCGACGACGATCCAATGGAATAGCTCAACAAAAAAAAAAAAAAAAAAAAACAACCGAAACCAGCCCACATTTTCGACCCATTACGCCATTTATATAGATACGTTTTGATTCGGTAAACACATCTTGCTGAGCTAATTTATTCATATTTTTGTGTTTTATTAATATTCATGGTGCAGAAGCATAGGCACAGAATTGGGTGCCAGAAGTAATTTTTTTTTTTTTGGTATCGGCTTACCGAACCATAAGTAATTGCTGAACATTTATTGATGATATTGCTAATGGCAGTCAAAACAAAATTCCAAGTTAATTAATGCGCTTATGGATGGCTATTCGCGTGTTTAAAGAGACAAATTGAGCTGATTTGTGTTGTTACTTTTCGAATGGGCGATGGGTTTTTGAAAATTGAATGAACAATCCACTTTAGTAGGTACACACAAGGAGCTAAGTGGCTTCTGGTTTTTATGGGTAATGCAGACACAGAGATGCGACAGGAGACAACAAATAACGGCGAGGAGGACAAAATAGAAAAGAAAAAAAAAAAACGAAATACTGAAAGAAGTGTCTAATTGCATTAGGTACCTCACCCGCTACCGCTGCAAATGAGTAGAATAGAAGAGGAGGTAATATGAGTGAACGGAGAGATCCTTTATCATTCTCTCCTGTTACCATTATTTTCCGCATTACTTAGCAAACACTTTACTCGCTTTTAGTCGTTGTCGTCTCGGTTGCTCCCCCAGGGGGTGGAAAATTAGTTAAGCTGGAGGAAATTCGGAAGGCGGGGAGAGTATTTGGGTGAATTACTAGACCCACAAGCATTGGTACAATAGTAAGTAAGTCGTTCGTTGTTACATATCTACCTAGTGTTGTTTTAGTATTGTTGGAGTACTTGAAGTGCTTTGTATTCACATTAATGAGATTTTGACACTTGAATGCGTGAGTAGGTCGAAATAAGCTGTAATCTGAAATTAATTTGCCAGCAAATATTGGGGCTGTTTGTGATTTTCGTTTGCTAGAAATATTAGTTGTCATAAAATAAACACAGGTATTTACACAATGAGATGAGTGACAGTAGTTGTGAGAGCAATTATAGGTAATAGGGGATGGAATTTGAGATTGAAACCTCTCTTGGTTAGTTTTGCGTTAAATTACTTTAATCAAGAAGAAAGGATAGTCTAAGGTTTTGTTTGTGGTTTAAAGGCGCTACCTCATTTTTTTTAAGATATCGTTGCAGTCTATTCTGACCTTGATTTCAAGCTATCGTGTTGGAAACGGATAGGCATGAAGATTATCCCCCTCAGACGTCAATTTATTGCTACCGAGGTGAATACCGATTCAATACTGGTCGTTCGTACCGAGACTTAGTATGGTGTTTCTTTACCATTCCACTTCCGAAAAAACCGAGCGAATAAAAAGGGACTCATTGAATTCCATGTATACCAAGTGGTGCAGAATTGTACCGAGTGCTCATAAAAACGATAAAATGGGAGCGACTCAAGGCTTTTTTGGACTCTCATGCTTCCAACATATTTTGCGTTATAAGTTATGTAATTACAAAACAAAATGGAAAAAAAGACTGACGAAAAGCACCTAACCTCATCGGAGCAATAAAGTTGCGTGAGCAGTCCCTGCCACCACCAGAAAGGAAGTTAAAATCCCTTGGTGCCGCTAAGCTAGTAATGGTTACCCAGGTTCTGCTGCCACCATCCCATAGGCCAAAAGTCAAAATTTCAAAGTTCATCAAATTTTTTTTTTTATTGCAGTAATTATCTATGATAACGAGACAGTTAGGCGACAGTAAGATTTCTGATTTAAAATCAGTTTTTGGTTGTCAGTCGCATCACAAAGTTGAGTGTTTTTCGCAGTTAAAAAACATAAGGAAAGGCTACAGTCCGCTGGGGGCGAACAGTACGATACCCTATCCATATCCATCCCTATATGCCCCAAAGAAAAAAGCATTACGAAGATGATGGATAGCATTTTATTTCATTTTATTAATTTATAAAAAAAAATATTTTTTTAAAAAACGCCCCCAAAAAGTGGGCGTGGCCAAAAACTTTGTATGGACGATATGTTGGAAAAAATATTGGCTAAATATCTTGTTAAACAATTTTTTTCGCTTTCTATAAAAATTTTCGAAGAAAACAGCATTTTAGTCAAAAACGCCCACAAAAAGTAGGCGTGGCAAAAAACGTTATATGACAAACTTATAAAGGAGGGCAGTGCCTACATATCTTGTGCAGGTTGTAACACTCTATCTCTCTAACTTTAGCTTTTAAACGGTTATTTCTAAATTGTGGGCGTATTCAAAAAATCTTACACTTAACCATTTCGGAGCCGTAGGGAATATGTGGTCCAAATTTCAGCTTCCTAGCTAAATTTTAAAGGCCTAAAAATTGCGTACGGACGGACGGACGGACATTGCTAGATAGTCTTAGGATTTGGTCCTGATCATAAATATATATACTTTTATGGGTCTACGACGAATATTAAGGGGTGTTACAAACTATGTGTCAAAATTAATATACCCTTAGGATAGGGTATAAAAAGAAACGGCAGACTTGAGCAGAGCTGAGTAAGAATATATACAGAGCCAAATAAACGAACTCAATGAAACAATTATAAGATTATTGGTTGGATTTCAAAAAATGGCCCACAGGAAGCAATGAAAAACATCTTTTGGACGCACAAGAAAAAAACGTATCCACGGAGAATTTAAGAAGATTGGGTTGATAGTTGACAAGCCGAAACAAGGTGGAGGGAATTCAATTGATGGCAATACTTCCCGAGGTCGGTGACCTGATCGGGAAGGAGCATGATCTGTCAAAACTTCTCCTGACTGTTTGGCTAAATCTTGGTAGCTGATTAATGCAAGTATGGATCCAAAGAGTAGCATATTTAGAATCACTTCCAAACCAGCGATTGATGAGTTTCGTCAATATCTTAAGATTGGTTGATTTGTCTGCGGCTTTTGGTCCCTACCTTCTGCCAAAGTCACGGTTGGGTGAAAAAAATGCTTTAGCTGCCTTTCCTTACTCGTTTATTGGCATTCAATTTCCAGTTAAGTTTCCTATCAGGGATTACACCTAGATACTTCGCACTCTCCGCCATCTTTATAGAGGGATCTCTTCGTTTGGTTCAAATTGTGGTTTGTTCCTTTTATTTGTGAACAGCACATGCTCGATCTTTTGAACACATTATTTTTTCCATGTCCGTACTGAGTTTTCTAACAGTTAATTGCTAGGCAACTTAACCTTCCTGCACCACCCTGAAATATATCTCCGAATGCTGTAACTCTTAAGTCAGCACCACCTGGTTTCGCTTTTATATTGCTTTCGTAATCCCGTTAGTTAGAGTACTATAAACCTAATTTGGGCATTTTGACATTGACAACGCTGCTAGTGTATATTCTTTGCCGCTTAACGATGCTGACAGCTTTATAGAGAGCAGTTTCGACCCCTTTTCACGGCAAACGAAGTTAGACTAGTGTCTGAAGTCTGACTAGATTTCCCTGCCTTGAGAATGAAGATAACCTTCATTAAACGCCAGGCTTGTGGAATCTATCCGAATTCAAGATTTCTCTTTCGTTATTACAAGTGAATTTGTAGTGAGAGGTTGAGTGGTTGAGGGGTTGAGGTTGTTGTCGAGTTTCCTCTACTGTCTATTAACAGAGGGTTACTTGGAGAGAATAATTCCGAGCGTTGCTGATTTCGCAGTGCTTTGAATATCACTCCAGAATTTTCGCCAAGCTACACATTTAGTCCTGGCCATCACACTCTTGAAGCTTCCCTGGTAAGCTCTAGACGGCTGAAAACAAACTGGAGCTGCGCTGTGAGCAGTGACAAAATTAACATGGTTTCTTCTGAGAACTGCTTCGCCTCAGTATACGAGCTGCAATAAGAAAGCAAATGTTTGTTTTTGCAGATCACCTCTACTCTAGTCTAGCCGCTATCTACAGGATGCTTTGGGCCTAAACTTCCCAATCTGATTGGGAGTTTGCGGCTCTAACATCATTGAAAGAGGTTCTTGCTTTCCAAAGAGAATATTGATCCACCAAGGTGGAGACTTCCTATTTTTGATTGTCCGTAAAGAAAATGCCTTCTCATACTCATTCTGCAGACTCTCACGGAAGACTACTCTGATGTCTGTTGTTGCAGTTTTTGACTGTTCTTCCCAATTCTTTAATAAACTTCTCCCAGTTTGTCGTTACATTTTCGAGTTGGGCTAACGCTATCGGTCATCAATCATGAATTCTATTATTCTGTGGTTTGAAAAGGATTCCTCTGGGGAAACCTTCCGTTCTCGCAAAGTAAGAGTTTGTTAATTGCTGTTGAGTTTTCGATGCTTGATAGCGCGTTGGCTGGTATCGCGCTTTCACTGAACTTCGTTTTCTTAGCTTCCTTTTCCCGGCTAATCTGTCATTTTTTAACGAATAACTATCGACACTTTCAGAATGGGCCCTGTCCTATTGCAGGCCAGTTGCGTTAAAACTACCCTATTTTGAGGTTCGCATTTTGCAAGGGGAACATAGCTTTCTGGTATGCTTCTTTGCCAGAGTTAATTTTGTCCCTTCCAAAATTATTCTCCTTTGCTTAAGGACGCACCAGCAGGTTTGAAAACGGCAAAGTTCCAGCCAGTGCCTCTATTCTCAACCCCAGTTTGCACCATTTTCCTATCTATCGTGATCACCTTATCGTCTCCTCACATTTGCGTTCGGCTCAATTCAGTGAGGCTTGCTAAGATGAAGCTAACTATGTGCTTGCTAATACACTCTCAGGGGCTGGTCGGACTGCCTTAAACCTTCGAATTTCATACCTCGGCACAGTTCTACAGCTCACGCCACCAGCAAATCAGCAATCCTTCGAGCAAGTTAAAAGAAACAAATATTTCATTTCATTTCATTTATTTCTTCAGAGAGAGCTTTGAGATAGGAGTCTCATTGACAGCTCTTAAAATATACAAAAATAAATATTAACATATCTTATCCGTTAAAAAGAGAGAAGGTTAACAAGAAAAGTATTTAAATTAAAAGTAATTCAAAAAATAGTATAATGCTATTCATAAAATCAATTAATAAAAATGGAGTGAAAATCCAAAGCGATATCTGGGTTCTGTAGATGGGTTTATAAAGAACTTATAAATTCATTTAAATTTTGTATGTTTTTAATTTGAGTTGGTAATTTGTTCCAAAATCTGGTACATAAAGGGAAAAATGATCTGCGAGTTTGCAATGCTGAAGTTCTGGTGATATTGATATTACATGTTCTTGATGATAAGGAAAAATGATAATTTAATTTTTGTTTGCTTATTGAGTCCATTCCACCGTACAGTTGAGCACCGTAAGTTATAATTGGCGATATGAGTGTTTTTATCAGAGTCAATCTTGTAGATTTTGGCAGATACAAAGATATTGTCCACAAACGTCTTAGACCACCATAAATTCCACCAATCACCTTATTTACATGATCGTCCCATGTTAGCGTTTTGTTGAAAACAAAGCCTAAGTTATTGACAGTCACACTGTAGGGGACCACATGTTTATTCAAAATTATTTTAGGAAAATAAGATTCGTCAAGACACTTCTTGTAAATTATTATACTTTGCGACTTTTTTGGGTTAAGAGTTAATTTGTTCCGTATAGTCCAATTATATATACTACACAGATCATCATTAATCATAACGATTGCATCTTCAAGAAGGCCCAGCGGAAATGAAAGTTGTAGGTCATCCGCATAGAGATGATATGAACTATTTTGTACTACATTCACAATGTCGCTGATAAATATGCTGAAAAATAATGGACCTAATATTGAACCCTGTGCAACACCCGTTTCAAGTTCAACAAACTCAGATACCAAACGACCAGCAGCAACTGCTTGCTTGCGATTGCGCAGAAAGCTATTTATCATTTTGATCGCACATGAAGAAAATTCAAACTGAGTCTTTAATTTTTTAAGAAGAATAGAGTGGTCAACAGAGCCAAACGCGTTGGAAAAGTCAAGTAAATTTAGGATTGTTACCTTATCTTCATCCATAGCAATTCGAATATCATCGTGAACTTTCAAAATTGCTGATACACAACTATGCTTTTTACGAAATCCTGACTGCAGTGGCAATAATAAATTGTAAGATTCCAGAAACTGCGTTAACTGATTGAACATCAACTTTTCCAGTCCTTTGGAAAGAAATGGTAAAATGCTTATGGGTCGGTAATGTGAAAGATCGTTTTTTCCAGCTTTCTTCGGTAAGGGAATAACTTTAGCAATCTTCCAGACGTTAGGAAAGTAGGACTGTGTTATAAAGGGTGATTTTTTAGCTGGTTTGGTTTTGGCAACACTGGTTTTGACAGCTGACGTGTGTTTAGTACCTTGTGTCACTGTCAAACAGCTTCAGTTTGGTTTGCAATTTAACCATGAATCGTCTTACAAATGAACAACGCTTGCAAATTATTGAATTTTACTATCAAAATTCGTGCTCGGTTCGAAATGTTCATCGCGCGCTGCTTCCATTTTATGATCGGCATTCTCGACCTTCTGAGCAGTCTATTCGGAAGATTGTGACCAAATTTCGCACCAAATTTACTTTGTTGGACATTAAACCACCAACTAGTGTGACAGAAGACCGCGAAATGTCGATTCGGCGCCGTTCCCAGCAGTTAGGCCTTTGTTACAGCACTACGTGGAAAATTTTGCGGAAGGATTTGGGCGTAAAGCCTTTTAAGATACAGCTGGTGCAAGAACTAAAGCCAGCCGACCTACCACAACGCCGAATTTTTGGTGAATGGGCTCTTGGAAAGCTGGCCGAGGATCCGCTTTTTTATCGAAAAATTGTGTTCAGCGATGAGGCTCATTTTTGGTTGAATGGGTACGTAAATAAGCAAAATTGCCGCATTTGGAGTGAAGATCAGCCAGAAGCATTGCAACAGCTACCAATGCATCCCGAAAAAGCCACTGTTTGGTGCGGTATATGGGCCGGCGGCATTATTGGGCCATATTTCTTCAAAGATGATGCGAATCGCAGCGTTACTGTCAATGGTGAACGCTACCGAGCGATGATAACAAACTTTTTTTTGCCCGAAATGGAAGTTCTTGACTTGCATGATATGTGGTTTCAACAAGACGGTGCCACATGCCACACAGCATGCGAAACAATGGCGCAATTGCGAGGCGAGTTTGGTGAACAGTTAATTTCACGTTTCGGGCCGGTCAATTGGCCGCCTAGATCGTGCGATTTGACACCATTAGATTATTTTTTGTGGGGGTATGCCAAGGCTAATGTGTATAGGGACAAGCCCGCTTCGATTGACGCACTGCAAGCCAACATCCATGCATTCATTCGTGAGATACCGGCCGATATGTGTGAAAGAGTATGCCAAAATTGGACTCAGCGGATGGGCTACCTGAGACGCAGCCGCGGTCAACATTTGCATGAAATTATCTTTAAACATTAAATTGCAAGGTTCAAACTATCGATTCAAATAAATATTTCATTCATTTTTTCGAATTTTTTGTGTTTTTTTTTTAAAAAAAAGTTCTAAACCTCTTAAAAAATCACCCTATACAATCATTATAAATATTATTTATACTTGGAATGATTACTGGAAGAAGTAATTTAATAAATTTCGGTGATATATCATCTAGAGCGATAGCATTTGATGTAATTGAGCAGAGCGAAGAAAAACTTTCGTTTATCGTAACACAATTAAATGAGAATGATCCGTTTAAATTTTCGAGGTCGCTCTTATTTTCTAAAGAATTCGAAGAGTTTGATGCGACAAAAAATTTGTTTAAACTGTTTGCGAAAGTAAGATCATTAATATCTCCTAAATTCGGTTTACCGAAAGCGCCTATCTTTTTTAAATTGCTAAATAAAATTTTATTGGAGTTTTTGGAAGCATCTAGCTGAGTGCAATAGAATTGTTTTTTGGCATTCTTGGTTTCTTTAACAATATTATTCCGACAAATTTTGTAACGTTCCCAGTCAATATTTAATCTCGTATTTTTAAAGACACTATATAAAAAAATATGAATGTTTTTTTATAAAATTTGGTAGTGAAATCAAGGTCCAGAGACAGACAGACTATGAAATTGAAACTAATGAATATGAGAACTCATTTCATATAACAATTTTTATTTTGGGTCTTGGTCAAGACATTAAGTCCCCCTGCACGCTGGAATCTCATTAAAGAACTACACGCTATCCAATGTCCTTACGCAATAAACTATGGAAAACATGGTGAGGATATGGACACTAAATGATACCCTTCAAATGAACCCAAACACGTTTGGTATGTTTTTAATTAGAATTTAAAGTGTTACATGACCCAAAAATGCTGCAATATGAACTCCAACTTATAGTCGATACTATACCCTCATCATCACGTAATGTTAAATGTATCAACCCGAGATGCAGACTCTTACCCAATCTTAAGCCCCCGAATGTGGTCGCTGCTCTCCTAATAATGAAAAGTTGAATGGTTTTTCCTGCCAGGGTTCCTTTCCTTTAACCCACAGATAGAAGGGGGATAATTCGACAAGCATCTCGTTCGTTCAACTACGTTTGATGCTTGTTTATCGCGATAACTTATTTATCACGCAGAGAAGAGTAAAAAAAAAAATCAAGGATTCACTAAGGACGACACGTAGAAGCAATTACTTTCCCGTTGAATTGAAATCGTAATACATATAGTTGTTCTCGAGAAAAGTAATTTCCACAACGTTTTCGATTATCATTTCGATTTCGTCAAGGTAGCGAATATTTTTCATCTTAGTCAGGTTAATCCATTATGCTTATGGGGTCTTGAAGGATAATGACAAGAGCAACCCTTTCCCGATAGTGTAGGTCTTTCTCAATGACGAACAGCAAAGACGTCGGACTAGGTATCTTATCTTATAAATTCTCCCACACTTGTGTGACTACAATCCGTACCGAAGGCTTTTAATAGTCCGTTTAACTATCTGCCATCAAATCAACGCAAATTCAACCACATTTCCGAGGAAAACGGAGGCTTTTGATTGCTTGAGCACATCGTAGACAACATAGCCGCCAAAACAAAGTCTGTTCAAAACTTATTTCAGTAAAGTCATTACGACCATGCTCATTGGAAGTCAGTCAATTTTACTTCGCCGCAGTCGAACTTTTTGCAACGTATTTTAACTTATCCCATTAATTGGCATGTTTTTGGCATAATCTGAGCTTTTTTGCAAAATTCAATCATGACTTTTTCCGCTGCCATTGGCTGTAAATGGAAAATCCTTCATTCACATGTTATCCCACAAAAATGTACGTAAAAGTTGTGCTTCATTAAATGGAATTATGTCAATCAGGAGCATAAACAGATCCTGTGGAACAGGAATTGCTTTATTAGAGGAAATCCTTAGCCCACAGCAAGGAAAACTTATTTTTTTTCGGTGAATTTCAAAAAGGATTTGACACATACATAGGTGCTTAAACGGGTTTTTTAACTAAGAACATATCAATGTTAAGATAAGGTGTCTCATTCAAGGTTAAGTTAGGTTAGGTTAGGTTAGGTTAGGTTAGGTTAGGTTAGGTTAGGTTAGGTTAGGTTAGGTTAGGTTAGGTTAGGTTAGGTTAGGTTAGGTTAGGTTAGGTTAGGTTAGGTTAGGTTAGGTTAGGTTAGGTTAGGTTAGGTTAGGTTAGGTTAGGTTAGGTTAGGTTAGGTTAGGTTAGGTTAGGTTAGGTTAGGTTAGGTTAGGTTAGGTTAGGTTAGGTTAGGTTAGGTTAGGTTAGGTTAGGTAAGGTTAGGTTAGGTTAGGTTAGGTTAGGTTAGGTTAGGTTAGGTTAGGTTAGGTTAGGTTAGGTTAGGTTAGGTTAGGTTAAGTTAGGTTAGGTTAGGTAAGGTTAGGTTAGGTTAGGTTAGGTTAGGTTAGGTTAGGTTAGGTTAGGTTAGGTTAGGTTAGGTTAGGTTAGGTTTGGTTAGGTTAGGTTAGGTTAGGTTAGGTTAGGTTAGGTTAGGTTAGGTTAGGTTAGGTTAGGTTAGGTTAGGTTAGTTTAGGTTAGTTAAGGTTAGTTTAGGTTAGGTTAGGTTAGGTTAGGTTATGTTAGGTTAGGTTAGGTTAGGTTAGGTTAGGTTAGGTTAGGTAAGGTTAGGTTAGGTTAGGTTAGGTTAGGTTAGGTTTGGTTTGGTTAGGTTAGGTTAGGTTAGGTTAGGTTAGGTTAGGTTATGTAAGGTTAGGTTGGGTTGGATAATAGCGTTACCAAAGTGCAGTTAGAATATAAGGTTAGAAGACATGCAGTTATTTTGATTTCGTAGGGATAAGTCACTGGTTTTAGAATCATCTGTAAATACCGCAAGCTCAGCTGAATAATTCCATACATTAATATTCCATTCTTCCATATTAGGATATACGGTGTTTAGAAAAATAGTCCTGAGACAATTTTATCCGTAAGTGTTTGATTTCCAGTATTAAGGTCTCTATAGGTGCAGTGGCTTAGTAGTTAAGTACGTTGGACTACTAAGTGAAAGTCGCTGGATCCATTCAATACCACCTTAAAGTTTTCAATCGCTGCCTTCCATTCATTTCAAAAAATCGTCGCATACAGTATGGGCCGTTTACGCCTATTATTTATTTTTTAAATACTTCTGCTTGCTGCATTCAAGATAGGAACAAGCCAATTAAAAATGAACCCCTAAAGACAACTTTTTCTCATTTTTGACTGTGTCAAACGCGTAATCAATGTACAGGGCAGCAATATATTTATTACTATCAAAACTTTCATAGACAGATGAACAGTAGCTTAGTAGTGCATCCTCAATCGATTTTCCAGCTTGAATCCCGTACTGAGGTGAACTAGGAAAACGAACAGTTTTCAAGATAAACGAGGTTCCTACTCTTATAAGAATACTGGGAGATATAGGTCTTTAATAATTAGCACATTTCTGATCACCTTTTTTAAAAATACGAATAAGCTTCAGTATTTTTAAACGATTAGGGCATTTACCATAAAAAATACGTTTGTTAAATAAATAGACAAAATATCAGCTGTGTATATTAGAGCAAAATTTTTTAACAACATTATTGGAAAAACTATATAATGTATATATGTATGGGGGTTTCAAGAACATATTCAAAAAGTGGAAGTGAGTAGTATTTTTAACTTTCTCGTATACATTAGTATACTAAAGAGAAAGTTATTGCGATCGTGCGGAAATTTTGAACTCAAGCTGAGTATTACGACTTAGAGAAGTCCAAAAAATTGGGTCCGCCAATGCCGTCCGTCTGTCTGTCTGTCTGTCTGGGCACCGTATGGCGAAACAGTTCGACGGATTTGCTTCAAAGTTCGTATATAAGGTCCTTGGGGTTACATCTCGGGGCATCTTTTCAGTTTTTGCTTTATCTTTTGAAATAACGGTACCTGCCATACAATTTTTTTTTTGTGAAAATCAGTTATCACTATTTTTCTCGAAAGTGGTTCCAAGGATTTCCGTAATTTTTTGTACTAACGGTATTTGAGATAGGATGAAAAATTCTGCATACTCAGTTTTTGGAAAAAAAATCAATTAACGGTAATTTTTAAAACCGGCAATATCTCAAACAAAGGGAATTAAAAAAAAAATCAAAAAATCGAACAAATTTGCATACTTTAATTTTTGAAATAATTTTTTTTTAAATTTTTTTTCCATATAACGATTTTCTTAAATTGAAATTAAATTCATTTTCTCAACAACGCCTCTAACGATTTTGATAATTTTTTGTATTTCGAACAGTTATATTAAAGGTATGCAATGTGCGAAATTACATCAAAATCGTATGTGCCGTTTTTGAGAAAATCAAATTTTTTAAAACCTAAAAAGTGATTTAAATAAATTTGTCACCATTCATTTTCGATTAATTTTACGATTGAAAATCGCATCTCATGTGCCGAGAAAGTTTCTTATGACGCAGTCATGCACTTTATTTATTGTGGAAAGCATATAAATTTTGCAGTCAGATGACATAAATATTGATGAATATAATATGGCGACAGTGATCCACTTCGCGGGTTTAAGGGACCCTCAACTTCAATCCTCTTTCCGCAGGCGGCAGGTACCGCTCTCGCAACTTCGTTGCTCCGCTCGGGGTATGTGCTTTTCGTCAGACAGGCGCCTATGGCAACATTGTGGAGGTGGCACTCACGTCAAAATGAAAAAAAGAGGATTTTAAAACTTCCTAAGCTTTAATCAAAAAATTCCTCAAAATTCAACAAAAAAATAATAATTCCTTACAAAAATCTCAAAATAAACTTCGCTATGGCTCCACTGAAACAAAGAGAAGTGTAAAAAATCCCCAAAAAAAAAAACAAAGTAAAGTAGCTGCATTTTGATGAACACAACAATACATACATATTTTCCTGTCATTTCAGTACAAAAAAGTGTAAATTTTAAATCAATAATTTTATTATAAATATCTGTGTCCTCACATTCAGATTTTGAATTTGTATTACTGCTACCTGTAAGGAAAGTTGAACCCAGGTATTTGTATTTGGTCGAGGCCTTCATCGCAAAGAGTATTTGTTGCTATTTAAAAGTTGCGAGGTCTCAATAGAACGTTGTTCCGCAAAGGTACCTAACTACAATTCACTAAACATGCAAAGTTTATTCCGTTTATTGTTCTTCGTTAAAGAATAACCTTACGCATTACAAGCGGTCACATAGGAAATGTATCCACTAATGAGAATACTTATACAACTATTCGTGCTATTAATTAATCATATATTTCCACGTTCTAGGTACTTCCGCAATGTAATCCCCCAATCTACAAGAAAAACAACAAAAAAAAATAATAAAAAAAATTATTAAACATAAATGAAAAAGTTTATCTTCCGAAAGTAAACTACCTCGGAACACATACAATTTGCCAGATATCGGGCGGCCTCCTTCTTTTGAACACCGCAACATCCATAAGTTTGACACGTTTCTCTTTTGCACATTTACCCATACCAACCACACCACCAGAGGGAAACGAAAATAAAACACAAAAAAAAAAAAATACCATAGGTATCCCATTTCTAATATCCTTTGGGCGTTGTAATTCCTGTGTCCCGTGTTTGTGTTTAATACCGATTCATGTAGTCGTTGTTGGTCGAGGAGGAGGAGGAGTATTTTTTTTTTCATATTTCAGTTCCCCAAGGATATAATCCTTTTATAGGAAGAGGCACAAAAAAAAAACAATCCTTCTTCCCTCCATCTCTACACTGACATTGTTTGTGTAGAGATGGAGTATAAATCTTAATTATCTTATATGACATGCTGCTGGCTCTGTTTCTCGATGAAAGTCGTTTGGAGATTTACTTTTTTCGTGACCAATTATGAATATCACTTCCATCGCCACCACACCAAAAGAAGAAGTAATAATAAAAAAAAAAACTCTGCCGATTATAATCAAACTAAAAATAAACGCGCTCAAGTTGAATGAAGAATTCCGAAACAAAAGGTCAATGTAATAATTTCGCTGAACGTGCCGCGAATGCAAATCATTAACCCTCGACACACTCTCGACGAGGGTGGTGAAACGTGCAGTCCAACCAACCCCTTGACATTGTTTGTATATTGCTGGCTAAATAGATACATAAATATTAGCTAATTACACTCAATAGTGATATCCACATCCGCGCGGTTTTTTTTTTTCTTTGAATTTCGTCGTGCTCAGTCGATCGGTTAATTGTCATCCGGAATGCGAGAGTACGCTGTCCGCCGCCGAATGAAGCGTGATGCAATAATAGACCAAAGACCACATGTCGAGCGTTGGGCTGCCACAATCTGCTCTATGCGACATTTTCATTTGTCATAAAACAAAACTACAAATTAAGAACAATTTTCAGTTTTCTTTTTTGATTTTCTGCTTCCGTAAGTTCGGGTGGGGTGGGGGGGGGGGTGGGTTTATTCGGGGCCTATTGAGCGAAAGCACTCACTGTAACAATGCTGCTATTTTTCTGTTTACATAAACGTAGATACATAGATACTCTTGTACTACTACACTAATTCATTTCTATTGAACGAAAAACAAATGTTTATTTACTACAATTTTAATTTTCAAAGAAGCAAACGCCGCCGCGCGCCCCGCCGATACATCGGTGGTGAGCAGTAATAACAATTCTTTTGGTCCAGGCTCCACAACTCTGGTGCTTGGGTCAATTAAACATTCTATCATCGCGTAGAATAAATAAACTTGACGATGCTCTGCTCGGACGTCAAATTAGTTACTCGACTCGACTTGACTTGAACATCAATAGGGGCGCAGCAATTTTTGAATTTATTTTTAGAGAGGATACAAAATATTTTCATGAACTCCACCATTTGTCTTGGTCTTGGCCATTTTTTTGTTTACATATATTTCATTTGCCGAAGAGATATTGGAAATTAGTATTCCCATTCCCCCCGTTTGTCCCGCTGCACGAAGCGAGAAGTTTATTTTTTTGGACAATGATGATTGTTATGGAACAATTAATTCAGTGCTGATGATGTCTGGGCGAGAATTGGCGTCGTGAAAATTAATACCACCACGTAATGTATTTGTTTTTATGACATTTTAATTGCAAAGGAATTATTATTGCTTCATTCATGAGCTATGAGCTATGTGGGGCTATCAGTGGGGTTTAATTTTAGATTTGTGGCATTTTGGATGACGTGACGTTTAATTGATTTAGCTTAGCGATTGAGCGGCAGATTTATAATGGGATCCATTAAAATCGATTTATGTGATTGGTGGTGGTGGTGGTGGGGTGCTGAAGACTTCAGGGCACCTTTTGTAGTTAGTAAAGTGACGCTAATAAGGAGGAGGCATCTACCGACATTAGATATCTGTATTCATTTCCTGTGCATCAAGGTGAATGCAATGCACGCTTGGAACACCTTGTATGAACACGCTTTTTTTTATATTTTTATTTAAGGGTCATAAACCGCGCTCCATAATGAAGATCACCTACCTTACCGGTTAGTATTTTAATTAGATGATATCATCTGGGTAATCAACTGTTTTTGACAAAACGATTATGGGCTCACGTTATGGCTATGTTAATAAGGTGGTATCGGCTGTTGTCTTGTTGAAGTGGAAACACCGAAAGCGGTTACCCCGATTTGAAGGTATTTCGGGCCTTTGATTGATGTCAGTTGGCAGAAGGTGCTTCTAGTATTGCACCAGCGCAGCGAAATAAATCGGGTGTGATAAGAGTAAGCCGATGTCCAACCATAGTACTTATGTATGTCTAAGGCTCCATTAGATTTGAAAAATAAGTCTTAGTGTGCGTGAAGCTTCATTGTTTTTTTATAATGAAAATGTTCCCAAAGTAACAGGTTCCTTGATAGCTGGTAGCTAAGCTTATGCACTTGGTCTTGTGGACCGTCTTCGGCTTATAAAATAAATTAATGTCTGGTGAAGACTCTACACATTTGCCTTCGAGTGTGGATTAGATTGCCCTTGGATTAATTTTTTGCTTTAACAATTTACATCTCGAAGCGAGTATGAGGATATTGCGGTAATGACTTTGAACGTATTAATACTCGCGGCCTAGGAGCAGCCAGATTCTTCAGAACACGCGTAAGTGAGATAAGCTCCGCTTTGCCACGGTAGCTTATCCCAAAAAAAGTGCTTACACAGGAAAATGGAAATAGCAAATTTACGCAAAAAGTGCATAAGTAAAAGGAAAGAAAACAACCAAGGATAAGGGAGAAGATGAAATCCTGCATTGAAAGAAGAAGGTATACGCAGTCTCCCTCCCAGCTCAAGAAAAGAGTAGCGTGATCGATATTTTACAAGAAACCCAAGTAACAAAAAAGGCAGGGTAGTTACTAGCCCTGATCATAGGTCATCGAAATAGTGATGAATTGAAACAATCCTGTTCGCAGTAATCACGACATTGAGAATAGGGCCCTGGTGAGTCACTTTTATTTGCGCACTGAGCTTGAGAATTGGCGATCTGAGAATAACAGTTTTACTGTTTTCGGTGATGAAAACCATGCGAATGCCGTTGTCGCCAATAGGCGAGGAACATCTCATTGGTTCGTGTCGACAGATGATCTTTTGGAGATCTTTGATTCTCTAAAGAACAAAAAATCGGCGAGAGTTAATGGTATCCCAAATGTCGTATTGAGACACCTGCCCCTAGAAGCTGTGGAGATTTTCACAACGCATTGTTAAACAGAATGCGCAGAATAATGCATATTATCCGGCGCATTGGAAAATGGCAGTGGTACATCCAATCCCGAAAAAGGGAAAGTATAATACTAACCCTGCTAATCTTCGGTCAATTAGTTTGCTTCCGAATATTAGCAAGGTATTTGAGAAGGTTGTTAATAGAACTCTGCTGAAATGAGTCGAGGACAATAAAATAATCCCGGACAACCAATTCGGTTTCAGGGCGAGGCATGATACTATTCATGCCGCGTCAAAACTGGTTTCCGACATTCAGTATCTATATTTTAACAAACATGTAGATGCTTGTCTTGCTGCTCTGACAAGCAGACTGTTTCATAGCAGTCAACTTGCTTCTGGAGTTAAGGTCATATGCTACGTGGCCCTAATAAGGCCCATCATCGCTTATGGCTGTCCATTGTGGTTCAATATAGCACCATTTTATATGGAAAGGATTCGGGTTTTCGAGAGACAATGTCTTAGGTCATGTCTCAGGTTGTTTCAAACACCTGAATCTGACTACATAAAATATTATCCCAACACGGCACAATACGATGGGGCTCAATTGAATAGGATTTACAATTTCCTATTTTTAACCTTTTACAATAAAATCGTCCTTAACACTTCGCGAACTCGACCGAGCGCTCATGACCGTTGATATGGAATGCCAATATAAACTCAATCCACCAACTTCACTCAGTCGAGCTGCATGTGCAGGATTAACCTATTCTAACTAACGGATCTCTACATGAGTGACTGGGATTTTACCTCTCATTACAGTAGAGCCGTAAATTAAAGGCCACTGTTGGTTAACACTATTTAAGGTAACTCGTAGGCACGTTGCAAGGGCGATGACCAACGGAAATAGTCTGATCATTGGGATCTACTACCCCAATGAAATGCACATGGAGAGAACGCTCCGTTCTGACTTTGTTCTGCCAGAGGCTTTTCGCCATGTAGATATGAAAGGGCTAGTACAGACGAGGGATGGTATCCCGGTAATGTACCACAGCTACCGCGAGCGACTGACAAGCAGCTCATCCATGACGGGGATGTCGCTAATGCTCCCGAGCTTAGGTAGTCTTAATTTTTCTTGTAAATATTACTTTTATTTTTCTTAGATGTAAGTTTAGTTTTAGTTTTAGTTTCATATAAAATAAAAATTATATAGTTAAGTTTTTTAAATACTTTTCTTAACAACACAATAAAAATGATAATTTAATTGAAAAATATTTATAGCTTATAGGCCGAAAGGCAGTTAATATTAATAATATGTTTCAGTTTAGAGCGTCCGCCTGAGGACCAGTAAGCTAGTTGTAAGAAACCAATAATTATACCCTATCCTAAGGGCATATTAATTTTGACACATAGTTTGTAACACCCCTTAATATTCGTCGCAGACCCCTAAAAGTATATATATTTATGATCAGAACCAAAATCTAAGACTATTTAGCAATGTCCGTCCGTCCGTCCGTATCAACTTTTGAGGCCTTTAAAATTATGCTAGGAAGCTGAAATTTGGAACATATACTCCCTAGGGTGTCGAAATGGTAAAGTGTTAAAAGTTCTTTAATCCGCCCACCGCCACGCCCACAATTTAGAAAAAACCGTTTTAGGGCTAAAGTTAGAGAGATAGAGTGTTAGAACCTATGTAGGCTCTGCCCCCCTTTATAAGTCTGTCATATAAAGTTTTTTGCCACGCCTACTTTTTGTGGGCGTTTTTCACTAAAATGCTGTTTTCTTCGAAAATTTTCATAGAAATCGAAAAAAAATGTTTAACAATATATTATGCCAATATTTTTCTCAATATATCGCTAATACAAAGTTTTTGGCCACGCCCACTTTTTGGGGGCGTTTTTTGAAAAAAAAAAAAATGTTTTTCTATAAATTTCATGGAATGAAATAAAATGCTATCCATCATCTTCCTAATGCTTTTTTTCTTTGGGGTACATAGGGATAAGGATAGGGTATCATACTGTTCGCCCCAAGCGGACTGTAGCCTTTCCTTATGTTTTTAATTTAGATTTAATCATTTTTGTCTAGTTTGTAAGTTTTATTGAAAAAAATACAATAAAAATGAATTTAAAATTAAAAAATTAGTGATGAATTGAGCAGGGAATCGAAGAGGTGTTCTAGCAGGATCTTCAGCAACAGCTAAATAGTCATCATGTCGAGAGAGTGGTAGGACTATTAGAAAAGGTATTTATGGCTATTTAAGGCTGAGTAACACGAGTCCGGTGGCTCTGATGGTCTAATCTCTAAACATGGTAATGTTGGTTTTGTAAGGTGTATGTACCAAATCATCAACCAAATCATGCCCAATGACTAAACTACAACAATTCGATGAATCCTGGAGAAAACGATCGAATTTGAAGTCGAACCACACAATCCTACCATCGACTTCGGAGAATCATCGGTAGGGACATTAGCTGAACTTACAATCATATAGCTTCGTTCCGGAAAAGAGATGCGGCCTTATGTGTCTTAAAAATCGACAAATCAAGCGATCGGTCCAATTTGTTGTGATTCGAACCAATATGTTTGTTTGTCTGGCAATAGCCTGTTGGTCTCGAGCTCGTCCAAAGTGATTGGTTTCTTAACGTAGACTAAGGACTTGAATAAGGCTCAGAGAAAATAATCGAGTGGTGTCAACACACATGATTGCAGATGACCCACTTGGCAAATTTCTCCTTCACAACTTCGAGCCTTGTGTTGCTTGTATGGCATGTTTGTTGCGCCGTCTTGTTGGAACCAGAACTCGAATACAGGATGGGACAAATACAGGTTTAATTAAGGAACATTAATTATGGAACACAACATCGTTCAAGAGGCTGCCTCGGCTAGCTTCGCAGCAGCGCATTCTGTCACACCAATTTTCCAAGACCTTGTTGATGGTTTCGGGCTGTAGCTCACGGATTGCTTGGATTATATTGGCTTTAAGTGCGTTTCTGAATTGGTGGCATAGCAACAATACTTCAAGGTTTCCTACAAAAAAAAGTCCAACGGGGTCAAATCGTAGCTCAGAGGCTGCCAATTGAGATCGACAAAATGGATGATAAAAAGATTTGTGAATTTTGTGCGGAAAGGTGCGCTATCCTGCATGCACCAGAGGTCGCCCAAGACCATGTCTTCAATTTCAGTAAAAAAAAAGTAGGTTAACATGGCTCTGTAACGCCCATCTTTGACCGAAACGTTGTTCCCAATCTCATTTTCAAAAAATGGTCTAATGATGCACAATCCGCACACTCTCGTCCTACAGCAGCCACAATCTCGTATGTGCGCACCGTTTGACGACAGGGACCATGAGTGTTGTCCACTGGCTTACCAGTATCACGAAACTTTTGCAAATCTTCTGACAAAATTGTCAATTCCAAACTGCAAATCTATTGTTGTCGTACAGGGCTCTTATGATATTAACCAGTTAACTGGTTATACCCATCTTGAATAGCTTGTAATAAAGTGCCTTGCGTGGAATAAAATCTAAAGCAAAGTTTTATATTATACCCTATGCTAAGCGTATATTAATTTTAAGACATAGTTTGTAACACCCCTTAATATTAATCGTAGATCCCTAAAAGATGTATTTATGATCATGACCAAAACTTAAGACTATTTAACAATGTCCGTCGGTTCGTCACCAATTTTAGGCCTTTTAATTAAAGCTAGGAAGCTGAAATTTCGAACATATACCCTCTAGGGTCCCGAAATGGTATATAATTAAGAAAAAAAATATTTTGAGCCTATGTATGGAAAGTTTTTTGCCACGCCTACTTTTTATGGAAGTTTTTGAACAAAGTGTTGTTTTCCTTGAAAAATTCCTTAGAAGACAAAATATTTAGCCAATATCTTTGCCGGTAAATCACCAATACAAAACTTTTGGCAACGTCCACTTTTTGGGGGCGCTTTTCTAAAAATAACTTCTTTTTTTTGAAACAGGGCGCAAAACATCGAGTGTAGCTTCGGCTGTGTGGCACGTAGCGCCTGTTGAAACCAATATTTTCCAGCGTTATTCAAGCATATACACAACCATATTCGTTCAGCGGAAGGATAAAACTAATTATCTGTCAAATCAGACATGAGCTAAGTGTTACCATTCGCGAAATATGCAGTAATTGAAAAAAAAAACGTTCGATGGCGGACCCTTTATTTCATAGCATGAAATAAAATGCCATCCATCATGTTCTTAACGCTTTTTTCTCTGGGGCATATAGGCATTTGAATAGGGTATTATACTGTTTGAACTAAGCGGACTGAGCCTTTCATTATGTTTTTTTCTTCCATTTACAACTTTGACTGATTTAAATCAAATTCTGAAGAAGTGTTAATATTCGCAATCTTTTTGTTCGCTTCTGCAAAAATCGAATACAAAGCGTGTTAAAGCACGCCCTTTAGTCTCTCGTTAATTATATATTTTTAGCGGTTCTGGCTGCTGAGCAAAAGAAAATCCTTTTACCAGCAAAATTTGGATTATTTTACCTTTTTCGTGTATGACATTTAGATATTTTGCTGGGCGAAGTTCAACGCCAGCATATCCCCCCACATATTGCCATTTTTAATCAATGTTCTTAAATGACACAAAACCTTCCCGTAATTGTCGCCGCGCGAAAACCTCCCAAATTCAACGAAATCTCCTTTCAAAGGACTTGCTAATGAAGCTCTTTAAAATATATGGGGGAGCTAAGTTTTGAGAAATTTTCTAAACGTTATCAAAATTCAATGAAATTATGTGTAGCCGTAGCCCCAGCTAAAAATAATAAAATTATTGTTGCATTCCCCCATTCTTTGTCTCTCAATGCAATCGCATTTGACGTGCTCTTCTGGAGTAGGTCTATCACACAAATCGATCTGTCTGTGCACATCTACCGGTTCTTATAATTTTATTACAACATTTCCCATTTCTAGTTTAACAATGTCTCAATGCAGTCAAATGTCAGACTCGCGCGGAGACGCTCTGCCACACGACGACGCGATAACAAGCAGCCGTTACGTTACATATACAAAAAAAAAATTTATATGCAAATCAGGCAGACTACTTTATTAACTCGTATTTATTAATAAATTATTATATATTGTTAGCGTAAAGTTTTTAGTGTGCGGTAGCGGTTGCTGTTGCTGAAAAGCCTCGCACAATCAGTATGTCCGAAAAGCTCTTGAAACTACAAAGCATCCGCAGAGTAGTCTTTCCGTGCCAGCAGCTGATTCATTCGGCCAATTTAAATTAAAGTAAATACCTCAATGTCAGTGTCAAGTGTAAACATTCGCGTCGATTGAAAAGTGTCGCGATCGCCATTGCGACCACCCAAGACCAAGGTACCTACCTATGTTTAACGAAATCCCCAAATAATTATGCAAATAGAATTTCTGTTGTTGTTTTCGATCTACTCGCCGCAAGTCAATGTGCAGCGAAAGTGATGTCCGAAAATAATCCAATCCCCCAGAAAAAAAAAACCTGTTGATTTTGTTTAAATTAAAAAAAAAATGTTTTTTATTTGTTTATTGATGCCAGAGTGATGTGTGATTTTAATTTTATTTTTAATTCAAAAAAGGTTGTTTTGGATCACTACCACTCTACCTAGTTCTAGAGAGTGTGTTGATTATGACAGCAGCATAACATCCAACATGCACCTCCTCCTCAGCTCTTCAAGTATATGAGCTTTCTCGATTTGTTTTTCATCAGAAATTTAATTCAAATAAAACAAAAAAACAGAACACAGATAAATGAGAAAAATTCTGAATGAATTCTTGCTCAGAGCGAAAGTTAAATTTTGTATTCCAGCTTGATAGGGAATCGGTCGGTGACGGGTAACGGGTGACGGGACGGGGAATACCATCCCATCCCAATTCCAGCTGTGGTTATAGCGAGATTCTGTGATTTTTCGCTCCAGCGAATTAACGATTACTCTGCTTTTTGGGTTACGACGACTGCTGCCTTTTGTGCGGATATTCGTTTAAAAACGAGAATGCACATGCTTGAGGATTTTTGCCTGGAATTAAGGACGAGAAATGGCTAAAAGTAATGGTTTTTCTTTTTTTTTTTTCGTTTCGCGGCACAGTTCCTGCAGGAACTTTGTGTCTGTGTTATTTTTCCGCCCGTTGAAAGGGAAACGAGTAGAGTAGCGCGCAGGAAGTTATATATTTTCTTTCTGCTTAATCGGGATTGCAGGAGGGAGGAAAATAAATTCAGTGCTATTAAGAGAAAACGTATGTAGTCAATTCATTTGAAATGTCTAACGTTGAGTGTCGACATTATTCACTAAAAAATTAAATAGCTACGGGAAGGGGATCCTTGGCACTTGCCAGAGTCAAGTGTGTTCGGAGTGTGTTTTTGGTCTGTGTTTATTGGGGTTATAATTAAAAATGCATAAACTGAGATGTACGTAATATGCTTAGTTTCATCATCAATTTCTAAGAGAATTGCGGTACCTAGACTGTAATTAAATGATGTGGTTATGGCAAAACTAGTGCATCTGCAGAGCTGGTGTTATAACTATGGATTACTTTTAAGGTTTGCAGATTCAATTTAGTTTTTATATGCATTTCCCTTGTGACCGATACATACCCACATGCCTGCAGAAAATGTGATTCCTTAAGAGTTTCCGTGCTGCATAGTGACCCCTGCTCTTAACAGTGAATGATTTTTAAGACGGTTAGACCAATTAAGTGCTTGTGTTGTTGCATATGTATGATCCAGGAGTTTAAAGGGTTCATAGGGTCCCTTCCTGGAACATGACAATACCGACTGAACTGGTTGTGCTCTATTTTTTTCAGATGATTAGTTTGACAGTTTTTTTAATTTTTTTTCCATCAAGCTTTGTTATTCCTGCTGTCATGTGAAGCATCTTCATCTCAGCTGCTGTTAATCTGCCCTCATACTGTTAGAACTTTGTCTTTGCTCCTTCGTACATACCCATGGGCATATGTATGTAAGCTTTAGGAAATAATCGTTGCTAAAGCGCTTTCGAATGCAAACTTACTTGACGCGCTGAAGAGTATTTGAATAAGACAAGGTAGCTTTCCATCCCCTGCGATTCCGGGCACATTGCTTCCAATTTTTAAAACAATGGAACCTGGCGCCTAGGATTCGAAGATCCTCTTGGCTGGAGCACTATTGCTGCATATGGCCATGCAAATGAACTCGACTTTTGTTGACTTATTGGACTACAACACATAGACTTACATCTCATAGAGTTCGCGGTGGTCTGACACAAAACCAAATATCCGTCGACATGCTACAAAATTAATTGACTCTTCAGAGTCCTCCCGAGCTCTTCTTCCTCTGAGCAAATGTGACGCTATGGTCGTAACTGACTTTCCACACAGGTCGCGGCGCCGTGAATCATCAAATGAAATGCAAAATAAAAATGGGGAAAAGTTCTACAAAACTAACGTTACCTTAGCCAGCACGCGGTTTATCCACCTCTATATTCACAAGAGAACATAGTGGTCACCAGATCCCCAAACCATCAACCAGACTGACCATGTTGCGATAGCCGTAAGGCACACCTCAAATAGTTTAGATGTCCGAACATTCGAAACGGCCATCACAGATATGATTACCTAGTTGCAAGGTACGTCTACGGATATATCAGACGCCACAACAGCAGGGAAATACTATGAGGAGATTTAATGATGAGCGGTTGCAATCGCAATAAGCTGCTAGAACCTTTGCCGATCGAGATGCTGCGAATCCATCAGAAATTCCGCAGCTGACGTGCTGAGTTTCACCTTTACCACTAAAATTCTGGATTAATGTGTCGGCTAGCACATGCAGCAAAACAACATGCCTACAAAGCGGATTGTAAGCCCTACGAGCGAAAGAGCAAGGAAGAACATCGGCTTTTCCGGAGAAAATGGAAAGACCAAGAGAAGCCCGCGATCGAGGTAATAGAGATGTTGCTACTCCAGGAATTGTAGTGGAGAAACAGTCAGTGCTGAGGATATTTAAAAACCATTTCTGCAGACTGCTAAACGGCGAAGGCGACACAAATTCCGCTGTCAAGCAGAGCGACCCATTCAATATGAAAGATTCAAGTCAAGAATTCCGTACATCCGACCAAAATTAGGTGAGGATAGCAATATCTAAACTGAAGACTAACACGACTGGACGACCTACCCGCCGAACTATTTATGGGAGCAGGAGAGGTCTTGGTAGAGAGCATACACCAACTTATTTCTAAAATTTGGTCAGATGAATGTATGCCTGATGAATGGAACTTCAGCATTGTTTGCCCGGTTCACAAGAAAGGAGACCCTCTAAACTGCGCCAAAAATAGAGGTATCAGTCTCCTAAACATCGTGAAGCCATTTATCGACGATCTTATTGAACCCTTTCAGTTCGGTTTTAGGCGCGGCAAGTCCACAATTTACCAAATATTCACACTACTTGAGAAAACTGACAAGCCAACACAAGAGGCACGATCTTTCAAAAGTCTGTTCAATTACTTGCATGCGCCGACCATATTGATATTATTGATGGAACGCGGCGAGCTGTCACTGGTGTGTTAGCCAGTATAGGCACAGAAGCGGCAACAAGTGTTTAAAGGTAAACTAGGGTAAAACAAAGTATATATTGCCAACAAGAAGAGGACAAATCGGCCAGAATGTCACAATCGACAGCTATAACTATATACCACATCTGAAAACGACATCTCCTCAGAAATCTAACGAAGAATAACCTTTGCCAATCGCTGCTTCTTTGGGCTGAGAAGGCAACTATGTAGTAAAGCACTAGTACCCTCATAATCCCCGTCCTGCTCTATGGTTCCGAAGCATGGACTCTTTTCTAAACGCATGAAGTCGTTTCGAAGATGTTTTGTCCTTTTTACGTTAATGGGTTATGGAGGAAACCATTGAACGATGAACTGTACAACGACACCGACCTTTTTAGAAAACTGCGTTTGAGATGGCTGAGGCATGAAGAGCCAATGAACACCAATGCTCCAAGCCGCCCAATCTTCGACTCCAATCTGGAGGGATAACGCAAGTTGAATTGGACCTCAACCAACATGGAGTGCGCAACTGGAGGGAGTTAGCCAAAGACCGCGCTAATTAGAGAGGCTTATTGGTTGAAGGTCCAGGTCTACCCCGGACTGTAGCGCCGCGCCTAAGTAAGTAAGTAAGAAAGTACTGTTTAAAGTGTTAAGCTCTCAAGCGTCAAGGCAAAGAAGCCATGTCCTCACTCAATTCCTCTTAAAGAAACTCATCGCAACAGCGTTCTTAAATTTGCTTTGAGGCGGTGCAACTAAAAGAACTGCCAGTTAATTATTTCCGTAAAGACCTCCAGTCACCAATTCTAATTAAATTACTGAACGATGAAAGAGATAATTCCGCCAACACATATTTCGACTGAAATAGCAGGAAGCGAAATGAAAAATTCCACCGAAATTCAGCTTTATACTTGCTTTTGGGCATGGCACTGCTCTAGATAGCATTACCGGGGAGCTGCATTCAAAGGTGCAATCGTCAAATAGCTTCGCGTTAAACAAACTCCCTCTACGTGATTTTGTATTTTCATTTAAATTAAATTTCTCTACGGAACTGGGTTTGAATGCTGCAAAAGATGCAAGAAGACTTATTGATGTTTCAATTTTTTAACTTTACGTTTGCATAGCAGCCACAGATGAGGAATTAACAAGATAGTCAACTCTGCAATCCCCTATCACTTTCAACCTGCAAAAATATGTAACAATGGCCAGACACATGAAGTTAAATCTTATTTGCTTAATTACCCGCCATAAATAAGTGTGGGGAGTTTTGCAACATATCCAAATCGCAACAACAAAACAGCTGGTCACGGCGGATGTGTTGGGAAATAGGAAATTCTGCGAAGTGTTGAGTTTATGTGATTCAACTTTTATAGATATTTGAATGTAAATGTTTATGAACAAACAAAAAGTTAGTTACCCAATAAATACGACGTTCTTAATTTAATTCGAATAGTTCTCTATTTTTTATCTACCTTAATAAGGGGTGATCCAAGTAGAGATACTTTTTTCAATAGCCTTTTTTGACAGATCACGTGTGAGTCGTGTCATGCTGTCATGTTATTTTTGTTTAGTATTGTTTGGCATTTCATAATGGAAAGACTTACGCGTGAACAACGTTTACAAATTGTTCAACTTTATTATGAAAATTCACGTTCTGTGAGGAATGTGTTTCTGGCACTTCGCTCAACTTATGGTCAACATAATCGGCCTACTGAGAGTACTATTCGCAACACCATCACCCATTTTGAGACCCAGCATTCATTATTGGATAATATTCGTCCAGCACGCTGTGAAGAAAATATAGCGGCCGTAGCTGAGAATGTACACGAAGACCGTAGAGAGTCGATTCGGCGTCGTTCGCAGCAACTCGCACTGACGTATGGAACGACTTGGCGCATTTTACGTCAAGATCTTAAATTGAAAGCGTACAAAATACAGCTTGTGCAACAACTGAAGCCGCTCGACCTTCCCAAGCGACATCGCTTCGCGCTATGGGCTCTTGAAAAGTTCCAAGAAGATCCGACGTTTTCGAGGCAAATTTTGTTTAGCGATGAGGCCCATTTCTGGCTCAATGGGTATGTAAACAAACAAAATTGCCGCATTTGGGACGAAGAGCAACCTGAAGAGATTGAAGAACTGCCACTTCATCCAGAAAAAACAACGGTTTGGTGTGGTTTGTGGGCCGGTGGAATCATCGGTCCATATTTCTTTAAAAATTATGCCGGTGCGAACGTAACCGTCAATGGCGACCGTTATCGTACCATGATAACCGACTATTTGATGCCTGAAATTGAAGCTCGTGATCTCGGCGACATTTGGTTTCAGCAAGACGGCGCCACTTCCCACACATCGCATCAATCAATGGACTTATTGAGAGAACATTTCGGTGAGCACATAATTTCACGTTTTGGGCCGGTCGATTGGCCACCAAGATCGTGTGATATCACACCGTTAGACTTTTTCCTGTGGGGATATGTAAAGTCAAAAGCTTATGCCGACAAACCCGCTTCGATTCAGGCCTTGGAGGAAAACATCACGCGTGTCATTCGCCAGTTACCAGTCGAAATGCTCGAACGAGTGATCGAAAATTGGACTCAACGGATGGACGATCTGGCCAACATTTGATAGACATAATCTTCAAAAAATAAATGTCAAAGAATGTTCTTTCAAATGATAATAAACATTCTCCATTAAATTTGAATTTTCTGTGTTTTTTTCTTTAAAAAAGTAGGGAACCTCGAAATGGATCACCCTTTATTAAAAAGCGTTTTAAACCAGTGCCCAATTGTGTAATGCAATTAATCCACTTTGAATCTCACGATTAAACATACAAATTTTAATCTGCTAAAAACAAGATTAAAAATAAGTCTAGGTAATAAACTTTGTTTGCATGAAAATTCGGGTTGCGAACACACTATACGACTCTACACTACTCTCCTACTCTCAACATGTCTCATATCATTTTTTGAATTGCAATTTTATTCCTTCGAGGCACCCCAATATTCATTAAGCACTGACGGCGGTGTTCTCTCTATATGCGACTTCTCCCGGCTAATGCAACCATTAAAACCTTGATATTGGTTTGAAGAATAAAATGGTGTGCTAATAATATTTTCATTCTTTTTCTGTGCTTGTTTGACGTTAAAGAAAAAACATCTGTTCTATTTTGTAATGTCAATTACTCAATTTTAAAGCAAAAATGCGATAAAGAGAGCCAAATGTCAAATTAATCCATTTTCTTCGGTGGAAACGCTGAAAGATCAATTTTTAATTTTTTGTGCTTAATCTCGGTTTATTTTTTGGTGGAAACGTAGCATAAAAGTACTTAAATGCATCAGTTTAACCATCCACAACAAAATACGTATGATCAACGTATGATCAACTTACTTATTATATATTTGTCACGTCAATCAATATTATTTTGATTATTTTTCATAAAAAATTAGAATAAATTGGTTCAATATTATAATGTTTTATTATGTTATTAGTTGTGTGGTAAGTATGTTTTTATAAATCAATATTCACCGCATATTGTGCATGTTTATTTAACACACCCAAATTATGAGGTGTAATCTGCTGAAATTCAACTGTTCCCAACTTCTTGCTGTAAAAAATGGCATTTCTTGGCTGCGGTCATTAGCCCCATATAATTTGATTCATGTGTGCGTGATTCCCGTTTGATTTGCACGTAAAAGCCCATATAAGTGCAAATTATGTAAGGCTTATCAGTTCAACCTAGCTTGTAGGCAAGGTGAGAGATTCGCTCTCGAGCTGACTATCTGGTTAATTCCCCATCTGTGATACCAACTCACGTTCGGTTGAGTGATTAGAATTCAACATTTTCATGCATAAATCGCACAGTTCCGCTTGGTTTCTTTGTCTCTTTATTGACTATTATGGAATTATTGATTCATTTATCTTTGATCATAACCGCAACGATTTACAAAATACCATGTAGGTATTCCTATGCTCAACTCACTACTCGAATAATAAGTGTCGATGGAGCTTTGTTTATTGTGGTGCGTGTGTTGCATTCAAAATTTCCCGGGAATACCCATTTGATTAGTTATTCAATTCCGGGAAAACCATATTTCACACTGTTCATTCAAAATTGACAGTAGGTATATTGTTGTTGTTCCCCCCCCCCCCCCCCATCTTCTTCTTTACTAGCGGCTACTATAAACTCAAAATATGAAATCTATCATGTTGCGGTAAAAGTTCAACTATAAATCTTTGGTGTGCCAGAAAACTTTGTGCATATTATTTTATCCTTCAAAAATAAAATCCTCATTTTGTATGTGGAACCAATATTCGAAAATAGTATGGAGGAGTATTTTTTTCTATTTTTTAATCTCTTTTCAAAACTTTAATCTTCGATCCTAAAAGTCAAAGTCTTCTCCTCCATCCATGCTGCTATTCAAAAACTTTTCGAAAGAAAGGCAACAAAAAATGAAATACAAGGGAAACTTTTCACAACTTCACCGTAACTTTATGCAGGAAAAATAAAAAAAAAAACTATGAGCAGTAAAACTATGCACTTTAACTCAAAGAAACCGGAAGAGATAAATTATTAAATGCGTTCAATCGAGAGCAAGAAATGGACCGACCTTCTGCAAGTTTGCATTGCTATCATCTAACGAACGTCTCTCGTTTTCGGAACACACCCATCAGTTAGTTAGTTTTAGGGAAAAGGCCATCAGCCGTGCAGCAGGAAGGACAGCATGCAGAGTTGTGCACGGAAGTGCAGTTGAAATAAACACACTCGAAAAGCCGTCCCATTTCATCAGACTAATGCGAGAGAAATTTTCATAGTGAAAATGTTGATGGCGACCAATCGGCTGCAGGATATCCATCCATCTACTACTACTACTACTGTTCTCGTTCCGTAATACTTGATACAGTTTATGCAGCTTCGTTGGTCGGTCATTGAATGGGTGGCGACGCGCGCGGTGATGGCGAGGGTGAGTAGCCATTCCTTTAGTAAGCTTTTCAAAAGACAGATCATTTTACTTAGGGGAGTGGAGGCGATGGAGCTGGTCGGTCGATTTATAGCCCATTCATTTGAATTGCAATTCTGTGGACCCGATAATACCAACCAACCACTCGTCCCTGTTCTGTTCTGTTTTGTTCTGCTGTGCCACAGAGCATCGCATTAGCATAGATGTGGTGGAAGAAATTTATTCTTTTTGACTTTCTGACTTTATCGAGAGACATTTTAATAGACTGTAAAGGATCGATTCTGCATGGAAATGTAATCTGTCTAATGGCTTGTGTGTTCTGCTGTGCTGTGCTGTGTTGTGCCCCAACCCCATGTACTTGCAAGAAGATAAACAATAATCTGCCGAGCGATGATGGTGAGTTCGATAATCCAATCTTCACAGACGATACTCGGCTACAACTCGGTAATGATGACGTCCATTTTCGGTATTATGAGACGAGCCTTTGGTTTAGAATGGTCCTACGGAACATCATTTTTATAGAATTTTTCTTTCCAAATGTGTACACGATAAATACAGTTAAACTGCAGACAGCGCGTTGCCCTTCAACCAAAATGTGGGAAACCAAATTGGCAAAGCTGCGTATTAAATTTCCCTTCCAACTGGGGAATAATATCATCATAGAGCTGAACGTTGCACAACAAAAAGTTTGTATACCTACCTTTCGCAGTAATTGAAACCCAAAAATGATTTCCATCATGATTATTGAACTTTTCAGATACACATACAAACCCACAACAGTAAACTATAGAATAATTCCTCGAAAAGTTGATACAGCATTATTGTAAAATAAATAATAGGACCTCATGCCCAGCCACAAAATATTTAAGCACCCGAAACCGAGTGTGAGAAAAAAAGAAAAAAACCAACACACACACAATTTGTGAGTTTTACATTGCATGTATGTTCGTGTGTGCGACGAACTATGTACTCGTATTTTGGCTGTAAGCTGTTATAAAACTTTTTCACTTCGATTAGTTAATTAAATGTTTTGAAAGTTCCCACAAACTGGATTTTTTTTTTCGGTCATTTGCGTGTGTAACTTTAGAGGGATTTAAACTTAATTCCATATATTGCAATTATTTAGCAAAAAAAACAGAAGCTGTACATTTAATTAAAGTTTTAGCGTTAAATAAAGTAAAGGTTTTTTTAAAAATTGAATTACTCTATTCTATAAATATTCAAATTTTTAGTATTTATTTATATTAAACCTTTTTTCTTTCTTCTCTTGCAGGTAAGTCACCTGATTTTCCAGAAAATAGACATAAGTAGGTAAACATTTAAATTATTAACATGTTCATTTTGTGTAAACACGAAAGTTAAGACAATATAATTTTAGCATTTCAGTTTTGGTCATTCAAACTTTTGTTTTAGCTCATCAGCGCTCATCGCATGAACTTTTCAATAACATCGTTCGTACTATTAAATTGTATTTATACCCTATCCTTAGGGTATATTAATTTTGACACATAGTTTGTAACACCTCTTAATATTCGTCGTAGACCCATAAAAGTATATATAAAGGGTGATCCACCACAGAAAATTCAAATTTAATGGAGAATGTTTATTATCATTTGAAAGCACATTCTTTGGCATTTATTTTTTGAAGATTATGTCTGTCAAATGTTGGCCGTTGCTACGTCGCAGATGGTCCATCCGTTGAGTCCAATTTTCGATCACTCGTTCCAGCATTTCGACTGGTAACTGGCGAATGACACGCGTGATGTTTTCCTCCAAGGCCTGAATCGAAGCGGGTTTGTCGGCGGCATAAGCTTTTGACTTTACATATCCCCACAGGAAAAAGTCTAACGGTGTAATATCACACGATCTTGGTGGCCAATCGACCGGCCCAAAACGTGAAATTATGTGCTCACCGAAATGTTCTCTCAATAAGTCCATTGATTGATGCGATGTGTGGGAAGTGGCGCCGTCTTGCTGCAACCAAATGTCGCCGAGATCACGAGCTTTAATTTCAGGCATCAAATAGTCGGTTATCATGGCACGATAACGGTCGCCATTGACGGTTAAGTTCGCACCGGCATAATTTTTAAAGAAATATGGACCGATGATTCCACCGGCCCACAAACCACACCAAACCGTTGTGTTGTTCTTTCTGGATGAAGAGGCAGTTCTTCAATCTCTTCAGGTTGCTCTTCGTCCCAAATGCGGCAATTTTGTTTGTTTACATACCCATTGAGCCAGAAATGGGCCTCATCGCTAAACAAAATTTGCCTCGAAAACGTCGGATCTTCTTGGAACTTTTCAAGAGCCAATAGAGCGAAGCGATGTCGCTTGGGAAGGTCGAGCGGCTTCAGTTGTTGCACAAGCTGTATTTTGTACGCTTTCAATTTAAGATCTTGACGTAAAATGCGCCAAGTCGTTCCATACGTCAGTCCAAGTTGCTGCGAACGGCGCCGAATCGACTCTCTACGGTCTTCGTGTACACTCTGGACGTGGTCTATTCGGTCGAATATTATCCAATAATGAATGCTGGGTCTCAAAATGGGTGATGGTGTTGCGAATAGTACGCTCAGTAGGCCGATTATGTTGACCATAATTTGAGCGAAGTGCACGAAACACATTCCTCACAGAACGTGAATTTTCATAATAAAGTTGAACAATTTGTAAACGTTGTTCACGCGTAAGTCTTTCCATTATGAAATGCCAAACAATACTAAACAAAAATAACATGACAGCATGACACGACTCACACGTGATCTGTCAAAAAAGGCTATTGAAAAAAGTATCTCTACTTGGATCACCCGTTATTTATGATCAGGACCAAATTCTAAGACTATTTAGCAATGTCCGTCCGTCCGTATCGACTTTTGAGGCCTTTAAATTTATGCTAGGAAGCTGAAAATGTTTGCACATTATAGAGGTAAGGAAAACCAGAGTGTGGTAGAGCATTCCAAGGAATGATTCAAAGGAATGAATTTGTACATTTCACAGTTCGTTTGAATGCAACGGGCTATTTCATTCGAGCAGTTAGGATGGGACAACGGCAGGCAGGAGACATTGTGACGATGGTTAAGATAGTAAAGAGATTTCGCTAGGTCTCGATCGCCGATTTTAAATCGCATGTTTTTGATTCTCTCAAGTAGTTCCAGATATGTAATTGGTGCACCAAACTGGACATGAGCGTTGTACTCAACCTTAAGGTGAATAAACGCTTTGTAAATTTTAGCTGTATCAGACGGGGTAAATCATTCCGCAGCGTTCTTGGCGACGTCGAATATGTGGCCATTCCAAGGAAGGTTGTCATTAACGCACATACTGAAGATAGAAAGACTTTCAGTTTTGGAGATTCATAGATAATGGCAGAGTATCACTTTAAGCAGCATTGTATTTTGGAAGCATTTAATTCGACTCTTTTGGTTTTACCCCACTTAATTGAGCTGTCAAGGTCAAAATTTAATGAGCCTAACATACGTTGCCAGCTCTACGACCAAAGATGGGGGACGTAAATCCAAAAATTATTGTGCGAAACAAAGGATACTGTCATCAGTGAAGGAATGAATAGGATTGAAAGTAACAAGCAGTAGACAGTAGTTACAAAAATGAGAAAGAGAGTCGAAGCCTTGAGGGACACCAGCATTAATTTGGTAAATTGCAGACTTAAAACCATCCAAAATAACTTGAATTGAAGGGGCCGAAAGGCACATATATTCTTATCCATTAAAGAAGGATATCATCGATTACAAATGCACTCATTTTAGACAAAGGAAGCTGATTACAAACTCTGTCAAATACCTTTAAATATGAAGCGCAATGATCTTACTTTCATCACTGTGATGACTGGTTCAACTTTTCGGGTAGATATGTGATCAAATCACCAGTGGGCCTTCTGCGGAAACCATAGTGAAGCTGATATTTTTCCTACTTATTCAAAGAAGTTGGTTGGTTCTTTTAACATGAAACTTAGTCCAGACTAGTCTTGGTGATGTATACGTCCCAATTTGATGCCACCTTACGTTATCAACTTTAAGTGCAGTCCCGGAAAAGTTAATTGGGTACATCTCTGCCTTTAGGTAGATACTGTCTGGTATTACATTTGGCTAGTCCATTCTCTTTGCAGTTGCCTTGAATGTAGCTATTACTGAGAACACAGCACAAGGAGATTTCGCATCTGTCAGCAATCTCGTTCAGAGATTCTCTGGATGGTTTAGCCAGCTTAGATTGTCTTCTATTTTATTTCTACTTCTTCACAGAAAAATTCAAATTAGAATAGCAAAACTGGACCCTATCTTCCGTCTCTGAAATCAATCTAACGAATTGTTGGCGAAAATCTATTAGGAATAAATGAACGAACCTTGAATATAAAAAAAGACTTGTTTGGGCGCTTAAAAAGTTCAAGTTTTATCGATAAAGAAAAGAAATCTCCTTGAGACTAAGCTGAACTAATATGAACCTAAGTAGTGCCTAGTGGTCCAAGCTACAGGAAGTGTGAGAATAGTGAACAAAAATAGCTCAGCATTGAAGCTGAAAATTGTAATCCGCTTTCCTTGGACAACCGCCTACCACTGCAATCTCTATAGTTGTTTAACAACTATTCGCGCCGCATAAGATGGGTCTTTATCTACAGTTTTGTCTCTCCGGTAAACATTGGTGTTTATTTGCACTACAAGCCCTAGCTATCTCCAACAGCTTGTATACTTCGTTATTGAATCTTCGGCTTCCTGTAGAATTAAATTTATTAAAATAATGTTATGCCGCGCAGCCCTCATGTGATTTGACATTACTATAATACAATATTCTCTGAGGCTTTCTCAATTAATTAAATTTAAATATAAACGTTAGCGGTCATACAGGAACTACAGCTTAGCTTCTCCAACCACTGTGTGTGCGAAGATATATATTTTGACAAGAATGGAAGGGAACTACAGTTTAATACCGGTGGGGCAGTTTTATACCGGCAGCGAATAAAAACGTTCAGGTGCTACGGGTCGGAATTTGAACCACCACCTCTTGCCTAGTGCACAACGCACTTACCCACTAAGCCACAGCACACAATGGCAATTATTTAGAACCCATTAAACATGGAATCGGTAGAGTTCTGCAGAGTTAACAATAACTGTGGTGTGTATTTTAGAATTATATTTCGGCAAAAGAAATGTCTTCAGAAAATTTGCCCGAATTGAATCGAAGCGCGTATTTGTTGATAGTATGTCTTAAATGCTGCAGATTTAATATTGACCACATCGTGACGGTACAAGCGACTGAGGGCGAGTGGGAAGTCTCATATTATCGCGTCCTGTTTGGGTTCATTGTCAGATATTTGACATTTGACGTGACCTTATCTTCCTGGTGCCAGGCAACAGCTTGTTTGCATTCATGACATTAATAACTTCCGAGAATTACCATGTTGAACTTCGACATTAGCGCGCTTTCGCGGATATTTTGTACCTTGACTGGCTGAACACTATGGCTGGCATTCTTGGCCGCGAAATTTTCGAAAGCTGTTTGGTTGCCGTGGTTGGTGACCTCGGCCACTGACTTAGAGAATGTGGATTAGCCAGTAGTAGTATCTATTCTACGTTTTTGAAACATATTTAAATATATTTCTTCGATTAACAACGATTTCGAATGCATAAAAAGTTAAAAAAAAATTAAAATTTTGCCAGACTTTCGCATGAAATTGGTCACCGAAGTGCACCTCTTGCGGTGGCTGATTCTTTTTTGTTTTGTTAATATAAGATTAAAAGCGAAATCCCAATGTAATGGTCCATTGGGCTTGCTAGCTTTCATCCTCTTTTTAGTTAGAGTGGATGTTGTCCGTTTTTCTCTTTAAAAATGGGCGAGCACAGTTTTTCTTCGTTGGGTATTGAACCTGCACCTCCTGTGTCACAAGACGACACACTAAGTTATACACTTTTTTAACTTTGTCGTATACATTAGTATACTAAAGAGCAAGTTATCGCTATAGTGCGGAAATTTCGAACTCAAACTGAGTATGAGGGATGCTATTACGACTAAAGAGAAGTCCACAAAAGTGGGTCCGCCAATGCCGTCCGTCGGTCGGTCTGTCTGTCCGGGCGTCGTTTGGCGAAACGGTTCGACGGACCTGCTTCAAAGTTGGTATATAAGGTTCTTGGGGTCACATCTCGGGGTATCTTTTTATTTTTTGCTTTATCTTTGGAAATAACGGTACCTGCCATACAATTTTTTTTGAGAAAATCACATCACTATTTCTCTTGAAAGTAGTTCAAAGGATTTCGGTCTATTTTTGTACTAAGGATATTTGAGATGGGGTCAAAAATTCTGCGTACCCAGTTTTTGGAAAAAATCGATTAGCGGTAATTTATAAAACTGGCAATATCTCGAAAACTAATAAAGGGAATTTAAAAAAAATGACAGTTTTATTTTACTATAAAGATGCATACTTTGATTTTTGAAATAATTTTTTTTTCATAAAACGATTTTGTTAAATTTAAATTAAATTCGTTTTCTCAAAAACGGCTCCAACGATTTTGATAACTTTTTTTTACTTCGAACAATTATGTTAAAAGTGTTCAATGTGCGAAATTACATCAAAATCGTAGGTGCCGTTTTTGAGAAAATACGCATTTCATGTACCGAGAAAGTTTCGTATGACGCAGTCGTGCACTTTATTTAAAATTCAGTTGCTGCACAAGGGATTATTAGATAACCTTATAATGTATGTAAATCAGCACTAGTGGGCAAAGGAGAGGGTAGAGCAGAAGACAGGTACTGATGCAAGTTGGTTTTGGGGAAATACAGAGTGAGGCAACTGAAATTCTTCAAAAAGTTCTAATTTTGTTGTTCATTATTAATATGTCGAAATAAATCGAATTCTTATCTAATTTGGAAGGAGTAGGAAGATTCATTTTTTTCAGGTTCTCTGAAATTTTACGTTTTTTCTTAAATTGTTGGACATTTTCTACAGGTTTGGTGAGAAACGTCTCCTTAAGCTTGTTGGTGCTTGCTACAAAAGAGGTGACGGCGAGAATTTCCAGTCAGTTCATCAATCTTCATCAAGTTTCCTTCCTGCCATTACAGTTAGCTAACGATATCCACCCTCCTCCATCCATCCAACAACAGTGAGCGGTTGGACACTTTTCTCGGCCATCGGGTTGCTTTTTGGTCTCTATTAAGTCAACTCAACACGCTGCCAAATGTCTATGAACTGATCTGCCGTATGTTGCTTCCCTATTTGCCTCTAAGGATCTTTTCCGCCTTCGACAAACTACATACAAATATTTTAATCACTTTATAGCGCAGCGTCACTTTACAAAAGTTGCGACTAAAACGAACCATCACCCATTCTCTAAAATCTCGACGACTCGACGACTATATATGCCACTCGATGGAATACATACACATTTTGTACACAACATATGTACATATGTGACCTACATCAACAGTGTTTCACAATTTAGAAGTGTCATTCATGACTTCATGACTACCCACCCATGTGCGCTGCTTATTGAATTAATGTCCATTTAACTTAATCAAGGAGTTCATTATCTATTCCACTTGTAGTGTTTCCATTCACTAACTAAACGATCCAAGTAGGTACCTAACTCGTAATTGCATGCTATTGACAGTATTTATTGTTCAACGATAAACAGATAATTAAATCTCGGAGAACCAACCCCACTGCAAAGTGTAAACACAGGCTAAATGCTGTAATTATAGCGAAAAGTCATTTCACACATGTTATTGACTTGGATAACCCCACAATAATACCACAATCGCGCGCAAATAATCCGCATCTTAATTGACTGACAACAATTAAAGAAGCACAGAAACAGAAAGCAGTCTTTCACTTAAAAATACACTGTCACCTCACGTGGTGTCGGGAAAAATCAGAGCGGAGCGACACCATATGGCCATTTGGCACCTGAATGCACTCCGAGATTCGGATGACAGGAATGAGCATTGCCTGTGAAGCTGCTGTGGCAGTATGGTTGTTTCGCCGCAGTCGCCTCAAGTCGCAAGTCGCACAATGTGCTGTGCTCTCGGGTTGAATTGGTGGTGGTGGTGCTGCTGCTGCTGGTGGTGTCTGAATTTCGTTGTCATCAACCACAACCAAACCGCACAGCTAGAGAGTTCGTGCCATAATACTATCGCCATTGCCAAGGACCCAGTGCATCCGCAAATTTGTCTAGGCTAACAGTCACCGTTGGGCTGGACGGCGCGCGGAGCAGAGGTGTGTTGGACACTTAGTCGAGATATATTTAGACCGTCCTTCCATTCCGATCATTCTATTGCTTCGCTTCTGCTGCTGTCGCGTCGCGACTCTCGTGCTGCTGCCGCCGTGTAGGTGTAGAGAAATAAACAGTTGTGTTGATTTCGGTATCTTCCACCCGAACCTGAACCCGACCCCACCCGCCACAGTGTAATGTGGCTGATGTTGGCAAAGTGGCATTCATTATTGATGAGGAATTGTCTCTATACAATTTCCGTCGGCTGATGCTGAACTGGGATGGATCTTCTCTCCAGGCGCGCTCTTCTCCAGAGCTTCTTAATTTCAGTATTAACGATGTATGCTCAGGGATTGGGTTGGCGCACATGACGCACGCAAATTGCAGTCTCGTCGACGTTCTGGGTAAACATTTTCAATTTCAATTGCCGATTGACTCGCGGTGACAGTCGGGTGCAATTGTTTGACTTTGCTGCTGCTGCTTCCTCCTCCCTGTAATAATGGGCGAACAATATTGGTTCTACATGCAAACAAGACAAGTTGTAGCATCAGCGTATCTGTTCTGTGCTCGAGGAGCGCCATTGTTGTCGAATATTAATTTTTCTACCTCGTCGTACTCGTACATCGCGGGTACACCCCTGATGCGGGTTGTCAATTAGCCGCGTTCAGTGGGCGGCGGAAAACATTCAAAAATTCGTGTCCGATGCCAACAAGTTGTGCGAGAGGATTTTTCCATTTTATTTATTTATTTTTTTTTTTTGTTCTGTTCAATTGAGTCGAATTCGTTTCGTTGTTTGTAGCGACGCATAGGCCAGCCACAGTTATATCCAAAAAAAACAAGAAGAATTCTCATATTGTTTGGTGAAATTAATTTCTTGCCAGATAGAGAGATACTGCAGGTAAAGTATCACATTTCCGGACTGGTCGTGTCGGTCGTACCATTGGCATGCGTCTGGAATCAAGTATTTATGGAATTTATTATTTTGGTCATCGCAAAAGGTTTTTTTTTTTGGTTTCTGATATACGTTACGAGTGCATAAATTGTTTTGTTCGTGACATTATTTTTTTTTTGCATTTTTTTTAACAAAAAGCATAATAGATTGCAGCGGAATTAATGAATGGTGTGCAGTTTTTTTTTTATTTTGAGAGAGCCCTAATGGGAAACTCTTTCGCTCGTATGTTTTGTGGGATACTATTTGCATTTTTTTAAATTCGTTCTTTCGGTGTAGATATCGTCATGTGACAGCTTTAATGATAAGTATTTTTTATACTCGATCCACAAAGCTATTTGGAGCTCTGGAACTGATATGTTTGGGAATTGAGTCCTTTTTTTCGTGGATTATTCGCATTTATTGTGGTATTGAGTTTTTTTTTATTGCGACAAAAGGAATGGGTGAACTTTTGGGTTTGTAATTTAAATATTGGAAAGTGGTGGTCAAATTCGACTAGTCGAGAGTTAAATGTGGCTTTAAATTCGTCCATGTAACCGATGGTGTCACCCGGTTAAATGCAAATCGATGGTGATACATTCCAGAACTACATACGTGGAAAATAGCACTTTTGGTTACCCAAGTACCCCAAAACTGATTTAACGATCTTCTCTAGCATTGCTTTATACGGCAAATTGTAAAAGATGTAGATGCTGCTCTTCTCGAAGAGTCTGTCACACATAAGATTGTGTTAGGGAACTGTTTGTATGTAAAATCCAAATCCCAGACCCCAAAAAGGGGTTACGTAAAATAACGCCAAACGAAATAAAGCCAAATTCCAAAACCGAAACGCCCGCAGAAAGAGGGTTACTTACTTACTTAGGTGGCGCTACAGTCCGGGGTGGACCTGGGCGTGGTCTTCCTCTACTGCGTTGTCCCTCCGGGTTGGATTCGAAGACTCTTCGGGCCGGAGCGTTGGTGTCCATTCGCTCTACATGTCCCAGCCATCTTAGACGACTAATCCGTATTTTTCTGACCAGGTCGATGTCGCTGTACAGCTCGTAGAGTTCGCTGTTAAATCTCCTCCTCCAAAGCCCGTCGACGCAAACGGGACCGAAAATCACTCGAAGAATTTTGCGTTCGAAACGACCCAGGAGATCTTCATCCGCCTTTGATAACGTCCATGCTTCTGCGCCAGCAGGACTGGGATGATGAGGGTCTTATATAGAGTCTCCTTGGTGTTTCTCGACAAGGCCTTCCTAATCAATTGCCTCCTTAGGCTAAAGTAACAGCGGTTGGCAAGTGTAATTCTTCGCTTGATTTCTGACGATATGTCATTGTCAGAGTTAATAGCGGAGCCGAGGTAGATAAAGTCCCGAACTACCTCGAAGTTATAGCTCTCTATCGTGACATTCTGTCCGATTCGTCGATGTTGTGCGTCCCTTCTTGTTGACAGCAGAAAGAGGGTTGAAATCTCTTAATCCCGCCTAGCGGTTTACCATGATACTATCGTCAAGGGCGCCCTATTTAAAATTTGGCATTATTTCGTTTGGCAATATTTCACGTCATCCAAAAAAGGTTTGTTGTGAATATTGTGAATAAGCTATAGTAGCAAATAGAGAAAACCTTACCAAAGTGCGTAGAAGGTATGGCAGCTCTAACCAACCCAAGTGTCCGTTTCGGTACCACAACTCATTTGGCCTGGATGTTGAAATTTGGTTGTGCTGAAAACTCTAGATCCAACCGCCAGAAATCAAGAACTTGAGTAGTGAATAGGAGTTTCTTTTACAATTGCGATATTGCCGAATATCTTATGCGCCGTGATAATCGAGACTCCTTCGTTTACCATTATTGTGGCTTGGCCATATCTTCTTCATCTGACATTAGGTTTTGCTTGGAATTCTGAGAAGATTCTTAACAAGTTTCGCAAGATCCATACCATGTTCGTTTTTAGGGTAACCTTGAGTTGCTCAAGCGAAGGTAGCTCCTCTTAGCATACTTTCACCAATTTTTAGTGTATATAGACGGAGGCGATAGCTTTGATCGCAATAACCTATATTTCAATGAGTATGGCTATATTTTGCATCGGGCCTACAAAATTTGTGCAGTGTGATTTGACGGCAGGACTCGCGGACTGTGAAAGCAGGTAGTTTCACCTAAATCCCATTGACGGCATCCGCAAGTCTATTGGATGCCGAGACCCCGAGAACATACTCGGATCTACCTACTCCACAGTGCTCCAAGTCGAGTTCAGTTGGCATTTTATCCTGTTTATGTAGAATTACTCACAGATACCTAGAACTGGATGATAGGGAGAGTGGTTGGCTCTTGTATCTTGGTTTTGGAGGTAAGTAGGTAAGTAGTAGCAGTTTACATCCCTAAAAATTTACAATTGACTGTAAATTTTGAAAGTGATTCCAGAAGAAAATAGGTACTACTTACAAGTAGGATTATTCAATTAAAACTAGATGGGTCATCTGCAAAAGAACTGTCAGTAAAGGAACCTCCTTCTTCTCTGGAACTTGGTGGTAAATGAAGCCTGGAAGCGGAGGTTTACAAGGTGATCGCTGATGAAATTGCTACTTCCGTCTCAGGTATGCTTTAGATTTTTTAAGGAATCTGGTATAACTATTCGGTGTTGTCTGGGTCTCAGCAAAAATGAGGTTGAGTCTCTGAAAAAGCTTAATATCTGGGCCTGATTCTAAATAAAAGGTTAAGCTGGTAGCCGAGGAAGGATCTAGCAACAAAGCATTTAGGAATAAATGAGGTATTCAACCAAGGTGGTTGTCTGGTGGCCCGCTTATAATAAATCGATTAATCCTGAGTAACTTAGCAAAGTCCCAAGATCAGCTAGTTCATGGGTTTGGCGGACCCTACGCGGCACTTCTTTTGTTGCATTGAACATTTTGTTTCAGTAGCCAAATGGCGGGCAACACGATAGTTGGTCTTAAAGCTACATAACAGTGGACCAATTAATAATGAAATTCGAAACCCCTTCTCCAACTTCAATTCGAAAAATGCCATTTCTATACCGACGGATTAAGGACTAATTATGCACTGTAACAACCCAAAGACTTGATATCGTCTCTACAGGAGATGGCGTAGCAGTTTAAAATGTACCTTTGCTGGGTGCCGGGCCACAGGGACATTCCTGGGAGTGGTTAAGCGGATAAACTTGTTAAATTAGGAACCATCATACCTCTGTCAGCATAAAAACTGTAGCTAAGGCTGGCTTTAAACTGTCGCTAAGACTGGCCGCTTTTGAGGAAATAAGCATTAGGTGCAGAAATGTAATCAAATGTCTAGTGGCGAAACAGATCTGACCTAATTGCTCTGAAATTATCTGACCTCTCTAATCAGTCGGCACTGTCTTATGGGTAAGCATGCAAAAAGGCTGGTCGCATTCTCAAACTACTTTTGCAGACGAAGAGCTCTTCTGAAGAGGCTCTCTACATCAGGTTTAACGAGTCAGTCTTGTGCCGGCAAATACTTCAACCTAACCTAAAAAACCGCCACTAAGTTTCGTATGACCCGAACGATGCGAAAATTTTTAAAGCGTAGTCCCTAGATCGGGACCCTCTTTCCTTATATTAAACCCCTTTCAAACATACCCGGGACCAGGTTACTAGCATTGAGATTGCGACTCAAAATGCCCAGATGGCAGTCTAATATTTGCAAATTCACATAAAATGCCGGCTATGCCAGATATGTGTGAAAGTATACTGCTCATTTGAGACACCGGGTAGGGTCTCAAATGAGCACTGGATCGAAAAAAAACGAAAAAAAACGATGCCCAAGATATATTAACTTGATATTAAAATTCAAACATTCCTTACCCAAAAAGGAAACAAAATCTACCTCATTTAGCGCCATTAGGTACGTGGTACCCCAAAAATAAAAAAAAAACCTTTATATTGCTCCATTGTAGTTATTTATTGCTAACAGAATCTACGCACTTTCATTGAGTCTACCATAATTTGAAACATTTGTCACCCGTAATCATCATACTCGTATACGAACAGAGAGAACTCAATATTATGCTAAAACCATCTAACGTCCTGCACTTAAGGCTCATCCTAGGGCAAAATTCCAATGTATATCTTATCTACGTGTGCGTGTGTGTCAACTCTAACAAATGGTTATATAGAGGAGAACGTCTGAAGAGATCCATTTTTGCCAAAGATATAGAAACTTAAACCCGCCAGGCACCATGTGCGGACGTGGCATTGCAATTTAGACAGAAATAAATGACTGATAATAACTCGATTATCCTGCATAGACGAGTGTGTCCTTAGGGTCACACGTGGTAATTAGGAGCATATTGATGGCGGAATACCAATGACAGTCTCTATTATATTTCCCGTTACACGATTTCAAGTGTTTTTATTTTTTTTTTTTTTTTTTGTTACATTTTGGTGACAATGGACACAAATAAATTCAATTAGGCGACAAGAAGGACAATTATTGTGAAGGGCAATATTATTGTCAAACTGAACTGAACATTATGGAAGACGGTTGGCTTTGTTGCGGTGAATAAGTAAGTTAAAAAAAAAAATGGGAGACAATAATTGTTATGGACAAGGAAATATGCCTGTCAAAGTTGATTTAGAGCGTTAAGACGTTTTTCAATTAAACTTTGGGTAAAATGTGGTACCTACGTTGAAGGGATTTATTTTAATTGAGCTCCTTGTATTGGAAAGATGTATGTATACAGGCTGAACGAAGCGGATTAAGATCTTAAAAGAGACGAAATAAATTGAGAATGATCGGAGCGGAAAATTATTTCAGATTCTTAGAAAAGGCGTTAGGGGCTTGGCCGTTTATGCCCTTTCCTATGGGAAATTTAATTTACAGCTCTTGGCTGTTGAGTCTATAGACATGGACAAAATATTCATGAATTTTTGGGATAGCTTTGCCATCCTTTGTCTATTCTGTATGAAATAGAAAAAGTAAAATGAAAAGCTCAAAATCTCAGACTTTATCTCGAGTGGTTAATCAGATTTTCAACTAATCATTGGCAATTTATAGGAATTGAGTTCGAAAAGATATTTTTACGAACTGGGGTACCACATGGTAGTCAATTTGAACCTCTTTCCAATTTCGGAAACATGTAAGTAAAATGATCAGTATAATTTTTTTTTTTTAGAAAATTAACCCTCGTTTTCGAAAAATATAGGTTTGTGTTCTTTTCTTAGGAATCAACTGTCTACTGTCTACAAGTCCGCCTGTGAGGTTAGCAGGTTTTATCTCAAAAAAAAAAAAAAACCTACAGTCCTCCCGATTTTGTGTCGCTTTGCCAATTACGTGAATCAAATTCTAGTGTTGTTGCCTCAATGTTGGTTGACATAGTCTTTTTGACGGGATTCGTAGGGTCGCCCATTGCAACATGGGAAAACCAACTGAGCTGGCAGTGCAGTATTCCGGTTTTTTTCGAGATGGGTTCTTTGACGTGAAGTCTCCCTCGTTGCTACTGGTGTCATGCAAAGCATCTTCTACTCAGCTTCTGTCAATTTTTCCTCCTGCCTTTTGTCCCTTGCCCAACATTGCTTCCTGCCACTTCATTTAACCCACACTTACGTGCAAATTGATCTTGGTTGTAGACAAGATATTTAAAAATTTTGCACTTGGGGAAAACCCTTTCAATTTAAATAAATTTGTGTAAAAGTTAGAGAGTAGGTAGTGCTGGTAGTCGTCTATTTTGGGCTAATACCAATACCATACCAATTTCCCTCCAAAAAACATCGAGAAGTTTGATTGTTCAATCTTCGCAAAAGTATAGCTAGATGTACTTAAGGATCCGTCAAAGGACAGTGGGCGCACTAACTTTAATTGGAAACTCTCTGGTGGCCCTAAGGCATTTAAATTTTGTCTTTTTTTTTTTCGTCTCCACCTATGATTTCGAAACGAGGAGTCTAAGCGCACCTATATCAGATCTTTTGCTTGTCCAGCGAATTTTTTTTTTTGTTCAAAATCAACCATGACCCTGTGTAAATCCTTTAAGGGTCTATGATCTTCTTGGATTATGATTCTTATACTTTGGATTGCATCTGCGGTTGATTAACCCTTAGCAAAACAGCAACCCTTCCAATGATTTTCATGGTATGTGGTAGATAGCATTTTAATGAACACAGTTGTGCTTTGGAAGAAGGCAACTCTTTGTTCATTGATTCATTGGTTCATCTTCTTCCTAAACTCAGAGGGTATATCGTCCAGCCCGGTGGCTTTTCGTTTTTTGGACTATTTGACCGCTTTCCTAACTTCTTTGACTGTAATGTCGGTTACTTCTTCATAGCTAAGTTTGACTTCTAGAAAGTATAGCTTAGGAAATTGTTCGTTTAACAGTCCCTGACAATACTGCCGCTAATTTTTTTTTTCCATCGACAAGGAGTTGGCCTTTAAAATTGTCAATGAACTTTTCTTTAATGCGTAGTTTTTTGTTCCCCTTTAAGTCAATTTTTGTTACAAAAATATGTGTTTCTTATATCCGCAAAATGCTGTAGTATCCTTTTGAAGCTCCTAGCAGTGATTCAGCCCTAACTAAGCAAGGTCGGAGTAGGGAATCCCACATATCTTGTGCACTGCAGAAGCTATCCTATTTTTGGATGTTCCTAATTCCACGGCAGTATTTTTTGTCTTCGTTAGACTTGCCGATGTGTCCGTTAAAATCAGCGCCAACACACAGAAGTTTTTTAGGCCTGCCTCTTTTACGCGATTGTAAGGGAACGTTGATTGCCATTGCCTTTTAGACGGGGTTCGTAGGATCCCTCCTTTGAACAGGACAATACCAACTGAGTCGGTCGTGCTCCAATTTTTTCGAGTTGGGTTCTTTGATGTGAAGGCTTCCTCGGATTCTGGAACTTCTAATTCGACAGCTCCTGCTGTCATGCGTATGAGATGCAAGCATTATGAACCGTATGTGAGTGCCGGACGCACAACTGCGGTGTAGAGCCTTCCATTCAGTTAGGGGACATTTTTCGGTCACAGAAGTTGGCAGAGTTTTCCTGCCACTTCATCCATCCTACGCTTACATGATGATTGAGTCGTCATCAACGGTTGCTTCGCATATGTACTGAAAATATGCCACACCTCAGCTACTATCTACGGAGGTGATGTTATGGTAGGGCGCGTGCACCGCATGCCCGATGACTGGACCATCAGCTCCATATGTCCCATCTACAAGAAAGGCGATCCTAAGTCTTGCAAGAACTATCGAGGGATATCCCTGCTTAATGTCGCATATAAGATCCTAGCCAACGTACTGTGTGAACGTGTCAAACCTTTCTGCAACACACTAATCGGCACGTACCAGCGTGGCTTCCGGCCCGGCAGATCAACTGTAGACCAAATCTTCACACTAACATAAGAAAAGACCAACGAGTTTCAAGTCGAGACACACCATCTCTTCATCGACTTTAAAGCCGCATATGACAGGCATTCATCGTCAGGAGCGATGGCGGAATTCGAGATTCCATCAAAACTGATCCAGATGTGTCGCATGAAACTAGATAACACGCGATGCAATGTGCAGTTTGGCAGCAGCTCATCTGAACTCTTTCAAACATGCACCGGATTTCGGCAAGGAGATGCGCTGTCGTGTGATTTCTTCAATCTTGTTCTTGAGCAGATAGTGCGCAGGGCAGGTGTCAACACGGTGTCAACAGATCAGCCCAAATGCTAGGGTATGCGGACGATATAGATATCATCGGTCGATCCCAGCGTGCCGTTATAGAGGCTTTCACGACTATTGAAGAACAGGCGAAACTAGTTGGCCTTGAAGTGAATGAGGACATGACTAAATATATGCTATCAACAAACAAAGAATCATCCACCTAGTCCACCGACTAGGGCAAAATATCACTGTTGATAGCAGCAACTTCGAAGTAGTTAAGGAATTCATCTACCTCGGGGTAAAATTCAACTCCACAAATGACCTCTTAGTGGAGATCCGTCGAAGAATTACCCTAGGAAACCGCTGCTACTTCGGTTTGGCAAAACAAATGGGTTCAAAACTCCTAACTCGAATGACAAAGTGCATGCTCTACAGAACGCTTATCCTGCCAGTTCTGCTATACGGCGCCGAGTGCTGGACGATAAGCAGGAACGGAGAGTTAATACTGGGATCCTTTAAAAGAAAAATCCTTCGACGGATATTTGGTCCTGTGTGCGAGGAGGGCGAATTGAGGTGAAGATACAACCGCGAACTCTATGAGCTGTACCAAGATGTGGATGTAGTCCGAAAAGCTAAAACTCGTCGACTACATTGGCTCGGCCACATCGAGCGAATGGACAACAACGCTCCAGCCAATAGGATCTTCGAATCCCATCCCCCAGGTTCGAGACGACAAGGAAGACTGAACGTCCGTTTTAAAGACCAAGCCATCGCGGATGCCAGAGCGCTTGGTCTGGACAACTGGAAGCAGCGGGTGGAAGGCTGCCGTATCTCAGGCAGGGACTCTTCACGGGTCGGGAGCCCGTTAAGTAAGTAAGTAAGCATCTACTATCACCTCATCTGACAGACAGCAAATGATAACCGGTCTTTCTGTAATAAAACACTTTGTAATATTTTATCTCTTCCAGTTCATAGCTTCGACTCATACATAGTTGCGGAACTATTTTATAATTTTGAACGTCTTTCTAGGCTCGCCGGGACGTCAAAATGTCCCGTCTTTTATTACGCCACTATTGCTTCTGGCCCGAATGGAAAGAGCTGCACGTATTATTTGGTTCGTTCCCGCATACCGCTTCCATCACAAGGAAGAGCGTAATTCATTATCACGTTTGTCGTTTGTCGTTTCATGATGGAGTAGAAATCTGTGCTTATAGTTTAGCTTTGCTTAGGAATAACTAATTTCTCTAGATGTTAAATAATTGCTTCAACATGCGACAGTTCTCGCACAGGAAGCTTAAAATCCTACCTTCCAGCATATCATCTTCAACAGAAGTTAAAAGAAGTATTAAAAGGAAGCCTCATGCTGTTTTGTGGAAACTTTTTGAGTCACCGGACTGTTGCAAAATTCAAATCGTCATACCAAATGTGATGTTCTCTTGCCATTAACCTCCAATATCAAATTCTTGACATCAAGCATTAAGCTTACAAGGTAGAAAGGAAGCTATTGTCGCAAACCATTCTTTTACGGAACAGTCAAACAGTTCCTGACAAAAAGGGGGTTAATTGTGCAAACTTCAAAAGTTCTCCGGAAATGTCAGAAACAAATTTCAAAAACAATGAAATTTTTTAAGAAAAAAAAAAAACTCTCTCAAAAAGCCAGATTCCTGGAAGTAGTTCAATGAAATGGAATGTGTCGCTACAATATAAACCAAAAAAAAAAACGCAGGTTATTCCTTTGTCGATTGATTCTAACTTCATTTGGCTTCAAAACCCCTTCACACTGATCACCTTTGATGTGAGTTTCCTTTTGTTTTCCTTCCTTTTGTATACTCTCACTGCAAAAAAAAGTCTGCATCAAATCACTCGGAAAGCTTTGGACGTTCAGCACTCGTACACAAACTTGGTCTTCTATTTGCACTTTCATTATCGGCAAGCTTCAGCTTGATTGGAAATTGAGTTGTCGATGTGAGGAAAAAAAAAATTAAATTTCTTCTTAAACATTTATTTATTTATTTTTTTTGCCACAGATAAGCACTAACGACCCACACCGCTCGGGAGATGCTGTCTCTGTCATTAAATATAATTTACCTCAGAACACTTAAGTGAATCTGTGTTAAAATTGTGTCCAACAAGAAGCGAACACGCAGTGTATACCTAGCTAGCGCGCACGATTGTTAGTCCTAATGAATGTCCTTTTCACTCAAGGACATTACAGCACAATAATGTCAACATCCATTATATCAACCACTGTGGAAATAATAGCTCTTTAAACTGCACGTTATAAGAAGAAATTTTCTGCAGGCACATTTCTGTTAGCAATTCACACTCTGTGTCCACCCAGCTATCCTGCCAGCCAGCCAACCTGCCTGCCTGCCTGTCTGCCCGTTGGCGCTTGAGTGTTCAATAAACCCGCTTCGCCCTTATATCTCGTCTAGCAGAAACCGACCCAGAGGGGTGGACATTGGACACATACAACACACACACACATAAAGAAGGGAACGGAAGCAGGGCACCATATGAAGCACACACGTGTGGTACGAACGATACCTTTCTCCGTGGTTTTATCCACCCACACCACATCCAGCGGATATGATAGTAGAATACCGGATTTGTTTCGTCCACACACACACACATTGGAGTGGACAATATGTGCTGCACGTTCACTTGTTTAACAAAAAATTATGTAATTTCGATTAGAAAAGTTGTTCTAGATTGTTTTTGGATGTTGAAAACTTCATGTTCGGGAGGAGTAGGCACCTACCAACCAACCCACCCATTTGCTTGCTTCTGAATTCGGTATTTAAGTTATCATCTGTTTTTTTCAACAATAAACAATGGGACACCCAAATGAAAGGGAAAAAGAGAAAGGGAGACACGAGAATCACAAACAAAAAAGTAGTGGGCTGGCGCTCGATTTGGTATATTTCAACACAATTTGTATGCCCAAGGATGTAGGAAGCTTTCTGCTCGATTTCCTTCTTTCAAGCAGCAAAACATCGCACTTCACGTTGACCTCGTTCTCGGTTCCAGCAGCGGAAGTAGTCATAGTCATTCGTCGTCGTCGTCGTCGCCGTCGTCGTCATAGTCCTAGTTGTCGTCCTACTAGGTTTTGGCACACAAACAGACCGACAAACAAATATAACATATGTGTGTCCTTTGTGGGGCGCTACCGAAGGACAGGCTTCCTTCCCTTGGTAGCGATGACTTCTGGCACTTTGAATTGCAGCATTTAAAGTTTTTCCCTTCGAATCGTCGTCGTGTAGTTTCGTTTCTGGTTGTTGGCCATCGAATTTTGATTCTTTTTTCGGTGTCTGGCCTAATTTGTGAGGGGAGGCCGTAACGGCGGCGGGCTCGTACTCGTATACTCGTGCTCTATTTGAGGAGCTCTTTTGAAACGTTAAAGAGCTCTCCGCACTCGACTAAAAAGAAAATATCTACATACATCTAGGTAAAGTAAAGAATTCCGATTTGCATTTATGTAAATTCTCAAAGGGGTGTGCTCCGCATGAGCACCCATAACCGTGCTTTAGTACAGAGTTGACATCTTTTTCTATCTTTTCTTTGCGCGATCCACCACCAGCACCACCAGCCACCAACCATGGGGCGAAGAAAGACTAGAGGAACAAGTTTGCGTAATTTATTTGTCTTCCCTTTTCGCCTGATTTAACAGTGATACTACGCCAAGGCGTAGATGATGGAGACGGCGACGGTGGTGACGGCGGTGACGGGAGCTGCTGCTTTGTCTCTTGTGGGAGCTTTCCAGTTCGTTTGAGCCACAAACTGGGATACCTACTGAGGAATGACTGGATGGAATGCTCATTAAGTAATCTTCGCCGAGTGATGGAACGCTACAGGAAAAGGGAAACGACTTCCGTCGTCGTTCGTTCGTTCGTTCGGCGGTAAACAACCCTCCGCCCCAACCAACCGCACTCCGTGGACTATTGTTTGATGGTTTTTCGCCTGGTGTCACATTCGTTGGAACATTGGCATTTTTGACTTCTCATTTTGTTAATATACGCGCGGCGAGCCACCGATTGTAGGTATTCCACATGACTTTCATTCATTGCTGTGCTGCCTAATTGAATTATTTTAATGCCCATTCTCTCTTCGGTTGGTGTTTCGTTGTCGTTTACGTTTACGTTAACGTTAACGTTTACGTTAACATTGTCGAAATGAAATTAATTATTTGCAGCAACTTTTATTGATGCTAATTGGTTAATTGTTTAATACGTTGCTGTGCTCTGTTGTGCTGTGTTGTGCTGTGCAAATGATTGACAAAAATTGAAATTGAATTCAATGAAAATGTGTGTGTTCGGATTGATCATTGAATTGTGGATTGGGTATATTTTTTTTTTATTCTTTGTTTCGTTGCGCAGATTTTTATTTAATTAAAAGTCTTTTTTTTTTTTTGTCGACAGCGTAGACGGGGGGACGCGAATGTATTACAATACATAAATATTATAATTAATACAATGATTGATTGTTCTGAGACTTATAGCATTATTGTACTAAAAGAGGAAGGAAGTTAGCGCACATGTCCTGGGTTCGTAATTGAAATAAGTTTATGAGACCATGGCACCTGTTAACACAAGGAATTAAGAGCTTCTGCCTGAAGGAATGCAGGAAATTAATGGTAAATCTACTTAAATGGAATAAGGAGATCATTTTAACTGTAATTGATGGTTTGGGGTGCAACTCTCAAGGAGGTAGCACACTTTAATTAAATATTTCGGGAAATGAAAGTTATATTTCTTTTTTCTTTGGTATTGTACTTAGCATTTGCTGTGGGTATAGTGTTCTCTTTATGAGGATTGATACTGATTAATACTATGTGATTAACACTTCCTGAAAACGTTTACTTCAGAAATAATAGTTCAGTTGAAATAGTGGAAACTTGCGTCGCTTGAAAATGGAAATATTGAGCCTTTATTGTCCTCCGTAATCAATTTTTTTAAAAACGTGTTTTCATGTCAGATCTCAAATAACAAAATATTAATATTAAGCTGGAGCTATATCCTTTTTTGGCTCCTTGCTCCTTGGCGGATTCTGTGCTATGTGCTCAAGCAGAGCGAGAAAAAAATATATCATTCACCACTTGTGTCACAGCAAATAATGTTTCCTATAATTTAAAACTAAATAAAAGTTTATCCTAACCGACTTAGAGTAGGCATAAAACGCTGGGAGTGCGTTCCCCCGAGGGTACCTATACGGGTGTAGACGCACACTTTAAGAGATTTTTTTTTATATAATTTCCGCTGCTTTAAAAGAAGCACATTTTCCATAATTTTCTTATAGAAACCATGACAATCACGAATTTTGGCAAACATTTAAAAACTAATCAATTCATTCACAATTTTTTTAACACCTACACGCACCTACTCGACTTTAACATAAAATTATCAATAAATTCTAAATAATTTTTTTTGTTCAACAAATCGCGACAAATGTGTCTGTTACAGTATGTGTCAAAAGGTTTGAAGAAATATAAAGGGTGATCCATTTCGAGGTTCCCTACTTTTTTAAAGAAAAAAACACAGAAAATTCAAATTTAATGGAGAATGTTTATTATCATTTGAAAGAACATTATTTGGCATTTATTTTTGAAGATTATGTCTATCAAATGTTGGCCGTTGCTACGTCGCAGATGGTCCATCCGTTGAGTCCAATTTTCGATCACTCGTTCGAGCATTTCGACTGGTAACTGGCGAATGACACGCGTGATGTTTTCCTCCAAGGCCTGAATCGAAGCGGGTTTGTCGGCATAAGCTTTTGACTTTACATATCCCCACAGGAAAAAGTCTAACGGTGTGATATCACACGATCTTGGTGGCCAATCGACCGGCCCAAAACGTGAAATTATGTGCTCACCGAAATGTTCTCTCAATAAGTCCATTGATTGATGCGATGTGTGGGAAGTAGCGCCGTCTTGCTGAAACCAAATGTTGTTTTATATTGAGTCAGAAATGGGCCTCATCGCTAAACAAAATTTGCCTCGAAAACGTCGGATCTTCTTGGAACCTTTCAAGAGCCCATAGAGCTAAGCGATGTCGCTTGGGAAGGTCGAGCGGCTTCAGTTGTTGCACAAGCTGTATTTTGTACGCTTTCAATTTAAGATCTTGACGTAAAATGCGCCAAGTCGTTCCATACGTCAGTCGAGTTGCTGCGAACGGTGCCGAATCGACTCTCTACGGTCTTCGTGTACACTCTCAGCTACGGCCGCTATATTTTCTTCACAGCGTGCTGGACGTAGTCTATTCGGTCGAATATTATCCAATAATGAATGCTGGGTCTCAAAATGGGTGATGGTGTTGCGAATAGTACGCTCAGTAGGCCGATTATGTTGACCATAAGTTGAGCGAAGTGCACGAAACACATTCTTCACAGAACGTGAATTTTCATAATAAAGTTGAACAATTTGTAAACGTTGTTCACGCGTAAGTCTTTCCATTATAAAATGCCAAACAATACTAAACAAAAATAACATGACAGCATGACACGACTCACACGTGATTTGTCAAAAAAGGCTATTGAAAAAAGTATCTCTACTTGGATCACCCGTTTATGGCATTTTCCATCACTTTGGCCAAAACTTCCGGCGATAGGTCCTCACATTCTTGACGGATATTGTCTTTAAGAGCTGCAAGAGTCTGAGGCTTGTTGACATAAACCCGGGACTTCAAAAAGCCCCACAAAAAGAAGTCTGGAGCAGTCAAATCAGGCGATCTTGCTGGCCAGTGCAAATCGCCAAGACGGGAGATTAGGCGCCCGGGAAATGCATCCTTCAGCATATCGGTTGTGGCACGTGCAGTGTGTGCCGTTGCACCGTCCTATTGGATGTAATAAGCCTATTATGGGGATGTAGAGGGAGCTAGAGATCGGAGAGATGACAGGAAACGAGGATGAGGACGGGACCTTAGGATGGGAATGGGAAAAGAGAGGGATAGTGAGTGGTTGAGTGCGAGGGACGCGGCATGCTTGCGATGCACGGCTTACGCTCGCCGGAAATAGGGTGGTTCTTGCCCCCTCACTCAACCTAGGCTACAACAAAAACATAAATCATGCCAAATAACAAAAAATTTACCAAAAAAAAACGGACGGACGTCCACCACACTTGAGGGTGCTGCTGGTGTTGGTGCAGCGTGGCCATACCCTCCCAACCTGGAAATTCCTGGCCATGAATCTCCCCTTATGTCTCCGTTGCTCTTGATCAGACCACGATCACCGAAAGGGCTTTAGCCTGCCCTACCGCACCCCCTGAAAAGTTGCTTACAACCCAACCATGACCCTAATTATCATGGCCAAAAAAAAAACAAAACGCTCAAAAATTAACATATAACTTAAACATTTAATAACAACCAGCATAAATTAGTAAATAAATAAATCGAATGAAATATACATATACACATAAATAACAAAAAAAAAGGTAAGTTTGGTTTTACCCTTTCCGCTTGCCCTGGTAACCATATGTTATAAATTACCTTTACTCTAATCTAGCTTTCCCTACCTGGATAGAGCTCTGTACAGGTGCGTATATGGGATCGTGTTCCCAAAGTAAAAAGAAAACAAATTTTTGAAACAAAAAAAAACGGGGCGGGAAAACTTCACCTATTACAAAAAAATTAAATATATGTATGTATTTCATACAAACAAAAAAAAAAGGGAATAAACGAAGGAATAAATAACAACTTATAAACTAGATAATTGAATAAATTAGGACTTAACAAAACTAATTAAATAATAATAAAAAAAAACAACAAATAAACGAATAAAGGGGCAAATTAACTTACATATCTATTCAAACTAAATATACCTAATATACTTAACTGATAGAAAATAAATTTAACATATATAATACAAAAAAAATAAAGCTAACAACAAAAAAAACTTAAATTAATTTTATAAACTATTATCCGCAAAATTACTGCCTCCTTAATGTTTTGGCTTGGAGGGTGGATGGTGGGATGGACTTTACCGTCTGAAACGCTTTACTCGCCCATTCGCTCATATATTAGGAAAAACAACAACAAATCCTTTGTTGGACAAAGAATGGACTTTCATATATATATCGGGTTTGATCGGGTTGAGATCGGGTTATTTGGTGGATATATATACCCAAACCATCAATTTCTTTAAGTTGGAGCGTCCAGTAAATGTTTGGACGTAATTTAATTTTGGGCGGCCACGACTTGATTTAAAAATCGGTGACCGCCAATTTTAAATCTCTTCCGCCTACCAAAAAGGTGTGTTAGCACAATAAAACAATTTAACATTTTCACTTACCCAAAAAAAATATGCTTAAACAAAATCAACTGCCTTTATAGGACTTTCTTCTTTCTTTTGTTTTTTTTTTTTTATAAATATATTTTTCACTACCCAACTTCTGGGATTTTGTACCATGCAATAGAAATTTAACACTGGGACTTTTATTTTTTTATTATTTTTTTTTTTGTGCACTCGGTGTGTCTCGGGTGGCTTTCTGATTTCAAATAATCCACCAGATCCCTTCCTACCATTCGAATAATTCCGTTGAGCAGATCGTACGAGGGTCTTATGTACCTTTTTTTTGTGGTGTAGCCGCTATTTGAATTACTCGTGTATAATGCGACCTATACGTCTTCGTGTACCTTCTATGTACAAAGGTTCATTTTATTGATATTTTATGGTAGGATGGAGCATTTACAGCGGGTCTGCGTCTCCGCAAAAAAAACTTATCAAAGACACGAACGAGACGAACAAACTCGGTACATTGTTATTGTGAATGTACCTTTGTGACCTGACAGATTGGACGAAATTTCGAAAACAAACATAAAGTGACAGGTACGGAGGGACATTGATCTCATTTCTTGTACATTTTACTTTATGTCTCTTTTCCTTCACATTCAGGTGACCATTACATGGAACCACATGTTTTCCAATCCCAATTCATCAAGTTGCGGCAAAAAGAACTCGTTGATCATTGCTCTGTAGCGCTTACCATTCACAGTAACCGTTTGGCCCGCGACGTCTTCGAAGAAAAAAGGTCCGATGACTCGTCCAGCGAAAACAGCACACCATACAGTGACTTTGAGCGGGTGTAATGGTTCTTCGTAGGTTACACGCGGATTTTCAGTGACCCAGAAGCGTAAATTTTGCTTATTTACGTACCCGCTAAGATGGAAATGGGCCTCATCACTCATGATTATTTTTGATGAAAAATCATCTTCCTCTTGGTGGTGATTAAGGATGGCTTGAGCGTATGTTAGACGCGATTGGCGGTCAGCAGCTAACAGCTGATGCACCGTCTGGACTTTGTACGGAAACATCTTCAAATCTTGTACCAAAATTCGCTGTAAAGACTGTCGACTGATACCCATTTTCGTGGCACGTCGTCTGGTCGATATCGACGGCGCTTCCATGACATCTTCGGCTACAGCAGCAATATTCTCTGCAGAACGGCTACTCCGGGGTCTGCCACGCCTGGCAGCATCTCGTGTTGTGCCAGTCTCTTCGAGGCGAGCGGCTAAACGTCGCAGTGTTTCACCAGTAGGCTTTGGACGGCTAGGAAATCTGCGACGAAATTCACGTTGTGCCAAAGTCACCGACCGATTATTGCCCAAATAAATAGTCACCAATATTCCGCGTTCTGGAGCAGTGTAGCGTAACATTGTTTATTAACGTGTATTTCGTGTGCTTACTACACAAATGTCAAAACAGAACTGACATTAGGGGCCAATCGCAAAATTTATAGCATTTTCTGATAGGAGGATTACTTTTGCGCTACCTTGTATTACGTAAAAATTGAAGAAAATTTTATTTCGCAACTTCTGTCAGATTCGATTCAGATATTCGATTACACTTATGTCATTTTCCAAAAGATTATTTCAGTCAATTCACAGAAAGGAAAGAAACCGTTTCTAATATCATATTTTGATTTCATCATTCTCACTGTTTCACTTTGGTCATATAACTGCGCCCTGTTTCTTTAAATCATTGTTGCCATCAAAACAAATCACTTCATTGTCAAGCGTACAATTTCATTTTCAGATGATATTCCGTGATGTTGCAGTTATTCAAAATTGTTGATGTCACTTTCCCCCAAACCCCTGTTCAAAGGCTGTCACAAGCTCTGCCATCACGAAAATCTCCCCAGCTTTCACAAGTTTCAGCGATGACACCACAAAAACTCACGATAAAAAAATACTACCCGTACAATGAAAAACCGAAGGCGGTTTTTAAATTTGCAATCCACTGTGTCACAAACTTTTTTCAGACTTCTTTCGTTTTCCTATCTTGGATTTGTTTGGATGTATGTGTGGATGCCAAATGCACAGATATTAACTTGACGAATTTTGTTGTCACTTTTTGAATTGCGAGCGATTTGCGAATGAAAAAGAAACCAGTGCAAAATTAGCCCTAAATTTTGGTATACATCAACCAGCGTTATACAGTCCTCTTAAAGTTTAAACGAAATTTGTTGGATAGTCCTTCAAGTCCTTCACCATCTTTTTTAATTACTTTTATCTTCGCTATTTTTTTGCGAGAGCATAAGCGCTTTGATATGAAGCAAACTCTACTTTCTCGACCGTTTTTCGCTTCGCAATGCATCATCCTAACATACCCATCACTCACCAAAGTTCCATTTGAACTAAAAGGCTACCCAAAAACCCATTGACATTATTTTGCAATTTTGTTGTCTCTGTTTCCAGAAATTTCTTCGTGGATGCCCATCAATTATCCAGGAGAATTCGGTATAGAATGTTGTTTAGATTATATCATAAGAAAATGTGAGTAAAAGTGTACTTTTGAAAACATAATACAATTGGGTGAGCCACAAATAGAGAGCATGAGAGTCTTTTTCAGGTACATAACTCTTGCGCGTTCACTCGGGAGAAGTTGATAGATTTATAAATTGCACTTCAGGTACAGAATGATGCAGTATGACATGTCAAATAAAATGGCAACCTCATATATTTTATTTTAGACATTGCTACTTTTACCCAAACACTCTAGTAGAGTGAAGTATCTACAGTGCTGTTGGTACCGCAAAGTTATCCAAAGTAATCCAAATGTGTCAACTTCTTCTATTTATGTTGTCGTTGAGCTTAAAGTATTAAATTTGATTTTTTGTTTGTGTGTCCACAATTGAGAATTTTCTAGTTATTTGTTTTGGGTATTGTTTGGCATTAATCTAAAAAAAATTAAAAATTATATATCGCTTCAAAAATAAGTTAATTAATTCGCTGTTTGTAGTTCGCACAATAAATGCCTATTTTTTTAGGCATTTACTACCAATGTGATGGACTTGGAGAAGTGTGTAAAAAGCCGGACAACAGATATACAGTATGTCTGTGCGGATGCGTCATATGTCATCCGTCATTCATTCTGTTATATAAAGTACGCGCCTTAAAGTTAGGTGGTGCAAGAGGCCCTTTTTTAAATTCAGGTTCATCAGATTCAGAGTTAGACTATCTCATGACACCTCATCGTGCACCTCATTACACAGGCACACATGTCCCTGCACATCAACAGCTGCACCGTTTGAAAAGTTTTTCATTTAAATAAAGCTAATCGTTTTCTTATGAGGCTTTGCATCAGCAGAGTTTGAATGGCCTATAACTTTTGGAAGAGTGGATTGGAGAGACAGCCACACATAACCTTAATGCTTGAGTAGGCGCACAAACTCATTCGAGATCGAGATTCGGCTCAATCAGGCAACTACATAAAGGGTTCGCCATCTAACGTTTTTTTTTTCAACTAGTGCTTATTTCGCGAATGGTAACACTTAGCTCATGTCTGATTAGACAGATAATTGGTTTTATCCTTCCGCTGAACGAATATGGTTGTGTATACGCTTTAACAACGCTGGGAAATATTGCGACATTACTTTGAAAATCATGGTAATGTTGCAGATTGTGTGCGAAAATTGCGTACGGATTTTGGAAGAAGTGAAGCACCGTCAGCTCCGTATGTTCGTTATCTTGTGAAAAAAGTGAAAGAAACTGGCATCCTCATCGATAAACCAAAGCGTGAAAAGACAAAAAACAAACAAAGGCAGAAAGTGTGCGTGAAGCGCCATCAACATCAATTCACCGTCGTTCTCAACAATTGAACATTTTGGAGACATCAGTGAGACGAATTTTGCAAAAAGACCTTGGTATGACGCCATACAAAGTCCAATTGGTTCAAGAGTTGAAGCTAACTGACCATCCAATGCGTTTTCGCTTCGCTAAGTGGGCCTGCGATCGACTTAGAGAGGATGCCTATTTTGCCAAAAAAATCATCTTTTCAGATGAAGCTCATTTTGATCTTGGCGGGCAAGAGTGAGGAATGAGCAAGGAGTGGCCTTTACAGTCAATAGCGATCGTTATCGGGCCATGTTGAACGAATTTTTGTTCACAAAAGTTGACGAGGAGGATATTGGCAATATTTGGTTTCAACAGGACGGCGCTACCTGCCACACAGCCGAAGCTACACTTGATGTTTGAATTTTTGAAGATCGCATTATCAGCCGCAGAGCTGATGTCGTTTGGCCAGCGCGGAGCTGCGATTTGACACCGTTGGACTATTATTTGAGGGGTTCCGTAAAAGATAAGTGTTACGCCGACATGCCAGAGACAATTGACGCTTTAAAGGACAATATTCGTGAAGCCATTGGTGAAATACAGCTGCACACAATCGATAATGTGCTTAAAAATTGGACCGATCGTGTTGGCTACTGCATGGCCAGCCGAGGCAGCCATTTGAATGAAAGTATTTTCCATTATTAACCGAAGGGATTGTACTTTCAAAAAAAAAGGTTATTTGACGGACTCTTTATATTTATAAAACAAAAATTTATAGAAACAATTCGCTCTTGCTTTTGTATTACTCAAGTCATGCCCGGGGCCCACACCACAGTATTTGTATGTCCTCTTAAAAATTCACAAAACATCTATAATACCCTATTCCCACCGCACTTAAATTTGAGGTTTCCACAAAAAGTTTTCGAAATCTCGTCAAAGCATTCACACCGAACACTACCTGGGTTTTGTTTGACGTTTCAGTCAGCCATCGAAAAATAAAGCAAATAAACAATTATTGCGTTCAAATTGCAAGTGCACTGCAAGTCCAATATGAGCTAACAACGCCTATGTCTTCATATAATTCGCGTGATCGTCGTTCAAGAAATCTTTATGCTGACTCTTAGGTAACTTCCAGTTGACTTGTAACTCACAATCAGTTGAAAATCTGTCAAGCGCTTGTCAACTGCTTTGTGGAACTTGTGGAATGTGTTAAGAGGTGCGTTTGCTTCGACAAACTCACCGTTGAAACCAGATTCTGAGGATGTTTCATCGAAACCTCATACAACAACGTGGTTTGGAAATCTGAAAAATGTTTGGGAAACCTCCTGATTTCGTTGGAGGTTGCAGGAGTTTTTGCCATCCTCAGATTTCAATGCCGTGTGAAAAGGGTATAAAGACTGAAATTAATTTCATTTAATTAGGCGTAGGAGAAGTTCACTTTTTTTTTGGTTCAAAGTCTAATTATTGAATTAATTGGTCTTACAAACTCAAAACCAAATAAAATAACCAAAATCCGTTCAGCCGTTCGCTGTGTAGATCCAGTCAAAACAATTTCAGCTTTGTTTTATATTAGCAGAGATATGCTTACCGAACCCGTGCATTTAATGTTATGTAGTACAGCAATTCATACGGACATAGTAAAATTTTATATTCACTACATAGTTGCCACCTGACTCGCAGAATAGGCTTCCAAAAAGTGTGCTCTCATTATTATTCCCATCCAGGCAGGAATGAGAGTTAGACTCTCTTATAAAAGACAATGAAAAATGTATCTTCACAGATGGATCTAAAATAGACTGGAGTAGGAGTGGCAGTATTTGCATGACTTGAAGATTTACGAAATCCGTTCTCCTCCCTTATACATGCAGTGTCCTGGCAAGTAGAGAGTCAAGTAAATTCCCCGTAAATAACTCAAAAGTCACTTACTTACTTACTTAACGGGCTCTCGACCCGTGAAGAGTCCATGCCTAAGATACGGCATCTTTCTATCCTATGCGATCCCAAGCACGCTTTTTTTCTTTTCTGGAGCGTTGTTGTCCATTCGATGTGGCCGAGCCAATGTAGTCGATGAGTTTTGGCTTTTCGGACTACATTCACATCTTGGTACAGCTCTTAGAGATCGCGGTTGTATCTTCTCCTCCATTCGCCCTCCTCGCGCACAAGACCAAATATCCGTCGAAGGATTTTTCTTTCAAAGGATCCCAGTATTATGTCTCCTTTCCGGCTTATGGTCCAGCACTCGGCGCCGTATAGTAGAACTGGCAGGATAAGGGTTTTGTAGAGCATGCACTTTGTCCTTCGAGTTAGGAGTTTTGAACGCAAACTGTCGAAAGTCAGCCCGCTATTAAGTCCCATAATTTAATTATAACCTTATCCGAGCTTGCCAAGAACTACATCAATCTTTGATATCACTCTTCTCTGCTCACCCTGCCCTAGAAGTATTGGGATGAATGAGTAGTGCTGGCCAGTCGTGGCTTCACTCTTTGCGAATTGTTCAACGAATTCAATATTGCTAAAACACAATTGGCCGTACCAATAAACAAATTTTGTTGTCGGATAATCGTTAACTGTAGGGTTAAATGTTAATGGTCAGAAAGCCATGTTTATGTCTAACATTAACTCTAATATTCATTCTGTCGTAATTCATTCTGCAACGGAATGTTGCCGTGCATTCATTTTTTTTTTGTATCAAATAAACGTATAGTAATATATTTTGGAGTAAATAGAATTAGTCGGAGCAATTAAGTACGATTTTTGTTGTTCAGCTTTATCAAATAAAAATGTATATGAAAAATACAAAGCATGAATAAATAGTCCAATTAGCGCAGGAAAAGGATACAAATTGTGAATTTTCGCAACAAATTCAAACAGTTTCCTTTTGTACAAATTAGTGTTTAACTGAACGTATATCGAAGTAATTCCGTTCCGAATGGGTTCTAAATTTTCCAAGATATTTCTTAACATACTTAATGCGATTAGAACTTCTGGTAGGCCTTCCGCATATGTTACAACTTTCGTTTTCTACAAAAAACCAAGCACAGTGTCACATATAAATATTTCCAAAAAATTAAAAGCACTAAAAGGTATGAAAAAAATTATTTCATTTAAAGCACGATGGCAACACAAGTCACATTGACAGAACTCAAATCCTGACACACAGAACCGATTTGTTGCTTCATTCGTTTCTACACCTATACCAAATTCTCCACCATGATTTTTTATTTTGATGTGTGTGCCATCAACTGCTCCTGTACATTGGGGAAATTGTGCAATTCTGGTTAAAATGGGCCCTTTTCGGGAGGTTGCCGATTCGTCAACTAGCATCAGATCCATACAAATATCTTCGTCTTGACTTGAATTCATGTTTAATTACTTAACTTCTTCACCTTATTTTTAAAGTACCTCTGTTTGAAAACAATATCAGATGTTTTGACAAATAGATTTGACAGCAAATGTAATAGATTCAAAAAATAGTTCATGCACTAGTAAAGGTAGAGGTCAAATTATTTATTGGTACCATTTTAAATATGCTGTACATTTTAATTTAAACTGGCAGTCAACTAATAGTCGACATTAGTGATTGATTATTAGTAAGGCCGAATATCTCATCAGTACGGGCGACTGGCCGAAAGGAATCCTTAGCATATCATACAACACTTCTTGCAGTAGTGGCGGTGATGCAAACGAAAATGTGTTTTATTTTTACTTTCAATCCAGATATCCGGACTTAGCCTAAGCCAGATATTAAACTCTAGGCAACCTCATCAATATTTTAAATTCCACTAGATGGCTTTGAGAACCTTATATACCTTTTTATACCTTTGTACATTCAAATTCTATTTATTTTCACCACCCAATAAAGGCCATACAACTGTTGTACATGTTTTATTTTGAGTTTATTATGTTAAAGAAAATATATGCAGTTTTTATTTCCTTAGGGGGGAGGCAAAATAAATAATCTATTAAATGAAAATACATTCGTCCCTGCCTAAATAAAAAAAATGCTTTTACTAGTCAAATGTTTACCATAAATAAGCTTATCAATCTTAATTTTAACTACCCCCAATCCATAAAGGAATCAGCAAATTTAACATGCAAATCCGGTATGCCTTTCATTTCATTATTTTTTTTGCCTAAAATATTACGTATTCGCCTTAGCGTCATTTGGTATGCGTGAAATTTTAGTATTTGTAGTTTAGCTGAATCCTTTGCAATTAAGACAACTGACAACACAATGAAAATAGATCCCTACGCGAGTGATGCGGTCTAGATGAGCTATGGACACATATATGTGCGAGGCAATCACCCAAGGCACAAACAGAAATTTTTTTTTTTAACCCAAACTCAAGGAGTAAAATTTTTATTTATTTTAAATTTTTGTAGCTGGCAGATGTTTGCAATATTGTGACAGTCCAATAATAAATCCAAAAAGTTTATTATTAAGGACTTGTTTCTTTCCATCTGGAATTTTGATTCCCATGTTGCGATGTTTCAGTTACTGTAAACAACGATGGTACACCAAACTCAGCTTAGCCTTCGAAGCAGAGGAGCTAACTGCCATTAATATATATTAACAGGATCATCATAGAATTTCCACTGGAATACATTTTGCTTTTGCATTATCCTGCCCTTTATATTGCTACTCGCCTTTTGATAGTCATGGAGTTATGTACGAGTAGTTCTTTGGAAGGCAAGCGCAGTCATGAGTTCGTAAAGGACTTTAGACTAATTAGCTTGACATCTTCCGTATTTAAAGGACTTGAAGATATCCTAGATCTCTACATGCGTTTGTTTGATTAGTGCAATAATTGAAAGGACGTTGGGTAGGATTAGCGCTTGATTTGCGTTAACCCAAACAAAGCAGAACTGATACTCTTCACTACCAAAAACAAAATACCAACCTTCCGACTTCGCTGTCTTAATAACCAGATTCTCTCACTATCCTACAATCATTTAAGACCCTAGGCCAAACTGGAGACTGAATATCGAACACCAGGTGCTAAAAGCTAATATCGCTCTCTATGCATGTATCAAAACATCTGGTTAAGGGTGGGGACTCAAACCCAGTATTCACTTAGGGGTCCCTGATATGGTGGACCGCTCTGAGTAAAGTTTATAATATCAGTAAGCTAAGCAGAGGTCTGAAAACGGCTCCAATCGGGGACACAGGGGCCTCACGGGCAAGCCCTACCGAGGCACTCAATGTGATACTTGGTATCCTACCCTTGAATATATTGGCAATATCCTTAATTTACGCAGGAACGTAGAATCAATATCTCCTGACAACATTATACCCAACATCTACTCTCAGAAAACATTCTCTGCAGAATTTCCTTCCAGATCGGTTCTGATCCTTCCGGGTCCCGAATTCATTTCAACCAAGAAAGTGTTCAAGCTCATCGAGGAGTGTAGGGAGATATTGACCGGGGCTGGCCGCCCGTTTAGAATCATTTTTAACTGGTTTCGCGACATGGGAACATTGCTGGGAATGAGAAAGACGATAAGCTAGCCTCCCTACAGGGATGTGCGGAGGTAACCTAACCCTTATGACGGGGTTATCCTCCCCACACTTTTCGGCGGAGGCAGAGTCTATATGGAGAAGTCTAACAAATTGCGTAATTTTAAAGAAGATTTGGCACAAATTCCAATGGATATCAATGAAATTCTTTATTCCTGTGAAAGTATGTTCAATGCCATTATGTATGGAACTCGATTTCTTTTGCATGGCCACCACGGGCACGCTTGCAGAAGTCCAGACGCTGAACCCAATTTTCGACGGTTTTCAAGCTTAAATCGGCCGATACTGCTGCAATTTCACGTTCGATATAGACAATAGACTTGACATAGCCCCACAGGAAATAGTCTAACGGCTTCAAATCGCACGACCGAGGCGGCCAAGCGACTATACCATTTCGTGAGATAACACGTTCTCCAAACTTGGTTTCCAATAAATTGATTGTGACATTCGCTGTGCGGCTTGTGGCTCCGTCCTGTTAGAACCACATGTCCTCCAAGTCCATATCATCCAATTAGGGCCAAAAATATTCTGTTATCATTGAACGGTAGCGATTCCCATTCACAGTAACGTGCCGGTCTTGATCAACACGGAAGAAGTACGGCCCATACACCACACCAAACCGCAATGATGACTCATGGAGTACGTGTAGATTGCTGCCTGATCAATACCGTATATTTTGTTTATTGACGAAGCCATTCAGCCAGAAATGAGCCTCTTCGCTGAAGATGATTTTTCGATGAAAATCCGAATCATTTTCAAGTTGTTGCTCAGCCGAACATACGACGCTTCTGGTGGTCAAGCGGCTTCAGTTCTTGCGTCAATTTAATCTTGTAAGGATGTAGGCCAAGATCTTTTCGCAAAATTCGCCACAACGACGTCACAGAGATGCCCAACGCTTGAAAACGACGTGTGAGAGATACATTTGGGCTTTCTTCAACTGAAGCCTCAGCGGCAGCAATATTCTCGGCACGGGAACATTTTGTACTGTGCCTGCGGATCCAAATTTTTCGCCTAGACGCTCAATTGTTGATCTGCTAGGACGACTATGACGACCATAAATTCGACGTAGCGTTCTTAACTTTGAGGCCACTGACTCCGAATTTCGTTAGTAAATTTAAATAATTTCGACTCGTTGTTGGCTCGTACATCTTTCCATCATGAAATGGCAAACCTTACTGAGGGGAATTGTCAAAAGAGCGGCAAGAAATATGGCGTCGTTTGCTGTACCTGTCGCTCTACTTTTGTAGCGTCCCTGTTGAAAAACCATGTACGTGCAATCCTTGTTTGGTTTTTATAGCATATTTTTGGTGAATTATATTTCCCTCTAGAGTTATTAGTTTTATATTATTTAAAAAGCGCCATAACATAACCATCAAACGTGTCACCTTTATAAGTCAATTCAAGGTGGCAGTAAAGTTTTTGATACGCATAAAGGTGACGAAGAGCCCATTTTGCAAAACGCCGACAGTAAAAGATGGTAAAATTTTTGAAATGGTACATTCACTTAAGGGAATTTCACGTACGATTTCATTATACAACTGCACCCTTACAATAGCAAAAAGCCTGTTTAATAGTCCTTATTTATCACCTATTTAAATCGAATTAAACTCACACAAACGAGCTATTTTATATATATATGAAAAAAAAACCCAGACAACATTATTCTTAATACACAGTTCTATTCTTTGTTGGTGTCAAATTTTATTGTCTACTCCTCCCGATGGGAAATATAAATTACTAGCTTGTGGAATCTCTTGCTTTGGAAAACATAATACAGCCATGTACTTTTAAATGCACATATATACCGACATTCTTTGTATTATTATCTTGTAACACGCAACGCAAGTCTAACACTTTTAACAGATTTTGCCACGCGATATATGAAATACGTACATATGTAAATATTTTTTACCGAACAGGCAAACATTTTCATGAGTAAGATGTATATCTTACTGATGTCGCACTTTTTGTGATATTTTCTTTTTTTTTTTTGTGAATGGAGAACCATGGTGGGTGGAACATAATGGGCTAAGGGATTTATTGAAATCCTTTTTATGCCCTTTCTATTAGCTTTGACATAATAAATTTGGGGCAAATATTTATGTAGGTTCGACTGAAAAGCGTAGCTATATTTTTAATCAATATATAGACAGTTATGTAGGTTTGGGCACGTCCATCCTGTTGGAAAGTCATAAAAGTTTGGCTAGAAACTTATCATCTTCATTGTGAGCTAAAGGTTGTTGATGTCAGCTGGCAGGTTCCTATTGATCGAACAAATTGTAGCTCCACAGTTAAGTGACAGATTGAAATATCTTGAATCCCGAAAACTTCTTAATGACCGGCAGTACGGTTTTCGCAGCAACAGGTCCACTGGTGATTTGATGACATATCGAACCGAAAAGTGGAACCAATCTATTCACCACGGTGGTGAAAGCAAGGTCGTTGCGCTTGATATTTCAAAGGAATTTGACAGAGTTTGGCATCAAGCTCTCTTGTCGAAAATGCGTGCATTTGGGATCGATGTTAACCTTCTTCAATGGATTAGAAATTACCTTTCGGACCGTTCAATACAAGTTGTTTTGGACGGTTTCAAGTCTGAAACTTATCAAATAAATGCTGGTATTCCCCAAGGCTCCGTTTTGTCTCCGACTCTCTTCCTCATTTTTATCAATGACCTCCTGTCTGTCACTTCTAATCCAATCCATTAATTTGCTGATGACAGTGCCCTCAGCTTTACATATTCGTTTCCTGGGCAACGCCCCTCATCTTCGGGCGTTGAACTGGAACGGCAACGTATGTTAAGCTCATTGAATTCCGATCTTGACAGCATACTTTGGGGTTAAACCAACAGAGTGGAATTTAATGCTTTTAAAACGCAGTGCTGTCTTCTGTCATTGAAGCGTAACCCTAATTCTCTGCCATTATCCATGGATTGCACTTGCATCGCTGAAACCGAACGACTTTCCATTCTCGGTATGTGTGTTGATGACAACCTTCGTTGGAATGACCACATATTCGATGTCGCCAAGAACGCTGCGAAATGTCTAGGCTTCCTTAAGCGTTGCAAGAAATATTTCACCCCTACTGATCTGGCTAGAATTTATAAGGCGTTTATTCGCCCCAAACTCGAGTACAACGCTCATATCTGGTCTGGTGCACCAATTACAGCTCCAAATAGCTACTTGACAGGATTCCAAAACGTAAAATTTATTGGCGATCGAGACATCGCGAAATCACTTGACTCTCTTAGTCATCGTCGTAATGTCTCCTGCCAGTTATTGTTTTATCGATACTACCATCACAAGTGCTCAAACGAAAAAGCGAGTTGCATTCCACCTCTACAGCAATTGAACCGCAATACTCGCCATGCTAGGAATGCACATCAGTTCACCCTTAAGCCTGTATTCGGACGTACAGTGAAATACTAGGATTCGTTTCTTAACCGTACAACGCGAATGTGGAATGCTCTACCACGCTCTGTGTTTACAGTTTACAGACATTTAAAACCAACGTGCATCGGTATCTCCTTTTTACTAATCCTTCAGTTCCCTAATGCCCGCACTGTGTTACTGCATTATAAGGATATCCAAAATCCCTTTAGTGCGCGTACATTATAAAAAAAAAATTGCCAGGGACTTGTTGGTTAAGGCCCAGGTCCACCCCGGACTGTAGCGCCACCTTAAGTATGTGAGTAAGTTTATACTTTAGATTTCGTTTCTTTGAAATTATCATGTCCTTCATAGGCAATTCAAAAATTGTTTTTTTATAGATTTAAGACAAAGCTACTAATACTATTTGGAACTACAACACACGGTTCTATTCCACTCAAGAGTTGAGCTATATCAAATTTAAAGTAGAGTTCCATTGTTCCTGTTCGCTTCCTCTATTTTTGTTGGAAGTTTTATGTGAACTTAACTTGGTTATGTTTTGTGAAGTGTTTCGGACACGTTTGATCTGCTCATAATTTTGATAAAAAAGAAGTGTGCAGTGATATCATCAATATTCAAATGTTCGAATGATCCTTACGACGGGTATAGGCAGGTCCATTTTGATGGTGACGTGAAACGCCAAACGAAATAAGGCCAAATTCCAAATTTCACTTTCAGGAACGAAATAAGACCAATTTGGCTTTATTACACTATGCAAAGCGAAATAATGTCAAAAAATTAACGGAAATAAAACCAAACAAATCTAATGCAATATGCGGGGGCATGGTGCCCTCTGCAACCCCCCTGCTTGGTTTCTCGGTTAGATTTGGAATATGTGGGAAGTTGGGTATATGCAAAGATTTTTTGGGTTTAAAAAAAAGTTTGCATATAGCCAACCTCGTGCCTACTCCAAATCTAATAGTGAAAGCCAGTAGGGTGGTTATGCTGCCCCCCTCCCCCCCAATATTTAATAACCTTCACGAAATCAATAACAATTATAATTTTAAAAACGAAATAATGACAATTTTTTTTTTATTTGGCTTTATTTCGTTTGGCGTTATTTGACGCCACCGATTTTGATCTATTAAACCGGCATTTGGTCATTTAGTGTAAACAGAAAAACGTTTGCTACCCGCATGATCACCAAACATATGATGACGAAATAATTTTCAGCCAAACAGTTGGATCACGAAAACATTTTTGACGACTGTACAAATTAAATTCAACTACATTTGTTGTTTAAAAAAAATATTTTTTTATTTTTGGAGAGAAGCTCCGTTTTATTTGAAATCTAAATTACAACTGACTACAAAACTAACAATAGAAAAATATCTTAACTAGGAACCGCCAGCGTACGTGAGGGAATTCGCTGATTCGACTAAGTCGACCAGCTCAACGGGTGCATTACCTTGCACGAAGGAATGTGCAGGTATCATGTGCTGGATGCAGTGCGAAGTGTGGGAAAAATGTGGAGTGTGACAATCTTGACCGGATGCTCGTGGAGGTATTAATATTACGGGAATTAGCGTGTGTTGTGTTAACTCTTCCCTGTTGAAATTCAAACGTCCTCGTTTGACCTCAAAAGAAGGGTATTTGGCTGATCCTAGTTGGCTTGGGTGTTACCGGATGTTTTGGTGAGCTTACAGGGTTTTCGGTATGAATCTCGGGTGCTTCCTTGCTTATTGATGGGCTCTGGGGTATCGGTGTTGTTTGCTTTGGGTCCAGATTGGTGGTAATGTTGATTTGGCGGTTTTTTCGGAGAGTGAACATTCTTATGACAATAACTATGATCACCACTATTAGGATGGTAATTAGACTAGAGTTTATTACCAGATGTTGGTTGTCTTCTTCCTTTATCTTCTCAATGTATCTGGTGTTTTCAAGATGTAACTCTTTCATCATCTCCAACGTTAATAGCTCTTCATACCTTTCCCCATGTGAATCAGGTTGTACTATTGCTGGTAGTGGTTTTGATCCAGGAATTTCGTAGGAAACATAATTTTGTTTGTCTATAGTTATAGATACATTGTGGTATTGTACGATGAAGGATCCTGTAAGGTTGATAGCATCGCCGTTGACTAGGATTGATCCGTTGTATTTGTTTAAAAGTAGAGTCCCGGGGAGTATTTCTTCTACGCTGGGTATGTGTTGATTGTTGATTTCGGTGCAGTTCGATTGGCGGCTCCGTAGTAAATTTGGAATACAATCATTTTCACTTATCTCTACAATTTGATTACGCTTACAGATAGTAAGATTGTTATAAGTTTTACATTTTTCTTTTATGCCATATATTTGGCTATTACATCGTAATATATGATTAAATGATACTCTGGTAATAATGTTGTTTCTTTTAATTGGTTTAATTAATATATTTCGACATGGTTTTAATTGGGTAACAGGTATACTTATGATATAAAGTAGGGTTGATATATTGGTAGCTATTTTGACATCTGCAAATTCAAATGCCTCTTCTAGATTCAGATATGGTATTTCATTTCTTTCAAATGTTTCTTTTGCTAAATTTATTTCCGAATTTGATAAGATAAATGAGTTTACGATATCTGCCTTTGCCCAGTGTAGAGCATAGTTAACATTAGTTAATTCTTCCTTAATTACATCTAATTTATATTTAATATTTATAAAATATTCGTCCTTTAAATTTGAATTCTTTTTAATTGAGTTAACAATACTATTTGTAATATTTGTAATTTCATTTATTCTTTCGGACGTTAATTTATTAATAACAATTTGCTTATCATTATTGTTTAAAAGGTTGTTCATTTTTAATTTTATTATTTGAAAGTCTCCGTGGTCTGGATTTCCAGCTATCCATTTCCACGCGCTCCCAATAAAATTTAATGATCTCTGTTTCCTTGGTTTTGGTTTTAGACGGATGAGAAGGTTCTGGAGGTTGGAGATTTCGTGGGATAATAGAGGGAATAAAGGGTCTTTTTTGCTCATGTGTTTCTGAATATTAAGTTCGATGTCCCCAATAACTTTCGCGTACAATTCCAGGTCTATAACGTGTATAAGATTAAACGTACCTGTCTGCAATTTTGACACACCTAGGCTCAGTGTGACCAGTTTCGAATTGGAGTAATCCAGGATCTGAATATCCGCGGCGAACAGAGGCAAGAACGACCTGTTGGGGAATTTAATGCTTTATAAGGCTTTTATGAATTTCTTTTCCTGACTTTGTTATAATAATGGTATTTTTGTTTTCACCAACTATTTCCTTCCTATATCTTGGGGTAAGTTTATTGCCTATTCGTTTATTTATTTTTACATATATGACGTCTCCTACAGAATAGTCTTTCAGAGGTGATCTTTTCCTATTATGATAGTTTAAATCTGCTGCCTGTTTATTTTTAATTCTCTCAACAACTTCCTTTCTTTCTAAATCGAGCTGCTCAGGGTTATTTAGTTTATTTTTGCCGAAGAAAACTTCTATGGGTTTTCTTCTTGTTGTAGAGTGTATAGACCTATTGTATTCATAAACGGACATGTCCAGTAATTCTGAGAAAGTACTGTGATTTTTTTTTGCTTTAATGCAACGCATTAGTTCAGAGAGCGTGGAATGAAACCTTTCCACCTGTCCGTTAGCAGAACTTGTGTAAGGAGGGATTTTAAAAACTTTAATTTTGAAGAGGCTTTCCAGCATAAATGAAACAGAGCTCGAGCTTAGGGATTTCTCATTGTCCACTACTATTGTTTCCGGTACGCCAAGAGCCAATATGATTTCCCTGAGTGGTTGTTTCACATCTTCAGTAGCTCTGGACTTTAAAATTTTAGTTAATGCATACTTAGAGAATTTATCGATAGCGGTCAGAATTATTTTCCCGTCAGTAAAATAAATATCTATGTGCGCGATTTGGCCGGGGAATTGAGGAATAGGGGTTGGTTGAAATTCGGGTTTTTCGGGCGTGCGATCATACTTGTTCTCGATACAGACGCTACAATTCCTGGAGACTCTTTTAATTTTTGCAGTCATGCCTGGAAAATAATATGTTTTCAAAATTTGGGCTTTATTCTCTCTCTCGTTCCGATGCGCACGTTGATGAGTATCAATTATAATTCTATCCTGATCTGACTCATTAGTTACATCCTCTACTTGTATTTGGGTGAACCTTATTTTATAACTGCTAAAATGTAAAGGGTAAATTCTTTGAATCATTCCCATTATGGCTTCTTCGGTTTTAATACCATTGACTACTGATGGGTTTAAATGTTTCTTCAGTAGTTTTATGAGACTATCTTGGGTAAACGTTGGTTCTGAAATTTGGTGGCGATGGTAGGTTGGGAAAACAATTTTGAAGTCTATAGAGGAGTTCGGATTGACTTTAATGAAAATCTGATTTTTAAATGCATTAATAGGGACCTCAACATTGGGAATAAGGTTTTCGGGTGAACTTTCGCCACTGTGCAGCGTTGACGTGAGTGAATTAATATTTGATAAATTCGGTGTTCGCGAGAGGGCATCGGCTACAACGTTAGTCTTGCCTGGTTTGTACAATAATTCGTAATCGAATTCTTCCAGGAATGCCTTCCATCTCTTTAACTTATTATTGTGGTTTTTATTGCTAAGTGCAAAAGTTAAGGGCTGATGATCGGTGATAATCTGTACTTTTGCTGATCCGTATAGGTAGCTTCTAAGTGCACCCAATGCCCAAAATATTGCCAACATTTCCTTTTCATTTGTGGCGTACATTTCTTCGGCTTTACTGAGTGTCCTAGAAATGAAGGTGATAGGCCTATCGTCTTGCGACAAAACGGCTCCTATCGCAAATTGGGATGCATCTGTTGTGAGTTGAAATACTTTTCCAAAATCAGGGTACATTAGTATTAAATCTGTTGAAGTTAAGGAATTTTTTAATTTTTGAAATGCTTCTAATGCTTCGCTGTTAAGGTGAATTTCTTTTTTACTTGATTGTACTTTGGACGTACGTCCATCTTCCCCTCTTAAAAGAGCGGTCAGCGGTTTTGCCAACTTGGCATAGTCTCTTACAAAACGGCGGTAGTAGCCAGAGAGACCAAGGAAGGAACGTAAGTCCTTCAAAGTTTTTGGTGCGGGGAAGTTTGTTATTGCTTCGACTTTTAATGGGTTGGTACGAATTCCGTCGGGGGATACCACGAAGCCTAAAAATTCCACTTGCTTCTCAAAGAATCTACACTTGTCTAATTGAACTTTCATCCTCGCTCTATTAAGAGTGTGAAATATATTATGAATGTGTCTAACGTGGTCGTTTTCAGTTTGACTAAAGATAATTATATCGTCAATATAGACAAAACATATCTTTCCTATGTATTCACGTAGAATATCGTCGAGGGCCCGCTGAAAGATGGATGGTGCATTTTTAAGGCCAAACGGGAGTCTTACAAACTCGTACTTTCCATTATTAATGGAGAAAGCCGTTTTTTCTACGTCAGATTCCTTAAGGGGAATCTGGTGGAAACCACTTTTTAGGTCAAGGACCGTAAAAAATTTATTTTTCCCCAGTTGGGAAAGAACCTCATTGATTTCCGGAATAGGATAGCGATCTGCGATTGTGACCAGATTCAATTTTCGGTAATCGATTACTACCCTGTATTGCTTGTTACCCTTAGAGTCGGGTTTTTTAGGTACAACCCAAACAGGAGAGTTGTACGGAGATCTGGATGGTCTGATAATTCCGTCCTCGAGTAGTTGATGAATTTGACTCTCAACTTCTTCTTTTAGAGGCATGGGGTACGGGTAGTACCTTGTGTAGATGGGAGAATCCGTGGTTGTGCGGATTTCACCCACAACTGTTGTTGTGTAGGTCAATTTCTCGTCCGGCTTAGAGAATAACGATGCGCATTCTTTCACAAGTGAATCGATAGCATTCTTCTGGGAGTTGGACATATGGTCAGTTTGTATGTCTAAGTTATTTATTGCTTGAGAGGGTTTTTGTTTAATTCTTATTTTCAGACCATTTTTAATTTCCATATAGTTTTGCTGAGTAAAAATTGTGGCAGAGAGTTCTTTGAGACTATCGTTGCCAAGTATGGCATCGAAAGATTTAAGTGATGTTAATAGATAGAATTTGATTTTAGTATCATCTAGACCGAAAAGGTTTGTTTCAACATAGTGGCTTATTTTGGTGCTGCCACCGACTGAGTTGGCGTAAAAACATTCTGTATTGGGAATGGGGTTAGAAACTAAAGAGGGTTGAATATAATTGCGATTTGATCCTGTGTCTATGAGAATTTCCAAAATTTTTCCGCACTCTGTTTTTACTTCGATGTACGGTAGCGAAGAATTCGCTAACCTAAAAAATGGATGTCTGAAAAATCCACGACATCATTACTGTTTGGATCCACCACACATTCCGATGGTTCCTCTGGTATATAATTTTCAAGTGTCTCATCCAATTGACTATTTTCGTACTCCAAGGCCTGATTATATTCGGAGAGTTCGTCTGTGTTGATATGAAAGTTGTGTTGTCCTCTTCCTATATTTTGGTTTTGTTGGGGTCTTGATGGGAAAGATCTTGGTACGAAAGCTCCAGGTTGTGTTCTTATCTGAGAACTTTGTGGTTCATATTTTAATTGAGGTCTTGTAGCAAAAGAGTTTTGCGGTTTTGGTGTGAAATTGGGCCTAATGTTTGGTTGGTTGTTAAATTGCGGAGTGTATAATTGATTATTAAACTGCGGAGTGTATGATTGATTATAAACGATTGGACGAGTTGGGAAACTGTGAGGCATTTTAGGAAAACTATTGTTTGGTTGAGTATGACGATTATTGTATGAAGGGAATGGTCTAGTCGGCACTTGATACTGCATATTGGGCGTGTGCCTTTGTGGATTGGGTGGAAGAGGAGCGTTTGGATACTTCTTTACCGCTCCCTGGCTACTATAAGCATGGTTAGTCCTGAAATCTTGATTTTCAAGCCTTAAACATAAGTTCAAGGCATGGGGTAAATCCAATGGTTCTCGTATTCCCAGTAACCGTGGGAGGTCACCTTTTAGGCCTCGGATAAAGGTATCAAGAGCCTTGTCCCTATATGTTTGGGTTAATAAACGCATGGAGTCTGGGCTTGCTTCCAAGCAAGAAATTCTGTTAAGAATTAGAGAGAGATGCGAGTAGACAATTTGGTAAAATTCGCTTATGGACTTATTCCCTTGGACAAGAGAAACCATTTGGTATTCCAAAGTGCTGAGCTCTCTCTTATCGGCATAGTGCATGGCTAAACACCTAGAAATTGCCTTCCAATTAAGTGGAGTGTTGTACGACTCCAAAGCCATGTCTGCGTTGCCTACGATTTTATTTCTGATTACGGTTAAGATCCCGTAATATTTGGGTGTACCCATTAAGGGCTTGTAAATGTCGAGGATGCGCTCGACGCTCTTCTTCCAGGAGCTGTATTCTCCTGGATTGCCTGAAAATTCTCTAATACAACGGACAACATCCGGGATGCTGTCCATGCCGTCGAGTCGATTCAGGTGTTCACTATTGATCACCTGGTCCGAACCAGCGAAATTGTCATAGTTTGGGTTTAATGCCTTCCTAACTAGAGAAGGACCTTGAGAATCTAAAATTTGGTTTACAATGGCCGTGATGACAACGTCGAGTGCAGGAGTTGATATAACTTCCTGGCCTGAGTCTGTATGGGACGTCAGTGACTGAAATGAATTGTTATTATCCGCTATAGTTATAACCGGATTTTGTGGGTTTCGAACATTTATCCCTTGGGTTTCATTATTAGCGGGAGGATGAGTTGGGGCTTCAGGATTTCTGTGAACGGGTTGGAGTGGAGAAGGACCACTTGAATCCGTGGGATCCGTAGATAAACCAGAACGTAGATCAGGCATAGTAAAAGATTTTTGACAGTCGAAATTTTTCTTAAATTTATATATAGGTAATATATTTTGGTTCTTAGTCAATAAAGGTTTTCCTTTTTTTTTCTTTAATTTTAATTTTGACGTTGTCTTAAGTCCTATTTAATGTTACTTTATGAATTTGAAATTTTAATAATTTTTTTCACTTATTTCTGGATTAATATCTATGTATTTTCTTGTTATTGTCACTTTAAATTCAACTTTATGTCTTACTTTGATTCTATATTTAACCTATGAGCAATGAAGTCTCTTTAAATCTTAAATGTACTGTCACAAAAAATATAATTTATAAACTAAGCTTACAGAATAAGGGTCAGGAACTTCATCGTTTTAGTTGTTGACGAATCCTGGTAATGGTGGAGCGGCTAGCTTCTATTAACTTCCTTTTCCTCCGTCCTTGAATTTCCAAAGGTACGGCTACTTAGGGGCCTCTTTTCTCCACACTTGTTTCTGGGTTCTCGTCACTGGCACCACGAATCGTAACACGAAATTATTCTAACTTATCGTTCACGGCACTTAACACTTCTTGAGGGTTTTTTCGACCGAATCGGAAAATAATGTTCGTTTAGCGATACTCTAACACTACTTAAGGGTTTTCTGAGACCGACTTGTCACGACCGTGGTCCCTGCTCGGGCGCCAATTAAATTCAACTACATTTGTTGTTTAAAAAAAATATTTTTTTATTTTTGGAGAGAAGCTCCGTTTTATTTGAAATCTAAATTACAACTGACTACAAAACTAACAATAGAAAAATATCTTAACTAGGAACCGCCAGCGTACGTGAGGGAATTCGCTGATTCGACTAAGTCGACCAGCTCAACGGGTGCATTACCTTGCACGAAGGAATGTGCAGGTATCATGTGCTGGATGCAGTGCGAAGTGTGGGAAAAATGTGGAGTGTGACAATCTTGACCGGATGCTCGTGGAGGTATTAATATTACGGGAATTAGCGTGTGTTGTGTTAACTTACATAGTACCTCAATGAGAAGCAGAGTTTAAATGACCATTTTAGAAAACCAGACTAATACTAAAAAAGATGTATGCTTTTATATATTACGTAACTCAGCGTATATCCGATAAAAAGGTATGAGTTTCCTACTGACTATGACTTATCCCTACGACTATGTTGGTAACTAAAATTAGAAAATCAAAACCTGTTTACTTTATGAAAATACACCAAATTTAGGTAGCCAGCCTGGGCAATAATTGCGAACACTCGGCGTTCCAAAACAACGCAATGGTTCTCCGAATGCGGTGAACTGTGAACTCTGTAACAGTCAAATACTACAGGGTTTTTTTTTAGAAGGTATTAAGGCTTATTGGAAGGCTTATTTTATGTTAACCAAATTTAATTACGGCCATGTGGCCGCCGCGACTGGATCGAATAAGGACAAGTCTAGAGGTCCAATTATCAACCACTTTTTCAAACATTTGGGGCTGTATGTCGGCAATAGCACCACGAATGTTGGCTTCCAAGTCCCCTAACGTTTCTGGTTTATTGGCGTAGGCGAGCGACTTCATACATCCTCAAAGAAAATAATCCAGTGATAGGTCCATTCCGCGAAATTATGCGCTCATCGAATATTTCCTTCAATAAATTGATTGTGACCTGCGCTGTGTGGCATTTAGCGCCGTCTTGTTGGAACCACATCTTCATTCATGCCATCCAATTCGGGAACAAAATAGTCGGTTATCATGGCTCTATAAAGGTCTCCATTAACTGTAACTGACTCTCCAGCATCATTTCGGAAGAAGTATGGCCCAATGACTCCACCAGCCCATAGAGCACACCAACCAGTCAGTTTTTGTGGATGTAATGGCGTTTCAAGGGTCTCATGTGGATTCCCTTCACTCCAAATGCGGCAATTTTGCTTGTTGACGTAGCCATTCAACCCAAAATGAGCCTCATCACTGAACAAAGTTTTGCTGTAAACTTCGCGAACTGAACCATTATTTTCGAAATAAATTTGCACGATTTGCAAGAGTTGTTCATTTGTCAATCTATTCATGATGAATTGGCAAACCAAACTGAACATAAATGACATTGGAGTTGCCAGATTTGACCACAAAATGTCAGTTTTATCACTATTCGAAAAACCAACCTCGAAACACCCTTAACATCTACACGTAATGGTAATAAGAGATCCTTTCCTCTTTATTTCCCGAGGCCAGTGAAGAAAATGGTGTAGAAATCCAGTTCTCTGCACTGTCTGAAACTGAGGTAGTCGAGGTCATATTATCCATCAAACGAGATAAACTCAGAGGAAAGAATCTGAAACTATTCCCATCCCCAAAGCTCGAAATGATGAATTCAGACCTATAGCGATTTGTCAAAAAAGCTGCAAGGATCCATTTAAGGTCCAATGTTTGTCGCTCTCTACCTCAATGAGCTTCCATCAGCTCAAACACTGCTCCGAATATCGCCTTCTTATGATGCCCCTAATGCCATGCGCGAAAAGAGGCTACGTTTGAATCACCACTTTTGTAGTAAGTTTTAATAAAATTTAACGCGTTGTTCGATTGCTAAGCGATCTATTATAGTAAATGGAAAACATTCAACTAATATGTTGACACTTCAAATAACAGCTGAGTTTGACAGGTGTCAAATGCCAGCGCAACCAACTTGAAACCACGAAATGAAAGAACCTGTAGTTGGTCGATTATTTTATTAATATTAAACATTTGGAATTCAAGTAAATTCCCTTGAAGCCCTCACTAATTAAAAGATGTATTTCGTAATGTGTAAGCGGATTTAAAAGTAATAAATATTGTCACGCAAACTGCTTCTGATTTTCTCAGCTTATCCCAAATTTATTAGGTATACATATTCCCAATAAATTAAAATAAGTCTTACACTGCCGTAAACAAATTTCTAATTACATTTCGATTACACCATTCCGGGCGGCATGGCATCAAATGCCAAATGTCAGGCTTACACGCCTTATCCTATTTCGTGGAAAATTTTATTGGATTCCCGTCCCCAATGGAAATTTATAGCAGCACATCGCATCGTCACACATTAGGCCACCCCTAATGTAAATGCAATAAAAACCCTTGGTGAAAGTAAGATTATTTCTTTCATTCCGCCTGTTCAGGTTAATATACTTCAGTCAGTTTAATGTGACAAATTTTATGAGCTTTTGAAATTCTTTTCAACTTACAGCGGTGATACACGCACAAATTTATTACTCACCACAATTACTACTACCTTGCGGGCTCAGGGCTATGTGTAAAATCAAAAGAATTGCACGACAATAAAAGTATTTCAAGTTTACATTTTGTCTCCTTCTACATCCAATCCGGGGCCGCCCTGATGATTATGACGCCTCGGGGACCACAGACATGACACATAGTGAGCATGGAAAATCCAAAAGAAAAACACCTTTACCACACGCTCCTTCTGTACCGCCTTCGACCGAAAAGTGTATGCGTGCCTGTGTTTGTATTAGATTGTAATATATAGGCCATGTAAAGTGGTTATCAAATATGTATGTGAGTCTGAAAAATATTGCGCATAGGTGGGTACCTAGCTAACCCCTACATAGGGATTTTAATAGCAAAAACACAAAACTGTTATCCCATAATGTGTTGGGGTTTGGTTGCTCTAGGTCCCATATGAGCCCGAGAGGTTCCTTTTAGATATTAAATTTGTGAATGTTTGGGTAAAAGTGCGGTAAAATAGTCTGTGAGATGGTTCATTGGGGGATAAAGTGGTTCTTTGGCTGCATGAGTTATTTTGAAATGGGATTAGTGACTTAAATATTTGGTGGAGAGTGCATACGTCGATTTGAGGGCCAGCTTATGCTGGTGTTTTATAATGGCTTGCTTACCTTGCAGCATCATAGGCGATGGATGTGAAAAGGATGACCAACATTTTGCTGAAAGGAATTCCTGGGTTTGTGCTTTTTGAAAGGAATGAACGAGCAAAGAAGAATAAACTTACTTTTATAAAATTTTTAGAAGCCACTTTCTGTACTAGCTGAATAGGTTGCCTTGCCGTGCAAGAGGAATAATTTAAGAAATGCAAATGCGATATGTGCTTTGACGGTTGGTAGCATTCTCAACTTAGGTAACACTATTTTTTGTTAGGCGCCGGAATCTGAGTGAACTAGCAGAGTAACAGTAGATTCAAACCGCTTAAAAACTAGAACACAAACTTTTCTCTTTTGTCATTTTTAATGGCTCTGTTTCCGGTTTTGGTCCAGGACTGGCGATGTAGATATGTAGTCATTTGTCACCCTTTTATAACCCTAGATATACAGCCACCTTTACGTAAGAGCCTTCCAGCTCAGAGAGGTCGAATATAACAAAAAATTAGAACAACAAATCCACCGGCTTTGCTGGCTACCAGCGGAGCCATATGGTAGCCCCATATGCCCAATCTACAAAAAAGGGAATCTTATGCCTTACAAGGCATAAACTTCGCATCTATGATCCTCTGCAACGTCCTATGTAACGGTCTTAAGCCAGGCACATCATCATCGTTTCATCGACTTTAAAGCCTAATATGATAGCATTCATCGTAAAGAACTCTACATGGCGATGGCCGGCAAAACTGTTAGCCAACTGTGTCGTGTAACACTGGAAAAGACGCGGTCAACTATCCAAAAGGCATTATCTTTAACAGATCCGTCCAGCTACCAGGATATGCGGATGATATGAACAACATCGGACATTCACAGCGGTCGTTAAAGAGGCTTTTACGGCTATTGAAGAACAGGTGAACTTAGTCGGTACATGCTGTAGGAAATAAACAATCTCCCTCTGGCTTAACTTTGAGTACATTTTGGGCTGGAGCTTCGGTCAGACTGCAGTGGAAATCAACTCTATTTGATGACAGTTTATACTTCGACTTTTCCTCATTGATTGCAAGACCTATTTTCTTCGCTTCTGACCGAGAAAGAAAAAATATGGCACTCGTAATTAAACCCTATCCTTAAGGTATATTAATTTTGACCCTTAACATTCGCCGTAAACCTCTAAAAGTGTATATATGTATGATCAGGACCAAAACCTAAGAGTATTTAACAATGTCCGTCCTTAAATTTGGAACAATTTGGCACATATACTCCCTAGGGCCCCGGTCTAGAAACAAACGTTTTAAAGCTGTAGTTGAAGAGATGAAGGGTTAGAACGTTAACTATATTGAGCTCCTTGACAAGTTTGCCATACAAAGTTTTTCCACACACCCACATTTTGGAGGGGTTTTTTAAAAAAAATTGTTTTATAAATTTAATAAAATGTTCGTAATGTCCATCCTGTTCGTAACCTCAAGCGGACTGTAACCTTTCCGTACATTTTTAATTGCTCATTTAGTTCATCGGATTATGTCAACATCAACTTCATATCCAAACACTACTAAGCACTTCTCTCTCAGGAACGATAATGAAGCAGCTAGCCTCGTGGCAGACCTTTTGTGATTTTGAAGGATTCGGTTGAATCTTGGTCCCAATATTGACGAAGCAGCAAGCATTCTTAAATGTCATCCTGATAAGTGTATCAGATTGGCAGTGGCATGGTCCAATAGTCTTTCTCCGACGTTCTGTTCCGTGTGCTCCTTACCAGGGATCATCTCTAGCGTACTGGATGATGGTGCTCCGCTTGTAGACCAGTGGCACGATAGCCATTTAGTTAGCCATTTTAACCTGGTAGTGGCTAACTTGGTTTAACTTAGACCCGGTTTTGAATCACCATATATTCAACCTAACTGACTTAACGTGGCTAGTTATTGTCGGTACAATCGCCATACAATCTGGTATACAGACGGATCGAATATGGAGTCAGGGACTGGATCTGGAATCCATGGAGAGTCACCTCAAGCGAACTTTTCAGTCAGCCTTGGCTAGAACTCATCCATATTCCAAGCAGAAGTCTTTTTTAAGTTCTAACACACGAGGTAAAACTATATTTATATTTTCAGGCAGCCAAGCAGCCATCAAAGATCTTGACTCATCTGGCTAAAGTCGGCGCAACAACACCATTTGTCGGCCCTGAACCATTCTGTGGTGTTAGCAAAAATCACTTCAGGAACTTTGTTAAAGGCCTACCTACCCCTGACCGAATCCAATGAAGTCTGGCTCAATTCACATGGTCAGCACTGTACGAAACATTTCTTCCCTAAATTCCACCCCAGGAAATCCAAATTCCTAACTAACCTGGACAGGAATAGTCTGAATATTCCGACAGGACTATTCAATGGTCATTGTCTCCTGAAAAAACACCTTCACCGAATCCTACATGTAGACTTTGTTTAGAGAGTGACGTGTCCTCTCTTCACATACTCATGAAGTGCCCGGCTCTCTTTCGTCGCAGGAAGGACATCCTCGGTGAGGAAATCATCTCACCAATAAACCTTGCTACCTTGCATCCAGAGAAGATTCTCGTCTTCCTGAATTCCTCCGGAGTCAAACATTTACTCTAGGACCCCCTCCATGGAAGGCACAATAGGCTCTATAAGGAGCCGCAGTGCCAGAGCCCCATGTAGGCTCTCCCGACTTGGTATCTATCTATCTATCGCCATTAAATAGCTGTTTCTCCAGCGATCTCTCCAACACTTTTAACATCTTTGTATCTCCTCGACTTGTATCTTTTTATGATCAATTTCTAACAAAGCTCAGAACTAGACCTAATTTAGAAAATTAATTAATTGTGAGAGAGAAATTCCAGTAAGGGTTGAATTAGCCCATTAAAAATAACCTCTAGTAAGCCTCAGTATCCTCAGTTGGTATCCAAACCAACGCCATCGATGAAATAAAGTCCATTCCTGTGCCGTTAACATTAATCCACCATTAATTTAAATGACCAATTTGTGTTGCTAATGCAACATTTTACAACAACTCAATCCCATTACTCTCTGGTGGCGGCGTGCACCTTTTCCTAAAATAAAACGAATTTTTCACACTACCACGCTTCGTCAGCATACAAAGTAGACACCTAGACGTTACCACGTGTTTAACTGCCAATAACCCCCATAAATTAAAATACCTCGTCTCGTATATAACAAAATCAATTTTATTTGATTGGCGTTCCGCTTCCTCCTGCCACTGGTCTCGTTTAGCGGACGTTATTTCATGTTTAACACGAAACTGTTGCAAATATCATCACTCTGGTCATAAAACAGAAATACACAAACACACACACACACACATATATATAAATGGGAAAAGTCAAAAGCACCCAAAGAATCGCAGCACATCATCGCCTCTCATATCCAAATAAACAATTACACGGCTTGATAGCGCGCTTGACGCTTTATGGACGCGACGCGTGCACGTGCATGCCTAGCCGCCTATGGCTGTGTTTGGCGCTGCAAAACATTTACGATTAACTAAGCACCTCGTAAACCTCACATCGTAAAATTGTGAATTTATGAACTTTACTATGCTCGTCGTCGTCGTCGTCATCGTCGTCGGTCGTCTGCTGAGTGAGGGACTGAGCTGGGACTACGAGCTGTAAAGCTTTGACAAACACCCCCACCATGCACCCGATTCGCTCTCAAGTGCATCATTATTGCACAGCGCACTGTGGCGGAAGTCAAGTGCTTGATGGAGTAGATGTCCGGAGGGAGACTTGGACGAGTCGTCTCCGCGGAAAATCACATTTAATGACCGAAGGGTCGTAAACTTGAATTAAAATCGGATAAAAATCTAAAATATGATTGGCAATCTAGTTAGCGCAGAATGAAGATGGCCACTGAGAAAGATGATGATGATGACGGTACACACTTGTTAACTGGGAGACTACCACATGTACCACCATACTTAAATTGACCATAAACTTTTGGCATTTTCCCACGTGGATGTGAGTGTTTTTGGTATTGCTTCATGTTGTGGGTATATCAAACCGGGGATGTATCGTTTTATTGCTAATTTCTACATAATGTGGGAATCGTTATGGTGGCGAATAATGCGAGCAGATGGGTACAAGCTTAACTACTCCAAGGAAATGTGTGTGTATTTTAAAATATTTACAGGATTTAGTTTAACTCGTTAAGTGGGCGTGGTTGACTGCATTTAGTTTTGAAGCTTGACTTACTGCAATCCAGGGGCGTAGACAAGGTGGGGTTTTGGAGGTTTGAACGCACCCTCGATTGTTGGCGATGAGACTCTAGGGACTTATTTAGCTGCCGAAATATTTACAATGTGACAATATCCTTTTCCTTTCACTCCCATAGGATAGATGGATGGCCGCCGAAAACCTAGCTTAATTTCGTTGAATCCTTTTGATTAAGCTTTTGATGGTGATTAGTATGTTGGCCTACTAAGCCAGGGGCCCCAAGTTCATTTCTGTCCCGCAGTACCACCTGAAGTCTTTATACTCTCGCAAAGTATGAGCTGTCTTGAGAAGCTTCTCAAATTTGTCATTTGGAGTCCAACTTAAATTGTAAGTACCATCAACTCCTGTCTGCACTTTCCAAAAGAAAGTAATTTGCTCTTCAAAAAGCCATCTTTGGTAAATGAACTCTTAAAGGAAGATAAAAGTTATATTGAAGAGAGAGGTTCAACAGCATAAATGCGTTGCGACTTATAATTCATGCAGAGAAATAAAACCGTCGAAAAGAACCTTAACAACATCTTCCCAATAGCGGTCTTCGGTATTGAAGACCTTTGACCTTAAAGGTGGCGCTACAGTCCGGGGTGGACCTGAGCCTCAACCAGGAAGGGTCTGCAGCCAGCATGACCTTTGGCAAGCCGTCTCCAGTTTCGCACGGTAAGTTGGTTAAGGTGCCCGCCACCTGAGTCGCGGTCTTCCTCTACTGCACCGTCCCTTGGATGTGGATTCGAAGATCTTCCAGGCCGGAGCATTCACGTCCATTCGCTCTACATGAGCCAGGCACCTCAGTCGTTGGATATTCACTCTGCGAACAGTTGGTCGTTGTATTTCCTCCTCCATTCACCGTCCATGCAGACGGGATCAAAAATTTCTCGAAGAATTTTTCTCTCAAAACAACCAAGAGTGGCCTCATCCGCATTTAATAGAGTTCATGCCTCTGCAGCATAGAGAAGGGCTGGGATTATTAGGGCCCTATAAAGGGTCACTTTAGTTGTTCGAGACAGGGCTTTGCTATTCAAGTGATTTCTTAACGCAAATAAACAGCAATTGGCAAGAGTTATTCTTCGTTTAATCTCAGCGTTGGTATCATTGCCTGAGTTCAATGCGGAGCCTAGGTAGACAAAGTCTATACTATTATATACTAAATACTATTTTTCTTATCCATGTTTATCATTGATATAACGAAGTTTTGGTAGAAATCATTTTAATGACATGAAAGTACATTTTTATAAGTGAGACGAACTTCTTGCTCGTTTTGGTGCAACCAAGTCACCAAAAAGTCAACCCTGCCCAGCGGTAGTGAAGAAAAAAAATCTCTGAAATTTATATTTTAGGGAAATAAGGCAAGATGGTAAAGGCGCCGTCCTATCACCACTCACATGACTTCTGGCAGTCAAAGAACTTTAAAAATTAATTAATCAGACATGCTTCATTTTGTGTCCTTACGCTGATGATGAGGCAATTCTAGCAACTGATAACAGGAAAATGGGTAATGACCGCCTATTGAAGTGTTGACCCGCAAGTATCTGGGATAAAACAAGATAAATGGGGGTAATTTTAGATAACAAACTCAATTGGAAGGAAATCATTGAGGATCGCACAGAGGCTGTGTGTGCATGCAGAAAAACGTTCGGTAATACATGGGGCCTTAAATCTTATGTAGAACATTGGCTGTACACATATGGTAGAAAGCCATAGACAAGAAACGTTAACTTTCAAATATAACTAGAATCCAAAGCGCAGATTGCATCAGGATCCACTAAACCTCACATATTCTGCAGCAACAAGGCGATCAAAGACTCCGGACTGGACCGCTACAAAAAAGCCATCGAATACCCACAGATTTATTTTCCAACAAACTTTGTCCTTAAAAGATTTACCATTATCTAATAGAAACAACTGGACAGTTGATAAAGTCACGGAAGAGGAAGAGATAGCTCTCTATACGGACGCCTGCCGACAGTTCCAAAATGGACATCCTTACTACTGTGAAACTCTACGACTGAGGAAATCTGTAAGGGTTAGAGACGACTGCGGTGTTTTTTAAGCTAAGATAGTTGTTATAATCCTAGCAGCTATAAGGAGGTAAAAAACGCCGACAGAAACTATGCAATATTCCGTGACAGATAGGCGGACATTAAGGCCATGTAGTCAATTGGGGTCAAAACTAAAGCGGTTAAACAATACAAGGAATATTCCAGGTAACGAGAAATCGCACTTCTGGTCATCGCATATGTACGACCTCCCGCTCAGCACACTTATAGGGAAGATTGACGCTAAGTCCACGAGTAGAATGAATCGACGATGAATCAATTTTGGGATACTGTGTGATAGCAGACATAATGCGGAAAGTCTTTTCGTCCCCTTAAAAACAAGACAGACTAGATGACAGTTATGATGAGAAATGTAGATCTTAAGAAAGCAAGACTGTCTAAGAGCTACACTCGTAGTAATTGCGGTTTCTTTCTTTTACTCGACATGTTCATCAACACAAATTAACGCCAACTTAACCTTCCTGAAGTCGATGTGGGGGCGAAATCAGCAATTGCATACTTACCTCTAAACAAATCGCCTGATCTGAGATAAGAGTTGTTCAAATTATTTCTGGCCTATTTAACTAAATTAAGTAATGTCTGCCTCACCTGCTCTCCTTCATTAAATATAACTCTCTTATAGTACAATGCGTGCAAATCGCACTAACACTACCCCGACCTTGTGTCGGCGCATTCAAGTATATAAAATCCATTCCCAGTCAATCATCATGCCTATCCTGTGTTTGGTAGACATAAATCCTTGTCTAGCTACTTAATTTTGACTTATTTTGCCTTAAATTCGTATATTCCACAAGAGGGGGGAAAGTATCTATGTATTTCATGCTTTGACGGTCCACAAAATAGATCTCGTTTCGGGCCAAGTCATGGTAATAATATAATTAGGTTTTTTTTTTTTTTTTTATCTCATTCTCCCGATCGGGCCCTGATGGTCAAAGCGAAAGGAATACATTCACAAGAAACCGAATGATGACGCAGTCAAATGAAGTCAATTAATATTAGCTTGTGTCGAGAGAGAGAAACGAAATTAGAAACACTGAACGAAAGGATGAAAGGATGAAATGGGATTTTTATCTCGTCGTCGTGCTAACCATAATGGAATGGCATCGTATAAAACAGAAAAACCAACGAAACCATATTTCGAATTTTCAATAGCCACCGGGGGTGAATTGGGAATATCCCCTTGCAATCGGGGTTTTGTCGTTCGTGTTGCTGTATATCATCGCAGTTCATTGAATTTTGTTAGCCATAATCACGGTTTTCATTAAGGAAAGAGGAACCAAAAAGGGTCATCAGAAGCAACTGTCACATTGCCCCATTATTAATGAACCACATTAAACTGAATGTTGGTTCACTGTCCAATGGCCAGAGGAGACTATGAGCGTCCAGTCCAGATATTACAGACCACAGTGGCGAAAGCATAACTAGCGTCTGTTGGCATACACAATGGTAATGGCCTTCGAAATGTTGAAAATGTTTACCATCTCAATAAAATATAAAAAAATACACAAAATAAGATAAAGAGAAATAGATTTGGAAAAACGTCCATTAATCTTCTTGGGGGAAATTTATTTATTTCAGCTTAGATAGGGAATGTTGAAAGCTGCAAGGATTTATGATGTCCTGCCGGCGCATTGAGAGGTATGATTTTTTTTTCTTCTTTCGTTTTGTTTGTGTTCCGTCTGTTGTCCCATTTCACGATTTAATTTGCAGAAAATCCTTTATTTCATTTCTCTCTTTTCAATATGAGATATGAAAAAGGAAAAAAAAAATTAAAAAGTGAAGGCATTCTATTAAGACGAATGGTCGTCTTTCAAGGTTATGGACCGAAGATTACTTTTCAAAGATTGAACAACATAAATTTTGTATTCAATGAAACCCTTATTAAAAAAAAACTGTTTGCCTTAACAATCAGTACTGTCGATAAAAGGTGCTACTTAAAATGTTGGTCAAATAAGAGAAATCCCATGAGAAACAAGTGGGTAGCGGCATATATGTTAGAGAGATCGCAAAGGGCTTTTGTAGGGTATGTCCCTTTTGTTGGTGTCTCTGACTCTCAAAATCAAAAGGAAAAATCAGCTAACATTGGCTATCCTACTTTATTGAATGTTTTTTTTTTGTAGAGACTCAGAGCTTCTTTGGATAAGAGTGTACTGATTAGTTTTCCTACACTTAAATCCTTAAATCCTCCCATTAGCGGACTTTGCGTTTTACAATCAGTTTGCTGTTAATTTAATGTGTCAGATGACGCTCTCAAAATAGAGCGACAAAATAGTGAAAGCTAAATATATACGGCACCACCACGCCTTGTTCAAAAGTAAAAGGATTTTTACTAGTAATCTTCAGTTAGTGGTGCTATTTGCTGGTTAGCTTAGGTGTGGTGAAAACGAAATCCGTCACACAAGACTACTTACCATAACGGGCCCATCGCGATCCCTGGGGGATCCATTTGAATTCAAAATTCAAAAGGTAGAAAAAAACCTAAACAATTTCCCATGTAAAGCAACCAATTTCCCTTCAGGGACCTAAGAGGCCCTTAAAGTCCTTGCCATCTATTTCCTTTAACTTTTCGAAGAAGTATTTCCCCAAAAATTTTACCTCACATTCACACAGTATATGTGTTATGTCCTCGGCAGCATGCAGATCTGTCCGCAGTATCTGTAGATATCTGTATCCGATAATCCGAGTCTTTTTGCATGTTTCCGCAGGAGACAGTGCCCTGTCAGAATTCCTGTTAATGTTCTAAGCTTAACCCTACTCAGTTTTATTAACTCTATATATCTTTTACTATCGGAAATTGGCCATAGAGCCTTAGATACCCTATGTCCCTCAAGACTTTTCCACCTTAGATTGGCAGACCTGATGGTTTTTTCCTCAGTCATGCCCTTTATTATGCAGAAGGGAGGTTTGATGTCAGCAACCTCACTATCAACAAGTAGCCCCCCTATTCTTGCAAGTTCATCCGCGTGCTCATTCCCCTCAATACCGCAGTGTCCTGGCACCCAGCACAGTCTCACTGGCTATCGAAGTAGATGGGGATATGCTTTCCGGATACCGATCTCATCTGCATTAGCTGAGCCGCCCTGAGAACAGCCAGAACCTCTGATTGGAAGACACTGTCTATGTCCGGTAGTCGTATAGACACTTTCAGCCTTGGATCTTCTGAGAAGATACCAGAACCTGTTCCCATGCGCGTGGTGCGACCCACAAAAGACTTCCAGAAGAATCGCTTTTTAAGGGCATTTATTAAAAAAAAACTTCTCCTGCCAGTTTCATTCTGGGATGCTTATCCGACTTTCGCAAGACGTGGGGCAGCGAATAAAAACCCCTCGCTTAGTAATCCAACGCACTTCATCACTAAGCCACTGCCCGCGCAAAATCCTCTCTCAAGTAAGCTATCTGTGAATACGTGTGAGCCACATAAGGTGCTGTTGACTGTCAAAAATATGGTGTTTGAAGCCCAGTTTCAAATGAATTATACCTATATGACATTTTTTCCAAAATTGATTCCTTGGCGCAGTACTGCAATTGTGTGCATAAAGCTGGCTCAATTTGATTTGCATCCAAAAACTTATACAGATACAGAAAAAGGGATGGCGAGAGAGCCAAAAATCCGCTTAGTTGACAGTCTGTATAATTGTGGGTGAAATCCAGCTTGCTATTTCCTCTGAGCACTGATGGTAAAAGAAACAATAAAATAAGGAAAGACAGGGCACGTAACGATAACGTTGAAGTGAATAAATCGATTGCGATATACTTATACTTCTGTCACCTACGAGTTTTATCGTTCGTTTTGTATCCTGGCCAGATATGACAATTATACTCGAATTTCATTCACTTGCAGAAGAAACCTAGACATGGATAATGACAGACCATTAAGGTTTCGTTTAAGTTATAGAAGACAGCAGGTCGAGTTAAACTTGCACTGCCGAAGTATAGGGACGAGAGTTCTGGCACGAAAATGAGAGACTGCGCGAATAAGTGAATTGAATCAGGGGTTGCAGACAAGAGAAGGTAATGAAGCCTACGAAAACCATACTGCTGGTCATTTAAGAGCTTTCATAATTCAAGGTATTTCATAAGCTGACTGCTGATAAGCCTTTCCATGACCTTTGGAATAAGGGACGTAAGTGCAATTCGTCGGTTGTTTGAAGAAGAAGATGACACTCCGTTTTTAGGAACGGACTGGACCAATGCTGCTTTCCATCTAGGACAAATCGAAAATTTTACTGGTTTTGCCAGCGTAGAAGAACACCTCTTAGGAATCTTCTCTCCATTCAATCGACGAGGTTATGATCCGAATTATAGGGATCACAACCCTTCAATTTCACTGCATTCCTACTGATCCGCCTGTGGGGTTCACCGGTTCGACAAAATAACATCTGGACCAGCGAACCTGAGTAATCTTTAGTGTGGAAGTCTTAAAAATTAAGCAAACATCCGTCCCAATTCTTAAAAAGCTTAAAAATCTTGACACGGAACGGAAATTAAATTTACTTCATGAGGTTGGAAAACTCAAACTTAAACAAATATTTTTCTCCATTTTTTATCTTTTTAAAATTATTTTTAACCAGTCACATGCAAGTGGTTGTTTTTTAAATTTATGAGAACATTCATTCATAAGTTCTATTTTTATGCTTTGTGAAAGCCTAAAACATTTCGTCAACGACCAGATCTGCCTATATCTGTGCGGTCTTAGGCTAGAAAGTCTACCATCGACCAACATATCGCACCCCGACTGATCTTAGAAAAAACCCAGCAATTTCAGACTTATTCACTCCACCTTTTTTGTCGACTTTAAAGACGAGCTGCACAGAGCTATGTGAAGTTTCGGTATCGCTGCCAAATGACGATTGAGAAATCTCGCTGCTCCGTCAAAATCAGGTAGAACATCATTGAGCCTTTCGATGTCGAAAAAGGTCATTATCGGAAGATCACAGAGAGCTGTCGGTGGCGCATTTGCGCAGCTATCTAAACCTAGCGAACAAAACAAAGTACATAATGTCAACAAGAGATGACTGTCAGCATCGACGACTCGGACAAAACGTCGCGATGGACAATAAAACTTCGAAATAGTTAAAGACTTTGTCTACCTGGGCTCTACTAGCACTTCGAAAAATGACATCAGCGAAAAATGGCTACATGAATTTTGGCCCCAAAGGTATGAAAAAAAGGCCCCAAAAATGTGCCACGTCCCAATTAACAATGGCCCCAAACCAAAAACGAAAAATGGGCAATTTTTAATTTTTTGGTTTGGGGCCAAATTTTATTATGAAAAATGACCCCAAACTTTGGGAAAAAATACCACTTTTCCCATTGAAAGTTATTTCAATTATAAAGAATAGTCGAATTTAATAAGGGAGGGCAGGCTGTGCCCCCCTGCCCCAAATATATGAAAAATTACCCAAAATCACAGAAATTTTGGTGTTGTTGTTTCCCATATACATTTTTGGGGCCATTTTTCAGTTTTGGTTTGGGGCCATTGTTCATGTGGCTTTAAATTATACAATTAGGGATGCACGAAATGTATGTGCTGGTATTGTGCCAATATTTACCAAATCTTAGAATCGTCAGAAGAAAGCATCAAAATTGCAAAAATCAAATTTTCTGTATCATTAAATTTTTTTCTTTAAATTTTTTTCTATACATTAATATCTCTAAGAGAAAATCTCTTGCTAAACGGTTCGACGAGGTTGTGATCAGAATTATTGAGATCATACTTCGTCACTGAGGTCAATCAAATGGTTTGTAGGACCTCTACTTAGAACATGGCAATATAGCAACTGAGCCGGTCGTACTTCAATTTTTGTCGAATTTTATGACGTGAAGGCTTCATGGGATTTTGAACATTCTAATTCGAGAAAGCTCAGTTACTCCTGCTGTCATGCGAAGTGCCAATTTTTGTGCAACTGCGGTGTGGCGCCTTAATTTTAGCTTAGAGGGCATTTTTCGGTCACAGAAAATGGCTGAGTTTTTCTGCCACGCTTAAACGATGATGGCTCCATCGTCAGCAAAGCATAACTGATGTATGATAAGAGTTCCTCACTTTTCCTTCAAAGAGATAATCGAGGACAGCCATAACAACCCAAAGGAATAAAGCACCGACCTTGATTGTGAACTTTTGTCTTCGATCCCTCATACATGTCTATGATCATCTGTGCTTACGTTAGAATGCCTCCACTTATTAGGCATTAGATTGTCTCAAAATATTGAGAGCAAGATTCTTCGGGCGATATTCGGTCTAGGTTGTATCGGGCTATACAGCGACGCTGAAATAGTCAAAAAGAGGAGACAACGGGTGAGATGGCTGGAGCACTAGGTTTAGCAACGCACCAGCCCGACAAGTCTGCGTTTACCCCTAAGGAACAACGTAGCAGAGGAAGACGTTGTTTGTTTGGAATCAGAAATCTAGGAACCGATTTTTTAAGATTCACCAAATGCTATTCAGCAACATAGATTCGAAAGAATTCTAAAAACAACTTAGATTCGTTTCGTTTCGTTTTATTGTTAAATTAGTAATTTTAACAGAAAATTCTGTATTGATTCTCGAAAAGTGGTAGAAAAAACATAAATTGACATTTGAGATTTATTTGTCTTCTAACTTGAACTCGAGAAGCACAATACTCCTCCCAGAATTGTCAGATTATTGTTATTGGTGTCAATTAAACTGTTTTTTGTTGTAATTTTGGATGCTACGCGACGTATCCTTTGGCCCAATGAACATGAAATCACGTCGAGGACAACAGCTACATGCTTCTCAAAGTATTCGGGGTTGCTTTTGTATCATTTACATTTAATTGCAGACTATATTTTCAATACCGTCTTGTTTGGCTGCATATTTTTAAAAGTTGAAGGGGATTACTGAGATTCTTTGTAAAGGGTGATCCATTTCGAGGTTCCCTACTTTTTTAAAGAAAAAAACACAGAAAATTCAAATTTAATGGAGAATGTTTATTATCATTTGAAAGAACATTCTTTGGCATTTATTTTTTGAAGATTATGTCTATCAAATGTTGGCCGTTGCTACGTCGCAGATGGTCCATCCGTTGAGTCCAATTTTCGATCACTCGTTCGAGCATTTCGACTGGTAACTGGCGAATGACACGCGTGATGTTTTCCTCCAAGGCCTGAATCGAAGCGGGGTTTGTCGGCATAAGCTTTTGACTTTACATATCCCCACAGGAAAAAGTCTAACGGTGTGATATCACACGATCTTGGTGGCCAATCGACCGGCCCAAAACGTGAAATTATGTGCTCACCGAAATGTTCTCTCAATAAGTCCATTGATTGATGCGATGTGTGGGAAGTGGCGCCGTCTTGCTGAAACCAAATGTCGCCGAGATCACGAGCTTCAATTTCAGGCATCAAATAGACGGTTATCATGGCACGATAACGGTCGCCATTGTTACGGTTACGTTCGCACCGGCATAATTTTTAAAGAAATATGGACCGATGATTCCACCGGCCCACAAACCACACCAAACCGTTGTTTTTTCTGGATGAAGTGGCAGTTCTTCAATCTCTTCAGGTTGCTCTTCGTCCCAAATGCGGCAATTTTGCTTGTTTACATACCCATTGAGCCAGAAATGGGGCTCATCGCTAAACAAAATTTGCCTCGAAAACGTCGGATCTTCTTGGAACTTTTCAAGAGCCCATAGAGCGAAGCGATGTCGCTTGGGAAGGTCGAGCGGCTTCAGTTGTTGCACAAGCTGTATTTTGTACGCTTTCAATTTAAGATCTTGACGTAAAATGCGCCAAGTCGTTCCATACGTCAGTCCGAGTTGCTGCGAACGGCGCCGAATCGACTCTCTACGGTCTTCGTGTACACTCTGGACGTGGTCTATTCGGTCGAATATTATCCAATAATGAATGCTGGGTCTCAAAATGGGTGATGGTGTTGCGAATAGTACGCATATACGTTGAGCGAAGTGCACGAAACACATTCCTCACAGAACGTGAATTTTCATAATAAAGTTGAACAATTTGTAAACGTTGTTCACGCGTAAGTCTTTCCATTAGGAAATGCCAAACAATACTAAACAAAAATAACATGACAGCATGACACGACTCACACGTGATCTGTCAAAAAAGGCTATTGAAAAACGTATCTCTACTTGGATCACCCGTTATGACTCCAGACTTTTCTCGCAAAATAGTCGAATAGCCACGTAAATTACGTAAAGTACATGTAAGGATCAAATAAGCCCTAACCAAACTAAATTCCGCAAAAGCTTAATATCAATCAATACACACAAACTTCATTTTTGATGTGTAATCCCATTGCACACGCTGTTTTCATTACACTTAATATGTGGGTACTGCGGTCCTTATCCTCTTTCATTACCACCTGAGAATTCATATTTTCTGCAATCAATCCTCTGGCCGGAAACCTGAAAGGTCCTTCAATCGGCCCTACCTTGCACAAACAAATGCGACCAGTTAATCCGTCGAAATTATTTCCATTATTTCTGTAGAAGAACTTTATCCTTTCCTTGTTTGTTGGGTTGCCACTCGTATTTATCTTGGCCTTTTTCCCTTCCAATATACTTAGTTCCTTATAGCCAAACATTGACTCCCTATGCCGCCGGCAAAATGTTCCCTAATCAATTCCACATCCCTTGTCTCTGCGTGTACATACGTTACGTACCACCTATGTATGTTGAAATGAATGAATCCATCCATGATAGAGGAATCTATATCAGCATCGCACCACAGGAATGAGTTGAGTATTAAGCCAAAAATTATACAAAAACATTCCTCGAGTTATTATTGTAGGCATGGTAATCGGAGAAGCTACCGCATTACCATACATCAACGAGTGCTAACTTGTCATAATAAGGGGATCGCCGGGTTAAATATATGCACGAATCCTGATTTGAACACCCCATTAGTGTGCCCGTTGTTTCGGTATTCCGTATTCGGTATTCGGTTGGTCGGTATTTTTATTTTATTTTCAAATTGGATGGCTCCACATCTTTTGACGTCAGGGGCTCGCGCAAAAGAGACAGAAGGATTATTAAATTATATATTCATGTCGATGGCAAGCAATTCCATTCCACTTAAGCCAGCCGCGAACGAGGCACCACGGCTGATGGCAACCACTTCAAATGAATAAAAAATGCTAACCGCTCTCTCGATATACACATAAAACAATTTCCAAACTATAAAATTTCCAATTTACCCGACTCGGTGGTAGGTATTATGTTTTTTAAATATACTACCTAGGACGATGGCATCCATTTCAAACGAAGAAGATACTATGTATACGACGAAACGATGAAGCCATCTCGTCGTCATCGTCGTCGTCGTCGGAAGTCATTTCGAGAAGTGGCAAGTTTTTCGTTCGCGTAAGCGTTTTATTTATCGCTCGCCTACAATAACAAATACAACAACAGGAGTCCTACTCAAACGTTACACGTCTTATTTCAGCCAGCCCCGGGTTAGGATTGTTAGAATGTGATTCGGTCTATTTCGCTACGTCTGGATGCCTTTGCCTTTGCCAAGACACAAGAAATGTGTTCGATGAATAGCTCTCAGCAGTACGAGGAGGCCTGGCAATGACTTTCTGACTTTCACCGCCGCAGCCGACGCCGCCTACCACTCACTCCACTTGGTTGGATTTTCCTTGGCATTTTCATAAATATTTATGTCCTCGGATTAAGGCTCTCACGAACAAGGGCAGTACTGGAACAGCAGCAGCAAAATGATGTGGATAGGTACTACTGGTAGCGACGACGACGACGACAACGCCAACGACATCGACAAAATTGAAAGCCAAAGCAATGGCATTGGCAATGGTGAGAGAGCGAATGGAATTCAATTAATCTCATGGGAATTCGGGGAACAAAAGGTTAAACGTGATGAGTTCTCATTCACTATGGTGTTATTGGGTGATCGAATTTTATGCTGTTTCTAGGCACTAAAGCCACATTCTCAACGATGATAATCCAGATGCCGTTGCTGTTGCCTCTCCGGAACAACAACCCGCCCCCATCAGAGGCAACTAAGAAAATGGGAATCAAAGCAAATAAACAAAAAAAAAAAGAAGAAAGAATGGAAAGAATAAACGCTTTATCAACAGTTTTTTTCTCTCATTTTACTGAATTCTCGTTCCAATTTGGAAGGTATTCAATTTCACCTGTTTGCGGTTTGCATAACCTTTTCAAGTGCCAGCCATCATTGGGTACAGTGCTGCCGATCAGTGGTGGAGAAAATAAATCTCAATTATAGATATTCTGTTGCGGTATTATGAGCAAAGTGTTGCCTTGATGGAAAACGTAATTAATTTTCGGGATAAAAACGGTAGAATGGCTTCAGTAATAAATTGTATTCTCTACTCTTAGTGAAGACAAATGGACACTCTTAATGCGCAGATTTATCTTAAACTATCAGATTCGCTATCATCTTTCATCATGGCACCAATCTGCGGTGTTTTTCTACACATAAAAAGGGTAAATGGATGGATTAATTGAGTGTTGCATATGAATATGGCAAATTCGAGAGATTATGGCAAAAAGTTTCGCAAATCAAATCAATGAATATTGAGCTCGAGGAATCACTTTGCTGTAAGATTAGGCATTGAAATCCTTGTTATCATTTTACTTAAAAGGATTAAGAAAGATGATATATCCATTGGCGAGGGCGCCACATTTTCGCTGAAGATGTTCGCATCTTCCCCGCGGAGATGATCCAGACTGGTATCGATGTGGTGAACTCGATTTGAGGTAAAAAAAATGTATACACAAGGTTCCCGGTTTACTGGTGCACGAAGCTATGAGTGGCATTCGTTTCTTCATGCCAGGTTCTTAGATCTGGCCACCAATCCAACATCGATAGTATAATTTCATCACGTTTGACTCTAGGCGCGTATTGATCATTCATACCAATATTTGCGTACCTGACGCGATTAAGGCCGTAACGTAACCCAAGTCTCAATTCTTACTATACCAACGATATTATTCCTGATTTGACTAGCTAACTACCGAGAGACAGATGAAGATGACCAGTTGCACAACATTCAGATTTACTCACCTGCAAATGTATTGTCCTCTTTCCCATGTTTGATGAAATCTCTTATCGTTTAAGGTATGACCAGGAATGATCACTTTGATGTGACGAATCAGCTCTAGGTTCGCTTATCACATCATCCGTAAGAACGTGCAAGCTATGAAGGCTATCGTCGATGAAGAGACTCTTACTCGAGATGATTTGCGCATGCTCCAACTCTGACTGATCCTAGGTACGAATTTGTTTTTTTCTTATTTCGAACTGAGAGCCTGAACTTAATGCATACATACATTCCTTCTTCAGAAGTCCTACGACTGCCCTGACAATCAGAAAACGATTCAGACACACGTCTGAAAGTTTAAATTTTCACTTATTACGTATTGGAACGGCAAAACTGCGCTGCGCATGCTCCTGGCAAATTGCTGATAGTTATTCTCGTAATAAAACCAAATTTTTGTCTTCTTGTCACGAATAGAAGGGTGCTACAAGTTATTAATCATACCTTTGGCCGTTTGTCAGGCTTTCAAAATAGTATAAGGTTTGGTTGCTTACTGAGGGGATTTAACATGGGAATAGTCAGAAGGGGGCCCTTCGCTAAGTACTAACACACTTACCACGGAGCCACTCTGCTTGCTTGCTTAGGAGAGTATCGCTTCTAATTTCCTAATGTAGCTGATGATACGTTCCTTATTACTTCTCTAAGAAAAGTTGTCCTTCTTATTCCGTATAGGGCCGGGCACTTACATATGATGTGCTCTGCGGTTTCGTCTTCTTCAAGACAAAGTCGGCACTCCGTTGAGTCGTGTATTTTAAGTTTATCAAGCCTGGAAAAATTAAGTTTCTTCTTGGCATCGTTTCTGAATCGTTTGGTTTGCCTTACTGAGTGCCTTAAGAGTTTGAAAGCAGTGTAGTACTGATTTGAAGTAAATAATTGGCGAGGGCTTTTATAGTTTTAATAGCTGCTTGACTATCCGTGTGCACATTCCTTAATGGCGTGGAGCTCTGCCGGAAATACATTGGGACTTTTTCCCATGCATATTGAGACATTTTGAACTTAGTTACGAGACAGATTTAAGAACAGTCTAAGCAAGCGGCCTAAGTCTTTCCAAAACCGTTGATTTAAATTCATTCTAACTGTCAGTGTCATTTTTATTCAGCGGTCTTTAGCAGGTTTTTTTTTCGTACGCCACTTCTCGGTTTTCCTTTGCGCACTCATCGATCCGTGCTTTTTTGTTTTAGTTTTAAAATTCCATTGATTTCTTCATTTGGTTTCCGTTGACTTCTTTATTGTTGATTTCTGATTAGTTAATTCCTATCTAATGCGAAGCAAATACGACGGAGAAGAACACTTGAATAAAGCAAACGCATAATTTTACGATAGCAGGCCAAAATCCGTGTTCGGCTATTCCCCCCACTTTTCATCACCTTTACCGTAAACTCAAGTCAAATACGACAAGTATTAAGTATGACAATTTGATCGTGATGACATATACGCATCAACAATATTACCATCTGTCTGTTTTCACACAACATTTTCTTTGCAACGTACAGTGGCACCTAGACGCCAAGACAGAGTGCACTCAGTATGAAGAGAATATGACATAAACATTATCATTAACATTACAACATTTGGGATTTGTTCGTTCCTTAATCTAAAATGTTACGCAAAAATCTTGCCTTGAATATCGACTTTGAAGAAAAGATCAAGCGCTTGCAACAATTGAATTGAGTTTCGCTTAATTCCAAAATTATGTTAAGCGAAGCAGTTTATTTTTGGTTCAATTTTTGTCAAATTTGTTGCATTTCGAAAAAAGATTATACACATTTTCTTAAAGCCATGCATAATGAGTTTTTCGTTTCCCGATTAAATCGCATAAATGTGAAAGAAATATGGTTCCAGCAGAGTGACGCCACGTGCAACAAAACAAACTAAGCAACTTTCGATGAGCTCATCATTTGGCGTAATGTTGTGAGCTGGCCCCTCTGAATTTTTTCTTTTGGAAAACTTTAAGTCGCTAAAACAACAACCGACGCGAACATTAGTCATGTTATTGCGGACTGATATCAGCCGTTGTGTGGCAATTACCCGAAGTATTTCATGAAATTTTGTATGTTATTTTTGTCTTTTTGTTAGCCTTTTTTCGAGATGTTTTTGTTGCAATCCTCTTTGGGATTGATTTTAAAAAAACGTTGTAGTGGTTAAGCAATTTCTACTTTAAATGCAATATTTTCAAAATAACCACTCCCAAAAGTCACCGCTTGAAATGACGAAAAGAGCGGCCTAACTTAAAAGACACCACCCTACATTGAGTTGAATTGTCAGTGCTACCCCGACGACTTTTTTTTTTCATACAATCTCATGTGGAATTGCAAACGACAAACTTTCTACAGCAAATATATGTATAAATGGATTACTAATCCCAAACCACTTAAATATCCGCAGTTCTGGCAGCTCCTAAAACATAGCACCAACTATAGAGTAGAAGTTAGTGGTAGTTCGAGTGGTACAGGTTCAATCCCCAACGGGAAGACATCACCCATAAATAAAGAGGGACAACAACATCCATTTTCTCCAACCAATACACCAAAAAAAGAATTTCTCCCTAAAAGTAAATTAGACCAATGTCGAGTCTCAGTGCTCTAGAATTTGTTTATTGTTTTAGAATAGTCGTAAAAAGTCATTTATCCGTGCAAATGGTCCTCGATGCATGACATCTAGAGGCAGAGAAAAACAAAATCGCTGAGTGGTGTCGAGTGATGTGGTGTTGATTCTAGTCCTCCTTTGACTACAGGGTACATTCATATAGCACACGCACACTACTGCAATTTAAAAGTGTTCTCTTGTAAGCTCTGTCTCTTCATTTATATTGATTTCTCTTCTTACGGTCAAGCGAAAGTGTACTACGGCTTTTGGTTTTCATATAAATATTTATCTTGTATGTACCTTTTTTAGTCAGTGTCAGTGTGTCGCTCTTTTCGTGGAAAATTCGATGAAATTCGTGGAAAATATCGTTCGTGGGAAGAATTTGATATTTTGTGGGAATTTCAACAAGCACACAAAGTATAGAAAATTGTATAAGTTTAAAATGAAATTTCTCTCTTATTGTTTAATAATTGAGTGTTTGAGATCATTAAAAATTGATTTAGCATTTCCCCTAATTACTGCATCGGCCAATACTTAAGCAACAATTCAGATATAGTTTTTATTATCTCTTATTATATGAGCATCTACACGCAGAAGTGCAGCAGCAAAGTAGTATAATTCAGTACGTCGATACTCCTGAAGTTATGACGAAAACGTGATGGGATTTTATTGTCACCGCAACTCAAGTTATAGTCCTTCAAAGTAAAAATGAGAAATTACTACTATATCTTTCGAAATACTATGGTTAAGGGCAGTTTGGGCATTTTAGAAACCTTATTTAATGAACAATAAATAAATATAAGGGTAGGTACAATTGTATATAAACAAATTAATATGATTTTACTTTTGACAAAGGATTAGAGTCAACAGTCATTTGTCAGAATGTAATAGTCCTAATTATAAAGGGTGTTTTTTTTGGAGGTATAGAACTTTGAATTAAAATAAAACACAAGACAATCGTTTTAATGTCCATCAATTTGGCTTTATAGGAAGGATAATTTTATGCCATTAATGTTTAAGTATGATTTCGGACATGTGGCCGCCGCGGCTGGTTCGAATAAAGACAAGTCTAGAGGTCCAATTTTCAACCACTTTTTCAAGCATTTGGGGCTGTATGTCGGCAATAACGCCACGAATGTTGGCTTCCAAGTCCCCTAACGTTTCTGGTTTATTGGCGAGCGACTTCACATATCCAATGAAGTCAAATCACACGATCTTGGTGGCCAATTGACAGGTCCATTCCGCGGAATTATGCGCTCATCGAATGTTTCCTTCAATAAATCGATTGTGACGTGCGCTGTGTTGCATGTAGCGCCGTCTTGTTGGAACCACATCTCATCCACATTCATGCCATCCAATTCGGGAACAAAATAGTCGCTTATAATGGCTCTATATCGGTCTCCATTAACGGTAGCTGACTCTCCAGCATCATTTCGGAAGAAGTATGGCCCAATGACTCCACCAGCCCATAGAGCACACCAACCAGTCAGTTTTTGTGGATGTAATGGCGTTTTAAGGGTCTCATGTGGATTCTCTACACTCCAAATGCGGCAATTTCGCTTGTTGACGTAGCCATTCAACCCAAAAGGAGCCTCATCACTGAACAAAATTTTGCGGTAAACTTCGCGAACTAAACCATTATTTTCGAAATAAATTTGCACGATTTGCAAGCGTTGTTCATTTGTCAACCTGTTCATGATGAAATGGCAAACCAAACTGAACATAAATGACATTAGAGTTGCCAGATTTGACCACAAAATGGCTGTTTTATCTCTATTCGAAAAACCAACCTCTAAAAAAAGACATCCTTTATGTACACTTGCACTTCAGGGGGTTCCAGCAAGGTTTTGAGTAACATTGGCTTTGAGTGAGAAGCTAAAAAACTCCTTTTTTGTTTACGCAACTTTGTTTTGGGTTAATAAAATCGTTCTGAAGTTATATCAATTTGAGTAGTTACACCTCAAAATCGGAAGTATTCACTTTAGTTTTATATAATTTAAGTCGGGATTATGGTAGACCCTTTCTTTGTATTATATTTTTTCTCGTCTGAGCTTTAGGTATTTATTTGTATCATGAACTCCCTGATGAGTTGAATGACATGACATGATTACTAGTTGGTGATATCTTCTTACTTACTTACTACCTGTATTTATTTTTTCATTAACCTAATCCAAGCGGTGGGGGGCTGCTGTAATTTATATCAAAATTTGACTTCTACAGCATGAAAACATTTTTTTAAAAACCCGAATTCGGGGTTAATTTGTGGGAAAAATGAAGACAAAGTCTTAACCACACTGGTGTGTCGATAAGAGAGATTATGACTTTAGTCACTGAGCCACAGAGTGTTACTATGGAACAAGGATTTTGACACACCCACACTCAAAAAATGCCGTTCCAGGCTCAGCATTTCGAGAAATTAAAATTATTTTTTTTTGTCACCCACACTAACTTCCTACGTATAGATTTTTCCAGAGAAACAGTATTTAATTACAATTGGCTTATCAGAGCTTATTAAAAAGTGGAACTGCTATGATTCGTCATCAAATACTGCACTACCTAGAAACCAGCCACGTATTTTCCGAGGTTTAATGCGAATGTTGTTGAACCCGAACAAAACCTGTTTTGTGACATTAAATTTGGATTAGTATACTTTACCACAACGAATCGACTTAAGGTGCGATCAGACGGTCATCCGAATCTGCTAGATGACACCCGATCACACAGTGTCATCCGTTAGGTCATCCGAGTGTAAGTGTTTTTACATGAACTTTCAACGATGCAAGCGTCTCATCCGACGTTAGATGACACTGTGGAAAATCGAGCGATGTCATCCGTGGGACCTTGTCATTCGAATAATGACGATACCGGCGATCACACTGGATGACAACTTTAGTAAAAAATTTTCTTCATAGTGGTATGACAAGTTTAGATGACCGTCCGATCGAACATTTACGCTTGACCACTTGGCAAGCAGCATTCCCACCGTAATTACCGATATATGGCCACGGCTGGTATTTTAGATTGTGCTACATTAGAGCACATATGCGCAATATGCCCGAAATGTAACATCAAACGATCACAAGTTGATCTCCGTAATGCGGGCTACCCGTCGCATTTCTTAATATCCGGCCCATCGCATAGTATAGTATTTTGGTATCTGGTATCGTTCCTTGTATGTGTTCAAAAGTTGAGAAAGAGCAAGACGGAAACATGCAAAGCTTCAGATCCACAGTCTAATATTGTATTACTGAAATTTCACTAAATGCAATTGTAAGATAATTAACGTTTTCAAAAAGAGAGATGTATTGAAAAATTAAGACAAACAGGGAACACTAGCCTCCAATAATTATTCGGATAAAGCCCAACTGTAAGTAAAGTACGAAGAAAGTTTGCAGAACTGCTTTTCTTATTTAATTTTTCTTCCTGAATGAAATATGTATCTGCTCGAAAGTCCATTATCTTCTTAACAACTTTCAGAGTTCTTAAAATTTTCAACTCCCAGTTGAAATTTACATTGAACCGGGCAAACTACCTTTTTTAGTCTGGAAAATTAAGTTATTTCATACATGAGGAGCAACATGTATTCATGCGTATCAATTGTAGGGTCCTATTACATACCGAATATCCAGTATATCTCAAGTTTCTACCCTTTAATTTTGAAAGAAGTGCGGAAGTAAAGAAAATACTATTGAACTTAATTTTTTGTTAGTAAGCACTTGTTTTAAATGTAATCGGATTCACTACCAATAATATCAATCAACTCTTTCGGTCTTGTTTAATAACAGTTTTTTCTTTTCTTTTCCTTTAGGTAAGTCCACGGAATTTTTATTTACTCATAGTACAGAGCTTGTAAGTACAGACAATTTAATCTAATTAACTACTGCTAAAAGAAAGTACCGGAGAAATGTGCAAACGATATTAATAACCTGAACTTTATCTCCAAATTAAAAAAAAAATACAAACTGCAACATTATCTAAGTTTTTTTTTATTGTTCAAAGACTTAGGAGATGGCTGCGCAGTTCAACATTCACCTTTTCTGGGTGCCGGGCCATAGAGACATTCCGGGTAACTGCAAGCCTGACGAACTCGCCAAACTTGGAACTTACCTCTCAATCTTGCCTGAAAAGGGCTCCTTAGGCATACCAGTTTCCACATGCAAACTCTTGTTTAAACTGGATGCAATAGGAAAAACGAACCACAGATGGACAAATGGTACTACTTGTCTGACAACGAAGGCTGGATCTAAGACGCTCAAGGAGCTTGATTACCCTTAATCGATCGCACATTAGTGCTACAATAATTGGTGTCATAACTGGACACTGTCTGTTAGGCAGGCATGCAACAAGGCTTGGCGCGTATTCAAACGACTTCTGTAGAAGCTGTATGGGTGAGGAGGAGGAGGAGGCTACTCTACACCTTCTTTGCGCATGTCCTACTCTCTCCCGAAAGCGAAATCTCCATATGGGGGCCTTCTTCTATAATGATCTTAATGATCTAAGCTCAACCGACCCAAAATGTCTCTCACGCTTTATAAGCACCTCAAAATGGTTCAACGTGTAGGCAGGAACTTCTGATCCACGTGGTATCACAATGGACCTGATATAGGTCTAAGTGAGTCGGACTTCTATCCGACTGTCAATTCAACCTAACCTAACCTAACCAAGGATCTTATAAATATTAGTTATGAAAAATGATTTGAGGCAAATGGCCGCCCCTTTTTTGATCCGCTTTTCTCAAGTTTCGGTGGATAATAATTGGCAGATGTTGGTTTTTAACAGCTCTAAAGTTTCTGGTTTCTTACTGTAGACGTGACTCGCAGGAAAATCCCACCAAAAATCTCGGCGGCCAGTTGATGTCCCGAAACGCGAAATGATGCGCGACCTCTGAACTTTTTACGCAAAACATACATATATCGTCTTACGCGTGGTGATCGACATCGTTTCAACTGACCTCTGATGAGGATAAGAAGGATAAGAAGAATGTTGAAAAGTCAGCATGTTATCTGCTGCTTTAATTTGCTTCGTAAAGTCTTCGCTGTCCGGTTGTGGTTAACCTAATCATTTCGTAAATACGTAGTATGGAACTCAGATTTAACATTTTAAACACGAGTAATTTTTGCCACCTGGGAAACCGACACTGCTACCAATATACAAAGCGAACATTGGATCACCCTTAAGATGGGAATTCCAATATCATATTAAGAATATTTAAATATTTTCAGTTGAGAAGGAAACAATATCTATTTTGAGAGTTAAGGTACTCCAAACAAAATTAGGTATTAAGTCCCAAATAGGACCTTAAGCCTAGCGTCGCTCTGCAAGGTAAACAATAGAAAGCAGTTTATGGCGATTCCGAACGGAGAATTGGGAAATCTTCAAGTGACAGTTTTTATAATTGGATTGCTGTCAGACTTCCACCAGATGTTGTATTAAGGCGGTTTTGGACCTAGGACCGCTTAACCGTACGAACTCCATAATAACTGCTTGCTTTATTTTGTATTTTTCTCACACGAAAGCTTTGGGACCTTACCAAGTTAGGATTTTGGTTCTGAATTGCTGTCTGACCCTGGTGCTCCGAAGAAAAATTCGAAGCTATTTCCGACTGAAAATATCCTTTGGATTATTCATCCTTGCTTCGACCTGAGGGGTTGGTCATTAATTACTCAATTAAAAAATGCAAAAATTGTCGACGTTCACTGGTTTCATTAGTAATACTATTCAAGGCTGTGACCTAGGCTCTGCTCACGTGTAATAATATCCTTAAGTAACCACTATCAAGCCGGAGTGTGTTACCATTGCAAAGCTGGAAGTATTTTTTTTAAAGTCGGCAGAGTGTGGTAGTGGGTGCAGTGGCTTAGTGGTTAAGTACGTTGAACCACTAAGCGAGAGGTCGCTGGTTCAAATCCCAGCCTGTACCACCTGAAAGTTTTTATTCGCTGCCCCACCTCTTGCGAACGTCTGACAAACATCCAAGAGTAAGAAATGTCATGAGAAGCTTCTCAAAAGTAAATTGCCGTTCGGAATCGGCATTAAACTGTAGGTCCCACCATTCGTGGCAAAAATATAACTTCGCACACACAATGGTTGGAGAAGCTAGGCTTGTGCTGCATGGGCCGTTTACGCCTAAAATTATTTTTTTTTTTTAGTGTGGTAGAGTTTTGATTGCAAGCAAGCTGTCGCGCAGCAAAAATTTGCTAATCATTTAGTAGTGTTTATTTATACCCCCTGAAGCCCTCAAGACCATAAACTGCTCCATTGTACTTTCATATAGGTACTTCCGTTTGCTTTATATATTTACCGGACTTTTTCAGGTTGCAAACCTCATGTTCTGTCAAAGGAACAAAGCACTGCCAAAAAGCCGTCAATGCCTTAGTTGTCTTCGTCTCCACATGATTGGTCCAACGAGGCTTGGTATCAAGGATTACACCAAGATATTTAAAATACGCAGATAGATGCTATTTGACGCCTTTTAGTACTATTTCAGACAAACCCGTCAATTTTCTCCTCCTCGTAAAAAGAACAACTTCGGTCTTATTTTATACACACACGTTGGTGGTATGACATGCCCCTAGGTACGCATATATAGACAACACAATCATAAAGAATTCATAATGGTCAAAGTGTATAAATTCTACTCATGCGAGTAATTGGCTTAGTCCTGCTACTAGTTGTTCTATGATAAGAGCTAAATAATAGCTTCACACTACGTTATAGTCGTAAGGAAATTCAATATAGAAGACAGCAGATTAGGGCATCTATATGACCGGCTATAAGCAGCTGTAAGGAAACCATATTTCTCTTGAGTATTTTGTGAGGGGGAAGTATGATTTAAAGAACTTTAAACCGTTGACGATAGGGAGGAAAGTTATCTCTGAAAGACAAAATAGTTTCAAAAAATTAGGTACTTATTTCTCCATACAAAAGTGACATTTTTCATGCGCAGAGTATGCATTGCGGATCTGATATTCCCCCTGTCGCAACAGCGGATTCAATCATAGGGGTGGTTATAGGACGAAGTTCAAACTTGTAGATGCGGACGGCAGAGGCAATTTTGCAAAGACTGAGTCGGTAAGGTTCGGAAGATAAATCTACTCCCGGCCACACTTTGGTCCCTGCGAATGATACCCTTCAGTGGGGGATATGCCGGTCCTGCGGCTTGCTTTGTAGTTTCTTCATTCCCCTTGTGGGTACTCAATCCCGTCAAGCCATCGTGATGTCTACAGAAACCTGTAATGAACTCTAAGTGAGAAAAATTCATCAATGAAGCTTCTAAGTGTTATGTTCCTCAAGAGACAGAGACTCGGGTAGTAGAGTAGATAATAAAGCGTTTCCTCGTGCAGTGCAACTTCTGTAACTTCTACAAATGTCATCCTTGATTTCTTTTCATTTCATTGTTTAGTTTTTTAGAACATAATGGCCAGCTTAGTCAGCGATGCTTAATCGATTTCAGGTGGTGGTACAGATAGTTATTGACCTTCATTCTGATCTTATATTCCACTGGTACTCTGAGGTGGCGGTTTGATCGACTGAAGTGCTGATCCATTTCGGATCTTTTTCCTGCTAGCTCGTCGGCCATCTCATGGCCGGTTATTTCCCTGTGTCCAGGAACCCAGTAAATATAAACCTTGTGCTGTGAGCCAAGAGCTTTAGGCTCTATGCAACAGCGTTGAACCAGCTTGGATTTTATTTCAGTAACGTCACAGCTTTTATAGCCGCTTGGCAGTTAATGAATACTACTTACTTACTTATCTGGCTCCCGACCCGTGAAGGGTCCCTGCCTGATACACGGCTGGCTTCCATCCTCTGAGATCCTTGGTCTTTAAAACAGAGTCTTTAAAACGGAGGTTCGGTCTTCCTTGTCATCTCGAACCTAGGGGCTGGGACCCGGATATCCTCTTGGCATTGTTGTCCATTCGCTTGAGTTGGCGAATATACTAATGTAATTCCGTGGTACTACCGACATTAATACAGTAATGGCCGCTTCCGTGGGACTCAGTAACATGGGAATCAAAGAATTCCTTAGGCCACCTCTTTATGAAGCTCAGGATTCTTCACCAAAGGGTATCTGGATACTTCCAGAGATAGCCTTTGAAATGGTATCCGTTGGTAAAATCACAGGTTTCGATGGTATTCATTGTACAAATCTTGTGTTATTTGTCTAGGTTCTTCTTCAACGGTTAAAGCTTATGTCGGTGTCTTCGCTGCTTCTAAATGATGATTCAGGATTATCATCATGTCGCGAATGGCCGAGTGCTTTGATTGGCTTAGCGACAACGTTACTTTGAACACGGGCTCCGTATTGGTTTTCCACAATTCAGCTATATGCTGATTGTTTAGGTCGAAAAAAGACAAAAATACCCAAAAGGGCATATACCTACTTGTTCTCCAGTACAAGATCCTCAAACATTTCAAACGTGATGATCACGACTATCTTTCTGTTATCTGACGCAGACTCGTCATTCGTAGCCACCGACCTCCCGAGTGGCATTGTGTACCCTTAGACTATCTTTTACAGAGCGTATTTGGTACAAAAACTATTCCTCTTCTTAATCTTGTCAAACTATGTCGTTTTCATCGTTTTCTTCTAGAATCACCAGTATCTTTTCTTTGAGTGATTCCAACTAACAAGTCTGTCTCCACATCAGAATTATCTCTATCACGAATTTTACACCTACTCACTGCCATTTTAAGTCTTCTACTTTTACACTACCCTCTCGTATTTCATCAGTAAGCCTAAAAAAAAAAGCCTCCTTTCTTCTACATTCATGCGTTTTGTCTCGCAATTTTTCATTTTTTCAGTTTGTTGTTCTAGATTTGGCTTTAATCCGCTTAATAAATGAATGACGATAATGATGCCTTCACTCTAACTGTTACCCGTTATCAAGACATTCACTATTGATTCAAATATCTGGCAATCGCAGGTAACACATTCTCTAGTGAGTCATTAACTATGCCTCTCCATCAATATTGTTTAGTGTTTATTTTTGAAATTATTAACTTAACATTTATTTCGTTCTTCCTTTCTTAAAAAATCCAAGACCTATGTACGGCTCCAAGTGCTACATATATCTTTGGAATTATTTTTAAAACTTTCAAGTTTCCAAAAAAAAAAAAAAAAAACAAAAAATGGAAAACCAAAATAAAACAAAATTCGCATCCGCATTTCTTGGGCCCTTTAATCCGTTACTACCCCACAGAGACCCTTAATTTTGTTTGCACACCTGTGCCTCCAGCTTTTTGCTGTTGATTGAAGCACTTAAACCGAGGACGACGACGACAATGAGGACGACGACGACAACAACAGAGAGAAACGCACCCGAGTGGGAGAGTCAACGACAATCACATTCTGTGGTGACACAAGCGGTGCAAAGACCCGGTACTCTAAAAGCTTCAGCAAATTTACTTCATTATTATTGGATAGATGGATGGATGGATGGATGGTTGGCCTGGAAGTATTGGTATCAATTTCCCTCAAATGCTGCACAGACACCATATAATCCCCTTTTAAGGTGATCCACAACAAAGCACAGTGAAGCAACACCACCACCCCATATCATGTCATTAACAAGGACATTCTTCTTTGTTCCGAGTAAATGCCACTATGTTATTCCGTTTGAAGAGGTCGCGCAACCTTTGTAATGCGATTTTTCTCATTAAAGCTGCGCGTCGTCGTTCTAGTCGTTCTCGTCGCGTCGTTGCGTCGTTGCGTCTTTGGGTCGGTCGTCTCTTGCTCCTCATTGTAAATTAAATTAAATTAAATTAAATTTGTGTTCTGTTCTGTTGTGTTGTATCATCGTCGTCGTCGTTATGATTTTTGAAATGTAGCTAGCGGTTGCGCCACTTGCCACTTGCCACTTGGCACTTGCCGCTAGAATATGAAGATGAAAATAACACACCACCTTATCTGTTTGTCGCCTTCCCGCATCGTCTCCCTGACAGGACTTAATACAGTTAAATATTCCAGGCACTCGGTAATGGAAAATGAATTAGAAGGTGGGCATTGAAATTTATAATGATTGCTTAATGTTAAGTAGTTCTTTCGCTTGTGCAAAGTGCCAACTGCCAACTACCAACTGGGAACCCTCACTGCGTTAATAATGGTTGTTTAACTGACGACAAATTTACTCATTCCCATACTGAAAGCAGCAGAGACACACCATGCACGGCAGTAGTACGCCTCGTCCTGATAAGGTGTCAACATTAAATTTGTATTCTTGATTTCAAATTATGGTTCTAATTAAGCTGAAATAGGGATATGTTTGCGTATATTTAATGTTCGTGAATTTAATTCGCAGGTATATTAGTGTAGGGATCTACCGCACAGGGAGCAGGAAGAGACAATTTATTTCCGTTCGAGGAAAATTGCCAGCCACGTGTTAAAGGATCACAAGTAAATGGTGACTCCTACCGAGGAATTTCCAATTTAAAGGAAATAAAGGTGGGTGTTGAATATATGCCAGAAAAGAGCACACAAATGCTGACGATGTTTTAGTGTGTGCCGACGCACGACCCGGTACTATACATAGATGAAAAATTAAATTAAGAAAATGTGTGTGCGTCAAAAGCGGTTGTTATTTTCAAAACATCACCGGGATGGGGCTTTATTGTTGACAAAATTTCGCGTGCCTACATATATATTATGAGGCATACGGCGCGGTGTGAACTCCAAAAACCAAGAACAAAACAAACCTGTCCTTGAGGTTATTTTTCTAAGAACTTCGGAAATTACCTGTAGGCTGTAAAAAATCTGTTTTTCTTTGCAGAAATTTCATGTTAATTAGAGATGTATGTAGGTAAGTATGTATGGAAGCAACCATATTTTTAAGCTAGGTAGATATGTTCGACGGTTTCACCTCACGCTGTTAATGTGGTGAGAATTTGTCTTAAGACTCAGGAAAGAAGCAAATTAAAGGACTGCATTGGTTGCCCTTGAGTTGGAATAGATGACTTTACGTAAAAAAGGACTGGCATGACAAAGGTCTTATAAAGTGTCCTCTCGTTTAGCCTTAAAGTCAAAAGAAATTACAGTTGGAAAATTTAACTCTAACCCTTCCCCAAGGGTAAGCGCCTGGTGCAGAGGCAGGCTTTACATCGCAATGATGGGCTATGCTGTTAACGATATCAGTCATCAGAAGTGCTACCCATGACACCAAGCTGTTTGAAGAGCGATTAACTAAGAACTACCCTATTACCCGAAAAAAAAAACATGGAAGGGCAACGAAACACGTTTTTTACTCCTGACGGAAGCCACAATAGAGAAAATCCACCCGCAATATCTGCAGGGTCAGCATTTGTGTCCTAGAAAATAAATCACGCTGATAGTCAAGGGTGCGGATGCAGCTCGCTACTTGACGGACCCTAATAAAATTGGCAAGACTCGAGTCAATCACTGGAAGTTGAAGCTTCGTCAGTGCGTTCGTTGCCGGACATGACTGCGCTGGGGAAGGTATTCTCCTCAGAAACCACTAACTGACTCTGAGACAGAGGACAGACTTCTGAAAGACACATTCGTACCCCGAAAACGAAAAAGAACTCCAAGAACCACGTTGCCAAAAATTTAAGAAAATCACAAATACTCCTTAAAGCAACATTTAGGCTCCCCTCGCTGTACCACAAGTTGTTACGATTTTATTGAAACCATTCCATAAAAATTTTCAGACAACGACCGATTCCTAAAAACGTTAACGTTCTGCCTTTGTACCCCGTCAAAACTTGATACCTTATCACAGAGCATTCCGTCGGTTTTGGTTTGATCATCGCTTATGATGGGTTCTAAAGCCCCACCACCACCACTACGACTGCAATTAAAAACACCTTGCTTTACACACCGATATCACAAGTAAGCATCAAGTTCACCAGATATAAATTATTTGCCCCAATCGAATGTCAAATACCCGGTCATACGTCGCTTTGACTACATATCGAGTTTGTATGGCTGGGAATAAGACAAAGATTGCAATCGGGCTACTTGGAAAGGATGAGTTAATCTGCAGGGAATGTATTGATTTAAATGATCTTGGCAGCGCCCGGCTACATCACTAGTATTTTACTTTCCTCAAGGCCTAAACGTTCAGTCTTCGACCATTGCTGGATTTGGTTATCCTAGTTAAAATAAAAGCATACTCAACATGCTTTTAACAGAAGTTTGACACTTCATAGAGCCTCCATAATTTGTTGTAAAGAGTGAATTGTAGTGGAAGCACCTATTAAAGTATTACTATCTATCTACGTAGACCCCTAAAAGTATTATGACTTTCTTGCAATGTCTGTCCGTTCGTCCGTCCATCATTAAAAAAACTGTTTTAAGTCTAAAGTTGATGGAATAACAGAATAAGGCCTTCACAAAATATGTAGGTCCTGACCTCCTTCACAAATTTACCATATAAAGTTTGTTGCCGCTCCTACTTTTATGGGCGTTTTTCACTATAATGCTGTTTTCCTCGAAAATGTTCATAAAAACCGAAAAAAAATGTTTAACATTATATTTAGGCAATATTTTTTCCAAACGCAGTTTCTGGACACCCTCACTTTTTGAGGAAATAAGATGCTATCCATCATGTTCCTCACGTTTTTTTCTTTGAGGTATATAGCGATATGAGATAGGCTACCATCATACTGTTCTCCCCAAGCGGACAGTAGCCTTTCCCCATGTTTTTACTAAAAATGCATTTTTCTCAAAACTTTTACTTAATAAATTTTCTGAAATTCTATGAACTTTTTATTCTAATTCCAAAACTATTATCCTAATTTGATGTAAAAAGAAGAACTTGTAAACGTCTCTTGATTTTAGATTTAATCTTGGATTTATTTTAAAACGTGTTCCTTTTGCTTTGACAACTAATCTCTTACTTCTCTAAAGACAAGTGTTTGGAACCTTGTTACAGATACACTTCTGAGGCATTACCTTTTGATGATGCCAAATATTCAACTTATATAATTCTACTTACTTATTTACATTTGGACTGATCTGTTGAAGATAGTGCCTTCCGTGTTGACAACTGCCCTATGCACTATCTGCTCAAGAACAGGATTAAAGAAATCACACGACAGCGCATCTCCTTGCCGAAATCCGGTGCATGTTTTGAAAGAGTTCAGATGAGCTGCTGCCAAACTGCACATTGCATCGCTTGTTATCTAGTGTCATGCGACACATTTGGATCAGTTTTGACGGGATCCCGAATTCGGCCATCGCCACAAAAAGCTCCTGACGATGAATGCTGTCATATGCGGTTTTAAAATCGATGAAGAGATGGTGTGTCTCGACTTGAAACTCGTTGGTCTTTTCCAGGATTTGCCTTAGTGTGAAGATTTGGTCTACAGTTGATCTGCCGGGCCGGAAGCCACACTGGTACGTGCCGATTAGTGTGTTGCAGAAAGGTCTGAGCAGTTCACACAGTACTTTGGATAGGATCTTATCTTATATAATTCTAGTTCATTATAAACTAAACAATTACTCTCCATAAGAAGAGCAATCACTTATCCAATGTGTCAGCGCGACACTTCCAGCTAAGTCATCGGGCGAAACATTAATTTTCGAGTTTATTATTTACCAACGCCAACCCTGAAACCACAATATAGGTACACATACGCTTTTTGTTGCCAAATCATTGCTTTAAATCTATTGAGTGCGGAGATTACAAATATTGGCCAGGCGAAGTAACTGAAGCATTTGATTCCGTTCGTCCTGATATATTTTAAAAAATTGGAGCACAACCGCCTTAGTTGGTAATGTCGTGTTCAAAGAAGGGATCCTTCGAGCCCCGTCAAAAAGGCAATGGCAATCAACGTTCCCTTTCAATCGCGTGAAAGCGGCATGCCTAAAAACTTCTGGATCACACAAATGCAGAAACGCCAGCAATTGATTGGACTCAATGATGAAGTGATTCAAAATCGGGAGGCCTGCAGATATTTTTTGAGGTCGAACCTGGCGAACTCCACAGGCAGACCAGTAGGAATGCAGTGAAGTGGAAGGGTTATGATCCCTATAATCCTGATCATAGCGTCATCGTTAAATGGAGTGAAGATTGTATCACTTCAATCCGTCTTTCTCAACCAGTCCTTATGATCTGCCATACCTGTTCATTGTGGTGTGCCCCAAGGCTCCATTATCGATCCTTTGTTATTCTCAATGTTCATTAAAGACATTTTCCAATTGGTTTGATGGACGACGCTGTGGGAAAAATGACTGAGGACCTCACTTTAATCGTTAGCTATGATAATAGAGTTCTCTAAATCCTTCTAAAACGAAAACCATCTAAATTTCGAATCACTTGTTATCATCTCGCCTTCCTCATATACATATCATAGAAATGGTGACTACGATTAAAAACCTATCTTACATTAGTGGAGTGACCACATTAACTCTGTGATATCCTAAATTTATGGTGTTTTGCGCAGTCTGTCAGTATGTCAGGACACATTAGCAACCGCAGTTAAATTAAAATTGCTAAAGGCTTTGATCGTATCATTAATCATGTATAGTTGTGAGTTATACGCAAGCACAGATGTCAACTCAATGTCAAGATTCGTATACAGTCTACGTAGATACGATTATGTTTCAAGCAATTCTGGAGCAATTTTTAAATTTAAAAGCAGAACTACCAATCAATTTATCTTCATTCTTGTGGTATCAGACCTAATGCACGATTTCACGTACGCAATTTTTCATTCAAGTCATGCACTAAAGGGACTTTGGATACCCTTATAATGAAGTGACACAGTGCGGACATTAGGGAAATGAAGGATTAGAGAAAGGGAGAAACCGATGCACGTTGGTTTTAAATGTTTGTAAATTATAATGCAAAGGAAAAACAGAGCGTGGTAGAGCATTCCACATTCGTATTGTACGGTTGAGAAAGGAATCTTAATATTTCACAGTACGTCCGAAAACAGGCTTAAGGAATGCAACTGGCTATTTCATTTGAGCACTTGTGGTGGAAATACCGATAAAACAATGACAGGCAGGAGACATTACGACGATGACTAAGAGAGGCAAGTGATTTCGCGATGTCTCGATCGCCAATAAGTTTTACTGCACGTTTTTGAATCCTGTCAAGTAGCTTTAAATATGTAATTGGAGCACCGGACCAGATATGAGCGTTGTACTCAAGTTTTGGGCGAATAAACGCCTTGTAGATTCTAGCCAGATCAGAAGGGGTGCAATATTTCTTGCATCGCTTTAGGAAGCCTAGACATTTCGCAGCGTTGGCGACGTCGAATATGTGGTCATTCCAACGAAGGTTGTCATTAACACACATACCGATAATGAAAATTCGTTCGGTTTCAGCGATGCAAGTGCCATTCATGGATAATGGCAGAGAATTAGGGTTACGCTTCAATGACAGCAGACGGCACTGCGTTTTAGAAGCATTAAATTCCACGCTGTTGGTTTTACTCCATTTAAGAATGCTGTCAAGATCGGAATTTAATGAGTTAAATATAGATTGCCATTCCATTTCAACGCCCGAAGATGAGGGGCGTTGCCCAAGAAACGAATATGTAAAGCTGAGGGTACTGTCATCAGCAAAGGAATGGATTGGATTAGAAGTGACAGACAGGAGGTCATTGATAAAAATGAGAAAGAGAGTCGGAGACAAAACAGAGCCTTGAGGGACACCAGCATTTATTTGGTGAGTTGCAGACTTGAAACCGTCCAAAACAACTTGTATTGAACGGTCCGAAAGGTAATTTCTAATCCATTGAAGAAGGGTAACATCGATCCCAAATGCACGCATTTTCGACAAGAGAGCTTGATGCCAAACTCTGTCAAATGCCTTTGAAATATCAAGCGCAACAACCTTGCTTTCACCACCATGGTGAATAGATTGGTTCCACTTTTCGGTTAGATATGTCATCAAATCACCAGTGGACCTGTTGCTGCGAAAACCGTACTGCCGGTCATTAAGATTCGAGATATTTCATAAGCTGACGGTTTATCAGCGTGTCCATGTCCTTGGAAAGAATGGACGTAAGTGCAATTGGTCGGTAAGAGGAGGGATAGGAAGATTCGCCTTTTTTGGGGACGGGCTGGACAAATGCTGTTTTCCATCTTCTCGGAAAGAGCTTTGAAGTTTTGCCAGCGTGGAAGAACACCTCTTCAGAACTATAGGGGAAATACCATCTGGGCCAGCGGATTTGTGAATGTTGAGATCTTGAAGTACTCTTGTACTCTTTAATCAACTACTTCCTCTTAGCATAAGAACCAAGGTGAAGCGTAGAAGCGACTAGAATCCGACCGAACATTCGGCTTCGGCTACATTCGGCGAAATTTTACACCTTCGACAAGACATTCGGCTTCGGCGAAGAAAGGCCGAAGCCGAATACTAAATTGATCAACCGTTTTTCCGAGAATTTTTCGAATGACCGGTTTCGAGCAAGTCATTTGCTTGTTTCGTTTCTGTAGTGGAAGATGCATCAGAATGAAATTTAGTTTGCATTTGTAGTTATTCACAGGCCATCAAACGGATTCATTTACAGGCTATTTTTTTTTTCTTTTGTTTATTTGTAAAATACATTTTGTTATGATTTTATCTCATAAATTGTATACTAGTGAAATTAATTTAACACTACATTCGGCTGTTAAGGTAGGTTGGTGGATGCCCCTGTGACTTCAGCGACGGCTCACTTGGACCATCAATTGGGTTCATTGTGTCCATCTGGGTACCTTTTCTCGAACTTAGAAACACCTGGAAATAGACCAAGAGAAAAAACCGCTGGTATACCCGATTTGTACACAAATCTAAGGAGATATTTTAGCTCGACTTCACCCACATCCTCCAGCTCATCATAAAAATATCTGCCGAGGGTCGTAAGAATTATGCTATTTAAGGCTGGGCATTCGCAAAGTAGGTGACGAACAGACTCTATTTCTTCAACGTCCCTGCAGCTTCTGCAGTAGTCGTTGTTCCGTTCCGTGGATCTACAACCGTTTCGCTTGTAGACCCACAGTACTCGGATATCCTTGCGGTCTAACCCGATCATAAATTTTGATCTCATTTTGTTGACAGCTGGCCATAGGTGATGGCCGAAGGTGATAAAAAAGCTGAAGTTCGGCTTCGGCTTTCGACCTTCGGTCGGACTCTAGCAGAGATGGGTGTCGATCTCTTCGATTTGGGAAGATCTAACTTAACCTTACAAAATAAAATTTATTTCTCTTCCACACATAAAGGTCCATATTCACACCACAACGTTAAATTTATACAAATGGGGGTTTTTCGCTGTCCAAAAACGCGTACTGATCAAAGCCATTTAGCCAAAAATTAGTTTCTTAACGTTGCGGCCACAGACTCCGAATTTTAGTAGTAATTTTTTAAAAATTGCTCGCTGTACAGTGAAAATGTAAGCCTTGATTGACACGACGTTTCGATATTGACAGTTTAATAAACAACGTTTAAGGGTGCGTTGTATTCAAAGATCAAATTGTTAAGTCCGTATTAAAAGACCCGATTTATGTGTGTGTCTCTCTTTGGGACATGTTGCATCCGTAGATTTCTTGATTTTGAGGAAAACTTCGAATCGGAACTGCAGTTGCAGTAGAAAGCACAATGAGTTATTAATTTCTTCATTTTCTCTAAGCACTTCCTAGTTGCGTTTATAATTCCCAAATTCGTTTGCAATTCCAACAATATTTGTTTCAACAAAGTCGTCCTACTCACTTTAAGAACGCTCTTTCCAATAAATTAAAACCAAATAAGTAGTTAAAGAGCAACCCAAATCCATGCTAAACTGATTTAACACGGGTTCACGTCAAAATTTAAAACACTCAAGCGTCCTTGGTGTTCGTAAATAATTTTATTCATTATTCAGTTGGCACATTTTTTTCGGATATTTTGATTACAATCCGGAAACTAAGTTCTCTCGCAACGAACCCGCACCGACACTGGCAATTATTTAATTAGAACCTTGTGCCGGGCCCAGTGGCTTATTTTAATTTCGATATAAATGTAATAATTTGTTTATTTCGATGTAGGGTGCCAGTAAGTGTGTGCTTCAAGCATACACAAGGATTCAATTACACTTTAACATGGTAGAACGCTGCTTTTTGGCACGGCAAAAACATATCCATATCAGAGTTCAATCTGTTTGCCATGTAAATGGTTGTTGATATAAGCGAAGCAAGCATAACATTTACTGTCAGCTATTTACTGGTTAAAGCTGCTTGACAAGGACATGAGCTGTCATTGAAAATGATCGATTGTGCGAAGCTATGGCAGGCGCATTAACTTTGCGGTGTTTAATATTCATCTAAGTTGCTCGCATCTTTGATTTAGTTAAATTAATTTATTAGGGAATTGAAATTGGTTTAATATTAACTTAAGGATCTCCGAAGGATATATAACGCAATGCAGATTTCATTTTAAATTAACTTGACAATAAAAGAGGGATTTTGTAATAAAATGGATTTCGTTCTGTAACGACCGTTCATGTCCTACATTTTATGTGCTTTCAAAAGATAATTCAATTCCTTTTTACCTAACCTAAAAGAAAATCGATAGATACACAAAAAAAAAAAAAACCAACTGAAAGCCATCACATTCAATTGAAACAAAAGTATAACACCGGGTATTAGCTTTATCTGTGGCGCATTCATCCAAGTTAGATAAGAAAACAAGGAATTCCATTTCTATTTTTTTGCTTTCGATTTCTTCTTTGAATCCGTCGAAGAAAGAAAGACCCCTTCCATTTGGCCGACATCAAAAACGAAAAGTTTCAGGATTGCTTTTTGACATGAAAATCTCAAAGGGATACACCTACCTACCTACGTTTATGATTGAATTAAAAATATGTAAATACTCGTAGATACATACACAATACACCGCCGACCGATTGGGAAGAATTTTACTAACGATTTCAATGGTAATTTTCGCCTCCAAAGCACAATAATAAAACCAGCAAAGGCAAAACACCGTCACAGACGTTAAATTACTTTATTCGAATAACAACAGCCCTAACACTCCACCCCCCGCACTTTGAATACTAATTACACTTTAAAATGGATACAATCAACCTAATTACATAATTGCCAATAAATTTTCAATTTATCTGCGAAGTTCGTTTTGTACTCCTGCGAAGCCGGAATTCGTTGCACGTACCGCACCCTACCGTCGCGTCGTCAACTGGTTGTGCCATTCTAATTTGGTGCGGGCGGTATCTCTGGCTAAATTTCATGTGTACTATGCAATTGAAAAGTCGCAGAATAAATAAAATCTATCACAGGGCGAAGAGGAACTTCTTGAACTCAAATTGAGTCGCAAATCCATTGAGACCGTGAAAATGATGGCATTTTCCTTACCTCCCGTGTTTCTCCTTTGGTTGGATTGGTCGTTTAATAATTTGACGAAACGGAGCGACATTTGAATTGCTAATGAAGGAAGGCCAAAAAGGCTAAAATCGCTTCGACGACGACGACAACGACGACGACGAACTCGAACGATGATAATCAGTAAGCTTTGTCCCTTATTGGCATCCTGTGAGGAGAGACTGAAAAATTCCGCACTCTGAATCCTTTCATTAGGAAAGAGATTTGCCATGCGTTCGTGAGATGTTCTAATTTTTTCTCTTTTCTTCTTTTTTTCATCTTTCTCGCTAAGACGACTTTCATTAGAGTTCTTTTCAATGTGCTAAGCTCAAGATGTTTTCTGTCACTGACTAGGGTTAATTGCTGTCAAAGCCGGGTGGGGCCGACTGTAGGCATGAGGAATATTCATTTGCTGCCTACACCAAGTCTAGTAATTTCTTTTGATGCTAAACTTTGGAAAGTGATTACGTTATTTTAGAAAAAAAAAAAAAAAAAAATTTGTAATGGAATATTTCCATTATTATAGCAATTAAAGATCTGAGCTTGAACTGAGGGGGAAGTAATTTCCTGGGTATGAATAATATTCTAGGTACCAACACATGAAGATGTCACAAAAGCCAAATAAATCTTAATCCCCCTCGAAAGACTATGTAACTTTTTCGCTTATCCATAAATTTCAATGAAATTTTAACGAGGTCACGAAGGGATAATGTCGTGTTGTACTGATTTTTCACATCACATTTGCTGGAACACCAACAATAGCATTGAATATGTTTTATGTGTCTCTGTTGTCATACTTTAAATAGAATTAATGTCTCCCTCTATCAAATTTTGAGTGAATTAGAGCAAAACACATTGACCTTAACCTCACAAAAGTGTCTAGACGAAAGTCGTTTGTTGCTCGTATGAGTGCACCCTGATAAACGAACTAGCGAAGAAGATCATAAGTGTTATAGAAATATAGAGACATGTCATTTATTTTGGTGTTTGGACACTTATTCCGTTTGGTTAGGAAACCCTTTAACCGAAAATAGAAGGGGCTAACCTTTTTTTTTTTTTTGGTATTTATCGATGAGCCCATCTTTTATCTTTTATGGCAAACAGGACGATGATAATAGCTGCTGGATATCAGCCTACTTCAACTGAATGCAAATACATGTTGGCGTCTGCCAAATCAAACCAGCATGAAGATTGTTTTTTTTTTGTATAAACACAACACAAGACGAGGGGGAGGACATTGGCAACTTGTCCCGGTATTTTAAATTATTTTCTTAAAACGTTTCTTGGCTGTTGGTCAACCTAAGTCTTCTATTCAGGATGGGTTGATGCTCCATTTCTGTTTGATTATTGCTTTTGGAATAGATATCAACTTTAAATGGTTCTCTTTTCGTAAGGATATAGCTGGACAGTACGTCTGATAACTATTATATCGCTTCCTTCAAAAGAAAAATACGAGTTCGATCAACTGAAAAATCTGAATTTCTTAGATGCGTGTTTGAATATGTGCGGCACATAAAAGTGGAATGTTTGTGTTGTTAAACAGCATTTTTGTTTTTGTATCTCACAGACTAAATTAATGGTTCCGAATAGGTTTGTTTTGTTCTAACAGGCGCTCCAAGCCACTGATGCCAGATCGTGGGATTTTTCCCTTTTTTTGGTGACGATCTAGCACCAGATTCTGATATGGAATTTGAAGACCAACTAAATCCTGTAAATGGTGATAGTGATTGTGTCGGTTTCATCTACTGTAAAGCAGAGTCTGAACTCGACAATGAAGCCGCCGTTGCCTCAACATCAAAGCAAAAAAAAGTAAAGAAAACAAGTATGAAGAAAACTAAAGAAAAAAGGACACTTGGCCCCATTCGACGAACACAACTTCAAATTTATGGGAGTTACTGAATTGCCGGAAACTGTAAAAGCCTTGAAGACACCAGCAGATTTTTTTTTCGTTCTTCTTTACTGATGATGTGATTACATTTATTGTAGAGCAATCAAATATTAAAGCACTTCAAGACGACATAAATAAGCCTGTAAATTTAAAAAAAAATCGAAATAAAGCAATTTATCGGCATTGTAATTTATATGTCATGTGTCCAGCTACCATCATCGAGGCATCACTGGGGCAAGGCTGTTGGTCAGCGGAATGTTTTCGAGACGATGACATGCAATAGATGGGAAACCATTAAAAGATTCCTTCATCTCAACAACAATAACGATTTTAAGCTATTTGGGACAGAGGGATATGACAAACTTTTTAAGGTAAGACCCCTTTTGGACAAATTAAGGGAACGAATGCTGCTCATTCCAAAGGAGGAGTTCCTAGCCGTGGATGAACAAATAATACCCACTAAGTGCCGCCACGAACTTAAGCAATACAATCCAGCCAAGCCTCATAAGTGGGGTTACAAAAACCAAGTTCTCAGTGGGGTATCTGGATTCAGTTACGACCTCGATATATTTGCTGGAGAACAGATCAATACATTTCCTTAAGATGCGCCGGACTTAGGTGTAAGCGGAAACGTCGTAACAAGGCTAACATCCACAGTAGTACGGAATGTAAACCATAAAAGATTTGTTGATAATTGGTACAATAGTCCAAATTTAGAAGTCCTTTGGGTACAGTTAGGCTCAATCGAGTTCCCAATTCTAAAATGCCATCAGAATAGGAAATGAAGAAACAGGGACGGGGAAGTATGAATGAAAAAGTGGCAACCGTCGAGGGTGTTAAACTTAGTTTGGTAACTTAGTTTGACAACAAACTTGTAAACATGCTGTCGGCTTATGTTGGAAGTGAACCGGTTACCAGCAAACGCCCATACTTCAGAAAGGATACGCAATATAAAACAGTTCCTGCTCCCCAAGCTGTAGAAATCTACAATAAATATATGGGTGGTGTGGATTTACTGGATTCGATGCTTGGACTGTGATCTAAAAAATGGTACAAAAGGATATTTTTCCATATGATAGATCTGTGTGTAATAAACGCTTGGATTCTTTGGCGCCGCGAGAACGATTTCCATATGCCACTCTATGACTTCAAATTGGCAATATCTGAGCATTTACGCAAAGCAGACAAAGCACATAGAAAACGTGGACGGCCACCTACTGGATCTATTACAGGAACGCCAACATCAGTCTGCAGTAGATCCGATCGAGGAACGGATACGGAATCGATTAGTACGCCAAAACGAAAGTGTCCCGCAAGACATCAAGATCTTCCCCTGCAATCCGTAAGAAGGGATAATTTGGGCCATTTTCCAAAATGGCAGAAGAATCGGCAAATATGCCAAAATAATTGTCCATTTCGATCATATACTTTCTGTGAGAAATGTGAAGTATATTTATGTTACAACGAAAAAAGAAACTGTTTTACTCAGTTCCATCTAAAATAGACAAAGTTGCAAATTTTTTGCAATTTTTTATTTTTTATGTGATATTTACTTGAATTGAGTTGTTTTTGTTTTTAATATTTTTTATGTGAATTTACTTGAATTGAGTTGTTTTTGTGTACCTACTTTTTTTTAATTTATTATGCTTTCGAATAGCTTTAATTTTTTCTTTAATTTTTTTTTCCAGAACTTTTTCTTTATAATTATAAAATGAACTATTGCGTTTTTGTTTTTTATTTAATGTTATGTAATATGATGCATGTTTTCAATCATCGAAGGTGCCAAAAAATGATACTAATGAAGTCTTAATATTCCTATTTTCAGTTAATCAATGTAACCCTTAATGCATACGAAGCCATATATGGCTTAGTTTTTTATTTTTTAAACAAAATAATTTTTTTAAGTTTTTTCAATAAAAATTGTTTGAGAATAGCAGAATAAATCTAAAACAATCGATTATTATTTTTTTTTTTCTATTCGGGAAGTTTCATGCAGTAGAGGGTTAACGAATACTTTTTGGAGACACTGTATTTTATTTATTTGATTTTATTTTTATTTATTTATTTACTTATTTCGTCTTACAAGTTTATCTTATTTTAGACTACTTCTAATAACAATACAGAAATTCATATTTTATACACAATTTAATCATTAGATTACAGTGAATTCATTATAGCAGTTTTACAAAGTATTCTACTCATATTGAAGTCAATTGAATTATTATATAAATTATAATTGACACAAGCTTTAGTTATGGGATCATTTTGACCATAATTAGTTCTGTGCCGAGAAACATAAAAAAAATACAGTTCTCTAGGCCGAAGAATGCGAAAAGGAGTGTACATACTAAACAATGATAATAAAAGCGAACAATCAATATCAGTACTGAGTAATTGGTTCTTCTTTTTGCCAGAGGTTTCAAACTCATAAGCGCACATCTTGCTTCATAAGGAGGAATATCATTATTCCAGTTTATTTTTCTGAGAGCATATTTTGTGAATCGCTTTTGAATTTTTTCAATCCGAGCTTCAGCATTGTGGTAGTAGGGATTCCAAACTACGCAACCATATTCTAATATAGAACGAATTAATGAATTAAAAAGTGATTTAAGAGTGTAGGGATCGTTAAAGTCTTTAGAATTTCGACACAGAAAACCCAGCATACAATTAGCCTTGCTTATTATGTAATCTATGTGTAACGCAAAGTGTAATTCAGAATCAAATATAACACCTAGATCTTTTTGATCAGTAACTCTTTTAAGTAAATTTCCTTGTATACTATAATCAAATATGAACGGAAATTTGATTCTATTGAAAGTCATAACAGAGCATTTTGATATGTTAAAATATAACCCATTCATAGTACACCAGGCATTAACTTGGTTAAGATCTGTTTGCAATTGAATCGCATCAGAAAGCGAGTTTACAGATTTAAATATTTTTAAATCATCAGCATATAAAAGGGAATTGGATTCAGATATAAAAGATGGTAAGTCGTTTATGAAAAGAAGGAAGAGGAGCGGACCAATATGGCTTCCCTGGGGGACACCTGAGAAATTTAAAATTTCATTAGACAGAGCGGATCCTATCTTCACATATTGTTTCCGATTTCGCAGATAACTTCCGATCCAATTTAAAATACTAGAATGGAATCCAAACATCTCAAGTTTCTTTAACAGAACATTGTGTTGGACCCTGTCAAAAGCCTTCGAAAAATCCGTATAAATACAATCAACCTGGTGACGATTTTCAATTTTATGAAGACAGTAATTAGTGAAAATGACTAAGTTGGTAGTAGTTGATCTACCAGACACAAAACCGTGCTGATTTTGCGAGATTTGATTACACACAGCGGCATATATCCGTTTCTTCACAACAGCTTCAAATATTTTCGGAACTAGTTGCAATTTAGCTATGGGTCTGTAATTGTCAATAATTCTTTTAGACCCAGATTTATGAATTGGAGTTATAAAAGAATGCTTCCAGCAATCAAGAAAAATACCTGCCTTTAGAGACTTGTTAAATATAATCTGAAGCGGTTGAACTAAACTACATTTGCATGCCTTAAAAAACAAGGGGGGGAAGTTGTCAGGCGCAATACACGTACTCGAATCAAGCGATGATAATTCAAGAAGAATATCATCCTCAGTAAGAGAAATAGAGCCTATGTTAGTGATGCGATGGGTAATGAACTACAATCAATTACCTCATTCACGAAATTTGATTGGAAAAATGATGCAAACATGTTACATATTTCACTAAGATTATCACTATTGACTCCGTTATACGACATAATTGATGGTATACCAATTGATTTTCGCTTTGTGTTTATAAATGACCAAAAGGCTTTAGCATCACGTTTAATGCTAGTTTCCATTGATGAAACCTATTGCTTATAAACAAATTTCTTTAAAAATTCATACTCCTTTCGCAGTCGCAAAAAATCATCGCGCGCATTTAAATTTAATTTACTCAACTTATAGGCTTTATTCATAGCATTCTTCAGTCTCGATAAACTGTTGTTATACCAAAGAGATTATTTTAAAACCAATATTTCCATGTCATAGCCACCTATAGTTCAATAAAAGGAAACGTCAAATACGAAAGCAAGGAAACTTATCAAAACTTATCGTTGTTTTTTGTGTGCAGTTTCAGTTTGTTTTGATACGAGTAATTTGTTTTGATTGTTTAAAAAAAATTATATATAATATACAATTAATGTCGTCAGAAAAAGTAAATAAAAAAAAAATTCCAGACGAGATGGCTGGAGGACCCAAAATTGTCTGCTTGGTTAAGGCCGGTTCCTACAGACGACTACAAGGCGTTTTGTAAAGCTTGCGGGACGACAGTTATTTGCGGTAAAACCGAAATCCTGCGACACAGTTCAAGTTCCACACATTTAACGAACTTAAAATGCATCAGTCAAACAGCTTCAGTTAGTACACTATTTTCAAAAAGCAATAAAGCTAAGGACAAAATTAAAGAGGCAGAAATTAAATTAAGCACAATGTTGCTTACGAAGTTGTGGAACACCTCGTTCCATTGTTAACGGACATTTTCCCTGACTCAGAGATATTATCAGGCGTGACACTCGGAAGAACAAAGTGCTCCCAGATAATAAAGAACGTGCTTGCTACTGTGGAGGAAATGGAACTAGTTAGCATTTTGCAAAGCTCAGCGGAATTTGTCGAGTTCCAGAATTACTTTGGTGGTGAAGTTCGCAAAATTTTAAAACCAGCAAATACTCGATGGCTAACTATTCATCAATGTGTGGTGAGGCTTCTCGAAAATTGGGAAGTTTTAAAATCTTTTTTTCGATTGGCGACGTTTGAAGACAAACGAAAACAAGCAAAAAAAAATTTACGAAGATATGCAAGTAAATAAAAATAAATGTTATTTTTATTTCTTAAAACATGTACAGTGCTCTTCACTTGATTAGACGCACCAACTTTTTTTTAAATAAATCAATTTTTTTTCTAAGTGTGGCTAGCAATTATCAAACAATTGCATTTATTTGAAAGCTTATTAAGTTCTTAACAAAAAAAAAAAACAAACGGTAAGTGAGTAGAAGCTAAAGATATTTTTTCTCTTTCTTGCCTATGCTGCCAGAAAAAGTGCAGTTTTTTTTGGTTCACTTGATTAGACGCACATGTTAAATCGGTTAGTTGATAGCGATCTGTTACGTGGATTAGATTTAGCTGAAAAGTTTAAGCAGTCAAAAAGTGTTTGCCACAGATTTCAATCCAAAATGGGAAAAAAAAAGTTTTAACTGCTGAAGAAATAGGGAAAATTGACGCGTTGCATTCCGAAGGCTTTTCGATGAGAAGTATTGCCAAAAAAATAGGCCGAAGTGACCATGTCGTGAGAAATTTTATTAAGAACAGTGATTCATATGGTAAAAATTACATAGGAAGGACAAAAACCGCTTTAACTCCTCAGGATAATAGAAAAATTTTAAGAATTGCGTCAAATTCAGCTCTCTCCACCAGCAAAATAAAAGAAAAAGCGGGGATAACTGCCAGCACATCAACTGTTCGCCGAGCTATTTTAAGTGCGGACCATCTTAAATTAAAAAAAATAAAAAAAAAGCCTCCACTAAACGCCATAAGAAAAGAACAGCGGTTGGAGTTCGCACGCCTTCACATGACCTGGGATACCAAACTTGGAAGTGAGCTAAATTGGCGAAATGTGGTTTTTTCAGACGAAAAAAAAATTTAACTTGGATGGCCCTGATGGATATAATCACTACTTCCATGATTTGCGAAAAGAGGAAAAGTTTTTGACACGCCACCATTCGAGACAAGGAGGAGTAATGGTTTGGGGAGCCATTTCGTACTATGGGGCGTTCGATTTGGTTTTTGTTTCCAACAAAATGACGGGAGTTTCGTACAAAGCTCTTTTACAATCGGCCTTCCCCACTATGAAAGAGCTTTTTGGACCGCTAAAGTGGATTTTTCAGCACGATAATGCGCTAATCCATAATGCTCGTCTAGTCAAAAGCTTCCTTGCAGATGAAAATGTTGAACTTTTGCCTTGGCCACCATATTCACCTGACCTCAATATAATTGAAAATGTTTGGGGATGGCTCACACGTAAGGTTTATGACGGAGGTAGGCAGTATGAGACCTGTGAAGAATTAATTGTGGCAATCAAAGAAGCCTGGAAGAGGATTCCATTAAATTATTTAGAAAAGTTATATGCTTCAATAGAAAATAGAATTTTTGATGTAATTTTAAATCGTGGTGGTCCTACAAAGTACTGAAAATATAAAAAAATAACTAAAAAAATAAAAATAAAAGAAAAAAAGTAAATTAAAAAGTCTATGTTTCATTTTTACGATCATTTTACAGGTGCGCCTAATCAAGTGAACCAAAAAACTGCACTTTTTCTGGCAGCATAGGCAAGAAAGAGAAAAAATATCTTTTGCTTCTACTCACCTACCGTTTGTTTATTTTTTTTTGTTAAGAACTTAATAAGCTTTCAAATAAATGCAATTGTTTGATAATTGCTAGCCACACTTAGAAAAAAAATTGATTTATTTAAAAAAAAGTTGGTGCGTCTAATCAAGTGAAGAGCACTGTACTTGCTTTATTTAATCAGTTTAACGCACTTTTTCAAAACCGAAAGGAAACCAGATTTTTTTTTTTTTTGCTTAAATGGGATGCTCAACTTACAATTTTAAGAGAGCCTAATACATACTTTATGAATGATTTAGACAGTTTATATTTGGGTCAAGAATGTCAAGACCCTTTGACAGAGTTAGATGCTGATGATGAATTGGAGGTAAAGATTAACTGCCTCAATTTTTATAAAACTGCCATCGTTGAAATGGTTAATCGCTTATCTTTTGATGATGATGCTGGCATCACTGCTCCAAGCCAGTGTTATCAGGACTATCTCTTCATTTTTTCTACGACGCGTGGTCATTTTCCCCTTTTTTCTCTTTTCACCGAACTCAAATTCCCACGATACTTTTAAATGAAAAAAAGTTAATTTATTTTAATTGCGCAGCTTTTCGGACTCTGTGACATGAATGTAGATAAATCGTGCATTAAATTTTCACAATTTCAGGAATCTTTCTACAAGCTTTGCTTGAAATTAGAACAGATAAATGGCAAATACATAAAAAAATTTCTATATTATTATTTTTTTCTTTAAGTTATGTAAATACTGAGTTTTTTTTCCAATCATTACTGCGGCATTGTCACTGCCAAAATCAATAATATTTGTGATTGGAATTTTTTTCTCATTAAAGAAATTTTCAATAGAGTTAAATATTGATTGAGCACTAGAATCCACAGCTTCAAGTTCGACTAGTTCTAGAAGTTTTGTCTTTGTTTGAAAATAGTCACAAATTCGTTGAGCTAGAAATGTCAGTGTAAATAAAATACAGCAACGAACGTAAAAGCGGTCTAACTTGGCCTTTATTTCTAAATATATATGTAAAGGGTGATCCATTTCGAGGTTCCGTACTTTTTTAAAGAAAAAAAACACAGAAAATTCAAATTTAATGGAGAATGTTTATTATCATTTGAAAGAACATTCTTTGGCATTTATTTTTTGAAGATTATGTCTGTCAAATGTTGGCCGTTGCTACGTCGCAGATGGTCCATCCGTTGAGTCCGATGATTCCAGCGGTCCACAAACCACACCAAACCGTGGTTTTTTCTGGATGAAGTGGCAGTTCTTCAATCTCTTCAGGTTGCTCTTCGTCCCAAATGCGGCAATTTTGTTTGTTTATATACCCATTGAGCCAGAAATGGGCCTCATCGCTAAACTAAATTTGCCTCGAAAACGTCGCATCTTTTTGGAACTTTTCAAGAGCCCATAGAGCGAAGCGATGTCGCTTGGGAAGGTCGAGCGGCTTCAGTTGTTGCACAAGCTGTATTTTGTACGCTTTCAATTTAAGATCTTGACGTCGTTCCATACGTCAGTCCGAGTTGCTGCGAACGGCGCCGAATCGACTCTCTACGGTCTTCGTGTACACTCTCAGCTGCGGCCGCTATATTTTCTTCACAGCGTGCTGGACGTGGTCTATTCGGTCGAATATTATCCAATAATGAATGCTGGGTCTCAAAATGGGTGATGGTGTTGCGAATAGTACGCTCAGTAGGCCGATTGTGTTGACCATAAGTTGAGCGAAGTTCCTCACAGAACGTGAATTTTCATAATAAAGTTGAACAATTTGTAAACGTTGTTCACGCGTAAGTCTTTCCATTATGAAATGCCAAACAATACTAAACAAAAATAATATGACAGCATGACACGACTCACACGTGATCTGTCAAAAAAGGCTATTGAAAAAAGTATCTCTACTTGGATCACCCGTTACATAGGAATAAGACAAATTCGGTAACTGAAACTGACAAAATTTTTAAAACACAAAAGCAAAGCCAACTGAACTAATATGCAAATATCTGACTAATAAATGAAAGTTACATGCACTGATGCTGAGTGGGTTGATCATTGTTGTGAATTTCAAATTGATGGAATTTCACGAAAAATTTATTTTTTTGTCAGATTTCTGAAATTCCCACGATTTTGGTGCTTTTTCCCTTTATCCCACGGAAGGCTTTTTGGACATCGAAATTCCGACAAAAAGGGATAAATCCCACGACATAATAAAACTGACTCAAACTATCAGAAAACTGTAGGGCGATGCGCAGTCTAGTTTTGCCGTTCCAACACGACACAAACGCAAACTCAAACAATCATAAGGCTGTTCCACGCAATTCGTGAAATTCTCTCTCAGTCTCAGTTGCCTTGCCTTTGCCTTGTTCGTTCGTGCCTTCGTTCTGTGGAGGCGGGTGCTTATGGATCGGGAATAAACAAAAGTGAAATGTTTGTATGAAGTAATTTTAAGCAAGGACATAATTCCCAATTTTTGTCTTTTGGGACATATGGAAGTACATAAGATGTTTGTGTTTGGTTTTTGTACTTCTCTTGACCATTTAATTGAAGGTACTTAAACTTATGATGAAGCATTTACTAACGTCTCTCAGACTATAGACATATACTATATCGAATTATTGTTCGACTTATGGACAATTTATGGACATATTCTACAAAGAAAATCATTCTAGAGTAGGGTCTACCTCCTCTAATACCTTCAGTATTGTATTCTTTGATGTCTACTTTAAGGTGTCTAGGACATTTCCCAAATATGTCATTGGAACTTTGAAAAAAGTCATTGAAACCTTAAAAAAGGACTTGTGGATAAAATTTTCTTTGATTCGTTACGTTGCAAGTCTTCCAAATCTATATCGATTTTCAGGACTTTAGCGTATAACTACACACGATTAAGTTGTTAATAATACTAAGCTTTCAACGTAAGTAACACTCACTTAGTAGTCAGAGAACTGCAAAAAGCATTCCAACACGCAAACAAATTTGTAATTTGGTTAGGTAATGTTCGAGCATGCGCAGTAAATAATCAGAAACTAGTGTGTGATTCGGTGTTGGAACAAACCTAATATGTGGACTGAATTCAAACGGAAGGTTTAACCCTTATGTTACCATATAAATTTACACATTTTATCTGCCGCACAGAGTACATGGATACTGTGTATGGCAGATAATGGGGGACCTTTTTTAAATTAAAAATAACTTGGTTTCCCTTTTTTGCAATTGAAAATGAAAAAGTACCCTGGTACTCAGTAACGTTACATAAGGCTTAAGTGAACTAATTATTTGAATTTTGTAACTCTTACTCAGTACTTTTGCTCACTTACTTAGGTGGTACTACAGTCCGAGGTGGAACAATTCTCGCAGTCTTTGGCTAACTGCCTTTAGTTGGGGACTCCAAATTGACTTTACTTGGGGGCGCCACCAAAGGCGAGGCTGTCTTCTACAGCGTTGTGGCGAAGATACTTCGAGCTGGACCCAAGTGTTCATTCTAACCAACTTAAATCTTCTTCTACAAAATACGGATTTTTTTTTCTCGAAGAGGCGAAGAGCCAAAAGTGTCTATGCTTCAAGCTTTTCTTATAAAGAGTTCCCTTAGTTGTTTGGTAGCTCAAACTTAGCTACTGATTTCGAACGATTTTTGTCGCATCTATTTCTATACTCACAAGCGCACCAGTGACAGCCCGCGGCTATAAAATTAGTGAATATCTATCTGAACTTCTTTAATTTTCTCCAGGATCTGCCGCAGGGCGAATATTTGCTCAATTGTGGACTTACCGGGCTTAAGGCCGCAATAATAGGGTGCAATCAGCGTTTCATAAATTCGTCCAATTCGGCAGACAATATCTTATTTCGGATGTTTAGGAGGCTGGTACCTCTATAGTTAGCGCAGTGAACTTTTTTTTCCGATCTTGGAAATTACGGCTCTTGCAAGTCATCTCCTGCTGCTATAAAATGTTTGAGGATTACACTGTCCACTTGGTCATCCTTTCCTTTAGATATCACTTGGAATATTGGGACTACTGAAATACTTGAAGAATACCGTACGTCGCTCGCAACATGATTAAGATGGTTGACGATTATTGCGTCTGCTATAGAAACATTAGGTTCCGCAGCGAAATATGGAGCTGTGTGGATAGCGTCGGGGCTAGAGTCGAAGTAAGCAGCGCGAATAAATACTTGCTTTCTTGCGACAGCTCGTATACTGAGGCTTAAAGCGGTTGTCCTAAGAAGAAGTGTTTATTTTATTTCTCTTATCAACGCTCGCATCATTAGTTCTTGTATGTTTTAAACCTTAGTCCGTTTGCAAACGTTGGTGATGGGTAAGCTATACTTCGATTTTGCTTTTGCAGGGCCCTGCCGATTTTTTGCATGGGTAAGAAAATCATAAGTGGCTTAAAGGTGTAAAATTTAAGACTACTTAAATGAGATTTTGATATAATTTAAACGCAGTTACAAACAACATTGTAATACATAGTTGCTGATGGAACTATTTACCAAGTTATATGAGGGTAAGGACTTCACCAAAGGAGGGTTTTTCTCGACAACTGGCGTAAGAAATTGAGATGAACCCTTGATTTCGGAAGCAAGCAGACAATTACTTCCTTTTACTTTTTAAGACAGCCGAGAAGGCACTTCAGAGATAGGGAGCAACGATTTTCAGCACTCACCAAGTCAGCACCTAAAGCCTGGAGCATGATTAGGGCAAAGGCATGACATACACAGAGAATATGTTTCGCGGTGTCCTTACTTTCTCCACAAGCGCCCCAAGTACTTGTTGGTGGCCCGGGTACTTGTCCACCGATATTCGGTTGAACTAGTTTGGTCTGTCTGCACCCCCAAGAATCGTGCCATCACATCAAGTCATCAAAAGAGGCTCTACTGGGGATGCCGGCTAACCCAATACAGGGTCAGACCCTACGACCCTTACGAGTTCTACTAAAAACCACTTCTCTTTAGACGAGAAATAACCTTCTTGGTAGTAACCTTCATCAGGGCAGCGCCAGATGTGCTAGGGACGGCCCCAATGCAACCTAATGGAAGTATTTGCTTGAAAGCTTATTGTACCAAACAACCGATTTATGTAATAGGATTGGCCGATCATTGTCGTGTAGATCCATAAGACTCTTTTGGGTGTTAAATTTTTTGCCAAAGGCACCCTTACACTGCCGAAAAGCTGACAATGCCTTAGATAACTCTATCTCGACAGGTTTGATCCAAAGGACTTTGCTATCAGGGATTACTCCAAAATATTTACCTTTCAATACCAGAAGAGGCAAACTCGTCGATTTCCTACTCCTCGTAAAGAGAACAACCTCGGTTTAAAGAGGTTCTGAGAGCCCATTTCTGATCCGCCAGAATTAGTAGAGACAAAACATTGAGTGTGGCCAGCAGCGAGTCGACCACCATGCACAATAACAGGGCAGACGGAATCCACCATCTTGTTAGCAGCCTCTGTTTAAAACAGTTTGCAACTAACGTTCTGCTCTCCAACATTGCTTGGATCCGCGCAAAAAATTATTCTTCGACACCTTGTCGCCTAGCGAAGCTGTATATCCTGTCAAAAGGTCCTGGAGTTCTTGCAGGCCTTGCGCACGTGCAGCTCATCCAGTCTTTCCATGGTTTTTAAAAGAAAGTACGTTGGACTTATAGGATGGATATTCTTAGCGATGAAGTAGTCTTCTTTACCACGTCTTTGTATGAATATCCCTCTAACTTATTCTCCAAGGAAAGGGGATGCAGCTGGTTTATACCGTGTCGAAAAATAGCTCAATATCTCAAATAGCAAAGCCCTCAAATGGTGAGGTGGCATATTTGATAGCCATAATCCATAATCGAAGAATTATAAAAAAAAACACATTCCCTATTTCTAGCCTTCAATAAAACAAAAAGTCTTACATTAAGGACCTCGAAACTCCTGTTTTTAAAGAGTTATTTCCATCTACCTACTCGTAATAAAAAGTGGCTTGACCCTCATCAATTGAACTGAATATGCAGCACAAAAGGAAAACATAAATATCATTGTGTTCGATTCAGCAAATCTCAAAACATTAATCGAAAAACTCTGCTTTTACATCCGGTTGCTCCCGAGACTGAGTCAATTTTTTTCTCCACTTGTCCTGGTTATATGGTTATAGAAGTACATCATTAAATGAAAACTTTCCTCGATGGAAAGCAAATAGATTTTCGTCATTATCTGATTGATGAAAGAAAGTGGAAAACTTTTGCCAAACTAACTTTGGCCGTAACAACTTTATCTCATTTCGCCTCCGCCTCAGCCACTGTCTGCCCAAACTAGACCATTCGCTGAGCGGAAGAATTTAATGATTTTTTCACTCGCCATTCATACAAATCATTCCGGATAAATAAATCCAAAAAAAAAACAAAAAAAATTATCAATAAATTCGAACTAAAAAGTAGCTCTGCAGGTAATGGTAGATTTTTTTTTTTGTAGAGAAAGGACATAGGTAGCTGCATCACGTACGCCAACATTTACTCGATATTCAGCGCGAAATTAAATTTGCGCCATCCTGCGTCGGTACGTACCTACCAACTGACTGGATGTGCAAATTGCTTTGAATAATGGAATTAACATTACATTATGAATGCGATCAAACTCAGGAAACGTAATAAGCATAAATCCGAAGAAAATTTATTTTGCAAAATAAATTGCTCACCTATTCAGTGGCAGTGGCAGTGGCAGTGTTGTTATGCACGTCGTGGTTCCATATTAACGATATCGCCTGCCATCTTCCAGAGGGTAATTTCAAGTACCTACATGCCATGTATGGCCATAAATTGAGGAGGAAGTGATGTTGGTAGCAGCGGCGTCGGTGGGCGCCGCGACGAGTTGATGCCAATGCCAATATGTGCAGGAAAAAATGCTCATTCTTCTCGAATAAATTTTCCTTTTTTTTTTTCTCTGAAGGTGTTCGTCTGAGTCTGAGATGTGCTGCTCGTACTTGGCCAGGTCGTAGTCAGCTTGATTTCTATTTGTGATTCTGTTCTAGCTGTATACATACATAGATACTTGTACTTGTATGCATTCACAATTTCAGACTATTACGTGTCTCTTCAACTAAATTCTCCGCCGTTCTTGTGGGTGGTGGCTAGGTAGGTAGGTCGAGGTTAGGACAAGTACGACAATTTTATTACTCACAATTTTTCTTTCGCACAAAAATGTCTCCTCCAGACGTTTGTTGTTCGCTTTATAACGTAGTATTCGTGTCATCCTCCTCCGCGCGGTGTAAGGATGTGTGCGTACTTGGACATAATGCTGAATGTACGCTTTTCCAACTCTACTAATTGACATGAGCCTTTTCCAATTAACGCCAATCGTAGGGCAGTGAATAGAAAACATGTAATTTGTTCAGGATTTCATAATCCTGTTTCAGTTTATTTTAATGAACAAGGAATAGATAGGTAGGGGTACAAAGCGAAAAGTTACAGACAAGGCACAGAGTGTCACAAAAATTTTATTTATGGTTGGATGATTACTGTGCAGACCTTATATAGGTAAATGTTTGGAAGGTATTTGGCCTTCTTTTTAAACCCCAAACGAAATGAAAAAAGGCCCCCAAAAATGTGTCACGCCCCCATGGAATGAAAAATGGCCCCAAAACAATTATGAAAAACAAGGCGGGATGTCATAAGGCCCACGACCCACGTTGTTTTCCATATAAATTTTTGTAGCCATTTTTCGTGGTTCCATATTTCATGTAGTATTTACTTCATCAACTTTCTATCCAGTCCTTTTCGAAGCTACCAAATGTCACTCTAAACAAAATTCTTGATGATTGTCAATTTTCAACGTTTTGCACTTACCTTTGACAGTCATCAACCAGGACTATCCATTCTAAAGAAAATATCACCACTGCTAAAAAGGCTTGTCTTGTTGGGTGGCCCAAACTCATTGATTCGGCTGCGTGCACTGAAAATTGGGCTTTTTATATCCTCTACCGAGAAACCGAAAGCATACAAGACTCACTAACTAGAAAATTTAGAATACGTAGAACTTAACCCATATGTAACGGCTGGTCAATATATCGACCAGCAATTTTGTCATTTTCCGTAGGCGAGGGGGAAAATCGATCTACCTGGTAGAATATGAGTTTCGATAGTTTGGTTTAATATCTAATCGACCTGTTTTTGCGTTTTCTCGATTTAGATGTTTGCGTGGTCTTTTACGGAAAATTGCAAAACACCTTTTTGGACAATAAAAAATAAATATTCCGGAAAAATAGGAAAATTACAGCAGCGGAATGACCGCCCGTAAACAATAGCTATTCCATGCCTGTTTTACAAAAAAAAATGTTTGGGCACGAATCGAATCTTTCGTCATGGGCTAGTTGGGCGGAGAAGGTAGCTGGTCGAGATATCGACCAATAGTACTATGCGATATACAAAAATGCACTGTAAATTTATTTCGGTTTGTAATCGGATCAAACTTTATAGCCAAGACATTTCCGCTATTTCAGCTTCCGATGGTTGATGCCACGAAACCCCCTCCAAACCATAGGGACACTTGTAAGACAAACAACATCAGGTCAATTCAAATAAGTATCCTAAAATAATTTTTACGCGTTAGCTGCAGCTGTGTCAACAGATAAGTATATGTTACCGCGCGGCGTCATTAGCTATTGTTTTGCTTTATTGCCTATTTCATACAAGAAAAGGGTTTAGGTCATAAACTCATCCAATCATGAATCGATCGAGCCAATGCAAAAAGTAAAGCGTTGGGACCGAAAAACTCGAAAAATGACGACCGTGGAAATGCCTCAAATTCTCAAGGCATACAACAAGCGCATGGGTGGTGTCGATCTTTTCGACAATGCAATGAATAATTATCGCATCCGCGTTCGTGGCAAGAAATGGTACTGGCCATTGTTGACCAATGCATTTGATGCAGCAATGGTAAATGCATGGAAAATTAATTGTATGCTGCGCAGACACGAAGACCACATAAATCAAGACACGAAGAAGAAAAAATGTGCCATCATGAGCCAACTAGACTTCCGTGTTTACGTAACCGAATGCTTGCTGCGCCAATAGAGAAGTGGAATCCCGAAGACTCCGAATGCAACCAAAATAAGCGAAAAGGTCGCGTTGAACGATATTCGCCGCGATAGAACCGACCATGGAATCATTCACAGCGCAAAAAAACTTCGTTGTCGTGTCTGCCACAAACATGCCTCATTCAAGTGCAGCAAATGCGATGTTGCATTATACACAAAATGTTTTAATTCATTCCACAGTATATAAAATAACGATTTTCCATTACCATATTTATTTATTTATTCTATAATCGAATCTATTTATCAAATAAAATATTACAAAAATAATTTCTGAATTTTTGGTTCACTTTTGCATTTTTGTATATCGTATGGTACTATTGGTCGAGATCTCGACCACCACCTCCACGGTACCCCTGGTCAGGTACGACTCCAATTTTTTTTTGCGGGTATTCTGACCCAAAATTGGCTCGCACACAAAGTTTCAACAATTTTGAATGGACAGTTTTCGAGCCGTTACATATGGGTTAAGTAGAGTCTTGGTGTCTTCAATGGTCATCCACCTCTTTAGTCAATAAGTCAAAAATCACAACTTAAATGCCCACGCAGCATATGGGCCAGAACATGAGAAGTTCATAAAAATCGTTTAAATGAGAAAAATAAAGTGCACGACTGCGTCATACGAAACTTTCTCGATACATGAGATGGGTTTTTGAGACGCACTTTTTAGGTTTTAAAAAAATTTATTTTCTCAAAAACGGCACCTACGATTTTGATGTAATTTCGCACATTGGACACTATAAACATAATTGCTCGAAATACAAAAAATTATCAAAATCGTTAGAGCCGTTTTTAAGAAAACGAATTTAATTTAAATTTAAGAAAATCGTTATATGAAAAAAAAATTTTAAAAAAATTATTTTAAAAAATCTAAGTACGCAGATTTGTTTGAGTATACAGTAAAAAAAAACTTGTACATTTTTTTTTAAGTTCCCTTTATTAGTTTTCGAGATATTGGCCGTCTTATAAATTACCGTTAATCGAGTATGCAGAATTCTTAACTCTATCCTAAGCATCCTTTGTACAAAAAAACGACCGAAATTCTTGGAACCACTTTCGAGAAAAATAGTGATAAGTGATTTTCACAAACAAATTTGTATCTCAGACAGACAGACAGACCGACGGACGGCATTGGCGGACCCACTTTTTTGCACTTCTCTATAGTCGTAATATCATCCCTCATATTCAGTTTGAGTTCGAAATTTCCGCAAGATCGCAATAACTTTCTTTTAGTATACTAATGTATTCGTCGATATTGAGGGTGCTTTTGATTATGCGACCTTTGACAGTATGTGTAACTCAGCCAGACAGCATGGTGTAGATGAAACTTTGGTGTTGTGGATTAAAGCAATGCTAATGTACAGGACGTTGGTAGCGGATGCAGATTGTGGCAAGTGCGTCATAACAGGGGTAAATAGGGGCTGCCCTCAAGGTGGTGTTCTGTCTCCCCCCCTATGGTGTATGGTGGTAGACTCTCTGCTTACGGCTCTCAACTTTCCTGGAAACTACACTCAAGCTTATGTGAATGATGTCGCCGTTCTTTCTGTCGGCTCTCACGCGCAGAGATCCCTGGATTTGATCGATGTCTGGTGCACTAGTAATGGGCTTTCAGTGAATCCTCTTAAAACCACGGTTGTTCTCTTTACGAGAAGGAGAATCATCACTGGCCTGTCCCATCTCGTGCTTAAAGGTGTCACCATCCCTATATCCGAAGAAGTCAAATATCTGTGTGTAATCCTTGATAAAAAAACTTCTGTGGTCCAAACATGTCGAATCGAAAACCGATAAAGCGCTGTCGACCTTCTGGCAGTGCAAAGGCGCTTTTGGTAAGACATGGGGCTTGTCTCCAAAACGGGTCCTTTGCATCTATACGGCCATGATTAGACCGCTACTCTCATACGCATCAGTTGTTTGGTGGAACAGGCTTTCGCGGAAACGTGTTACTGCTTCTTTTGCCAAACTCCAAAGAACGGCTTGTCTCGGCTGCACAGGGGCCTTCCCTAGCACCCCGGGCTCTGCTCTAGATGCTTTGATGAATCTTCCTCCCCTTGACTTATATATCATGGGATGTACGCTAAAAACCATCTTTCGCTTAAAGAGAGGTGGTTTTTGGTACCATGCGCAATGGAATTTTGAAGAACTTGCTAGAGAATTATCCTTTGACCCCTGTCTTATGGATATGCCGTCTGATGCAATGACACCAGAAATCCTTCTGCGAAAAAACTACCACGTCAACTTTCCACAGGTAACGGAATGGCTTCGGTCAGACTCTGAACCATGGATTGAATGCCATCGTATTTTCACGGATGGCTCCAAAACCGGGCAGGGGTCTGGTGCTGGTGTCTTTGTGGAATGCGATGATATACGACTCTACTACCCCTTGGGTAAACATGCATCAGTTTTCCAAGCGAAGATTTTTGCCAACCTAATGGCTATGCGCTATATTGTGAACAACAGGTGGATAGCTAGAGGCATTTGCATCTGCAGTGATAGCCAAGCTGCATTAAAAGCGCTTCTAAACCCTTTTACCTCGTCCAAGTTAGTGCTAGAGCTCAAGCTTTCTCTGAATTTGGTCGGAAGACTGAACACAGTGAATCTTGTCTGGGTACTAGGTCACATTGGCATCCAGGAAAATGAGATCGCGGATGAGCTTGCTAGGCAAGGTTCAGAAGAAGTTTTCTCAGGACCCGAACCTGTGTTGGGTCTGCCTGCGTCTTTAGTCATGTCGTCTATCGATTCTTGGGTTTCTCGTGAATACAAGATTCGGTGGCGCGATTGCGGTGGATGTAGACAGACCAAACTACTGCGCCCGGACATTTGCAAAAGGTCAGCATCTTTTCTTCTATCTCTGAGGAGAATCGACTGTAGGCGTTCTTTCGGGCCACCAAACTTTTGCTAAACACTTAAATGTGTTGGGCTTAAGCGACACCACTACCTGTTCTGCTTGCGGTGAGGAGGTTGCCACAGCAGAACACTTTCTCTGCAGTTGTCCGGCCTATGCTCGCATCAGGTGGCGGATCTTCGGGGCTGACGTGGTGAGTGCCGAACATCTAAGCTCTTTATCACTGAAGCTCCTTCTCGTTTTTCTTCGAAAGACGGGAAAACTAAGTACATTAATGTAAGGTAGTACAATGGACCTGTAGTTGTGTCTGAGCGCTCCATCGGATAGCGGCAACCTCCGACAAAAAAAAAAAAAACAAATACTAATGTATACGAGAAAGTTAAAAACAACAACCGAGGAAGGGCCATTGCTTGGCGATCTCGAGGCCAATGAGCAATAAATAGGGGAAAGGGATAGAGACACTTCAGACATTGTCTACCCAAAAAGTTTCAAATCGAACACAAAAATAAAATTAAAATTTGATTTTCATGTAAAACGAAAACAAAGCTGTTGTAGCCATTTCAGATCTCTCTTTGGTTTTCTATAAAAAAAAATTGTGTAGTAAACATTTCTCTGCTCTTTCAATATTTAGAAACTATGTGAAATTGAAACTGACACAATCCCGATCTAATGATCCTATGCATTTAGTATAGAGTGGCTCTAGCAACTTTTAAGACTTGGAAACATTTTTATACGGCAGAAATGGACGCGTCTAATGTTTCCATTCATCACATTTGAGAATGTTTAATGTAGAACTGGAATTGCTTTTGAGTCCTCAACATGTTTTAGCAGAGAGTATAGTCATCTGACAGTGGAATAGCAACACTCAGCGTTTGCTTTAATTTTAAAAGAGCGAGAAATGTGGATCTGTTTGGATTTCGTTTGTTGGTGTTGGCCGCAATAGTCATGTATCTCTCTCGAATGCAAATTAAATTGGCAATATTCATGCTGCTAGCCAATAAAAACGAATCTTTTGAATTGAGTTATTTATAATTCTATTACTGTGTTTGGTTGGTTAATAAGGTTGCGCAATTTTTAGGAGATTTTGATTTTTTTCAGCTTCTTCTTTTACATTTCCGAGGATGTTACGATCAAGAAGGAGAGATCAATATGGTACCTCTGTGGGGTTCACTTGTTCTACTTTAACAAATTGCGTCAGGCAGTGAGGAACAACAAAACATGTGTTAATGAGTTTGTGTGTCATTAAGCAGCTTTCCAAAAAAGTTTGGAAGGTAGCGTAAACAATTAAAAAAAAATATCTAGAGTTTCTGTCGTCGATTTTGTCATCGGATTCATTAACTGCGCCTTAGGAATTCGCACGATTAAGATTCAGAAGCCACAGGGTGTTCACTTTCAAAATGCATCTCTACCCTAGAAATTTTGCTGCCGCACGTCACTGGGAAGGAGTTTCTCTACAGGGGATTAAGGGACTTTAACTCTCTCTCTTTGAACTTAAATTAGCTGAAAATATTTTGTTTTTCATGAAAAGATTCTTTGGCGAGAAGACGGGAATAATTAATAACAAATTAGGCCGCGTTTAAAAGTTAAAATATGTATGATCAACTAAACTGCAAACTAAGTTGTGAATATGCAAATCTTATTTCCATGAATTTCTTTGCAAATTTTGACATTCATTCAGAGAAATAAGAGTTGTTCAAAAATCCATAAGTCGGAAATACTGTACTGTTGCACATCGGAGTATCGGAGTATCTCAGTTAAGAAAAATAAATCATTAAGGTGAAAATTCTACTGGAGCTACAGCGAAACTTCGTTTATCTCTAAAAAAAGGAAAAGGACGAAATGGCATGGTATAGTGGTGTGTGACATACGCTTTCCCTTGCCATATAGCTATTCCACATGCCATGTAAAATCAAAAAAAAAAAATAGTTTATTACTGCCATATAGCAGCAAAAAATGTAATTGTACGAATAATTGTATTTCCATACTTTGTGACACTGCCATATCGGTGTCATTTCGAATGGCAGACTTCATTGGAAGGACTTGATTTTTTTCAATTTTCTGCCATATTCTGCAGAATGGCTGATGTCTTTTAGACGTGCGTATGTACTTCCTGACGTGCTCTGATGTAAAATTGTCGCCATGGCCATGCGCATATGGCAGGAATATACCCTGTCTAATATTTGCTTAACAGCGTCGTGCAGAGGCAACGTAAGTACTCAGGCCCTGGTAGTAACGCAGGCGTCGTTTAGAAGTGTTCCGAACGGCCGAGCTGACCGTGCGATTTAGAGTAGTTTGACTTTTTCTTTTCAAGGCTAGGGCTACGCCAATGATTTAAGCTCTAAGAGAAAATATCAGAGCTGTTTTTCGTACAAATAGATCACCCTTAAACCAAACGTTCAACAAAAGAAGGGTGAGCCTTTGTATTTTTAAAATTAAACTTAAATGTAAACTAGATCTTATTAGAAAACAAGTGATAGGTGGGTGGAGGCGTCTTCTCATACGGACCGAATCTTAGTCTCTCTTTCCATCTTCCTAATTATTGTAGTGTTTTCCAAGCAGAAATTATGGCGATCAAAGAAGGCTTATGCTGGCTAAAGAATAATGTGGTATACATAAAGGATATTCGAATCTTTTCGGACAGTCAGGCGGCCATCAAGTGTCTGGATTCTGTCTCTATTAACTCTTTAGTAGTCCTACATTGACGATCATCTCTAAATGAGATGACTGAGTAGTTCAACATTCACCTGTTATGGGTGCCGGGGTACAGAGACATTCCGGGTAACTGCAAGGCTGACGAACTCGCCAAACTTGGAACTACCCTCTCAAGCTCCTTAAGCATACCAGTTTCAATATGCAAACTCTTGTTAAAACTGGACGCAATAGCAAAAACGAACCACAGATGGACAGGTAGTACTAAAGGGTGTTTTTTTTTAGAGGTTGGTTTTTCGAATAGAGATAAAACTGACATTTTGTGGTCAAATCTGGCAACTCTAATGTCATTTATGTTTAGTTTGGTTTGCCATTTCATCATGAACAGGTTGACAAATGATCAACGCTTGCAAATCGTGAAAATTTATTTCGAAAATAATGGTTTTGAGTTGAATGACTACGTCAACAAGCGAAATTGCCGCACTGACTGGCTAGTGTGCTCCATAGGCTGGTGGAGTCATTGGGCCATACTTCTTCCGAAATGGTGCTGGAGAGTCAGTTACCGTTAATGGAGACCGGTATAGAGCCATGATAACCGACTATTTGTTCCCAAATTGGATGGCATGAATGTGGATGAGATGTGGTTCCAATAAGAAGGCGCTACATGCCACACAGCGCACGTCACAATCGATTTATTGAAGGAAACATTGGATGAGCGCATAATTTCGCGGAATGGATCTGTTAATTGGCCACCAAGATCGTGTGATTTGACACCATTGGATTACTTTCTTTGGGGATATGTGAAGTCGCTCGCCTACGCCAACAAACCAGAAACGTTAGGGGACTTGGAAGCCAACATTAGTGGCGTTATTGCCGACATACAGCCCGAAATGCTTGAAAATTGGACATCTAACCTGTATTTATTCGAACCAGCCGCGGCGGCCACATGCCCGAAATCATATTTAAACATTAATGGCATAAAATTATCCTTCTAATAAAGCCAAATTGATGGACATTAAAACGAAGTTTTTGTGTTTTATTTCAATTCGAAGTTCTACACCTCTTAAAAAAACACCCTTACTTGTCTGACATAGGAGCAGATTTGGCCTCAGCTGGATCTTAGACGCTCTTAGAATGCAACGAGGCTTGGTGCTTTTTCAAACGACTTTTGTAGGAGCTGTATGGACGAGGAGAAGGAAGAGACAAATCTACACCTGCTTTGCGCATGTCCGGAAGCGAAATCTCCATCTAGGAGCATACTTCTATAATACTCTTAACGATCTAAACTCGACCGACCCCAAATACCCCTCACGCTTTATAAGCAGCTCAATATGGTTCAACGAGTTGGACCTCTAACCGAAAGCCACTTCAACCTAACCCATTAGGGGAATAAAACGAATATTTTAGAAAGAACGTTGAGTGTTGATCAGTGTAACCAGTTTTTCTATTGATTTAAACGACACGCCTTGTTGGATGACCTTAATTCACTTAGATATCTTCATTTCGAATGTATCTATTCATGAATGCAGCAATAATTTCAAAAACTCCCTTACCTCCATGCCGATGTCTACCTATTAAAAACATTATTTTCAATTGGTTCATGTTTTATATGTATATATTTCTGCTACAAATGCGTAAAACCAGTTTATAAACCTTTCTCCTCAGGGCATCGTTCAAAAATGTACCACTCAACTCATCCGATGTATCTATCGACATCGTATACTCCACAAATCCACCACATACTACACATAAAATAGTATGTTTGTATACTGGCAATTGAATGCATCCCTTGGGATAGCCGTAGGAAATATGCTTTGCAGATATTTTATTGCTCTATGAGGGTGTTTTTGATTTACGATTGATTTGAGTGATTTAAACAGCATTTGCTCTCAATTCGAACATCAAACGATTGGCCATGACCATTGCCTTGCCATATGCGACTTCAGACACTTCGATTATCGGCTCACTACTTGTTTTTTTTTTTTTTTCGCTGAATCCCTCTTATCCCAGAGATTGGGAGATATCAATTGATTTATTGCAGACAGCAAATGCAAATAAATACAACATATTTCACTTAAGTTACACACGTGTTTTTTTTTAAATTAAATTTGAAAATTGAAAACCTTTCACTTCAGTTCAGTAGGCTTGGATGGTGCAAATCTCTATAACCCTTTAATGTGTGTTTACACTTCGTCAGTATTTGTCCAAATATTTGTTCAAGCCAAGCTGAATAAGCCCTGAAAACAGAAGAAGAACATTGGGCTGAAAGAAATCCCGTATAACCTTGGATAAGGATTGTATAGAGTTTGATACCCCCCCGACCGCCCGGCTTTGAGGTATATGTCAAGATTATGGTTGTGCGTGCCAGCATTATGTTGTGCTTGTACCTATTTCACAGCGAAGCGGATAAAGTAGGAATAATGAATGTAATATTCGCATTTCAGACTTCAGGCGAAGCGCGATGAAATACAGAAAGAAACATAAAATATTATGTCATTCGACATAAAGACGGATTTTCCAAGGGATGAGTAGAGATTTCCAACTTTTGAGCACACTTTAACCAGCCACACACACAATGTATGAGAGGGATTTAGTTCTCGGTCTCTGCATCCGCATAAGTTCAGGGACATACAAAACAACACGCATTGACTGGAATTGAAACTGAAAGAAGTTTTCAACTTACGGATATTGAATCGATTTTTACTAGTGAGTGCTGGTGACCTACATATGTACTTATATTTCGAAGACTGGCTGGGTCCATGTTTTCGTTGTTCGCAAACATGTCTGGGTGTGTATGCAGTATGCTTATCAATCAATAGAGCGTAGGTACAGGGAATATCTATTGCAGCTTGTTAAATGCTTTATTTGCCGCCTATTGTTCTTCGGTTGCATGCATTCGGTTTCTGGGAAAATGTTTCATTATTCAATTTGATTCCTTGCCTTTGTTCTGCTTTTATTGGTTTGGAGCTTAGATTTGGCCAATCGAGCTGAATACTGTTTTGCGGAGGCAACTAGGCCTACTCATGCAATCGAACAAGGTATTTACAATGGAAATTCAAATCAATTGCAACAACTTGTGTTGTACTGAATTGCCAAGCGTAGGCTATTTGCTATACATTCCGCCGCGATATATTTTTTGTATTCTTTAAATATCTATTGACTGATTAAAAGGACGAACAAAATCGGATTCAGGGTTTTGGGAATAATTAAGGCACTATTGGTTGTCGACCATTTTTATAGCCGTAAGCCTTCAGAGCTAAGACTAAGAGCGTATAAAGGGGAAGCAATTTTGATTTTCAACATAGACGATGAGCCACAGCTCCGCCTGTTCGTTTGTGTGACATTGCTAAAGACTGATCCATTTCGAGGTTCCCTACTTTTTTAAAGAAAAAAAACACAGAAAATTCAAATTTAATGGAGAATGTTTATTATCATTTGAAAGAACATTCTTTGGCATTTATTTTTTGAGATTATGTCTATCAAATATTGGCCGTTGCTACGTCGCAGTTGGTCCATCCGTTGAGTCCAATTATCGATCACTCGTTCGAGCATTTCGACTGGTAACTGGCGAATGACACGCGTGATGTTATCCTCCAAGGCCTGAATCGAAGCGGGTTTGTCGGCATAAGCTTTTGACTTTACATATCCCCACAGGAAAAAGTCTAACGGTGTGATATCACACGATCTTGGTGGCCAATCGACCGGCCCAAAACGTGAAATTATGTGCTCACCGAAATGTTCTCTCAATAAGTCCATTGATTGATGCGATGTGTGGGAAGTGGCGCCGTCTTGCTGAAACCAAATGTCGCCGAGATCACGAGCTTCAATTTCAGGCATCAAATAGTCGGTTATCATGGCACGATAACGGTCGCCATTGACGGTTACGTTCGCACCGGCATAATTTTTAAAGAAATATGGACTGATGATTCCACCGGCCCACAAACCACACCAAACCGTTGTTTTTTCTGGATGAAGTGGCAGTTCTTCAATCTCTTCAGGTTGCTCTTCGTCCCAAATGCAGCAATTTTGTTTGTTTACATACCCATTGAGCCAGAAATGGGCCTCATCGCTAAACAAAATTTGCCTCGAAAACGTCGGATCTTCTTGGAACTTTTCCAGAGCCCATAGAGCGAAGCGATGTCGCTTCGGAAGGTCGAGCGGCTTCAGTTGTTGCACAAGCTGTATTTTGTACGCATTTGCGTAAAATCTTGACGTAAAATGCGACAAGTCGTTCCATACGTCAGTCCGAGTTGCTGCGAACGGCGTCGAATCGACTCTCTACGGTCTTCGTGTACACTCTCAGCTACGGCCGCTATATTTTCTTCACAGCGTGTTGGACGTGATCTATTCGGTCGAATATTATCAAATAATGAATGCTGGGTCTCAAAATGGGTGATGGTGTTGCGAATAGTAGTAGTAGGGGCGAGGGTCCCTATTCCACGAATCTTTGAACATCTAAGCCAATCAAACTTCTTTACTTCAGTGTCTCCAGAAGTGCATACTCGTCTTGGTTTTGCTCTTTCGTACATGACCCATATCAGATCTCTTGACCGTATCGAATGCTGATCGTTATAATGCAACAAAACTGCTCGGGTCGTCAAATTGGCGTATTAATTGCTACAACTGGCCATCTAACACCAGAATTTCGTGCTTTGTGTATCTCCCTTTCTTTGTGCATCCCTTTCAAGGCATTGGATCACCATTCATGAGTTTGGAGATAAAAATCAAAAGCCATCTGGGCCCGGTGTCTTTAATCCTTTTTCAAAACTCCCAGAATATCTCGCCAGGCCACTGCACCCACGCGGCATAAAGCCTAACAAAATCTAACAACAACTGTTAACCCCCGCAATAGGGCATCACAATGGGCCCACAAGGACCTAAGTGCTTTATTAACCTGTAAACATTAGCTAACTCTTGTTCGGGATCTGTTGTCGCAGCTGGTTCCTGTGAGCAGGCAAGAACGATATTTCTTCCAGATGACGATGCAAGCGAGATTTTTCAACATCTTTATTTCAAATTGTGGCAAGCTTTACAATCTCTATTATTTCTTTCACATATCACTGCTTGGTAGTGTCCTCTTGAAGCTCCTACCAGTGATTTAGCTCTGGATCGCTTAACAGGATCGTTGTTGGGAATCAGTCCTATCCCTGTCGTAGCGCTGCATCTTCATCACCAACTTCTTCGATGTTGTTGCGGAGATAATTTCCCATGTTGATTGTAAACTCTTCTTCTTTTCCTTATCAAAGATTGTCATTTTCAGTGATGAAGATACAGATTCAAGTGGAGTGTCCGATAGCGAGGACGATGACTGGGTTCCGGAGCCCATTTCAACTGCTCCAGTTTCAGATAACGACTCCGAAAATGAAGAATCACAAAATTATGAAAATATAGAGCATTATATCGACGAGCAAGCAGAAGAACAGGAAGCGATTGAGTCTCACAATAGTGAAAGTGAGGAAGACGATGAAGCAGAAACTGCAGAGCCAGAAGGTAGTGAACATTTTTTTGCTTATTATGACAGAGAAGTCATTTTTTTATTTGAATATTAAATTTAGTTAGAATTGATTGCTTATTGTAGAATTAGTAACCAGCAGATTTATTGCAAAGGATAAAACTGTATGGGGAGAAACGCCACCACATGATCATCAGACTGCAGCTCGTAATGGTTTATGTCAGCGAAGTGGACCTCATCCGCGAGACAAATCAGGGAGAGAGAGAGTGAGTGGTAAAAGAATTAGCAGCTCTCTACCGAGGAAGTGGAAGAAATATCTGCAAGGATATTTTTTTTTACAACTCTACCCGTTGCAAAGCACTTGCTATCTTGGAATCTCACCATTGTTGGAACAATAAAGAAAAATTAACCACACATCCCTCTTATCATGGCAGCAAATAAGTCACGAGAGCTATACTCGACAGTTTTTGGATTTCACGACAAAGTAACGATGTATTCTTACGTACCTAAAAAAAATAAAGCAGTAATTCTGATATCGACAATGCATTCAGATATGTCTGTGAGTGATGATGCAAAGAAGAAGCCTGATATCATCAGTTATTTTAATAAATACAAAACTGGCGTTGACACCATGGACCAAATACTCAGAAGATATACAAGTCAGCGGCGCAGTTCAAGATGGCCAATGGCAATGTTCTTCAACATATTAGACATCGCTGCACTCGCGGCATATCTAATTTATTATAAAAATAATAAATAATGATTAAAAAGAAAACAGCGGAACGACGTCTGTTTCTACGCAAACTCAGTGAAGAACTTGCCAAGCCAATGATTGAAGAACGTATGACGAATCCTCAAGTGATGCGTAATTATACTACAAAAATTACCATTGAGAGTATCATAGGTCGTGAAATAACATGGGTAACGCAAGACCCTAGTCCATCGGTTGCAACAGACAAAACTGGAAGAAAGAAAATTACTGGATCCTGTTACTTATGTTACAAAGTGACAATAAAAAGACGACGAAAAACGCGGAAGAGCTGCAGTGAATGTGAACGACCGGTTTGCGATGAGCAATCCATTCTCATAATATTATTTGTAAATAAACATGTGTTGTAAAGGGTGATTTTTTAGCTGGTTTGGTTTTGGCAACACTGGTTTTGGCAGCTGACGTGTGTTTAGTACCTTGTGTCACTGTCAAACAGCTTCAGTTTGGTTTGCAATTTAACCATGGATCGTCTTACAAATGAACAACGCTTGCAAATTATTGAATTTTACTATCAAAATTCGTGCTCGGTTCGAAATGTTCATCGCGCGCTGCTTCCATTTTATGATCGGCATTCTCGACCTTCTGAGCAGTCTATTCGGAAGATTGTGACCAAATTTCGCACCAAATTTACTTTGTTGGACATTAAACCACCAACACGTTTACGTACTGTGCGTATTGAAGAAAATATTGCGGCCGTATCAGCTAGTGTGACAGAAGACCGCGAAATGTCGATTCGGCGCCGTTCCCAGCAGTTAGGCCTTTGTTACAGCACTACGTGGAAAATTTTGCGGAAGGATTTGGGCGTAAAGCCTTTTAAGATACAGCTGGTGCAAGAACTAAAGCCAGCCGACCTACCACAACGCCGAATTTTTGGTGAATGGGCTCTTGGAAAGCTGGCCGAGGATCCGCTTTTTTATCGAAAAATTGTGTTCAGCGATGAGGCTCATTTTTGGTTGAATGGGTACGTAAATAAGCAAAATTGCCGCATTTGGAGTGAAGATCAGCCAGAAGCATTGCAACAGCTACCAATGCATCCCGAAAAAGCCACTGTTTGGTGCGGTTTATGGGCCGGCGGCATTATTGGGCCATATTTCTTCAAAGATGATGCGAATCGCAGCGTTACTGTCAATGGTGAACGCTACCGAGCGATGATAACAAACTTTTTTTTGCCCGAAATGGAAGTTCTTGACTTGCATGATATGTGGTTTCAACAAGACGGTGCCACATGCCACACAGCACGCGAAACAATGGCGCAATTGCGAGGCGAGTTTGGTGAACAGTTAATTTCACGTTTCGGGCCGGTCAATTGGCCGCCTAGATCGTGCGATTTGACACCATTAGATTATTTTTTGTGAAGGTATGCCAAGGCTAATGTGTATAGGGACAAGCCCGCTTCGATTGACGCACTGGAAGCCAACATCCATGCATTCATTCGTGAGATACCGGCCGATATGTGTGAAAGAGTATGCCAAAATTGGACTCAGCGGATGGGCTACCTGAGACGCAGCCGCGGTCAACATTTGCATGAAATTATCTTTAAACATTAAATCGCAAGGTTCAAACTATCGATTCAAATAAATATTTCATTAATTTTTTCGAATTTTTTGTGTTTTTTTTTTAAAAAAAAGTTCTAAACCTCTTAAAAAATCACCCTATATTTCCTTGTTTTAATAATAAAATCAATTAATTAATTATCATCTCTGAACAAAATTAATTTCAAATGTATTTCATGGGCGCGCATGGCTCAAGTTCAAGCCAACGAAAAAAATAAAAAAAATTTTTTTAAATACATGATTTGTTCGCTTTCACCTTAATAACGAGGATCCGGGAGATCAACAACATTTTTTTTATCATTTGTCAGTTTTTATCACGAAAATATATCGCAGTGGGTACTCGGGTACCCGGGTATGAACACAAGGGTTTTAAACATATTTAGCACGATTAGACCGTATGACCGTATGAGACTTTCCAAAACTTTCTTTCGAATAATCGCCAACAAACAAAAACTCTTCTATGAAACTATACCAATGAAATAAAATAAGGGAAATATTTAAATTGTCACAGAATGACTTCTGCTAACAAATAGCAAGGGTCAATGTATATGAACTGCATTTTCAATAGAAATATTCACTATTTCAGTAATAATCACTCTAGAGATAATAGTACCTAATAAGTAGCAGCGGTAGTATGTTTTACACGAAATACTTAGTAGAGCGATCGTAATCGCTTCTCATTGACCATGAGCGCTGGAATCTAAATTAGGTACATGCGTCGTCGGCAGGTACTTTGTGTATCATCATAACCTTCACATGCATTGCAATTTGCACTGTTCTGATCATGCTACTGCTATATAATAACTGCACTAAATTCTCTGTGCAATTTAAAATTTCAATTAAATTCCCCCGTTATCCAATTAAATATGATTTGCCGAGCTAAGGAAGCAAATTAAAATTCCAACTGTAGGTACCTACTACCGTACCCATTCGTCGTTTTCGTTTCAATTCTGTGAAAAGTTCACTCAAACTACGAACATAATTGGGAAGAATCAATAATTGAATTTGTAAATCGTACAACAACAACAGCAGCAGCGACAAATAAATAAACACATTTTGTATATCTGCAGCAAAAAAAAAATGTACATAATTATGTTGTTGTTATTCCTGCTATACATTTGCAATTCACCTGTCCGACCCCTCTGGCGTAAATGGTCAATTGTTCAGTCTGTTTGTTAATTTTGATAAATTAAAATCGCTCTTGGCAATCAAACACCAACACAATTGGCCACCAACAAGATGTGAACTCCTCTGATTGGGTTCGCTTCGGTTTTGTTGGGGTGATGCAAATGCGACCACGTAAGGCCTCCCATTTGTAGCATCAACAGAAGCCCAGATATGTAAATCATAATGCACCGAGTTTAGATGAAAATCTAATTACTTTTTGTCAGAGTGCAAGTGTGCGCTTGGACAATTGTTTGTCTGTTGTTGTCCCCGCCAATAGCTTAAAACAATTGCATCAGCAGCAGCAGCAGCAGCGTCAGATGATGGCAAATTGCTTTTGGCAACGCGTACGACAATTGAACAACATTAATTTCAATCAGGACACACGCTCTCAGGAACCATGTGTCGACGTCGTCGTCGTCGTCGTCGTGTTGATTATCACATAACACACCACCACGACTGACTTTTCGCACGAAAATAAAAAAAATATAAATAATAAAATGCGCGCAAAACTATAAATAGAATGCCATTTGTATAGGTATATTTAAAAATGAGTTGTAAGTGGTTAAAAATGCTCTCAAGGACTGCATGCTGATGCTCTATGTGGAAGGAGTGTATTGCTCACACGAAATATTGTTTAACTTTCAAAAAAATTTATTCGCATTTATTTAGTATTTATGTAAATTTTTTTTTTATATTTTTTCTAGGTTCACCTTGGGCCGGTGCCAATTTCAGCATCATGACGGGACTTTCATTGCTATTACCGCCACCGCTGTCGTTGTCATCTTCAACGTCTTGGTTGCTGTCACTGCAGCCGTACATACTGGTGACAGTGTGTTTAAACTATCCATCATCGTTTCTGCGTTTATTAGCGAGTCTAGTGCAACAGTCACCAATACCAGGTGAAGAGCATAAGGAATCGTTTAGGGAAGCGATTAAAATCGCAGCTCGCCGAAGATTGGGTTGTGACTACAAAAATAGACAGATACACATAGCGACTACTAGCAACATCTGTCGGCAATAAATCACATTTCTGTCACACACGAACAGAGAAATATAAAAACAAAAAAAACAAAAAAATTTTAAAATAAATCTAAAGATAGATACTCAAGTGAAAATCTTCCTTCCGAACAAAAAAAAAATACAAAAAAATCAAACACAAACACACACACACACACATACACAAACTCAAACAAGACAATCCCTGACTGTGTCCTTTGAGCGACAAATTTTCATTTTGTATCAAAAAAAAACAAAACACGAATGAGTCTGAATTATAATCAAATGCAAACAGCACAAACAATGTCGCCCTCCTTCAATCTATCCTCGATATATGGATCGGCGGGTCCACCCGCCCGCTCAATGAGCGACCACTTGACCGGCACGCTGGCGCCCGATGATCTCGCCGGTGGCGGAACAGTCTTTAATGCAACAGATGGCGTGGCGGACAGCAGCAGCAGCGGCGACAACGAATGGATCGATAGCGTAATGCTGACGTTGAAAGCATCTTTGATGATATTTATAATAATTGCCGCTATTTTTGGCAATTTACTTGTAATTATTTCTGTGATGCGAAATAGAAAATTAAGGTAAAATCCATTACAACCGTCCGTCCGTCTGTTCGTCCGTTCGTTCGAACGTCCGCCCACAAATTCATCCACTTGACGCGCGCGAATAGTTTTATTTTGAAATGTTCAATTAAAAAAGCACTACATCTATATTTATAAACATTTCTATATCGTTTCAGAATCATTACAAATTATTTTGTAGTCTCCTTAGCAATGGCCGATATTATGGTTGCAATAATGGCCATGACATTTAATTTTAGTGTTCAAGTAATGGGAAAGTGAGTATTTATTTATTTTTATTTTTATTTTTTTTTGCATACATTAAACAATGACAAAATAGATTTTTAATAGAATTTAGCACACTTTGTTCGCCGAGGGGGTCAATTCGGATGTGTAGATTATTTATTTTTTGTTTCGTTGACTTTGAAGATGGCAAATTTTATTTTTAATTTAACGCACCACTTGCTTTGTCAGAAGACAGGAATAAATTTATGTCACAAATGAGTGGAAATTTTTATAGCTGCTTCAAGTTTTTTATTTATTTATATTATTTTTATTTTGATATGTTTGCGGTTAAAGTTAAATGCCGTGATTCATAAAAATGTTGTCACATTAAAAAAAAGTGCCATAACTAACATTTGGGTTGGCAGTGGTGGACCTTATTGGTTTGGTTATTTTTTTTTTAAATAAACAAAGCGTTTAGTTATTATGTCTCAAGGGAATGAAATCGAATGCAGGAATAGTAAGACGTAACAATGTGCGTATACAGGGTGGGGCAAAAGGAACGTCTTAATACAAGGTGGCCCAAAAGTAATCCTCCTATCAGAAAATGCTATAAATTTTGCGATTGGCCCCTAATGTCAGTTTTGTTTTGACATTTGTGTAGTAAACACATGCGAAATACACGTTAATAAACAATGTTACGCTACACTGCTCCAGAACGCGGAATATTGGTGACTATTTATTTGGGCAATAATCGGTCGGTGACTTTGGCACAACGTGAATTTCGTCGCAGATTTCCTAGCCGTCCAACGCCTACTGGTGAAACACTGCGACGTTTAGCCGCTCGCCTCGAAGAGACTGGCACAACACGAGATGCTGCCAGGCGTGGCAGACCCCGGAGTAGCCGCTCTGCAGAGAATATTGCTGCTGTAGCCGAAGATGTCATGGAAGCGCCGTCGACATCGACCAGACGACGTGCCACGCAAATGGGTATCAGTCGACGGTCTTTACAGCGAATTTTGGTACAAGATTTGAAGATGTTTCCGTACAAAGTCCAGACGGTGCTTCAGCTGTTAGCTGCTGACCGCCAATCGCGTCTAACATACGCTCAAGCCATCCTTAATCACCACCAAGAGGAAGATGATTTTTCGTCAAAAATAATCATGAGTGGTGAGGCCCATTTCCATCTTAGCGGGTACGTAAATAAGCAAAATTTACGCTTCTGGGGCACTGAAAATCCGCGTGTAACCTACGAAGAGCCATTACACCCGCTCAAAGTCACTGTATGGTGTGCTGTTTTCGCTGGACGAGTCATCGGACCTTTTTTTTTCGAAGACGTCGCGGGCCAAACGGTTACTGTAAATGGTGAGCGCTACAGAGCAATGATCGACGAGTTCTTTTTGCCGCAACTTGATGAATTGGGATTGGAAAACATGTGGTTCCAACAGGACGGTGCAACGGCACACACTGCACGTGCCACAACCGATATGCTGAAGGATGCATTTCCCGGGCGCCTAATCTCCCGTTTTGGCTATTTGCACTGGCCAGCAAGATCGCCTGATTTGACCGCTCCAGACTTATTTTTGTGGGGCTTTTTGAAGTCGCGGGTTTATGTCAACAAGCCTCAGACTCTTGCAGCTCTTAAAGACAATATCCGTCAAGAATGTGAGGACCTATCGCCGGAAGTTTTGGCCAAAGTGATGGAAAATGCCATAAACGGGTGATCCAAGTAGAGATACTTTTTTCAATAGCCTTTTTTGACAGATCACGTGTGAGTCGTGTCATGCTGTCATGTTATTTTTGTTTAGTATTGTTTGGCATTTCATAATGGAAAGACTTACGCGTGAACAACGTTTACAAATTGTTCAACTTTATTATGAAAATTCACGTTCTGTGAGGAATGTGTTTCGTGCACTTCGCTCAACTTATGGTCAACATAATCGGCCTACTGAGCTTACTATTCGCAACACCATCACCCATTTTGAGACCCAGCATTCATTATTGGATAATATTCGACCGAATAGACCACGTACAGCACGCTGTGAAGAAAATATAGCGGCCGTAGCTGAGAGTGTACACGAAGACCGTAGAGAGTCGATTCGGCGCCGTTCGCAGCAACTCGACTGACGTATGGAACGACTTGGCGCATTTTACGTCAAGATCTTAAATTGAAAGCGTACAAAATACAGCTTGTGCAACAACTGAAGCCGCTCGACCTTCCCAAGCGACATCGCTTAGCTCTATGGGCTCTTGAAAGGTTCCAAGAAGATCCGACGTTTTCGAGGCAAATTTTGTTTAGCGATGAGGCCCATTTCTGGCTCAATGGGTATGTAAACAAACAAAATTGCCGGATTTGGGACTAAGAGCAACCTGAAGAGATTGAAGAACTGCCACTTCATCCAGAAAAAACAACGGTTTGGTGTGGGTTGTGGGCCGGTGGAATCATCGGTCCATATTTCTTTAAAAATTATGCCGATGCGAACGTAACCGTCAATGGCGACCGTTATCGTGCCATGATAACCGTCTATTTGATGCCTGAAATTGAAGCTCGTGATCTCGGCGACATTTGGTTTCAGCAAGACGGCGCTACTTCCCACACATCGCATCAATCAATGGACTTATTGAGAGAACATTTCGGTGAGCACATAATTTCACGTTTTGGGCCGGTCGATTGGCCACCAAGATCGTGTGATATCACACCGTTAGACTTTTTCCTGTGGAGATATGTAAAGTCAAAAGCTTATGCCGACAAACCCGCTTCGATTCAGGCCTTGGAGGAAAACATCACGCGTGTCATTCGCCAGTTACCAGTCGAAATGCTCGAACGAGTGATCGAAAATTGGACTCAACGGATGGACGATCTGGCCAACATTTGATAGACATAATCTTCAAAAAATAAATGTCAAAGAATGTTCTTTCAAATGATAATAAACATTCTCCATTAAATTTGAATTTTCTGTGTTTTTTTCTTTAAAAAAGTAGGGAACCTCGAAATGGATCACCCATTAGCTAGTGATTTTGAATTAATAACAATACATTTTTTTTAATATTAAACCCCTTTTTATTTAGAACATAGAAAAATATAAAAAAATAAAAAAATAAATCGACATGCGCGACCCCTAGTGGTGAAAAAAAATATAAAAATACCAGAACAACTTTCATAAGCAGACGCAACTTTTGTTTTCAATATTCCAAATTTTATTTTTTCACTCCCGCCCTATGACAATCCTTACCCCAGTTACCGGGGATTTAAGGAAAGCATTAATCCAAATAATTCCGTTAATAGTTTCATCAACACCTTTATATGTAGGTTTATACAGTTTTCAGTTTTTAGTTTTTAAAAAAGATAATGTTCAAAAAATGTGAAATAAACTAATCAGAATTAATGTTCCCTTGTTTGGTAGATACATTCACGGTTGCCGTTTTTGTAGAATCCTACCAAAGTTGGTAGGTTCCATCAGCTTCGGTAGGTTTCTTTTACAACTCTAAGGCCTGGTGTATAGGTAATATTCTTTGAGTCAATTGCACTTTATATGGAAACAAAGCCATTGACGTCAAAACACTGAGTGCGGTGACGGTACGTGGGTTTTCGGCAGCATTTTCTCTTACCGCTTCAGCCAGTTCATTGGAACGTCATGGGCGTTATCGGCATTTCGACGATTTTCCAATGTCCCGAGCTCAACAAAAATTGACACTTGTTGGCCACGATATTTTTGAATCTGTGCACGTTGAGTTAACACAACTGAACGGCTATCTTCAATGTACAGAGCCATTACTTCGGCGCGTTGTTTCGGTTGTTCTGAATTGGCATGACATTTCAAAAATATGTCTACAGTCACGTCAATCGGTTGATAACTGTCATAGTTATTCAATATAGTAAATTTCAATCTCCATTTCTTTATCATCATTAACAAACGAGCAAGTTTGGCGTGTGGTTAAAAACATCAGGAAACCATATCTTAAGAATTCTTTGTGTTGATTGCGTCAACAGTGACGACTATCTAAAAACCACTGATTTATAAGTTTCTACAACTTAAAATTTGAGCACGGCATTGTGCAGCCGCGTGGGTGCAGTGGCTTAGTGGGTAAGTGCGTTGGACTACTTAATGAGGGTTTCCAAGTTTAAATCTGCCCCTGTACCATCTCAATGTTGTTATTTGCTACCCTACCTCAGCAAAAAAACTGAGAAACATCCAAGAGTAAGAACTGTCATGAGAAGTTTCTCAAAAATAAGTTTTCCATACTGAATAGGAATGAAACTGGTAGTCCCTTACATTCATGCCAATAAATGTATCTTCGCACTCACAGCTTTTGGATAGGGGATCTGGGCTTTGGATCCTTTTCTTATAATGCGGTCATAAATAATATAGTGTTGTTCAGAGACAAACTACAACCAACAAATGTCCCAAACCTTTATTTTACCTAACCAATACACGCTGTGAAAGGTTGATTACTATACTGGCGGGCTAAGCATGAAAGTTGTTAGCGTCACAAAGTAATATGACCCTGGAGCTGCTATTTGCATAACATAAGTGTAGTTCGGTTTTTTAGATCATAAGAACCGTTTTTGTGTCCTAAGAACTCTTTTTCCTAATGAGAGTACGATTGGGTCGTTCACTCTTTACTTTGTTTGGAGTATACCTTTTCTATTAAGAATGATCATTGGTTCCAGTTTTGATCATTAATTGCCAGTTTTGCAGCTATGTTATGTTCAGCGTTGCCAAAAGGTGTTTGATAGGGCCACTTGGCCCTTCACCCTGGGCCACTTGGAAATGCCTCTCAAATCTCGATCACTTACACTGCCTCCGATAAAGCTTTATTTTGACTAATTATTAAGCTTTTCTTAAAAAAACATATAAAGTGTGTTTTTTTTAGAGGTATAGAACTTCGAATTGAAATCTAGATGTCCAATTTTTGGCCTACGCTTCCAAGTTCCCTAACGTTTCTGGTTTGTTGGCGTAGGCGAGCGACTTCACATATCCCCAAAGAAAATAATCCAATGGTGTCAAATCACACGATCTTGGTGGCCAATTGACAGGTCCATTCCGCGAAATTATGCGCTCATCGAATGTTTCCTTCAATAAATCGATTGTGACGTGCGCTGTGTGGCATGTAGCGCCGTCTTTTTGGAACCACATATCATGCCACCCAATTCGGGAACAAAATAGTCGGTTATCATGGCTCTATACCGGTCTCCATTAACGGTAACTGACTCTCCAGCACCATTTCGGAATAAGTATGGCCCAGTCATTGGGGGCCCATAGAGCACACCAAACAGTCAGTTTTGTGGATGTAATGGCGTTTCAAAAGTCTCACGTGGATTCTCTTCACTCCAAATGCGGCAATTTTGCTTGTTTTGTTGACGTAACCATTCAACCCAAAATAAGCTTGCGGTAAACTTCGCGAACTAAACCATTATTTTGAAATAAATTTGCACGATTTGCAAGCGTTGTTCATTTGTCAACCAGTTCAGGATGAAATGGCAAACCAAACTGAACATAGATGACATTAGAGTTGCCAGATTTGACCACAAAATGTCAGTTTTATCTCTAATCGAAAAATCAACATCCGAAAACGACATTACTTTAGTTAAAGCATTGTCTCCAGAACAAGGAAACTCTAAAAAAGACCCGTATAATCCCATTCCTGCTCTATGAATCCAAAGAATGGACTCTTTCTAAAGAGAACATTTTTGGTCGTTTTGAGAGAATTTCTTTATACGATATTTGGTCCCGTATTCATTGACAGTTTCTGGAGGAGACGATTCAATGAATAACTCTACAAGCTGTACAGTGTACAGCGACATTGACCTGGTCAAAAAAACTACTACATTTTCCAAATTCAGGCGAAAATACACAAAGAACCTAAACTTTCAATGTAAAGTGGCCCATACTTTACCCAAAAGGTCACTTCTGTTTACAACGGGTAGTGTTCGAAGCCATTTTCCTTCTCCCCTTATCCCGCACCCATTTTTCTATGAATCTCTTCATCTGTTTCTAAGCTTTATAAGTGTAGCTTGTTGTCTTCTTACACCTACATTTTGGTCACCTGCAATCCGTTGGTTGCCATTTTCCCATCCAAGTTTATAATTTGGCATCTGGCTTTTTCTGTTTATCACACATCGGAGCAGTACTTTCACAATGGACGTCAAGTTCAGATATAAAATCATTTTCCATTATTTTTTAAATTTATTTATCTCTAAACAAAAGTATATCTTTCTTGGGTAGTTGTCATCTCCATTTTCAGCACAGTTAAAATTTTGTAATATTCCATATGACATTTTTTAAGAATTGACAATTATTTCCGTTAACAGAAGACAAATCGAATTTCAGCACCCACTTTGTTGTTTTGTTATTCAACCCAAACCCCGACTACACTACTTTCATTTCATGAATGCAACTATCTCAGAGCTTAACCCAGGTTCGACAAAATAAAAAAAGAAAATAAAAATTTCTTCTCCAATATCGAACAAAAATAAATTGATAAAACTTGACTTTGAAGAACTTTGTCTTCCTCGACACTGCCGATGTCATTTCCGATGTAGTTTATGATCGAATTATATTCCAATATGGATGATGAATATCGCATTGGAAATGAACATCTTCGGTAAGTTTTTTTTTTTTTTGTTAGAAACTATCACGTCCACGAAGCCATTGATAAACGGACTCATCTGCAGTCGTCGTGCATAGATATTTCCCATTTTATTGGATTGGATGAGTAAAATCAAGAAAGAAAGCAAAATAACGAATCGAATAAAAGTTTTCCTCAAAAGAGTTTTCTTGCAAAACTGTTAGACAGTCATAAATTGTGCAGATGACGGATTGTATCTTATCAATAGAATATTTCTTATAGTTTTTATGCTTGGCTTCAATGCCATGTAAGTGCGTTCGTGCTTGATGTCCTTTATATAATTTCATATTGAGAGATGTTGCAAGGAAGTAGGTGTAGGTTGTAAAACTAAGATATCAATCTATCTGAGGGGAAATATCATTGTGTTTTAAGAAAATTATTGACTTTAATTCGGTTTTGATTGAATAAAATTGGGAAAATTAATTTGCAAAATTTATGCATCCTGTTTAACCAATAAACACTTGACAACTTATACTAAAGAGAAAGTTATCGCGATCGTGCGGACATTTCGAACTCAAGTGAGTATGAGGATGATGATGAACTCCAAAAAAGTGGGTCCGCCATCGCTCTATCTGTCTGTCCGGGAGCCGTTTGGCGAAACGGTTCGACGGATTTGCTTCAAAGTTCGTAAATAGGGTTTTTGGGGTAGCCATTTTCTTTTTTTGTGAAAATCACTTGTCACTATTTTTCTAGAAAATAGTTCAAGGATGTTGGTCTTTTTTTTTCTAAGGATACTTAGAATGGGGCCAAACAATAGAATAACTGACAATATCTCAAGAACTAATAAACTGAATTCCGTTTTTATTTTATTTTTTTTTTACGATGTTAAGTTGAGCAAATTTTTGTACTTTGATTTTTTAAATAATTTATTTTTTTATTTAAGTTTTTTTTTTATTAAAAATTTTCTAAAATTTTAATTAAATTCGTTTTCTTAAAAACGGCTCTTACGATTTCGAAAAAATCTGTGTATTTTGAACAATTATGTTAAGAGTTTCCAATATTCAAAGTTACATCAAAATCGTAGGTGTCCTTTTTGCGAAAATCCAAATTTTTCAAATCCTAAAAAGTACTTTTGAATAAATTTGGTATGTGATAGAAAGTTACCATTCCTTTTGAGGCGATTTAAAAATGCCCATCATGAAGCGAGAGAGTTTCATATGACGCAGTTGTGCACTTTAGTTTTAAGTAAAATGCACACCATTTGAGAATCTCTTTGAGAATATCCCTCGTTCAATATTGGCTATGAACTCCTCTAACGATGCTGGCACAGCATAGACCAATGGTTTAACGTAGTCCCGTAAGAATATCTGGAGGTGTTGAGTAACACGATCTAGGCAGCCAATCGTCAGGAAGCTTCTTCTTTTCTCCATTTAACGACGAGATTATGATCAGGACTACACTTCACTGCATTCCTACTGGCCTGCCTGTGGGGTTCGCCGAAAACCCAAATCGTCAGGAATATTCTCGATATACCTAACACATTCATAGTATGAAGTATTTAATAGGTTTATTGTTAGACTTGCTATGTGGCTTGTGGCACCATCCTTTTTTGAAACCATATCATTCATGGCTAGGCCATGCAATTGACCAAAGGCATTAGCGGACCTAACTGCAATATATCGGCTCTTCTCGGTCACACAGTATCGATCTTCCCAGCAGAATTCCATGCCAAATATATACGTACATTCTCTCAGACAGACAAGCAGAACTCAAAGCTGTCCAATCGCCCAAAACCAAGTCATTGCTCCCAACATAGTGACGCAAATGCTTTGCATTCGCTTTCATTAGCCCAGAGCTCTTCTGTGGACTTCCCACCAGACCCATCAAATAAGAGCTTAACGCATGGGAGCGTATATTCCAATGGAACTCCATCCAAGATTACGCCACGCAAAAAAATTAATTTGCCCCCCCAACAAACAACTTGCTCTCTAAGTCCTTACTCTTTGGCAACTGCTCCCTGATCTATCATCTTAAAAAAAATGGGAAAAAGATCCACTGTGCAGGCTCTGCCTAGAACAACTAGAAGCGACAAAACATATCTTGAGATGGTCGCCACCCAAAACTCTCATTGAATGGTGGAAAGAAAAAACCTGTGGTTGCCACCACGAAAACTGAAGGCTGAAATTACGGCTGTTTCACGGCTTGCCGCGGCCAATCATCAGATTCCTCTGTGTGTTGCTGGACTATATGTCAGTTATTAATTCGAAAAACACTTTTCTACATGAGCAATTGAACCTTTACCTAGACCAGCGATCTCGTCAAGCAAGCGCACACACTATGCACTATGGACAAAGTCATCAAAGTCAGAAGTTCAGCTCGGTATGAGTAGGATTTTGTCAGTTTCAATAGACTCACCAGCATTTTTCTAAGCCCCCTTCAACACTCATACCCCGAAAGGAGAGTACAGAAGATATTTCCAGGTCTCGGTGTCAATCATCCCCAATTCAATAAAAAAAAATATAACATGTCTCTTTAGCGATCTCTATTGACTGTAACGTGACGATAATTTTCATTAACGAAAAGAAAACGCCCCTATGACGCAGCATACAGTTATGTTTTGTGAATGAAGTTGTGTTTCTTGACGCGTATGAGGGCTTTCCAATAACGCATATTCTGTTTGTTGACAAAGCCGTTTAGCCAAAAATGAAGATGATTTCGCGATGAAATTGGTCATCGTCTTCCACCATTCCAAGAGTCCAATCCTAGAACGTACGTTGATCGAGCGGCTGTAGTTCTTCAGTAAACTTCAACGACTTAGCAGTGGAATGGACTCTTTTTTTGGTTGCTCGCTTGCGGTGGACGCTTGAATGGCAGCAATATTCTCGGCACTTTAACCAACCCATTGTCTCAGTGGCACGGGAAAATCAAGCTGCGCAAATTTAGACTCAAATTTGTTCACTAGACTTTGAACTGCGTATCTAGTCTGCTGTTCGGTAATTGGCTTAAGCGTGCTAAGCAGCCTACTGAGTATCCTGCATTAATTGGCGGCTACAAATCAAATAATTGGATAATGTATCCGATCATTGGCATTTTCAGGATTAGGATTAAGTTGGTCAGTTGATGAGTTAGGCGGTGTCATTGCTTGACTCTTCCTTTCCTCTTCGATGACCAATCAATCCCATTCCAACCATCGTAATTTTGATACCTCTAGAAAGGTCGTCTTTTGTTATGAACTTTAGTATGAACTGATTTTTGAATGAGTTGTTGGGGTCCCACTCTACAATACTCTTCCGCAACATCTTCGCGGTCGTTTCAAAGGTGAGGAGCTAGTCTCATCTGATTTATGACGATTTCCAGTGTTTTCGGCTTTGAGGTAGCATGGTACCGGTGTGATGGACTTCACGGCTCATGTTATATTCCTCTTTCGCTATGTTGTCGGCTATTTTATTTAATGTTAAGCCGAGATCTTTACTTCGCGAAACCGTTTTACAAAATTAGACTTAGACTGCAGTCCGGTTATCAATCCCCTTCCACTACCAGTATCCACCACCAGGATCTCAGAGTCAAATCTGTGTGGATAGATGTGAATTTAGCACGTGTTCATTAATTTTTGCGAGAATATATGCGAGAAAATTGCGTCTGGAAGTCGTAAATAGTCCGAAGACACTGCTGAACTCAGCTCTATTATTTAGAATCTGTGGCAGTCCTGTAAAATGCGTCTTCCAGCAGCTTAGATAGCTGATTCTTAGCCCGCTTTTGTCTGTCAAATTTTTGTTTGTGTTAGACCTAAGGTATCTCCCAACATATGCTATCCTCTGTACTTTTGTCAGGTTTTTTAGGTGAGAACTATTTTTTACTTACTTAACACGCTTGCGTCCTTTGAACAGTTTTTCTTTCATATCTTTTGGATCGCCGTAATGTCTTCATTATCCCGCTTATGAGTTGCATCCGGCGGTGAAGTGTGTCCGCGTATTTAATTTACGCACTCTCATGTCCTGGTTCAAAGTACCAATACTCTTTTTTGAAGCTTTATCTTCGTTGCCAACAACTCCGCTGTGACCAGTATCCCCAGAAGCGATTAGATGCGATTACTTTGAGACGTGTATTGGCATTTAAAAGCGCCCTTACCACTTGAATATCTCAGTTCGGTCCTTATAAACCTTATAAACCGATTTCGCTAGATCTTCGCCGATGTCGCAGTCAACTTCTTCGTATTTCCTACTCATGGTTTCACCTAGGTTGTCCAGAAACAAGTAAAAATTATAAATGCAGACAGCGGAAAGTTTTTCAATATCTTGAAAGTATTAACTTCAAAGTGTTCTGTGAAAGATAAAATAAGGTGTATCCTCATGAGTCTCTTCGATACCGCAGCCTCGACATTCTTGAAATTTAGTTTGATTGGGACTTCATCCAACTAAACAATAGGCCACTCTGTTATACTGAAGAAGTTTGTTTCAGTAGCTTACTACTAAGCAAGGATTCCCAAATTAAAATCCGCCTCTCCACCCCTTTCAAAAGTCCGAAAAATATCCAAGAGTAACTGTCATAAGAAGGTCCTCAAAATTGACGTTGAAAATCGACATTAAACTGCGAGGCATACAGTGTTAGTCGTATCAAAATGTTGTGTACAATGTTTAGGTCTTAAGATGCGGTTCTTGCATGGAAAGCATTCACTTCCTCTCAATACTGTCGTTGACATTCAGTTTCCAATTAATTTTCTTGCCTCGGTTGATTTCCATCTTCAGAGATATCCCTACAAAAGCTGGCGGTTCGAATGAAGTTACGACGAACTGCGAAGTGCATACTCTAACATCTCCTCCGCCAATAAAGAAAATTTAACTCCACCATACAGCCCCATAATATTGACGACCGTGAACATGAATCCTACTTTAACCCTAATGCTAATGCCTAAGAAAATGCATACATACCTAACTTAACCAATTTGTCATCCCTTGCAGATGGATATTCACCCCCTTTCTATGCGACTTATGGAACAGTTTAGATGTGTACTTCTCCACCGCCAGTATATTACACTTATGCTGCATATCCGTAGACAGGTAGGTACCTCGCCGCAAAAGGACTATCATTCCCATTCCCATTCTCATCCTCATCTACTTTCAGATACTATGCCATTGTGAAACCACTTAAATATCCCATAAGCATGACAAAGCGGGTTGTCGCCATAATGATACTTAATACCTGGATATCGCCGGCGCTGTTATCCTTTTTGCCCATATTCGCCGGTTGGTACACCACCGAGGAGCACAAGATCGACGCTGAGTTGCATCCCGAAAAATGTGAATTCGTCGTGAACAAGGTTTACGCTGTCGTATCCAGTTCGATATCGTTTTGGATTCCCTGCACCATCATGATATTCACGTATTTTGCAATCTTCCGGGAGGCGAATCGCCAGGAGAAGCAGATGCTAATGCGTCAGGGTAACGCAATGCTAATGCACCGCCCTTCGAATATCGGCGGTCCTGGTACGAACGGTAGGCGGATACATTACTTTAATTTTTTTTCAAATTTTTCTGATATTAAATTTAATATCTTTTTTTTTCTTTCGCATGGCGGTGCAGGAGAGGCACTAAGTGGTTCTGGTTCATCGAAAAACCTTACCCTGCACGAAGTTGAACAAGATCACACTCCAACCAAGGACAGACACTTAATCAAAATGAAACGAGAACACAAGGCTGCAAGAACATTAGGTATAATCATGGGCACCTTCATCCTGTGCTGGCTTCCATTCTTTGTATGGTAAGTACTATGAGAGAGAGAGCGAGGGAGAGCGAATTTGAAAATATGTAACACATCATCGAAGGTACATATATTTGCCTGGGTAAGTGGGGTCGTTCTAGTAGCACCATATGGGGTAAGTGCAATGTCACCTATTCCAGTTCTTCGTCCTCGTCCCACTTTTTGTTTCTGACTGGCTGCTTAATGTTCAAGGAGATATTGGAAAGTTTACGCATTTTTGTCTTCTCTGTCACCTCCTCACGGTGACGACGGGCGGGCGGGTGTATGTAAATTTGAAATAAGTCAAGCGTAAGTGGTCTTGAGGAACGTTCGCTTACATCAGCCTTTATTTTTTAGAATATACCACCGGATGTACCTACCTGATGAACACTTGCACCATCTTGTGTTACACTTTGTACACATTTTCACGTCGAACTTTTGCTATTGTAATAGGGAGACAGGGGAATTCTGATTGACCCTTTCATGGGTTGGGTAGCAACGATGGAGCAATTGTTGTATCACAAAGTTTGCTATCGCAAAGTTGGCAAGTGTTTGCTTAATGGAATGGATTTTCAGTGAATGAAATGCAGTTACCCCAGAGATGTGACGCTTCTATGGGAAAGGTCACATTGAGGTGGGCTACCAAAATCAACACGTGAAAAATTGGGATGATTTCCAACACAAAAACGACGACGGTCTTTAAGAAAAAATCAACATAAGAGCCCACTATCCCGGCATTGTCCTACTTGAAAGCATTTCGTCGCAGGCGCGTATACTTTGAGTCATTGCTTAAGGATTTGATAGTCTCAGAAGAAGATATTCGACATTGGAATCATAAGCCTGAGTGAGAGAGTGAGATGGTAGGACAAATGAAGAATCAGCCTCGCCAGTAGGGAGGAGGTGTCAGTTGTATAGACTAAGCGTTTTTGCGTTACTAGGTCATTAAAACCAAAGATGGTCAGTTTTTCTTCACATCCCCCACTTAGGGGCTGAAATTCAAAGGTCCCGTTCACGCCCAGCCAAGTTCTTTAGCAACTTTGGCATTACACCCTTAATTACTCGAACCAACTCAGGCCATTTTGACTCCCCCTCTAACTTCGCTTACAGCAAAGCTAGAGACATCAAATTTTTAGGATTTATTGGGACGCACACCATGCCAAATTTCAACTGTTTAACATCAGCGGTTCCTGAGTTATAAGGCCCAAAAATTAGCAAAAACCGTAACTAAACATTGGAGCACTTCGAATCATCGTAGAACCTTGAAAATTGGCACAGTAACAGGTTTTGCGGAATAAACCCAGGAAAAAATGCCATTAGAGATTTTAAATCCAGGGGCGTGTTAGCTGCCCACTTTTCTTAACTCAGCCCCCAAAAGACTTAGATTTATGAAATTGTACATGTTGGTAATTGTTTTTAAGGCAAACGAGAACCTATATAAAATAAATCGCATTTTTCACGAGAAGGGGCGCTTAAGCTCGGTCAAAATTCCTACAATTTTAAAATTTTGCACAATATCCATGCTTAAGAAAAACTTTGCAAAAAATATTCAAATCACACCAAAAAACATCTACAAATTTCTCATATAGTGTTTCTATTTTTGTACTTTGCCTATTTTTGGTGTGATATAATCCACTTGGTCTATGGCAGAGCCAATATAGTCGACGTGAAATACATCCCCACAAAGCTGCGTAAACCATACCTTCCTTCTCCTTCATTTGCCCTATGCGTAAACAGAAGCGAAATATTTACTTTAGAATAACTCGATATGTAACGGGTGATCCAAGTAGAGATACTTTTTTCAATAGCCTTTTTTGACAGATCACGTGTGAGTCGTGTCATGCTGTCATGTTATTTTTGTTTACTATTGTTTGGCATTTCATAATGGAAAGACTTACACGTGAACAACGTTTACAAATTGTTCAACTTTATTATGAAAATTCACGTTCTGTGAGGAATGTGTTTCGTCCACTTCGCTCAACTTATGGTCAACATAATCGGCCTACTGAGCGTACTATTCGCAACACCATCACCCATTTTGAGACCCAGCATTCATTATTGGATAATTTTCGACCGAATAGACCACGTCCAGCACGCTGTGAAGAAAATATTGCGGCCGTAGCTGAGAGTGTACACGAAGACCGTAGAGAGTCGATTCGGCGCCGTTCGCAGCAACTTGGACTGACGTATGGAACGACTTGGCGCATTTTACGTCAAGATCTTAAATTAAAAGCGTGCAAAATACAGCTTATGCAACAACTGAAGCCGCTCGACCTTCCCAAGCGACATCGCTTCGCTCTATGGGCTCTTGAAAAGTTCCAAGAAGATCCGACGTTTTGAAGAATGAGATTGAAGAACTACAACGGTTTGGTGTGGTTTGTGGGCCGGTGGAATCATCGGTCCATATTTCTTTAAAAATGATGCCGGTGCGAACGTAACCGTCAATGGCGACCGTTATCGTGCCATGATAACCGACTATTTGATGCCTGAAATTGAAGCTCGTGATCTCGGCGACATTTGGTTTCAGCAAGACGGCGCCACTTCCCACACATCGCATCAATCAATGGACTTATTGAGAGAACATTTCGGTGAGCACATAATTTCACGTTTTGGGCCGGTCGATTGGCCACCAAGATCGTGTGATATCACACCGTTAGACTTTTTCCTGTGGGGATATGTAAAGTCAAAAGCTAATGCCGACAAACCCGCTTCGATTCAGGCCTTGGAGGAAAACATCACGCGTGTCATTCGCCAGTTACCAGTCGAAATGCTCGAACGAGTGATCGAAAATTGGACTCAACCGATTGACCATCTGCGACGTAGCAACGGCCAACATTTGATAGACATAATCTTCAAAAAATAAATTCTTTAAAAAAGTAGGGAACCTCGAAATGGATCACCCTTTATTTCTATTTTTCTGCTTGTCCTAACTGAGGGTTATGCAGACCATTTATTTGTGCCATTGAGTCGAAAAAACTTAACTTTTCCGTTCCATTGAGTGATTCTTCACTTTCATACGCGAAGTTGGTGTTTACTCCGATGTTGAAAGTGATAGACAAAAGTAAGCGGTCAAGAAGAGTGAACAAAAATATCATATACGGTGAGGCAAACAGAACTTGGATGGTGGGGCCTGTATGCGAATGGAGGAGGAACTCTATGAGCTGACAATAGTTTAGTAGGCAAGAGGATACTTGTGTCCCAATCCTAGTTTCGAGACGACAAGAAAGACCGAACCTCCGTTTTAAAAACCAAGCCAACAAGAATTGGTGTGGATAACTGAGATCAGCCTGCACGAAATCGCAGAGGATGCAAGGCCGCCATGGCTCAAGCGGGTCAACAATAAGTTACAACAACAAGTTACTTACTTACTTTATTTCGTTGGCAAAGTGTGGTTCTCCTGGTCTCTCCCCTTATATGTCTCTCTAGCTGGCTCAATCTCTAGCCTGACGGGTCCAATTTCGCACTTTAAGCTGTCGGAGATGTCGTTCTTTTTGGTCGCTCAGGTTTATGTCGCTGTAGAGCATGTACAACTCGTTGTAGTATCTTCTTCGCCAGACACTGTTTTCTTGGTCTACACAAACAAGGCCATAAATCGTTCGAATACAGCATGTGAGCTTGTGCTTTTTCACAATATACCAGGATCGGGATGAAGATTGTTTTGCACATCGTCTCCCTGGTTCTAGTCAATTTTTATAAGCGACAGTTATTTTACGTATGATTTTCGCGCTGATGCTGTTTTCTCGGTTTACAGCAGCTACAAGGTAGACAAATTCACTACGGTGGGTTTCGACGTTTTTTGATGAAAGCATACATCCTTCGTCTTGTCCTCATTTGTAATTAGTCACAATGGTAGGAAGGCACCGATTACTGCTCGCTTTATTCTTCCGATCACGTCAATGTCTTTTGCAAACCCAAGTAATTGCGTTAATTTATTAAAGATAGTACCTGATGTACTGGCCTGGGTGTTGCGTCCAAGCTTTTCAAGCAAAATGTTGAAACAGCTGCATTGATTTTGCGACAGCGTTTTTCTGTCTTTGAGATGAAAACTACTATCTTTCGTCTCCATGAGTGGAGTAGCTAAGCATAGAACTCCTAAAATTTGGTGCGAGCTACTGTATTATACTGTACCTATACTACTGTATTACAGGGTGTCTTTTTAAGGTATAGAACTTCGAATTGAAATAAAACACAAGAAAATCGTTGTAATGTCTATTAATTTGGCTTTATTAGAAGGATAATTTAATATTAATATGTCATTAATGTTTAAATATGATTTCGGGCATGTGGCCACCGCGGCTGGTTCGAATAAAGACAAGTCTAGAGGTCCAATTTCAACCACTTTTTCAAGCATTTGGGGCTGTATATCGGCAATAACGCCACGAACGTTGGCTTCCAAGTCCCCTAACGTTTCTGGTTTGTTGGCGTAGGCGAGCGACTTCACATATCCCCAAAGAAAATAATCCAATGGTGTCAAATCACACGATATTGGTGGCCAATTGACAGGTCCATTCCGCGAAATTATGCGCTCATCGAATGTTTCCTTCAAAAAATCGATTGTGACGTGCGCTGTGTGGCATGTAGCGCCGTCTTTTTGGAACCACATCTCATGCCATCCAATTCGGGAACAAAATAGTTGGTTATCATGGCTCTATACCGGTCTCCATTAACGGTAACTGACTCTCCAGCATCATTTCGGAAGAAGTATGGTCCAATGACTCCACCAGCCCATGGAGCACACCAAGCAGTCAGTTTTTGTGGATGTAATGGCATTTCAAGGGTCTCATGTGGATTCTCTTCACTCCAAATGCGGCAATTTTGCTTGTTTTGTTGACGTAACCATTCAACCCAAAATGAGCTTGCGGTAAACTTCGCGAACTGAACCATTATTTTCGAAATAAATTTGCACGATTTGCAAGCGCTGTTCATTTATCAACCTGTTCATGATGAAATGGCAAACCAAACTAAACATAAATGACATTAGAGTTGCCAGATTTGACCACAAAATGTAAGTTTTATCTCTGTTCGAAAAAATGTGATAAAGATGCTATGCAATGATGTCCTTGCACCCTGAAGCTGACTCAGTTTATGCACCTTTATTCCCATCTTAGATTATCAGAAAACACCTTACGGTCCCCACCCCGATTTCGGATTTTCTTTAATATTTTACGTCAACATAAAACCCGTAAAAAGGCATAATAAAACACGGTAACCTCTCATAAGTCTCCAATTAAAGCTTTGGAGTCACCATAAACATAAACTAGCCTCAAGTTGGAACAGAAAACCATAAAATCCCAACTGTGTTTGGCAAAAAATTAATTTAATGTTTTTTTCGCAGTAAAATAATAAATTTTAAAATTTCAAAATTCACTCAAAAATAGAAAAAAAACATTTTGTTCGTAGAAATTTATTGATTTCAATTATAGGAACCACCACAAAAGCAGGCTTTCAGATTCCTCTATATTGAATGTCATCGAATGTTAATTAGTTTTGCATACCCCGAAGCATGTTTTGACAAAATGCACTTAACTAACATCGAAGCACAAACAAACCTCCTACAGGGCATGCGAGCTTTAACAATTATTCGCATCTCTGCATCCAACTAATGTATTTTCTCAAAACAACGCGGCCCCGAGGAGAAACTCTCCAGGCATCTCCCAATTTTTCACTCTTTCCCAGATATAATATTTTTTTTTCTTTCTCTTTTATGTTCGTGCCAATGCCTACCCCCTAACCTTTGATTGCTCGATGTAATTTGACGTAAACGTTAAATTGCCTCGGAGTCCCATTTCACTTTTATTGGCAACATTTTTACGACACCAACTAGCTACTCTGAAGCAATTCAATCCAAATCGAGTACCAACATTTCTCGGCGAAAATCAAATTAGCAATAAAACTCAAACAGTGCGCCATAAAACATTGCACTTCGTCATCTGATTGATTGAATTAAAACATTCAAGTGGCAATATTTCATACATTACATCATTCATCATTTACATATGCTCTCAGGTCTGGCTTAAACCCGTTCAAAAACACACACTCCATTCATAATATTTACGAGGAAGATTGAAGTTTATTTTGGGCGAAAAAGAAAAATAAAGATACTTTTTCAAGAAATACACCTGAGCACCAGCACTGTGCCAGGGTTAATCTTGCCAAACGATGTTAGTCTCCGACGCCACAGCCACAGGAAGAGGATAATAAAAGACAATTCATTGGCACCCAGATTTCGGTTGGTCCTCTGCCTCTACCCATCCATCTACAGGTGCTGTCCCAGTTAATTTGGATATAGGAATGCGTACACCAGCATCCACTTGAGGGGTAAATTAAAGCAAATGGAACAATGTACAAAGCCCGCGTGGAAAAACAAATAAATAACCGCTGGCAGGGATCTTCTCTTGGCTTTAAATCTTCCGATAATTTGTGCAAGTATCCGGGTAAATATGTAGCTTATGCGCACACGACTGTACCTACACTCTTTGGGAATTATAAATCCAGGAATTTCTTCACCTTGCGGTAGATATAGGTTAGGTACCCAACGTCCGGCCGCAGCGACGACGACGGTGCGGCAAAGGGGTATCGACATAAAGTTTTACAGACCCGCACCTGGGACTTGATGTTGATGATATTACAGGGATTCATCCATGTTTAATTATTTTCTTTACAAGATTTAGCGTTATGCATTTAAATCGAAAGTTAAGGAGTACATAATTTGCTATGCAACTTTTGGGAAACTTAGACAAGCAATAAGTTGAATCCTTCCCCACTTATATACGCTTCGGTCGCTTGGGTCTTCAAAAGTTTTTGCCATGTGTAATTATTTATGCTAAAATCTTTATGAATCTTCTAAGCCAAGGATGCATCCTTACGAAGAAAATCGCTTCAGTTCAATCAGTGATTGGGATTGCCGCTGTCAGGCTAATGAATGATGGGAATCAATATTGTCAAAGTTTTTGCTCAAGAGCTCACAGAAAGTACGCTGCGTGGTTTATGGTAAATACTTAAAACTTGCAATTTTCTAATGGAGCTTGGAAAACCATGGATTTATGTTTGGAAAATATTAATATGTTATGTTTTGCTGAGGGAGGTCTATAGAAAAGTTTTAATCATGCACATTTTGTTTTATGGTTTGAAAATATTGGTTTTGCAAATTGCACGAGAGTTTTAAACTTTCTGTGGGTTACATGATAGACAATGGGTGGATGTACTACTTATTGCTCGTCGCTTTACGCCATCAAATTGTGTTCGCTAAACCTTAAGGCATGTACGTGCCATTCTGTTATTGACAAGTTGTCAGATGTCTCTTTAGGTGACTTTAATGGAAACCAAATAAGGACAATGATGCATATTGAGGGGTAAATGAATGCAGAATATTTCGGCTTATTATCATACAATTCAAGACCTGAGATCTTCAATAGCCGCTAGTAGGTACCATCCGCATCGTAGGTACCATGATATCAGTACCATCCGCATATCGAACTAGCCGGATGAATCTGTTTGAAATAGTGCATAGTCGTAGGCCTAGTTTCTCCACTTATACCTGGTTAATGATTTGGCTTACGTATCCTGCCAAAACATTTTCACCATGTTTAAAGAGTTCCGCTGGCAAGTCATCTTGTTGTTCATAACCTTAACGACGTCTTCTAAACTGGAAGGTGGAATTTAGACATGATGCCCATATTGCAGCTGCTTGAACATCTCTAACATTTCCTGAGCTTCGGTTACTTAGTTTCGGTCACTATTTCGTAAAGCCCAAGTTCTGGCCATGAAGCCAGTTGCTTCTCGTTCTTGTAGAGCATCAGGATATTGTTTCGATCGCGGGACTCTTCGATGTCTTGAACTGGCAGAATGCGCATTGTCTTTTCTTTCAACGCAGATTTTTCTTCTCCTCCTGCCTCTTGGCAGGATACTTTTTCGCTGCTCCATGCTTGTAAATGGGCATACTCTGTCAACAATTCACTCGTCACACCAGGGACTTATTTTCTGTGGTAGCTGGTAGCCTACTTTAGTATTCTCGGCTACTTTTTTGACATTATTTCGATATTCCCATTTGTGGATGGGAAAGAGTTTCTCGCTCAAGCTCTGAACTTTACTGATCAATGAAAGTGGAGTCAACATTTGCCTTTTAGCACATGGTCCATTTGGTATGCGGTTTGATCATCTTTTCTGGAATGTTTTGTGGATTCGTAGCCTTTGAAACTGAGTACTGCTCATCACCGCATTGTCCCATAGTCGGAAGCCATTGTTTGTTGTCGTGTTGCGGAAGCTGTGCTCACTGACAAAACAATCCTCTGTTCTACGACACCTGTAATCTCGAGTCATTTCAACCCACGGATCCGCATGTATACTTGCATTTAGCATTTAGAATTGATATGCTTCTGCTGAAATCAAAACCTATTGAGGACAACAGCGTTTTATAAATTGTTGTGAGGTCGTGTAAACCGTAAAGTCGCAAATTCTGATCCTATATTTAGTTAACAGCGATAATTTTGATGTCCATGAACTGCGCGATAAGGATTTAGAAGACACGAGGAAGTTTACCCCAGAAATGTTGGTCACCGCTTATTAGCAATCCACTAACCGGATGCGAGCGCTGGCATTGACCCATTTCAATTCGTTTACATCTCTTTCTTCAACATCCCAAGTATGTTGAAGTAACTCACGTCAGGTAGGTATCTGCCATCGTGACTGTTGATTGACAGTCAAGTGAATTTATCCGCCTTACGTCCACTTTTTGAGATGCTCATGTTGACTTCTACAGTATTTTGGTGTTGGTATTTTCCCTACGTTCGGCACTCGTGCTTATAAGTTTAGCAAAATGATACGGAGTGCAATAAAATATTAAAGAATATCCGGGGTTGATCACAGCCTTAGCCAACAAGCCTCTTCAGCCAGCTTGGTAAAAAGCTAGTTGCCTCCAGTTAAGCCCTCTGCTAAGTTTGTCCCTCTGGAGTGTACTCAAGGAAGAACTGATATTGCCCCAACCATCTCAACAGTTGTACCCTCAGATTTTTGCCGGTAAAGTTCGTCGTTAAAACTTCTTCTTCTGTCGGTGCCGAAAGCACTTTCTCGTTGACAGCATGCTGTTTGTTTTCCTCCAATTTACAGCCAGAACCATCATTGCCGCCTCTGTGTCAATACTTGCATATGCGCCACTGACACCTCACTGCTTTCTTCCGATAACGTCAATATCATCAGGATATGAAAGCAATTGAACGACATGTCTCAAACCTTTTCCGACATCGAAGGGCTCGGTGATGTTCTTTCCGATTTTGATGCTGCAACGAGATTTCTCCAACGTCATCCTGCACAGACTTTATTCTTTGGCGGGGATGCTGGAAACTTGACATGGCGTTTTATAGCTCGTCCCTTTATACACTATCATGTGTGACTTTAAAGAAATTCCTGGGTTTTTTTCCAAGATCTGTCCGTAGTATAAAAATTTTGTTGGTGGTCGACTTTCCTGGCCTAAAACTGTACTGATATGGGCCGATCAGGCGAAAGGCTTTAGGCGTTCACACAATACAGCCGACGAGTTCTTAAATGCGACATTCAGGAGACTTATTCCTCCGTAGTTCGCGCAGTTTAGAAAATCTACTTTCTTGCGGATGAGGCATGCTCTTGCTTATTTTTTTATAATGTACGCGCAATAAAGGGATTTTGGATACCCTTATAATGAAGTAACACAGTGCGGGCATAAGAGAAGTAAAGGATTAGGAAACGTTGGTTTTAAATGTCTGTAAACTTTAATGTGTAGGAAAAACAGGGCGTGGTAGAGCATTCCACATTCGTATTGTACGTTTAAGAAACGATTCCTTGTATTTTACTGTCCGTCCGAATATAGGCTTAAGGGTAAACTTATGTGCATTCCTAGCATGGCGAGTATTACGGTTGAACTGCTGTAATGGTGGAATGCAACTGGCTATTTCATTTGAGCTCTCGTGGTGGAAGTACCGTGCTTATTGTCTCTATCGCCAATAAGTTTAATAGCACGTTTTTTAATCAAGTCTAGTAGCCCCAAATATGTAATTGGTGCACCAGACCAGATGTGTTTGGGGGCAAATAAACGCCTTATAAATTCAAGCCAGATCAGGAGTGGTAAAATATTTCTTGAATCGCTTGAGGAATCCTAGGCATTTCGCAGCGATTTCGTTGGCGACGTCGAATATGTGGTCATTCCAACGAAGTTTGTCATTAACGCACATACCGAGGGTGGAAAGCCTGTCGGTTTCAGCAATATTACAGATTAGTTGGTGCATGCTTCTTACCACTGCTTTGAAAATCTCGTCCGGTAGGCCATCAGCTCCCGCATGTTTGTTGGATTTTGGTTAGGCTATCGCTTTCCTCACTTCGTGTAGGTCAGGTGGGCGAAATTATTGGCTTTCATCGACCACACAAATGGATCCTTCTTTCGACCATTTCGCCTGCATTGATTTGACCTGAGCAAAAATAATTCTTCATGTCATAAAAAATTTTAAAATTAGAATCAAAACGTTCATACCTACGTCGCTCAAAAATTTTTAATGAGACTTCTCCATTTCCAGGTACATGTCAACAACTCTATGTGTTTCCTGTCAGGTACCAGATATTGTTATCGCCATACTCTTTTGGATTGGCTATTTCAACTCAACACTAAATCCCTTGATTTATGCATACTTCAATCGAGATTTCCGGGAGGCATTCCGCAACACACTCAATTGTATATTCTGTTCATGGTGGCGTAATCAGCGTCTTCCATTAGACATCGACATCCGACGGTCCAGTTTGCGTTATGACAATCGGGCGAAAAGCGTCTATTCGGAAAGTTATCTGAACTCAACGCACGCCCAACGAAGAACCAGTCAACTAGTCGAAAGTTTATAATAATGTTAATATCATCAAAATCTGCACTGTCTATTGTTGTTAAATCCAAGCCATTCGTTGTGTAAACTAACTTTAGTTATCCCTACTCATATTTTTATATAATTGTTTTGTAAATTAAAAAAAATAATATTTAACCTGTTTCATTTTTTTTGTTCTGTAATTATGTAAAAAGTACTTTTTTTATTTTTAAATTTAACTTATAAACGTACATAAATATGTTACACCACTTGAGGTTCTAATATGATAAACTAAAAAAAATATATATATATATATAAATAAAAATCTTAAGCAATAACAGCGATAGAATAGAGAATAATTTTTAAGTTCGACTTTCATACTTGTAAATACTATCTGTAAAAGAATTTTTAAAACTAAGACTTTGTAGGTCTCCTCTATACAATAAAGTTACTATAAGCCAAAATAACCACCATACATAAACATTACATCAATGCATTACATTTTCAAGAAACAAAATAAATAAATAATTAACAAAAGTTAAAATACAAAAAAAAAATTTGAAAGAATGCATTTTAAAAAAAAAATTAACAAAGCAAAATAAAATATATTTTATCTGTGAATGTTTGCCATTTTTGTTTTTTTTTTTTTTAAATTTGACTATAACACATTTTTGTTTTATTTAAGTGCCAATGGATAAATTTTGTTTAATATCAAATAAAAAAAAAATTAGACAATCCAAAGCGAAAATTATAATAATAAGATTAAAAAAAAAAATAAAGTTGTTAACCCAAAAGCAATAAAACATAACTCCATCCGTTTTCGTAAGATTTTGTATATTTATAAAAGAAAAAAAAAAAACAAACAAACAAACCCTTGACCGAAAGAATTTCTCCCATATTTTCCTTTCAATTTTTTTTTTGTTTCTTTTTGGTTTTAATTGGAATCCAAAGTGTGAATATACAGTGAAAACAGAAAAACAACTATGACAAGAAACATGGACGATAGTGGCTGCGAAATTTACGGTCCGTTGCAATTCCTGGAATTAAGTTGACTGGGTGGCCAACTTCTGAGCTTTATGCATTTTCGTAAGTCAGCAACTTGATTCCAGCAATAGCATCTGATCCATTCAACAAAAACTACTCCCTCATGTGAAATATGTAAAAAGTGTGAATAATTATTTTTTTGCTTTTTGTTTTTTTGTTTTTAGAAAATGTAGAAAATATCCCAAAGCTTCCAAATATTAAAATTTAATTTTTATTTTTTCTTAATTTTCTTAAAGTGCAATAAATAAAAATTATAGCAAACATAAAAAAAATAAACGAAAATCTGTCATTTCATCAAGAATTGTTGTAGAAGAAAATTTATTCAAAAAAATATAAAATCTCTGTAAATTTATCTGTATATTTCTAGCAAAAAAAAACAAAAAAAACACATCACTAACTCCATTGATATTTAAATATACATTAAATATACATATTATGTAGTGTATAGAGAAAAATGTTAAATGTAAAACAAAAAACAGCAATTGGAAACAATTTATATAGTAAGAGTAATTTTTCTAGACAAACAAAATGAAAAGAAAAACAAAAAATTATATCTATGTTCTACTGAAGCTAGTCTTATTGAATAATTTTTTTGTATTCGAAAATGTGTGTGTGAACTACAACTAATTTTAATTTAAACAAAACAAAAAAAGCAAAACTATTAAAATTAAATAAATTAATTTATTTTTTTAAATTTAGACTTACAGAAAAGTGACGTGAAGAGAGAAATGTTTATTTATAAAACAAAACAAAAAAAACAAAAAAAACAAAGAACTAAAAACTGAGGAAATGTTAACTTATTTTTCAATAGGTTGTCAGTAGTAAATTCTATGTAAGCTACTCTAAAAGCATAAAACTTTATTGATGATAAATAATAAGTAATACAGTAAATACTTGTTAACAATGCAATCAAAAGATAAACAAAATTCTGAGAATAATATCAAATAAAAGAAATATAGAAAAAATATATATAATGTATTGTTTTAATAAGGAATAAATAAAGTTTGGGTGATCCATTCCGAGGTTCCCTACTTTTTTAACGAAAAAAACACAGAAAATTCAAATTTAATGGAGAATGTTTATTATCATTTGAAAGAACATTCTTTGGCATTTATTTTTTGAAGATTATGTCTATCAAATGTTGGCCGTTGCTACGTCGCAGATGGTCCATCCGTTGAGTCCAATTTTCGATCACTCGTTCGAGCATTTCGACTGGGAACTGGCGAATGACACGCGTGATGTTTTCCTCCAAGGCCTGAATGGAAGCGGGTTTGTCGGCATAAGCTTTTGACTTTACATATCCCCACAGGAAAAAGTCTAACGGTGTGATATCACACGATCTTGGTGGCCAATCGACCGGCCCAAAACGTGAAATTATGTGCTCACCGAAATGTTCTCTCAATAAGTCCATTGATTGATGCGATGTGTGGGAAGTGGCGCCGTCTTGCTGAAACCAAATGTCGCCGAGATCACGAGCTTCAATTTCAGGCATCAAATAGTCGGTTATCATGGCACGATAACGGTCGCCATTGACGGTTACGTTCGCACCGGCATAATTTTTAAAGAAATATGGACCGATGATTCCACCGGCCCACAAACCACACCAAACCGTTGTTTTTTTCTGGATGAAGTGGCAGTTCTTCAATCTCTTCAGGTTGCTCTTCGTCCCAAATGCGGCAATTTTGTTTGTTTACATACCCATTGAGCCAGAAATGGGCCTCATCGCTAAACAAAATTTGCCTCGAAAACGTCGGATCTTCTTGGAACTTTTCAAGAGCCCATAGAGCGAAGCGATGTCGCTTGGGAAGGTCGAGCGGCTTCAGTTGTTGCACAAGCTGTATTTTGTACGCTTTCAATTTAAGATCTTGACGTAAAATGCGGCAAGTCGTTCCATACGTCAGTCCGAGTTGCTGCGAACGGCGCCGAATCGACTCTCTACGGTCTTCGTGTACACTCTCAGCTACGGCCGCAATATTTTCTTCACAGCGTGCTGGACGTGGTCTATTCGGTCGAATATTATCCAATAATGAATGCTGGGTCTCAAAATGGGTGATGGTGTTGCGAATAGTACGCTCAGTAGGCCGATTATGTTGACCATAAGTTGAGCGAAGTGCACGAAACACATTCCTCACAGAACGTGAATTTTCATAATAAAGTTGAACAATTTGTAAACGTTGTTCACGCGTAAGTCTTTCCATTATGAAATGCCAAACAATACTAAACAAAAATAACATGACAGCATGACACGACTCACACGTGATCTGTCAAAAAAGGCTATTGAAAAAAAGTATTTCTACTTGGATCACCCGTTATGAACCCACTCGTACACCAAAGCGATGGAAATGGCGAGTGGGGGTCAGGTCGAGGTAGTTCTTCCCAATCCTGTGCCCTCAAACTTTAAGGTAAAGTAAACAATTGTATGGCAACACTTACTCAACAGTGTTGTAGACATTCAACAGACTACCCAGACCAAGATATTGGGGTTTCAAAAAATTATCCCTAGTAAATAAATGGCTATATAAAGGGTGTTTTTTTAGAGGTTGGTTTTTCGAATAGAGATAAAACTGACATTTTGTGGTCAAATCTGGCAACTCTAATGTCATTTATATTCAGTTTGGTTTGCCATTTCATCATGAACAGGCTGACAAATGAACAACGCTTGCAAATCGTGCAGTTTACCGCAAAATTTGTTCAGTGATGAGGCTCATTTTGGGTTGAATGGTTACGTCAACAAAACAAGCAAAATTGCCGCATTTGGAGTGAAGAGAATCCACATGAGACCCTTGAAATGCCATTACATCCACAAAAACTGACTCTTTGGTGTGCTCTATGGGCTGGTGGAGTCATTGGGCCATACTTCTTCCAAAATGATGCTGGAGAGTCAATTACCGTTAATGGAGACCGGTATAGAGCCATGATAACCGAATATTTTGTTCCCGAATTGGATGGCATGAATGTGGATGAGATGTGGTTCCAACAAGAAAGCGCTACATGCCACACAGCGCACGTCACAATCGATTTATTGAAGGAAACATTCGATGAGCGCATAATTTCGCGGAATGGACCTGTCAATTGGCCACCAAGATCGTGTGATTTGACACCATTGGATTATTTTCTTGGGGGATATGTGAAGTCGCTCGCCTATGCCAACAAACCAGAAACATTAGGGGACTTGGAATTGGCGTTATTGCCGACAGCGCCAAATGCTTGAAAAAGTAGTTGAAAATTGGACCTCTAGACTTGTCTTTATTTGAACCAGCCGCGGCAGCCACATGCCTGAAATCATATTCAAACCTTAATGGCATAAAATTATCCTTCCAATAAAGCCAAACTGATGGACATTAAAACGATTTTCTTGTGTTTTATTTCAATTCGAAGTTCTATACCTCTAAAAGAAACACCCTCTATAAAGCTTTGAAATAGACTTTTAAAAGCCACAGTTATTGCCACTTCTTTTCTGGAAGTTTGACAAACATCCTCGACTACGAACTGCAATGAGAAGTTTCTCACATTCACAGTTTCAGACCACTATAAAATTAAAGGTCCTTTTATTGGTGTCAAAAATATATTGTCGCGCACACAGTGATTAGAAAAACTAACCTTAAGGCCATTTATGCGTCTTTCTTCTTTACATTTTTATCAACGAGGTTATGATAACAATTTTAGGGAACCCAGATCAGCCTGTGGGGTTCCCCCGTTTGTCCTTATATAGTCACTGATGCCAATCTAATACTGGTGTTGTTTCATTTGTGTGAATTAATGAACTTCTAATTCGATCAACTTCTCGTCTGCTGTCAATTTGCCTTCAAGATTTTTGTATAACTTCCAATGTTGCGAACGTTGCTTCTGTGGTGTAGAACCTTCCTTTCCCGTAAGGATGTACTTTTTCGGTCATAGAGCATGGCAAATTATTTCGGCCACTTTATCCATCCTAAAGTAACTATTCAAGCAAATAATGGAAGACAGCAATAAAGAGCAAAGGACTTAAGATACTTTGTCGTTCACCGTCCACAAGGAGTTGAGCACGAGCACTGCAAATGAACTTCGTCTTACGAATTTCCTGAGCATTTCTTTTATATTATTGGAGGGTCACTTTGGTCAAGCTTTGACAACCAATATCTTTTCCTAGGTCCGTCGTCATGTTTTTTTACAGTGTTGGTAAAGTCCTCTTGAAAATGCGAGCAGTCACTTAGTGGATTCCACATATCTACTGTTCATCCACAACTCTGTCAATGTAATGAGCGCTTCGTTTTTGTTGTTGTCTAGATATTTATGTCAGAAGGAGACAAAAATCTATGCGTGGTAATAGATTTACCAAAGATTACTTTGCAATCTTTAACCCTATGCTTCATGAAATAGGCCGCCATCTGAGTTTAATTACCGATTCTTCTATAAGACTTAATATCGACTCTGTTTGACGAACATGGACCTTTTTCGCTCTAGCCGCACTGGCACTCAATCTAAAGAGCTCATTCACTGACATTAGTCTACACCTCATCTTCGATGAACATTTACAAGTAATTCTTCCGCATGCCAATAGCGTTCTTATCCTGTTCCTAATGATGTGATGTCCAAGAACCGCGCCTGATTTCTGTCAATATTTTTCAATCAATGTTAGACGGCTTAAAGGGATGACACCCCTTTATTCATGAAAACAATAACAAAACCACCTTAGGTAGTGCCCATTCAAGTTCTCCAGCAACGTCCTTATTCACAGGAACCAACTTGAATCGCGTAGAGTAATAACCTTCTGTACATAAAGGCAATGGCAATCAAGGTTCCCTTACAATCGCGTAAAAGAGGCGGGCCTAAAAACTCCTGGATCACACAAATGCAGAAACACCAGCATTATCCACTCAAACTTTGATCCCTTCCCATTTATTTGTATTTCCTATAATTCACAGCCATCCCCGCCTTACGCGACCTATACTTATCGGCAGGGTGCAACAATCACAACGTTGAAAGAACTGAACGTAACTCCTCCCCCTTACCAATCTTCTACCCCTTCAAAACCTAAATGGATCTATATATACAATACCACGAATGAACAGGCAAGATGAAGATGTTGTTTTAACCTGCGGAACAAAACATGTGCTTATATCATTTTCCAGTTCAGTATTTCCAGCAAACAATTCATTAATACAATCCGTACACAATTCTTCTTAATCTTCTTCATTCGCATTCACAACTCTGAATCAGCCCTGCCTGACTATCAATTAAAATCTGTTATGGAAAATATATTCATTTTTATTTGCTCACCATCATTGATGATGAAAAATCGTTCGTTTTGACGTAATGGTGTGACATTTAATAAACAATTTCAGTTCTAAATGAATCGAATTGATTGAACTCCAAATGGCGATCAATTAGGGTCACCGCATCAATGCAATAAATATGACATTTATAATAGCGAACTTGACAGACAATAGCCAAGTGCTTTATTAGTTATTGCAGTTATTAAATAAACAGACGCATTTGTGGTTGAAAGTCTGATTTATGTTGTCTCGAAGGTAACGTGCATTTTTATTTGAGAACTTTGGATGACAGGGTCCATAGGGTTCACATCGACTGCTGCACTGGGCTCAATGCTACACTTAATTTCAATTTAATTCTTTGGTAAACTAGTGGCAGATATATGTACATAATTTCATCCGTTGACTTCAATCTAAGGAATATAAAACCGTCACCCCAGACCGACCCGATCGAGATGAAAGTTCCAGTTCTAAACAAAGAGTTCAGGCAGCAGAAGGTACGGGAGCGTGCATTTTCTCAAACTGTCCCGGGCTCAATAACACCTTTCGGACCACTAAAGTATATTTTAGGCAGAAGTTATGGCTATCCGAGAAGCAGCTTGTAGACTTTCTATACCTCAATATATGGTATTGGAATATTGGACAGCAACAATCAATCAACCCCAACTTCTTCTTTACGCTTAAGCAGCTGACAGCCGGCAACAGGTGGAATAAGGTCAGCACATGTACATCATTCAGGCTTGTCGCGAATAAGTTCGAAGTGAAAAGAACCACAACCACTACTTTTCATAAAAAGGAAAAATATCAGCTTCATGCAAGCTTGTTAGGCACGGCACGAATGCGGCCAGAATTTTAGTGCTTTCTTACAACATCTACGGAAGCTTTAAAGACGAAAAACCAAACCTCCACACATTTCCTGTGCGGTTACTGCGTCCACTTCCTAAATGGTTGAAGACAAAATTTTTAGCTGAATAGGTTTTGCAAGATCATTCACCACTTAGTCCGAATAGTTGGAATATACTACTTCAGCAGTCGTTTAGGGTTTGAAAGGTCCATTTTGAATACTTTTAACCTTTCAGCCATGTGTCCGGTTACTATCCCGGTGAGTACCCGAATTTGACTTCTATCAAAAGCAGACCAGGGACTTTGATCTTTTGATGTCAATATTGTTGCTAGTTTTGTTCCATTGACACTGACTGTAAAACTCTTAGAGGTGTTAAAAGGCGCTGTCTGTCTGAAGAAGTGGCTTAAGATCAGAGCCGCATTTTCGTTGGACCACTCCAACCAGTCTATGAACCTAGCACAGCAGAACTAAGTGAGTACCAAGTGGCGCAATGTGTGAGGCATTTCATCTTGTAGTTTCTTGGAATGTCGCTATGTACCGGCATCTAGCATAGGTGAATGCTTAACTGCTCCGCCATACACCGATTAGGTAAAAGGAAAGACAGACTGCCTTTCGGGTATTTTTTTTTTTTTTTTTTTTGTGTCGGAGGTTTCTACTAGCCGATGGAACGCTCAGACACAACTACAGGTCCATTGTACTACCATTCAGATACCTTACATTAATGTACTTAGTTTTCCCGTCTTTCGAAGAAAAACGAGAAGGAGCTTCAGTGATAAAGAGCTTAGATGTTCGGCACTCACCACGTCAGCCCCGAAGATCCGCCACCTGATGCGAGCATAGGCCGGACAACTGCAGAGAAAGTGTTCTGCTGTGGCAACCTCCTCACCGCAAGCAGAAGTAGTGGTGTCGCTTAAGCCCAACACATTTAAGTGTTAAGCAAAAGCTTGGTGGCCCGAAAGAACGCCTACAAACAGCCTACAGTCGATTCTCCTCAGAGATAGAAGAAAAGATGCTGCCCTTTTGTAAATGTCCGGGCGCAGTAGTTTGGTTTGTCTACATTAACCGCAATCGCGCGACCTAATCTTGTGTTCACGAGAAACCCAAGAATCGATGGAAGACATGACTAAAGATGCAGGCAGACCCAACACAGGTTCGGGTCCTGGGAAAACTTCTTCTGAACCTTGCCTAGCAAGCTCATCCGAGATCTCATTTCCCTGGATGCCAGTGTGACCTGGTACCCAGACAAGATTCACTGTGTTCAGTCTTTCGGGTATAGTGACTCTGAAATCTTTCTCGAAATCGTACTCAATACTCTCGTCATCAGTTAGTGACATTTATTGCCTCCGATCAAGGATTTCTAGTATACTTGAGTGTCCGAAATAACCAAACTTTCAAATCCTAGCTTAATGGATTGCACCTCCAATTGCGTTTCCAGACATAGTGTGGATTTAATTGAACCTTTTATAAGCCCGACAAGCAATTCGTTGAACCTTCTTCAGATTTACGATATTGGATTTGGTATTAACCGCCTCCCACCTGACAACTGAAACGTTAGTTAGAATGGGTTTCAGAACTACTGTAAGCTGCAAGCCTATGCAATGCATCATTCATTCTTTAACATTCTCTTTTCAGTTAAATTTTGATGTGAATACCGCACTACGAATATGCAAGCCACTTCAGAGAGCGGAACGACGTTACCACAGTTCAGCCCTGCGCAGCTAAGCCCAATGTTTTTAATCAATTCTTCAACCTTTTCGGGTGAACTTCATTGATCTTGCTTCATTGCGAGAGGTTTGGGGTTGAATTTTATTAGTCAACCTTCTCATTCGAAACTCTGCTTTCATCGCAATCGACAATCAGCGAACAAACTTTGGTGTCCCTAGTACTTTCAGCTATTAAATTTTCTTTTCAATTATTCCTCCTCGTCCTGCAAAGATATTTGCAAGCGAACAGTTAATTTCAACGGTTTATTGTTTAAAACAAAACTAGCTATAAATAATATGCCAAATGGCAACATCTCTCCCATAATCAACCAACCGAAAAGCTTTGAGCAGAAAAAAGCTTTCACCATCACCTCTGGGTTCTGATATTGGCTAAACTTAACTCTAATAGAAAATGCATTCTCATTCTATAAATTTAATTCCAAAATTAGAACCAACGCACGTTTCGCCAATGAATATTTAACCAGCCAATAAATCTATAGACCTTGCTCTTTTCCATCATGACCTTAGACGTAATTTACTCATTAAAATTTTAAACTTATTCCATCTTCCTACCACTCAAATGACTTCTCCAAGCCAATCACACTGTAACTGTGCCACTCTTTTCAGGTTTTTTTTTTTTTAGGACATCTCATCGTCCTGTCAAATGCAACGTACTTCTCCCCCCCTTCTCCACCGACAAATATCTCACTCATGCGAAAAAGGATACCTGCGCAATGCGAAACGCATAAACGCTCTCGCTCAGCTTGTTTAAGGAACAGAGCAACACTGTAAAAACAGTTATCTCCTGGACGTAAAGACGGTCGGTTCGATATAAAAGAAATAAATAAAAATCCTTGCGGAACATTTGCGCTACCCTTTTTGCTTGAATTTTTAATCGATTTACCACAAGTTCAGTGTTAATCACCATTCTTTTATCCTTGAGTCCAACGTAAAAAAAAAAATATAAAAAAAAAAAAATAAAACGAATATGCCGAACGAGGAATATTTTCAATTTTCATAGAATCATAGGTTGGTCGGTGCTATGTGTGTTTGTGTTTGTGTGTGTGTATGTTGTATGTTACTATAGTGTGTTTTCGTTTGAATAGCAATTAAGCAAGAAATCCACAAAAAAAAAAGGACATGAGGTCGAGCTCCAGTTGAATATACCTACAGAAGTACAAAAAAAAAAAAAATTATAACAATTGACAGAAAGGACACTTGTCCAAGTGCGCCTTGTTTCTCTTTGTATATCAATTTATCCATTTTTTTCCCTACTCCTCGCACTAAGTGTTGGGTTACGTAAAGAGGATTTTCGCCAAACAAAGAAGCCTTGAAATTGGATTTGAAGTGAAGTTTATATGCGAAATTTGACTTCAAGAATGAGCTTTATCAGTCAGTTCCTTCAGTGCGAGTGAATTATTGAGATTAGCGTTATCGATATTTTATTGCAGCAGTTACTGGTCCCGCTGTAGCTCGAAGGACCAACATGTAGGAACGACGCGACGTCGGATCCTCTACAACAGCAACAGCAAATCTCCTTTAAAATTGAAAATGTGAATAATGTGGTAAATGTTTATGATATATGTGCCAGGCTAATACAACCACAGAACAACAAGGTGCTCCGCTCCGTTCTGTTCGCTCAGCAAGGCTGTTCCCTATATTGAGTGCTGTCCTTTATTGTACACGCGCGCGAGATATTCCGATAGCGCTCTTCTGAGGCAGGTTCCTTTTTGTGTACATAAGCGTGCGTGAGAAAATGTCACTCGCACGACGACGTGGTTGTATTTGTATAGGTGTGTGTGTGTACGACGCTTCGTCTGTGTGTATAGGAATTTCAATTAAAAAAAGGATTTCCTCAGTCTCGGTTAAATTAGCCATACGGGTTGCCATTCAGATACAACAAGGTGGTGATAGGACGAGAAATGGATTTTCGGCTTTATTTATTTTATTTGTCGTGCTCCCTGCCGCTAGCCACCCCGCCCGCTCGCTTGCTTGCTTAGATTGACAGAAAGGTTGCTTCTACGCTCACATTGACAGGCGAGGCAAACTGTTATGCCACAGGCAACGACACGGATTGAAAGGGAGCGCCAAATAAAATGTCAGGCAATTTTTGGGCGAGAACACTTGGTGTCAACAGGATAATATACATATTTGGTGCTCGTGCTTGTGCTCGTGCTATCACTGCTCATTTGGAGTCGTCCCTTGAGTTGGGTTCATTCTCGCTGTTACTTTATGCCAATCACTATGTGGCGCGCCGGTAGTAGTAATTTCCTCCAGGGGCCTGTCGGATTTATCGTCAAAGCCGAGTGGAAAGAAAAGATTTTCTAATTAATTTCCCTGCACTCATTGTGGATACAAGTTGTACAAGTTGCCATCTTGTCGATGAGTTCTTCTTTCTTTTCCTTCACGTTCTCTCGAGGAGCTTATAAAGTCCTTCTTCATCTTGATTGCATTTCTTTTGTTGGTGTCTTTCTGGGGAGTTATGGGGCTGAATCGAGGGGGTCGAGGGGGGAGAAAAAGAAAGCCCACTCTAGCGAATTGATGTGGCTGATGTTATTGATTTTGGATTTGTTCCAAGCGTGTCTTCCCTGCCCTTGTGTCGTCGTCTTCCCGCCTACTTTATAGTTCTTCTATAGATATACTCTTTGGTCCTCTGTCTTTCTTTTTATGTGTGTGGTGGTGGATCGATCTTGACTCATTGCAGGATATTAAAAACTATTTGCTAGTGATTTGCCTCTGGAATGTTGCCAAATAAAAATGTTCATGTTGCCAGCCGATTAGGCGCACACAGAGAATGGGTTAATATGGGTGGCGTGGGTGAAACTTTTTTCCCTCCCATTAGGAGGTACTAGGGCATATCTCATCTCAATATTTGGTAATCTTTGTTTGTTTCGAGAAGGCAAAGTCGATGTGCAAACAAAGAAATTGCGTACGCGTTCAGTTGTAATCCAAAAGGAAAACAAAAGCCTTTTTATTTTTGCTTAAATATTTCTAAATTGACAGACACACAACACACACATTCTACCCGGAGAGAAAGAGAGAGAGAAAGAGAGTTATAATAATCACATATAAAAAGGAGTACCTACAACGAACATAGAACTGAGCTACAGCCTTCTCCGGGGCGGGATGATATTATGGTGGCAAACAAATGTATTTCTGCCCTGACCCTCATTAAGGCGTTTTTAATGTACCCTCCAATGTTGTGCTGATGTAGTGCAGCAGCAGCAGTAGCAGCAGCAGAAAACTCTTGACAGCAATAGAAGATATGGGCGGGATGTTGTAAGAGTGTCCTTGCGGATGTAGTTTGATGGAAAATGAAGCGTACTGGGGAGCATAATTGCAATTATGTCGTTTTTAAAAATTAATTATCTATGACTCTCGTTTTTATCGCAGACGCCACCTCTCTGCAGTAACAGCCAACGCAGATGGGATAATGCTGGACAGGAACGTTATTATTATTTATGGCATGTGCTATCTTCGTTCGCTTTCATCCGCTTCTGTTGTTTTTTTTTTGTTTAAAGGGAGGATGAAGTAGCTATCGTCGATTTTGTGGAGCGTTGGCCCAGAGGAAGCGATTCGAAGAGAACTTAATTAAGTTTTTATTCAGCGCGTTGATAGATTTATGGAAATTAATTTTTTAATCTAAAATGAATGGAGTTTGTTTTGCGTGAAATTTGTTGGCTCTTTTTACGTGTCATAGAAGACAAATGGTTTTTAATTTATTTCAATTCAAAAGAATCACAAATCTATTAATTTGATGGTCGTCGGTAATTGGTAGGGGCGGCGATATGAAGTTACAGGATAATATAAATTAGGCTGGTAACTTCTAGTTTCAACACCGCCAAGTATGTTGAGTTAATAATTACGCCAATATCTGATGTGGGAAGTGTTGCAGCGACAGTGTGGAGTTTATCGAGAGAAACTGAAAGTGGACCTAGTTCGTAATGGTGTCTTCAATGGATACATTTTTTGGTTAACTCCTTGACGAACACTCGGATTTTGTCGCGATGTTAAAGTGCCTGTCTGCCTTTTAGCATGTCCAATTTAGACCCGCAGCTGGTTAGATTATACTATCTTCTTCCTTTTAACTCTAACATGCGGTGTTTAGTTAGTTAGTCGAAAAGTGACGTTCTTTCGTTCTGTCTTCATTCATTATCATCCAAGAAAAAGGTGGTATCTATCTATCAGTCCGTGATCAGCTCTCTATTCCACCGTGACTCAACCAACCTTATCGGGGACTGCAGGGAGACACTGAGGTAGGCGTCGCACCGGTTTAGCATCACTCTCTTGTGGGTTTCGGGCCATTGGAGCATAAATGATAGGGGCGATGATCTGGCCAAGCGTGACTCCTCTTTTTATGTATTACTGCATTTTTCCTTAATGGCGGAGTCTACGCGATGGCGTTTGACGACTTACATTGTATTCAGCCGAAAACAGAACGTGCTGACGTCGCTTCGCTAGGCTGGTGGTCATATTTACGCGGCCTAGCCTGGCATTTCCTATAATCACAATCCCAACTGTCGCATTTGCTTGGACCTTAACAAAAGCGATGGGGTATTTTATTTTCTCGGTGGCTCTAGCTAGAGATAGAACTAAGGCAGGCAATTCATGGCACGGTCTGGTCTTAAGCTATACTCCCGTGATTCCACAGACTCCGTGAGTGGTTGGAACAAGACCAAATAATAATAAAAAGTTTAAAACATCGTTTTCATCTACCCCACTAAAGTGGAAGCAATCATCGCTTCAAGGTTAACGAGGAAATCAACCATAAAGGGCTTGCCAACTTGGGGCAACAATGAACTTTGGCGAATTCAGATCTTAACAGTCACCTTTTCCCGATCAACACCAAGCTCAAAGTTTTCGCGGGTAGAACTTTATTCAGTCGCTTTGACAACACCCACTTCTTAGCTGCACTAATTTTTAGAGAAACAATGTTTCTTTAAGACCGGAAGACTTCATGAAACTCAGAAAGTTGAAAACGTTTCAACATTTGTGACAGTATTTGGTTGCAAGTATTTCGTTTCTATCGGAACGTGTGAACTATACAGATATCTTATGGTATTTTGCAGAAAATCAACTTGATCAGCAGCAGAGGTCCTCTTCCAATTGATTTAAATTAATTCCCCCTCAAATCCCGTGACTGTTCTTGGAAGCCGTGGGTGATTGAAAGTAGCAAAGATCAAGACGCTAACAACAGACAGCCTTATTTATATTTTAAAAAGTGTACAAAGTTATGCCCGCTTTAAAATGCCTCTTAACGCAAAAACTAACTTGCCTAACTTAAACACGTTTGGAGGTTGTTTAGTGCCCGCTTAAGTGTCTTTTTGTATGGAAATGTCATTTTATTTTTCGCCTTCTCTTACTACCGATTTGAGTTCGATAATGTAAAAATTATTTCAAATATTCTCTTCAGTTATCAATGAAAGGAAGAAAAATTATTTTTGTGCCAGGGATACTACAGTGTAGGAAATATTCGTGTGCAGGTCGAATTTAAAGTTGTGGTAGGTATTTGGTGACAGATTGAATTATGAGTTGTTTCAAAAAATGCACAACCACTTAAATTGTATTAAAAAACGTTAACTTCGTTTGCATGTTGTTCTTAATACTACATTTCCGAGTCTCAACTAAATTTGTTTTTCTTTATACAAACAGCTGAGTTGTGTTTCCCAATGCGGACAACTAATTGTAATAGATTTCGCGTTTTTGGAACTTTATCTGACACAAGCACGGTATAACTCATATGGGTAGCAAATAAGGATTTATGCAACTTTGTATAGTAGCCGCTTAAATACTTCGAGCCTGTATAACTTTGCATTTGTAGTGACAGCCAAGTTGCATTAAAAGCGCTGTTAAACCCTCCTACCTTGTCCAAGTTAGTGCCAGAACTCAAGCTTTCCCTGAACTTCGTCGGAAGGCTGAACACAGTGAATCTTGGCTGGGTCCCAGGTCACAGTGGCATCCAGGCTTGCTAGGCAAGGCTAAGAAGAAGTTTTCTCAGGACCCGAGATTGGGTCTGCCTACACCTTCAGTCATGTCTTTCATTGATGCTTGGGTTACTCGTGAACACATGATTCGGTGGCGCTATTGCGGTGGATGTAGACAGACCAACTATTGCGCCCGGACATTTGCAAGAGGTCGGCATCTATTCTTCTATCTCTTGGGAGAATTGATTTTAGGCATCCTTTCGGGCCACCAAGCTTTTGCTAAACACTTAAATATGTTGGGCTTTCCATTCTCGGTATGTGTGTTAATGACAACCTTCGTTGGAATGACCACATATTCGATGTCGCCAAGAACGCTGCGAAATGTCTAGGCTTCCTTAAGCGTTGCAAGAAATATTTCACCCCTACTGATCTGGCTAGAATTTTTAAGGCGTTTATTCGCCCCAAACTCGAGTACAACGCTCATATCTGGTCGGGTGCACCAATTACAGCTCCAAATAGCTACTTGACCGTATTCAAAAACGTGCAGTAAAACTTATTGGCGATCGAGACATCGCGAAATCACTTGACTCTCTTAGTCATCGTCGTAATGTCACTTGCCTGTCGTTGTTTTACCGTTATTTCCACAATAAGTGCTCGAACGAAATAGCCAGTTGCCCTACAACATTTCAACCGCAATACCCGTCTTGCCAGGAATGCCCATCAGTTAACCATAAAGCCTGTATTCGGACGTACTGTGAAATATAAGGATTCTTTTCTTTGCCGCACAACCCGAATGTGGAATGCTCTGCCGCACTCTGTTTTTCCTAACCATTACAATTTACAAACATTTAAAATCAATGTTTCTCATCCTTTCATCTAATTCCCCATTTCCATAATGTCCGTGCTGTGTTACTAACATTATAAGGGTGCTAAAAATCCCTTTTGCACGCGCAAATTATAAAAAAAAAATACACTACCTGTTCTACTTGCGGTAAGGAGAATGACATCGAAGAACACTTTCCCTGCAGTTGTCCGGCCTTTCGGCGCTGACGTGGTGAGTGCCGAATATCTAAGCTCTTCATCACGGGAAGACTAAGTACATTAATGTAAGGTGTCTGAATGGTAGTAGTTGTGTCTGAGCGCTCCATCGGATAGTAGCAACCTCTAAAAACCTCTTTTGTTTAAAAATGTCGGTGTAAAGGGTTGACAAGTTTTCTAAGACTGAGCAAGGATCAGATAAATCCACACTTTTATTATGGCGGTAGGTACTCCAAGCTAAAATTAGCTCGACCAAGTATCTCACCAAAAAAGTAGTCAATTGAAGAGATAGCTTTCGACTTTGTGACACACCCTATGTCGACTTTCGACCCCACAAACACATCACGAAATTCGTCTATTTTGGGACAAAGGCAATGTGCATTAATTTGACAAACCTGTAACACACTACACAATTGATGAAAGGACTAATGTTCCCAGTTTAAAATTGCCCCAATAACGTTACAGATATATCGAACCGTTTTGCCTCGAGAGAAGACAGTCTTATTTGTACTTCTGCTTTATATTCAATTCCAATTGAGCGAATGCTACTTTTGACTCTGCTCTAAACTCAATGAAACTTCCAACAATAACTTGGAGTAATACCTATACCTTGGGCAATAGTTTGTACAACTCACAAGTTTGTGACTTATTCTATCCATATGTTATATGGAAATTAACTCCTGAATTTGCTTAAAGGTCAATAAATGCCCTTCCCTTCAATGATTTGGAAAATATCAATTAATCTATCATCAGAATCGTTTACAGAAATCTCTGGTTCCTAGTCAGATTTCGTTTCGATTTCAATTACGTATGTATCTATAGTATATGTTCACAAAAAAAAGTTTTAAAAAAAAATTCTTCCATAGTCCACTCTTGAATTGAAATTTCTTTACTTGAATCGCGCACATTCAATAGTCGTTTTTTTTTTTAAGCTTAAAGGTCATGCAAGAAAATGCCATAGGGAAATCAATTTGTTGCTGCCTTACATCCATACACAAATGTATCTTTAAAATTAAAAAGTTTCCCTAAAGAAAAATAAATTAATTCCACGCGAACGTCCTGTTTGTAACTTTTGAATGTTTGACAGTTTTCGAATTCTTCGATAATTTCCATTTCGCTTAGTGGCGGAAACACAATATAAGCAAGCCATCATCTCAGTCTCCAAAGATGGAGCTGTACGACACAAGAAACGAGTATTGATACAACACAGATGGAGAGCAGAAGCATGCTTCAATTTTGTTTCTTTACTTGAACAGTTTTTTGTTTTGTTAGCAGCGGGGACGTTGAATTTTATTTGCATTATTTAAAATGATTATAATTTTAAAGTAGACACCTGTAGTACAAATCGATAGACGGTTTTGTTTCAATCAGTTAATGTTCGATGGGTACAGAACACACGCATCAAAATATCTACCAAACCTGTCAGCTTAAATATTAATTGACGTAAAGTCAACTTGATTTTAAGCACTTTTAGAAGTGCTCATACCTTAAGAATGAAGAACAATCTCAAAAGTGCAAAGTAGGTAGTATAATAAATAATTTCTTAATATAAAATCGAGAATTTGGTATGCTGTAGGTCATGGTATTTAGAGCAGAAAGAGGAGGAGCAAATGAAACAATTAAGGCTGCATATCCTGTTTCATATTTCTCATATTTTAGATTCCATGGAATCGGATTTAATCTCGAATTATGAACTGTTCTCAAAGCATGTATCTGTTTAAAACAACAATAACTTTTGTGTCTTATAGACATGCTTTTACCTGACGTAAAATTTCTCTTTCTGAAATTCCCACTTATTTCCCCCGAGATACGAAAATTATTTCCTAAGGAATTATTTAATATGAAAAATCACACAAATGCAGAAATTAATCTGGTTCCAACAGAAGAACAAATATTTTTGTTCGAAGTCGAGTAGTATAGGAGATAGGAGTGGGAGGACTAAGGGTACATTGTGTTATCCTATTTTTAACAGAATTTCCAGCCGAATTTATCTTCAAATTTATGGAAATTATGGACACGGAAATGATAATCTGTTGCATATAAGATAATATTTGGATATCAGATTTGTTGACACCATGTTTTCGCCAAGTGTAAACGGGCTCATGCAGGACCTAAAGCCTAGCTTCTCCAACAATTGTGCATGTGGAGATGTATTTTTCTGTTCCTAATTCCTAATGGCAATTTTATTTTCGAGAAGCTTCTCACTCTTGGATGCCTGTCAGACTTTCGCAAGAGGTGGGTCAGCGTATAAAACCTTTAGGTTGGTAAGGGTGGGATTTGAACGGTGGTTGAACTCACTTAACGACTAAGCCACTGCTGTAGAGACACTGAAAAAAATAATCATAATTTTATTTTTATTTAATTCAATTTTAAAACTGTCTTACAGGTTGAAAAAAATGCATAAACCTTGCCTACTTATCACTACTTACAACTAACTTATTGGCCCTTTACCTGCGCTCTAAATTATGCTTCATTTTCTCAATCCTTATCTAGCTTATCGTATCTTCTACCAAGAAATTGGTTTGAAAAAAAGGAAATCTTTATCGTGTATCTAAAAACTTACAAACTACTACTTAAAGCTACTTAGATCTACTTAAAACTGGAACATCCGTAGCATTAATATGTGTTTATATTTTACCTAGACTCATTAAGAGTTGTTTGGAACTGATCCAAATTCCACTGTTATGGCCAGAAGTAATCAAAATGATCACTCTATCACATTTCCTTTTAAAAACTCTGCAAAGATTAATATATATATATTCGCGTACTAACGCGAATATATTAAGTACGCACTATCGAATAATCTCTCTGTAGAAGCACATAGAGGACGCTTTTAATAATGTACACACATCTGGGATCACGCTGCACTTTCAGGTTTGAAGGTAGATGCCGCACCCGCACGGTGGGGTCCTATCCCCCTTTCTCTGGAACTTAGTGGTGAACAGATGACGTTAATATTGCCGTCTTTGGAAAGCATTCCAATACCTTAAAAGAACTCCTTCAGAATTCTCTTAACAAGCTTACAAGCTGGACAGACCGTTGCGAAGCACAAATCGATCTTTTCCTTTTCACTAGGAAGTACAAAATTCATATTAATGTCTCTATTAAAGCGAATACTCGGTTATTCTCTGACGAAGCAAAATATCTGGGTATAATCTTGGATAAAAAACTAAGCTGGAAACCTAATACACAAGAAATAGTTAGGAAAGTAACAACAGAAGTTGCTCTTGAAAGAACGCAATTGGTAATAGATGGGGTCTTCAACCCCGCATTACACATTGACTATATGTCTCAGTTGTAAGACCAGGGCTGCCTTAGACATTGCGACAAATCGCGAAAAACTCAGCACCGTTCCGCCAAAAGCTTGGCTATGCATGAGTTGTGCACTTCCTACTACTCCCTAGGCAGCACTTGATATCTTGTTTCATTTAAAACCACTCGACTTCGCCTCAAAGCAACTAGTCACTATTCCATCCAGATCATTCTGGGACAAAAGTGATCTCGAAGAAAATGAATCGATACACTTCTAGACCGATAATTCAAAAACTGATGAAGGGGTTGCCGATTTCTCTCACAGACTAAATCTTAGTCTCTCATGTCTAAGCAATTCAACATTTACCTCTGCTGGTATTCTAGGGAACTGCAAGGCCGATGATCTCACAAAGAACGGAGACACATTTCCTCATATTTCACCTGATAAATGTTCCTTGCCATTCCAATTGGCACAAGCAAACTAATGATAAAATTCGAAACTATTGAGAAAACTAACTTTAGGTGGTCAAGAACTTGTCTAGGCACAAAGCGGATTTGATCTAAGCTGGATCTGAAACGCTCTACGTGTTTGATCTCTCTAAAAAGACTCTACGTCGGAAGGAGCCTTCTTCCATGACAATCTTGAGGATCTATCAACTAAAGATCTCCTTCGCCATATCCAGAGCTCCATATCGTTAAACCGAGTTGAGTAGAAAAAGTTTAGTTCCACGGGGTATCACAACGGACCTCTTTTTGGTCTAAGTGATTCGGCCTCACCGACTGTCTCTACTTCAAACTAAAAAACCAAAAACTATTTAAGTCGGCCAAGAATTAAAGCCAATCACCCAGTTGAGGTGCCACTAAAACTGGTTCTTCTGCTTCACCCTATATCATTGGTCCTGTTCGGATATAGTTCTACGAAACCGAAGACGCTCAGCTCCGCCTTATACAATTGTAGATTAGCGGACTATCTAAATAGAGGAATGTCTCGGGGGGATAAAGCCATTCAAGCCCAACACTCTCAAAGTATTCGTCGTTAGGGTAATAAGCTCCAAAAGGACTAAAGGTAGAGGACATAGCTCTTGCAATGTGGCCCCGAACAAGCTTCAGCATAAAACCCGGTTGGTTTTGCACATTAGACTCTGTAAAGTTCAAGGCAGCTTCTAAGAAACTGCATATCAAACACCCAAATCCTTTTCATTAGAGATGGGGCAACGTTAGACTACGCCGGGCACCTATAAGCACTAATCGGCCTGATGAGGCCCATGTAGCAAATCACCTTTACGCTGGTGTCAAGCCGAATGCTATAAGATACCGTTTCGCCACGCCAAAATCTTCCGTAGCCCTGGCTAGAGCAGAACCTACAGATGCCAACGTACTTTATCACACTTTTACTCGCCAGTGGCTAGCTTGCGCCAGTTCATTCTCGTATCCCTCGGGGTCCTAGATGAAGGAGTCCTACAAATCTAATGTCCTCGACTTTTGTGCCCGTTCTGTTGGAGTTAGACGTAAGACTCCGTCGCAAGGTCCCGTCCGTTAAATTCCGTTCATTAGTTAAGAGTTTTTCACGTATAAGAATTTTTGGAATACAATTCAAGATGCCCTCTGTGCCAACAACTTAATATATGTCCATTGCTGTATTCGATACAAACACGTATGTATGAACTTTAGGCTTGGGTCTCAAAATGGTAACACATTTTTAAAAAGGTGTTCGAGCTTTTTATAAAAAGTTCAATCCGATGAAGTCACATATGAGTGATCTAGGGGTGTTGTACCTGCCATTCTTTCGCGATTTTCATCCAACATTAATTTTGTTTCTCTGATATTCCTCAAGACACACCTTATCGCCAGAATTGTCAACTTACTTTTCGGGTAGTATTTGGGGTAGTATTAGTTGTTCAAATGCCATTTAGGGCATTCCAATTCCATCCCTTTGCACGTTAACCCATAATATTATATTATTAAACTACGAATCTATACTTAGAAGAAACAATCTAATTACAAAATGTTTCAACTTTCAATTACCACTAAAACATGTGCTCTAGCTAAACCACACCACCAACCTCACACATATTATCATAACAAACGAGATAGAATTCAAAAGGACGGTATCACAAATTTCCTCATTCAATTTTGAGAAACCAAAATTCCATATACAATACATGCTTACTTACCATGGACATTGTTTTGGCTGTAACCACAACAATACATCGTCCAACAACAACAAAACTAAAACGGACTTTGTGCATTTTTTTTTAAACTTTTAAAATTAAATTCCTGTGGTTAGGTATATGATGAATTTTTGGTTCGTAATAATAATATTTTTGCATGTTTTTGACGGATGAGACGTTTAACTCTTTGCACTTATTCGAATGCCGAGAACAGAAATGCAAAGAACACACAAAACATTGTATCACTTGGATACCTGGACATGCACACGTGAGGAATGGATATATCCATTTGCACAGGTTACGACAGAGCGTCGGGTGAATGGTTAAATTTTCTAGAATATGCTGCCATCAGACGGATTGTTTGGCGAGATAATGGAAATCTGACATTCTGACTTTCAGAGAAGCCCGCTAAATTATAGTTACTTTAATATTTTTGTTGCAACTCACAGAGGGCAGGTGTATGAGTATAATTCTCATTTGACGGGAAGCTAAATTACAGTAATTTATAATCCTAGTAAGTGCTTCACCATTTTTCATTCAATTATTAATTTTAAGGATATTCGGGTCGGACTGTGCTATTCTGGGAATAGAAAACCTGCTGGGTGAGGGGTAGTTATAAAATATTTCAAATTTAATCGCATGTGGCAAGGTTTTAATTATTTTTGGATTGAGGAATGTGTTTAGTTGGATTTAAGATGGGTTAAAGGAGTAGAACAGCTACAGGCATTCTCATCTGATGAAGTTCTCTTAAAGCAGGTGAATTACATTTGTTTGGTTTTCGAACGTCAGCCCCTTTCTGTCAATTATTGCTTAGATTTGGTGTAGGATGAATGGCAACGAAAGTCCTAAAAATGCGTTCAGCACGCGAAATGCAAAAATCAAAGCGCTCTACAGTCGATAATCCTAGGTGAACCTTGCGATTGTTAAGGCCGATGATTTGACAATGTCCTTTGATGGAGCATTTAAGCCCTTCTGAATGATTGTAGAGCAATCGGATATGTTATGTTCTGCCAGATCTGTGCACTGAGATTTGAAGATCGCGTTTTTTTGCTGGTCAAGCCGATGAATTTATTAGCATGGCGTAATCCTTGGATAAGTTCCATTGGGATGTACGCATTTGTTGTTCCCATGCATTGAGTTCTAAGGCTTATGTGTCTGTACAGCATATCCAACTAATTTATGTATCTTCTTCGGCAGACATTATCTTGGTCTACATAAACAAAGCCATAAAACGTTTGTAGGACTTTGCTCTGGAATACAGCAAGGGAGCTTTCACCCGACTGTGTAGGACTCCATACCTGATCGGCACCTCGATTCTTCTCGATAGGGCTTTATTCCTCAATTGCTTACTTAGGCCAAAGAAATAGTGATAAGCAAGAGTTCCTTTATACATATAGTACGTATTGCATTACTTCATATATCAATATACACAGTCGGAATGGTGTAATAAAGAAGGCCTCTCTGTGAACCCAAGACGACCATTGTCCCTTTTACAAAGAGGAGGAAACTAAACCTTCTCATTCGTCCCATTATGTATGACGAAGCCGAGTACCTGGGAATTGTCCTGGAATTCTCAAATTGAACGTACCGTATGGATCTGCCGACGAGTCTGCGGTAATAACTGGGGTCTTACACCCAAGACGATTTACTGGCTCTATTCGCTCGTGGTTCGACCCGCGAGGTCACCACAGTTAAAAAGCTAGAACGAATTCAACGTATAGCTGGAAACTGTATGACAGGTTGTATTCGTTCCACCCCTACCTTAGCACTTAATGTCATATTGGGTCTAACACCCATACAAACATTCAAATGGAGCAAGACTGAGTATTCATCGACTGTTCCATTCGAATAACATTAACCCCTACTCCTACCGTGGAGGTCATCTGTCTTTGCTAGACTCTATGGAGCTGGAAAGCTCATTCAGCATGCTTCTTGACGACATGTTACCGAAATAAGGCTGCCATAAAAACTTCTCCATCGTCGTCCCGCCAAGGGAGGACTGGGGAAAATATAAACCCAAACCATCAAAACATGATCTCGTCTGGTATACGGACGGATCCAAGATGGAGTCAGGGACTGGATCTAGAATCCATGGAGAGTCGCCTCGAGCGAACTTTTCAGTCAGCCTTGGCAAGAACTCATTCATATTCCAAGCTGAAGTTTTTGCCATTAACCAGTGCGCTAGAATTAAATTAAGTTCTGACACACGAGGTAAAACTATATTAATCTTTTCAGACAGCCAAGCAGCCTGTCATAAAATCAAAGCTTGTTCTGGAAACCTTCATGGCCATCTATGAACTTTCTACGAAATACTTAGTCATTCTTCACTGGATTCCAGCCCACAGGGGTTTTACTGGCAACGAAGCGGCTGACTCACTGGCTAAAGTCGGCGCAACAACACCACTTGTCGGCCCTGAACCATTCTATGGTGTTAGCAAAAATCACTTCAGGAACTTTGTTAAAGGCCTATCCCTGATCGAATCCAATGAAGTCTGGCTCAATTCACATGGTCAGCACTGTATCAAACATTTCTTCCCTAAATTCCACCCCAGGAAATCCAAATTCCCAACTAACCTGGACAGGAATAGTCTAAATATCCCGACAGGACTATTCAGTGGTCATTGTCTCCTGAAAAAACACCTTCACCGCATTGGCCTCTCACCGAATCCTACATGTAGACTTTGTTTAGAGAGTGACGTGTACTCTCTTCACATACTCATGGAGTGCCCGGCTCTCTCTCGTCTCAGGAAGGACATCCTCGGTGAGGAAATCATATCGCCAACATACCTTGCTAGCCTGCATCCAGAGAAGATTCTCGTCTTCCTGAGCTCCTCCGCAGTCAAACATTTGATCTAGGACCCCACCAGGGAAGGCACAATAGGCTCTATAAGGAACCGCAGTGCCAGAGCCCCATGTAGGCTCTCCCGACTTGGCATCTATCTATCCATCTATACATATATTATTTCGGCGCTGATGTTAAACACTCTTTTACAGCAGTGGCCAAGCGGGAAAATTCACCGACGACTATCTCGAAGTTATGCATATCGATGATCACGTTCTGACCCTGTAGGCTGGCTATAGGCTTCGACGTTTTGTGATGAAAGACCCCTCCCCCCCCCCCCTTCGGCAGTCCATTTAGCTTGCTGCAGACTCCATTGTAGCGAAGGTATCTGGTTTACTGCTTGGTTTGTTCTTCCGAACACGTCGATGTCGTCAGCAAACCAAAGTTGGGCTTCCTAAACCCAAAGTTAAATCAGCTCATGATAGTGCGTCACCTTGTTCTGGGGGCACTTTAAGGCTTCTGTTAAAATATTTGAGCCTCCTTTGAGCATAATAAATGTTTTTATTTCCATATACATATATAGAGCTCTTGTCAGGTTTGTTCGCGGAAGGCAATTGAAGGGATTTTTTTCAAATGCGAGTTCAATAAGTAGTAAAGAGTTTAGAGCCAGCCTTCACCATTCTGAGTAGGAGCCACCTTGATGTCCCTTTAGAAGACAAGAAATCTGCAACTTGAATCATTAGCTTCATAGAGTTCAATATTATCTTGTGCACCCTTAGATCGACTTCGAATCATGGATTCAACATGAAGTTTAAAAGCACTAACTGCAGCCATTCTTCTTAAGTCAAATATGTAGCGGTGGGGGAACATGCTGAATATAGCTAAGTTTATCTATATTATCTCTTGACTGATTTGATCTCGAGTTACATTTTGATATCTTTAACTAAATTGTGTAGTACTGTGAGAGTGAAAGTTCGTATACAATCATTTACTAGACTCATGGGTCTGCATGATATTGTTTATGATAAATTGCCGTCGAACGAAAGTTGAATATAGGTATTCAAAGCTGTATAAAAAGATCATTATTAGAACAGAATCACAGATGAGTAACTATACAGATAGCCGACTGAGAGGTTTTTTGGCTCTCCCGCCTATCGTTTTTTATTTGCTTCAAAAAGGCACAGTGCTGTGTTCGTATATGTTTTTACATGCAAATCAAATTGAGCCAGCTCACGCACACAATAGCAGTTCTGCGCCTAAGAATCCATTTTGGAAAAGATCTCATATTGACATATTAAAAGTCAAAACTGGGCTGTGTCTAATAACATGCGACGATTTATAACACGATTTAAATTTGCAACAGAATACAATTTTGGTGAATGTTTTTAATTATTGCGTAAACTAAAATAATAGTTTTACCAAACAAGCATATTTTTTGGGTAAACATTTTTCGTAAACATTTTGGCAGTTGCGCAAGTTAAACATAAAATAAGGGTTATCATAGTTTGTTTGCCAGTAGTTAAACTAATTTTAAATTGTCAGTAATAATAAAATAATTTTGGTGGTTGACTTATCGAATGTCGAGTAAAATAATTAATATCAAATAATTTTTAAACGGAAGGTTTAATAAATATTTCAGCAACGAATTAATGAAATATTCTGTAAAATTACTAAAATTGTAGGTAAAATAAATAAAAGCTCAATGAATGAAATTAATTAGTAACGCGTGATTAGTTAACTGACCATTTCAATAATTTAACATAGTATTTCATAAATTCACTGCTATTTTATTCACCGCTATTCACTATTCCAATTCAAAGATAATAACGTTATTAAATTTGTTAAACATGATGAAATAAATTTAATAACGTTGTTAACTTGGAATTAAAACAGTCCAGTCTACAGTTTGTGTTTAAAAATGCATTTAAAGTTATTTTGTCGCAGTTTGTCAATTCGCTCGCTCGCTCTCATATGAACGTTCCGAATATGTAGGTATGTAAATATATTAAACTTTCATATGTTCAATAAAAACATAATAAACAACCAAAGAATTTAATATACATGAAAAACTAATCCAAAACTATTAACTATAAATATTTTGCACCCAAACATTACTAATTTAGTAATATTCATGCAATTATAAAATAATATATACATTTTATCTCACTCTAATAACCAAAATGGAAAAAATATAACATATATGTTATATATATATGTTATTTTATTTTAAGGCAGATAAAAAACTGAGAACTATTTCTTATAAATACAAAAAATATTCGCATTTAATTGCAACAACTTCATTATTTATTATATACCTAACTATTTTTTTTATAAACATTTCAATTAAAATATCTATTAAATTTGAACTACGTTAACTCAATACTTCGCAGCACTTCCCCAACACATCAGCTATAATCAGCAGTTTTTTGTTGCCATTTGGAATTCGTGCAAAACTGCCCCCGCTAATGACATATTTTTGTCACATCAACCCCTCCATACTTTATTTGGCTGGCTCACACGTATTCACAGATAAAACATTTGAGAGAGAATTTTTTCTCCATTTTTAAAAATTGTTTGCAGGTTCAAGGGACAGAGGTATACTGAGTCCACTATCTGTATAAATACTCATCTGTGAACAGAATAGAGTCAGTCAGTCAGTCAATTCCATTATTACGGTCCTCGGGTCCGGCTTTTTAAACTCTCACAAAAGTTTCCTCGTGCTAGTGCACAGTGCACCAGCTAGTGCTAGTTCTTTGCGAGATAAAACCAAAACTTATTGCTATGCTTCGTTAGGATGTTTTTTTAAGAAGTTTGGAGTGAGAGACCTACAGCTCTGTCGAAAGATTGGCCACGATTGCAATACAGTCAAATTGCTTTAAGTCTTTGAGGTTTTCTCTTCCTTGTGAATGGTATCACCTTATGTTTTGCCGGATTCATGTTAATCATGGCAGCAATCTCAGATTAATTTTAAGTCCTCTCCATGTGATGGAGGGTTTCGTCGAACTTTCCTCTGGCAATTATTACTACTACTATATTATCATCAACATAGGCCTAACAGTTGATGCCAAAGCTGGTTTACTTTTCCAGCTGTTCCTCTACAACCAGGTAAGGTTGATAGTTCCCATCCTTGTGGACCAGAGTGGTTGTATCTATTTATTGAAGAATTCTAGTCGCGCTGTATGAATCTCTGCTGTTCTAGTGCTTTTCCTTTTTTTAGTATGCTATGAATGCAGCAGCTCACACCCGGATAATGTCCTGTTTACTCCTTTTATTTCTAGGGATCGTTTAATGACCTCATTTGAGGTAAATTGTCGAACGCTACTCCAATATCCAGGAATGTGCACAGTTCCTTACCTTTTGCATTGAGAGTACTTTAAGTTGTTTTCAACAGCTGGTATGCTCTGAATGCATCCTGGCGGAAGAATTTAGTATTTCCTCCCTACAGAAAGCTGAAGATTTCTCTGTCAAAGAAATGACGTTAGGTTGATGGGTCTATACGCAACACAAACTTTGCATGTATTATGGCTTTATTAGGGGGTAAAAGTAAACATTCCCATTAATGATGGAACACAACGTCGTGCAAGTGGCTGCCTTAGTAGCGCATTCTGTCACTCCAATTTTCCACGACCTTGTTGATGGTTTCGGGCTGTAGCTGACGGATTGCTTGGATGATATTGGCCTTAAGTGCTTGAATCGTTTCCGGATTGTTGAAATAACATAGGTCCTTCACGGTTTCCCACAAATAAAAAGTTTCAAAGGGGTGCGTGCAGTGTCTAAGTGGTTAAGTGCGTTTGACCACTTAGCGAGAGGTCGCTGGTTCAAATCTCGACCTGTGCCAGCTGAAAGTTTTTATTCGCTGCCCCACCTCCTGCGAACGTCCGACAAACATACAAGAGTAAGAACTGTCATGAGAAGCTTCTCAAAAATGAATTGCCGTTCAGAATCGGCATTACACTGTAGGTCCCTTCCATTCATGTCAAAAAAAATATATCTTCGCACATACAGTGGTTGCAGAAGCTAGGCTTTGGGTCCTGTAAGAGCCGTTTACGCCTAATATTTATTTTTTAAAGGGGTGAAATCGCAGCTCCGAGGTGACCCATTTACGTCGCCAAGACGGCTGATAGCACGATTCGGGAATTTGGTGCGCAAAAGACCGATTGTGGCATGGGCTGTGTGGCATGGCGCGCCATCCTGCATAAACCAGAGGTGGTACATAATCCATGTCTTCAATTTCAGTAAAAAAAAGTGGGTTATCATGGCTCTGCAATGCCCACAGTTGACAAAAACGTTATTCCCAGTCTCATATTTGAAGAATCATCACTCCACACTCTCGGCTACAGCTGCCACATCCTTATCTGTGCGCACCATAAGACGTACGACGTAAGGGATCGTGACTCTTGTCCACTAGCGTACCTTTACCTAACTTTGGTACAGCACGGGTGGTCGGTGCTTCATTTCGCCCAAAACTTCTTTTAAAAAAAACGCACTGTTTGGGATACACAGCACTCACTTTGGAAATAATTTTTCAATATTTCCCAACGTTGTTCAAGCGTAAAGCGACTCATTTCGTTCCACAGAGATATGCCACTGACTTTCTGTCAACATTTTAAGCGGGAAACACCTGTCAGTGTCAAAATATTATAAAATAAACCACTAGATGGTCCACCCTTTATATTCTGCCACACCTATTGACTTAAATGGCTGAAAGGATCTGATGCTGTCGCCCAGTCTCCCTTGCGAGGTCTTGATAGATTGGCAATGTTGTTCCTCTAGTCCGTGCTTGGCCCTTTCGCTTATTCTATCTCCTTATTGAAGGTGGTTAGTGCCGATTGGTAGCTTTGCCAATTCCATTGCCCAGTACTGAACAGTTTTTATTTTATTTTAATTCTCCACGAATAATAAGCCAGAGGCAAATACCCGAAACCTTGCACAACGTCAAACTTACTCCCAAACGATTAATCCATTTATATTATACGCAGATATACGAGTATATATTTCAGATATTAATTTTCATTCCCATTCCGAGACCTTTCGCAACTTAATTATCTGTTTGTTTGCTACTAAATTAAACTAAGCACATAGTAAATTCAGACAAAACCAATAATTGGACAATCAATCTTTCCACTTATCATTTCCGAATCTTCCCGCCATCGAATGATTGACTGTCATGGTGTCATCTGACTAGAAGTCGAAGGGATGAAAACAAAACTCTCCATCACTATCACATTTTTTTTCATGTCATTACACTGTCAATTTGTCAACTTGTCAAGTTGTCTTAATCTTCTTTGTATTTATGTGTGCATCATATGTCATCCTTTTTTATACTTTTGTGTGTATTTTGGCTTAACTTTTGCGAAACCAAAAGGGTTCTTTGCTAATATAGACTGTTGACTGGGAAGTACATGCCTCCCCGAGTGTCTGTGATGACTTTTCGTCATATTTAATGTATTGTTTTAGGGTAGAAGTCAAAAGTTGAGACGCCTGGAATATGAAATCCCCTTGCTAATTATTTGATTCGCTCCGAAAATAAATCGACTGTCCTTGCTTTGTTCACAACTCAGAAAAGCTTTTCCTAATGGGGCCATAATCCTAGTAACAATTTGAAAAAACTAATTCGTTGGTTAAACACTATAATAATTGCAAAAAAAAAAGATAGTCCACATGGGTAGATGGAATTATAAAATAGATAGTCCTATTTTACACATTGAAAGGATATGTATGTACTGCGGCTGATCATATGACAAATTTTCCCATATATGTAGATGAGAGGAAGATTGAAATATTAAACAAATTTTATGCGTAAAAGGTCCAACAAGGCTCTTCATTTCAGTGCCGATTTTGGAACGTCAATTCTAAGAATTTCTCATGACAGTTCTTACTTTTGGATGTCCGTCAGACTGTTAAAATGTTTTTTTTTTTTAAATTCGACCCTTCGAATTGCCCAAGACCCACCTGTAACCTTTGATCACTTTTAAACCTTGATAAACGTTAGTTCTCCTAAGGCTTCCGTGATTTCAATTCTTCGTTTCGGCTGTTAGTTTCTCCTTGGCGAGTTTGAGGCCTCGCAAAGCTCTATTACTCCTACCTGCGTAGGAGTAATAGAGCCTAACCAATCACATAATACTCATTAACTTTAGTGAGTATTATCTGATTGGTTATCTTCCATTGCTGGCTACGAAGGATCGCAGAACACGTAGAGACTTTTTTCATCGAACAGAATTGTACTGCCGCGTGGCTACTCAGTCCTATCGGTGGAATCTTATTTGTTGTTCTCTTTGTTGGTCATTGATCTCTGATTTTCATTGGCAGACCACAGACTATGTTGTTCTATTGTTCCTTCGCCAAATGTTGTGCGGCAACGTGACCGTGATAGCTCTTTGTGAAGAAAGGCATTCCGCGTTTATTGTAGTGGATTTAATCACTTTGAGTGCTGCCTGGCTATTCACAGAAAAAGGTTATTTCCATCGCTGATAGTTCATTTTTTTTTTTTTTTTGGTTGCGCCTGGAGGTGAGTAATCTTCAGCAGATACCAATGGCCCATTTACCATTGGTTATGCCCGATTCAGATATACATATCTAGTCTGCCTACGGGCTAAACCTCACCCCTCAGAGAGGCACTATGAGATCCCGGTCGCGCGCGCTCATAGTAGTAAGAAATTTGTTCCTCTCGTAATGACTATGACTAAGTTACCTTAACAAGTAGTTTACGCTTCTGTAGTGTTAATCGCGTTTGGTAGGTAGTTTTCCAGCGAACGCACCTACTAATACCGTCATTACATGCGGTTCTTCCTTATGGCGCTAGGTCGAACGGTCTTGTTCTTTGTAGTCGGCGCTCAAGGTATGTCACGTCCAGAGTACGAATCGAAGTATTTCATTATTGCAGTGACCATGAATGCGAGTACGAAGTTTGCGAGCAAAATTTGTTACTTCGTTACTCACGGTAGCCGCTGATAGTTCTATCGCAAGGAACGTCTGAGCAGCTCTTAAGCTCTCAAGAATGTTAATCTCAGCTATGAAGACAGTACAATACTTCGTCAGTCGGAAGGACTAGTGTGCCTCTGAAAGACTTCTGCTTCTGTTCTTTTCTTCGTCATCGAACTATCGGTAAAGAAATGTAAATCTTCGATAACAGTGTTGGGCGAATTCCATTCCTGTCTTACAGGATTACAGGATTCATCAAAGTCATACTTGGGTTTCTAGTTAATGTGTAAGTCCCTTCTGTTTAAAGATGTCAAGAATACGCCAATGTCCGGAAGAGCTGGGCATACAAATTTAGTTCTCTCTCGGTCTGAGAGTACCTTTGGCTGCTATACGCTCTTAGTAGAGAGTTTGAGGTTTCGATTTTATTGGCCAGACAAGAAGTCCTTTGTAAATTGTTCAGATTCATAAGATACGATTTAGTGTTAACGGCCTTCCACTGAACATTTAACTGGAAGGTTAAAATGTGTATCACAATCGCCGTGTACGGGCAGTGCTCCACCTTCGGCTTTCTTCATTTCCAATTAAGTTTGGAGTCGAATTTTACAACACGTTACCTAATTCCGGTTGAGAGATTGAGGCGACCGCCTTAGACTGAATTCATTTATGTCATCAGCGTAGGCGACTACCTTATTGCCTTTACTGACAAGGGATTTTCAGAATTTTCTGGATCGAGATGATCCATAAAAGAGTTACGTGTTTCTTATCAAGCTATATTTATAAAAGCTATTAAATCAGATGTGGTGAAGTCAAGTGCTATGAAGCAATGCAGGAAGTCGTTAGACGAGTTATCAGCTGTCAACACAGTAACCCAGTGCTGGGTGCCAGGGCACACTGATATTCCGGGAAACGAGGAAATGCAAAGGCTTGCAAGATCAGGGTCAGAAATGAATGCTTCACTGGCACTTGAATCAGTAAGAACGCCTCTAATGCACGTAAACTCGACATCGACTAACCTACGTTGGACACAACTTGACACGTGACATACGTAGCCCTACAAAGGAGCTATGGCCAGATGTCAACAAAAGGAGCGGATACCCTTGCGGGTTAAACCGGGTTACAGGGGCATCCACCTACCTACCTTATTCCTATCTAAAAATATTCCCAAGACTCTGCTATAAAACATTTTGTTAACCTGTGCTGAACTAAGCCCCATCTTCAAAGCATCTTCTATATCTAAAAAACAGGAGTCAACGTTACTGAAAGTGGAGTGGCTAGGTTTTCTTGCATTATACAGATAAATACAGCACCTCTATATAGCTATCCGAAATGAATCCCAGTTCCAAGCAACCTATCAAGATTGACAAGAACCGTGAGATATTCCTTTTGGTTCAATTTGTTATGATAGTCAGTTCTTCACACGGGTGTAAATGGTGAATATCATCAGATATATGTATAAGACTTCCCGGGTTAGTGCAACGTGGAAAGTGAGTTTCAAAAAGTGACTAGTTTCCTGATTGTAAGCGGTCCATTTATGTTTTTGGCCAGAATTGCACCGTTGTTACTTTTTTGCTTAGCCAGAAAAATGAACAGTCTAAAATACTATGATCTCGCTAGATAGTTCGCTCTAGTCTTGATCATCACGTCTTCTGACAACAATGGTTCAATGGTTGGGAGAGCGGAATAACGTCTTTAATGATCAAAGCATTATCGTACGCGACCTTAATTGCACTGACTAGAACTCAATATACCTTATGGAAAATGTAAATCAACAAATTGGTTTTCTACGGCATAACGTCAATCAACTCTTTGATATTCATGTCCCTTTAAAAACCCGGCTCATTAAGCATACGTCTCCACCTTGGCTGAATGGCGACATATCTGCTTTAATGTTGAAACGAGATGCCGCTTACAGTCAATGGAGGCCGTTCAAATTGGAGTACTTCCACAAATCCTATTGCAGACTCCGCAATCAAGTCGTCGCATTGATCAGAACAACAAAAAGGCTTTACTACGAACACAAAGTTGGTCCATTAGTTTCTGGAAAAAAGTTATGGAGAAACCTGCGTGAAATCGGTATTGGGAAGCAATCTACGAGGTCTACTGATAACATCGATTGCGATGCTCTCAACAAAAAGTTCACCAACACGCCACAATCCTTTGATGCTTTTACACCTATTGATTCCCCTATTGAAGAGGAATCAACAGGCGTGAACTGTTTGCTGAGCTTTATAAGAATACAAGAAGAAGACATAGTTGAGGCAATATTATCTATCAAATCGAATGCTACTGGCCTCGACCTAATGGAACCTAAGTTCGTCAAGTTATTGCTTCCTCATATGCGGAGTATATAGCTTTTATATTCAATAATATCTTAACAACATCCGAGTTTCCTTCAGAATGGAAGAAGGCTAAAATTATTCCCGTTCCTAAAAAGCAAACTGGTATTGCTACGGAGTTCCGACCCATTGCTATCCTCCCGTTTCTATCAAAGGTGTTTGAAAAAACCATTATGAAGCAGATACAAACATATCTATCGATTAACAACCTGTTAACTACCTGTCAGTCTGGTTTTAGACCAAAGCGCAGCTGCAAATCTGCCCTACTTTTTGTTACTGACGAAATAAGAACCGCAATGGATATGGATAATATTACACTTCTAACGCTTTTAGACTTTTCAAAGGCTTTTGACACTGTTAACCATTCAATTCTATGTAAAAAAACTGCGTAATTTCTTTGGGTTTTCAATAGAGTCCTGTAAGTTGATTCACTCGTACCTTAGCGGTAGGCAACAACGCGTTGTGGCAAATGGTCAATCATCGATCTTTCTTAATGTTTTGAATGGAGTCTGTAAAGTGAGAAGGGATCTATTCTTGGCCCAATTCTCTTCTCACTTTACATAAATGAGCTTCCAAAAGTTGTAAAGCATTGTCTTATTCATCTTTACGCTGATGATGTGCAACTTCTGATAAGTCGACCGTTTGGAGAAAAGAATGATGCCGTTGCATTAATGAATGAGGACCTTTTTTTCATTTCTCGCTCTAAGAGAAATTATCTGTGCCTAAACCCTGCCAAATCAACAGCCCTCCCCATCTATCGCAAAATCTTTGATTTTGCAGTCTTAAGACCACTGAATCTCGAAAACGAAGGAATCGAATATGTTAACAGTGCTAGAAACCTTGGAATGGTTTTCAATCGTACCCTCACATGGAACGACCACCTAATTAAAGTAATTGGTAAAATATATGGAAGCCTCCGTGCTCTCCAAGTCACTCGAAGTTTCATCCCCTCAAAAACCAAACTTCTTCTTGCCAAAACGCTTTTACTACCTATTATGTTATATGGATGTGAAATTTTTTGCAACTTGGATTCTGCCACTAACCGCAAATTAAACGTTGCATATAACAACATTGCCCGTTACGTCTATAATCTACGTCGGTATGACCACGTTTCCTCTTTTGCTGTTCGTATATCTGGCTGTAGTCTAGACAATTTATTAAATTTTCGATCACTTAGCTATCTACATGAAATCATTCAAACAAAACAGCCTGATTATCTACACGGTAAGCTGAACTTCCCTCATTCAACAAGGTCTTTTGCTCTACTACTACCACGATACAATTTCCTTATTACTGAGCGTCAATTCTTCGTCCATGTTATTCGCCTTTGGAACTCCCTGCCCATAAGTATGAGAAGTGTAAAGAGCACAATAAGATTCAAATGTTTACTTTTCAACTATTTGGCAAATCATTGATAATTTCTATTAATTTATTAACTTTTCTCTTTTTAAATTTAGATTTCTTTTCAATAAACATATAATAATGCTGAAAATAGCTTAATAAATAAATTAAATTCAAATTCTTAAATTAATTTAAAGGCTTTCAAAAATTTATAAGACTCTTGTCTTACTTTGTAAGCGATTTTGAAATAAATAAATAAATAAATAAAAAAGATAACCGTGGTGACCTTTGCTGCCTGGTTATTCTCTGTTAGCGATAGTTCCCTATGGCTTTGAGATAAAGTTTCCAAGTGTTCAATGAACGTCTGTAATTTGCCTCGGAGAAGCTCATTGAGGATCAAGTCAGTTTTGTACTTCCACGAGCTTGACACAAGCTCCTGTATAATTGTCTTTAGTTTAATTGTTACTATAGCAATATTTGTTCCGTTTTGAAACTCGGTATGATGTACCGAGGTCGTTTTGTAGTGCATTATGGCGCCCTTTTTTCGAGTCTTTGCGGTCCATAGTGCAGAAATCCTTATTTGATAAACTTTCACTTCAAGGTGAAAGTCATTGAAGTCATTGAAGTGTATGCTTCTTATTTTGCTGTTGAGCAAATTCTACAAAGCTCGAACTTCATTTGCCTTGAGCTTCTCTCCTGGCTAGAATGGTTCTAGGCGTGGTGGGAATAAAAACTTCAGTTGATACTGGGTTGGATTTGATCTCTCGCTTAGTAGTCCAAATGCACTAACCACTGAGCCACTGCAACCACCTGCTTATTCACATGCTTTCATAAAATAAACAAACAAAACAACATATTTTCTCGAAAATCGGTGTTCCCTAAAAATTGCATTAAATGAGCAACCATTGATTTGCATTGTAGGGATATCATGTTTCATCTTGATGTCAGTAACACTGAGGGTCCTCAAGAAGATTCTTCCCATTGAAGTAGCCTTTCACCTCTGCGTTTAACGTCGCCTCTAGCTTCTATTGATGAAAAGAAAAGTCCTTTAATAACATCGTTGTAGGTGCAGATATCCTCTTGCATAAATGTACTCACAATTAAGACTTCATTCTGGATTAGCACCCACCTCACCCACCTTCTTTGGCAGAAAGCCTGCATGTCCTAGCCACTTTCAATATGATTAACCGACAAAAAATTACAGTTAAAGATTTTGGTTTTCCAATCTCGCCCTCAAAATATGCTTCATTAAAACAAAGTGTCTCGTCCATGCCAAGTGGTGTTTGTGAAGTTTACTCTACCCAACCGCCTCAAAGTGTACCAATCGACATTGACATTTGGTCTTAAGTGTTGTTTGACACTGAAGCACGAGACACTCAAACACGACACTGTACACAAAATCTCTGGACAGACCGCGCAAGCACTTTAGCGAATGCTTTCACCCTCTTTAAACTTTGACATCAAATTACAAAACTTGTCAACAGTTGTTTGTTGGTAGGTGCACCCTTTATAAATTGATTGTTATTATAATAGGAACACCTAGTTGTTCCTGTTATACAGTTAAGCATCTCATAAATCAGTGGTATTCCGCAATGTTTTTTCTGTTTTAATTTATATCAACCATTTGCAGTTAATAGGTGTCATATTAGGGCTTAACAATTTCAACTTTCAACGAGCCACTTTACCGCACAAAATTTACCATAAATGTACGCTGCAATTTTTCCTTAAGTTTTAATGAACATTTTGCACGCTTCACCACATCACAGAGAACGCAATTTTGATATATACAAATGCTCACTCATCAGCTCAGTGTGAAATACGAAGAGATACATTATTATTTTATGTAACGTGAATAATTGCCATGAAACCACCAACTCGCAGAGCTACCTGGTGAGCGGATGCTATCAAAAGTGATGTTCATTTGAATGGATACCGCATCCGGAAATGCTAAAATTTAGAAACGCTTCAACAGCATTATAAATTCTGCAAATAAAATTGCAGGACAATAATATAGGATTTAATTGGTTTTTATTTGACTTGATGCTGCGGCGTTTAACATTTAACGGTTTTAAATTTTTAGGACTCCATTTTGTTAGTATTGCAATTATGTTCATAGTTGCAATAGAACAGAACCCAACTTCATATAGGTAGTAGTTTGCTTGATCTATGAAATTGTAGCATCAGTGTCTTGGATGTCGAGATATTTTCTACTCCTGATATTTTATTTTTGCGGTTTAAATGTCGACTCTCAATATCTTTTGTTGGTATCAGAATTATCCCGTTTTTAACTAAACTATATAAAGGGTGATCCATTTCGAGGTTCCCTACTTTTTTAAAGAAAAAAACACAGAAAATTCAAATTTAATGGAGAATGTTTATTATCATTTGAAAGAACATTCTTTGGCATTTATTTTTTGAAGATTATGTCTATCAAATGTTGGCCGTTGCTACGTCACAGATGGTCCATCCGTTGAGTCCAATTTTCGATCACTCGTTCGAGCATTTCGACTGGTAACTGGCGAATGACACGCGTGATGTTTTCCTCCAAGGCCTGAATCGAAGCGGGTTTGTCGGCATAAGCTTTTGACTTTACATATCCGCACAGGAAAAAGTCTAACGGTGTGATATCACACGATCTTGGTGGCCAATCGACCGGCCCAAAACGTGAAATTATGTGCTCACCGAAATTTTCTCTCAATAAGTCCATTGATTGATGCGATGTGTGGGAAGTGGCGCCGTCTTGCTGAAACCAAATGTTGCCGAGATCACGAGCTTCAATTTCAGACATCAAATAGTCGGTTATCATGGCACGATAACGGTCGCCATTGACGGTTACGTTCGCACCGGCATAATTTTTAGAGAAATATGGATATGGATGATTCCACCGGCCCACAAACCACACCAAACCGTTGTTTTTTCTGGATGAAGTGGCAGTTCTTCAATCTCTTCAGGTTGCTCTTCGTCCCAAATGCGGCAATTTTGTTTGTTTACATACCCATTGAGCCAGAAATGGGCCTCATCGCTAAACAAAATTTGCCTCGAAAACGTCGGATCTTCTTGGAACTTTTCAAGAGCCCATAGAGCGAAGCGATGTCGCTTGGGAAGGTCGAGCGGCTTCAGTTGTTGCACAAGCTGTATTTTGTACGCTTTCAATTTAAGATCTTGACGTAAAATGCGCCAAGTCGTTCCATACGTCAGTCCGAGTTGCTGCGAACGGCGCCGAATCGACTCTCTACGGTCTTCGTGTACACTCTCAGCTACGGCCGCTATATTTTCTTCACAGCGTGCTGGACGTCGAATATTATCCAATAATGAATGCTGGGTCTCAAAATGGGTGATGGTGTTGCGAATAGTACGCTCAGTAGGCCGATTATGTTGACCATAAGTTGAGCGAAGTGCACGAAACACATTCCTCACAGAACGTGAATTTTCATAATAAAGTTGAACAATTTGTAAACGTTGTTCACGCGTAAGTCTTTCCATTATGAAATGCCAAACAATACTAAACAAAAATAACATGACAGCATGACACGACTCACACGTGATCTGTCAAAAAAGGCCATTGAAAAAAGTATCTCTACTTGGATCACCCGATACTAATGTCAGCCGACAGGAGATTTCGGTCATCGAAATTGTTAAAAGATTTATACATTTTTATGTCATCAGCTGTGATGTTAACATCATTAATATGAAGAATGAAGAACTTAGGGCCTAAGTCACTTCCCTGAGGAACTCCAAATTAAGTTGAATTTTCATACAAATATTTATTCACGTTTCCAAGTGCTCAATACCTTTGATAATTTGCCAAACTATGGATCATTTGAGTAATTGAGTGAGCTAGTATTTTAGAAAATTTTAGGATCCTAACTCATAAACTGCTCGTGTTGCCGGTCTGGTGCCTTTGTATTTTGTCTAAAATGATATTTCGCTGATTTTTCGAGTTTTTGCAGAACAAGTACGCTTTGAGTTACGTTCACAATTTCGTCTTTTCTGCTGTGAATAGTATGGTATTCTTTTATATGCCTGTGACCCGTGATAATCGATGATATTATGGCGATTTCGTAGGTTCTTTTTTCCTTGCTGTAATTTTGCCACATCTTTCTGGATATGACGTCTTCTCCATCTGAAATGGACTTTCGGTGAGAATTCTTTGTAGACTATTGCCTAACTGCTTCCAACATTCCAGAGTTAAGCTTAACCTGGTTTAGTTGCCATAAACGTTACTATGCCCTGGAACCCATAGAGGGCCCAACTCTGGCAATTGGCAATTGGCTGGCAATCAGTTAAGTTATATCCTGCCTCGATAGTTCATTTTTGTGTAGTTTGATTTGACGGCGGGCTTCATGGGTAGCAAGTAACTAGTTCCGCATGGAATGCAGTCGCAGGATTCGAAAGCCGATTTCTCAGTTATTTAACTTTAGAATTTGTTTTGATAATGCAGTTCATTTCGAATGGTATTTGTTCTCTTGATAGAAAACTCTTTTAGTCTGATTAAGCTGTCTCTTGTAATGTTTGTTATGTGAAGATCATGAGGCAAAATGTACAAGAAGTACACTGTAAGCGCATCTGATGGTGCTGGCCTGTGGTTGCTATTCTCCGAACTATTCAGAGTTTTGTTATGTTGAAGGCCATAAGTGTGGTTTCATCAGACCATGGCTGCGTACATTCACAGGGTTGATATTGGTTGCAGGCAACATATTCTTTCTTTACTACTTGATTACTTGAGTAATGTTGAGTTTCCAATTTAGCTTCAGATCTAGAATTACTCCTAGATAACTTCCACTTGACGATTTGATTTGCGTGTAAACCATGTAACCGGTCACAGCGACGTTAGTATATTATTTCTTCGGCTAATATTTTCTCTATGCGAGAAACTTGTGGAAGAAATAGTACAACCATTGACTTTATCAACACCTATGCCTTAGAACAAGGAAACTTAAGGTGAAACGAGTTAAGTCAATGCAATATCTCTAGAGTGAGAGAGAAATAATGCGATAGCTAAGTAAGGTAAAAGACTTAGACTCTGTCCAACATAAGTTGTCAGTACAGGGAAGATAGGGATGTTTGCCTCTCATTCGCACTCTTCTGTTTTCCGTAAGGTGCTATTCTTACAAAAGCTCTTACAGGGTTGACGTAGTAAAAAGCTTTTAATCAGCAAAAATCTTTTTGTCAGCACTTAAGTCTTTGGATGGTTTTGAAGCCATTTCTAACTCTTAAAGCTCTAAAAAAAAAGCTACTCAACAGAATCCCAAGTAAAAAAGCTGAACTATTTACCAAACGGACATTGGTAACTTTGAATGCATACAATTAAATGCCACAGCCAATCAGATGTGTGCTGAACAAAAGATGTTGGATCTACGTCAGATGCAATTGGAAATTCACTGGCGGGTAAACTCTTCTTATGAAGGGTTTCTTTCAATTTAGCATGGCGCAAAAATATGGCATGCCGCTGATTTAAAAAAAAAAAAGCTTCCCCATAAGACGTCAATTTTTGTTGGACAGAGTATTGAATCCAGATATAGTAAGCACTTTATTCATTCTTCCTCCAATCTCCTTAGCCGAGATCATCACTGCAATAAATGTATATGTGTCCCGTACTTGCCAACTTAAGCGGGGCTTTATTAGATCAAAACTTTTCCGATTATGAAAGCTTCAGAGGGGAGCAAAACTCTGCAGATGTTTTTTGATCCAGGAGTTGTTAGACCTGCCTCTTTTGCGCGATTGTAAGGGAACGTTGATTGCCATTGACGGGGTTCGTAGAATCCCTCATTTGAATATGACAATAACAACTGAGTCGGTCGTGCTCCAATTTTTTCGAGATGGGTTCCTTGACGTTAAAGCTTCCTCGGATTTTGGAACTTCTAATTCGATCAAGCTTTGTCAACTTGCCCTCAATGTTTTTGTACATTGTCAACTGCGGTGTAGAGCCTTCCCTTCAGCTTAGGGGACATTTTTCGATAACACAAGATGGCAGAATTTTCCTGCCACTTCATCCATCCTACGCTTACACGATGATTGGTGTTGTCATCAACGGTTGCTTCGTTGTTTATCATTGATCCTAGATATTTGAACTTTTCACACTTGGGAACCACCACCCCATTCAAATAAATGTCTAGAATTGGGTTGGCTTGGGTCTTTTTTTGGCTAATGCAATACCCATACCCTTCTGAAACATCAGGGAAGTCTGATCATCACTTATGATAGCTCCATCTTAAGACACTTCCCTGGTGAACACCGACTTTTATTGGAAATTCATCGGTGACTCCTGCGGGACATCTGACCTTTGTCTTCGCTCCCTCGTACATGTCCATGATCATCTGTACGTAGGTTTCAGGAAATCCTCGTTGTCTTAGCGCTACCCATATCAGATCTCTTGGTTGTCTATCGAATGCTTTTTCAAAACTGCTATTATATTTACTATGATTGAACTGGTCATCAGACAGCGGCCATCTAATACCCGCTCAACGATCTTCAGCGTTTGTGACATGAAATTAATTGAACGGTAATTATCACAGTTTCGCGTATCTCCCTTTCATTTGTGCAAAGGAATAAAAAATACTCGTATAAACAGTGGGGTCTAATATCACCCCAACTCAAATTATATCAAGTTAAAGTGAATATTTTCGATTCTGAGGTATAACTACTCTAATAGATAAAAAAATAAAAATATGTGGCGTAAACGGACCAGACAGGACCCCAAGCCTAGCTTCTCCAACCACTGTGTGTGCGAAGATGTATTGCTTGACGCGAACGGAGGGACCCACAGTTTATTGCCGATTTCGAACGGCAATGAATTTTTGAGAAGCTTCTCCTGACAGTTTTTACTCTTGGATGTTTGTCAGAGGTTAATATTCGACATAGCTTAAGAACGCTAAAAATAATTTTTAGACCGAGTTACCTGCGGTAGACATAGGTATATAGGGCTATAAACTTATAAAATAATATACTAGTTTTTGCCTCCACATTTAAATAAATTTTTCGCAAATTCTTTACTTCTCCAACAAACGATTTTCTTACTTAAAAATTGCTAAAAAATTATTCGACAACAGTGGTGTTCAGCATAATCCATAGCAGAAATATTTATTTTAAGTGAAACACATAACAATGGACCAATCTGGCTCAAAGTGAATCTCATCGGAAACACTTCAAACAACATCTGAAAAAAAAACCTCACTAAATATGTACCTATGTCACGTCCACGAATATGGATTCCCTTTTGGGAATACCCATTTCAATAAATAAAGTCACCAATGCGTGGGTAAAAATTTGCATGCAAACAAAGGATTTCCCAAGATTGAAAGGAATAATAAAATCGCGAGTTCTGACTTGGGCATGGCATCCCGCATTCGGTCTCATCCTAACCCTACTATTACTTTACAAAAGCACTTTTCCTCTTATTGTTAGTGGGCTCTCAAGTGTTTAATATTTAACGAAAATCGCTGTCTTCCGCGACACTAGATGCATCGAGCGGAACTTAGGCCGATTTATATTCATATGCCAAGCATTTCCGGGTCTTGCCTGCCTATATTCACGTTAAAGGCTAAAACAACAATGAAATTTATCTATTAAGAAAATTATAAATTCTACAGAAGTCTTTTATTTATTTCCATGATGATATGATGATTTATTACACAACATCAGAGTGCCTCTGAATAAAAGACTAACCTTGTCAACCTTATTGTCAAAGACAAAATGCACCTACTTGAAAAAAAAAAAAAAATTATAAAAACCATTTTTGTTTTGATATGCAAATTTTATTATACGCTCACCCATTTTTTCAAAGTCAAAAATAAAAAAATGCTAAGAAAAAAAAAACCCTTCCGTGAAAACTCAACTCAACTCAAGTCAGAAAGTCCTCCATCCTCCGTCATATTTGCTTGGGTTTGTATATTTTCTTTTTGAATCTTTCATTTCAATATTGGCAAAAGTCACCCGAGTGGGTCGAATTAATTCCGCCCCAAATAAACTTCATCCCATGTGCGTGAGAAGATGACATATGGAAGATAAAAAAATAAAAAAATGAGCACAAAAGTATCTGCACACCTTCTCTGCTCACATCTATACTTTGTCAGAGCTTCAGAGATGCGATATTATTTTTAATGCACAATAAATAAATAAATAAAAAAAAACAACAACTATAGGTACATATATATGAGCCAAATTAATGATGGCAACAAAATTGCTGATGTTGATGTATGGTTCTTGCTCCTTCGATGAGGAAGCAACATATCGCCTCCTTATATCTTATATCACAACAAAACACAACACAATGTAATTGTTGAATATTGTAAGCTAATAGCAGTTCATTTATATGGCGTGGCGCGGCGGGGTTGTACAATAATAAATAAAAGCTTTTAAGTGTTATCTACTTAGGGAATTTATGGATGCTGCTCGACTTGTCAAAAGTAACCACAATAGATGTGAAAACGAAATTAAGACTCGAATTGAAAAGTCGGCAGTTATGGCGGCCCTCCTCTGACTGACAATACAATGTATCTACGTTTAATTCATGATTCATCGTCTTACATTTTTGTGTATCGCACACTAATACTCGAAAATAGGAAATTTACGTTGAGGGCGAATAATGAATCAAAGTAGGTGAAAGAAGGACACGTTTATGTAATAACGCTAATGGTTAGCCCCGTCGCTTCAAGGAAAATTTAACAGATTGATCAATTTATTAATTAATGGTATTTGGTTAATTATAAGACCCACTATGCTGTGGTTTGGTATATTGGATTAGGGAAGGAAGGAGTCGATTTTATGCGTGTACGTCTTTCACAATTTTCATCGAAAGAATAATCATGTCCTTGGGGATGTCTGATTCTTGGAATCGTGTTCGGTTCTTGCATCTCTTGCGTGGGGATTTGAGTGGTTCTATCCACTTATTTCACACGAATTTATGACAGGTGTACCTACATGTATAGATCTTTGGCGTTGGGAAAATTTATAGATATTATTTTTTTCCACATTTTCGGTGAAGAGAAATAGGATGTGTCATTAATGTGTAAACAGCACAGAATGTGCTCTTTTGTATTTTGAAATTCTATTGGGAATTATATTCGGACTGAGTACTGGAGAGGAGACGTATCTATAGTTCATATTCCCAAAGTTCGTTTACCGGGTAAGATAAACTTTTTGTAGGGCGATAAATCGGTCTCGAGATGCCTGCAGATACTGCTTGAATTCGCTTCATATTTTCTAAGTAATAAAATATTGTTGTAGATATTTCAAGTTTCTCGGTTTATCTTTGTTTGGAGCAGTTCCGATACAGAAGCAAATATTATTTGAGTAAATAGCTCAGGGTTTGCTTGCCCTCCCTCGCCACACTTTCCACTCTGTTTGAGGAAATACAATAAATACACTTCCGTCCGACGACACACGGTCGGTCAATAATTCGATTAAAGTTCAGTTTAGAGTTTCACTTAGGTCGGGAACTACACATATACAAACTAATAATTATGTAAATGTTGCCATAATTTAATGAATTGTGATTTACGCTAATTAACCCTCGTATCAATTGTTGGGCAGGTACTTGGTTATTTGATTTTTCAACCATCCGATCTGATCCACCTTTGGACTTGGGATGGCGTACTTCATTAAGGGGATGTAGGTACATACTTTAAAATAAAATATTCATTAATACTAAAGCAAAGGGCACCCCTATTCATGCTGTACGGGTTCATTAATGTTATTCGCCTTTGAAAATGTTTTGGTGTATCTGAGTTTTTAAAGAGCGTTCCCCCTTTTTTAAGCAAGTAAACAATGTGTTAAGCATAAATGTGGGTTGTCACGGGTAAGTAAATCTCCGAGAGAAACTTAAGATTAAGATGTGTAAATACTTACTTGGACCACAGACTTAGCAACTGGAACGCAAACCAATACATTATTCGAGCGCAAATAGGGTTGCTGTAATTAAATTACTATTTTTCAGTGAAATGTTAAGGGCATTTTACATAGATGGGGAAGTGGTGTAGAATTATAACAAAAATCATCTAATATAAATGTTTCATAAAGAAAATTACCAGAATCAATAAAATCCCTACCAACAACTAACACCATATTTACTTCTCTCCAAAACTAACCTATTTATTTTATTTTGCAATAGTCTTAAACATTAAGATACAAAAATCTGATAAACTAGCGTAAGCTGTAATTGGATTTTGAGTGGAAAAGATTTACAATAATTATTATTTTAATATTTCAATTTAGATTCTAAATATTTAATTATCAATTAATTCATTGAAAAAAAAGGAACTAAGAAAGAGAGAAAAAAAAATTAAATAAAACATAATCAATCAAAAAGCAAATTTTAAAAATTAACATAAACGGAAACAATTAACTAAAGGGTGATTTTTTAGCTGGTTTGGTTTTGGCAACACTGGTTTTGACAGCTGACGTGTGTTTAGTACCTTGTGTCACTGTCAAACAGCTTCAGTTTGGTTTGCAATTTAACCATGGATCGTCTTACAGATGAACAACGCTTGCAAATTATTGAATTTTACTATCAAAATTCGTGCTCGGTTCGAAATGTTCATCGCGCGCTGCTTCCATTTTATGATCGGCATTCTCGACCTTCTGAGCAGTCTATTCGGAAGATTGTGACCAAATTTCGCACCAAATTTACTTTGTTGGACATTAAACCACCAACACGTTTACGTACTGTGCGTATTGAAGAAAATATTGCGGCCGTATCAGCTAGTGTGACAGAAGACCGCGAAATGTCGATTCGGCGCCGTTCCCAGCAGTTAGGCCTTTGTTACAGCACTACGTGGAAAATTTTGCAGAAGGATTTGGGCGTAAAGCCTTTTAAGATACAGCTGGTGTAAGAACTAAAGCCAGCCGACCTACCACAATGCCGAATTTTTGGTGAATGGGCTCTTGGAAAGCTGGCCGAGGATCCGCTTTTTTATCGAAAAATTGTGTTCAGCGATGAGGCTCATTTTTGGTTGAATGGGTACGTAAATAAGCAAAATTGCCGCATTTGGAGTGAAGATCAGCCAGAAGCATTGCAACAGCTACCAATGCATCCCGAAAAAGCCACTGTTTGATGCGGTTTATGGGCCGGCGGCATTATTGGGCCATATTTCTTCAAAGATGATGCGAATCGCAGCGTTACTATCAATGGTGAACGCTACCGAGCGATGATAACAAACTTTTTTTTGCCCGAAATGGAAGTTCTTGACTTGCATGATATGTGGTTTCAACAAGACGGTGCCACATGCCACACAGCACGCGAAACAATGGCGCAATTGCGAGGCGAGTTTGGTGAACAGTTAATTTCACGTTTCGGGCCGGTCAATTGGCCGCCTAGATCGTGCGATTTGACACCATTAGATTATTTTTTGTGGGGGTATGCCAAGGCTAATGTGTATAGGGACAAGCCCGCTTCGATTGACGCACTGGAAGCCAACATCCATGCATTCATTCGTGAGATACCGTGTGAAAGAGTATGCCAAAATTGGACTCAGCGGATGGGCTACCTGAGACGCAGCCGCGGTAAATTGCAAGGTTCAAACTATCGATTCAAATAAATATTTCATTCATTTTTTCGAATTTTTTGTGTTTTTTTTTTTTAAAAAAAGTTCTAAACCTCTTAAAAAATCACCCGGTATATCAAGTTATCATCATCGAAGTGTTTCTAAATACTGCCTGAGCTTCGCCCTGAACAGAGTCGTACAACTTATCAATCGGACGGAAAGGGGGAGGGAATTCCACAATCGGACAGCATGCACAAAGAATTGACGGTTAGACACTAAGTATTTATAACGGATACGGTACTAGGTTACACGATCTAATAGAGCGCGGTCGAAAATTCCTATTATAAAGGTACGATGGTTGATGGGTTTGCATTATATTATGAAGCAATATTAATGTGCTAAACTTATAATGGTTGTCGAGTGTTAGGCCACTTATTTTCTTAGAGAAATGTGAGATGTGGTTAAATTTTCTCAATCCGTAGACATAGCGCGCTACACAATTATAAGCAAGGTTTAATTTTCTTCTGTGTTCATAGCCACAATTGCTGAATATTTCACAACCGTATAGCATTATGGGTATAATTAAAGATCTAGCAAGAAGTATTCTCGTTTTGAGAGGTGTAAAGTTTTGGCTAGCCCATAGCATGCGAAGGCTGCCATAAACCCTTCCAATGGTCAATCTGATGTGATTATTCCAGGAGAGCGTCTTGTTGAAAGTTATGCCAAGATTTTTTGCTGAATCAACGAATTGGATTGGTAAGTCTTCTAGAGATAACTTTGGAAAGTAAGACGTGTCAATAGACCTTCTTGAAATAACCAGACATTTTGACTTAGAAGGATTTAGGCAGAGGCCATTCGATCGCGACCAGCATAAAATATTAATCGTATTTCTTCATTTACTTCATACGCTGCATTCTCTAAAAGACCCAAAGGAAAGCTTTTTCGTAACTGAACGTCATCAGCATACATGTCAACCAAAGAGCTTGAGGTACACGAGGGGAGGTCGTTTATGTACATTGTAAAAAATAGGGGACCCAAAATTGATCCTTGAGGAACGCCTCTGCTTAAGGGCAGAAATGAGGATACACAATTGTTTGATTCAACTGCTTGGTATCTGTCGTTCAAGTAAGATGAAACGAGACTCAGTGAAGAAGATGAAAAATTGAACTCTCTCTTAAGCTCCCAAATTAAAATACTGTGGTTCACAGTGTCAAATGCCTTTGAGAAATCTAATAAAATAAGAAATGTAACTGTGTCATCATCTAGAGCTTGCCTTATGTCTTCAACAACATTAATTAATGATGTTGTACAGCTATGCTTTGGACGAAACCCAGACTGATTTAAATGTGTTTGGATTTGGGAGTTTAAAATTTTTTCCAACACCTTCGAAAAGAACGGTAAAATAGCAATCGGCCGACATTCATTTTGATTTTTGGGGACAGGTATGATTTTCGCACGCTTCCAGGAAGTAGGAAATACTCCAGTCATCAAGATAGTGTTAAATAGGTGCGTAATAGATTTGAGAATGTAAGGGAGAATAGTTTTAGCAAAAACCGGGTGAATTTCATCAAATCCAACCGAATTCGATTTAATGGAAATAAAACTTTGTACAACATCTGCTTCATCAACAGTAGTAAAACTAAAATCAGTTGGAAGAATAACACTACAAAAATCATTTTGAGGAGTTTCACACAACAGAGATTCACTAACGGCAGGAACAGGAAGAGAGGTAAAAGTTACATTTAGTTCATTTGGATCGAGGTTGTTACAACAGGCATTAATCTGTTTACCTATTCCAATGCTCTTAATGTTTTTCCAAAGTCTATGCTTGGCTTGGGAAGGATCAAGTTGTGGAGCATAGCCTAATGCTAGCCTTTAGAACTAAACTTTCTTTACGTACCATTAGAGGCTACTTATACATTTGTCTGGCATTCGACGAGGGCAGCTGGTTTTGCAGTTTCTTAGTGAAGTGACCAACTCCATCTAAATTCATATTTACGACGTCTTCCATCGGGTCTTTCAGGGCGTACACGACTCAAGGAAAATCGGGCGCCACTTCGGCGAAACTGGAGCTGATATAATGTATCTTCCGCGGCCAGAACACGAAGACGCCAAGTATTAGCTTGTAGGTAAAAAGTACCCAACACCATTTTTTCCGTGTATAGCTGATCTGTATGCTGCGATTGACTGATCAACTTTATCAACTCCACTTATTCTCTTGATATAGTTTTGAAAAATAAAATGGATGTCTATGTCTACGTTTTTTTCTTGCCCAGAGGGTTAACAAAGTCATAGTTTGTATCTAGTTTGGAGCAAACGCTGTTATCAAGCCATCCCATCCCGCGAAGTCAAAAACACCCTTATCAAAAACATTCTGAAAAATGTTTACTGGCGTTTGGTCTTTGAGCTGGTTTTCAACATTTGCCCTTCAATTCTGAACATTGTTCTCCGTTGAGGGTAGGTCAACGTGTTTCCTGGGTGTCAACTCTTCTGCACTTTTGTACCAGTTCATCATGACTACTATCACATTCATCGTCATTCCTGGAAGTATGTTTTGCTGCACATCATCGTCATGACCTCCTTCTTTTTCCGTGTGGATTCTCGGGTCCGAGTAGATAAGGTCTTGGGAGTTGATAACATTAAGCAGGAATAAGCTTATAACAATCGACGAAATAGAGAGGTGCTTCTCCAGGAATAATGTTCGGAGGTTTTACCAAATTGTTAAAAGAACGTGTCAGGGTAACATGGCCGGAACAGAAACCTGTAAAGATGAACAAGGTAACCTTGCAGTAAAGACACAGGCGGTGCTGAGGATATGGAAAAACCATGTCAGGCAGAGCGAACCATTCAGTATTGACGATGCAAGTGAAGAATTCCGTCCACCCAACAAAAATGAAGTGACTATAGCAATATCTAAACTGAAGTCGAACGAGGTGGCCGGGCCGGACGACCAACCTACCTCAACATCGTTTTCCCGACTTATAAGAAAGGAGACCTTTCAAACTCCGCCAACTATATAGCTCCAGAAACCATTTGTAAACAATCTGATTGGACCCTAACCGCACTGGTTTTAGGAAAAATAAATCCACAATTGGAGTTTTCGACGCGACAAGAAACACTTCGGCTTGGGAAGGATCAACAAACTTGAGAACGTCCGATGATCCAATAACATGTTTGTACCTACTTGAAAGAATTTAGTCAATGTCGCAGTGTCTCCTGACTATCTGTCTTGTCCGTTTGTTTCATCATTAATTCCATCAAGTGCTCACAAACAATAGTAACTTATATTCCACGCCTACACCATTTCTACCGCCACACTAGGAATGCACATCAGGTCACCCTTAAATGAAATGCTGACAAATGACGGTATTTTATTTATTTGATTATCACTGTATTCGTACACTTTTCATTATTTACTTACTGACTTGCATTTGTTCGCTCTTAGCGAAAAAATTTATTTTCAATAAAGAAAATTATTTGTCCAAAATCAATAACCGAGATGGAGCTGTACTTGGAAGTACAGAGTAGGTGAGGGATCGTTTCCTTCTTCTCTTCGTCCATACAGCTGCTGTAAGGTGATGACAACTACAGTTGTGCTTATGTGTCGTCTGCTTAGAGGGATCAAATTCTAAGAGCGTTTTAAATGCTGCGTTTTAGTTTTAAATAGTTTTGTAGATAGATATGTGATTGCACTGGTCCACTTAAGGTTTGTTTCGTCTAAAGCATCCAGCCTTAGCGACAGTTTACATGTAGCTAACGGTATACCTAACTCTCAAGTTACCGCTTGATAATCAAGCGAGTTCATCAGCTTTCACAGTTCCCAGGAATATCCCCGAGCCCTGGCACCCAGCAAAGGCACCAAATAAAGGTGTTCCGCCATCTCCTGAAGAGACGATCGACAGTCTCGGGTTACTATGCAGCTTACAAAGACTGATTCCAAGGACTTGATTGCACATTGACTACCCGAGAAAATTCATATATCCATCGAGGATATCACGTTCCTTTTTAGCCAACATAAGACTTCTTTAATTGTCACTATTTCCATCTGGAAGACGCTACAATGATCAGGAAGACGGAAGGAGAGACTACGATCGGCTACGACTACGATATCAGCGAAAACACTACATCCCACCCCATTACTAGTTAACGATCGCTGTGTGTTCTAAGATTGCATCCTCCTTTTATTTAACATGAAAGCATGTCCAATAGTGTTGTTAGTCCATTGCGAGGTAGTTTTAAGAAGAACAGCCGTATTGGCTGACGTTTGTCTACTAAAAATGTCGAGGGGTGTCACGTGAAGCAGAAGATACAAAGTAGCGGAAGGAGTCGTGCCTAGGTCCAACGCATAGACAAGCTGATCTTTTGAATTTTCTTAGTTTATTGCGATTTTTCGCAAGACCACCAGACAACTACTCCGTACGTAAATTTTGGTCCTATGACCGAGACGTCATGTGTTATATGATGTGAGGTTGAAGGCCCCAACTGTTCCCAATGGCTTTTTAGTAGGAGGAAAGTGCTACTGTAGCTTGTTTTATTCTTTCCTGGATATTAGATTTCCAGTTCAACTTTTTATCTATAATCAGGCCCAGTTCGATTGATCTCCCTAGATAAATAAATTGTTGAATGCCAACACAGAGTTTTGGGTTGCTCCCTACAGCTTATTGTCTTAGCATTGTTTGCCATTCAGTCGACATTATATATTTCAAAATTACCACTCTTATAAAGGGTGATCCATTTCGAGGTTCCCTACTTTTTTAAAGAAAAAAACACAGAAAATTCAAATTTAACGGAGAATGTTTATTATCATTTGAAAGAACATTTTTTGGCATTTATTTTTTGAAGATTATGTCTATCAAATGTTGGCCGTTGCTACGTCGCTGTTGGTCCATTCGTTGAGTCCAATTTTCGATCACTCGTTCGAGCATTTCGACTGGTAACTGGCGAATGACACGCGTGATGTTTTCCTCCAAGGCCTGAATCGAAGCGGGTTTGTCGGCATAAGCTTTTGACTTTACATATCCCCACAGGAAAAAGTCTAACGGTGTGATATCACACGATCTTGGTGGCCAATCGACCGGCCCAAAACGTGAAATTATGTGCTCACCGAAATGTTCTCTCAATAAGTCCATTGGTTGATGCGATGTGTGGGAAGTGGCGCCGAGATCACGAGCTTCAATTTCAGGCATCAAATAGTCGGTTATCATGGCACGATAACGGTCGCCATTGACGGTTAAGTTCGCACCGGCATAATTTTTAAAGAAATATGGACCGATGATTCCACCGGCCCACAAACCACACCAAACCGTTGTTTTTTCTGGATGAAGTGGCAGTTCTTCAATCTCTTAAGGTTGCTCTTCGTCCCAAATGCGGCAATTTTGTTTGTTTACATACCCATTGAGCCAGAAATGGGCCTCATCGTTAAACAAAATTTGCCTCGAAAACGTCGGATCTTCTTGGAACTTTTCAAGAGCCCATAGAGCGAAGCGATGTCGCTTGGGAAGGTCGAGCGGCTTCAGTTGTTGCACAAGCTGTATTTTGTACGCTTTCAATTCAAGATCTTGACGTAAAATGCGCCAAGTCGTTCCATACGTCGGTCCGAGTTGCTGCGAACGGCGCCGAATCGACTCTCTATATTTTCTTCACAGCGTGCTGGACATGGTCTTTTCGGTCGAATATTATCCAATAATGAATGCTGGGTCTCAAAATGGGTGATGGTGTTGCGAATAGTACGCTCAGTAGGCCGATTATGTTGACCATAAGTTGAGCGAAGTGCACGAAACACATTCCTCACAGAACGTGAATTTTCATAATAAAGTTGAACAATTTGTAAACGTTGTTCACGCGTAAGTCTTTCCATTATAAAATGCCAAACAATACTAAACAAAAATAACATGACAGCATGACAGCACGACTCACACGTGATCTGTCAAAAAAGGCTATTGAAAAAAGTATCTCTACTTGGATCACCATAGTGGTTACATATAGGGTCCGCCAAATAACTTTTTTTTTTTTGAAACAGGACGCAAAACATCGAGTGTAGCTTCGGCTGTGTGGCACGTAGCGCCGTCCTGTTGAAACCAAATGTTGCCAATATCCTCCTCTTCAAATTTTGTGAACAAAAAATCGTTCAACATGGCCCGATAACGATCGCCATTGACTGTAACTCCTTGCTCATTTGAAAAAAAAATTAAAAATGGCCCAATTATGCCGCAATATTTCCCAGCGTTGTTCAAGCGTATACACAACCATATTTGTTCAGCAGTATAGCGGCATATTATCTGTCAAATCAGACATGAGCTAAGTGTTACCATTCGCGAAATAAGTACTAGTTGACAAAAAACGCGTTAGATGGCGGACCCTATAAAATTTGCGATTGCATCTTTTCCTTCACTCGCCCTCCTCAGTCAGTGCGTTGAATATCTCACAAAACACCACTGAACCAACGACAGTATATTTATTCCCTTTCTTTTATTGCCAACATGAAGGATTATGATTCTATCCTCTTTGTCACAAATGCATATAACGAACTAATCCCTGTTCCTTACCCTATCCTCTTCTTACACTGTGCCATAATTTAAACATGCAATTATGATTACCATTGGACCAAAAAATGCTCTTTTATCATGCAAAATGTATATCTGCATTTAAATAAATATTCAGAAGAGTAGATACTATCCCTTGAGCACATGTATTTGCATTCGTATATTTTATTCTAAAAGAACTATTTCCATAAATAATGACGGGTCAGGGCAACTACATTAACCGTGTAATCCCACATCAAAAGTGTGCATACATGAAATTATTTTTTAAAATACATAACAGGAACTTTAAAATTTTACAGATTTATTTTTAAAAGATGTACTTCATTTAAGAGTGCCTGCAGCATGGCACATCTTTCCCTCATTAAAATATCGTTCAAATATACAACCTTATTTCTTGCTAAGGCGGATCGTCGGATTTCTATTAAGCTGTCATTTGTGGAGTTGATGTTTACCCCGAGGTAGGTGAATAACTTAAAGTTGCAGCTATCAATGACGTGTTGACGAATGTTGTTGACTGTATATATTCGTCCTCCTATAATTCAAGTCCAACTAACTTCGCCTGTTCTTCAACTCGGCAGCCGCATAATTCAGTAGCTGGATGTATCTATTGAAGATAGTATGCCTTACATGTTGACCCCTGCCCGGCGAACTATCTGCCCAAGAACAAGTTTGAAGAAGTCACATGAGAGTTGTAAAAGAATGCAATCTTTGATGAATTTTAATTTTTGATTGCAATCACAATTCATTTTGCGTTTTGTGGCTGCTGCTGGAAATGCTGCCTAAACACAACTACTATTGACTAGGTTCCTTCGACCGTTTCGAGGAGCCTGCGTTGCTTGGCTCTACAAAACCTCAGGATGTTGGCAAGGCTCTTCGATCTCCTTGACTTGGGAGCCTTCGTACTCTCTTTTCTTTCTAAGCTGAATCTTTTTCTCCTCCCTTCTCTTGGCTTGGTACGTTTCCCTTACTACCCCCGTTTTCCCCTGCATCACTCTACTGTGTTCAATTTATGTCAGCGATACAGGGACCACTGGTTGTTGGAGTCTGTGGTAGGCGAATGCACAGTGTATAGTTTCTTATTTACTCCCATTAGAATACTAATATTACGACTATAGAGAAGTCCACAAAAGAGGGTCCGCCAATGCCGTCCGTCGGTCTGTCTGTCTGTCTGTCCGGGTGTCGTATGGCGAAACGGCTAGACGGATTTGCTTCAAAATTCGTATATAAGCTTCTTGGGATTACATCTCGGGGCATCTTTTTTTTTGCTTTGTCTTTTGAAATAACGGTGCCTGCCACACAAATTTGTTTGTGAAAATCACTTATCACTTTTTTTCTCAAAAGTGGTTCGAAGGATTTCGGTCTTTTTTTGTACTAAGGATGGTTAGGATGGGGTCAAAAATTCTGCATACTCAGTTTTTGGAAAAAAAAAATCGATTAACGGTAATTTATAAAACTGGCAATATCTCGAAAACTAATAAAGGGAATTTAAAAAAAGTTTTTTTACTATAAAGATGAACAAATTTGTATAGTTTGATTTTTGAAATAGTTTTTTTTTTTAATTTTTTTTATATAACGATTTTCTTAAATTTAAATTATATTCGTTTTCTCAAAAACGGCTCTAACGATTTTGATAATATCTTGTATTTCGAACAATTATGTCCAAAGTTTCCAATGTGCGAAATTACATCAAAATCATAGATGCCGTTTTTGAGAAAATCTAATTTTTAAAACATAAAAAGTAATTTAAATACATTTTCGAGTGATTTTGCGGTTCAAAAACGCATATCATGTATCGAGAAAGTTTCGTATGACGCAGTCGTGCACTTTATTTAATTCTTTGGTTACTTCAAGTTTTTTTAGGCGTCCAACATTGAATTTCTTCTTCTGAGCAGTTCGCAGCTCCTTTTTGTTAGACATTCGAGCTCTGAATCTAGCTGCAATAAGAGGCGACGTATACGCACCGGAAAAACACCGATTAGCACATGTTCGATTTCCTTGGCGGTTTGACGGTCTGGAGAGCACTGTGTTTGCTATGCGTTCAAACCTAGTGCTTCTTATCACCGTATTACAAGGTGATTAAAAGTCAATTAGTCGGTAGACGTAATCTGTTGTCGTTTCGTGGAGGCTATGCTTACCAAATAAGCCGCCAAAGATGTTTTCGTTTAAGGTTTTAGCATTGAACGGGGTGCAAGTGTCGGCTCTGTGTCGAGGAGGTCATAAAGTGTACATAAAGGGTGTTTTTTTAGAGGTTGGTTTTTCGAATAGAAATAGAACTGACATGTTGTGGTCAAATCTGGCAACTCTAATGTCATTCATGTTCAGTTTGGTTTGCCATTTCATCATGAACAGGTTGACAAATGAATGAATTTGCAAATCGTGCAAATTTATTTCGAAATAATGGTTCAGTTCGCGAAGTTTACCGCAAGCTCATTTTGGGTTGAATGGCTACTTCAACAAGCAAAATTGCCGCATTTGGAGTGAAGAGAATCCACATGAGGCCCTTGAAATGCCATTACATCCACAAAAACTGACTGTTTGGTGTGCTCTATGGGCTGGTGGAGTCATTGGACCATACTTCTTCCGAAATTATGCTGGAGAGTCAGTTACCGTTAATGGAGACCCGTGTAGAGCCATGATAACCGACTATTTTGTTCCCGAATTGGATGGCATGAATGTGGATGAGATGTGGTTCCAACAAGACCGCGCTACATGCCACACAGCGCACGTCACAATCGATTTATTGAAGGAAACATTCGATGAGCGCATAATTTTGCGGAATGGACCTGTCAATTTGATTATTTTCTTTGGGGATATGTGAAGTCGCTCGCCTACGCCAACAAACCAGTAACGTTAGGGGACTTGGAAGCCAACATTCGTGTCGGCAATAAGACACACAGCCCCAAATGGTTGAAAATTGGACCTCTAGACTTGTCTTTATTCGAACCAGCCGCGGCGGCCACATGCCCGAAATCACATTTAAACATTAATGGCATAAAATTATCCTTCCAATAAAGCCAAATTGATGGACATTAAAACGATTTTCTTGTGTGTTATTTCAATTCGAAGTTCTATACCTCTGATTTAACTTTTTCCATATGAAAAGAACATGTTTTTAATTTGCTTGCAATTCGTCTCATCATTAGGGAATTCCGTTAAGATTCTTTGGATCAACCATCATAGACGAGAATGAAGCGATCTGCATTTTGAATGGACAGCAAGGATGGTCTTCCCAAATTTCTATTATAAATAAATCACTTAATTCTATTATGTTAAAATTAGTAGGGCTGAAGCTTGAGCTGATGGAACAAGGGGCAAAACCGAATATGGGCCCTAGTCCTCAATTACTTCCTAAATATTCGTTAAATAAGTTTTAACAAAAAATACATCTAATATTTTTCTACTTACAAAAGTAAAAGTTTACTAAAATGTTTTTCATTTATTTTGGATTTGACAGAAGCAAACTGATCACTAACTTTAAATCTATCTGCCGTGTCCTTCTTCCATTGTGCTTCGCTTCGCAAGTAATTTTTTAACAATTTCAACTTCGAAAAGAAAGCAACTGAGCGTCAAAATCATATGATACGTCACCCGAAAACTTGTCAGAGGTTACAAAAGTTCATAAGTATTTATTTAAAACATTTTTTTCACTCCGGAGAACCTGTCGGATTCAAGGTTTTTAAAGTGAATGCACCTACCTCAAAATGGCTTTGAAACTGGCCTCAAAGACTTATGTATGCTATGACCGAAAAACTCATACACAGATTGCCCAGTTTTGAAGAAACAATCTATTTCTCGGTTGCACGATACTGCATCTTTCAAAAGAAAATTCAAGTTCCTGATCCTTGAACTTAACCTCAATATTTTTGGAGATGAATATCATTGTTCTGCAAAGAATCAATCAGAAGATTTTCCGGGGACGCTACGGCCCTGCATAACCGTCGTGCATTTTTTCCCACTAATGAAATGCTAACAAAGTATCTATGCAACTCTCTTTGTGTTCTACGAAGCAGTTTTTTAAATAAAACTAAATTAAAATTCAATTAAATTTTATTATTTTGTAGGCTTAAATTTGCATTTCAGTAGGTTGTTGACCTTGCTTATGATGTCCAATTGCCCTGCTGCCTAATAAGACGACAAAACGTTTCATCTCATTAATCCCGGAAGGCTTAACATATTCCAACAGCAATATAACTCATCGAATCGACGTGAATTTCTTCGAGGCGAGGACTATCAGCATACAAAATTTGTACCGATTCCACGGCCATAAAAGTTATACATTTTATTTATATAACAAATAAAAAAATATTTACTGTAAATCTTGATGAAATTCCTTTATTAGTTGAGTATCCAGTTTCAATGTCAGCAACACACACTTACTTATTTGTTTGCCTTCAACAGACTAAGCAAAGAAACGCTGCTCGATTTCGTCTATCCACTTTTATTATTCCCAGCGGTGTTTATACCTACAACATAAAATCCCCAATCACCTTAAGTCGCAATATTTATCCAGTCTGCTACAAGTCCAAATATTTATTCTCGATTCATAAAAAGATCAAATACCGCAAGCGAAAAGAAAAACCGTCACACCCTTACAGTCAATTTAAGGTTGGTTCCTTTGGTCATTTAAATGACCAACACGTGCTGTGGTGGTGTTAACTTTTTCTTCGATAAATTATAACTTTATTCATAGAACCTGCTGAAACTTGTGTGGCGGAAATCAAATCACAATCAATTAACACTAATCAAGATAATCCCGCATCAAACTCACCTCCATAACGCACCCCTAACTTTGTTTGTCCAGTGGTTGTCAGTGTGCCTGCAACTGATAACAGATTCAAAAATTTGTGCCCATGTATTGCAACTGTCTATCACAGCAGCTGCTGCCGTGACAGCCAAAATCAATTTTGAAAATAATCTTTCAAAAGCTCTTGCAACAACGAAATATTGATGAAAAGGACTTTTTGTTGCTTCACCACTAGCTATACCGCGCCGCAAATCCTTTGTTAATATTAGAACACTCTAAAGCCAGTGGTAGCATGTGTCACCGGCAGCGGCATAGTTGCCGAACACACAAGTAGGTACATATCACGTATTATGCTGTGGAGTTTGGCCCATAAGCCGGTGGCCTTAGCACACAATGAATTTTCAATCAATAAAAGTCACATGCACGTTGAGTGAGTCCCTATAAAATCTATGAAATCCTTTGAAGCAACAACGACATCGACAACGACGAATGAGATGAGAAAATTCTGACAAACGCTACAACAGCCCGCCCTACACAATAAAGATGCAAGTTAAGCCGCGCGATTGTTGGATGAATATGAATATGAATTTTTTTGGTTTTTTGATGAAATAGAAAACTGTCCATCACATCCTCTCATTTGGTTGCTTTAATGCATTTAAAATTTGACAGTTTAACACTTAAGGATTTGTTTAAGGATAGTAAATATTTAGTTGGAGTCACATATGCATGTTCGTTTGCCCAATCTTGGCTTGAAGGGCACGTTCTTCTTGTTGAGTCTAGCTGCAAATGGTAGTCTGATGCGATCGTCTTCACTGTCAAAGTCGATAGTTCTTCCTAGGCGGGGTGTTTTCACTCTCAAAGGCTTAGCTTGAACTGAAAAATAAATTTAAAGTCAAATAGAGCAGATAATAGTGCATTGTGCATTGAAGAAACTTACGTTGGCACATTTTCTGCAAGAACACCAAAAGTGGTTGTGGTACAGCGTCAACTTCTAGGTCCATTGGTCTCATAGCTGAACTGTCATCGAAGATATCATTGGACTCCTTCAAGTCGTTAAGGTCACGCCTAAGTCGCCTTTGCCTGCTGTCATAGTCCATATTCTGTGACTGAAGATGGTCCTGCTGGCTCAGAGGTTGGGTGGATCCAGAAACCTATTCAATCAAAGACCTCTCAAGAAAATTGCCATGCACAATTTTAACAACAATATTAACCTCTGAATAGCTGCTGTTTGCAAAGCACGACAACATCAAGAGCACAAGTGGGAAGAACATCTTTTCAAAATTCACTTGTACTTGCAGAGAGCAACAATTGTTAGATGTGCGTCGTTAGCGCGGATTGAATCAGTTGAAGATACTGAATTTGTCAGTCGAGGGAATTCATTTTTATAGAAAATTTGTTCGTCCATCACCTGCTGTGACATGATCCTTCAGCCTTCGCTAACAATGGTGTTAGGACAGTGGACACCATCAATCCTCATTAGATGCTGAGAAATCGCACATGTCACAGCACCCATTCTTGGACCAGATGAAGAAACAGGTGGCGGGTGATGGTAAATCCCATTCTCGACTTATTGTTGGGACGACTAGGATACGAACAACAATCAGACAGCTAAAAGGATACACTTCTTCTATTTGCATACTTTGACTGATTTCCGTTTCTCGTGATCCTTGTTGTTGTTGTTGTTGTTGTTTGTCTTTCCAACTGATTAAATAAACTTGGGCCTGACGATGACGTCGATGGTGCGTATCCTCTAGTGGCAATTTATCATCCGTTAATCATTCCAAAGCAGGATAATCCACTTTATAAATAAATTAGCAAATCCGTTTTGCACAAATAAAAGACAGCCAACCTCCTGTGGGGTGGTGTCGTCGTCGTGTGTTGCTTTTGGGCGCACCTATACATAGTATGAGGGACTTTGGTCCCCGTGGGCCATGTCAATGGGACTGGTGTATAGTGGCTAGGGAGCTATATTTTACCCGGAAGTACCTACCATTTCAAACTAATATACATGCTACTATGTGGGGAGCGCACCGTTCGTAAACTTTCCCAAATCAAGTTACCGTATACGTATGCAAAGAGCGCTCGTTTCGATTTTAATTAAATTCGAAAGTGTATCGGTTAAGGGAGAAAAGTTATTCTTTAGAACTGATTTAATAGTAAGGAACGCTCGAGTACACCTTTTAGACGTGAGTATCTGCAGTCGAAGTTTGCATAGCCCTTTAGTTTTTGTTGTATACCTCTCTCCCTGGACCACTTGATCGAGGGAAAAGGTTTTTTGACTTGAATGATTGTTTTATGGGGTTTCTAAGTCATTTGATAGCAATGGAACGTTATATATTGGACTTTTGTAAAGTTTCGAGAAAATGATTCAAATTTTATTGGCACATTCGATGTAGCAGGTGGTATTTCCGGAGAATTTTAACAAAAATATATTCGTTTAAATTGGATTTAATATCGTCGATTCCTGCGGAGGAAAAAATAGCAGATGTTTTTAATGGCGATGACGCGCCACCTGTAAGTTCGCACAGCCAAATTTTACTGCGATTTAATCGGAGCTTAAGATGAAAATAATTGATATTTTGTTACTGACATTTTGTAAGTGGGCAAAAACTTTTGGGACATTTCGTGTCAAAAGGGGGCAGCTACAACTATAATGTTATAATTTCAATCGGAGGTTTATATTCTTTTTGGAGAAAATTATGTGTTTCCAAGGAGTTCGCCAAGTCAAGTTCCCTAGCCACTTTGGCACTTAAGCAGACAGACCATTTATACTCACTCTAGTTTCACATTTTTTGTAGTTCGTCTTCATTGATATAAGTTGGCCCAAATTTTCATAATTAATGAATCATGCACGCCATAGTTTCATTTACCAATTGCTTTAGATAAAAGAGAGATTTAAAATAAACTTTAAACTCTGAAGCTAAAATTTCACTAACACTAAAATTTTGCATTTTCTTTAAAACTGCTCTAACGATTTAGATGCTATACGTTTTGTATACTTTCAGCATAATTCTCTAAAATACAAGATGAAATCGAAATCCTTCGTTAAGGTACCGTCACACTATGCGAGCAAAACTTGCATGGAGTGACGACTCGAAAAGTATGCAAGCATGCAAGCCATTTCTTTAAGTAATTTGTTTGCATGTAAACGCTATCGCCAGAAACTCTCGCATAGTGTGACTAGTTCGGGCAAACGTTTGCTTGCAATTAATAACTTACAGGAAACGCTCGCGCTTGCACGAACTGTATTTGCAAGTTTTTCACTTACGTGCGAGCGAAAATTAGATTTTAGATCGAGCAACTTGTTAGTCCTTGTGGAATGAGAGAACATGAGCTACTACTACCTCTTAAGTAGACTCGTGTCTGTCTTTGATATATTGCCAACAACATATGGAGGGCGATCAGACAGACGGCCGCACTTTTTACACAAAAATCGAACTGCTCCTAAGAAAGGTGTGCAAAATTGCAGAAAAAATAGCAAATCTCTCATCAGTATTTTCAGCAATGAGCCTCATTTTGTTGCCTCAAATGCTGCAATATTCATGTTCGTATCTTCACAGATATCAATTGCCCCGCTTCCAATAATTTTCACTTTCCATTTTGTATATATTTTCGTTGTAATAGGAAACGAAACTAAAATGAAAATGGCAAAAACTACACCCGTTCACTCACAGTGACAAATCACTTGCAGGCAACACTTGCGGCAAGCGCTAGCATGATGTGACTAGCCGACAAGTACTCGGCTAGTCGTATGGTGTGACACTTGCACAAACATATACAAAAAGTAACTTCTCGGAACGCTTGACAAGCACTTTCCCCCATAATCTGACGCACCTTTAAAGCCTAAACTACTTCTGGACAGACAGACCGACGCACGGATGACATTGGCGGAACCACTTTTTTTTACTTCTCTATAGTTGTATTATCATCCCTCATACTTGCTCAGTCTTTGCAATTTTGCCTCAAAAAATAACTACAGGCCTCCCGGTTTCGTTACACTTCGTCCCTAAGACTAGAATACTAGCGTTCTTAACATGTACAGGAGCGTTGATTGACATTGCCCTTGGTATTCGCAGGGTCCTTCCGTTGAACATGGTAATACCAACTGAGCCGGTTCTGCTCCAATATTTTCTAGATGGGCTCTCTGACCTCAAGGATGCCTGTAAAAACATTGAAACTTCTAATTCGATCAAGCTGCTGTCAATTTTACCTCATACTTTATGTGCATTGTCCAACATTGTGCAGCGTAGGTGAGCGCAGGGCGAACGTATTAGCCTTTTAGCTCCTTCGAACCACTCTTACCACGTTTTCCACCCTGATTGTCGGTTACTTCTTTGTAGTTAGCAGTGGCTTGTGGAAAGAAAAACCGGGGGAACCGTTCGCTTAAAAGACTTTTAAAATACTGCCGCCACCTGTGTTTGTCGTCATCCACAGTTGGCCTTCAGTCTTGTTAACAAACTTTGTCGAACGAATTTCGTTAGTATTTCTGCCTCTCTGTGTGGCTATCTTGGGTAAACTGATTCATATCAGCAGATATTTTTTCCAGCTCAAGATACAGGCTCTTTGCTAATTCCAAATCAAAACGAGTCTTAGCATCTATATTATATGAGAGCTGCACTTTGACCAAGCTTTTAATGCCAAGAAGGGGTATACCGTCCACCAAATGGTTGTCAATCTGGGTTTCATTACTGCAACTGCTATAAGTGACCAAGTGTCGGCTTTCTTTGACGAATATGTTATCAAGCACGATCAGATGGTTGACTTGCTCCTAGTCCTCCATGGTCTTTGTTGGACTACCCGGTTCAAATCGCCGCCATATGGTTGTGGAAATCTAGCCAAAATGCATCGTTTTCGCTCTGCTCGCACCCAATGTCCGTAATGCATCGCACTGAAAAATGTTCCAAGCCTCATCTGGTATCACCAAATAAACCGATAATACCAATGCCGCTCTCTACCCTGTTCCTTTTCGTAGCAGAAAATCTGTTAAGCCTTTGTCCTAACGTCAAAAAAAACGCGCCCAATTCGTTTTTTGAACACACAAGATGTCAAATCGACTACTAGCCATCATCTCTTTCAGCTTATAGCTGCAACCGCTCATAATAGCAACGTTCCAACGTGACTCTTAGGTTGCGCCTAGGTCTTTGCGTTTTTTGCTATTACCCGAAATCCGAATAGCTCTAACTCGAGCATCACCGCTTGCCTCAGGATTACAACCATGCAACTTGAATGTATAGATACATGCATAACGTTTTAAATCGCAGTGTAAATGTATGTCCTGCGCAAAAAAAACAAGCTTTGCATCACAAATAAACCTGTTGGGATGGAATTTGGGTTGTTTAAATTATTATTTATGTGTTCCAAATTTTTCAAATTATTATCTTTTCAAAATGTAACAACAAAGCTGAGAAAAAAAATGCCCAAATGCCCAATGTTACAGTAAAAAAGCAGTGCTGCAAAGCATAAAAAAAGCATCAGGTACTATGATGTGCTTTTTTTGATATTTTGGAATTCAGCTTTTAATTTACGTGATAAAGATTTGTATCTTACCTTAAGTGCAGTTTAAAATAGATTTAGTTAGTTTGAAAATTTACTTAATAATGTAATTTTTAATTTTATTGTACATTATAGTTTTTTGTTTGTTCGCGTATTTTATTGTTTGTGAAAGTGCGTTACAAAATAAATGCTAACAGTTTCAAAATAAATAAAGTGCACGACTGCGGCATACGAAACTTTCTCGATCCATGAGATGAATCAAAAATTAATGGTGACAAATTTATTTAAATCAATTTTTAGGTTTAAAAAAATTAGATTTTCTCAAAAACAGTTACTGCGATTTTGATGTAATTTCACACATTGCACACTTTTAACATGATTTTTCGAAATACAAAAAATTATCAAAATCGTTAGAGCCGTTTCTGGGAAAACGAATTTAATTTAAATTTAAGAAAATCGTTATATGAAAAAAAATAATTTCAAAAATCAAAGTATGCAAATTTCTTCAACTTTATAGTATAAAAAATTAGTAAATTTTTTTAAAATTCCCTTTGTAAGTTTTTGAGATATTGGCGGTTTTAAAAATTAACGTTAATAGATTTTTTTTTTTTCCAAAAACTAAGTACGCAGAATTTTTCACCCCATCCCAGATATCATAAGTACAAAAAATGACGGAAATCCTTGAATCCAGTTTTGAGAAAAATAGTGATAAGTGATTTTCACAAAAAAACATTGTATGGCAGGTACCGCTATTTCAAAAGATAAATCAAAAACTAAAAATATGCCCCGAGATGTAACCCAGAGGGCCTTATATACGAGCTTTGAAGCGAATCCGTCGAACCGTTTCGTTATACGGTGCCCGGACAGACAGACAGACAGACAGACCGACGGACGGCATTGGCGGACCCCCTTTTTTGGACTTCTCTATAGTCGTAATATCATCCCTCATACTCAGTTTGAGTTCGAAATTTCCGCAATGTATACGAGAAAGTTCAAAATACTACCTGTCGATTGGTAGGTAGAGGAAAATACATAGAAACAAGTTAGTTTTTAGCGATCGGACGTATGATCGGACGTTGATTCAATACACTAAGAAAAAACATAAAATACTTTTATTTATTAACTATTTCCTAAGACCAAAAAAAATTTCAAAAACTCTCAGAATCAGAGGAATAAAAAATATTCAGGAAAATAAACTTAGATCCATAACTCAACGATTAGCACGTTGTCAGTCGGGACAAACTGTTTTCTTGTAAATGCTGAGTATTGACTGCTTGATACAGACTAAATTAGCGGTCAAAGGGATGGTGAATGCGATTATATGAGACACAAGCGTCCTCACTTTAGCATAACACCATCAACTCCTACTTCTCACCTCCCCGTGGTGACTGCTGGGTGCCTAGTACCTCGACTGGAGATGGGGTAACCAATCCGCTGACGAGATAGGGGGAGGAGTGCCAGCTCACTAAGGCACTTCTCCTGTTTCCGGACGGCGGCGGACTAATTCTACGGATGGATCAACGGCGGGTTCCACAGTTCCAGTTAGGTGGAACAAGTGATCTCCCTATATGAGCTACTTCGACTTATTTGAAGCCCAGGTCTATAGGGATCTCCAATACTAAGCCAGGGTGTTGGAAAAGAGTTGGTGGCGGATGAACCCTTGATGGGCCAACGGCAGCACTCACATCCCCGAAGTGGGTTACTGCCACCGGAATTACCGGCCTGCTGTCCTAGGGTCAAAACCAGGGCCTGGCCCTCCAGGTTGCCGTCGTGGTAACTTCCCGACCATGTGAAAAAAATATAGTTATGAGAGAGACAAGCATACAGACTAAATTAAAGTGATTGCAAGTCCGTTACAATTTTTTCAAAATAAAGTTACATAATCCTGTATGTCAGATGTTATCCCTACTTTATGTCAGACATCATCGTTTGGGAAAGATCAACACTTTATTGGGAAACGTGGGAATATGTTTTTTTTTCGCTCAATGGCTTATCACCTTCGTTGTATTCGATGTAAATCCTTCTAAGCGGAAGGATTTTCCTTTCAGATACATACATTTCCAATAAAGCTCGGGTAAAATACCCCACAAACTCAACAAAAGTATGTAGCTATGTTCATATGTAGCTGCCAATGTATGTCTGTACGTATGCAGAAAGATATGCGTTTGAAAAATGTCTAGAACAAGTTCTTAGCCTACGCATGAGATCACGTGAGTTAAAAAAAAAAAAAAAAAAAAACTTTAAAACAATTTGTCAAAAGTGTCCGAACAATGTCCTCATACCTACCTAGAAAATATATATCGAAAACATATTAGAACGCAAACATAAATATATCCCTGCCGACGACCATCCATAAATGGGGCACTCATCCCAGTTTTACCCCTGGGCCATGGAGATGCTATCATTGAAAAGCTACAATTTGTTTGCTTTGAGAGAAAACATTTGTCGTAGTATGAAAATCAACTGCTCGAGGGAAAATAATCTCTCACACAATCTGATAAGTAAAGCCACAGCAGAGGGAGTGGGGAGTTTTGTGAAAAATTCCCAACTTCAGGATATCTAATCGATAAAAGAAAATCAAAGTTTTTGAAATGCGACAAGGGGTAGACATGTGAAATATATGGAGCACGTATCTCCCGTCTGTCAACTCCTTCATCTTCTTGCAGCATGTGAGAGGGCATCGGGTGTGCACAACATTGACTAAAGATTTGGGTTTTAATCTTTTTCGAAGGTCACCGATATAGTAGCATTCGTGTGTTGTGTAGAATTGAATTCAGAATCAGAACAGAATTTCAATTTACAAAATTTATAGCAACCTTCTCGAATGCCATGGAATAAATTTGCATGTAAAGGTTGTCAACAAATTTGAAAGCACGTATGTACGGTACGGGTATGCATTAAATAAACACGGTAACTGGAAAGGTTTGCGTTGTAAAATATCACTTTTTCGAAGAAGCACATTTAATTATTCCCTTCATGGGACGACACGACATACACGACAACGCGTTGGCAACAGTGTTGCCGCTGAATTTTCAAAAAATGTATCTTTCTCTGTTGAAAAATGTATCAAATGTATGAAATGTATCAAAACAATTTTTTTTTATGAAGGTTTTTGTAATGAGGTTTACTAGAGTTTATTGGTGGAACTACAAAAGGGTTGCCATCATGTTTTTGGAACTAAAATTTCAATACAATTATTTATTTTTTTTGTTTTTTAAAAAAATATAATAACGCACTAACGCTTCAGAAGAATGCGGATATTAGTCCATATGGCAATTTGTATAAAGAAGAGTTTAAATACCTATGTAAAAGAAATAGCAAACATAAGGAAAGGCTACAGTCCGCTTGGGGCGAACAGAATGATACCCTATCCATATCCCTATATGCCCCAAAGCAAAAAGCATTAAGAAGATATTGGATATCATTTTATTTCATTCTACTAAATTTAAAAATAAATTATATTTTGAAAAAAAAAAGCCCCCAAAAAATGGGCGCGGCAAAAAACTTTATATGACAAACTTATAAAGGAGGGCAGTGCCTACATATCTTGGGCAGGTTGTAACACTCTATCTGTCTAACTTTAGTTTGAAAAGGGTTTTTTTCTAAATAGTGGGCGTGGCAGTAGGCATATTCAAAAAATATTTATACTTAACTATTTCGGAGCCCTAGGAAGTATGTGGTCCAAATTTCAGCTTCGTAGCTTGAATTTAAAGGCCTAAAAATTGCGTACGGACGGACGGACGGACATTGCTAAATAGTCTTAGGATTTGGTCCTAATCATAAATATATATACTTTTTGGGTCGACGGCGAATATTAAGGGGTGTTACAAACTATGTGTCAAAATTAATATACCCTTAGGATAGGGTATAAAAAAGAAACCACCACCAATCAATGACAACTTGTACACATATAGAGCAACTCTGTACTGCAGCAACGAACTTGAATTGAAGATGAAGAACTTCAGATCAGGTCGATCTGTGAAATACGTGAAATATTCAGAGTGTTATGAAAACGAACAATTGATACTGCCAGATTTAAAAATCTATTTGAAGAAATGATAAATATATGGCATGAGATAGAATTTGGAAGAAAGCAAAAATTGATCCAAATTGATACAATTGTATCTCCATGGCAACGCTGGTTGGTAACAGGAAAGTGAACGAAAGTGTCCAAAAGACATAAATACATATAAAGTTGGAATACATCTACATAGGGAATGCAAATTTAGAAAAACATTGGCTCTTGGTTTATTGAATGAAGGAGGATGCTTTGGAATATCCTTAATGCAGCCGCAAGACGTGACGTGCGAATGTGTTGTAGGTACAAAGGTCAAATGCCCCAAAATATTTTGTAAATGGGACACATAAAATGTAGCATTCAGAATTTATAGAAATTGCCAGGTATACCCACGTAATAAATACATAAATGGATTAGCTTGAGTTTTTCAGACGGATTTAGGTGGATAGAAGGCATATAGCTATGACCACAGGGGAAACCGCTAAAGTCGGTTTGCTTACGCTGTGCGAACAATCTCCCAAAACCAAAATATTAATAATCGCCTGGCTGGTGCTGCCCCCTGCAACCCCCTGATTGGTTTTACTGTTAGATTTGGCGTAGGCGCGAGGTCGGGTGTATGCAAACTTTGTTGATACCCAAACATTCTTTGCATATGCCCAACCTCACACCTACTCCAAGCAGGGGAGTTGCATATTCCATTACTTATGCATTGTGGACTCACATGCATAAACCAAATTATTTAATTACTGTTTGGTACCTTAGGCGCCCTCCGAAGTTGCCAGCCACTTGCAGAAAGCAAGTTGAAATATGGTTTGGGCGATTGTTCATTTTCGGATTTCAGGCCGATTTCGTCTTGACCACAGATCCAAATTTTTAGGCGGCCGTTCATTTCAACTTTTGGGTAAATGTTCATAATTTTTTGGGCGAAAGGATCGAGAATAACTGCCCCATATCCTTGGGCGATTATCAATTTTTTGGTTTTGGGCGAATGTTCGCACAGCCGTTCTTTTCTTATAATTCTCTCGCACAATTGACAGTTATTAATCAATGTTTTTGGACTCGAAACGTCTCTATATCTATGAGAGCGAGTCCCATAACATTTTATGCCCAAAAAGGGAATAAGCGCCTGAATAAGTGTCTTTGCATAAAGTCAAGGCTTATTAACGATTGGGGACAACTACTTCTCATCGCAACCACTGTCAAAGTATTTCGGGCTTGATTGTCTTAAAATTTATAAGGAGAACATTATGAAGCTGGCGGGCTTCCTCAAAGACAGTCATCTTAACAAAATGAATCTCTGTCGTATACTGAATTAAAGTTTCGAGGTTCCCTACTTTTTTAAAGAAAAAAACACAGAAAATTCAAATTTAATGGAGAATGTTTATTATCATTTGAAAGAACATTCTTTGGCATTTATTTTTTGAAGATTATGTCTATCAAATGTTGGCCGTTGCTACGTCGCAGATGGTCCATCCGTTGAGTCCAATTTTCGATCACTCGTTCGAGCATTTCGACTGGTAACTAGCGAATGACACGCATGATGTTTTCCTCCAAGGCCTGAATCGAAGCGGGTTTGTCGGCATAAGCTTTTGACTTTACATATACCCACAGGAAAAAGTTTAACGGTGTGATATCACACGATCTTGGTGGCCAATCGACCGGCCCAAAACGTGAAATTATGTGCTCACCGAAATGTTCTCTCAATAAGTCCATTGATTGATGCGATGTGTGGGAAGTGGCGCCGAGATCACGAGCTTCAATTTCAGGCATCAAATAGTCGGTTATCATGGCACGATAACGGTCGCCATTGACGGTTACGTTCGCACCGGCATAATTTTTCAAAAAAATATGGACCGATGATTCCACCGGCCCACAAACCACACCAAACCGTTGTTTTTTCTGGATGAAGTGGCAGTTCTTCAATCTCTTCAGGTTGCTCTTCGTCCCAAATGCGGCAATTTTGTTTGTTTACATACCCATTGAGCCAGAAATGGGCCTCATCGTTAAACAAAATTTGCCTCGAAAACGTCGGATCTTCTTGGAACTTTTCAAGAGCCCATAGAGCGAAGCGATGTCGCTTGGGAAGGTCGAGCGGCTTCAGTTGTTGCACAAGCTGTATTTTGTACGCTTCCAATTTAAGATCTTGACGTAAAATGCGCCAAGTCGTTCCATACGTCAGTCCGAGTTGCTGCGAACGGCGCCGAATCGACTCTCTACGCTCTCCGTGTACACTCTCAGCTACGACCGCTATATTTTCTTCACAGCGTGCTGGACGTGGTCTATTCGGTCGAATATTATCCAATAATGAATGCTGGGTCTCAAAATGGGTGATGGTGTTGCGAATAGTACGCTCAGTAGGCCGATTGTGTTGACCATAAGTTGAGCGAAGTTCCTCACAGAACGTGAATTTTCATAATAAAGTTGAACAATTTGTAAACGTTGTTCACGCGTAAGTCTTTCCATTATGAAATGCCAAACAATACTAAACAAAAATAACATGACAGCATGACACGACTCACACGTGATCTGTCAAAAAAGGCTATTGAAAAAAGTATCTCTACTTGGATCACCCGTTATCAGCTATATTCCTGCGTTCTTTGAGGGAATTCAAGAAAATGAGTTTAAGGAGGTTTATAAAGGAGGCAAGATAAGTGGGTAGACTTCGAAGAGAAAATCGATATCGAATCAATATTTTCAATTCCGGACACCATGATTGACTGGCATTTTTTCCCCCTAAGAAAAAATATCCTTCCGATACCTACCATATAGGGCCGGGCTGATTTATTTATTGCACAAAAAGGTTTGGATCCTATAAAGGGGATTTCCGAGCATTTTCCGGCACGTTCATCGGATTTTTTTCATTCCTTTCAAGTCCCTCATGTCCGGGAACCCACCATTTTATAATTTTTTTTTGACACTTAACAGTGCAATACTGATTTGGAGTCAATGATGGGTGAGCTAAGGGCATTTATAGCAGCTTGACTGTCCGAAAATATATGGATGTTATCGGCTTCGATTTCTGATGATATGGATATCTGCTGAAATACACTGGGACTTTTTCCCATATGTATTGATACATTTTTATTTGGTCCATGAATACCGGCTCCTACCCCAGAGACCATGATGGCCATGGCAGTCCTCAAATAAAGTGCTCCCGTAAGAAAACAAGAATTTCAACGAAAGGGCTCCAAAAGTCCGAAAATAAATATTGAAAAACGCTCCACCAGTCGGAAACATTAATTCATTTATTTTTCACTTTCTCTTAATTTTTTTAGTGAGATTACAATCATTACTCGCAATAAAATATTACAAAGCATGGCGCTCCAGCCGTCGAAAATCTTGGAATCCAAAAAAAAACAATTCAGCAATTCATAGGTTATGTTGCAATAAGAGGAATTAAAGTGGAAGCTTCTATTAAGCTTTTATTATTCAGCTGTTAAAGTTGAATTAAAGATTTTTCAGAGCCCTTAGAGATAGGTAGTTGGAACTAACGGAAGATTCATAGCATTTTCTGGGCAACTATATATATGCCCAAAAAAGTCTGTCTAGGTCTGTCAGCCTGTCCGTGCCGAAGCCTTCACGGTTAAATTTGTTGTCGAATTTAGAGTCCTTGGGGTAATCTATCACACAAAAAACATCACTTATAGAAAATTTGGTTTGCCTTACAAGTCAGCCATAAAAAGTAGTTCTTAAAAATAATACCAAGTTCATAGTTTCCCTAGAAGTCGCTATGTTATGAAAGAACTTAATTACCTAATCAAAATGTTACAAACTTATTTTTTAATAAAGGGTCCGCCATCTAACGTTTTTTTTTTTCAACTAGTGCTTATTTCGCGAATGGTAACACTTAGCTTATGTCTGATTTGACAAATAATTAGTTTTATCCTTCCGCTGACTGAATATGGTTGTGTATACGCTTGAACAACGCTGGGAAATATTGCGACATACAGAAGATGCCGATTTTGCCAAAAAAATCATCTTTTCAGATGAAGCTCATTTTGATCTTGGCGGGTATGTAAACAAGCAAAATTGTCGCATTTGGGGCACAGAAAACCCGCATGCATACATTGAAAAGCCGATATACCCAAAACGAGTCACTGTTTGGTGCGGATTTTTGTCCAGAAGCATAATTGGGCCATTTTTCTTCGAAAATGAGCAAGGAGTGGCCGTTACAGTCAATGGCGATCGTTATCGGGCCATGTTGAACGAATTTTTGTTCACAAAAATTGAAGAGGAGGATATTGGCAACATTTGGTTTCAACAGGACGGCGCTACGTACCACACAGCCGAAGCTACACTCGATGTTTTGCGCTACACTTCTTGTTTTTGAAGATCGCATTATCAGCCGCAGAGCTGATGTCGTTTGGCAACCGCGGAGCTGCGATTTGACACCGTTGGACTATTATGTGTGGGGTGCCGTAAAAGATAAGTGTTACGCCGACATGCCAGAGACAATTGACGCTTTAAAGGACAATATTCGTGAAGCCATTGGTGAAATACAGCTGCACACAATCGATAATGTGCTTAAAAATTGGACCGATCGTGTAGGCTACTGCATGGCCAGCGGAGGCAGCCATTTGAATGAAATTATTTTCCATTATTAACCGGAAGGATTGTACTTTCAAATAAAAAAAGAAATTTGAGAAAATATTGAGTTATTTTTTTTTATAGCATTTTAAAAAAAAAAAGGAGTTATTTGGCGGAACCTTTACTATAATTTATGTATGGCGTGGCGACCGTTGGCTTGTGTCCCAACAAGTTCGGAAACTATGATGTTTTTCTTTTGTTAGATGGCAAAGTTAGAACTGGAGGGTGGGGGGGCTTAATTCATAAATTCCTTGAATTCTGATTTGCAGTCATTTGCTGCGAATTAAGGATCTTTGAAACACAAGTTACAGTTCACATTCATTCATATAGTTATTGCATAGCTAAAGTTTCCCGAAAATAAATTTTATGTTGCAAAATTTTATTTTACCGTTTCGTATATTTGGAGATTTCATAAATAACATAAAGTCAAACCTAAGTCATGATATTAAAATGAGAACCGGCAACATGTACCTACTCAAAGTAGTGTAAGGTCCTTTCACACTATACATTTTGCCAGAACCTTTTGCAGCAAGTATATGATATGTTAGCTTTGTTCTGAAATCGTAATATTCTTAAAACGGCTTCCACTATTCCCCAGATGTCCTTAAAATTTAAACGTAAGCTTTTAGATACATGTGGGTACATATTACATTATGGGCGTACGAAAATATACATTATTTTTGTTTGTTTAATATGATACAACATGAAAAAAGGTATCGTAAATCAAGTAAATGTCATGATGACATTACCACTTTCTCTCTCCCTCTCTCTGACCCCAGCTGAGTAAAATGGCAGAAAGTAAATAGTAATCCCATCAACCTGTCATTCTTAGACGTCGCACTTACAAGAAAAAAACTCCCTTAATATACACTTAGTACTTTAATATACGCCTCCATTATTAACACACCACAACTAGAGGCAAAGTTGAATACATTTTTCAAAGTACCTAACTTACGCTACGAGTCGAGTACGAGTTGTATGATTTATGATTTCTATCTTTCTTTTACAGCACAACGCATTATCTGTATTCAATATGGTTTCTAGGGAAATGTGAAAAGTTCTACCTAAGGCACACGTATTCGGTTAAAAAAAAATAAAAAAACAAAAGAAGTTAGTTTCAAAGTCTTAGAAACAATAGCAAGTCAAATATGAAATAATTATTATGTATGGTTAGAGAGGGATAATATGTCATTATCGCATCATTTATAAATGAACCGTATTCTTTAAAAGGGCTATAAATCAAGGAAAATGTGAAATAATAGTATTTAGCATTTTTCGTGAATATTTCCAAAATCATTGCAAATTTAGGGAAAAGCCTTTATAAATATTTGTTTCTTAAATTTCCTAGTCTGTCTTTCAAGAACTCGAAAACTGTTCAACAGGTCTTGGTCCATTTATGTTGAAGAGAGAAGCGAGAAGGGGTAAAGGGGGAGGAGTTACATAGAAGGCGATAATAGGCTAGCTTTCGAACTACTCGTCCGATTTTAGGAATACTTTCAACGTTGTAATGGTGACACCCTCCGGATTAGTAGAGGTTACTAAGGATGTTATCATAAGCGACTGAAGTAGCGGGAATAGTCCAGTTTTCTATAAATTCCACAAAGTGTAAATCGCGAAATGCCAGGCGGCCAAGTGCTCCGTCATCCGCGTTGGCTTGGTTCGGAAACAGGGGATCGCTATCTTCTGTCGTCTCGAACCTGGGACTGGGATTTAATGATCATTTAGTGTCCATAAGTCAACGTGCAACTTGAATTTCATTGGTCTTTTTCAGGAGTTATTTTTTTTAAATTTGGTCTATTGTCGATATGCCAGGCCGGAGGCCATACTGACGTGTTAGTGTATTGCAAAAGAGCTTGAGTGATTCACACCGTCCATTGGGATTGAGCTGGACTCCATGGAGTCATCGGGAATGGACCGATACTTGGTCGATTATTTAGTGCATACACCCTACCTACGAGGCATCAATGCTAGCTAACTAAATTCAGTGACTAGGTTTCCATCACAATTTCGAGAAGCCTGCGTTCCGGGCTTTAAGCAAGCCGCTTGTTTTTTTTTTGTTACAAATCCTTTTCCTTGAGTTAGAAGACTACGAATGCCCCTTTCTTTCTATGTAGTTTTTTCTTCGATATGATAGTATGTTTGGTTCTAAGTCTTTGAACTTTGATTTTCACCGTATTACACGAGCTGCTGCTACAGAATGTCTATTTGGCGGAAGCCGTTATCTGTTGTCATGTCGTGGCTGCGACTAATATGCCAAAGATGTTTTCCTTTCCGACTTGAAGTTCCCTAGTGGAATTTTGACATCATACCCTGGACAGGTTCTGTAGGCTGCGTGCAGAAGGTTAACACAGTACTTTTTGATTGGGCGCCTAGTTGAAACGGTAGGGGCATGTGCACATATTAAGCTTATATTGTAAAGCGTGGCTTTGATGTGGCTTATAGCCTGGCGAAAGCTTATCCCGGGCCGCGGTAATATCTGCCTTATACCGACAGATTCTATTATTTTTCCTGGTCGTGATCTCTGGGGATATATTTCCGGCTGGCTTCAAAAATATGGATGAGTTGTCAGTGGCTCACAACGAGAATCAGACCCATCCGCCAACAGTTTCTTTCTGTTCAGCATTCTCGTGGTAATCACCGGGGGCGTTCCAAGACGCCCTGTGGAAGGAACTATCCGACGCAGGAAACGGGGATCTTCAATTCGATGGCACTGGTTGGGAAGGCGGACGCAAGGTTGTAGCTTGTGGAAACAAGCTCTCCGTTGAATTTCTCAGACGCTTTGTTTTGGGAGTGTGCGAGGCATGGGAGTCCTGCTGGACGTCACCGCCGTATTAATACAAGAGCTCTGGATCAATAAGAACATCGAGATCCAGGGACTCCGGCTAAAAAGTTACACGATATTTTACAAGGCAGAAGGTAAAATCAGGACTTGTATCCTTATTTAAAACCAAATAAAGGCATTTCTTTTGAATAATTTTAGCCTAAAAGGGCTCAACCAAAGTGCTGGAATAGGGAAATAGGTTCAAAGAAGAAGTCTGTCATCAATTATGCTGAAAACCCTAGAGCGTTTATTGGATATTCATATTGGGGCAAAATGCAACAATGGTTTTTTGACCCAGTCAGAACATACATACATGAAGGGCAAAACTGATGAAACCGTCCTACACGAGGTGGTGGGAAAAATAGAAAATAGTTTACACTGTCTGCGATGGCGGCCTTTCTTGACCCTTCTATTTTATGCGAACGCAAATATTGAACAGGGCATTACAAGCTGGGTTTGCAACATGCTCGCAAGTAGGAAAATAAACTGTTCCAATAATCAAAGTTCAGTCAGAGCGTCGGTAACCAGAGGAACCCACCAGGGTTAAGTCATATCACCACTCCTGTGGGTGCTGGTAATAAATAACCTTCTCAAAAGCTTAGGACAATGGGTATTAGTGTCACGGCATATGCGTGGTCATAATAGTGCAAGGCAACTTTTTAAACACCTTAAGTGAGGTTATGGAGGTCGCTTTGAAGACGATCAGTAAGTGGGCAATTGATGGGCTTACCAAGTTAAGATTAGTGTCCAATATTATGCCAGTCAACACCCAACCAGTTTAAAAAAAAATGGATTAGCAGGCCTAAAAATTCGTTAGACTTTTTAAAATTTCCACCTTAAAGTCTGTCCTGTTTGCTCCATTGTGGAACTGGGACGCTATGATGCCAGTTCTGGTACATGATTTCTTAAGCCTGAAAATGTGCACCAGACGTTCTTTTTTATGTCAAAGGTCACCATCAAAAGGTCCATTTCACATTTTTCTCGTCACATTAACAGTTTTCATCCACTTCAAGAGAAATCCAATTCCAAGACCAATTAAACACAATAAAAAAAAATGAACGAACAAAAGTAAAGTATACGCACAATTTCCTTAAATAGGTTCGGCCATCGTAATCTTCGCTACTTAATGTCTATGGCTCGGGGCAGCCTTTTTTATGTTTGCCTTAAATATTATTCCCTTTAATTGCCCGGAGTGGGATATCATTTTAAATTGCCCGCTTTGCTGAATCCCAAATAAATAAAATTTTATGTACCTAAATATATGACTCACATATACTACAATGGCACATGTATTATAGGCATCAGGGATATAGGCATGCACCAAATGTACATAATGTATGTGTACATGTAGCCAGTTTGGCGAGTACTGTGTCTGGGTCATAATACCCATACGAGTAATAAAGTTGTTACTTTGCCTGTAACTGAAACGTTTATAGGCAATTTCATTTTGGATTATCAGCCATCGTACCTTCAGTTTATATGGGATGCATTATCTGTACTTATTTGAATGTCTGTTTGTTACGATTGTAAACTTGCGTTTACGGCAGACGCGTGCAAGCAAATCAATACAATTACAATGCATTCGTAAAGAGTACGTACGTTTTTTAATATTCTTGAATTCGGCGCATTTATATATCAAAGTGCCAATATTAGTCTTTCAATGTTGCAGTTCCAGAAGATGCATGGAATCGATTGTGTAAGCGAAGACTAACGAGCGCCAATCGATCAATATATATTTGGGGAGTGTTTTTTTTTTTTTGTTGAAAACACATCGTTTTCATGAAAAGTCGATTCGGAAAAACCATTTGCAGTCGTCTCACAAAATTAATTTTTCTGTTGACAGCACTGAAAAACTATTTTAATGGTGCTACGACCAGTCGACATGTAAAATGCTAAATGTCGTTTATTAAGCTGCTATTTGCTGGTTACCGAAATTGTTTATCGTGATGTGAAATTAGTCGAATTAGTCATGGTTGTGCTTTGATGCGTTGACGTGTAATTTACGGATTATGCGATTTTCTCCTTTTGCTGTCAATGTGCACTACATCCGTGGAATTTCGATGTTAACAAAACCTTTTGCGGGAAAAAGAGAAAAGCGGATTTTTTTTTTATTTTTGGGAACTTCAAAAAGCTCAAAATTTCGTCCGGGTTTCGTATCACTGCCTCTCTTTCGTCCTTGGTAGGAAATTTGTTTGACATTGCACTTTTGAAGGGGTTCATATGGTCCTTCCTACAATTTTGTCGAAATGGGTTTTTTGACGCGGAAGCTTCTGTCAATTGCCTCTAATACTTTTTGTACATTGTTCAACATGGCGAACCGTATGAGAGTATCGGACGAACAACTGATGTGTAGAGCCTCGAATGCTTTTCCAGAATCAACCAATAACATACGTAAATCCTTTAAGGGTTTGAGGATCTTCTTATACTTTGGGTTGCGGCTGTGGTTGGTCATCAGATAGCCTTATTATTTGTCGCAATTGGCCGTCTAATAATTTTCTTGCACTTATAGGGCATTGGAGGCAATCCATCTCTTGAGTTTGGAAATAATAATTTACTATGTCTTCTATCTTCTTTTAAAATTCAGATGGGATCTTGTCCGGATCAATCGGTTTTCGCTTTTTAGAGTATTTGAACGCTTTTGCAAATAATTTATACACATACATATACATTTTCAGACCCCCTTCGCTGTTAATCCGGCTTCATTTTCACAAAATAAATTTGAACTATTCGTGATGAATTGCCTAACCTCAAAACAACCGAGATCTGTCAAATCGGCTGACACAGAAAACAGTCTTACATTTAAAGTAAAAAAATCCTGGCTTCTCCAACCATTGTGTGTGCTAAGATATATTTTTTGACACGAATGGAGGAACCTACAGTTTAGTATTGTAGGGGAAGCCGGGGCATAACAGGCACCCGGGGCCATTGGCTCCCGCTATATTTCTCTATTAAGTAAGGCGAGAACTCTGAATTAATTAGTCAATTAGGGGAAAACCCTTTTTGACACTAATGGAGGAACCTACAGTTAGTATTGTAATTTGGTATTGTAGGGGAAGCCGGGGCATAACAGGCACCCGGGGCCATGCTATATTTCTCTATTTAGTAAGGTGAGAACTCTGAATTAATTAGTCAATTAGGGGAAAACCCTTTTTGACACTAATGGAGGAACCTACAGTTTAGTATTGTAATTTGGTATTGTAGGGGAAGCCGGGGCATAACAGGCACCTGTGGCAAAATGGGCTCCCGCTATATTTCTCTATTAAGTAAGGTGAGAACTCTGAAAGTAGGCTGTCTGCTTTAATGTATCGGTGGCAATTAGGGGAAAACCCTTTTTTGAACAAAAGTGGCATGTGTATTGTGTTTTGGCTTAGAAAAGCTTTTTCATTGAGCTGAAGTTATTCTGAAGCAAAATTAAGTGTTTATTTTGAAACTAAGGCCAATTTGGAACATAATTTCATGTTTTAGATGGTTCGCAATTATGTGAGAAAACCTAACCGGCAAGCATGGAGCGTAAACAATATGCGACGAGCTGTTGAAGACGTCAAACCAAAAACAAAATGAGCTGTAAGGCAACTGCCCTCGAACTACTTTACAGAGATTCATAAAAAAATCAAATCAAAACACCAACCTTCCACTTGTTATAACAAAAGTGGGAAATTTTTGCCATGTGAAACCACGAACATGCCAAATGAGAAGGCCCTTTATTTGACGCATATTCGCAACCAGAAGTATGAAACTGGGCTTATCAACACCCACCGATCCATTGATGTTATCTGAAAACCCTATTTCCTATCCCCAAAGCCATAACGATGCGCCAACATCTTCAACTTCTTTCCAAAAGTTGTTTCCATCTCATATTTTACCAGTTCCCAAAAAGTCTACCAGAGCAAAAAAAAATTCTAAGCTCTGAGGAAAGCCGCGGGTTAAAGGTGAATCCAACAATTCCATCCCCTCCTATAAAAAAGAAAAAAAGGCACACTTGTGTTGGGAAGGATGATTTTGACGATGAATCCAGCCACATTTGCTAGTGTTGTAACCGAGTTTACCCCAGCGCTCCAGCACCGGGACACAATGGGCAAACTCAATCATTTATTTAAATCCATAACACATGCTGAATTATTAATATTTATTTATCTTTCTTTTGTTTAATAATGTATTAATAAAACCTTTTTCTAATAAAATTATTTTGGAGATAAAAAACTCGTTTATGAAGTTTTTATTTAAAAAAATCCTTAAGAGGCCCATTATGCCCCGGTTTCCCCTAATTAATAAAAATCTCTCAAACAGTAGTTATATTTCTAAACTTGGAAAGTTTTCCAAATTGAATTTTTGCAGATTTATCCATAAAATACATGTCTGTAGAGCTTTAATTTTCACTATTATTACTATTTGTGATGTCGAACAAGCGAACAAGGCGTTAAAATCATTAAAACTTGCTACAAAAGAGATTCAAATGGAGCCGAGCCACTTTTAGCGCACTACGCGATGATTATGGTCGTCATAATCTACCGACTGAATTGTGAAGAAATTTGAAGAGAGTGGAATCGTTACTGATGTCGTCAGGCCTGTGCATCATCGTACACCTGACTATGGCGTATTTTGCATTTGGACTTGCATCTCCATCCTTATAAAGTTCAACAAGACGGGGCAACAAGCCACACAAATCGACCAATTATGTCTTTATTGCGTCAGAAGTTTCATAGTCGCGTAATTTCACGTTTTGGCGACTTCAATTGACCACCAAGATCATGCGATTTGACAACGTTAAATTTTTTTTTCTGTGGGCCTATGCAAAAGACCGCGAATAATCCCAAACGCTCGCCCAAAATGTGCGAAAAAGTTGTCAACAATTACCTAAAAAATCGCATTCCCGAGGCGGCCATTTGAATGATATGGCAAAGTCCAAATTTTGTTATAAAATTAAACTTGCATCAAAAATGTATCGCGGTGTGTGTTTTATTTAGCTTTCATTTTGCAGCTAGCTCAACGCTCCCAGATTGGGACTTATCTCCCCCAGTACTCGGGCGCGTAGAACACTCCATGGGACAAATCCACTTCCGCACCCGTACTGTGGCAAGAGTACTTCAGGATCTCAACATTCACAAATCCGCTGGCCCAGATGGTATTTCCCCTATAGTTCTGAAGAGGTGTTCTTCCACGCTGGCAAAACCACTGCGTAAGCTTTTCTATCTGTCCTATTCTTCAGGGCTTTTTCCGAGAAGATGGAAAAGAGCATTTGTCCAGCCCGTCCCCAAAAAAGGCGAATCTTCCTCTCCCTCCTCTTACCGACCAATTGCACTTACGTCCCTTCTTTCCAAGGACATGGACACGCTGATAAACCGTCAGCTTATGAAATATCTCGAATCCCGAAAACTTCTTAATGACCGGCAGTACGGTTTTCGCAGCAACAGGTCCACTGGTGATTTGATGACATATCTAACCGAAAAGTGGAACCAATCTATTCCCCATGGTGGTGAAAGCAAGGTCGTTGCGCTTGATATTTCAAAGGCATTTGACAGAGTTTGGCATCCAGCTCTCTTGTCGAAAAAGTGTGCATTTGAGATTGATGGATTAGAAATTACCTTTCGGACCGTTCAATACAAGTTGTTTTGGACGGTTTCAAGTCTGCAACTCACCGAATAAATGCTGGTATCCCTCAAGGCTCTGTTTTGTCTCCGACTCTCTTCCTCATTTTTATCAATGACCTCCTGTCTGTCACTTCTAATCCAATCCATTCCTTTGCTGATGACAGTACCCTCAGCTTTACATATTCGTTTCCTGGGCAACGCCCCTCATCTTCGGGCATTGAACTGGAATGGCAACGTATATTTAACTCATTAAATTCCGATCTTGACAGCATACTCAAATGGGGTAAAACCAACAGAGTGGAATTTAATGCTTCCAAAACGCAATGCTGTCTGCTGTCATTGAAGCGTAACCCTAATTCTCTGCCATTATCCATGGATGGCACTTGCATCGCTGAAACCGAACGACTTTCCATTCTCGGTATGTGTGTTAATGACAACCTTTGTTGGAATGTCCACATATTTGATGTCACCAAGAACGCTGCGAAATGTCTAGGCTTCCTTAAGCGATGCAAGAAATATTTCACCCCTTCGGATCTGGCTAGAATCTACAAGGCGTTTATTCGCCCAAAACTTGAGTACAACGCTCATATCTGGTCCGGTGCACCAATTACATATTTGAAGCTACTTGACAGGATCCAAAAACGTGCGGTAAAACTTATTGTCGATCGAGACATTGCGAAATCACTTGACTCTCTTAGTCATCGTCGTAATGTCTCCTGCCTGTCATTGTTTTATCGGTATTTCCACAATATAGCCAGTTGCATTCCACCCCTACAGCAATTCAACCGCAATACTCGCCATGCTAGGAATGCACATCAGTTTACCTTTAAGCCTGTTTTCGGACGTACTGTAAAATATAAAGATTCCTTTCTCAACCGTACAATACGAATGTGGAATGCTCTACCACGCTCTGTTTTTCCTTTGCATTACAATTTACAAACATTTAAAACCAACGTGCATCGGTTTCTCCCTTTCTCTAATCCTTCATTTCCCTAATGCCCGGCACTGTGTCACTTCATTATAAGGGTATCCAAAGTCCCTTTAGTTTAAGTTTTGACGATTATTGAGTGACGTGAAGCAAATATTGAATCGTCGAAACGCTATCGTCTGGCGATAATCGACATACGGAATGAGCACCAAGTTCAATTTCACATAAAATGGACTTGTGTCGTTTTGACCAAACACCAAAGATTTGTTTCCCTAGATTGTGTATTATTTTGAAACAATTGCACATTATAGGGTATAATGCAGTTGCAATCATGCACTGAAGGTACATTGAACGATTTCAAAACACAAATAAAGAAGCTGAAATATAAATCGATATGATACCTTGTCATTGAATAAGTCACAATGCAAAAGACAGACGCCAGCAGACATCCGCAACATTATGATGTTTATCATATCATGTATAGGGAGATATATATATACGTATTTCTGATACATACAACATATCAGTTCACTAGCTGAATAACCGTGTTTCACTACGGAAATAACTTTTTGATTGAAATAGCGGAAGAGTTTAAAATGGTTTTTGAATGGCAATTCACATTTCTTTTCATTGTGAAGTGTTTCTGAGTTTCAAGTAATTCCAACGTAGAAATGTTTCATTCTCTCTTAAAAGGCCGAAAAATTGCTAAAACATGTAACTAATTCTAAAATGGTTTTATTTAGAATCTGCAGCATAGCGTTATTGCCTTGCTTTCGGAGAAACATTCTTTTTTTATCTTCGACTTTTGCCGTAACAAAGTCTCGGTAGATATCACTGTTTCGGATCTACGTTTACAATTCACCTTACCAAATTGTGTAAGGTTGTATGTCCGTACTACCAAATCGCGAAAATTTCGAACTCAAACTGAGTATGAGGGATGATAATACGAGAAGTCCAAAAAAGTGGGTCCGAAAATGCCGTCCGTCGGTCTGTCCGGGCTCCGTATGGCGAAACGGTTCGACGGATTTGCTTCAAAGTTCGTATATAAGGTTTTTCGGGCTACATCTCGGGGCATGTTTTTATATTCTGCTTTATCGTTTGAAATAACGGTACCCGCCATTCAATTTCTTTTGCGTAAATCACTTATCACTCATTTTCTCGAAAATGGTTCCGAGGATTTTGGTCATTTTTTGAACTATGGATACTTGGGATGGGAACAAAAAAACTGCATACTTAGTTTTTGGAACAAAAATCGAGGGAACTCAAAAAAAATTTACTGTTCTTTTTATACTATACAAATTTGCATACTTAGATTTTTGAAATATTTTTTTTCTAAATTTTTTTTCATAAAAAGATTTTCTTAAATTTTATTGTTTTGTGAACAAATATGTTAAAATTCTCGAATGTGCAAAATTACTTCAAAATCGTAGGTGCCGTTTGTGAAAAAATTAAATTTTTCAAAACCTAAAAAGTGATTAAAATAAATTTGTCACCATTCATTTTCGACTAATTTTTCGATTCGAAAACGCATCTCATGTACCGAGAAAGTTTCGTATGACGCAGTCGTGCACTTTATTTTGTATGCGAATCTAGTTTCGAATCTAAGGTAATTCCCAAATATGTAGCTTTATTTGCGTAGGGAATTTGTACAGATTCAATGAAAATAGGTAGATTTTCTTTCATTAAGGACAATACGCCAAGTACTTGTCCACTAAGAAACGATGTCGATAGCCCGCTGGAACTTATTCGTTGCTGATTCTAACTTATTATCTCAAATAATTGCCTTAGAAAGGTCAATGTTAGGTTATGTTTCAATTCCGTATGTCTTACTTTATGCATTTTTGTATTGTCATTGGTTATTCGATGAACCTGGTCGATTGTAGAGTTCTTAATTCTGAACCCGATTTGTTGATTAGGTATTAACAGGCGTTCTTCGATAATCGGATGTAATCGACTTAATAGAATGTTTCAATATTCTTTTGACATAATTGGTAAAAGCTATATTGGTCTGTACGATTTTTTGACATATGGGAATTTTCTTGTTTTTGGAACCATTATGACCTCAGCTACTTTCTGTAGTCCTGGAATAATTAGTGTTTTTCTAGGCAACTCTTAAAGGACCTACCCCGTAATCAAATCGTATCAAGGATCTTTGTTTAATTTCAGACACACTTTTAGCATCAAAATTGCCAGGTATCCCTTCTAAAGGCGTGTCTTTAATAAGCTCTTGATAGTCTAAGGGTGCTGTATTGTATTTGGAGTGGCATCATCCAAGGTTGATAAGCACTTAGACCTAACGGTCCAATGTACTCCAACCATCGGAATCCGAGGAACTTAACCTCCCACTGGTTTTGGCGAAGCGAAGGAAGTCGGCTAATTCGATTTTATTCAAATCGTCTTCGTACAGGAAGTTGTTGCCGAGAGGAGCCAGTCTGGTTCTGGCAAAAGCGGGGCAGTCACAGATGAAGTGAGACGTTGTTTCATCATCTTCCAGATAGCATTCGCATATCCCAGAGTTTCTAACTCTAATCCATTTCGATGCTCGTTGAGAGGACTGAAACCAGAAACAAGGCCAATTAGAGCTTTTAATTCACATCTTCTCAGTCTAAGCAGATATTTCGATCTACTCTGTTTGGAATTGTCAGCTAACAGTTTCGAATGACAGTACTCGGTGTGTTGTAGACGTAAGCACTAAGTAATTTCATTTTTGTGAACAGATGAGCAGCACCCTAAGGTTGGTTGTAGGCCGACAAACGAGCCTTCTCTAGAAAAGCCATTCAAATACACTTTTAATATTAAAATTGTCAGGTATTCCGGCTAAAACTGTACCTTAATAACTAGCTCTTGACCGTCTTACGGTGCTGTATAGATTATTTAATAAATTCGGTGATTTTTCGAGGATATTTTATTTCGCTTTTTTGATTTTGTTATCTTTTTGTAAGGAGTATTAAACTAGGCTGAGCCTTGTATGACTTCAAATGGTGTTCGAAGAGATACGTTAAAATCGATTTTATTTTCGCAGTCTTTTCTAAAGGAGTCCCAGTATAGCTTTATATTTATAAGGATATGTCCCTTAAAAAAACCTGTACTGTTTCGATTGTAGATTTTCCCACTGGTTTTGGAAGTAAAGCGCTCTTAAAAAAATCGCATGTATCTTGTTATACAGGTTGCCCGCCGGTAAGGTATACTACTTTGTTTTGCCGCCATTTTGGTAAACATTTGTCTTGACAGTTCATATTTGGCAGCCGTGAAGTAGACACGTGGCAAATTTATTATGGAAAAATATTTGATAAACTAATCGTTAAAACATTTTATCAAAACAATCATCGATTACTGTGACTCAAAACGTGCCAACAAAACGCACTATTTATCGTGTAGTGAATGATTTCGAAGAAAAATGGTGTCTGTAGGTGATAGGCCCAAGCATGGACCACAAAGTACTGCAAGATCGGCTAAAAACATTCCTGCTGCTCAAGGAAGTGTTCAAAACAATCCATCAACCTCAATTCGACGCGGTGCTCAGAAGCTTGGTCTTCAAAGAATAACTTTGGCGACAATTTTGCACAAGGATTTGCATTTGTTTCCATTTAAGATTCAGTTGACACAAGAGCTTCTTCCACAAGACCATTTACGCCGCCGTACATATGCCAATAGGATATTACAGCTAGCCCATGACAACCCCGATTTAAATGAAAAAATCATAATGGGTGACGAGGCACATTTTCATTTGAATGGATATGTGAATAAACAAATTATTCATCAGTCACCTTTGCATCCATTAAAAGTTACAGTCTGGTGTGGAATTTGGTCAGGAGCAATCATTGGACCTTACTTCTTTAAAAATGAAAACGGCGTAACGGTAACGGTAACTGTGAATGGGGAGCGATATCGTGATTATGATTGAAAAAACTTTTCAACACCACAACTTCATGCTTTGGGCTTAATTAACATGTGGTATCAACAAGACGGCGCCACAACGCATACAGCCAGGATTACAATGGAATTACTGTGAGACCTCTGTGCACAACAAGTTATTGAAAGAAATGGTGATGTTGATTGGCCTCCACGGTCGCCGGATTTGACTGCTCCGGACTTCTTTTCATGGGGATATCTGAAAAGCAAGGTTTATGCAAACAAACCAGCAACGCTTGAGCAACTCAAACAAAATATTCGTGCTGAAATTAATGAATTACCGCGTGAAATGTGTGAGAATGTAATGAAAAATGTGCTCAAAAGGGCTCGCATTTGTGAGACTAACAGAGGCAGACATTCACCTGATGTTATATTTTATACATAATTGCCAACATTAAATAAAACATTGATCAATATAAGATCCATTCTCTTTCATTCAATCAAAAATTATAAGCAAACAAAGTATAGGGTCCGCCAAATAACTAATTTTTTTGAAAATGCTATAAAAAAAACTACTGAATATTTTCTCAAATTTCTTTTTTTATTTGAAAGTACAATCCTTCCGGTTAATAATGGAAAATAATTTCATTCAAATGGCTGCCTCGGCTGGCCATGCAGTAGCCTACACGATCGGTCCAATTTTTAAGCACATTATCGATTGTGTGCAGCTGTATTTCACCAATGGCTTCACGAATATTGTCCTTTAAAGGGTCAATTGTCTCTGGCATGTCGACGTAGCACTTATCTTTTACGGAACCCCACAAATAATAGTCCAACGGTGACAAATCGCAGCTCCGCGGTGGCCAAACGACATCAGCTCTGCGGCTGATAATGCGATCTTCAAAAACAGGGCGCAAAACATCGAGTGTAGGTTCGGCTGTGTGGCACGTAGCGCCGTCCTGTTGAAACCAAATGTTGCCAATATCCTCCTCTTCAATTTTTGTAAACAAAAATTCGTTCAACATGGCCCGATAACGATCGCCATTGACTGTAACGGCCACTCCTTGCACATTTTCGAAGAGAAACGGCCCAATTATGCCTCTGGACCAAAATCCGCACCAAACAGTGACTCGGTTTGGGTATATCGGCTTTTCAATGTATGCGTGCGGGTTTTCTGTGCCCTAAATGCGACAATTTTGCTTGTTTACATACCCGCCAAGATCAAAATGAGCTTCATCTGAAAAGGTGATTTTTTTGGCAAAATCGGCATCTTCTCTATGTCGCTATGTCGCAATATTTCCCAGCGTTGTTTAAGCGTATACACAACCATATTCGTTCAGCGGAAGGATAAAACTAATTATCTGTCAAATCAGACATGAGCTAAGTGTTACCATTCGCGAAATAAGCACTAGTTGAAAAAAAAAACGTTAAATGGCAGACCCTATAGTATGAAAAGCAAGCAAGTATACCTTCCCGACGGACACCCGGTATTTTATAACTCCCCTCAGGAGGGTAAATGTGCAAAAAGGTTTTGCAAAAAGTAAAATAGTAAAAGTGTTCCATTTTGTTGAAAGTCAATAGCTAGTTAAGGATATACATTAAGTCATTAAGTCATTTCCATAATCAGCTATTTTTCACTCCAAAGTAAGAATGAATAGAGTTTTCTTAATACACAAAAATAGAAAAAAGTTACCTGTTCTCATTTTTAATTAAACACACTGTTTTGTTATTTTGAAGTTGGCGTGGGTATATAACTGAAATACATAAATTGTTGACATCAAAATAATGTCAATAAAGGAAATAAATTTAGCCTGAAAAGCAAAGCTACGAGTACGAATGAATTCATAAAAGAAATATATGGATACCGAAACGAAATACATATTTAATTTGCTTGGGAAAAGACAAATCCATTAAAAGTGCAAATAAAAGCTAAAATTAAATTCGTTTGACGTTAAACTTATTGGACAACGTTTAAAAATAGCTACATATGTACCTATAGGTACACGAAAATTATGACAAAATCAGCTAGGAAATAATTTGTTATTCTGTTCTTTTTCTTATTTATAGGTAAGCGATTGTCTGTCTATCGTTTAAAATATTTCTGGACTTTGTTTGAACTTTGAAAAACTGGGCGATGAAACATCTCTTAAAACAAGTCCTATAATAAAGCTGAAAATTTTACTTCTGCCGAAAGTTGGAGAATTTAAAGCGGTTGAGCGAAGACCTGTCTTCTGTCTTCTGTCTTCTGTCACTAAAGCGAAACCTCAATACTCTGCCATTATCCATGAATGGCACTTGCATCGCTGAATCCGAAAGACTTTCCATTCTTGGTATGTGTTTTAATGACAACCTTCGTTGGAATGACCACATATTCGATGTCGTCAAGAACGCTGCGAAGTGTCTAGGCTTCCCAAAGCGATGCAAGAAATATTTTCCCCTTCTGATCTGGCTTGAATCTACAAGGCGTTTATTCGCCCAAAACTTGAGTACAACGCTCATATCTGGTCCGGTGCACCAATTACATATTTGGAGCTTCTTAACAGAATTCAAAAATGCGCGATAAAACTTATTGGCGACCGAGATATTGCGAATTCGCTTGACGCTCTTAGTCATCGTCGTAATGTCTCCTGCCTATCGTTGTTCTATCGATACTACCATCACAAGTGCTCAAACGAAATAGCCAGTTGCATTCCTCCCCTTCAATACTTCAACCGTAATACTCGCCACGCGAGGAATGCTCATCAGTTCACCCTAAAGCCTATATTCGGTCGAACTGTGAAATTTAAGGATTCGTTCCTCTGCCGTACAACACGAATGTGGAATGCTCTGCCTCACTCTGTTTTTCCTGACCATTACAATTAACAAACATTTAAAATCAATGTGCATCGGTTTCTCATCCTTTCTTCTAATCCCTCACTTCCTTAACGCCCGTGCTGTGTTACTATAACATTATAAGGGTGCTAACAATCCCTTTTGCAGGTGCAAATTATAAAAAAAAAAACAAATCTCTAACCCAATCTACAGTGTATTATATCCCTAAGGACACTATTCATAGGCGAACTCCACTCATAACCGGACAGATTTCCCACAACTTCAAAAAACGCGTACTTTCCATAGAAAAATGTAAGTCTCCCATAAGCGGACCCCCTTATAACCGCAGAATATGTTCGCTCTTTTTTAAGAAGACACACTGCAACTGGTACACGGTTTTGTGTTGTTTTATTTTATATCTTGCGCTCCTTCCAAAAGTTTGAAAACCTTAAAAACCCACACATAAATTAGATTAGAAGCCTTTTGTTTAGTGTAAAGTTCTGTTGTCCTTCTTAATAAGTTCGCCATACAAAGTTTTTATCCATGCCCATTTGTTTTTTTAATTTTTTAAATAAATTTTTAATTTTTATAAATTTATTTTTCCAAATTTTTCGATGACATTTCCAATACATACATATACCTAATACTAATTGGGTATAACACTGTTCAACTCGGGAGGATTTTTTCCCAATTAAATTACTACTATTTTAAATATAAATCATTTACTTCAGTTTTTCATAAGCGGACACCTCTCATAAACGGACAAAATTCTTGACACCATTAGCTTCCCCTTACGAGGGAGTTTACTGCGCTTGCTTAGATATTATTGCCCATGTAGTTAGTAATAGCAACACAGTCCAGACTTATGAAAAATGTCGTAAAATCCCGTAAGCTAAATATTAACCTGCTGGCAACATTCCATCTTTACGTACCCGAATCACATATGTAAAGAATTTCTAACATATTTAGACTCTGTTAGAACGTCAGAGTATTGTCTTATAAGTCTAACAAAATTCATTTTGTTTGAGGGAAGCAAAGTTTGTGACATCGATCTTTAAAATTTATTTTCCACATGGCCAGTTGAATCTGAAACCTCTATCTATGTAGAAAATTTTTAAGAAAAGATTTTGCTTCCAAGTTAGATAATTCTACCATTAGTAGGTTTAATATTTAAAAATTTAAAAAAAAACAAAAACTGTCACTGATTCAATCAAACTCCAAACTTTTTGCTTGGAAACGGAGTTTTGAGATGATTGTTCGAATTAATCTGAGACTACTCCCAAAAGTGTATGAAAAAAAAAAAAAAAAATTGGGTGACTGATGCAATCAAACCACATGATACTCAAAACGCATTTCCCTAACCATAACCATATTTCTACTTTCTCGAAAATGGCTTTACTAACTAGATCCGTGCAGAAGCAAAGACATACTCGAGTAACTCGACATAGATGATACATTGCTTCAATTGAGACTACTTATGACGCTTTCATTAACTGAATTGAAGTCTTCTGAGATCTCCGGCGAAGTTGACTGGGAAGTAAGGGCCTCTTTTGATGACTGGGTCTTGTTTCTTCGAGTTGCAGACAGACCGACAAAATGTGGTTGACTTGCTGATGTAGCTAATACTTACGTTGCTCAGATCACTCAGATCTTAAAGGATTGATTGGTTGTAAAAATATTTCTTTCTTAATCCAGCAAGTGCGGAGCGCAGTTGCACAGAATGTGTTGTTTCCTCTTCCTCAACGACTTTTGCATAAGTCGTTCGGCAAAGCTTTTTAAAACTACACGGTTATTCCCATTCTCATAGCATTCCTGCCTAACACCCAGTGGCCTATTATTGCTTCCAAGCAATGTAGGTACATCTAAAGAGGAAGAAATCCAACGATTCATAGAGCTTTTGTAGTTGAGCTATTAAAGTTCTAATAGAAATCTTTATATATGCTTTGAAGATAAAAGATAGTCTAAATCTAAAGAGCCCGTAGCAAAATTTAAACCTGACATTGCATATTTTCTCGGTAACCTTGTTCTGATCGACAATTCGATTAACTTACTTACTTTACTTAACGGGCTTCCGACCCGTGAAGAGTCCCTGCCTGAGATACGGCAACCTTCCATCCTCTGCGATCCCGGGCACGCTGCTCCCAGTTGCCCAGACCAAGCGCTCTGACATCCATGATGGCTTGGACTTTAAAACAGAGGTTCGGCCTTCCTTGTCGTCTCGAATCGGGGGGCTGGGATTCGAAGATCCTCTTTGCTGGAGCGTTGTTGTCGACGAGTTTTGACTTTTCGGACTACATCCACATCTTGGTACAGCTCATAGAGTTTGCGGTTGTATCTTCTCCTCCATTCGCCCTCCTCGCACACAGGACCAAATATCCGTCGAAGGATTTTTCTTTCAAAGGATTCCAGTATTTACTCTCCTTTCCTGCTTTTCATCCAGCACTCGGCGCCATATAGCAGAACTGGCAGGATAAGGGTTCTGTAGAGCATGCACTTTGTCCTTCGAGTCAGGAGTTTTGAAGCCATTTGTTTTGCTAAACCGAAGTAGCAGCGGTTTCCTAGTGTAATTCTTCGACGGATCTCCACTAAGATGTCGTTTGTGGAGTTAATGTTTACCCCGAGGTAGATGAACTCCCTAACTACGTCGTAGTTGCCGCTATCAACAGTGACATTTTTTCCTAGTCGGTGGACAGATGATTGTTTGTTTGCTGATAGCATATATTTAGTCTTGTCCTCATTCACTTCAAGGCCAACTAGTTTCGCCTGTTCTTCAATAGCCGTGAAAGCCTCTATCACGTGACGTGAAATATTGCGAAACGAAATGGCAACAGTACCTTCGTGACCCGCTATGCGGGATTAAGGGATTTCAACCCTCTTTCTGCAGACGGCAGGTACCGCTCACGGAACTTCGTTGCTCCGCCCGGGGTATGTGCCTTTTGTTCAGGCAGGTGCCTATGGCAACTGTACCTGAGTCGACCGCTACGCGGGATTAAGGAATTTTAACCCTCTTTCCAAAGGCGGTTCGATTTTGGAATGGAAATAATGCTTAATTTTTAGAATTTGGATTTATTTCACATCAGCGAAGATTCCTTTAGGAAACTCGACGAGCAATGTTTTCTCTATAAACGACAGTTGGCCAAAGGTTACGTCAAAAATGCATGCCTTCAAATAAACAGGCCTTAATTGTTGCTTTCTGACATTCCACAAAAATTCTTCTTGTCCATGAAGAATTTTCTTTACTCACTTTATGGCTTTAAAAGCTAAGAAATGAACTACGACTTCATTGTAACGGGTGATCCAAGTAGAGATACTTTTTTCAATAGCCTTTTTTGACAGATCACGTGTGATGTTATGCTGTCATGTTATTTTTGTTTAGTATTGTTTGGCATTTCATAATGGAAAGACTTACGCGTGAACAACGTTTACAAATTGTTCAACTTTATTATGAAAATTCACGTTCTGTGAGGAATGTGTTCGTGCACTTCGCTCAACTTATGGTCAACATAATCGGCCTACTGAGCGTACTATTTTGAGACCCAGCATTCATTATTGGATAATTCGACCGAATAGACCACGTCCAGCACGCTGTGAAGAAAATATAGAGAGTCGATTCGGCGCCGTTCGCAGCAACTCGGACCGACGTATGGAACGACTTGGCGCATTTTACGTCAAGATCTTAAATTGAAAGCGTACAAAATACAGCTTGTGCAACAACTGAAGCCGCTCGACCTTCCCAAGCGACATCGCTTCGCTCTATGGGCTCTTGAAAAGTTCCAAGAAGATCCGACGTTTTCGAGGCAAATTTTGTTTAGCGATGAGGCCCATTTCTGGCTCAATGGGTATGTAAACAAACAAAATTGCCGCATTTGGGACGAAGAGCAACCTGAAGAGATTGAAGAACTGCCACTTCATCCAGAAAAAACAACGGTTTGGTGTGGTTTGTGGGCCGGTGGAATATATATTTCTTTAAAAATTATGCCGGTGCGAACTTAACCGTCAATGGCGACCGTTATCGTGCCATGATAACCGACTATTTGATGCCTGAAATTGAAGCTCGTGATCTCGGCGACATTTGGTTTCAGCAAGACGGCGCCACTTCCCACACATCGCATCAATCAATGGACTTATTGAGAGAACATTTCGGTGAGCACATAATTTCACGTTTTGGGCCGGTCGATTGGCCACCAAGATCGTGTGATATCACACCGTTAAACTTTTTCCTGTGGGGATATGTAAAGTCAAAAGCTTATGCCGACAAACCCGCTTCGATTCAGGCCTTGGAGGAAAACATCACGCGTGTCATTCGCCAGTTACCAGTCGAAATGCTCGAACGAGTGATCGAAAATTGCACTCAACGGATGGACCATCTGCGACGTAGCAACGGCCAACGAATGTTCTTTCAAATGATAATAAACATTCTCCATTAAATTTGAATTTTCTGTGTTTTTTTCTTTAAAAAAGTACGGAACCTCGAAATGGATCACCCTTTATTATGATAATCGATATGACATACAAAATAACTCGCATCTGAGAAGAAGAATCAATCAGATTGCCGTCCTCATTAGGCATAAATACTTTATATTGACGAAAGGTATTACACAAAGCTGCTATCAATTTTCTTCACTCAACTCAAATCCGCTTAGTTATCCTGTTTTACAACATTAAAATCATTTCCAGTCCTCAACGTTCAACCTCAACTGCTCCCACACATAATAATAATGTTTATTGATTTTTCTAAAAGATTCTCTCGCGCAGAGAGGTTACGAATAGATACTTCTAAAATTCATAAAGCACTCCTTAAATAAATTTCTGTTAAGCTTCGCTGCACCTTCTCATTCAAAGTCAAATGCCTTGCTGCTCGAAGGAGAATATAAAATCCGCCCTAATGATGCAGTTGTCTTAAAAGTTAAACATTTCAAGATGAGTTAAACGCTAATCCATCTCTAGAAGGTTCTCATCTGGAAATCAAAGAAGAATACTATTTTTACGACAGCTGAAGGTTAAAGCCAAGAAAAAGTGCACATGCAGGGATGCACAGTTGCGTTGTGCTGTTCGGTCGCAAATGAACTCAAGAGGAAGCTGAACGTACATATACATAGATGTATTCCAACCAGCTGATGTAGTTTATATGAATGGAAATGAATGTTATGTTAAGGACGACTGGGCTGGGGAGGAGGAGGATTCAATTGAAGAACATTCAAGCCACTTAGCGGCAAAGAGTGCATACATACATATATGGAAAGATATTTTTATATTGCTTTCACATTCACTTCGTACTTGTACCCGTTGATGCAATCATTTATGTCATCATGCTGCTTCAAGAGCGAACTGTCATTATTTGCTTGGTTCTCGCCACTTTTCAATATGTCCACTTGAATGAGCGAATATCCTAACCATAGTCAAATTTATGCTCTGTCAACGGTTAAAGAGTTTATCTCTTCTTCTGTCCTGCACCTAACCAACCCCACATTAAATGCAAACATCCAGCCACCGGATTTAACAATGTTGATTAAGATTCATACAGCATAATGCCGATCAATCGACAAAGGCGCCACATCACATTACACAAGGAAGTAAGCTATCACAAAAAGTATGAAACACTCACAACAATACGTGAAATGGAATACGATGGAAATGACAGGACATAAAGCAGGATGTGATGTTGTGATGTTTACTACCAGCTGCCGTTTAAGTGGGCATAAGCGCAGAATGAGATTTCATTACGACCGGAACATGATACATTATGGCTCGTAGAGTGTGCGTTAACTTAAGGTAATCGCTGGAATAAAATATTTTAAATAAGGCAAGGGCTGCAGGGCACTGTGAGTAGCTATTAAGTGACCAATTATGTGCTTAATTTCTCGTTGTCAAGTCGTGCAAAATTTTATTAACAATAAATAAAAATTGTGAAATTTTGTAATAACTGCTGCAGGAAAACCGCTTAGTCTGGTAACGTTCGATTCGTAGTAGGAAAAAATGTATTCACAAGGTTTTCGCTTTGCGTCCTTTCATGTTGACCTTGACCACATCAAAACCATTTGCAACTGATCGTTTTGAACTCGTCTCTTCGAGAAGTTGCTTTAAATTTAAGTACTCCAGTCTTATGATGAGACTCCTTTATCTGAACTCAAAAATCCTCACTATGTTGAAGATGTATGCGTACTTTTTTAAGGAAGTGCAACTCCACTAACTGACAGTCATAGTAAGGCTGTGAATTCATTCGTGGTAACAAAAATTAATTAACTTTGGAAGTAGGGAACTCACCAGCTCAAGTATGCAAAACTGGGCAACCACATTGAGAGAGTGTAATATTGTGGAAGTATCGACCGGCGGCGGAAACATGGAGGACATTGCATTTGGAATATAGCAAAATTTATGCCGGAGTAGTGCAGTTACCTTTAATAACGTCTGTATAAAAAAATGTTATTTTTCAACGAGGAATCAGTGGGAATTCCTGGTATTCGAGACCTATGTCCAAGGGCGGATTGAAGTAGGGGCAAGATGGAGAATAAGAGTAGAGCGAGATACAAGTGTGTTTTCTTCAATAATACGTGGGAATTGACTGAAAGTGGAACACTTTTATGCACAGAGTAATCCACTCGAGTATTTAATCTTTTCTGGATGTCTGCGAAAGAACTTAACGTCAAAAGGCGTACGGAGGTAGGGGCAAAAGTGAGTGAGTACAATTGTTCTTCCCCAACATTCAATTCGTGGTAATTAGCCGAAAATTAACCACAATCTCCCGTTTCCGTGAAAAAATAACATAATTCCTTAACAGAGATTCAATAGAATATTTTGATGTTTTCTAGATGTTGCGGGCTTAAGAGTTTTTAACCTTTCTTTCTGCATCCAAATCAGCTTTAATTTTGGGATACAGATCCGTCTTAAATGATGATTTGATTAAGAAATATACTGACGCGTAGTTAAGTTAAATATAATTGATAATTTTTGTTAGATTAGTGTAAGTTAAGTTCAAGGATTGGAGGTAAGTAATTTTAATAATTTCCTTCATTAGTATTTTTTTTTTATACCCTATCCTAAGGGTATATTAATTTTGACACATAGTTTGTAACACCCCTTAATATTCGTCGTAGACCCATAAAAGTATATATATTTATGATCAGGACCAAATCCTAAGACTTTTTAGCAATGTCCGTCCGTCCGTCCGTCCGTCCGTATCAACTTTTGAGGCCTTTAAATTTATGCTAGGAAGCTGAAATTTAGAGCATATACCCCTTAGGGTCCCGAAATGGTAAAGTGTTAAAAGTTTTTAAATCCGCCCACTGCCACGCCCACAATTTAGAAAAAACCGTTTTAAGGCTTAAGTTAGAGAGATAGAGTATTGGAAGCTTTACAAGATATGTAGGCACTGCCCTCCTTTATAAGTCTGTCATATAAAGTTTTAGAGCATATACTCCTTAGGGTCCCGAAATGGTAAAGTGTTAAAAGTTTTATGTCTTATGTTTAAATATAAAAGTAGGACTTGATTTCAACTTGATTTCACACAAATTTGAAAAGGAAATATTTATTATATAAAAAGTAATCGCTATATGTATCGGCCCCTGTTCCACAAGTAGTCCTTTGTAGTCCCATCATAACTTCTCAACAGTTCACCCGAATTCATTCAAATAAAAAAAGAAATTAGTACTTTTTTAGTTAATCTAATGCCTGATCGAAGGCTTTTTTTTGAAAATAAACAAAATGGAGGCCTCAAACAATTTACTTTTATAATAATTTGAATTTCAGAAAAAAAAGCAACAGTTAATTGTTTTAATAAATTGAAGTTTTAAAAAACCCCCTTCGATCAGGGACTAGTTTAATATGTTTTAAAGAAGTTGTATAAATTTCGTTCAAATCCATTGAGCGGTTTTTGAATGACAGTGGTCTCCGACCTTAAGAATATAGTTTTAAGAAAAACGTGGTCTAAGTTTTACAGACTTACACTACACTCTCGAACGTCAGATTGTTTAATAACTCGAAAAGTATTCATCTGATGCTCTTAGAATTTTCAAAAAATATTTTTAAGATTTTAGAAATATAAAATATTATACTTTGAGAAAATGTAAAAAAAAAAAACGATTTGTTTTAAATTCTGTGACTGCCCATAACTTCTTAAGTAAATGGGGTTAATGGTGCTTTAGTAACCCCATAGACGTTTTTCGTGAATTGATAAGAGAAATTAAAAAAATAAAATGTACGACTGCATCATACGAAACTTTCTCGGTACATGAGACGCGTTTTTGAATCGCAAAATGAATGGTGACAAATTTATTAAAATCACTTTTTAGGTTTTGAAAAATTAGATTTTCTCAAGAACGGCACCTACGATTTTAATGTAATTTCGCTCATTGGACACATTTAACATAATTATTCAAAATACAAAATCTTTAGAGCCGTTTTTGAGAAAACGAATTTAATTTAAATTTTTAGAAAATCGTTATAAGAAAAAAACTTTAAAAAAAATTTATTTAAAAATCGAAGTACGCAAATTTATTCGACTTAATAGTACCTTTAAAAAAAACAGTAAACATTTTTGGAGTTCGCTTTTTTAGTTTTCGAGATATTGGCGGTTTTATAAATTACCGTTAATCGATTTTTTTTCCTAAAAAACTGAGTATGCAGTATTGTTGGTCCCATCCTATGTAACCTTAGTACAAAAAAAGATCAAAATCCTTGGAACTATTTTCTAGAAAAATAGTGATAAGTGTTTTTCAGCAAAAAAATTTTACGGCAGGTACCGTTATTTCAAACGATAAAGCAAAAACTGAAAAGATTCCGCACGATCTCTTTAGTATACTAATGTATACGAGAAAGTTGAAAAGAGCTGAGGTGGTGCACATTTAAAAATTTAATTACTTCAAAATCGTGCCTTGTTGTATCTTGTAGCGATGCTTTCCCAAGTCCTTAAAAAACATTTTTGTTCTTATTACTTTTCGCACTTTTTTATTTTTGTAAATCTAGTATCATTTTCTAAATTCAACTTAAGGGTGAATACAAGTAGTGGCGCTATATGGCTCTCGATTTGTAGCAAATAGTTTAGCGTGCTCAGTGGAAGCCGAAACAATTTTTTTTTCAGCAAGAATCGTAGTCCACTTCATCGAGATGTTACATTTCCTTCCCCATACCTGCAAACCGTAGCACATTACCGATCGCGTAACAGATTCAAAGGCTTTAATTTTTGCTAATATTCTGATCCTCGAATTGGACATACGATTTTTCGATTGGACATACGACAATTGACAGCTTTCTTTGCCTCGAACTGCTTAGGTGAAAAATGAAAATGTTTTTTCAGCGAAAGGTTCCAAACCTTTGGTCCACTGAGATGAAACCTTCTTTATGTCCTCGCTTTGTTACCCATTTTGCTCGTCCATGAACGAAAAATTGGAAAAATTCTTTGGAAATCGGATAACAAAATATAGAAAAGCTTGGCCACAAGCAGTAAGCCTCTCTAATTGCGGCAGATTCTTTGGCTAGATGCCTCCAGTTCACACTCCAAATTTGTTGAGGTCCTGCTCCCCTTGTGCGTGAGGCTTCCTTCACAACGTTGTCTCTCTGGATTGGATATTTTACTGGCTGCGGGCTGGAGTGTTGGTGTTCATTCGCAATAAATGCCCCGGTCATCTTAAACACCCAATGTTGAGTTTTTTTTACTAATTTCGTCTTTGAATCGGCTTTTCCACAACCCATCAACGGAAACGGTACCAACGACCAAAGATACTTCTCCGCTTTCGCAAGATTCCACGCTTTAGAGCCATAGCTCAGCACAGTGATAATAAAGTTATTATAAAGAGGATAGGATATGGAAGTCTTTTATAGAGTTTCGTTAGTTGTTCGGTCCTTCTGTCGATGTCCCTTCTTGTTGGCAGCATAGAACCAATTTTAGAGCTTCTATTTAAAAACTCCCAGAAGCGCCTCTATATGTGGTTATTTGCTGTAAAGGGGCGGCCATCTAACGTTTTTTTTCAGCTAGTGCTTATTTCGCGAATGGTAACACTTTGCTCATGTCTGATTTGACAGATAATTAGTTTTATCCTTCCGCTGAACGAATATGGTTGTGTATACGCTTGAACAACGCTGGGAAATATTGCGACATAATTGGGCCATTTTTCTTCGGCAAACTAAAGTTGAACGAATTTTTTTTTTTGGTTTGTTCAAAAAAATTGAAAAGGAGGATTGATTGGCAACATTTGGTTTCAACAGGACGGCGCTACGTGCCTTACAGCCGAAGCTACACTCGATGTTTTGCGCCCCCGTTTCAAAAAAAAAAAGTTATTTGGCGGACCCTATATTTAAATCAATAAAAATGTGGTGAGTAGCCATCTAAACTTCTTGTGTTCTCTCTAGGAGTGCGAATATTTAGTCGATTGCGGACTTACCGGGCCAAAGACCGCACTGATGGGTCCAAATTTGAATTTCTTAAAGCGATGCTTAGTCAAAATTGATACCTCTGTCGGCACAGTTCATAGGGCCTCCTTTCTTTTAAATCGGGCAAACTAGGCATAGCGACCATGTCTTGAAAAATGAGTTGGTATATATCTGTCACATTCAGCTGCTTTTAATAGTTCGGTGAGTAGACCGTCAGGCCCGGCAGACTTATTTCATTACATTTTAGATTTTGCTATCTTGACTTCATTTTGCAATTTCAAGTGGACGGGAAATTTTGTTCATTTCAAGAATTTGTGCAAAACTTCCTCCCTAATTCCTCAATAGCGAACGTCCGCTTCTTTCGTTTTCCTCAGAAGAAGCCTATGATCATCCCTTTTCTTCGGCTCGAAGATCTGACGAGTCGCTTTCTTCTCTTCGTGCGGCGTATTTCCCTGTTGTTTTTACATCTGATAATGCCATACTCGTATCTTGGCTGCAACTACTTAGGTACTGGTCCGAATCTTTCGAAGGTTTTTATGCTCTCTCCTTCCCCATGCGTGTTATACATGACCAAAATTGTAAAGCGTGGCTGAGTGCCTAGCGATCAACTGGTGTTTAAAGCCTTTCTAAGTTTTCCCGCCACTTTACCTACTCCACAATTACACTATGATTGATGTCTCTATATTGAATTTTTCGCACTCTAGTAGCCCTTTTCGATTTAAATAAAACACTGCGATAGGCACTCTTTGGACCTGTTTTGGACAACTATGTACGCATAACAAATTAAAAATTATTTCGACTGAAAGCATTTACGAAATAAGACCTTTCACAAACAATCAACCCCACAAGGCTATTTACGTCAACCTAAAAAAAAAAAAAAAAAAAAACCCAAATGCGACATTATCGAAGTCTCCTTTATTCACAGTTCGAATTTAGTTGAAAACACCCCCTCCCCCAGACCATCTACATATTACTTGGAAAATTGGAAATGTATAATATTTACAGTATTAAGCTACGCGCGTATTAAATTTATAAATGATGTGTAGGTGTATTTAGGTAGATATTATGTACGCCCGCTCTGACTCTGATGATTGAAGGAGGTATTTAAACTTTGTTCAAGTTAAGGGCAACTTTTAAAATTTATATAGAAACATGTATCTTAAAATACCATTAAATGGGCCTACTTTGATGGATGAGAAACGCTTAAATCAATTTGCATGGAATTTGCGAACTTCGCTGTACGAAACCGAAACGAAACGAAACGACTATAGGTACCTACATCGCGCTGTGTGCCCTAAGGTGCGGTTAACATCCTTAACTTGGCTGAAATAAGTTGCGACCTGTCGATCTACATCAACAGAATAAATATATATTTTTCACAGTACACACCCCATGACTTTCAATTGGCAGACTTTGTTCAATGGTTCTTTTGTTCTTTTCAAAAAAACATATTTTCCAATGCAAATCCCTTGAAATTGTCCCGAGGTAAAACTTATACCACCAACTCTCTCCAATTGAAGTTTTTTTTAGTTTGCCATGAAGCTGTGTTTCTCTCTATGCAAATGCAAATTGCTATTCAAATTAAAATCAACTTTACAAACTTTGACTGCGTGAAAAGTGCTTTTAACAATTTCCTTTTTCTTGGACGAGCTTATTCATTTTGCTTTTTGTATTTTGTATTTCGCAGTGAATTGAAGTGGTCTCAGACAGACATCCTGGGATAGAGGTCAAAGCACAAACAGAACGACAACAATCTGGGCTAATCAACTGTAAAAGGACATCATATTTGTATTATGTGTACAACTGTGACAACGACGAGGAGGACTATAACGAGAAAATGTACATCAGCGAACCGGGCCTGCTTGCACTGATGTATGTGTTACTGGATGCCTGTTCCATGCCATCGGTATGACACAAGATATGTCCTTCATGCAGACAGTAGCCGCTACCGCTGCAACCATCGTCGAAGTAGATACATTCGCCGCCCTAAATACCACCTCAACGTCGGAGTTTTCATCACTGAATTCGAGTACAACACAGAGCATCCTACTGGCAAATGTTACCAGCATTCTGCAGGATTCCGAAGAAATTGGCAGTGGCAGTGGTAGCAGTGGAATTACAAGCGATGCGGGTGTTGCTCTTCCCAATGGATCTGGCGGCGGCGGCGACGACATCGAGGAAAATTGGATCGAATTCTCCCTGATTGTAATTAAAGGATTCATCTTTTCAACTATCATAATCGCAGCGGTCCTGGGGAATGCTCTCGTCATTATATCAGTTCAACGCAATCGGAAATTAAGGTAAGTGAGAGAGAAGGATGAAGACCCCAGAAAGTTGATCCTATCTAAGGATGGTTGAGCTGACCATGCAAAAATCGATTGCCTCTGGGTGCTATCAGCAAATTTCCAATAGAAATTTCGTCATTACCGGAAGTCAGTCAAGCTATAGTAGGTATAACATTATATTTACGAATTCCATTCATGGCACAGTGAATGGCTTTAAATTCAAAGTCGCAGAGGGTACAGCTAGAGAGATAGGTAGGTGGTACCTTCTATACATATTTGGCCTTGCAGCTATAAATTGCCTTTTGTGTGTAAACTTAAAGGAGTATCAGTATGAGTATGAGCATGTGACGTTAGCTATATGGAATATGATTTAACTTTGAGTTGTCATTCTCAGCCTCAAGGCTATACATTCTGCACATTTAGTTTTTGTGGTTGTGCCCCGCACAGGCATCAATCATATTTAATTAAACTACAAAGCTATCGAATTATATTCGATGTTCGTCGTTCGTCGTTCATCGTTCGTCGTTCGGTCGGCTTTGAAGTGGGGCCAGTCTAATACAAATTGATTGAATTCTTATGGCAGTGAGGAGTCCTTGAGGTTGGCCTCAGCCTTTTAATGAGTTTAACGTTTAATTTTGAGGTATGTCACAACACGCTTGGTCACTAAATATAGCTGGGTCACCGCACCCCCGCATACACACACATCGTTATGATGACGAATTTATATAGCAACAATAATTGTATTGCAGGATATTAGTCCTTAATCAGGAAATATTATCGATTTCCGAAACCGCTTGATAGATTTCACGTGTTTCATTTATTATTATTCTTAAAGGTGAATGGGACAGGGCACACTCTTTAAATATGTGTATATCTGTATCTGTATCTGTTTAACTCTGTATTTCAATTTGTCGAATGTGCCCAAGCTGAATGAATCCCTAAAGGCATTATATTAATTCTTGTACAGCGGGTAGGTAGGTGTATAAGCCTACTACAAACCCAGCGCGCAACAAAATATTAAGGTAGCAATGTCAAACTTTTTGGTTGCTAATTACGGTAACATCCTTGGAGGATAGAAGGGTTTAATGCGATTTCCTATTAAGTTACAAAATACCTGAATCGCAGATTTGTACCCACATTTCTTTTTTATGAGAGATTTTTTTTGTTTTTTTTTTTTTTTTTGGTTTCTTTATTCCCTTTATGCCTTGTCACAGAGGATAAGCTTCAAGTCAACGGAACTGAGGTGATGGGCTGTGTGGAAATAGGACTTTGATCCACATCCGTTGAATGGACACGAAATAACTGCCCACTGGCGAGAAACACTGGTAATGGGATTTTTATCCGTTTTAAATTGAACCTATCATTTACGAAGGGTGCCATATATGTAAGGTATAGGTTGAGTTTGAGTAATGCTAGGTCAGAAATAAAACACTTGTGAGAAATCATTGATCTCATTATGTCAATTTAATGTAAAAGTTTCCTGGTAAATATAGTATTTTTCCAATGATTTCCGTCACCCGTATTTTGCTTGAATAAATATTTTTCAATGGAAATGTTGTTGAGTTGAATTTACGTTCGTTATTTGCAGCACCTACGTGCTTTTTGATGTGTGCCACAATTCTTTGGACGTGTTTGCTAGTCTCCTTGAACAATTCATTGTCGTTGTGTTACCTGCCATGTACGCGTTTCTGTATGATGTTTGGTTGATATTTTGTTAAAGGGTGCAGTGACTATGTTCTAAGTGCGTTTGGATTACTGTGCAATGAATGGCAGGTTCAACACCAGCGGTTCTTTTCACAGCTACACAGCTACACCTGACAATCATTCAGATGTATAAGCCGTAATAAGAAGATTCTCAAATTGCACAAACTGTTGTCAATTTGTATAAAAATAAAGTGCACGACTGCATCATACGAAACTTTCTCGGTACATTAAATGCGTTATTGAACCGCAAAATCACTCGAAAATGTATTTAAATAACTTTTTAGGTTTTGGAAAATTAGATTTTCTCAAAAACGGTACCTACGGTTTTGATGTAATTTCGCTCATTGGACACATTTAACATAATTATTCGAAATACAAAAAATTATCAAAATCGTTTGAGCCGTTTTTTAGAAAGCGAATTTAATTTAAATTTAAGAAAATCGTTATATGAAAAAAAAAAATTATTTCGAAAATCGAAGTATGCAAATTTCTTCATCTTTATAGTAAAAAAAAACTGTAAATTTGTTTTAAATTCCCTTTATTAGTTTTCGAGATATTGCCAGTTTTATAAATTACCGTTAATCGATTTTTTTCCAAAAACTGAGTATGCAAAATTTTTGACCTCATCCTAAACATCCTTAGTACAAAAAAAAGACCGAAATCCATGGAACCACTTTGGAGAAAAATAGTGATAAGTGATTTTCACAGAAAAATTTGTATGGCAGGTACCGTTATTTCAAAAGATAATAGAAAAAAAAAGATTCCCCGAAATGTAATCCCAAGAACCTTATATACGAACTTTGAAGCAAATCCGTCGAACCGTTTCGCCATACGACGCCCGGACAGACAGACAGAAAGACGGACGGCATTGGCGGACCCACTTTTTTGGACTTCGCTATAGTCGCAATATCATCCCTAATACTCAGTTTAAGTTAAAAATATAGATTCACTAACAGATTATTTCATGGAAGATTAATCTCAGGCCCTCGGCTTTAAGCAAAATTTTAATTAAATAATAAACAGGTATCATAAATGTGGCTAAATTTCGTTGATGCAGCATTTAATCTCCCCCTTCAATGCACGGGTGGTTGTGATTGGGTATTGACAAAATCCTATGACTTCAAATAACCCCATAAAAATGAATCCAGTGGTGGTAAATCTCAATACCCAGGGAGCCAATTCCGATCACCGAAACGAAACATGCGGTAATTGAATCATTTCACGGACTGTATGGCACGGTCTTCTTGAAAGCACATGTCGTCCCCATAAAATCTAATTAAGGCAGAAAAAACACGGTTATCACGTTGCGATATAGAGCAGATTGGTGTTTGGATGGAAAAGGTTGCATAACCAATTGATCCAGCGTTCTTGGATTTTTCAATAACTCTTTCCAATCATATTTTGCCGAATTTTGATTTTTTCTTCTTTGAAATATTATTTGACAACGAAAACGCGATGTTCTCTCGTGTAGAATTTAATTTTTCCTAACCCCAAACTGTCAGCGGCTATTTTATTTTTGTTGCCAACACTTTGCCCTACAAAAAGCGAACATTTTGGGATACTCTGAGTAATTTAGTAATTTGACGATTTTGTAGCAGATTCCTGAATATAAAACTATTTACGCCACGAAATTCCTCAAATAAATTCAACTTTAGTTAAGTATTAATTAAAAATTATCTTTTACTCGTCAACAGCTATTACTAGTATTATCTGAAACAGTTGCTGTATATTAATAGAATGACTTAGCGACCTATTGTTTCACAGGCGTTGCACCTAGATGGGGTGATTTTGGATCATCAGTGGATTGCCACAAGTCACATGTAATCCCTACGCACTTTATATAAGTCTAGGAGTCTATTATAATAAGTTGCTAAGAATAAAATTCACGCTGAATATTAGATATTTAAATTATCCATCGATCAAGCTCTTCATCTTTTGTTTACGTTTTCTGATAGTTAGGCTATTTCAGAAAAAGTTTTACTAGGTCTGGTTGGTTTAAGCTGACCTATCCGGAGATCACAATCAGCGTTAAAACGCTATTTTGAAACCTCTACTGATAAGACCTGTAAATACAAAGGTATATAAGGAGTTTAGCTAGCACTAGTGTTGGTAAGTCGTGGGAAATTTACCTTTGGGAAACGCAATGTCGACAGCAACAAAATGAGTACTTTGTTCGACTGTATTTTAACTGAATATAAGGTATATAAGGAGCTTAGCTAGCACTAGTGTTGGTAAGTCGTGGGAAATTTACCATTTTGTAGGAAACTCAATGTCGACAGCAACAAAATGAGTACTTTGTTTAACTGAAAATGCAGTCTAAGCAACTTTCAAATTAGTGTCAGGTGTTGCAACGGTATGTAGATAGTAGGATATTGAATGCCGCCGAAAAACTGATTCAGTTCAACAGATTAAAATAAAATAAAATAAATATTAGGCGTAAACGGCCCATATGGGACCCAAAACCTAGCTTCTCCAACCAATGCGTATGCGAAGATATATTTTTTCTTTTCTTTTTTTATTGTCCGAAGCTTTGAACATCGTCTGTAGCACTCAGACCAGAAACTGATCCGTTCTACTTTTAGACAGGTTCTATCTTTAGTAATTTCCTCGACTTTTCCCAAAAGCCTAGAAGGCACAACTTAGGCAGCTTAGACGTTCAGCAATCATCACGTCAGCACCTAAAGGCTAGAGAATGGTACGACCAAAGGCAGGCAATTTACAGAGGAAATACTCCGCGATATCTTGGCCTCTCCACATGCGTCGCAGACAGTTGTATCAGTTAAGCCTAGTACATTTAGGTGCTTGGAAAAAGAGTGGTGGACGTCAGAATGCCTACAAAAGTGCCTGCAGCCCGAAGAATCATGCCAATGAATATTGTGCCTATATGAGACCCAGATATCAATGGAGGCCCTAATTAGGGATACTCAACATAGGTTCAGTTCCTGAGAAAACTTCTTTGGAACCTTGACTTCGCCAGAGATCTAAATTTCCCGTGATTCCGACACCCAAACAAGACTTAAAGACTTTATTCTTCCGACTGAATTCAAAAAGTTCTTGAGTTGGAGCTCTAACTTAGCTTCGACCCCTTCTGTTTGGAATATCTTAGATCTCCGCTTGAAAGACTGATGCATATAGGCCTTATGAGAGGAAAAGCTTTACGTTGTCGTCAAAGCACCAGCACCTAAACCCTGCCAGGTTTTGGAACCGTCCGTGAAAATGCGTCATCATCAGAAGATATATCCATTAGCCATGGCTTAGGGTTTCCCCCCTGATAGCGTGTCTGCGTATCTAGACCTGGGTGTGCTAGGGAACCACTATTAATGCAACTTTAACATATCGTTATTTGGAGTTTAGTGAAATTAGAAATGATGTATTTGCATGAAAACTTATTCCACCAAACACACGACGAATATGATAGGATTGGCCAAATCATTGTCGTGTAGATCCAGAAGACTTTTCTGTGTGACAATCCCCATGTTTTGCCAAAGCCTTAGATGTCTTCGTCTTGACTTCTTTGGTTCAAAAAAAAACTTGCTATTAAGGATTACTCCAAGATATTTTGCTTCCCTAGACAGCTGAAATGTGAGCCTTTTAGTACTGGTTAAGACAAACCTTGTGAATTTCGGCCTTCTTGTAAAGAGAACAACCTCGGTTTTAAGACCAATGCCGCCCAAGCTTTCGCACAAACATTCGCTGGACCTGATCCGATAGATAAAACTGCGACATCATCGGCATAAGCGTGGTCGTAGAGACTAGAAACGTTGAGCGCGGTCAGCAGGGAAAGTATTGGAGTTTGCAACATGCATTTACCAAAAATCAAAAAAAAAAACAAAATTTATATTTTGGATAAATATAAAACGTTATTTATTTAATCCAATATTATAGTATTTAATGTTGGATTAAATAAATAATAAATAAATCTTTTGAACCCATGGTGGCACTTAACTAATCTTTTTCTCAAAATTCAATACGATTGAGGATAAGGCTTTGCCCATTAGATTATTATAATTTCCCAATATTACCTTTCTGGTTGATTTCATGGAACTGGTATCCGTTATTTGCTTGCTTCTTGGGCATATTAAATTATTCAAATTACTCAAACTGCCAGCAAACGGAATCTTAAAATACACATCAACATGAATCGTAACGGGAAGAACAGAAAAGTTTCATTTTCGCACTTGGTTAAGAAAAAAAAAAAAAACACACAAACAACAACTAAATTATTTATTCGAATTATTTATGTGGGTTGGTATATTTTTTGTAGATAAAGGTATTAATATTAATCCTCTCTAGACGTAGATTATATGGATTAGCTTCTACTTGACTGATTAGATTTGCGCGAGAAATTGATGGTGGGTTTTGAAAATAAAATGGAATTCGGTTGTTGAGACGCTAAGACAAGTTTTGTATAATTTATTTCGATTTAAAAGATGATCGCGCCAGGATATAAATCTACTTCGAAAAGGTTTTTTTATGTACACAGAAGAGTGATGAATGCATTTAGGTTGTTTTTATAAATAAACTAGTCGGGATGATTGGCTTCGATAAAATAGTAAAGACAAAATGTAAGCCTCTTAATAAAATATGGCAGCAAGGGTTGCCAGAACATCTCAAGCACTCCAAAGAATCTCTCTGAATCACCGAGAATTAAAGTGAATCAGTTATTAAAAACGAAATTCCTTAGAAAAAAACATACACTCAACTGACTTCTATTTGCTAAAAGCTTAAAACATCATATTTTAATTTTTTCAAAATGAGGACCATTTTTTATATAATATATTATAAGTTGTATATCCTAGGCTATCTTCGTTAATAATCAGACAGTGATCAAAGCTCTCGTTTTAAGCGTGACTACATCCAAGCTTATCGAGGACTGCAGGGAGACATTGACCTGGTTTGATATGTACGGATCACAGGCCCATAGCTGCGAACGCGGCTTAGCTTGGCATCCCCCCACCCAATACTATCTGTCACAGTTGGATGGACGCTTATAAAAGCGAAACGGCGGTTCATCTTCTCTGTGAGTTTCAGGCTTTAGCGAGAGCCAGATATTGTACGCTAGGCAAGCAATTCTTTGATGACCACGTGGACATAGAATTTAACAACATAATTTCTTTCCTTAATTTCACGGGCTGATCTAATTTCCCACATTCCCTTTTTCTCTCACAGATCCCGTGAGTTATGGCAACGAAACATTTTTTAAGCGCTTACTACCCCTTCCACGATCCTACCTGTTCCCTCAGCAAATGCTGATATACGGGTATACGGAGTAATGAAAGAACTGGCGCTCTAACTATATAAGGCTTCATATCTGCCTCTTTTGGCTCACAACCACCAACAGGGTTCTGTTCATCTGGTCAAAAAAGGGGAAAGACTGAGTATTTTCAGATACAGCATTCGATGCACGATCTTTCATCATACTGAATAAAGATTAAATTGACAGTTTCCTATCTGACATTTTGTTTGACAGTTGTAAGTTGGTACTTGGTAATTGGTGCACCGATGCATTTCGACATTTATATTAAGATATTTCGGCGCGTTCTTTATGACATCGAAAACATGGTCATTTTGAAACAGATTGTCGATCTACGGCATTTGGAATGGAAGCGCCTTTCGGTGATGCAAGTGCCATTCACGACTAATTCACCTCTCGCGAAAGTATGACAAAGATTCCTATGAAGCTTCACAAAAATAAATCGGAATCGGTATTTTTTTAATGAAAATGTAGGTCCCTTGCATTCGTGTCAAAAAAATACATCTTCGCACCACCATGGTTGGAGATGTTTGGCTTTAGGTGCTAGGTCCTGCATGGGTTGTTTAAGCCTAATATATTTTACTGTCTTCAGCGAAAGAATGGTCTGGATTAAATGGAACAGACAAAATATTATTTATAAAAATTAACAAGAGATTCGGCGACAAAACGAAGCCTTGGGGAACACGGACCTAAAACCATTCAAAAACATAAGCAAAGGCAACAGTCCGCTTCAAGCGAAGAGTATGTTACCCTATATCCCTCTATGCCCCAAAGAAAAAAGCATTTAAAAGATGATGGTTAGCATTTTAGTTAATTCTATGAAATTTATAAAAAAAAATTATATTTTGAAAAAACGCACCCAAAATGTAGGCGTGGTCAAAAACTTTGTATGGGCAATATATTGGAAAAAATATTGGTTAAATATCTTGTTAAACATTTTTTTTCGGTTTCTAAAGAACTTTTCGAAGAAAACATCATTTTAGTGAAAAACGCCCACAAAAAGTAGGCGTGGCAAAACAATGTATGTGACAAACTTATAAAGGAGGGCAGTGCCTACATATCTTGTGAATAATCTATCTCTTCAACTGTAGCTTTAAAGGGGTTCTTTCCAAATTGTGGGAGTGGCAGTGGGCGTATTTTTTTTTTTAAATTTTACAAACCATATCCTAGCTTGAATTTAAAGGTCTAAAAATTGCGTACGGGCGGACGGACGGACGGATATTGCTAAAAAGTCTTAGGATTTGGTCCTGATCATAAATATATATACTTTTAGGGGTCTACGATGAATATTAAGGGGTGCTACAAGCTATGTGTCAAAATAGCTTGTCGTAGCTTGAAGGAGGTTATCGTCGTTTTCAAATGCACACATTTCCCTCGCAAAATCTTGAGCCAAACTCTGTCAAATGCTTTTGAAATACCGAGTACAACGATCTTAATTTTACCGCGGTGTTGAATAGATTGGTTTCACTTTTTGATTTGATAAGTCATTTGGGTTCAACTTTGATCGACCTGAAAGGAGGAGGACACCGATTTTTTTTAAACGAAACTCGCTGCTTACAAATCCCCAAAAAACCTTTGAGTGGGTATTGAGTGAGTCATTAAGTGATTTCTTTTCCAATGTCAAAAACAAACACAGAAATATTGCAAAGTTGTAAACAATTTTTATTTGAGTTGAAAAATCGATGGTTGCCACTTATTTTTTAAGCATTTCATGTAAATGTTGACCACGACTACGATTTAAGTTGAACCAATTTTGATTCACAATTTTAATAAATTTAATGTTTTCGAGTGATTCGACGTTTCCCAATATCAAATAGTCTTAAGGCGTTAAATCACACGATTTAGCCGGCCGGAACGATCCAAAATGACAGATGAATTGCTAACTAAACTCAATTCTCAACTGGTCCATCGAGTTAAGAAAGTAAAATTAGAAAAATTAAGTCGTGTTTTTTAAAAAGAGCGCCATTTATTTTTAATTTAAAAAAAATTGCTTCGTGCTGCTTATTTCTGTGAAAACTGCCATAACGAGTGAGTTGCGAGATGATACATTTTTGACGAGTGAGTACTTTGAGTATCGACTTTTTTTAATCAGACATAATTTTACTGCCACTTTTTAGAATTTGACAATAAACGAATTTGTATACTAAAAGTACACACATACACATAGTCATTATTTTTTCCCAACAATCATATGATGTAAAGTTGCATCTAAGATTGTAACGGGTGATCCAAGTAGAGATACTTTTTACAATAGCCTTTTTTGACAGATCACGTGTGAGTCGTGTCATGCTGTCATGTTATTTTTGTTTAGTATTGTTTGGCATTTCATAATGGAAAGACTTACGCGTGAACAACGTTTACAAATTGTTTAACTTTATTATGAAAATTCACGTTCTGTGAGGAATGTGTTTCGTGCGCTTCGCTCAACTTATGGTCAACATAATCGGCCTACTGAGCGTACTATTCGCAACACCATCACCCATTTTGAGACCCAGCATTCATTATTGGATAATATTCGACCGAAAAGACCATGTCCAGCACGCTGTGAAGAAAATATAGAGAGTCGATTCGGCGCCGTTCGCAGCAACTCGGACTGACGTATGGAACGACTTGGCGCATTTTACGTCAAGATCTTAAATTGAAAGCGTACAAAATATAGCTTGTGCAACAACTGAAGCCGCTCGACCTTCCCAAGCGACATCGCTTCGCTCTATGGGCTCTTGAAAAGTTCCAAGAAGATCCGACGTTTTCGAGGCAAATTTTGTTTAGCGATGAGGCCCATTTCTGGCTCAATGGGTATGTAAACAAACAAAATTGCCGCATTTGGGACGAAGAGCAACCTGAAGAGATTGAAGAACTGCCACTTCATCCCGAAAAAACAACGGTTTGGTGTGGTTTGTGGGCCGGTGGAATATATATTTCTTTAAAAATTATGCCGGTACGAACGTAACCGTCAATGGCGACCGTTATCGTGCCATGATAACCGACTATTTGATGCCTGAAATTGAAGCTCGTGATCTCGGCGACATTTGGTTTCAGCAAGACGGCGCCACTTCCCACACATCGCATCAATCAATGGACTTATTGAGAGAACATTTCGGTGAGCACATAATTTCACGTTTTGGGCCGGTCGATTGGCCACCAAGATCGTGTGATATCACACCGTTAGACTTTTTCCTGTGGGGATATGTAAAGTCAAAAGCTAATGCCGACAAACCCGCTTCGATTCAGGCCTTGGAGGAAAACATCACGCGTGTCATTCGCCAGTTACCAGTCGAAATGCTCGAACGAGTGATCGAAAATTGGACTAAACGGATGGACCATCTGCGACGTAGCAACGGCCAACATTTGATAGACATAATCTTCAAAAAATAAATGCCAAAGAATGTTCTTTCCAATGATAATAAACATTCTCCATTAAATTTGAATTTTCTGTGTTTTTTTCTTTAAAAAAGTAGGGAACCTCGAAATGAATCACCCTTTATAATACATAAAAAGTTTTCTAATTTTGTCTTAAAACTATAATGAGATTGTTTTTAAAATCGAACCTGCTACAATTCATAAATAAATCGACCATAGTAATAACTAAATTAGCTTCCTTAGCATTGCATTTAATAATGGATTATATTTATCTCTTATAAACATAACGGAAAAATATTAACGACGACTTAGAAGGGAGTTGAGATTAATCAAAGCACATCTAGTTTCGTAGGTGGGCATATCAATTCGCCAATTTAATTGAAAAATCAGATATCTAGTGAATTTTCTTTGGAAACGCTCAATTCTTTTAGAATGAATTTCATAGTGCGGATTCAATATTATGCTACAGTACTTAACGTGAGGTCTTACTAATGATACATACAGCGATTTGAGTGTATAAGGATCTGTAAAATCCTTTGAATTTCTTTTTACGAAACCTAGCATCGAATTAGCTTTGGATACAATATAGTCCATATGGTCCTTAAAGGTTAGGCGGGTGTCAAGAATAACGCCTAAATCTTTTTTTGAGTCTACTCTGTGCAGTAAATTCGATTTTATAGAGTATCGATAGAGTACTGAAACGCTTGATCTGGAAAGAGTAAAACATTGACACTTTGAGATATTGAGTGAAAGATTGTTTAGCTGACACCAATTTACCACGGCGTTAACCTCATCTTGAAGTAGGCAACAGTCATTATCTAATTTAATAGCGCGGAATAATTTAAAGTCGTCAGCAAACAGAAGACATTGGGAATATTTATAAAAAGTAGAAACAAAAGTGGGCCTAGATGACCACCCTGTGGAACCCCTGATCAAACACTTATTAACAATGAATAATAACTATCAATCTTTACCAATTGAATGCTTTTAATAAGGTAGGACTCTAACCAACTAAGTAGATTGAAGTGCATTTTTTAACTTATTTATAAGTGTGCTATGACAAACTTTATCAAATGCTTTTGCAAAATCGGTAAATCATTCAACACAATCAAAATGTTTTACAACAAAATTGCAAAATAGTGCAAGATTAGTTGCAGTAGATTTACCTGATACGAACCGATGTTGATGTTCAGAAATCACATTTTGAATGGACAAGGTGAGTTTATTGGATACAATTTTTTCAAACAATTTTGGGATTGAAGATATTTTACATATAGGCCTATAATTGCTGACGTTCTGTTTAGGAATAGTTTCCAAATGTCTAAAAAATACCCCACAGGCAATGGATTTTTTAAAAATAGTAGAAAGAGGCAAAGAAAGCTATTTAGCACTTTTTTTTAATAGTATAGGAGCGAAACCATCAGGACCTTCACTTTTGCTATTCATAAGACTTAAAAGAGCATCCTCAAATTCAAATCTTTCTATGCTTACATCCCTGAAATCAAACAATGACTGAATATTAGAACCGATTTAAAAAAAAGAAGCAAACAAATTGCATAAAGTATCTTTGATATCAGATGACGAATCCAAGTAGTATAGGGTCCGCCATCTAACGTTTTTTTTCCCAACTAGTGCTTATTTCGCGAATGGTAATACTTAGCTCATGTCTGATTTGACAGATAATAAGTTTTATCCTTCCGCTGAACGACTATGGTTGTGTATACGCTTGAACAACGCTGGGAAATATTGCGACATTACTTTGAAAATCATGGTAATGTTGCAGAATGGGTGCGAAAATTGCGTACGGATTTTGGAAGAAGAGACGCACCGTCAGCTCCGTATGTTCGTTATCTTGTGAAAAAAGTGAAAGAAACTGGCATCCTCATCGATAAACCAAAGCGTGAAAAGCCAAAAACAGTGCGTACACCCGAGAAAATTGCTGCTGTGGCAGAAAGTGTGCGTGAAGCGCCATCAACATCAATTCACCGTCGTTCTCAACAATTGAACATTTCGGAGACATCATTGAGACGAGTTTTGTATAAAGACCTTGGTATGACGCCATACAAAGTCCAATTGGTTCAGGAGTTGAAGCCTGCGATCGACTTAGAGAAGATGCCGATTTTGCCAAAAAAGTCATCTTTTCAGATGAAGCTCATTTTGATCTTGGCGGGTATGTAAACAAGCAAACTTGTCGCATTTGGGGCACAGAAAACCCGCACGCATACATTGAAAAGCCGATATACCCAAACCGAGTCACTGTTTGGTGCGGATTTTTGTCCAGAGGCATAATTGGGCCATTTTTCTTCGAAAATGAGCAAGGAGTGGCCGTTACAGTCAATGGCGATCGTTATCGGGCCATGTTGAACGAATTTTTGTTCACAAAAATTGAAGAGGAGGATATTGGCAACATTTGGTTTCAACAGGACGGCGCTACGTGCCACACAGCCGAAGCTACACTTGATGTTTGAATTTTTGAAGATCGCATTATCAGCCGCAGAGCTGATGTCGTTTGGCAACCGCGGAGCTGCGATTTGACACCGTTGGACTATTATGTGTGGGGTGCCGTAAAAGATAAGTGTTACGCCGACATGCCAGAGACAATTGACGCTTTAAAGGACAATATTCGTGAAGCCATTGGTGAAATACAGCTGCACACAATCGATAATGTGCTTAAAAATTGGACCGATCGTGTAGGCTACTGCATGGCCAGCCGAGGCAGCCATTTGAATGAAATTATTTTCCATTATTAACCGGAAGGATTGTACTTTCAAATAAAAAAAGAAATTTGAGAAAATATTCAATAATTTTTTTTTATAGCATTTTCAAAAAAAAAAGTTATTTGACGGACCCTTTACATTAGACTAGGAAGACCATTTGTTTTCCTCTTAGAGTTAATGAACTTCCAGAAATACTTGCTGGGAAATCAAGTCCCATCCTCAGATTTTATGTACCATTTATTAACGTTTTAACGACCTTGGGAAAAAGCGACATATGTGCCTTAGGTTGGTAGGAGGAAGGAAAATAAGTAGATTTACCTAGTTCTGATAGAATAGAATATAGTTTTATAGAATAGAATAGATAGAAAAGCTTACAGAACTCCTCTTCAGAGCGAATGAGACTTTATTGTGCACATTTCTCGAGAATGGCCATCTATGTTGAAAAACCATTTGTTCCTTCCGGCATTTACTTTAATGACCAGAATAACCGTAACTATCTCAAATACGAAGAATCGTAACAAGCATAACTTCATCACAAAAAAATCATACGGTATTTAAGCAGCTCATTCGTCAATCCTCATAAATTTTAGCTTTCATTTAGCCACCAAACCAATATCAACATGAAGAAAATAATGCAAAACAATATCATAAAATTAAATAAAAACTTTAAAAGCTGAATAAAAAATATTTTACAACCATCGATCGTAAAAGGACACTCACTCCTGCGGTGGCTTATATTGCGTGCAAAGTACTCACCGAAGCAATTTCACACCTCATCCGCAGCCATAGATAGCTCATAAAAAAAGTTTCATCAAGTCCGCTCTGCTTAAAGCCAGTACAAAAAACAGTACATTCAAACATAGACAAGCAGACAATTTATGCTCTCTGCTTCCGCCAGCCATAAGCTGTTATATGTACCTACATAAAACAAAAAAAAAAAAAAAATACAACAACAACTTCATCTAATCTGTTTCCAATCAAACTCACACATGCATGCGGGTTCCTGCCCATGCCCACCTCTTTTCTATTCAACCAACGCAACATGGTTAACAACGTTGTTAACTATTCATGCTTCTTTGACTGAAGTTCTCAAACGTTGCAGGGTAATATTAATCCTCCCACCTACTTGTTTCGTTTCTGCTCCTGTGTGGGGCTTGCAAAAATTATCTCATAAGTACGGAACTTCAACATATACGATTTGTGCACGTATAGCAGAATATTACTTCTATTACCAGTTTCATTGCGTTAAGGAACTTTTTACGACTTAAACGGCTAACTGTGGCTGGTAAATTACGTGCATAGATTAGTCTAGGGTTGCGGTTGAGTTCTTGGTATGGGTAAGCGATTGGTGCTGCACAAAGGAAATGGAAAAGTTTTCATTGCCAAACTTTCTGAAATAGCTAACGAGCCATCTTATCCCATTTACATTTCGACACAAACACACACACACACACTGACTCACACAATTATACGATGATAAAATTTCTTCTTGTTCTTGTTCTTCTTGCAGGGTAATAACAAACTACTTCGTGGTGTCACTGGCCATGGCCGACATGCTGGTCGCACTGTGTGCGATGACCTTTAATGCATCCGTGGAGCTCTCCGGTGGCAAGTGGTTGTTCGGCCCGTTCATGTGTAATGTTTACAACAGCCTGGATGTGTACTTTTCCACAGCCAGCATATTGCACCTGTGCTGCATATCAGTCGACAGGTAAGTAATTCGCATCGCATCGCATTCGAATTCTGGAACATAGTTTGGGACTGACTGTCAGCACCAACAACGGAACCAGTGATTCGACATGAGTCAATTACCAGTTTGCATCTGGTCGCAATAACAAGGTGATTTTCTCTTCTCTTTGCATATGCACGTTGCGTACACCGAACAACAGATACTATGCGATAGTCCGTCCTTTGGAATACCCCCTAAACATGACCCACAAGACGGTGTGCTTTATGTTAGCCAATGTGTGGGTGCTGCCCGCATTGATCTCCTTCACCCCGATATTTCTTGGATGGTACACGACGACGGAACACCTCCAAGAAGTGTCGAAAAATCCGTACGCCTGCTCGTTTGTGGTGAACAAAGCATACGCTCTAATATCCAGCTCTGTGAGCTTCTGGATTCCTGGATTCGTAATGGTTGTCATGTATTACAGGATTTACAAGTGAGTTGTACAACAGTGAAGTGTCTGTCTGTGTGTGTGCGTGCGTGTGTGCTAATATCCAGGAAGCAACTTTCTGATTTATTTCCAGGGAAGCAGTCCGCCAGCGCAAGGCTCTGAGTCGAACAAGCTCGAACATCCTGCTGAATAGCGTTCACATGGGGCACACGCAGCACGCAATCGGAGGTCATCACATGAACTACATGCATCCGAGTGAGTGCGAGCTTAACCTAACCATGACCAGAGAGGAAACGCATAGCGCCATAAGCAATTTGGAGGTAAACATAGTATGTATGAATTTTATGCTATCTTGTTGGCTTCGTAACATAATATAGTAAATGGACGAATAATTAAGTGACGCCTGACTTATATAGTATAAATGGGAACTAGGGTCCTCAATTAGCGTAGGAGCAAGGCGGAAACTTTAAATTGGTGATAATCAGCCTGATGGCTGCAAGTGGGATGGTTGGAATATAAATTTGTCTGCCGTTGCCGGCAATGTGCCATGTTTTATGCCACATCGAAAAAGTCTTCCATCCTTTCTCCCTGCCCTTTTACGGTACATTGTTATTCGTACCTACACTGAGTTTGTACTCGCATCTGGTGCTAATTAATTTCCAGATGTTATACAGATTGAGAATGTTTTCCCATTGTTTCCGCATCCATTGATGATACGACGACGACGACGACGGAATTAGATTTGGAATTCTTCCCACTCAATGTTTTGTTACAAGGTAATCCTTCCCTTGGCAATGTGGACAAAGGTCGGAAGATGTGGATAAAAGAAGTGTTTGCTAAAGTGATGATTGGTTGGGGTTGAGCAGATAAGTAAAAGTATCTATATAGTATATAACTGCGAATTGGATATGAATTGGAAAAATTGTGTGTTTTCTTCAAGGATATAGACGAGTGCTGAGGGTAATTGCATTTCTGTGGGAATTCAACATCAGGGATGAGTGTAATTGGAAAAGTGTAGAGTTTACGTAACCATATTTCATCGTGTCGGTAGGTACCTACCTGCAACTACAGCCAACAGCGTTTCATTGCACTCCTGGGAGCATGTAATCTAAAAATAATTCCCGTTTCATCAGTTTTTAAGTGTTTGTTTAAATTTATTCCATCCCTCTGGAGTTGCATTCGGACATAAGAGTTCTATCGAATGTGTCAACAAAAATGTCCTTCTGCACATTATGCATACAATCTTCCTGGTCAACAATCGAGCTCTCATTTTGATTCTTCTTTGATAAATTGCCACAAATCAGAATTAATGTCATCTGACAGCAAGGGATAACACTACTTTCAGGGTTCAATTGACACGTTAAGCTATATACAATTTGCGCGTGTGCGCTTCTACCTATTTGACAACATTAAGACTCTTTTCGATGCGCTTGAACGATTATTTATACACGAAATCTATCAAATACTTGTCAAATCTATTTTCGATGAGTTTTGTGTTTGTCGGGTCACTTAACATGAATCCATCCATCTTTCACTTTCTAATACGACGGGTTCATCAAATAAAGCCACCACCAAATAAATCTTCGATTCGATTCGATTTTCGTTTCTTAAACCGTCACATTTTGTTCTTTCCACATGAGTTGAAAAGGTTCATGAATTGCTCATAATCGTGCAACTTGTAAGGTGTAAGTGTGTCCCTTAAATGGGTCGATATTTGACAATATTTGCATGTTAAAGTTATTTTTCGACAATTGTGTTTGAACAAACGATAAACGCATTCATGCGGCAAGTGAATTAGTATATGACAAAGAAGTGGAAAGATAAACGAATAAATTTTAAATTTTTATTTGTATTTAGAAAAAAAAAAAAAACGATTCAAGTTCAAGGTTTTCCTATCTTTAATCTGGAATTGATGTCGATTTCGACAATAAACGATTTAAATAAGAAATACAGTATTGTGCAAAACCTAAGCAACTTTTCCTACTCTCATGTAAAAAGTTGTCTCCCACTTTTAAAAATACTTCCCGGTAAACTGTAAATATATTTATTTACATATTTGCACATATTTGGACAATATTTACAAGAAGTTCTCTTTACAACGTAAATGGCAAGGGCCTATCTATCGATTACAATAAATTTGAATTTTGAATATTTGAAGCAAATTTGAGTATTTTATTCGATTTTTTAAAAGCTACCCTTTAGAAGCACAGCAAATAAGTGGACTTCTTCTATTTCTAAGGATTTCAAAATCTGCATCTCTTTGGATACGACACTGTTCGTTAACCTACTTCAGAATAAATGAACTAGTTCCACAAGTGAGCATGGTAGAGTTTAGACTGTTGAGCTGAGTGCTCTTATCCAGCTCTGATGTTTGGCTATGGGAATGTCCGGAGGTAAAACGTACAAGAGTTATGTTCCTTGAACCTTGTTGACTTTGGTTATGTCATTTTCACTGAAGTACTCTGACCAGTAACTGATCCGCTGTACCCTCAGCTGGATAATTCCTTTTACTTTAGTAATTTCGCCGATTTTTTTTTAGAAAATAAAAAAGCCAAGTCAGTGATACAGAGCTTAGAAGTTCAGTACCTGAAGCATAGTGCCGATTTCGCAGATTTTTTTTTAGAAAATAAAAAAGCCAAGTCAGTGATACAGAGCTTAGAAGTTCAGCACCTGAAGCATAGTGCCGATTTCGCAGATTTTTTTTTAGAAAATAAAAAAGCCAAGTCAGTGATACAGAGCATAGTGCCCGGTGCGATCAAAGGCAGGACAATCACAGAGGTAATGCTCAACGGTGTCTTTGCTTGTTCCAATCCACTGTCACAGACAGTTGAATCCCTAAGCCAAGTATGTTAAGGTGCTTTGCCAAAGCGTGGTGACCCCTCAGAATGTCGAACCATTTTGAACTGTTTGCAGTCCGAAAAATCGTGCCATCGAATATTGCGCCCGTCACCAATAGAGGCCCTAAACAGGCATTCTATATGGGCCTCTTCCCCCAATCCTCGATGAGCATGTTCGTCGGAGATCTCATTTTCCGTGATTCCAGTATGACCCAGAACTAGAACAAGACTGAGATAGTATAGTCTTCCGACCGAATTCAAAGAATTCTTGAGTTGGAACACAAACTTAGAAGTGGTTGAAAGATTGACTAAGGTCTTGGCTGTCGCTACATACACAAATTCTTCGACCCATTTACCTATTCTTCACAATATAATGCATAGGCATTAGAAAGGCAACGATTTTCGCTTGGAAGACCTAACTTTGTTACAATCTACGAAAGCACCAACAAGAACCATCCCTGAAAATGGGATTACAACCCACGTCTGCGCTTGATCCCACAGAAAAAACAAAGTCATCAGCAGCTTAAGCCTGCGCGTGAAGTCCGGAGACGTTGAGTGTGAGCACTATAGCACTATAGCATCGGAGACAGAACCCCTCTGTTTACATCTGCAACCCGAAAAGTTCTACCCCATGTCGTTAAGCGGAGCTGGACATGCTGTCACAAGTCGCATTGTCAAAGGCACTCTCAATATCGATAAATATGCCTGGCGCATACTCCTTTCAATCGAGCGTACTCTCGATCCGTCCAACAAGGTTTAGCAGTGCTGTCTCGCAGAAATTTCTTCGCTGACAGGAATGTTGCATATCAGAAAGTGCCTGGGCCTTCAAAGCTGTTTTGCGCACGTGCAGCTCAACCAGCCTGTGTGCTCTTTGAATAGAATTTTACTAAATCTTGCACAGTCCAAAAGAATTTCGATGAATTGGCAGATTTTCTTTCAACCGAGGCGAAGTACTGGGTCCAAATTGAATTGGAAATGGAATACTGAAGAAAGAATGAAGAAAGGACTTAATGCCTTTTATGCATGCAAAAAAACTTGGAAAACGTTCAGTCGTCCTTGGTTAAGACCAAATCCTATCTTAAGAATCTGAACAAGAAGAGATTAAGAGAGTGTGGACATTTAAGCAGCACTTACAGCAATCGGCTCCAACCTTGTAAATGCGAAGTGCGTTACAGATTGCCTCTTGCCACTCAGGGCTATACTCTGCTGGGTTCGTAAACACAGCTCTGATATGAACCCTCGACTAGAGGACGGTGAGGTGATACCGTCTTTCAACACTGCTAAGACTTTTATTGACGGCGTCACCACACGACTGGCTAAGGAACAATGGAGGAGCACTTCATAACCCGAAGTCTGTGGCCTCTTGTTGACACCAAACGATCAAAGTCCCTAGCCTCTCTTAACAGAAGTCAAGCTCGGATGCTCGGTATTAACCGGACACTGCATCATCGGAAACATGGCTAAAAAGCTAGGGCTCTTTGCAAATGACTAATGCTGAAGCTGCAGAGACGAGGCGTCAATAGAGTCCGTGAAACACCTTCTATTCCTCAAAATCACCCAAAAAAAGTTTTTAATTATAACAGTAAATAAAAAAAATAAATCAAAATCAGTTCAAAAAACAGCTGTGCAAAACCTAAGCAACTTCGAGTTTGCTAAAACAGTTCTTGTTATTACCACAAATTTAACGGCATTTTTAAAGTGCGTTTTTCCATGACGCAATGTGTAAAGTTAATTTTGCTCAATTGTGGGTAGAGATTGCGATCGGGTAGTCATTCACAGTCATTTCCAATATGGAGCGCGCTAAATATGATAAAACCTTCAAATTAAAAATAATTAACCTATATAAACAAAGTGTATCACAGTAAAAAAATTGCAAAAATAGCCGGAATTAATAAATCTATAGTTTCACGTTTGATTAAAAAATATAAAGCTACCGGTAGCTTAGAAAATAAAACAACTGTTCGGGAGGATAGGAAAATAACGAGATTAATCAAATCAAATACCTTTATTTCCTCTCGGGAAATATTGTCGACTTTGAATTTGAACGTTGACTCCAGTACGGTTCGTAGACGGGCTCTTGAAGCTGATCTTAAAAGTTATTCAGTGTTGAAGAAACCTATGCTTACGAAGAAGCATGTACAGAAAAGGTTTATTGATAAAACTGTTTTTTGAATTGAAATAATCTTTTCTGTAAAACACTTTATAGGTTGAATTTTGCTAAAAAATATATTAATTGGTCAGTCGGCAAGTGGAAAAGTGTGTTATTCAGTGATGAATGTAAATTTAACCTGTGGAACACTGATGGCATACAATACGTTAGGCGTACGTCCAAGCAAAGACTTAATCCACGCTTCTGTAAAAGTACACTGAAGCATGGGGGTGGAAGTGTTATGATATGGACATGCTTTTCTGGTTATGGTGTTGGTCCTTTTTATGAAATAGGGGGCATAATGGATCGTTTTGTTTACAAGGATATTTTGGAAAATGTGATGCTGCCGTATGCCGAATGGAATATTCTACTTTCTTGGGTATTCCAACATGACAACGACCCGAAGCATAATTCAAAAATGGTCAAGGAGTGGCTAACAGACCATCGGATTGAAGTTCTTGATTGGCCTGCACAGTCGCCGGATTTGAATCCGATTGAAAATTTATTCGGGATTCTTAAACGTCGCGTTGGAACAATACGGTGCAAAAACCAAATGCAGTTGATAAATTTATTGAAAATACAGTGGGAAAACATACCAGCAGCTATTATTTCTAATTTAATTGAGTCGATGCCTCGTAGATGTGCTGAAGTCATAAAAAATAACGGATATTATACAAAATATTAAAAGAGTTGCTTAGGTTTTGCACAGCTGTTTTTTGAACTGATTTTGATTTATTTTTTTTATTTACTGTTAATAAATGAAAATTAAAAACTTTGTTTGAGTGATTTTGAGGACACATGCAAATATGTAAATAAATATATTTACAGTTTACCGGGAATTATTTTTAAAAGTGGTAGACAACTTTTTACATGATAGTAGGAAAAGTTGCTTAGGTTTTGCACAATACTGTAGGTGTTCTGTCAGCATTGATAGAAAAAACTCAAGTACTTATTTTGGCAAAATTTTTGTTCCTTGAGAGCTGCCAGAGTCTGTAGCTGGTTCACACAAACCAGTAACTTTACATAACCCCATAGAAAGAATTCTAAGGCAGTAAAATCGGAACATATTGGACCCGGAAATCGCCTGCTTTAGAGTTTCACTGGCAGTGTTGCCAAAAAGTGACCATTATTTTGTGGTTTTTCTTTATAAATTTATAGCACACTGGGGAAGCTAAGTTAGAGGGGCTGTTTAAAACGAGGAGTTCCTGAAACCTACGTACAGAGGATCATGAACATGTACGCGCAAGCAAAAACGAAGAGTTCGCAATCAGAGTTAGTGTGCACCAAGGAAACGTCTTAAGTCATTGGGTTTTGTTAGCTGTCCTTCAAAATATCCACAAAATGATGGACCAAATAATGGAGCCATCATTAGCGAGGATCAAAGCTCCCTGCTTCCCAGAATGGGTATCTCACTTTCACTAAAAGGACAGAGTAAATGTGATTCTAGCAGATGATGCTAGAGGAACAAAGCTTGCTCGAACTGGGAGTTCCAAAAGCCGAGAAAGCCTTCACGTCAAAGAGCCCTACTCGAACAAATTGAAGCACGACAGGCTCAGTTCATATTGCCATGTTCAAAGAAGTGATCCTACGAACCTCATCAAATATCAATTTCAATCAAAGTTCCAATATGAGCGCGAAAGAGATTCAGGCCTAAAAACTCCTGCATCACACATAGGCACCAACACCGGCGTTTTATTGGCCTCAGTGAAGAAGTGATGCTAAACCTCAAATACTTTTTTAATACATCTCTCCAATTGAGGAATAAGAGCAACCTTTAAACTTGTTTTCCTGATATGACGAAAGAGTGGTGCAAAGTTGGCTTTAAAGAATCAATCGCTGTAAGCGTGCCCACATGAATGAGAAGCATTCGCATAGCCCGTTCATAGCCTGATATGTTTCTATGCCAGGAATCCAGCATAAATTCACTTAATGCTGCGAGCCAACAGCCTTGACAGCGGCGAAAAAACTAGGATCGTATTTCAATAGCAGTTATCGCCCTTATTGCAGTTCGGCTGTCAATAAATATGGTAACACCATTCCAAGGTAAGAGATGAGAATTTCATTGATTATACGCTTACCGTTTCGATGGTTAATACAGACCTCCCGCTTGAACTACACAACAATCACCAGAGAGCCTGATAGTCCTGTAAATATTTAATATATCCATTTTATATTTTATATCCATATAAATTCAAAAGTCATCCTTATAAGACTTATCCGTTTATCACGAATTCTAAAGCTGATCCTGAACAGGTGGTGGGTCTCGAGGTTAAGTTCTTGCGTTTTCTCCAGGATCTGGTGCAATGTTAAGATTTTGTCGGTCTTATATTTTCCAGGTCTGAAGCCGCATTGCTAAGAACCTATTATATCCTTTTAATACGTTCACATAAAACGCTGGGCAAGATCTTATAAGCTATGTTTTACACCCTTAAGTGGGTGCTGAGTAGGCGATTGGGCAGATGGAACAGAGATTTCAGTTGTCAAGCATACTTTTAGCCATGTTCGCCATTCATCAACTTTTTATAGTAGCCCCTTCAGATAGTTGGCATGATAGTTGACTGCGTACCTATCTACTGCAGTGTTTCCATCACCATCTAGGCAGTGCGGTTAGTGAATCCTGATGTTGATTGCTTCACTCTTCTAAAGAAGTTTCACACCTCTTTTAAGCTGAAACATCCTCGACCTCAAGTTGTTGGTGATCCTTTTTCTTACTCCTGAACCAGCGATTCACATCCTTTCTTCGCTCAAAATAGAGATAATAGAACGTTTGGAGCCACGACCTGTTTGCATCCGTTTTTGCAAGTTAGTTATTTAAAAACATGTTCTCAGGAAGGGAGAGGGAAGTCTATTCAATTACCCTCTCAAAAACTTGAATATCTTCGATAAAAGAAAGGGGGCAAATGGGCTGCCTTGTGGCACTCTAGGAAATAGCCGAGGGGATTGACCTATTTAAGCGGGATTAATGATAAGGAAATATTCACTTTACCAACACGAGCTCACGACTTTTATCAACACAGATTAAAGGCTTTCACTTAATGATCTTAATAATTTTGTTTTTGAATAATTTTGCCGCATCAGCTAAGGAAAGATTTCTTAGACGGTGACATTTCTTTTGCGTTAATCTATTTCTCTAAAACAAGATAAACTTTTCCCCAAACATACTATAATTTGGACATTTTATTTATTTTTTCTGTTTTAGGAACTTCCATCGCCGAGCGAAAATGAAAAAGAAGACTGTGATGAACTTCGGGTACCATCACCACCACAACGTCGTTTGAGCCGCAGCAGTATTGATTTGCGTGACCTGGAACAGGAACGTTTCGAAAAGGTCACTCACACAGATAGTGCACCTTCTATGATTGCGCTGCACTATCAGCAACTTGAATTGCAATATCAAAAGCAACAACAACAATCCCAAGATCAATCTCCATCGAAGGGCCAGCAACTGCTGCAGTTAAATTCTGTTATGCTGGCACCTAGCTCCGCGGATCACAGTGAAAACTTATTCAATAATAATGTTCGTGATTCGAATAAGCGAATTATGAGCGAGAAAGAAAAAGGCTTGCACTTGATCGGAGTCCAATCGAAGGACGAAATCAATGAGTTCTACACGAGCATCAAGAATCTTCGCAAGTACCAGCAAACTGTGGTGCCCATCGAAGAGGACAACCAGCAGCTGAAGCGATTCATTGAGGATAATTTTTTCTATTTCAAGCAGCAAATTGATAAATCCGCCGAGAATCCGCCTACAAACTCTGCCGTGAAACCTCCCGTCAAGTGTTCAGCTCTCAGCGAAACTGATTTTATAAAAATTAAAAGTGGCCAGGGTGAGAAAAAGTCGCCAGGCGATGTGCAGCAAATCACCCAGAAGCAACGAAAACTTTTCGCCGTCAGTGACTCGGAGTTCTTGTTCTCCTTTAACGGTAAGCCAGTGAAGAAGATATCTCTAAAAGGTGAAAAGGGTGTCCTGAAGAATCTACTCTCGAAAACAAAGCGTACAAGTGACTACCTTTCGCTTGAGAAGAAGAGCGAAAAATCAGAAGAAGAGATCAGTTGCAGTCGGACGAGCATATTTCGACGATCGCGCAACCGAAAATTGTCGCATTCTTACAACGGAGTGGGCAAAACAGCTGGACATCGGCACCGGAATCCAAGTGATACAGACGACTCGGAAGGAATGATATATCTGCCACGAATGATGAGTGAAGGCCATGAAGGCGAAAGACTAAAGCCCACATCTACGACTCCTGACATTTTGCTGGACTTGCATGTGCTCAGCCAGGAAAAAGATGCAGAACTAGCAACTCAGAATAGTGTAGAGGAGCTTATCAATTTCAGCACGGAGACGACGCCACAACGCCGCCTCCATAGTAGTAGTAGTAGTTGTAACAATAGAGATTCTTCTCCTTTAATGTCACCCCTTCATCCAGCGACACCACCACCTTCCCTGACGGCATCAATAATCGATGCGGACAATCTGTTTATTGACACCGAAACTCCTCCCACTACTTGTGATAAAACCAACCAAATCTCCGATAGCGATGACCTAGATGAAATATTTCGTTCCATCGGGTCGCCGCTCTCGGATCAGGGTGAGGTGAACTCGAGCAGTTGCATGCTCAGCAGTGATAATATACGACAGCGACTAAGTACGCTCAGCGACCAGTTGCCGCCAAACAAGTTTGTGATTTCGCCACCTACGACGCCGAATTCAGGACTAAATATACCCGAGCTTATAGAACAACCTTTGAGTCCACAAAACGTTTACTTCTTATCGCCCCTGAACGCGGGTCTCTCATCGAACACCAATCAAATGATGATCAGTGACTCATCGACGATATCACTGGATGTGGTTACCACACTGCCAGCCCAGAAGCACCATAACTCCCCGAAGCCGGAAATCATTTTGGATTCCACTCTATCGCCAACTTCAATCAAGAGCGGTGATATATCTATGGACGATAATGATTTCGCTTCACCCATGCGAAATCGACGCGCAGATGATGACTCGCGGAAACATGGATTCTACTTGGATGGCATTCAAAGTGTACGCAAACGACAGGCATCTGTGGTGACATACGACGTAAATGTGATAAACTTCACCCAGGATAATAGTGACAGTCGCAGCTACATACCAATGGGCCGGGTATCGACCAGTTCAGCAAGTGAGTTTTCAAATTGTACACCTTGAGTGTACATGAAACATATGATATTATTGAGTGAACGTTACTTAACCTGCTGTGAATATGAGGCCTCCCTAGGAGTTCAATTTTTATATTTAACTTAATACTTTTAATTTGTTTAACCCTTAGTAGTACATAAAATGAAAAACTTTAGATAACGTTAAATTTTAACGAAGAAACATTATTCGAGAGATTTTATTTGTTAGGTCCATTCGCGTACTTTTGTGCTAGGATCTATTTTGTCAAATCTCCATAATCAAGAGTACATATCTAAAGAAAAAACAACTCGAACGCTCTCGTTTGAAAAAAACTTAAAAGAAACTTTACAGCCATCCTTTCAATGATTTTATTATCCTTTATATATTTTATAAGTACGCCAAACGGACTTTGTATAACTTCTTTCAAGCAACGACGGCGAGTATTGCCGACAGACCATTTTGTTTCTCTTCCAAGCCATCCAATACCTACTCAAAAAAAATTATCGTAACACAACTAAATGAAATGCCAAACAGTTGAAAGTTGTCAAACGCGTGACTATAGGAGAGATTAGGCTTACGACTTTACGACTTAAGCGAAACAAACGTTACATTTCGGTTAAGCACATAAGAACTCCTTATTATTCTTGCACAATCTGTCAAAGTGCGACTGCCCGAACTCGTCATTGTGAATCAGACGGACTTAATACAGTTGGTGCACCTGACTGTCGAAAATTCATTGAAAGTCGTCTCATTATTAAGATTTTGGTCAGTATGAAGTTTCGTGAATGCAAGTTCAAAAAAATTTCTTTATTTTACTAAAAAACAAAACAAAATGGTTGGACAAACTTACTTACTTAACGGGCTCCCGACCCGTAAAGCGGTCTGGCATCCGCGATGGCTTGGTCTTTAAAACGGAGGTTCGGTCTTCCTTGTCGTCTCGAACCTGAGGGCTGGAATTCGAAGATCCTCTTGGCTGGTGTTGTTGTCCATTCGCTCGATGTGGCCGAGCCAATGTAATCGACGAGTTTTGACTTTTCGGACTACAACCACATCTTGGTACAGCTCATATAGTTCGCACACAAAACCAAATATCCGTCGAAGGATTTTTCTTTCAAAGGATCCCAGTATTAACTCTCCCTTCCTGCTTTTCGTCCAGCACTCGGCGCCATATAGCAGAACTGGCAGGATAAGGGTTCTGTTGAGCATGCACTTTGTCCTACGAGTCAGCAGTTTTGAAGCCATTTGTTTTGCCAAACTGAAGTAGCAGCGGTTTCCTATGGTAATTTTTCGACGGATCTGCACTAAGATGTCATTTGTGGAGTTGATGTTTACCCCGAGGTAGATGAACTCCTTAACTACCTCGAAGTTGCTGCTATCAACAGTGACATTTTGTCCTAGTCGGTGGACAGAAGATTGTTTGTTTGTTGATAGCATATATTAAGTCTTGTCCTCATTCACTCCAACTAGTTTCGCATGTTCTTCTATAGCCGCGAAAGCCTCCATCACGCTGGGATCGACCGATGATATCTATATCGTCCGCATACCCCAGCATTTGGACTGATCTGTTGAAGATAGTGCCTTCCGTGTTGACACCTGCCCTGCGCACTATCTGCTCAAGAACAAGATTGAAGAAATCACACGACAGCGCATCTCCTTGCCGAAATCCGGTGCATGTTTGAAAGAGTTCAGATGAGCTGCTGCCAAACTGCACATTGCATCGCGTGTTATCTAGTGTCATGCGACACATCTGGATCAGTTTTGACGGGATCCCGAATTCAGCCATCGCCACAAAAAGCTCCTGACGATGAATGCTGTCATATGCGGCTTTAAAGTCGATGAAGAGATGGTGTGTCTCGACTTCAAATTCGTTGGTCTTTTCCAGGATTTGCCTTAGTGTAAAGATTTGGTCTTCCGGCCCGGCAGGGAAGCTACACTGGTACGTGCCGATTAGTGTGTTGCAGAAAGGTTTGAGACGTTCACACAGTACGTTGGATAGGATCTTATATAAGACATTAAGTAGGGATATGCCTCGATAGTTCTTGCAAGACCTAGGATCGCCTTTCTTGTAGATGGGACATATGGAGCTGGTGGTCCAGTCATCGGGCATGCCCACCCACCCAAACTTGGTTGATAATTTGGTGCAACTTATTTGACCAACTTACAAATAGTGCTTGGAATTTCAGAAGTACTGTTATCTAGTCAGCCTCAATCCAGACATTCACAAATTATGTGCGATGGTATTTGTTTCGTTAAGAAATATAATGCAATTTCAATTTTATCTAACTTAAGTCGTAATACCGCGGAAAAGTTGCTAATTATGGAGACTAAAACGGGGTAACAAATAAATAAATATGTCATCGTATCTTCGCCTTGAGTAAAAGTTGGTGTGTATTGGTAGTAAAAGTACAGCCCTAGTTAAATGTACATGGCCATTTCACTTTGCCCGCACAGTTCCCGCATTTAACTTAGAAATAAGGTCCGATGTTGCGACTTTGCCATTAACCACACCAAACAGTCAATCTTTGTGGATGCATTGATGCTTGGTCGAACACTTGTGGATTATGTTGGCTCCAATAACGTTAATTTAGCTTGTTGACATATGTCCAAATCCATCTGCAAAACAAGCCGGGCCGAGTGCCATGCCGATGAAATTTCTGGGTCTTTTTCCAAACATTGCCGCTAGAGCAGCTAAATTGAGGTATTCATGATCATATCGTACTCGAAATTATTAATCTGTGGCTGCATTCCAAAACGCAGTACTTCTGCATTACTGCTTAATCAAGCGTTTCAAAATACAAACTGCTTACTTTGGTGCAATGCATACTTTTCCAAAACGCCGCATCAACTGCACAAACAAAAGCAAACAGAGCATCGTGAATGAATATGATGCATAACAAATGCAAAGCAACGCAAACGAATTTATAGCCTGGCATCAGAAAAGCAGTGTGCATTCATAATGCGCAATTTTTTTGCGCACGTTTTGCAATTCAGCCTGTATTATAATGCCAAAAAAACACATGTGCAGAAGTTCTGGTTGCAGTGAAACGCGCAGTACTGCAAGCAAGATAACAGTGGATTCTGTTATACATTTAACTAAATGTCATTCTTTAGCCTTTAGCCGATGACATTGTTGATCTAAAATGAAAATAGTTGTCAAATTAACTTCAGAATTTAAAGGTGCCAAATAGTTAAAATTTATATTATTTTGTTGTTCGTGTTTTGTTGGATTGTCGGTTTGCAGTGAATTTACAAATAGAGACAACTTGCAGTACTTCCGTTTAAATATGTGTTTTCTATTTCCACTGCAAACAAATTTCTGCACATTTGTTTTGGGCATAATATGTAAAAATGAAGTAGAATTCTTCTGGGAGATCTCTGTTCAGTTTAAGTTCGCCTCCTTGATGCCATACTTTATCAAAATAATGTGCACAAAACCGTCTTGCTGTTTCTGATGTACTTGCAGTGCAGTATAGTGTGTTTCTTTTATTCCAAATTGGTGGTTAATTATAAGATTTAATTATTCTATTATTGGCTTGAGACTTTTCAAAATCAGTTTTTCAAATAACTTTGATCATACGAATCCTTTTTACTAATTTGATTTCAGAATCAAAATTACTTCTGCCACCTTTCATTGCATCGAAATGTAAAGATTTACGTATAGCTCTATCTGGCAGCTCCTTAAGTATTTGTCCTGTTATCAAACCATAGCCCGATGCTTTTTGGCATTAATATTACTTTTAATTACACATTTTAGTTCTTGTCCACCTTAAAGTTTTTATTCGCTGCACCACCTCTTGCGAAAGTTCTGACAAACATCAAAGAGTAGGGACTGTCATGAGAATCTTCTAAATTTCCGTTTTGAATCGGTATTACACTGTAGGTCCCTTCCATTCGTGTCAAAAATATATCTTTGCACACACAATGGTTTTAGTAGATAAGTTTTAGGGTCCTATATGGTATTTATTTATTTTCTATTTAAATTTTTCATTTTTTAAACGGTTGGAAGATTTCCTACAGGTGATCTGCCTTTTTTGGGAACAACCCTCAACCTGGAGGAACAGGCCTGCCTTTGAGCCTAAGACAGTGGGCCGATATTTCCGGTGCCAGTAACTTACTTCTCACTGATGTGAGAGCTACCTTTGACCCATGAAGGGCTTATTCACCACCATCTCTTTTCCAGACCCCTGACTAGTCCGGAAAATTCCTTACTGACCTCAGCTCCAAATATGTCGAAGAATCTCACGTAAAGTATCTGCCATCATGACCTCTTCCTGAGGTGCTCATATAGACATCGTCATCTTAGACTGAGCATTACAGAGTTGCTGTTTTGTTTTTGTTCAACACTCGCGCTTATAAGTCTCACAGATCTCTTCCGGTTTGACAAGACCAGTTTCCGGTGGTTACCTCGAGGATGTAAAAAAAAACACAATTGGTATGTAGCCAGTTACATGACTGGGCATCTTCATGTTTATACCGATCAGTGACTACCCTATTCTACAACATCCAACCACGCATTTGTATGAAATAGCTCAATTTCTTCTTCTAGTTGAAATGAGTTTTTTATTGCGACTTCTAGTTACTGATATCCTCCTGTTGAATGTCTCGAGCGTCAACTATGTTTTAAGTAAACCCGGCAATAAATAATTTGACAAGCTAATCGAAATCAAGTCAAATTGATTGAAAACAGACACAAAATATAGAACTTTTAATGTTTGAAAACCCGCCGGCGTGGTAATGTTGGTAGTCCTTGCCCAGATTACCTGACTACCTAAGGATTTAAGTCTAACGTTACGCCAAACCTCTATATAAATGGTAGTTTTTTAGAGGTGTAGAACTTTGAAATGGAACAAAACAAAGGTAATTTTTTTAAATTTTACTGTATTCGAAAGATAATCTTCTGGCATTATAATTTAAACATGATTTCTGGCATATGACCGCCACGGCTGGCTCGTACGTAGTCTAATCTGGAGGTCCAATTTTCGATGACTTTTTCCAACATTTGTGACCGCATATCAGCAATAACGCTGCAATCTTGTTTAGCGCCCATTCACCGAATCTACGCCTTGCTAGGTGATACTGTGGCTTCAATTCTTGCACGAGTTGGATGTAAGCACGAAAGCCAAATTCTTTTCGCAAAATCTTCCATAAAGTGGATGGACACGTATCTAATTCCTCTACGCTACGCTCTACAGCAATGACTTCTTCTGTACGCACCTGTACGAACTCTCTGGATGCGTATTATCATTTAGATTAAACGTGGTGCGAAAACGTTCCATAGTTAATCGAATTAATTGCTCTGATGGACGATTCTGTTGACCGCAAAATGGACGCAGAGCTCGATACGTATTTCGAACACAACCATGATTTTCAAAAGAAATCTATTCATGTTGAAATGCCAAACCAAACTAAAAATAAATCACTTGACAGCTGACAAAATGGCAGCTAGATAAAATAGTGCTGCCAACATAAAGTTCTCTACCTCTAAAACTAAAACACCCTTTATAAGGTTTCGATGAAACATCTTCAGAATCTGATTTCAATGGTGAGGTTGTCGAAGCAAACGCACCTTTTAACACTTTCTACAAGTTGCACAATGCAGTTGACAGATTTTCAACTGTGTTACAAGTCAACTGCAAGTCACCTTAGGGTCAGCTTACTGATTTATTGAACGATGGTCACGCGAATTTGATGAGCATATAGGCATTGTTAAGGCCCCGACCCATAGAATCCGTTGCTGCGTGCGTCGGTTTTTTTTTTTTTTTGCCTGACAGCAAGATAGAATACACGTATACTTATGGAAGGTGACCTAAATACAATGCATTGACGTTGTCGGATGCAATTATAGCCCACCTTTCTATTTTTTCATACTTTGACAATCAGACGAAAAAACAGCATTTGTCATTGCAGTCAGCCTTGCCATATTAGCAGATTTATCGCAGCTAAATGTTCGTTTTCTATTATTTTTTTCAAACTAAAATAGAACGATATTTTTTTATTAATATGGGTAAATTTTTTGCTCATATGTTTATATTTAAACGATTTTTCCTTATTTAAAATAAAATTTGAACACTGAACGACTTAAAAAAAACATCTGGCATCACCGGTGACAGCCGATTAGACATATAAAAAACAAAATACAGCTGACAAAGTTCTGATGGATTCTATGGGACGGCAAATGCGTAAATTTTAACGCACGGCAGCGACAGATTCTATGGGTCTTTAGTTTATAGCCTACTTGCAGTGCACTTGCGACTAATTGTTTATGTTTCTATGGCTGACTGAAACGTCAAACAAAACTCAGGTAGTGTTCGGTGTGAATGCTTTAAGGAGATTTCGAAATCTTTTTGTGGAAACCTCAGATTTCAGTGCGGTGTGAATGCTTTAAGGAGATTTCGAAATCTTTTACAATTTGCCAAATGTTGCAACAAGTTCATGGTTTTTTAACGCTTTTTTTCCAAAGCTCTTCTTTTTAATGTTAATTTCTAATTAGAGTCCCATTACGTTGCTCACTTATCGAAATTCTATTTGGACTGATTCTGAGACCAATGATTTTAGCACATATTAACTTTCGCTGCTTAATAAAGTTGAAGATATTTAAGTCCTATGAAATAAAAATTACATAATAACCTAAGAGAAGCAGTATTTGCTAAACAACTCGAAACACTTTTACCCAATAATTCGGCACATTTAGGTACCTCTAAAATTTTAATCCGAAAATTTGTAGAAAATAAATTTGCAGTTAGTAGTTTTGCTGCTTTTACCATAAATAAGCTTAAAAATAATTTTGTATATCGCTTTTTTGCTATAACTATGTAAAGTAATTAGAGATAAAATTAACAAACATAAAAAATACCAACAAACAACAGCAACAACAACAAAAAAAAACTTGGCTTAATTTACTGATTTAATGGAAATTCTGTCTCTGTGTCTTTTCATCTCTCTCTCTCTCTCTCTCTTTCACTTTTTATCTGCTCCTGCTTCCTATCATTCCATACAAATCCATATTATCCTCCAAATACTAGCTCCAGGCTATCAATCGAAATCGTCCTTAAAACGACGAGGTGGCATATGCATTGTCGTAGATGGAGACGAACTAGATGAAGATGAAGACGAAGCCAATGACACGGCCATAGATAATAATTTGAATCACAATGCTCCTGCCAAAAGTAGACTTCACCACTTTGTCACTGGTAGTCAGAAAAAGCATAAAAAGAAGACAAAGGCAAAACACTTCAAAGCGAAATGCACATGCTCTTCTCGCACCTCCTCCGATGAGGTACCACCCAATGAGAATGCAAAAAAACGGAAAATGTTTTGGCATAAAAACCGCTGGCAACATAGGCGTCGGGAGCATCACCGCGCCGGATGTCAATGTGGTGCTAGTGGTGAGTGGTACACTTTTGTAGCACGCAAACAAAAACAAAAAAATACAAAACTTACTATACCCAATTCGCTGGCTTATTACATAAATAAAAAAAAAATCAATAGACTATAGCGTTTTATTTTGTTTTAATTTTTTTTTTTTTTTTGTGTTTATTTCTTTGACATATGTTTAAATAAAAAGTGCTTGCAATTCTCTTGACTGGCTATTTATTTATTTATTTTTTTTTTGGTCTTAACTATGAATTCTTTCTCATTGAACTGCAGACAATCAGACTATCATCTGCATAAAATAAAATATTCAAAAAATAAAAATAAAATAAAACTCATTCTTTGTGACATTTTGAATATCTTCACTTCGCACACATCATATTAGTTCTATAAAAAAAAACTATAATAAAATAAAAATTCTTTAACAAACACTTCGTTGGAGCATGCAACTTTAAGCTTGATTTATTTAATATATTGTTTTGCTCACTGTGACTTACTGATATAGGTTACTCGTTTAAATGTGGAATGCAAAATAATAGTGCAAAATAGTGTGGTTATGGTTTCAATTCGCAATAACTAACGCTTAAAATAAATATTTTTCTTAACTAGCTATGCTGTGAGATATTATTATATGCTTGAGGAATTAAAACTTACAAATAATTGTTGTCAATAAATAATTATTAATAAAATGTTAATAAATAGACTAAGATTTTAATTGCAAGAAACAAAAAAGGATTCTTGTCTAGATAAAATATTAAATTGTCCTATTTGCTTCTATAGAGACTTTCTTAAAGCTCTTCTTGGTAGGTATCTATAAAATGGGTGACATGAAGGTAATAAATGCATTTAAAAGATTTACTCATTAAAATCATATTCACATAGCCAATTCGTAACCCCGCCGGGTTCCGTGCAACGTGTCAGATCTTCTCCTCCTTCTTTCTTTTTTCCGACGAGGTTATGATCAGCAATGACGAATTAAAACACTCCCACTTTAACTGCTTTAGTTCTACTATGGAGAATACCGTTTCAACATCAAAAAACTTTCGACAGTCCTTACAGTTCCGGATAAATCACTGCAACCAATCAAATGCCAATTCTGTGTAATCCTGTGGATTTTATAACTGCCATTTCTCTGCCATTTTTATGGTTGGTTTATATAGCCACGTATGCAATTTTTCCACGAGATTAGAGAGAGATATTCGTTTCTCTGTCGTCAATATTATTAAAGGTCTAAGAGTAAGATTACAGATCAAGCAATGCAGTTCAGGCTGCTACCATGGAAATTAAAATTTGTCGAACATAAAACGGGTCACGCATTTTTGCTTGTTTGGTAGTAGGTTGTTAGGTTAGGTTAGGTATGTGGGTTGGTAGAGCAAGGTAGACCCTACTATACCACACTTAGGTCTTTGTGGACCCATTGTGATTCCCTTTTGTTGGGGGTTAACCGTCGGTGTTTGTTGATGGTCAGCTTGTGTCATCCTTCTTGCATTTACTCGACTCCGTCCAGCCATCCTGACGTCCTCAAGAACCTGTAAAGATTAGAAAGTGTAATATCAGAAAGTTCTCGTAAATCATGGAAGTAAAAGCTCTCAAGTGTTTTGTTTCTCAAGTGACAGAGGCTCGGGCAGTGACAGAGGAAGTGAGGTGTGTCCTCATGGACCTCTTCGTCTCCGCAACCTCTACAAATATGTGTTTTCTTAAGAAGTTATGACCCGTTAGAGACCCTACCAGCTTAGACAGCGATGGCCTGTCAAACTGTAGAAGTTTGAATGTTCGGCCTTTGTCATATGCTGGCCATAGCTTCCGAGTTACTTCACAGGCAGTTAGTGCTTTCCACCTGTTATTGGTTTTCATACTATCTTGTTTTCCACTCGTTCTCTGAGATTACATAGTGGAGCTTTGATCGACTGTAGTGCTCTATCTTTATCCATTGCGGACCCCTTTCTCGCCAGTTCATCAGCTATCTCATTGCCGGTTTTGTCACTATGTCCAGGGACCCAGCAGAGATTCGTGGAGTGCTGCGAGCAAAGAACCTTGAGCACTTCAGGACAGCGGTGAACTAGCTTCGATTTAATTTCAATAGCAGAAATTGCTTTTATAGCCGCCTGGCTATCAATGAAAATGGTAATATCATTACGTGGTATTGCCAGCAATGACACCATTCGGGCCGCTTCCGCGATTGCCAGAATCTCTGCTTGGAAGACACTACTGCTATCAGGAAGCCTGATGGAGCAGAGTATATTCAATTCCTTACAGAATATACCAGCATCGGTTCCACATTAGTACTGCTCCTTACTGGCAATAGACTTTTTATTATTGTGCATCTCACTCTTTTTACGTGATAGGCTTGTGTGGCTATATAAATCAACACGTTCCTGAAACGTTATTTGTTTGATTTTCATTTTACGACACCAGTTATCTTCAGTTGTGTCAACCCACAAACTCTGATGTACACTTGCAAGTTGGCATAAATATTTTAAAATGTTTTGCTAAGTTGGTTGAGGTAAGTGACTGTGTTTGTTCGCTCTTTATGGCACAGCCATCTTTAACAACAAATGCGCAGCTTCTATACACTCAACGCAAACCGGACTAAATATCTTACGAGGAATTTTCTTCTTTAATGCTTTATGTCTGCCATAACAGGACTGGAATTGTTAAGGGCTTTTTAAAGATGTAATACATCACCTTTCCGTCTTTCTATATCCGCTTTCGAAATAGTTCATGTTCAGAACAAAATTTTGGCCCTTCTCTCTGATGCGTCAATATTGGGTTCTTTCTATATTAGCTCCTACGTTTGATGGTGTCGTCAACGGTGAATCGATCCATATAAACACAACACTAAAGTGCGGAAGACCCTTATGTACCTACAATTCAAAACAGCTCATATAGGACTTGTTCGACCTAATTCAAATGTAAACGCCAAAGTTGATTCTATCACTAGAATTCATCCGCTGCCGCCCAGAAATAGGAGGAGGTTCCATAGTGATAGGACACTCCTCTCGTCAACGATCTTTAATGGGTTGATTACACTATCTCCAGTAGGAGTATGTGTGAGTATAGTTAACCCACCTGATCCCCTCTAGAAAAAGTTCTCACCGATAGTAAAAACTTTTGGTGGTTTTCCAAGAACATTAGGAATTCGGCCTCGGCATCTATCCCGTCACTCATTTGTAATGACATTCTAGCTGTCAGATCTTCGGATAGAGCCATTTTGCTTACTGCTCATTTTGCAGCTAGGTCAGCGCCTCCCTCTCGATCAGCCCATTTTTGTACTCGCACTGTGGCAAGAGTACTTCAAGATCTCAACTTACCCGTATCCGGTTCAGATGGTATGTCCCTTATAAATCTAAGGAGGTGTATTTCCACGCTGACAAAACCACAGCGCATCGTTATCGATCATAGGGCTCTTTCCGAGAAGATGGAAAATAGCATTTGTCTAGCCGGTCGGGCGTATACTCGGGCAGCATACTAAGTGGGGTACAATCAACAGAGTATTATTTAATGCTGCCTTCTGTCATTAACGCGAAACTCCCATACTCTGCCATTACCAATGAATGGCACTTGCATCGCTTAATTCCAAAACACTTTCCATTCTCTGTATGTGCGTTAATGAGAAACTTCGTTAGAATGGTGGTCATTCGCGTTCTTGGTGGTCATATTCGATGTCGCCAAGAACGCTGCGAATTTAAGAAATATTTCACCATTTCTCATTTATAAGACGTTTATTCGACCTAAACTTCGAATGCTCTACAACGCTCTTTAGAGACGTTTAAAACTAACGTCTATCGGTATCACCCTTTCTCCAATCCTTCAATTCCCCAATGATCGTACTGTGTCACTTCATTATACGGGTATCAATTATGACACTTGAAGGGTTGGTTGCATTTCAAGAACCACACATTATCTACCTTCAAACTGAAAACAAAATTTCACTTCTTAGTTCTTTCTTACTGAATTGATACTTTCCAAAATTATCTAAATCTAAATAGTATTAGATGCTTAGGTATTGCAAATAATTTTACAAGCATGTTTAATTAAAAAAAAAAAATTAATCAAATAAATAACTAAACGCTTAATTTCTTTTAGTTTTCCTAAAAGTTCACAATATTGTTTTACCACAATCAAAATAAATACAATCGCATCTATCCAAATATCTAACTTAAACCATTGTGATCTGAACTTACAGGCGGTTCTGTTCGACCAGGCAAAGGCTGGAGAGCAGAACATAAAGCTGCCAGAACACTGGGAATAATAATGGGAGTGTTCCTTCTTTGCTGGCTTCCATTCTTCCTATGGTAAGTAATTCTACAAATTGTTGAAGCCTCTTTTAACCCAGATTCATTTCTAGGTACGTGATTACCTCACTTTGTGGTGCAGCTTGTCCTTGTCCCGATATCGTAGTTGCAGTTCTCTTCTGGATTGGTTACTTCAACTCTACGTTGAACCCCCTTATTTATGCATACTTCAATCGAGACTTTCGAGAAGCATTTCGAAATACCTTGGAATGTGTGTTGCCGTGCATGCAGAAAAGAAATCCATATAACGCGTACTACGTATAGCATAATTCTAGGTCTAGTTGTTAAACAAAACAAAACAAAAAAAATATTTCATATTTTACATTACGGCGGGCGGGTTGACTTTCTACATAATATTAAGATCGGAATGGAAGAGGATTTATTTTACTCATTGTTTGGTTTTATTTTTATAATAAAATCCCAGCTTCCAAAGTAATATTTGATACGACATTTTTATGGCATTGTGATTGAGATGTAAAGCATTTTGTTTTTATTAAGCATGAAAGTTAGTTAGGATAGTAGTTTTGGAAGGAATGTAATTAGTTTAGAATCGGGATATTCAAAACTTAAATTTAATTATGTAGGTACATGAATGTTTTCAACTTATGAGAGTGAGAATTAGAGTAGGCTTAGACCTTTTTGCAAACCTGCTTAAACTGTGTAAAATGTTAAGTTATTATGTATATATCGTCTTGTCTGTCGAGTAAGTTATTTAGTTGAGTCTAAATTCTTTTCAAAGAGTTTTTCTACAACTAGCCAAAGAAAATTTGAATTTGAATTCCACCAACACAACTTGTCCTATTCCACAAGAACTTTTCATGCACAATACAAATATTTCAACCTTTTCCAATATGTGGGTGCGTATTTTTTTTACTTGTCAGTAACAACTAGAACTGTCAAAGTGAAGGCAAATGTCCAAATTCCGTTTTCTGTATATGTATTGAACAGTTTTAATTTTCTTCACGCAAATGCATGCGAACAGACCTGTAAGATTACGAAAAATTCCATAACTCGTTACTTGGTAAATGAGCTACAGAATAAGTTATAACAGGGCTTTCCTCTGTTTTATTTTTTTTTCAAACCTAACCTAACCTTAAAATCATGGAAATAATAGAAAAGCTATTGACATTGCTCCATTAACTTGCAGGCAATATTTCCTTCCTTAAATGTCAGAAATCTCCCTAATTGCGCATGCATTTCAATCAATCAGCGATCGTGCCGCAGAAGGCTAAAGAAACATGATGCAAGAATGATGATGAAGAAATGAAAAGTTTACAGAAAAATATTCAGATTATAATATTCAATCATAATTTGCTATGACAATGATAGGTCCACGCAAATACGGTTAACGAATAATGTGAATTGTCGCGAATAACACAAGGCTCTTGGCTTACAGTAAGGAGAAAAAAGAACTGCAAAAAGCCAAGAACAAACATCGCAGCCACCACTTTGTAACCCAGATTGAAGTGCATGATCCAAATAAAGGCTGGTACCTGAGGGAAAACATTAATTTATCGTTGTTTTTAACTTTTAACTAAGTAACGAAATGACACAAGTAACGAGATGATTAGGAAGTAACGAAGAGTAACGTTTTGCCAATGATCAAATGCTAATCTCAATTTTCAATTTACCCTAACGAAAAACTAGTCTGATACGTTCTTTTTTCTCCTACTTAAATAAAAACTGAGTTATTTCTGAGAAGTTCACAAACATCTCTAACATTGACTAACGAAACGATAATAATTAAAAATTTTGAAGTTCGCGTCGGAGACATACAATTTAAGTCGTATTACGACTATGAAACTAATTGCATCCGTCACTTCTTTATGAACTTTTCTTGTGAGGGTGAGAGTCGTAATAGAACATTTTTTGAAGAGAATTGACGAGTTGCACTTTTAAAATTGAACCCTTGAAAGATTTGCTAGTAAAAGGCGTCTAAAGAGAGTTTTCTAAATGCGAGAATTTTCGCATGAGTTGCGAGTTGTAAAGGAAGAAGCACCCGTTTGCTAATACTGCTCATAACTATTGAAGTTCCTTAAAAATGTCACTAAAGCGAAATTATTTTATGGGGAAGGAAAAGTAGGACATACAGTTTGGGAACTATGTTTTGTTATGAATTTTAAGTGAACATAATGTAACCTTGGTTTTACTTAGTAAAGATTTAAGACCTGTATCAGCAAACGGGCCTTAAAATTATAAATTAATATTAACTGTCAAACATTTTTAGTTTTTTTTCAAAAGACACTCTCTTTTACTTTTATTTTAGAGGAAAACATTTTTAAAAGAAAACCTTATAATGACCTAGCCAGACTCCTTTTTAGCACAAAATCAAAAAAAAAAAAAAAACACAGAAAAAAAAATAAATAACTGAAGAACTTAAATAATAAGTTAAAAGGTAATCCTTTATCCAAGGATTAATGGATGTGAAAATCTAGCAATATTTATTTTAAACAATTTACATAATGTTATTAGCTATGTAAGAAAACGTGTAAATATTATATACACATACCTATATACAAAATGAAACGATAAATGTTAAATGTATTGTACAATTGATGTAAATGTTAATTAAAGAAAAAATATGCAAAAAAAAATTATATATATAAATAAACCAATATCCTAGCTGAATCATACAACTTGACGATAGAAAAATAGAAAGAGAAAGAGAGAGAGAGGAAGAGGACGATGAAGAAGAATCTTTTATTTAATTATTTTCTAAGAGAAAGACATAACAAGCTTTACGACAATCTTAGAACGTGTAGACTTATTGTGAAAAAAAAAATATTTAACACTATTTGTTCAAGCGAAGATTTAAAAAAATAATAATATTAAGTGAGTGGGACTATTATTATCATCAGTTCATAATGTCGCAGACTTGTTTTTGTTGTTTTTTGTTTTTTTATGTAAAGAACACCAGCTGACTTAATTTTATATTGTATCTACATTTAACTAAAAAAAAAAATCGTTTTAGTGTGTATTTTTCAGCGAGTACAGCGAACACATTTTTAATGGAGTTATCTTTTGACGCTAATTAATATTTTATAGAAATAGTAAGTGGAGATGTGTCGGATGTTCATCTCGTAAAACATGTTTTTGAACAAAACAAATCAACAGAGTTTGTGCAAACATACAAATCATATTAAACTAGTTTAAGAAACAATAGTATTAAAACAAAAAAAAAACATAGTTCTGTAAGAAAATCATTCTTGTTAAATATTGTGGGTAATAAATTAAGAATAGCAATGACACTATATTTTTGGTTGTTTTATTTAATATCTAGCAAATTTTGATAAGAATGGCAGACAAAAGAATTACTAATAATGTGCTTCTAGAGTGCGCTGATTACGTTTTTGATTCTATTTAAACCTATCTGAAAAAGGGACTTGCTATGCTTACCCATCATTTTACTCGATTGTAAAGGGTGATCCTTTTCGAGGTTCCCTACTTTTTTAAAGAAAAAAACACAGAAAATTCAAATTTAATGGAGAATGTTTATTATCATTTGAAAGAACATTCTTTGGCATTTATTTTTTGAAGATTATGTCTATCAAATGTTGGGCGTTGCTACGTCGCAGATGGTCCATCCGTTGAGACCAATTTTCGATCACTCGTTCGAGCATTTCGACTGGTAACTGGCGAATGACACGCGTGATGTTTTCCTCCAAGGCCTGAATCGAAGCGGGTTTGTCGGCATAAGCTTTTGACTCTACATAACCCCACAGAAAAAAGTCTAACGGTGTGATATCACACGATCTTGGTGGCCAATCGACCGGCCCAAAACGTGAAATTATGTGCTCACCGAAATGTTCTCTCAATAAGTCCATTGATTGATGCGATGTGTGGGAAGTGGCGCCGTCTTGCTGAAACCAAATGTCGCCGAGATCACGAGCTTCAATTTCAGGCATCAAATAGTCGGTTATCATGGCACGATAACGGTCGCCATTGACGGTTACGTTCGCACCGGCATAATTTTTAAAGAAATATGAACCGATGATTCCACCGGCCCACAAACCACACCAAACCGTTGTTTTTTCTGGATGAAGTGGCAGTTCTTCAATCTCGTTCTTCAAAACGTCGGATCTTCTTGGAACTTTTCAAGAGCCCATAGAGCGAAGCGATGTCGCTTGGGAAGGTCGAGCGGCTTCAGTTGTTGCACAAGCTGTATTTTGTACGCTTTCAATTTAAGATATTGACGTAAAATGCGCCAAGTCGTTCCATACGTCAGTCCGAGTTGCTGCGAACGGCGCCGAATCGACTCTCTACGGTCTTCGTGTACACTCTCAGCTACGGCCGCTATATTTTTTTCACAGCGTGCTGGACGTGGTCTATTCGGTCGAATATTATCCAATAATGAATGCTGGGTCTCAAAATGGGTGATGGTGTTGCGAATAGTACGCTCAGTAACGCTCAGTAGGCCGATTATGTTGACCATAAGTTGAGCGAAGTGCACGAAACACATTCCTCACAGAACGTGAATTTTCATAATAAAGTTGAACAATTTGTAAACGTTGTTCACGCGTAAGTCTTTCCATTATGAAATGCCAAACAATACTAAACAAAAATAACATGACAGCATGACACGACTCACACGTGATCTGTCAAAAAAGGCTATTGAAAAAAGGATCTCTACTTGGATCACCCGTTAGCTAGAAAAACTTTTTACTGTCTTTAAGATAGATACACATTTGAGAAAGAATTTCTGAAATTTTCAAAGGAAAATATTCAAAACTCCGTCATTGTGACGTCATTTCCGGAGATCCCTCGGAAAAAAGGTGCGTCCGCGTTGACAGTAGAACTCGTGACAAAATCATCCGAAGTGAAAAAAAAAATTTCTTATTTTAGTTAAGACCATGAACTAGAATTTGGACGAAGGGAAATAAAATAAAGTGCACGACTGCATCATACGAAAATTTCTCGGTACATGAGATGCGTTTTTGAGTCGAAAAATGAATCGAAAATTAATGGGGACAAATTTATTTAAATCACTTTTTAGGTTTTAAAAAATTTGATTTTCTCAAAAACGGCACATACGATTTTGAAGTAATTTCGCACATTGCATACTTTTAACATAACTGTTCGAAATACAAAAAAAAATATCAAAATCGTTAGAGCCGTTTCTGAGAAAACGAATTTAATTTAAATTTAAGAAAATCGTTATGTGAAAAAAAAATTTCAAAAAATATTATTTCAAAAATCAAAGCATGCAAATTTGTTCGACTTTATTGTATAAAAAAATCAGTAAAATTTTTTGAAATTCCCTCTGTTAGTTTTCGAGATATTGCCGGTTTTAAAAATTATTTTTCCAAAACTGAATATGCAGAATTTTTCATCCCATCCCAAATATCATTAGTCCAAAAAATGACGGAAATCCTTGAAACCGCTTTCGAGAAAAATAGTGATAAGTGACTTTCACAAGAAAAATTGTACGGCAGACACCCTGCCATAAAAGAGAAAGCGAAAACTAAAAAGATGCCCTGAGATGTAACCCCAAGGACCTTATATACGAATTTTGAAGCAAATCCGTCGAACCGTTTCGCCATACGGCGCCCGGACAGACAGACAGACCGACGGACGGCATTGGCGGACCCACTTTTTTGGACTTCTCTATAGTCGTAATATCATCCCTCATACTCGGTTTGAGTTCGAAATTTCCGCACGATCGCAATAACTTTCTTTTTAGTATACTAATGTATAAGAGAAAGTTAAAAAGGGAAAATTGGATTTTTGGCAGACAAAAAAAAAATGCTAATTTTGGTAAAATTCCTCGTGCAAGTCCTCGTGAATTGTATCTCGAAAACCTGTGTAAACTTTCATTAAGATCGAAAAAAATGCGTTTAAAGTTGAGATTACCTCAAGTAAACCTAGTGATTTAATTGAGTGCGCACCTTCCCAAGGCTGTATCTCCAAAACTTTTATTCGGAATAACTTGCAAATTTAGGATAATATTCTTGAGATGTTGTAGAAATTAATAAGACAATAAACCAAAATCGATTTTTTGAAGCTGTGAAATCCTTAAATCTTAAAGTGGAGATTTTTGAGATTCATGATGGAGTATTAAGTAGGGGAAGCTGGGGCAGACCAGGCATTCGGGTACAAAACAGGCTACTTCTACACTTCTTTGTTGAGTAATGTGGAAACTGTGAAATAATCTGTCTGCCTTAATGTCTGTCTTTTTTAAATAGCAATTTCAATTTTAAATTGAATTGTCACCATTTTATATCAAAGTAAGTTCATTTATTTGTGTAAAAATCTATTTAATTTTTTTTTATATGGCATGGATAGATTTGATCATTGAAAGTAAAACTGACAGTTGAGAATCGAACACATCAGTTGAACGATTGTGTTCAGCTGTTTATTGTAATCGATTTCTATCAGTGAAATAATAAAAATCGATTGAAAGAAAAGTTTAAGTCAGAATTAAGTAATTTTGTTTGTAGAAAAATTCTATAAGTGATTAGCTTTATTTTGATACCGCTTAAAGCCAATATGGTTTGTTTAGTCGTCTTAAAATACGCCGCTTACCCGTTGACGCTAAAACATGCATGGAATAGGACCACAACTTTTTAAATCAAACGCAACCATTTTCTTAAGAAAACCGGAAGCAACATCTACAGCTTGAACTATTTGATTTAAGCGTGCCGTGGTCGCAATTTTTTTTATTGCTGGAGGTGCATCAATAAATACGGGTTTTCGTCAAAATGGATATTCAATGTTTACGAACTCCCAAAGACATCAGCTTCTTTCCAAAAGTTTTCTCCATCTTATACTGTTCCAGTTCCAGTTCAGCAAAAAAAAAGTTTCTAAGCGTCGAGGAAAGACCCCAGATTTCCCCTTTGGTATGTAAATTAAAAAAAATCCAGGATGGAAGAATTTCTGAAAGCGGGAAGGATGGGGAGTATGTATATTATGGGTATTTATACGCTCAGTCTACAGAAGGATGGGTTTCCTGTTGAGCCTGTGGTAAATCAACAAAACTATGCTGAATTATTTATTAAAATTATTTTTGGGATAAAAATCATGTTTCATTTAACCCTAGTACTGCCCATTTGATTTACATTTCTGTTAAAATATGGTTATATTTCTAGGGTTAAAAAAATCCGTAACATCCCCAAAAATCCTTATCCGTTTTTACATTTTGAAGCGTTACTGAATTGCTTCTCCAAAATGTATAATATTTGTTACTATTACTTAATTAAATATCCAATTACACCCAAAGAGTAAAGGGCCTTACAGAAAGTGTAATGAAATGCGACATTAAAATTCAATATACTAATTTGACAGCTGTCGCAAACAGATAAAAAGCTAAAACACTTATACTTTTCTTTTAATATTTCTTGTTGGCATTATATTTTTCCTTTATTCCAATGACACTAAGGGGGTAGTTCCTCTTTCCCTAAATCTAAAGTTAAACACACATTTTCAGTTTATTTCATTCGTTATGTTACGTTACGTACCCAAATACTCTATCACTTGTTGTAATCTGGTAAATGCTCGGTGAAAACGTAACTTTAATCCAATAGAGACAGGTACAATTAAATTAAAAATAAACATGGTTTGGCTGTAAATCTTCTTTTTCATCATTTTAAGGACAAATTTAAGCACGGTTTAAGAAAAAAAACATTTTCGATGGAAACACTTCAAGTTATGCATGCTTTAAAATGCCTCTAAACGCAAAAACCTTATTTATAAAACTTATGCAACGTTGCATAGAGGTTGTTAGACTTAAACGCGGTTAGATGTTGTTTAGTGCCCGCTTAAGTGAGGTTTTGCATGGAAATTGATTGAAATGGATTGAATGATGCATGTTTCTTGTTTGAAACGTGTACGAAAAATGCACAACCATTTATATTGAATTAAAAAACTTTTCTTTCGCTCCAAACGAAATTTCCCATTCGCAAAAAAATACATTCAATTTGTTTTTCTACAAACAGATGAGTTGTGTTTACAAATTCGGACAGTAATTGTAATAGATTTCGACATTTTGGTACATAATCTGACATAAGCCCTATATAACTAAAATGGATGAAAAAATGTTTTATTAATAAGGCCTTATTCAACGTAGCATAAAGGCCTCTTGAATTCTTCGACCCTATATAACTATGCAACTGTTTAGAGGTGTTTTAGTGAAATCTAATAAATAAGGCTGTTTGTCTTTAAAATCACTGCAAGTGACAAAAATTGCAAGCAAAGTTATTAATGTTATATATTACATTTACATATATGTGCAGTGTAAAGCTTAAAATTAAAAAATTAACAGCACTAGCTTTCAGGGCTCTTACGGCTGTGCAAAAAAAAAATATTTTAATAAATCGCTGACGGAATGTTCCTTAAAGTCTGCGTTCTTTGTTTATTAGATGCACTTGAAATCTCTTCTTTATTTTTTAAGTGCAGATAACTGCTCTCCTGTAATAATGAGCACCTCATTTTAGCACGCATATTTTACAACTATCGACATAAACACAAACTTAAACTTTTTTTTTTTGTGAAACCTAGGTAAGTACCTCAATGTTATGGACATACATCAACATTTCCTTTACTGCGATGTTTTTTCGACGTTGTTTTCCCACTACCTACGAACACATCCCAATTCAAAATAAACCCCCACAACTACGCCATTTGCTTATCATCTGTTTTTGACGTTTACAACTTTGCATAGAAAAATAATCTACTGAAATTCCCTAATCTTGTGAATTCGGTGATACTCTGAAACTGTGCGATCAAAATTTCTTCACTATTATCTGTGTGATCAGTATAGTTAAATAAAATGGCTGAAAATATGTCGACCGACTACAGCAGCGGTCCACGACACGATGATATCAAACAAGAGCCCGAAAGATCTCAGGAACAGGAAAATCACTTGTATTCACGTTGCAGCAGTGCTGGCAGTACACATACTCCAAATTCGTCTGCAAACAACACAGGTATCATTGTTTTAATCTTTCAAATATATATATACAAAGAGAGCCCCCCTCCCAATTCCATATGGGCACTTTCCAATTAGATGACGAAGACGATAGCGACACAAATCGAAGCGCTACGCTAAGTTACAAGGAGCGTCGACGCGAAGCACACACTCAGGCCGAACAGAAACGTCGTGATGCCATCAAGAAGGGCTACGATAGCTTGCAAGAGCTAGTGCCTTCATGTCAGCCAAATGACTCGTCCGGCTACAAGCTCAGCAAAGCGCTGATTTTGCAAAAATCCATCGACTACATTGGTTATTTGAATCAACAAAAGAAAAAACAAGAAGACGAAAGTGCTGCGTTACATAAAGAAGTAATGGCGTTACGTATCATTCAAAACAGCTACAAACATATGCTGCAACATCAGCAATCAAATCCTGGTCCAGCTGAGGCACGTTTAACTGACGAAGCTAAATTCCAAGTGGTACGTGTGTATTAGTTTTTATTAGTGTTTTGTTCTTGTTTTAATCTGATAAACAATTATATCTTTTGAGTGGGTAAACAATGTGTGACTCAATTTACTCTGTGATGGGACAATGACACACCACGCATTATGCAAACAAACAGTACTTGAACTTGAACTGTAATAATTTTTTTTTTTTTGTTCATCCTTAGTTCCAAGCGATTATGGACGAAATGTTTGAGACATTTCAGAACATCCCAATGGACAATTTCGAGCAACTAACCACCGGTGTCATTCCATGGCTAGAGGAGCACTGCAAGCCGCACATTCTCAGGAACATCCTCAGCCAGACAATTCAGAATATGGCACGCAATCAGGAAGTGCACGGAATGGAACAAGATGGCTCCATCAGTTGATCGAAACAATCGAACATTGTACCTGTATTGTAGAGAATAAGGTAAACAGAAAGTCTCTCCGATTTGTTACAACAATAAAACTATATATTTTATGTTATATATTCCTTAAAACTAAGACTAGAGTTTCTACTCCTAAGCTCATTTGTAACGTAAACGTAAAGTAAAATTGATATGAATGTCTGTTTGTTTATGCTTTGTGCTCGAGGACTTTCTCTCGCCACAAGTCGAAGCCAAAGGATTGCTTTTCCGTTTCGTTGATTACCTGTTCCTTCTGGACGATTTCCTTGACCATCTTTTCGGTCAGATCCAAGCCGGTCAGCAGGAAGAAATCAACCAAAAGTGCACGCGTGTAAAAGCTAAGCGGGCGATATTTGTACGATGTGCGGAATGTGTTGCGTAGAATTTCGAGAAATTCATCGACGCTTTGGGCGCTTGTGTGCTTCCATTCGACGTCGATCTTGTGAATGCCTTCGTTGATGGCGAACAGCAGTCCCTGGAAGAAGTTCTCACTGTGGACTTTGAAGATGAGTTTCGCGAGCAGAACGAGAACTACGGGAAGGTCATCGCGGAATTCGTGTGCCCTAACAAAGCAGGTGGCCGCTAACTTTCGTACTTTTTCACATTCGTGCGACAGCAGCGACCAGAAGAGCTCACGGAAGCGCTCCAAAGTGTGCGAAATGGATTCTTCTCCCTTGTTTAAATGCTCGACGTTCGAAAGGAACTCGAGGAAGAGAATAATCTTCCTCGTCGAAACATTCTGCGCTCCGTGAATATTCAAAATATGTTCGCACGTACGCGGCAATTTGAGGGTCACTTCCAGGAATGTCACCTCGGTTGACTCCCAGCAGACGGGTTCTATCATCTCGGTGGCTTGTTTCTGGCCAACTATTTTAGGTACAAGGGCTCCGAACAACTGCAGGGCGGCATTGCAAATGGTCCACTCAGGGTTGTCGATTCGCAAAATAGCGACCATCATTATTTCGTCATAATACTCGGCGACTGTGTCGCGGACTTCGGTGTCCTTGACAATCACACACAGATAATGCAGCACCAGAGCGTGGACGCTGTCAAAATTATCATCTGGATTCGATGATGCATGAGCTTCGCGCGACTGTGTTAGTTCATCGGCATTGGCGACGCGACCGAGAAGCATTTTAATGGCACGATGCAGGAGTGGACGTTCGTGCAGCGTCTCATTCTTCACCAAATGCAAGAACATGATTGTTAGACCGGCGCCGCGACGCGTTGTGCTTATTTGATTCACATTTTCAAACAACGACTCCAAGCATTTATATACGACGGCATAGCAATTGGAATCTTCCGAGTGGTTGGTCAATTCTTTTATAAGTTTACCTGCAATAGGAGGCGTGTGAAGGCCGAATGTGGTTGGCTAGCTTAGAGAACAACTTACCTAGGGTAACACCAGCCGCTTCGATAGCGCCCTTGTGCCGGCAACGCAGGAGCACTGTTACGCTGTTATTTAAGCACTTTTCCACAATTTTCAAAACATTGCTGTCCGATTCTGCTTGGTGCATTAGAATGCGCCCGATGGTGGTGGCTACCTCGCAGGATGCCTTTTTTGCAAAGAAACTAAAGTAAGTATGGGACTTTTTCGTCAAACGGATCAAACTTTACCTTCAATGCCATCCAGAATGAGAGCATCAAAAACTTACTGGCCTCCTCGGGATTCTTGCAATCAAAGTGCGATCGAGCGATCAGCATCTGCAAACTCTCGTCCATGACCTGGAAACTTGCGGCTGTGCTTTCCTCTTTGGCGGCTCCATTTAGCAACCTCAAGAGCAGTGAAATGACATCTTCAACTAGCTTAAGTAGCTCGTCGTGCGGAACTCCCAGCGAACTGTTTTCTTCGCTGAGCACTTCATTTATTACACTCATGTGTCCAAAGATGTGGCCTTCGTTCTTGCAAACAAAGAGCGGATCATTTTCCAAGCATTCGGATATGTCGCGTACCCTTCGGATGCTGTAGATGAGCAGCTCTCGGGAGTACTCCTTCTCGCCGTTGTAGGCGCTACATTGAATGCACAACCTGGCGAATATTGCACACTGTGCCACCTCATCAATTTCAACGCTCTCACTGCACTCGCCGCAACGACGAGACGCATCGCGGAGACTTTGCACCTTTAACTGCTTGAGAATGTGCACGACCAACTCCCTAGCGTCGTCGTAGCACTCAGTGGAATTGAGAACCTCAAATGCCGTCCTATTGACAGTGGCGAAATCGAAAATTTTCTCCTGTATGAGGTACTCGCCGAGTTTTTGGTTTTGATCAAGCTTGCACGCCTTCGAGACATTCTTGCTGCTCGACGAGAAGAGAATTCGCAACACCCGATCCATGGCTTTTAGGGAAAAAATCAAAGGCTGATACAGGGTGGCCATCTGCATGTCGCGAATCACCATTTGGAACAGTCGCCGGAAAAACGCCCTCACCGGTGGATAGGAGACCTCTTTGAGCGTGTAGAAAACCTTCGCGATAAAGTTAAATATTATTGGAAACTTTCCGAGCATTGTGTGCCGTATCTGCGGGCATTCGGTGCATCTGTGAGCCTCAATAAAGTCGCTAAGGAACTCCAGACAGAAGGGGAACTTTAACGACGACAAATTGTCAACGAAAAACTTAAACACGTACATCTGAGTGTCCATCTTCAGCTCGTAGCAAATTTCCCGCAAGAAGTTGGCCGTTTCGTTGAGTTCCTTTTGAGAGTCGACATTGTATTGCTTCGAGAAGACGTACACCAGAAAGATATGCTGAAAAGAAACCTCCATCGTGTGCGGCAGGTCGACAAGTCGATAGAGTTCGTCCTTCTGAATGATGTGCGCAAACCACTGAGTGTGGAAGTTGACAATTTCTCGTTCGGTGCCGTTTTTAAGAATTTCAACGGAAAGTTCAAGCAGCTGCTGATTGTGTTGCTTCGAAAGTGCCCTCACAAGACTCTGACTGGCCGAAAAAGTGCTCTTGTAGCTGAGTCCCAAGCGCAGTCCATTGAAGAAGTCGTCGATGTTAAAGTCACACTTATTGGACAGAGATTCGAATTTGTGATTGGTAAGGATGACCGAGAGAAGATAGTACTTATTCTTATTGGTCCATGGCCAGTAGTTTATGATTAAATCGAAAAGCTTGGCTGTTTCGTGCAGACTCATAGTGCAGTAGCGGAACAGTACGAGTGCTTCATCGCGGGCACAGAATCGATTGCTTTGCAGGCAGGAGTAAAACTTTTCCAGCGAAATATCAAGCGAAGGTATGCGGTACTTTTTACACAATTGATTGAGCGCACGCAGCACAGGCACCAGGTGAGAAAAATTCGATCCGATAGCCCTGGAGAGGGCTTGCAAGCACTTTTCTTGAAGATAATCCTGTTTCAGACACTTGTGGTAGTCTGTACTGAGCATGGCGTACAGAACGAAAGGTGCAAGGTTGGGATTTTTGTCAAGATCTTGGAAATATGCATCAACTGCGCTGGCCCGATGAAGGATGTGGAAGTATGTGCGAAGGCTAGAGTGTAGAAGCACTTGTTTAGCACCTCGATCCGATGATGAACGCGAGGCAAGTTCACGTAGTTTTTCTTGGAGTTTCTCATCGGAATTTTTGTCTCCCCCGGGACGATAGTTATTGGAAATATCCTAAAATAAAATATTTTATAGATTTTTGTTTGCGTGTGCTGACTGAGGTCATCAATAAAATTTCTATACAAAGCCGGGTGCGGTTTGAGTTTGTGGAAGGTATCCAGTTTTGAATAAAAAAATTAAAACACATTTTTTTTTAAATATTAATTTTTTTTTTTTTGGTCATTAAAAAAGATAGAAACAAATTAAGGACTAGGGTAACAATATAGAAAAAAAAACAAGGTGCAGCTTTTTCTGGTTATACATACTTGCAGCGTGCTGATGAGATCCGATGTATTTTTTCTATCCAATTGCTCACACCATTTCAGCATGGGTTCGTCTGTAGTTTCTTGTTTGTCTTCCATTTTACCAACTATAATTGAATGCTAATTGCAATTGTTTTAATAATTTCTGCTATATTTTTGAAAATAAATTCAAACGAATGTTTACAAGTGTACCTGGGAGATTTTTGAAAAATTTTTTGTTATGTCAAAATGATAGAAAGGCCAAAATTAAGTGTTACCGTCGACACAAAATTTAAGGCTAGGGTTACATTAGAAGTGATAAGACCTCGTTTAAACAGCGAAATAAGGTGAACTCTAATTTTGTCCGAAGGCTTGTGAACTCTTCTGAAAGATTCTTCTGATTGGTACTCTTGCTTGCTTTAGATAGACAAGTATGTCCTTACGGATAGGTCTGATAAGTGAAATTAATTCAAAATAATAACTGAACACAGCAAAATTAAGTGTCTCCGAGATTCGAAGACATAAGGCTTGATAAATACATACATCTGGGAAATACACTCCTAAAATGTTAAGAACATTTAGGAAGAGGGTATCGAAGCTCTCTATGCAAAATTGTCATATCTCATGCTTTAAAAAAAAATTACGTTTGTTACGGTTTCAAAGGCTTACCGAACCTAAAGCCCTAGCTTCTCCAACCATAGTGTTTCCAAAGATTCATTTTAAAAATGAATGGAAATGACCTATAGTTTAATGACGACTCCGAACGGCAAAATTGAGGAGCTTATCATGACAGCAGCAAATAAAAACTATAGGTAGAACTGCCGCGGATTTAAACCATAGATCGATGACTTATCCATCCTTAAAAAACTCTATCAAACTTCATTGCACCTGTCAATTTTTGTATATAGGAATTAAGCGACTAATCGCAGGAATCTTCTTCAAAGATATTGTCCTATTTCTTTGTCATTATTCAATGCAATTTCGATGCATTTTTAGAAGACAAATACCTACTTTTAGTCGAAAAAGCTGTTTGCAAAAAATAACGTGGAAAATTATTTGGAAAATAGTGTCTGGAATTATACAGACGACGAAGCGAGGGATTTGATGTCGATTAAGTAATAGATTAAATCACTAATATGTGTATTTTGGAAATTTCATCGAAGCAAAACAACAACACTTCAATATGAAAGCTAAAAGGCCAGCGAGAAATGTCAAACGCTTTGATGGTAGAAAGAATATATTTTTTTAAATACTGCTTTAGCTATCTATTGGTACTGAAAAATATGAATTTTTAGATCAGTTTTTCCAATGTCTAATGATAACCGACATAATTGTGGTGAGTTTGTTTTGAATCGTGTTTATTAGCCAATTCTTATATGTATGATTTGAGATTTGAAAAAGATTTCGGGAAGTTCGCGATTTAGTGTTAGTTTTACACTGCTTTTCTATCATGTCGATTTTATACAGCCTTTTTAGATAGCTTCTGCCAGTGAATTGTTGTCACGGTGAGATGCCTCTGTTTTATGTCGAAATCTTTCAGAAATGCTCATTATGACCACTTCCAATGCAGTCGAATTCTATCTTCAGTAACCGTCATTCTTCACATATCGAACTGTGGTCTGCTTATGTAGTCCTATTTCTCTACATATAAACCGTAATAACGTTTTAATGCTCGTCGAAAGTGATAGCATTTTTACTACTAACTGATAAACCAAAATTATAGACAAATATGAATCTCAAAATATTTCCTTTCCCCCGACAAAAAATGACTATCTAGAAATTTCACCTCGCTGGCGATTACCCATAACAAGACCTACCACATCTCTCAACTGTTCGCAGCGCTTGCCGGCATACAAAGGAAATTTCATTCTGTTTGAGCGTCGGATAGACGCAATAGTTTTCCACACAAAATGGCGAACGAGAATAAACTTATGTTAGCAACACAACAAGAAAAACCGAATCATTACACGTAAGTACAAAACATATTAAATAATAAAAATTATATTAAAAGAAAGCCCCAACAATTCTGCACATTTTGATATAAAACACTTGTCTCTTTACTTGCAGATATTTGAAGGAATTCCGCGTGGAACAGTGTCAATCATTTCTGCAACACAAATGTAATCAACATCGGCCGTTTATTTGTTTCAATTGGCATTTCCAAAATCAAAGACGAAGACGACCAATACGAAAGCGAGATGGTACATTTAATTACAGTGCCGACAATTATTGCACCAAATATGATGAAACTACAGGACTTTGTCCTGATGGAGACGAGTAAGTGACTTTCCCCCCACACATAAATCTGGCGCTCATCCTTTTCGTTAAAAAGAACAAAAAAAAAAAAAAAAAGTCAAAAGATCCCTCGTCCCCATTTGGAAGGAGGATGGTGATGATGAAGATGATTAATTGCAAGAAACAGTGCTCTCTCAGTGTCAAAAGTGCGAATTTCGTATTTTTTTGTTGTTTATTTTTTTTTATTTTTTTTTTGTTGCTATTTTATGGATTTCGTCAGTGTAAACACAGTGAAAGTAATATTTTTGTGTACAAACATAACTTGGGGGTGCTTCAGATATTGCGACCCACGTATAGTGTAGTGCGCGCGCTTAGATATGTGTGTATGCGATTTGTTTATCAAACAGCAATGGCTGTATTAGTTCAATCATGGCGACACAAACAATAATTTTCAAATATAACAATTCAGTGGTAGATTGAATAATTGTTCTTTAGTTTGAGTTAATTGCCTAAATGTTCATAATGTTTGTGTGGTGCTGTGTTCTATTTTGCAAATGAACGTAACTTCTCGGCTTTGGTCTTTTGGATTCCATTTTCTATTGTTTATCGCAGGGTGACATGTTGCGCAAAGACAATTTTTTCATCGTTTGTTTTTAATTTGTTTTTTCTTTATTTTTGTTTTGATTGCTTTACTTTGCTTATTTTGTTGTTATCGTTTTTATGAGTGCGCGTGTGCGATAATATATTTCACGCACAACAAAATACAAACGAAATATGAATGAATTCGAATCTTTTGGTATAACTTATGCTGCGAGTAGGTACCTATACCTCGGCCATTGCGTTGCTTAACACTTTCGCTTATGGTGTAATGTAGTCAACCATTCTTCACTTTATTTTTGACGGGGTGATGGAGGAGGAGGAAGAGAACATTGAAAAGACCAAAGTTAATGCGTAGAAAGATTTTTGTATCGAGAAATGTATCGTATTGGGATTTTTTGGAGCGTTTTTTTTGGATGACATTCGGGTGAATGTGTGTGAGGGACTGTTGTTGGAAAACAAAATTTGTCGTAAAATCTAGGACTGGGCTTTTAGACAAATGGATAGCTGTTCTGTCTGCTTTGAAAAAAAGTTAATTACAAGAAGAAGTGAAATTTTCTTACACCGCGTTTCCTACATCCCCTATTAAGGGAAGAGAAGGTACACGAAATTCGGTCAATAGAAAAGCTTGGACCTTATATCTTCATTCGACGGTTCTCGACTCAGAGGAGAAGTTGTGAAACATCACGACATATTCAGCGCCTTCCTTCTGTCTTTTGCCTACTACAGCACTAATCTACTACTGATTGGTTGAAGAGAACGCACGGATTCCGCGCAATCCATTGCTTTATTTCTAAGATTTGGGTCTGCATTTGCTTTCTTACACCAAAATTCTCGGAGGCCGATTAATGATTGAATTTCACTGTCAAGTTTGCAATCATTTGGCGAATATGCTAAGTTAGGTTAGCTTAAGCAGGATTGTGGGAGGAATGGCATCATCGCGACCCTTGGGAGAACTAGGTTCAAAAATTAATCAACCTACTAGATCACTTTCACAAACCAATTTTTCCCCTGCAAAAACTTGACAGTTTACTATTGCCAACAGCTGCTACATCATCCCTGTAAGTTAGGTTAGGTTAAGCAGGATTGTGGGAGAAATGGCAACATCGCGATCCTTGGGAGAGCTAAGTTCAGAAGTCGTCAAAAATAAATCAAACAATATCACTTTCACAAACCAATTTTTCCCCTGCAAAAACTTGACAGTTTACTGTTGCCAACAGCTGCTACATCATCCATGTAAGTTAGGTTAGGTTAAGCAGGATTGTGGGAGGAATGGCAACATCGTGATCCTTGGGAGAACTAAGTTCAGAAGTCGTCAAAAATAAATCAAACAATATCACTTTCACAAACCAATTTTTCCCCTGCAAAAACTTGACAGTTTACTGTTGCCAACAGCTGCTACATCATCCATGTAAGTTAGGTTAGGTTAAGCAGGATTGTGGGAGGAATGGCAACATCGCGATCCTTGGGAGAGCTAAGTTCAGAAGTCGTCAAAAATAAATCAAACAATATCACTTTCACAAACCAATTTTTCCCCTGCAAAAACTTGACAGTTTACTGTTGCCAACAGCTGCTACATCATCCATGTAAGTTAGGTTAGGTTAAGCAGGATTGTGGGAGGAATGGCAACATCGTGATCCTTGGGAGAACTAAGTTCAGAAGTCGTCAAAAATAAATCAACCAACATCACTTTCACAAACCAATTTTTCCCCTGCAAAAACTTGACAGTTTACTATTGCCAACAGCTGCTACAACATCCCATGTTGCTGAAGAAGTAGTTTTATATATTTCTGTTTCTGCAACGTACCAAGGGCCCTAATCTCCTGGCATGCTTCCTAAGTCGAGTTCTATTTAGATTCAAAATCTCCTTAGATATCTTTTTGTCCAAGCTGGGTCATAAGGCTTTGGATACCATGTAGGTCAGTCCATCTCTGACTAGCCATCCTGATGACGCTTTTCAGAAACTTTCACTTTACCATGCCTAGCGGCGGTTAAATGTCAATATCTAAGTTTCGTTGTTATTCCTTCCCTTTTCCTGTCGTCATCAGCGAGGTCATCACCTTCTATATTGAAGTAACCCGATCATTGAGCGACAGTTCCAAACTAGTTCGATTCAGATGACTCATGATTCAAAGCGTCTGACTCTTAATGTACATATATGGCGATATCCCTGTCGGCTCTTATCTTGCATAAGTAGCCAATTCGAGGCCTTACGTGCAGCTAGAACCCCGTGCCGTCAGTAGTTTTAGAATTCATTTAGGTCTTTTAAAATAGACCATTGGGCCCCATTCACTTATAGCGCTCTGTTTCCAGTTTTTTTTTTACCTAACTATATCCAGGCAAAATGTGTAGAATCATGTCCAGTACCGTCATAGGTGTTGTGCGTTAAGCATACTGGAAGTCTGTGTAGTTTTTTTTTTTAATTTTGACTTCCCACCAGACAAGGAGACATCATCGGCTATTCACGAACAGACGAAACTATGTTGGCCTGGAAGTAAATGGGCTGTCAACAAACATCTGTCTACCGCATAAGGACAAAACATATCTGTTGATATAATCAACTTCGAGGTGGTAAAGGAGTTCATCTACCTCAGGATACATCTAAGTGAAGATTCGTCCAACTCTAGGAAACCGTTGCTACTTCGGTTTGACAAAAAAAAAAAAAACGGGTTCTCAACTCCTGACTCGAAAAACAAAATGTATGCCATACAAAACATTTTTACTGTCAGTTCTGCTACACGGTGCCGAGTGCTGCACTATAAGCAGGAAAGGAGAGTAAATGTGGCTATAAGCAGCATGCTGCCGGTTCTCTTAAAATATGGAAGGAGAGACGCAGACTTTTTGCAAATGTTCGGGCACAGTTGTTTGGTCTGTCTTCATCCAACTCATTCGTGCCACCGAATCTTGTGCTCACGAGAAAATAAAGTATCAATGGAAGACATGACTACGGATGGAGGCAGACCCAATGCAAGTTTGGTTTCTGAGAAAACTTCTTAACCTTGCCTAGCAAGCTCATCGGAGATATCATTTCTCTGCCAGTATTACAAGGTTCACAGCGTTCGGCCTTCCGAACAAAGTTTAGAGATAGCTTGTGTTCGAGCACTATCTTGGACGCGGTAAGAGGGTTGATCAGCACTTTTATCTCTTTTTTTTTGGAGGTTGCTACTATCCGATGGAGTTTTGTCTGAGCGACAACTACCATGCAAACACCTTACATTAATGTATGTACTTACTTTTCCCGTCCTTCGATGAAAGATGAGAAGGAGCTTCAGTGATGAAGCTGCAAATGCAAATTCTTCTTGTCCTCCGCATGTTGTTCACAAAATAACGCATACCTATTAGGATTGCGAAAACTTCCGCTTGGCAAGACGCATATTAACCCAGCAACAGACCCGACAGCAAGATAATCCGCATAAGCTTCAGTGTAGTTACCGGGAAGATTAAGACCCGTAAGCGAGAGTCTACTAGGTGACTTATACTGAGAAAATGAAAGAATTATTCTTCTGTGCAACATACAGAGTGCGCTGTCAAGTCTCATCTTTCAAAGTCTAACTCAAACTCGACCTCTTCGAGAAATTCTATTAGTTGATGCATCTCATTTCTCACGAATATTGTTCAACAAGGATCTATAGATGCCGAGTTGTAATTTCCTCATGTCAGCGTTCGGCAAATATACTAAATCTTTGTGTATAGTGACCATAATTTTTTAAAGACAATGCGGGACATTTTTAAGAAAACAGTTTTTTTTAATTTTTTGTAAAAACATATTTTTTATTATTTTATTAAAAATTAACTAAAAATACTTCATATTTTGAGTTATGATTAGTTTATGTAGTTAAAAAAAAAATAGGAACATTTTAATCAGTCTATAAATAAATAGATATAATTCAATAAATAAAGCAAGCAATCACAAAAACAAAAACTAAAAGTTCATTCTATGAACACATTTCATAAAAAAAAAATAAAAAAATAAACTCTAAATTTACTGCGCGGGTCGATTAATTATATTTTACAGACGTGTGTATTTTCTGCAAAACTTTATCATTGTTTTTTATGTATTCATAAAAAAAGTTGCATGAATTATCGAAAATTATTTTTAATAGAACAATAGACTTCACCGTTTGTACTTGAATCTGAGTTTTTTCTTGAGTCCATAAATGATTTATCATTGAAAATATTCGTTCTGTTGATGCATTTGTTCCTGGAAGACTCAGTATATATTCCACATCAGCAGAAGAAAAGTATTTAAAAATTTCAACCCACCTTACATCAATTGGAATATCATCGTCATTCCATTGCTCAATTTTCTGAGCGCTTACAAACTTTTTTAAATAAGAAATTTCATCAAAAAAATCACTTGCAGCTATATCAACTTTTGTATTTTCCAATACAAGTGCAAAACTGCCTTGCTCTTCTTGCCACTCAATGCTTTTTCTTAGACATGCCCACTGAAAATCCTCAGCGTACATAAATTGTGAAGTCCACTTCTCAAGGTACTGCAAGCAGTTTTTATAAAAGCATTGAGTATGAGAAATAAACCATGTCTTATTTATGGTACCGCATTCTTCTAAATTATTTAAGGTTTGTCTCATAGAGATGGAAATGAATTGAGCTTCTATTCGTTCTTTTAATTTAAACTTTAGACTAGAAATTTGGTTGTGAATTTCCATTATAGTTTTCTTATCCCCCTCGACTTGCAAAAAATAGAATTATGAAACAAAGATGACTGGCTATGTAAAAACATTAACCACAACTCAGATTTCGGATCTTCAAAAAATATTTGTAACGCATATGGACATTTTTCGAGAGATAAGAAATAAGACTTTAATGACTCAAATAATTTTAACACACGTTCGATGGCGGGCAGCAGGGCTCGCCATCTTGTCTTGCAGAGGCCAAGCAATCTATTATATTCGACGTGCGCATCACAGCAAAATGAGAGTATATTTTCACAATAATGTTTTCTATATCCACCGGAAGCAAATCAGTTGCGGTTTGAACCGCATTGTGAATAATATGTGCCGAGCAACCTACACCAATTATGGTTTGTTTAAGTTCTCCATTTAGACGACTTAAAACATTGTTGCTTCCCCTTCGTGATAAGCCGCAAAAGTTAGTGTTTGCATTATCTGCACAAATCCTACCACCTTATCCAACAAATCTGCTTTTCTTAAAATTTGTAAAATGGACTCACTTATAATTTTGGAAGTTTCACCAGGTAATGACACCAATTCTAATAGCCGCAGTTTAAGGCCCTCTTTGCAATCAAAATATCTCACCAATGTGGGAAAAAGCTTTATGTCTTTTTTGTTTGATGCATCCGAAAAAATTGACACATAACTGATTTTCATTAACTCTTCTTGTTGCTCGTTTATGGCAAAGGGGGCCAACACATTTGTGACGATGGACTCGCATTTGGTTCGAGCACAAGCAAACTTGGAATCGAAGAGTTTTTGTAGAAGCTTAGAAGTGCAATCCATCGACCGGAAGCTCTGATTGTGACAAATTGTATGAAAAGCCATTACGGCTTCAGATGTTGCCAATTTTTTTCCACCTTCCGAAAAAATGTCTCGAGCTTTGCCGTACCTATCGTTCCTTCGACTTTTACTTTATGTTTATCGGATTTAATATGTCGGGTTATATAATTTTTTCCTCCAGAAGCAATTGAAAATTCGCTGCCACAAATATTACATCTAACAAACGAATCTCTGTTGGTCGGCTTAATGAAAGGGTATTCTTTTTGCATCTCAGCAGTGAGTTTACACTCTCTTTTCGGCTTTTTGTTTGCCCTTGATGTTGACGCCATTCTAAAAAAATAAGCAAATAGGAATAATAGTTCAACTTCTTATTGGACCAATAATATTGGTACTTCATCTTCTCATTCTGAAAGAAAATACTTACTGGAGCACAGAAAACAAGAACTTATACAAAAGGAAAAACAGATATTAAATTTGCTTTGACAGCTACGTCAAAACAAATGACAATAATATTTCGTAAAGCACTGTTCACATGCGCATTATTTAAAAGCACTTTTAGTACTATATTTGAAATGAATTTGAAATGAATTTTGCGGGACTTTGCGGGACAAATCTGTAAATGAGGGACATTTTTCAGGCAGTTTATGATGCGGGACAGCCATGTGAAATGCGGGACGTCTGGTCACTATATCTTTGTGCGCATTGACTAACGGTTTCAAGGTGAGCTTTTTGTGCCTAAGTTAACTTGACGTGTTCTCGCTAAGCTGTTGCATGCTCTGATCTTTCTACAACTTCCTTGCACATACAGCAATCTCACCTTGTCGAGATCCCCTACGATTTATAAAGTTTTATGCCTAAACCACAGGCTGAGGTGAAGGGCATAAATCAGAATCAGTCTCCCAAATACGTAATACGAGTTTTCCTCTGCTCTTTTACGTCAAGTAGAGACTAAGACGACGATCCCAACTACAAAACACGATAACTATTTATTTTATTTCATTTTACGGTGCAAATGATTTGCAATTTCACAATATAATGAAGAACTTCTCGCAGGTGATTCAACAATAATCATGCGTGAAATTATGATTTTCGTTAGTCATATTTTCATTCATGGAAATAAATGGCAAACAGGCTGAACATAATGATGGTGGAACGGGAACACAATCATGCTGCGGCAGGTGCAGTTGATTATGATTAAACTTGTTCCGCTCCGACTGAGTATTGCAGCATACCATTTCGTTATTTGCCCCTAAACACTGATGTGCATTATTCATTCTTAAATTTACACAAACATTATTGCAAATTAAAAACACATTTTTTAATTCTCACATTCATAGTTGTCCATTTCTACACCGTACGGCTGGCGATACAGAACGTCGCTATCACCTAAGATATTACAAGACATGTATGTGTGTTCATGACACCGATTCCCGGGGATATTGCGTTAAAAATGGTCATCACTGCGCATTTGCACACGGTGTACAAGATCAGCGTCCACCGGTTTATGATATCAAAGAACTAGAAACCTTACAAAATTCAGAGAATCCAATAGACGGAACCAACGCACAAAATGCACTAGACAAAGAAAGAAACCTAATGAATGAGGATCCCAAGTGGCAGGATACAAATTATGTTCTAGCAAATTACAAGACAGAGCCATGCAAGCGGCCACCTCGCCTCTGCCGACAAGGCTATGCCTGTCCACAGTATCACAATAGCAAAGACAAACGTCGAAGTCCAAGGAAATTCAAATACAGGTATGTTCGCGATGAGTATTTCGGTATCAATTCGTTTCCATGGTTTAATTGCACTTCTAGGTCGACTCCGTGTCCTAATGTAAAACACGGCGAAGAATGGGGTGAACCCGGCAACTGTGAAGCCGGCGATAACTGTCAGTATTGTCACACTAGGACTGAGCAGCAATTTCATCCCGAAATCTATAAATCAACCAAATGTAATGATGTTCAACAAGCTGGCTACTGCCCTCGAAGTGTATTTTGTGCATTTGCACATGTAGAACGTAAGTGTACTTTTTTGCATCCAGCGATTTTTTGTGAATATGTTTTTTTTTTTTTTTTTGTTGCTTAATTAATCTTAAGTTTTAAGTTGTTTTGTTTTGTTTTTTTCGTAGTTGTATTGCAAAAGAAAAGTGCGAAGAACGAAGAATCAAGACATGGGATTTTTTTTTTTGTCTTCATTTAAGCCATTCTTTAATGATGTTTTACTTTGAAATTGATTGGGCTATGACTGTCTGTCATTTTGTCAAGAACATGCGCTTCATATTCATAGTTGGGGTGACATAAAAGGAGGCTCTTGGTTGACACCAATTCAATGGTAAAAACTTTCCAAAGTTTGCAATTTCAGAATGGGATTCGTTGTTAAGGATATCTTTGAAAGATTACCGCTTTTTTTTCATTGATTCAGTGATTGTTGATTATTTTTGGTGTTTCTTATTAGTTGTTTACTTATTTCAATATCTAATAGCTTTTAAAATCCATTTTTGAGCATGGGAAGTTTGTATATCCTCAGTACTGCTTTTATGGGGATCATATACGCATTAACAAAGCATTCTTCTTTTCTGTTTCCGGCGATTTATGATGAGGAATGAGGTATTAACCCTTTCTAACATATACTGCATCCTTACCGTTGGGCTCGCCGGATCGACCTCAACAAATTTCGTCAGACCCGTTTCGAATTGTTGACCAAACGCTGGTGTTGTTTTATTTTTGAGCGATCCAGGGGTCATGCTAATGCTACTGCTATTTATTTTGTTTGTTTCAATTTCTTTTAACGACATCGGCGTCCTTTAATGGCGTAGCACTTAGATTCTACGACACACAGTAATACCATTATGGACAGCTCCCATCTGCGATTCTCCAAGTTTGTAAGGTGGGTGCAGTGGTTAAGTGCGTTGGACCACTAAGCGAATGGTTCCTGATTAAAATCCCGCCCGTACCACCTCTTGCAAAAATCTGACAAACATCCAAGACTAAGAAATGGTTGTTTAAGCTTTAATCGGCATTAAAATGTAGGTCCCTCCATTCGTGCAAAAAAAAAAGACTTTGCACCCGCAATGGTTGGAGAAGCTAGGCTTTAGGCCGTATATTATAGTATATATCTATTTTGACATCATGTTTGGTCTTTTCAACTCTCATCAGAACCTCTTGTCCTACTCGCCTTGAATAATCGCACCTTCGCGCTGGTTCTATTCCAAACAGCAAAAGTGGGATAGCTCATCTTCTTCTCCAAACTCTGGTGTCGTATCAAGTTGATTTAATTTGCCCATAGTTAACCGAAAAAAAATGCCTTAATTTTGTTGGATTCTGTTGGCTTGGAACACATACGAAACGCAAGGCTTTAGAGATTGTTCGCTCTGAAGCTGTTGGTTATTATTGAGTGGCACATAGGTTAAATTTGACAGCATTTTCCATGAAGTGCCTTTTAGTCAGCCTTCAAAACCGCGTCCAGAGGAATTTGATGTCGCTTGGCTATTTCCCCTAGTGCCTTTTTGAAGGGCTTGATTTTTCCGTTCGTAGATTTTCTCCATTTCAAATTGAGCGCCTTTTGGAAGTTCCTCTTTTGATGTCTTGAGACTCCTTAAGATTGAACTTTTTTGTCTTCTTACTGTACAGATGTAAATAACTAAGACTGTTTGAAAGAGAACTTTGCCTCTGCACTCATCAAAACATCTCTATTTGTTGAGCTAGAGGCAACAGCTTCCGAACAACATTCAAAGTTTCTGTAAAATGAATTGCAGAAAACAAATGCAAACAATGCGGATGCAGACAACAACCTCAGACATGTGAAGGAAAAAAGGCACCATCGAATTTCATATACCATTATGTTTCTTCGTTTATTGTAAATTTGTGATCATTCGTTATATAGAGTTGAATACATTATGGCGCAGAGACATCAGTTCCAAAATATTTCGTCGAAGATGGGACATAAGTACCAAATTTTCTGAGAGATAATATATACATAAATATGTCCACATCAACATAGAAAAATAAGAATGATTTGGAGTTTTAGAGCTATAGAACTTCGAATTGAAATAAAACACAAGGAAATCGTTTTAATGTCCATCAGTTTGGCTTTATTGGAAGGATAATTTTATGCCATTAATGTTGAAATATGATTTCGGGCATGTGGCCGCCGCGGCTGGTTCGAATAAAGACTAGTCTAGAGGTCCAATTTTCAACCACTTTTTCAAGCATTTGGGGCTGTATGTCGGCAATAACGCCACGAATGTTGGCTTCCAAGTCCCCTAACGTTTCTGGTTCTTTGGCGTAAACGAGCGACTTTGAATGTTTCCTTCAATAAATCGATTGTGACGTGCGCTGTGTGGCATGTAGCGCGGTCTTGCTGGAACCACATCTCATCCACATTCATGCCATCTAATTCGGGAACAAAATAGTCGGTTATGATGGCTCTATACCGGTCTCCATCAACGGTAACTGACTCTCCATCATCATTTCGGAAGAAGAATGGCCCAATGACTCCACCAGCCTAAAGCACACCAAACAGTCAGTTTTTGTGGATGTAATGGCGTTTCAAGGGTCTCATGTGGATTCTCTTCTCTCCAAATGCGGCAATTTTCCTTGTTGACGTAGCCATTCAACCCAAAATGAGCCTCATCACTGAACAAAATTTTGCGGTAAACTTCGCGAACTGAACCATTATTTTCGAAATAAATTTGCACGATTTGCAAGCGTTGTTCATTTTTCAACCTGTTCATGATAAAATGGCAACCAAACTGATCATAAATAACATTAGAGTTGCCAGATTTGACCACAAAATGTCAGTTTTATCTCTATTCGAAAAACCAACCTGCCAAAAGAAAAAGATTTATGTCCCGGGGGCTTATATCCCTGCGCCGTATACTATATTGAGGTAATATATGTTTGAATTTCCTTGTTTTACGCTTTGAATATATGAACGATTTAGCTCTGATCTCGTTTGTTAATTCGCACATAGCATCACGCCGTTTGTTTCCTAAATTTTCTAGTTTTGACGAATAATTCACAAGACTCTCCTGTAAGCACATTAATCGGGGGTGACTAATTGTGGTGATTAAGGTTGTCCGATTTTGAAATAGGTCCGTTTGTACTTGCAGAGGTAATTCCTAGATCATTTTAATCGCCGTCTTGGGATATCAGATTACCTATTCCTATTTCAAGTCCTCTTAATATTAAGTATTGGTATCTTCGAAAATTTGACGGGTAAGACTCAAAATGAATATCGTGTAAGCAAGTCAGATGGGATGAATTAGAAAAGAAATTAAAAAGAAAAAAAAAAAAAAAGAAAAAAAATCTAAAAACCACTTTTCTCATTTTCATCATTTTTAAAACAACAAAAATCATATATTTTTCCATATTACAACTTTGCTGGCAATTGGAATACTCAATCTTCCTCTTGAAAACGAAACCGAACATAAAAAATACAAAATTACATTAGCATATATTTTAACCGAGGATAAGCCACGTGATTTAGATGGGCCATCAACAAATTTAGCTCTTAGTGATATAATATCAAGCGCATTACCAGACATTAAGAAGGATCCTAGCAAGCAAGGACTCATTTCAGTCAGTGAAAATGTAAGTTTAGTTATTTGTTTTTCTTAGACAGATAGAAAAAGGAGGAGGAAGATACAAAATTTTATTTAAAACAAACAAACAGACAAAGAAGAAGAAAAACAATTATTTAACTTACTTACATATATCTATTTTCGATATTTCTTCCGCAAAATCATAGCTATTTTACAATGGCAACGGTGAGAGCTGTGAATCAGCAAGTACCTCTTCAATAGGATCAAGTAATTCCCATATCAAAGCACCTGGTGCACAATTACATCAAAAGAATACAATTTATGGAAATAGCAATGACTGTTATATGAATGGCGGAACATCGTCATCTCCGTTTTCATCAAATAAGATGACTCAACTCGAATACTCAAAATCACATTTCCAAAATTTAGATATGGCCAAAGTAAGTTGTTACAAAAAAACAAAAAACAAAAAAAAAATGCAGTCTTACTATTTACCATTCACGTCCTCCTCCTTCACATTTACATTATTTTCTCTCTCTCCACACAACCCAAAACATTCACAAAAAACAAAAACAAGATAAAAAAAAAAATAATTATACATATGTGTTATTAACTGTACTCGTATATATTATATATATCCATTAAAATCAACACACCTTGCATCCTTCTCTCTGTATACGTTCAAACCCTATCTACATATGTATTCTTATATAGCAAACTGTTCTAGATATTGCTTCTAAAGTTTGTTTTTCTTTCAGTTAATGGGAATTGAAAATGATTCGAATAGTATAATGAATGCACTAGACAAAAGTCAAAGCAAATTTCTAAATTTCACTTTACCATTGGAAAGGCTATGTGAGTATTGCTACACTTTTCCTATAACAAATTGTAATTTTTTATAAAGACAAAAACAAAAAGAAAATAAACCAAAATAAACTGCTTAACCCTGATAAAAAAAAAAAAAAAAACAAAAACAGTCTCCAACCATTTTGGCCTGACGTATTTCTCAAAAAAATTTTCAACCCAACATATATCAGGATTGAGTAGTCTTCCTTAAAGCGAATGGATTTCATATTATTTTCCAATTTTTTACAAACAAATTAAAATAAGAAAAAAAAAATATTTCAAACTGCATTCTATCTCTCAAATATTAGGTAGTTTAAGGTTATGACCGAAAACTAGATTAGAACAGAGCAGAACAAGTGAGGAAAGGCAGTAGAGTTTCGTTTTCAGTGAGGTTGGCAGTCTCCTTCCAGATAACTAAAAAATTAACACAACTTTGAGCATTGCGTCAATATTTATTTAGCCTGATGAAGATTAAATCTTAACCAATTGTCTTTGTGTATAAAAGATTCAAAGTCGCCGTATTAAGCAGTTAAACTATGATCACTGTGCGGTTTATTAAAGCAACTATTTTGTATCGCTGTTAAGCTCGGCAAAGCATTAAGGTTCAATTTAGTGGAGTGTATCGTAAAAAGGTTTATTGTAATACCACGTCGATGTAGGAGAGTGTTAATATTTGAGAAATAAAGCGAAAGAGTTTTGGCGAGGTCGGTGTAGAAGATAAGTCCAACTTGCTCTTCCATGGGCTTCTGCATGTTGCATGTTTGCCTATGCGGTGAGGATGTCCTGTGATGACATCTATTCTTAGAACGTGAATTAAAAAAACATCCTTGAACATCAAGTCGAACTTATTTAATGGGAAAGCGAAACCTTTCAGGGCCTAAGTTTCACTTAGAAAATGTTCGGATTTCTGTTTTTTTATGCAGACATAAAACAGAGATGAGTTATGAGACAGATTGAAGAACAGCAAACGTGCATCAGAGAATTGGTCGCTAAGCAAAATATGCGACTAATCCACGTAGTTTGGTTATCGATTGGGTAACGACCCAAATAAAAAAACATAAGGAAAGGCTACAGTCCGCTTGAGGCGAACAGTATGATACCCTATCCATCCCTATATGCCCCAAAGAAAAAAGCATTAAGAAGATAATGGATAGCATTTTATTTAGTTCTATTAATTAAAAAAAAAAAGTTTTTTTGAAAAAACGCCCCCAAAAAGTGGGCGTGGCCAAAAACTTTGTATGGGCGATATGTTGGAAAAAATATTGGGTAAATATTTTGTTAAACAGTTTTTTTCGCTTTCTGTTAAAGTTTTCGAAGAAAACAGCATTTTAGTCAAAAACGACCACAATAAGTAGGCGTGGCAAAAAACTTTATATGACAAACTTATAAAGGAGGGCAGTGCCTACATATCTTCTGCTTTAAAACGGTTTTTTCTAAATTGGGGGCGTATTCAAAAATTTTTTTTTTTTTTTACACTTAACCATTTCGGAGCCCTAGGGAATATGTGGTCCAAATTTCAGCTTCCTAGCTTAATTTTAAAGGCCTAAAAATTGCGTACGGACGGACGGACATTGCTAGATAGTCTTAGGATTTGGTCCTGATCATAAATATATATACTTTTATGGGTCTACGGCGAATATTAAGGGGTGTTACAAACTATGTGTTAAAAATGAATATACCCTTAAGATAGGGTATAATCAATTCGCTTCAAAATATATCTGTGTACACCATTATGAATTTTTGGTTTTTTATTTCAATAGAGAAAGTTATCCTTTACATTGTTACAAGAATTTGTTTTGATCGGACGTATTTGCGGTGCTCATTTTTCTCGTATACATTAGAATACTAGAAATAAAGTATAGTTATTGCAATGTCTGTCTGTCCGAGCGGCGGATGGCGAAACGGTTCAACGGATTTGCTTCAAAGTTCGTATATAATGATTTTGGGGTTACATTTCGGAGCATCTTTTTATTTTTTGCGTTTGATATAACGGTACCTGCAATACAATTTGAGGATAAGAATGTGTATTTTTGGCATATTTTGCTTCAAAAAAAAAAAAGTGCCAAAAAGGCTCAACGGGAGATTTGCGCGTGTATGGCTGACGCTTCTTAACGTTAGTTTTCACGCTTTCGTTCAGTAACTGCAGATCGTCCACCAAACCGTAGACGACGATCAAATCTTGGCTGCAGTTGGCATTGACATTCATTTCACGACGCGGGAGATAGCTGTGCCTTTACAGCCGCTTGTTGAATGTCGCAAAGGTGTATGTTTGGCTTCCTCACGAACTCCGAGAAAGAAACAGTAGGGATCGCATAATGGTGTGAGAGTCTTTGTGTAGATGGAATTAAAAAAAAACCCACTTAACTTGCACAGATCTTGCGCCCTCTGACTACCATCACCATCAGCGCCTTCATTTATTTTTGAAAGTGCATTTATCATGAAATTCTTATTCAGAAAAAGGTTTACTTAATATTCACAGTTTGTTGTACAAAAGTTCGTGTATCATTAATGAGTACACTGAGTACCGACATTTTTTTAGTACATGAATGTACTAAAACGTACTAATGTTGGGGAACGCTCGTGCGGTCGAATTGGCAGTTCAGTTTCATAATTCTCGAGTTCTTATTGATCAGCCTTACAGCGTTCTGGAATATCTCTGGCCCAGCATTAGACGACGTAAGTAACATCGGCAGTATAGGGCTCTTCTATCCATTTTATAGATACTGATTCCAGTGATTGCGATGACCTACCTACTTCTTTAATAGGTTTCGGTCCATCGGTGTTGAAGTGGATCTATTCATCTTCTAGGAGAAAGCATTGCTTCCAGAATAATCAAGAAAAAAAACCGATTTGGAAGCTTTATCGATAAGATAAAACTGTTTCGCAATACGATGCAATAGTTTTTCTCTTACCTTCATTTAGCTGTGTTTGGACTTCATTAGTTCTTAAAAAGCAAAAACAAGATGAAACAAGGTTTCGCTTTCGCTAGCGTCCAGGCAATTGTTACGGATAGTACCCGTACGTTTGACAACTAGCGTTCTGCATATGAGGTGTTCTTGGTTTCTTGTAAGTGGGCCACATTTTCACTTAGACTTAGCCATTAAGGTAAATTTCAAGAAGATTTCTCTCTTAACGGATCCTATCGCGTGATAGAGTTTCACCGCCTACGATGCATGAAGAGCAGAGTCACCTCTCACTCAGCCATTATTTTATTTTTACTGAAAATGGGTCGAACTTAATGTCTTTAATAAAAAAGCGTTGTCAAAGTTTTTGTACCCGAAATGTGCAATATCATCGCACTCAAACCACCGAAGAATTCAAAAACCTGAGCAAAACGTTGAACACATAATGTGTTCCACATAGCTCATCCTCTGCCCATAGGCTTGTTAAGCAATAATCTGAGAGTCATTAGAGTCGAATGCATTCAACTTGAACCTTGTCGTGTTTAAAGAAATGTCGTCTTTCCCAGTAAAGTAAACAAGTATTGAAAATAGCTCTTAATTTTTTTAAGATTCTTAGTTTTCTTCTTTTATACAGTGTCAGGAATGGGGTATCATAACTTTTCCACTTTACTGATTGGTACTTTTGTGGACTTCGGCGCGATTTTGGCGGGGCCTTTGTTCGAATGTTAGTCAACACGTAGATGTTTTCTCTTCTATTTATTTTATTTGGGTTATCTTTCCGGGGTAGCAGTAAGTTTATAAAGTTGATAGGCACACATGGATGCTAAGCTTTGTCTTGATATTATATCTTTACTGCGCTATTTATTTGGGTTGGCGCTGCAGGAACATTCTTCGGGAATTTAAGATCCTTTCGCTAAAAACTTGATGAGTTGACACGGTATTCGACAGTAGTATTTCTTAGCATCATTTAGGTGGCTTTAAGTTTAACTGAATGTTATTTGAGGTACGATTTTTTTTTCACCAGTAAGGGACATTTATTCATATTTGCCATATTTGAGTTTACAGATTGCATTAAAAAAAAATTATCTATGGCAAACACTTTTTTTGGAGGGGTGGGGTTAATTTTTACAATGAGTCGTTCGTAAGTCATAAGCAGTACAGAATTGAAGTCCTATTTATTCAATATCTCTCGAATTGTATATGACCATTCCATTTTCGAAGAGTGGCATCAACAGAATAGGCTTACAAATTGTATCCCTTGTTAATCTTGACGAGCAGCACTTCATTGACTTTTACGTCAAAAATACTATCACAATGTGCCTTGTCCCATATGTCTTTCGAGTGTCATGCTGCCTATTTAAAGCAAAGCTTTAAAGGCATAATATTATTTTTCATTAGCTTAACTCCTCCCTTATTCGATAGATTTCATGTAATTTTTTTTTTTTTTCGTTTTTTTGAGGGCTCGCAACAATAAGGGCGGCATTGCCGCCTTATCTTTTAGGTTCTTTATTATTTCACAAAAAAAAAAAAATATATAAAAAGTAGTTTAACACAAATATCGGCACTCGTCTGATGTTATTTCAATTATATATGTACATGCATCTATAATTACAGCTTCATGTTCTTTAGATGAAATGAGAGATATTGTACCTAATCAGAGGGAGAATCCTATCTCTGCCGGACTTGCTCAATCTGGACTATTGCAACGTTCTTCAGCCCCTATTAACATTCCTAATTCGCAATTAACTAACTCAATATCAGGTAACAGTTCAATCGTGAATTGATGAATTCATCGTGGCATTACACATCTTCTTACTCTATTTGCAGATTTTAACTCGGGCGGTTTCTCTGTTAACATTCCTGGCAGCTCACTTAACTATAGTCCTACAAATCATTCGAATTTATTTAATGTAGCAGATGTATTCAATTATAGTGGATCTGGTTCGAAACTAAGCAATTCATTGACAGCCAACCAAAACGATAGTAATTTATTTTTTCAATCACGCATCATATCGCCAGGCTTTGGCGATTCCCTATCAATTAGTCCCTCTGTTAGGTGAGTACTATCGAGCGTTATTATATATATTGTGAACAAATATTTATAGTGTTTGTTTTTGTTTTTTTTATTTTTTTTAGAATAACTGAATTGAATTCAATACGTGATGACCTTACTAGTAGTTCCGTTGGTAATAGTTTATTTGACAATAGTTTGCAGAACAGTAAGCCAGCAGCCTATTCCCTTCAATCCATACAAACATCTAACTCAGATATGGTTCGACTTAATGATTTAGCCAATAAGACAGCACAAATTATTAAATTACAAACAACATTAAAATTCGAAATGGAAGAGAGTAATAGAAAGGTAAGTGACAATTTTATTATTTCTTCAATGCAGCAAAAATTGAAACAATTTTTTCTGTTTTTCAGTTAAATATTAGCGAATTACAAAGGGATAAGGCAAAGCAGGAAGCCCTAGATTGGAAGGAACGCTATGATCTAGCACAAACACAGCTAAATTTAACAGCAGATCTGCGCAGTTTATCCTTATCGAAATTGAAACAGTTGCAGGTGAGTTTTACGTGACAAATTTACTTACTTACTTAGGCGGCGCTACAGTCCGGGGTGGACCTGGGCCTCAACCGAAACGCCTCTCCAGTTAGCTCAATCTTTGGCTTATTGCCTCAAGTTGGTTGAGGTCCTCGTCCACTTGCACGCGCCACCTAAGGCGAGGTCTTCCTCTACTGCGTTGTGCCTCCGGGTTGGTGTCGAAGACTCTTCGGGCCGGAGCGTTGTTGCCCATTCGCTCTATATGTCCTAGCCATCTTAGTCGATTGATGCACACTTTATTTTTCTGAGCAGGTCGATGTCGCTGTACAGCTCGTAGAGGTCGCTGTTAAATCTCGTCCTCCACAGCCCGTCAACGCAAACGGGACCGAAAATCACTCGAAGAATTTTGCGGCGTTTGAAACGACCAAAGAGATCTTCATCGGCCTTTAATAACGTCCATGCTTCTGCGCCATAGAGTAGGACTGGGATGATGAGGGTCTTCTATAAAGGGGAATGTTTTAAGAGCAGCTGCACTTTTACATGGTGTTAAACGAGTGTGAGCGATTTTCAAATATAAAAATTTGGTCCTTGATAAAGCTTACGGTTTCGAAAACTAATTTTGATGAAGTAAGTGACAACAAAAACTTTGTGGAAAATTGCGAACGACTATTAGGAAGATGTTGATTTTTTGTATATATATTCTTTTCGACTAACATTGGGCACAATGTAGGGCACCCACGGGCTTTCATAGTAACACAATACAAACAATAATTGAAACTATTCAACACAATGGAACTCAAACATAAGAGGTTCTTAAAATTATAACCCATCGAAAAAACAGACGCCGGAGGGTATTAAATGCATATATTTCTATTCTATTACTCGTGAACTACCTGATACAGACGTAGTTCATATCAGATTAAAAAAAAGAAAAAACAGGAACCTAACATTAAAATTAAAACCATTTTAACAAGTCAAAGTGTATTCACAAATTCACGTCTTTTTGAAACCCTCTAAAGGTGCGATCAGACGGTCATCCAAACTTGTCATCCGGATGACATCCTGACGTCACTATGACGTAGAAATCTGAAATAAACAGGTTTTCTGACGTCAGCAGGTCATCCGGATGACCGTCTGACCGCACCTATGTGCCGTTTTAATCGGTTGACACTTGTCGGCGGCAAACAGAAAAAGAACAGAATATGATCCGTAAGGAATAGTTCATCATTTTAGAAAAAATATTTTACTCAACATCGATTCCCCAAAGTATTTCTCCACTTATTCATACCTTGGAGCAAATTGCATTCGAAATTGAAAATGTAACTTAATACCACGGAACGGCGGTATATTTTTTTTACTGCAAAGTTGAGGCTCAGTATCCTGGTTCCTGTTCGTAATCATTGTCTCTAATTTTTTTATATTAATTTTAGGTTTGTAATTTTGAGTTTGTAACACTCCTTAATATCCAGCTAGGTAGCTTGTGAACATATCCCTAGGGTTGTTCACGTCCAAAATGAAGAAAACCCCGTTATAAAGGTAAACTTGAAGAGATAAAGCGTTAGAACCTAACAAAGATGTAAACACTGACCTCTTTTACAAGTTTGGCATAAAAAGATTTTTGCCACGCCTAATTTTTGATGACCAAATGACATTGATAACCAATTCTATATTCTTTTTAATACGTCACCCTTATTCTTCCCAAGCAGACTATAGCCATTCCTTATGTTTATTTTCAATCAAATATAGTAGTTAGCTTGATGGACTGTTTCAATTTGTCTTGACCTGATCCTTGTAACAGTTCTTCAGGTTCCATATGCGTGGTGTGCTTTGCACCAGTAGTCGGAAGTTCAAGATTCTTTCACAAAACTTATCTTACATTTGTGCCATTTGCTCCGAGAGTGAATTGAATGTGTACTGCGTGGCGATGAGGTATTTGCTGAACTTACATCCGAACTAGTACCATCTACAATCTTGCTTAAGGCTATAACCTTAACATCATTTTCACTATCGGTTAATGATACTCTGGGCTTTCGATGAAAGTTGTTTTTAAACTCATTAAAAATGTAGACTTCTCTTCCTCTCATTGGTCTTTGTGCTTTTTCGATAGTTTTTGGTGGCATATTTAATTTTTTCAACATATTCACGTCACTGTTTGATCATTTAAATGAGAACTGTGAATATTTAGGTCTGATTCAATGTACCTCACACTCAATTCGAAAGCTCAAATAGTGGAGACTTCTGATAAGCTCGTTTACCCCACCGACAATTTGTGTGGTACATTCATATCGTTTAAAGAATTATATCATGCCGGGCACTTGGCTAAACTACCTTTTAAAAATGTAACTTTTAAATAGATGAATTGAAATTTAGCGCGTTACTAACACTGCTAAGAGTTAGCATCGACGGTGCACCACACATTTCGTTAATAAAAAATGAAACACTCGCAGTTGCGCCATAACCCAAAGTCTGGGGCTTAATATTGACATCAAAAGTTCAAAGTTTCTATACTCTGTTCAATTTATATTTTCAGTACAGGGAAGATAGGATGTTTGCACGGATGTAAAGGGTGATTTTTTAGCTGGTTTGGTTTTGGCAACACTGGTTTTGACAGCTGACGTGTGTTTAGTACCTTGTGTCACTGTCAAACAGCTTCAGTTTGGTTTGCAATTTAACCATGGATCGTCTTACAAATGAACAACGCTTGCAAATTATTGAATTTTACTATCAAAATTCGTGCTCGGTTCGAAATGTTCATCGCGCGCTGCTTCCATTTTATGATCGGCATTCTCGACCTTCTGAGCAGTCTATTCGGAAGATTGTGACCAAATTTCGCACCAAATTTACTTTGTTGGACATTAAACCACCAACACGTTTACGTACTGTGCGTATTGAAGAAAATATTGCGGCCGTATCAGCTAGTGTGACAGAAGACTGCGAAATGTCGATTCGGCGCCGTTCCCAGCAGTTAGGCCTTTGTTACAGCACTACGTGGAAAATTTTGCGGAAGGATTTGGGCGTAAAGCCTTTTAAGATACAGCTGGTGCAAGAACTAAAGCCGGGCGACCTACCACAACGTCGAATTTTTGGTGAATGGGCTCTTGGAAAGCTGGCCGAGGATCCGCTTTTTTATCGAAAAATTGTGTTCAGCGATGAGGCTCATTTTTGGTTGAATGGGTACGTAAATAAGCAAAATTGCCGCATTTGGAGTGAAGATCAGCCAGAAGCATTGCAACAGCTACCAATGCATCCCGAAAAAGCCACTGTTTGGTGCGGTTTATGGGCCGGCGGCATTATTGGGCCATATTTCTTCAAAGATGATGCGAATCGCAGCGTTACTGTCAATGGTGAACGCTACCGAGCGATGATAACAAACTTTTTTTTGCCCGAAATGGAAGTTCTTGACTTGCATGATATGTGGTTTCAACAAGACGGTGCCACATGCCACACAGCACGCGAAACAATGGCGCAATTGCGAGGCGAGTTTGGTGAACAGTTAATTTCACGTTTCGGGCCGGTCAATTGGCCGCCTAGATCGTGCGATTTGACACCATTAGATTATTTTTTGTGGGGGTATGCCAAGGCTAATGTGTATAGGGACAAGCCCGCTTCGATTGACGCACTGGAAGCCAACATCCATGCATTCATTCGTGAGATACCGGCCGATATGTGTGAAAGAGTATGCCAAAATTGGACTCAGCGGATGGGCTACCTGAGACGCAGCCGCGGTCAACATTTGCATGAAATTATCTTTAAACATTAAATTGCAAGGTTCAAACTATCGATTCAAATAAATATTTCATTCATTTTTTCGAATTTTTTGTGTTTTTTTTTTTAAAAAAAGTTCTAAACCTCTTAAAAAATCACCCTTTATTACGGATTTCAAAAAGCTATCTCCACTTCAAAGCTCTCACATGGTTGCCATAGTGAGCATTTTAAATTGACATAATTCTCTCACAAATGCCGGCCCTCAAAATCTCTAAGAAAGCTCCAATGAATCAATGTGTTTTTTTTAATAAACACAATAAGCGAGCTGCAAAATGGCGGTCAATGTCCTCACAGACAGGTGATGGTGGAATGAACGTGGGCTAATGGAATATAACAAAAACAATTTCAATATTCTGTTTTTTATTTCAGTGGCAATTTCTTAAGTTGAGTGCCATGCGAACAGAAGCTAAATCTGGGTACTGCTTGGTGCATTAATCGGAAACTGTATCATTGGAAACAAAGCTAATAGGCTAGGAGTCTTTGCAAATTATTTCTGCAGAAATGAAGAGGAAATATATCCTATGACGTTTCCCAGGTCTACATGCATGAGAGCACGGTTCTTCGAAAGCTTGGCCGACTTGGCAGAATACCTCTTTCAGACGTTTAACGATTTGTTATAGATATATTAATGGTTTTGTTTGTCCAATTGGCATTCATGACCACTGGGTGAAATGGCGCCTAACGTCTTTCTAACCTAACCTAACCTAACGCGATACTAGGCTTAACCAAATGAAATGTATTTTTAAAAATATCAGCACTTTTCTACCGAATATAGTGTCAGTCTCAAATAATAGAGCTAAGCCTCGTAAATACGAAAATTACTATCTAAGACGTTAACCGTGTAACGCAAACTGCTTGATGGACCTGAACAGAGTGCACTCCTGTTTTCAATTATTGCTTTATGTTCTTGAACGAACTGCATTAACAAGTCCACGTCTGTGGTCAAAGAAGTTTAACTTCAATCCACATTTATTTTCATTTTTAATTTTCTACAACAAAAGAGCTTCCAACTTCTTACTACTAAAGGGTGATCCATTTCGAGGATCCCTACTTTTTTAAAGAAAAAAACACAGAAAATTCAAATTTAATGGAGAATGTTTATTATCATTTGAAAGAACATTCTTTGGCATTTATTTTTTGAAGATTATGTCTATCAAATGTTGGCCGTTGCTACGTCGCAGATGGTCCATCCGTTGAGTCCAATTTTCGATCACTCGTTCGAGCATTTCGACTGGTAACTGGCGAATGACACGCGTGATGTTTTCCTCCAAGGCCTGAATCGAAGCGGGTTTGTCGGCATAAGCTTTTGAATTTACATATCCCCACAGGAAAAAGTCTAACGGTGTGATATCACACGATCTTGGTGGCCAATCGACCGGCCCAAAACGTGAAATTATGTGCTCACCGAAATGTTCTCTCAATAAGTCCATTGATTGATGCGATGTGTGGAAAGTGGCGCCGTCTTGCTGAAACCAAATGTCGCCGAGATCACGAGCTTCAATTTCAGGCATCAAATAGTCGGTTATCATGGCACTAACGGTCGCCATTGATGGTTACGTTCGCACCGGCATAATTTTTAAAGAAATATGGACCGATGATTCCACCGGCCCACAAACCACACCAAACCGTTGTTTTTTCTGGATGAAGTGGCAGTTCTTCAATCTCTTCAGGTTGCTCTTCGTCCCAAATGCGGCAATTTTGTTTGTTTACATACCCATTGAGCCAGAAATGGGCCTCATCGCTAAACAAAATTTGCCTCGAAAACGCCGCATCTTCTTGGAACTTTTCAAGAGCCCATAGAGCGAAGCGATGTCGCTTGGGAAGGTCGAGCGGCTTCAGTTGTTGCACAAGCTGTATTTTGTACGCTTTCAATTTAAGATCTTGACGTAAAATGCGCCAAGTCGTTCCATACGTCAGTCCGAGTTGCTGCGAACGGCGCCGAATCGACTCTCTACCGTCTTCGTGTACACTCTCAGCTACGGCCGCTATATTTTCTTCACAGCGTGCTGGACGTGGTCTATTCGGTCGAATATTATCCAATAATGAATGCTGGGTCTCAAAATGGGTGATGGTGTTGCGAATAGTACGCTCAGTAGGCCGATTATGTTGACCATAAGTTGAGCGAAGTGCACGAAACACATTCCTCACAGAACGTGAATTTTCATAATAAAGTTGAACAATTTGTAAACGTTGTTCACGCGTAAGTCTTTCCATTATGAAATGCCAAACAATACTAAACAAAAATAACATGACAGCATGACACGACTCACACGTGATCTGTCAAAAAAGGCTATTGAAAACAGTATCTCTACTTGGATCACCCGTTACCTTTAGTAGACTGGAAGCTAAATTGAGAAAAGTGTATAATTGTAAACACTCGATCAGGATAAGTATAAACTGCAACTGGGAAGTCATTTGAAAATCTTGTGTTTCAAATAGTTAGAAACGTATTATGAATCCGAAATAGAAAACTCCAAAAATTATTATTTACAACTAACAAGTGAAGAAAATAAAAATTAATTAAATAAGGACACAATTTATTTGTCTAAGATACACAACGTTTTTTATATGTTGCACACCTGAGGGAACAGCAATCGTCACTGAGGTAGCAAAGGCCTCCAATATCCTTGCATTTTGGATTGTTGGATATCTACAATATAAGATAGGTGGTTAGTTAGACTCTGCGACGAAGAAACTATAAATTCATAACGTACCGCCTTTTGCAGAGATAATATTTCAGCTCCATCTGGACCATCGGTTGTTTGATCAACAGGTATTCCCTAGTGTTAAAATTTGTTTAGAAACAACTTCTTCTGTTAGAATTCAAATTGAGTTACTCACCATAGCCAGCATCAGGCAGGCAATCAAAGCGAATGTGAAAATAAAGGTTTTCATAGTTGGTGGAGTGGTATAATGTGTTGTAGCTAAGACTGGTGCTTTGCAAGCTGTGAGGTATGAACGAATGACTTGATGCTAGAAGAGTGAACAAGTTTTCTTTTATACAAAAAAAATTTATTTATTCGTTATTTTGGGTGTTCAGACGGAATTGGGATAGTGGAGCAGTGGGTGGCGATGTTATCAGTAAACGTAAACATTACGCTTGCTACGAATTTTGTTGTGCAAATTGCAATGCCGGCATTGAGTAGATACATACATAGGCAGCAACGGGGGATGAGTAAAGCCCATTTGTGAAAAGGGGGTTAATGTCAATGTGCGACTGCAAACATAAAATTTAGGTTAGTATGTAAATTAATGGGTGGTTTGTTTTTTGTGTATTGCATACCAATGGATATGGAAGAACAACTGAGGATTTAAGACTTATTTAGGGATACTACAAAATATTGTGCCGGCTGAAGATGTCGTGACCTTTATTTTATAATAGTCGGTGACCATTATGTGGCGCAAAACTATAATTTATTGGAGTGTTGAATTTTCGAAACTGTATCTGCTTTTATTTTGATTTGCCATAGTGTAGCGGCTATGTGTTGGCTTGTGACCTGTGTGGTGCTGGTTGAATTTGCTGGAATAATAATGCACTTCAAAACTGTAGCCTGGAACAGGCGTAAACTTAATGCTTCGAATTTTGAAAATAAACTTGATGGACGAATTAATTTGATGTGGCTGCTTGACTTTTTCTTTTCTCAAGAAACGACCTATAATCGTCAAAGTTGAATGGCACGACATTTTTGCAAAAGATCGTAATGGGTCGGATAATCGTGTCATTTTTGAAACAATACGATACGTACTCCCCTTTAAAACACTCACCCAGACATCATAAGCTCTTTGAAGGAAACTGATGTCTCCATACGTGATTCCAGAGCAATCTTAGTCATGTATTTGCTTCCTCGTACATGTCCATGATTATCTATACGTATGTTTCAAGAATTCCTCTTTGTAGTAGCTCCATCCATATCAGATCTCTTGGTTGTCTATTAAGGAATTACATGGGTTTATTCGGGGGAAAAAAGTTATATTTTGAACAATTTTTTTTTATATAAAAAATTAAATATTTTATTCAAACTTTTTACTGTCTTAAAGATAAACATTTAAAAAAGAATTTCTGAAATTCTCAAAGGAAAATATTCAAAACTCCGTCATTGTTACGTCATTTACAGTGATCCCTCGGAAAAAAGGTGCGTCCGCGTTGACAGTAGAATTCGTGACAGGATCATCAGAAGTGAAAAAAGTCGTGTTTTAGTTAAGACCATAAACTAGAATTTGGACGAAGCGAAAAAATTTGGATTTTTGGCAGACCTTTGTAAAGGCCCTTGAAACGCCATTACATCCACAAAAACTGACTGTTTGGTGCGCTCTATGGGCTGGTGGAGTCATTGGGCCATACTTCTTCCGAAATGATGCTGGAGAGTCAGTTACCGTTAATGGAGACCGGTATAGAGCCATGATAACCGACTATTTTGTTCCTGAGTCGGATGGCATGAATGTGGATGAGATGTGGTTCCAACAAGACGGCGCTACATGCCACACAGCGCACGTCACAATCCATTTATTGAAGGAAACATTCGATGATTCGCGCATAATTTCGCGGAATGGGCCTCTCAATTGGCCACCAAGATCGTGTGATTTGAAACCATTGGATTATTTTCTTAGAGGATATGTGAAGTCGCTCGCCTACGCCAACAAACAAGAAACGTTAGGGGACTTGGAAGCCAACATTCGTCGCGTTATTGCCGACATACAGCCCCAAATGCTTGAAAAAGTGGTTGAAAATTGGACCTCTAAAATTGTCTTTATTCGAACCAGTAGCGGCGGCCGCATGGTATAAATTATCCTTCCAATAAAGCTAAATTGATGGACATTAAAATGATTTTCTTATGTTTTATTTCAATTCGAAGTTCTATACCTCTTAAAAGCACACCCTGTACAAAGAAATGTTAATTTTGGTAAAATTTGCTCAACATTTTTTTTTAAATAGTTGTGATTGAAAAAAAATATCCTTTGTCCAAGTCCTCGTAAATTGTATCTCGGAAGACCTGTGTAAAATTTCATCAAGATCTGTTGAGTGGTTTTCGAGAACTTTTGACAACCGAATTTGAAAACACAGTTTCGAGAAAAACGAGTTTAAAGTTTGGATAACCTCAAATAAACCTCGTGATTCAATTGAGTGCGCACTTTCCCAAGGGTGTATCTCCGAAACTTTTATTCGGAATGACTTGAACATTTCGGATAATATTCTCGAGATGTTGTAAAAATTAAAAAGACAGTAAAAAAAAAAGTCGATTTTTTTGAAGCTGTTAAATCCCTTAAGTTCAAGGAATCACTTCATTTTGATATTTTTACTTTGGTTACATCTGTGGTTGATTTACCCGCGACAAAACATTGACAGACACAACAATCAGATATATGACAAACATAATTATCTACATCAATATCTACATCGACTGGATTCAGCAGTTTGACGAATAGCAGGACGAAAAAAAAATGCATTTAGTGCCCTCTTGAGTTTGGAGATATGAATCATGAGCCATCTGAACCCGATGTCTCTCATCCTTTTCCAAAACTCAAAGGGTATCTCGTCTTGCCCACCTGCGTTTTGCTTTTTAGAGTATTTGACCGCTTTTCCAAACTTCTTCGACTAGAACGTAGCTTTCTTCTTCCTAATTATTGGTGGTTTCTGGAAAGTGTATCCGGGAAAATTGTTGTGTAGAATTTTTTGTTGTCATCCACAAGGAGTTGGCTTTGAGCATTGTTAATGAACTTGGACGAAGCGAATTTCGCCAACATTTTTATTTTCTTTGCGACTATTTTGAAGATGGTTATGCCTTGTTCGAGTAAAGATTCGTTGATAGTCTGATATCTCTTCCAGTTCATGATACAGGGGTGGAATCGGCTAAACTGATAGTTGATTGTCGTTTTTGGTAATCAACTTTTCTTTTCTTTGCTTTGCGTAAAGCTATCGAAAAATGGTGGTTGACGAGTGCCAACTCTTGTTAATTTGGAGTGCCAGTTTGATAAAATCCTAATTTTAGAAACATTTCGGTAATTATTTTATTTAATTTCTGCTTCAATTGCAAATTGAACAAGTAAAGATCACACTTTGCGGTTATCGCAATTTTTTTGGAAAACACACCATGAAATTTTTTGTTGTTAATATGTACTGTTAACTTATTGACTATATTTACTTCTACAGTTTATTGCAAACAAAATGATACCGAATGTATGTAAGCGACACCTAAATAGCCGTCACACGAAATCGATATCAAAAAAAACAGATTGTCTATTTGATAATTAACTTACATCGATTAAAAGTGATGATTTTGATTGTCAGCTATCAATTATGACCCTAGCCGAGTCCTCCTTGCGATTTGCTTGAATTTGGTCGCACTTCTTCTTGACGAGATTTATCACGTCTGTATCCCAACTACAAGCAAGGATTATCTTCTGTAATATTAGAGACGCATTTTGACCATGGTGTGAACCCTATCACTACTTTAGCTTCCGCTGTCGAAAAACCGTGTTTCTTTGACATGCTTTTGAAACTCCTGGCAAGGTCGCCATGCCTAACACCGTCGATGCTGTTACGAAGATAGTTTCGCATGTTAGTATTAAAAGCTTCGCAGCTTTCGTTGTCCAGTAGCTCCGTTTTCTTTAATAAAATTTAAGGGAAAATAACCTTTTTTTGATTTCAATTACATAAAATATCAAGTGCATCGCATCCCTTACAAAATTTTGCTTTTATTCTCATATATATATTCTGTCAAATAAATACCTGGAAAATGGCAATTCTACTGCGCAGATTTAAAAATCTCGTAATTTTAAAGTATACCCAAACAGATTCGCAGCATCTATAATGCTGGTCGTCCACTACGTGCCCAACTCATTCAACCAACTCTGTCCAATTCTTTATTCAACTCAAATATATTTATAGCTAGAGCGTAAACTCACGTTGCTCGCGTTGAGCAACGCAATTTGTTTAAAATTCCACCATGTTTGTGTTCAACGCGTTGCAAGCCCCGTACACCTAGTTCATCAACGCATTCAATTGTTGAATACCCTCGTACACCTACTTGTTCAACTGGTTTAAATTTGGCAAGAAACTCCGTTGCTCGAGTTGTTCAACAGCATTTTCGGTGAGTTTGCGCATTGAGTTGATGCACGCGTTGATACCCTTGTTCGTGGTCGATTAAAAAAAGAAAATGTGGTTAATTGTAATATTTTAAAGTGAGAGATATGGACGCCATTGACCAACTCAGATGTGCGAGATGTGTGTGTTTGGCTGTGTGAGAGTTTACCAATGGCGGCTCTTCAACTCGTTTCGGCACGCAATTTTACCGCACTAAAAAAACGAAGAATTAAAAAAGTTGAGCAACGCGTTGGAATTCGTTGATCAACGCGATGCTCAACCATATCCAACGAGCAACGCGAGTTCGTCCACTACCCGTACACTTGTTGATCAAAGTTGAGCAACGATAAAAAACCATCTCCAACGCGTTGGTTGAATAAAATTGAGAGCCTCGTACACTAGAATTGAATGCGTTGAACATGAAATGATGAGTTGGGCACGTAGTTAACGAGCGGCATAAGCTTCTTTCGGATTCTTTTTTTTTCTCCTTAATCCTCAATCTGCGCAATCGACAGTTGAACAATAGAAATTGGTTCGTGCTAAAAATACGCTTTGCGAAGAACGAAAGCTGCTGAGTTGGTCTCCTTATTAATGTAACATAACGGGTGATCCAAGTAGAGATACTTTTTTCAATAGCCTTTTTTGACAGATCACGTGTGAGTCGTGTCATGCTGTCATGTTATTTTTGTTTAGTATTGTTTGGCATTTCATAATGGAAAGACTTACGCGTGAACAACGTTTACAAATTGTTCAACTTTATTATGAAAATTCACGTTCTGTGAGGAATGTGTTTCGTGCACTTCGCTCAACTTATGGTCAACATAATCGGCCTACTGAGCGTACTATTCGCAACACCATCACCCATTTTGAGACCCAGCATTCATTATTGGATAATATTCGACCGAATAGACCACGTCCAGCACGCTGTGAAGAAAATATAGCGGCCGTAGCTGAGAGTGTACACGAAGACCGTAGAGAGTCGATTCGGCGCCGTTCGCAGCAACTCGGACTGACGTATGGAACGACTTGGCGCATTTTACGTCAAGATCTTAAATTGAAAGCGTACAAAATACAGCTTGTGCAACAACTGAAGCCGCTCGACCTTCCGACGTTTTCGAGGCAAATTTTGTTTAGCGATGAGGCCCATTTCTGGCTCAATGGGTATGTAAACAAACAAAATTGCCGCATTTGGGACGAAGAGCAACCTGAAGAGATTGAAGAACTGCCACTTCATCCAGAAAAAACAACGGTTTGGTGTGGTTTGTGGGCCGGCGGAATCATCGGTCCATATTTCTTCAAAAATTATGCCGGTGCGAACGTAACCGTCAATGGCGACCGTTATCGTGCCATGATAACCGACTATTTGATGCCTAAAATTGAAGCTTGTGATCTCGGCGACATTTGGTTTCAGCAAGACGGCGCCACTTCCCACACATCGCATCAATCAATGAACTTATTGAGAGAACATTTCGGTGAGCACATAATTTCACGTTTTGGGCCGGTCGATTGGCCACCAAGATCGTGTGATATCACACCGTTAGACTTTTTCCTGTGGGGATATGTAAAGTCAAAAGCTTATGCCGACAAACCCGCTTCGATTCAGGCCTTGGAGGAAAACATCACGCGTGTCATTCGCCAGTTACCAGTCGAAATGCTCGAACGAGTGATCGAAAATTGGACTCAACGGATGGACCATCTGCGACGTAGCAACGGCCAACATTGGATTGAAGACATAATCTTCAAAAAATAAATGCCAAAGAATGTTCTTTCAAATGATAATAAACATTCTCTATTACATCTGAATTTTCTGTGTTTTTTTCTTTAAAAAAGCAGGGAACCTCGAAATGGATCACCCTTTACATCTTTCTAAATATATTTTTAAATTAAATAAAATTTTAATTCTAACAAATGTATCTATATATAAAATAAAATGAATTTATTTATTTCTAGTCAAAACTGCGCACAGACCTGGAGGAGGTCGAAAAAGTATTATATTCCGAGACAGCTACCAAATGCATGAAATGCGAGGAAAACAATCGCACAATAACTCTAGAACCATGTAATCATTTTATTTTGTGCGACACTTGTGCACGTTCCGTGACAGAATGTCCGTATTGCCAAACGCCAGTCACGTCACAGGCCTAAAATATGGATTAGCAAACTACACGGGAATGCGTCGCCACATCATATTCCTCTCTCTCTCTATAGACCAGAAGGTATTTCATATATAGAATAACTCAACAATATGAACAATTCTAGGTAAAAAAAAAGAAACTTATTGTGTTTATTTATTTATTATTATTTGTATTTCTTTTTATTTTCAAAGCAGCTGTGTTTAATTTTTTATATTTTTATTTTTATTTTGTTTAACTACATAATATTCTAATCGTAATCGAAAGTCACATTTTATTTTATTTTTATTTGTCTTACATTAACTAATTATGTATACACAAAGTCTAGACAACACTTAAAAATATATAAAGAAAATATTCTTAGCATTAAAATATGATATTGCGTTTATTTAGAATACCGCTATTAACTGTGAAATTAATGTTTAAACCAAAAAAAAAAAAAAAAAAACAAATTATGATATTAATAATCTACTACATTTATGCATTATGTATACAATTCGAACAATTAAAAAAAAGCAAAATTCTTTTAATTTAGAACTTAAAACGATTCAAGTCGTTGGAAGAGTGATTTGATTAAAATCAATTTGAAAGCATTCTCAAAAATGTAACGATTTTATCATTCAACTTAAGCCGGCATTTAAAAAATGTTTAGTTTCTTCTCCAAGTGATTCTGTTTTCTCTTCCCTTTCGTTGGATTGAGCTAAGAACTTTCGAATATTAAATGGATGAGTGTGTTAGGATGAAATTCTAATTGTATCCAAATTTAAGCAAACATACATTCACAAAAAAATAAGAATAAAAAATAAAATAATATTATCACAAAATTTAGATATTAAGTTGTCCTTAGACATTAGTTTATTTTATTTTTTTTAAATTAATAAATTCTAGTACTTTAACAAATTAATCATTTTATTTGTTTTAATTGAGTTCGTTTGTGTGTTTGGGTTTTTTTTTATTCACTCGCAATTTATGTTTACTAATAATGTATGGTTGGTTTTGTGTTTTAACGGAATTGATTGTTGTCTCAAGTAAAACTGCCACATTTCATTCAGTCGTCAAAGGTTTTTTTTTTTATTCTCCTACGCCTCATTTACATTTCATTTTACATTTAAACCTTACCAGAGGCACAAAATGTTCCTATAAAATTTTATAGAGCCAATGATGTTTCTGGTGCGCCGCAGATTTTTTTCACCGTTCCAAAACGTCATGTTGTTCCTTTTTATGACTTCAGCAATGTTGATTTCTTCTTGTCAGGATATTTATTTCTGTAGGCTTTTAACTACCAACTGCTTCTGTTCTTCGTTATTAGTGTGTATGAGTCCATGAGCCTTACTCCTTCCTCAGCAATGTCGTTACGTTTTCCATTTTTCGCTTCCCTTGTAGGCCTTGTCCCCTCGCGCAACTCAACCACAGAAAGTCTTTGCCCATTTTTTGTTCTAGATGAATGCACGACATATTTATTTTTTCGTATTCACTGTCAAATCCTAGACACTTGACTTTATCACAGATTTCCCATTCAACAGATGCCTCATAAACTGCCTCATAAGTGCCAGAACTTTACATTTGAACTCCGAGATGTTGATCTTTTCCTTTTCCAGAAACTAAAGTAGAACGGCGATCAACAATGTCACTTCCAACTATATTTTCCAGTAGCTGACAGTGAATTGTCAATGCAACTTCTGGGGTAAATTCTACTTCTCAAAGGAAGTCTTAGACTAGTCGCCAAGTTTTGATCTAATATTTTCTTTCGTTATCTCTTTGGAGGCAGCACTTCAGACGTCGGCAGAACTGATCCTTCACTGACTCGGTGATGTTCAGTGTCAACTTCTACTTCTGATTCAGTTGATGATAAGGCAAAAGTCACCTTATCTTCGCGAGATTTTGTTTCTTTTCTTCTAGCTGTCTCCTTCTCTTTAAATTAATTACCTAATTAATTAATTAATTGAGCAATCAGGAATATTTTGTCGTCAACGTTTATTTACCATGGACTGTCACACACCGAATGCAACAATAATACTATGTTTCAACCCAGTGAAGTTGATGATGTCGCATTGGCATTGAGCAAACAAAATTTCTTGCCTCTTGACTGATTCGGTGTATTTCCAAAGCCCGGTAGCGACCCCTATATTTTATCCGATTTGAATATTAGTATTTTTTTCATGAGATGAAACCAATTTGACCGGTTTGGAGAAGGTAATTTCAAATTTTAAACAACAACACAGTCGCATAGTTAACAAAATCGAGAGATACACCATACCTTTTCGCGTATACAAAATTGTTGAAGAAATTGTCCGATTGTAAAGATTTTCGACTGTTTATTTTGCACCGTGGTCTATCCCCGAAAAAGCGTATTTGAATTCAAAAATTGCTCTAAAAAAATATTGAAAACAGAACAAAGTATGAAATTTCAAAGATAAAGAAGAGTCTGTTGTTTACTTTAATGCACACCTGTCAAGTTCGATGGGCGCGCGTTTCATATACTTCGTTTCTTATTCGGCCCTAGCGAGGTATCCGTCGGAACGGAAAATTCTCCGCAACGCATACTCTGTCGGAGACCCTAATTACATTCGAGGTATCTGATTTCGGAAAAGAATAATTAAAATGCGACGACGCATTGATCTGACATGCGACAAATGTAGAGATGAGAGATGTATAAAATGTACCGATATATGTCGACCAATATTTGTATTTGCAGAACTTTAAATCTGTATATGTTGACAGGGGGGAGGTATTTCATACTTAATACTTTTTTTTAATTTTTTTATTTATACTTGCTTACATTTTTTAACTGCTTATCCGAAAATCGGAAAAAATTCCGCGACCACTTGCTGTCGGAGGAAATCGGACAAAAAATGGTGGTCAACTGTCACAAATGTCACTGCTAATGCATTTCATCGCACTGCAACGCAGATCATTAGTTGTGCGTTTTTTGCTGTCGGAACAATGTTCCGAACAGATGTTCCGAAGAATACCTTCACTATTTCAAGCTCATTTTTGTGAGAAGAAGTTGAACATAAAAAATTTTTAGGAATTAAGTTCTGTTATGCCTTTTTTGAAAAATTAAGATGTAGTGTATATAAATAGACGTAGCTCTGTCCACGGAGCGACAAAAGCGTATTTGCGTAGTCGCAATCAACTGCAATACAGCCTAAGCTGCAGCTGGTCATTACTTAAGCGTATTGCAAGACTCGGTGAGACCAATCAAAAGCTGGTGTAATTCCTTTTTTGTGATCTAGATGTTCTTAGATCTACTATTTTTGAAGCATAATAACGCCGTCGCCATAGAGTGGGCGTAAAGAAGAACATGTTCATATTGTGCAATGTGGACACAGTTGTTCCCTGATGATTCCCAGTATCATCTTACCCTCTCTGGAGTTCGTGAAGGGAGGAATCTCCTTAGACTTCAAGGCGAGGGTAGAGCCTAGGTGGAGAAATCTGACAAACTGCGTCACTTCCAGGAAGACATGGAAACGTCATTGACCAACTCAGATGTGTAAGATGTGTGTGTTTGGGTGTGTGAGAGTTTACCAATGGCGGCTCTTCAACTCGTTTCGTCACGCAATTTTACCGCACTCAACCAACGAAGAATTAAAAAAGTTGAGCAACGCGTTGGAATTCGTTGATCAACGCGATGCTCAACCATATCCAACGAGCAACGCGAGTTCGTCCACTACCCGTACACTTGTTGATCAAAGTTGAGCAACGATAAAAAACCATCTCCAATGCGTTGGTTGAATAAAATTGAGAGCCTCGTACACTAGAATTGAATGCGTTGAACATGAAGTTGATGAGTTGGGCACGTAGTTGACGAGCGGCATAAGACTTCTTTCGGATTCTTTTTTTTTCTCTTCAATCCTCAATCTGCGCAATCGACAGTTGAACAATAGAAATTGGTTCGTGCTTTGCGAAGAACGAAAGCTGCTGTGTTGGACTCCTTATTAATGTAACATACATCTTTCTAAATATATTTTTAAATTAAATAAAATTTTAATTCTAAATACAACAAACCTAGAACCCAAAACCTCATTAATAGAACGCGAGCGGATGTCGCTAGGCTGGTGGCTGTAAGTACAGGCCACTTAGCGGTACGCACCCACGCTATCCCACAATACCCATTGCCGTAGCTGCTATGACGCCAATGAGAGCGAAATAGTTTTACACAGGGCGTTTGGTAAACCATTCTTTGATAACCTCTCAGATATCTCGGACACGAGTCTCAATGTTATCATAACTCTTCACAACTCCACTGGGTGGATCTGAGCTATTATACCCAGTACCCCTTACCCTAAGGCCATCACGAGTGGTGGCATCAAAACGGCGCTTCAGCGCTAATTGTCACCGAAATCTGCCCCTACCTATCTACCATCTTACGTTTCTTTCATTATCCGCTTGTAGAACTCTGACAAACACTAAAGTGTATGATAAATGATATGATTAAAACTTTCGGTAGTATCTACAGTCATCGGACATTCCATCTTAACATCCAACGCAACTTTACCACTCAGTATTAAATTTTTAAGTGTTTTTTATTTTTTTTTTATTTTATTGACGACTGAATGTTAAATTTGGACCCTAAAATAGTTGTATATTCATCGTTGTTTTCATTTAGACCAGCTTTTTTCTTTCATTAAAACAAAACAAAAATTAAACTAGGCATAGACAAGTAACCAATTGAAACAAAAAAAAAAAAATAAACAATTTATTTACCATCATCAGCTCAAACTAAAACTCAATACTAAAATAATTCCTGATTCCGATTGTAAAATAAAATAAAACAGAAAATATTTGTAACTAAACCACCACACCTTCAGACTAAAAGGAAACGTATTATCGAAAACAATAATAATAAAGAAATAAACCATTTTTTTTTTGTATGTTAGTGATGTGATGAATATATATATATATATGTAAAAAAAATGAATTCAAAAGCGAAAATATCTTGAGAAACAGTTGAATGTAACTAATGACTGATTTTTTACTGATCAAACTATTAAACTATATACAAAAACAAACAAAAAAAAAAACAAAAAAACTACAAGGAACGATACCACAATCCTGCAAGGAATCATAATCAACTATTTTTTTAATGCAATACAAAGAAAAATAAAAACAACAACAACAACACTTCACAAATATTTTTTACAATTTTCTAGCAATTTACAATAAATACTTTACACATTGATTTAAGTAAAAATAAAAATAATAACATGTATTTGGTTTTTTATCTTTTGAATTAAAAAAAACTTTGAAAATAATATTATATTAATGCTGCGACATTTAAAATACACTACCTTCTGATCTTTGATGTTTTGGTTTTGGAAATGATCTTTGTATTAGGTTAATTTGATTTCGATCTACAGCTAAGATCGCATTGCAATGGTTATTTAAATAACTTCTTAAAAGTGTGAAATAAATATTTTAAATATTTTTTTAGTTTAGTTTGTGCTACTGCAATTGAAACAAAAATGTGTAGTTCCAGTTAATCTTTTTCGCAATTTCCGATAAAATTGGAACCCGCTAAGTGGCGGTAGAGTCGATCTAAAGGGTGATTTTTTAAGAGGTTTAGAACTTTTTTTAAAAAAAAAAACACAAAAAATTCGAAAAAATGAATGAAATATTTATTTGAATCGATAGTTTGAACCTTGCAATTTAATGTTTAAAGATAATTTCATGCAAATGTTGACCGCGGCTGCGTCTCAGGTAGCCCATCCCCTGAGTCCAATTTTGGCATACTCTTTCACACATATCGGCCGGTATCTCACGAATGAATGCATGGATGTTGGCTTCCAGTGCGTCAATCGAAGCGGGCTTGTCCCTATACACATTAGCCTTGGCATACCCCCACAAAAAATAACCTAATGGTGTGAAATCGCACGATCTAGGCGGCCAATTGACCGGCCCGAAACGTGAAATTAACTGTTCACCAAACTCGCCTCGCAATTGCGCCATTGTTTCGCGTGCTGTGTGGCATGTGGCACCGTCTTGTTGAAACCACATATCATGCAAGTCAAGAACTTCCATTTCGGGCAAAAAAAAGTTTGTTATCATCGCTCGGTAGCGTTCACCATTGACAGTAACGCTGCGATTCGCATCATCTTTGAAGAAATATGGCCCAATAATGCCGCCGGCCCATAAACCGCACCAAACAGTGGCTTTTTCGGGATGCATTGGTAGCTGTTGCAATGCTTCTGGCTGATCTTCACTCCAAATGCGGCAATTTTGCTTATTTACGTACCCATTCATCCAAAAATGAGCCTCATCGCTGAACACAATTTTTCGATAAAAAAGCGGATCCTCGGCCAGCTTTCCAAGAGCCCATTCACCAAAAATTCGGCGTTGTGGTAGGTCGGCTGGCTTTAGTTCTTGCACCAGCTGTATCTTAAAAGGCTTTACGCCCAAATCCTTCCGCAAAATTTTCCACGTAGTGCTGTAACAAAGGCCTAACTGCTGGGAACGGCGCCGAATCGACATTTCGCGGTCTTCTGTCACACTAGCTGATACGGCCGCAATATTTTCTTCAATACGCACAGTACGTAAACGTGTTGGTGGTTTAATGTCCAACAAAGTAAATTTGGTGCGAAATTTGGTCACAATCTTCCGAATAGACTGCTCAGAAGGTCGAGAATGCCGATCATAAAATGGAAGCAGCGCGCGATGAACATTTCGAACCGAGCACGAATTTTGATAGTAAAATTCAATAATTTGCAAGCGTTGTTCATTTGTAAGACGATCCATGGTTAAATTGCAAACCAAACTGAAGCTGTTTGACAGTGACACAAGGTACTAAACACACGTCAGCTGTCAAAACCAGTGTTGCCAAAGCCAAACCAGCTAAAAAATCACCCTTTAGTTCAAATTCAACAATTTGATTGAAATTGATTGAATGAAAATCAAAATAATTTATCGAAAAGACTTCGGCTCGGTGAAAATCATGTGACGCAACCTGAACTAACCGAAAAGCGAAAGATTCGCTGTTAAGAAGTTGATAATCTGACGAATACCATTTATGTAAGCGACTTCCGGTTCGCCTTGCATTGGCAATGATGATTGATAAATTGCAAGGCTAATCGTTAAAAGTGTGTAGAATGAAACTTGAATTGCCGAAATAGGCAAACATTTGTCGGTGGCGTGATCGAGAGTCGGTAAACAAAAGGCGCTGTTCTTTTTTTTATCGGGATGGAAAAATATCGTTCATCACAAAGCGTTACGATAAACGCCAACGCATTAAAAACAAATGATTGTCATAGTAATTAACTTCGATTTTATTCATCTTAATAAATTCGTTATCGTACTGAAATTGTTTTGTTTCGATTTTCGAAACTCGGGAGGGATTAACTGGCTTGGACAAATATGTAGAAAGGATATCTGTATGGGCAACTAATAAAGAACATCTCAACAAGTTTGGTGATGAGATGTTTGGTGGACATTTTTATCCAATACCGCGTGGCAAGGCCCTTCTGACGAATAACCACCTGGTATCTATTCTGCATACACTGAATGGTCATACAGCTGCCTTTTTGACATCGTCCCACAGATGTTTGAAACAGTTGAATGATTCTGGTAGGTATTTGGTACCGCCCACTCATAAAAACTGCACAGCATTGTCCTAAACGAAAATGCATGATCATCACCACCACCACCTACAACAAGAAAATTTTCATCGGCCACAAAGTACCAAATTGTTTTTCTAATATCTGAATATATTTTTCAGTCGTTAAAATGCCACCGATTTGTTGTAAATCCAACACCATTCCTCCAACATGTGCAATGAGTTTGGTAAAACATATTTGGGGCTGTGCATTTTGGTCGTCGTACATGTCGAGCGCCTTTTTGTCTCATGCGGTCAACCTTTGTTTCATCACTCCATACTACGTATTTTCATTGCTTTAATGTAACGTGTGGTTTCTTTTGTGCAATTTGTCGATCCAATCCGGATTCTACCAGTCGTCGCCTAATAGTGGGTGTAAAGTTTGGAGTACTGCGTTGTTCCAAAATAGTTCGCTTTTATGATAACAAATTGATGACATTTATGTGTTTATGTTACGTTTCCACCAAGAACTGAACTTCCTTAATCCGGAGATTTACCATACAAATTCTAATCTGTTAAACACAAGATTACAAATTAATTTAGAAAAAAAACTAGGTTTACATGTAAGAATCGGTTTGTGAATCAATCCCAATTCATTGTACAATCATTGAGAATTAAGAGCGGTGATGCAATTTGACAATTTGAGATCCATCTACGTAATCTTCTTTTTTCGGTGGAAACGTGTAAAGATTTATTGTTAATCTTTTGGCTATAATCTCGGTTTATCTTTTGGAGGTAGCATTAGAGCCTGATTGATTTACTTAGATTTAGACTCACTCAAGAATCATCGCAAGGCAGCATGCTCAAAAAGTTCGTGAACAACTTTAGAGAAATTTGGGGCAACTAACAAACAAATTTTCTAATGCTGAAGGATAGTTTTAGAAATAGCATAGGATATGGTTTCGAGGTGAGATGAGCAATATATCATGGAACTTTTAACGTTTCTTTAATTGTCAATCAAACCTTTCAACAATTGACTAGCTTTTATTTGTGTTAAATTTATAGATAATTTAATCAATTGTCACAAACATCAAAAATAGAATCAGTAGGTAGCCATGTTGCGCTTGAATTTTGCAAAACAAATAGAATTAATAACAGAAAATAATTTTCTTGACAAATCCCGTCTGGTGAGAGAATAGAAGCACTAGATTGTCATCGTACGTGGGTAATGGTAAATAAATAATGTCGATTTTCATTCACCCATTCGCCGTGTTGAAACGGTTCCAAATTCTGTCAGTGCTGTTCTAGATATTTTGCGACTACTGTTCCAACATGGCGAACTGGGTGAATGAAAATCGACATAAAATTAACGAAAAAAAATATCCCAATGTATAGAACAACGAAGCTTTTCAAACGTTTACAATATACGAGAAAGCAAAAAATAACCAAACACGAGCAGCAATATGAAAAATTATCTTACAAGGGAAAGAAATTTCTTTATATTAAGTAAAAAGTTTTTAATCTTATTTTACGTAAAGCGGCATAATTTCGCTACTTAAACGAAAAATTTTCATTTAATTTCGTAATTTTCGTATTTGATTATCTGATAGAGTTCTAAAATATGTTGCTCTCATGGCAATAATATTGCTTCGTTAAACTGGATGAGCAACGTAAGCAAAAACCGAATTAAGCAAGACTCTTAAAACAAACGCCATCAATTTGTATTTATAAAAGCGAACTATTTTGGAGACGATTGATAGAATCCGGATTAGTTGGTCGAGTTGCACGAACGAAACCACTCGCTACAAATGATGAAATGAATCTAGTTTGCAAAGTCGCCCCTGAACAGGACATTGCCTATATATTTTAAGATATATGTAACACAAAAATTTATGTCAATTTTATTTAAAAATATCTGTCAGATGGATTTATTTTCTTCTTCAAACTGGTGATACTTTCGTATAGGTAGTCATGTCCATTTTTCAAAAGGCAGTTTGAATTATTATTTTGCACTCATGAGTCGACTAAAGTACGCTGCTTTATTTTTACATAGACTTTATTTTCCTACTGAATAATGGGTGTCCTTTTGCAACGACAAAAATTGGGAATTTTTCTTGTACAAGCTCGCTTAGGTACCTACATAAGTGTCTTGAAACGCTCCTTTAAATATTGCTCTAACTTCTTAGCTCTTATTTAACAAACACGATTGATTGATCAGTGAAAATTATGCCTATTTAACTAATTTATTATTAATTATGTACGTTAGCTACTTTCTTGTGGTTGCACAGACATTTAGTTAATTTGCATACAAAACCACTAAACCACGTCTTTCAAAACAGACATTTCCAAGCCCAAACACAAAACATTACCAGAATTATATTCCAGAAATTAATTAAAATAAAAAAAAATCAAATAGAATTATGTGTGATGAAATACAGCGAATAACAAATAATTTCATAGAATCATGAAAATTATTTTATTTATTCATAAAAAAAAAAAAAAACATTTACATAAACGTGTTTATTAGAGAGCATGCTAAAGCAATTTTAAGACGGAATTAGTAATACCTCAAATTTGACGAAATTTATTCATTTTTCAGAAGCGTTAGTAAACTCATTGGTGATTAATATTGAGCATGTGAAATTGTGAGTGTTTGAAAATCTATTAAAAATAAACATAAATACATAAATATATATACACGCGTGTAAAAATATATACTATATATATATATATATATAAAAAATATATTCATATACATAAAATAATTATAACAAATAAAAAAAAAAATTAAATGCAATTTTCTGTTTTCTTTTTATTTTTTTTAGCATAGATTGTGTGTGTAACAAAATGCATATAACAAGTTAAATAGTTTTCAATAGCTAACAATATGTAATAAATTATTTTGCAATCATGTTAAACAAAGTTATTCGTAAATTTTTTGCGATTATTGTTTGCTCAGTTCGAGAGCATTTTAAAAAAAAACTAAATTCAAAAATACACTAGCGATTTAAGTAGTTAGTTTACCCCAATCAATAATTAGATATTCTTAAAAAAATAAACAACAACAAAACGCGAATCATGAAACCGAATGAAGAAGAAGAATACGTTTATCAATGGAAGTTGACTGTATTTAAATGAATAATTTCGTTAAATAATTTGCACCAAATGCAGAAATTCAGTCGTCAATGTAATTTTCTTCATTTGACAATGCATTGGGAACTTTTCTTGGACATCATCCCAGGATCTTGAAGTTTTGCAGACTTCGGAACAAGTCGAAATCTGAAGATTAGGTGATGTTCTTGACGATTTTGATGAGATGAGATTTCTCAATCGTCATCCTGCATAGAAGAAAAGAGTTTGGCAAGGATGCCGAAACATGACATGGATTTTTCCCTTTATACGCTATTTTACCTCTATCTTACCAGATGGCCATTTGCTCCCGCAGCTTTGTTGGATATAATTATCCTCATCTCGTGTAGGTCTGAATTGTTGACTATCATCTTTCAGACTGTACGGATCCTTCTGTTTGACCGCGGGTTTAAGAGTCTGCAGAAGTGTTCTTTCCAAGTCCTGTATTTCCATGTTCAAGCAGACACATGAGTACTTAAACATATATTTTTGTTTGCATCTTAGCGGCTAACGCTGATGTAAGAGTTTGAAGCGTTTTAGTACGTTTTTTTTTGCAAGCGGAAACGATCGTTGATCAACGGTTTTATTTTCTATTTTTACAATTTCTACTAGTAGTGCTTCGTCAATACAAATATGCAAACAAACTAATCGTTAACGATACATCGAGTTGAAAGCCGGATTTACCAATAGCTTCTTTGCAAGGGTAGGAGTGCTCAAATCTAAGGAAAAGCTTAGTTCTGGGTGTTACAACAATCCACAACAATCTGACAGTCCCAAAACTGTCATAATAAAGCGTACTGAAGGCTTCCTCGAGAGGAGCAAAGAAAGCATGCCACCTTGCGGGGTTCCATTACTTGCATTACTGAGTTTGAGCTGAAAATCAGACTGTTGGGTCTGTTAGTAGATTCATTTTAAAATTCCTAAAAATAGGAAGAAAAACAGTTTGACAAAATATTCTCATTTAACACGATTTACAAAATAATCATTGGCACTGCATTTTTATTACACAAATATAGACAACTTCCATTGATTAAATACCGCCGTTATTTTTTCACAAAATAAACACTCCAGATGGATACGTTGGGCCAAAACTAAATCTAAACTTTAAGTGACAAAACAAAAAAAAATAAAAAAACAATAACAAATTACACCGAACTCTTATCTTTCCAGATAAATTTAATTAACCCCAATCTTTTACAGTTAAACAAAAAAAGAAAAAACAAAACATTAAATAATATAAAACAATAAAAAGAAAAGTATTCTAGATTTAAATAAATAATTAAATTTGAAAGAAAAATGAAAAGAGAAAATATAAAAATAATTTTGTTTCCTGTGGAAGAATAGACATTTTCTAATATATTGTAAAGAAATTTATATATATATATACATATTATTATTAAAAAAAATAAAAATAAAAATAGAATATCAAATAAATAAATTGAACTATGTGAAATTTAAAAAATTATAAATATTTACAAATATATGTATATATTTATGAGTAAACAGAAAATAAATGACAAAAAGAAAAAAAAAAACATCACGTTCATAAAAAGTAGATATGCATTATATATATTGTAATTAAACAAAATTGATATGTATAAAATCAATACTAGATATATATATATAAATGTAATAAAATCAAATTGAAAACATGGAACAAACGTGGAACCTAATACAATAGGAAAATAGTGCAGAAAGCAGTTGTATAATAAAAAATAAAACGTTATTATAGAAAAGACAATGAAAATGGAAATGAAATATAAAATATACAAACAAAAAAAAAAAAACAAACAAAATAAAAAATATTTAAATTGATTCTTAAATTAATGAAGTAATATTTTCAATTGTTTTATTAATGATGGAATGGAAACGTTCAATTGATTTGAGTCTTATAATTTTAGTGACTTCTAAGAAAAGAAACAAACAGATACCTGTCCCGCTCGGCTTTTCTCGAGTAAGAAATTTATAATAAAGGGTGTTTTTTTAGAGGTATAGAACTTCGAATTGAAATAAAACACAAGAAAATCATTTTAATGTCCATTAATTTGGATTTATTGGAAAGACAAGACAATTTTCAAGCATTTGGGGCTGTATGTCGGCAATAACGTCACGAATGTCGGCTTCCAAGTCCCCTACTAACGTTTCCGGTTTGTTGTCGTAGGCGAGCGACTTCACATATCCCCAAAGAAAGTAATCCAATGGTGTCAAATCACACGATCTTGGTGGCCAATTCACAGGTCCATTCCGCGAAATTATGCGCTCATCGAATGTTTCCTTCAATAAATCGATTATGACGTGCGCTGTGTGGCATGTAGCGCCGTCTTGTTGGAACCACATCTCATCCACATTCATGCCATCCAATTCGGGAACAAAATAGTCGGTTATCATGGCTCTATACCGGTCTCCATTAACGGTAGCTGACTCTCCAGCATCATTTCGGAAGAAGTATGGCCCAATGACTCCACCAGCCCATGGAGCACACCTAACAGTCAGTTTTTATGGATGTAATGGCGTTCAAGGGTCTCATGTAGATTCTCTTCACTCCAAATGCGGCAATTTTGCTTGTTGACGAAGCCATTCAATCCAAAATGAGCCTAGAAGCTAAATCGGCTGGACGTTGTCAATTTGATGCGCTTACCAACGAATTGCATTTAATTTTTTATACCTATAAAGTTTCCTGAAATTCACGCAACCAAAAAAAAACAGTTTGACAGCTGACAAAAATCACAGATGAGTAATTATAGACATAACAAACTCTGCATACCCCTGTCGAAACCGCAATATTTATTAATAATGGGCGCGTCCGAGATTTGACTTTTATCATTTTGGTGGTATTAACGAAAATGGACGAGGTTGCTGTTGAAAATGACATTTCACGGGGACGGCCATTACAACGCATATAATTTCGTATAATGTGTGCAAGCTTCCCATTTAATTTACACGTAAAAGCCCATGTAAGTGATAATTATATGGGTAAACACAGCTGAGTTTACGTTTGAGGGAGAATTAAGAGACTCTCGGAGTTGGATATCTGTCTAATTACTCGTCTGCGTTAACAACGCGTTTTCGTTATGAGAACAATGAACAATCTTTCTGAAAGAGAAAGTGAGATGAAGAATAGAAATGATTGAAAAGCTTATGCAGAGATTTTGTCAACGTAGAAGAGAACACCTCTGAAAGGAATGTCATTGAAAATGAATGTCGGGATGTAGGACTATGCCAAATTCGTAATATTTTGTAATGTGTACTATTTGTTGCCTCAACTTTCGGTCGTAAGAGAATTTTAGGTACAAGAATAATTTGGGAGTTGTTTTCATCTGGCCAAACATCTGCGGTGTTGTTCTCTTATCCTTCTTTAAGATGAAGAGTTATTCCTTCTAATTTTTTTTGAAGAGGAACGCATAATCTTCGAAGTTTTGTTCTAAAGGGGTAAGTAAAATATTTGATCAAACCTTGAAGTCAGAAAATATTTACTGCTAGCTTTAATAGCCATTTGATAACTTCTCCCCCAGTATTTATTTTCCTTTATGGAGCATGTATTTGTAGTGTGACGGTAAGCTTAGGTTAGGCAAGGTTATGCCGGCACAAAACAATAGGCACCATGAAAGTCCAATCGCGATCCTTGGAAGAACCAACTTCAAAAGTCGTAAAAAAAACTTCAAGGCCTATATCACTTTATTGTATCCTACAGCTGCGACATAAGTAGAACGCTGCTAGCTTGTTAGTTTTAACTTATTCCAACATTATTCTTCCAACTTAATCCTACTCCTCAAAAGGGTAAGAGGTGCCCGTTGAAAAATTGCTGAAAAACCTTCAACATGTTTTCTTCAAACGTTAAAATGCCAATCTCCTAAAAAGAGAACACCGCGTTAAAAATGATAAAATATTCGAATATCAACGAGCAAAAGTTTAAACTAATTTGACACAGCGATCGCACGATCCAAAATTACGTTAAAACCTCTCCAAAGAGGCAAGTTTCAACACATTTGTAGTGTACGACTTACCCCTTTATAGCAGTATGCTGAGAGATCTGTTGAAACCTACCCTGTGCTTTATCTACTAAAGAACAAGACCAGAAGAAGTCACTAAATCGATTTATTAAGCTTACAAAAAAATGACATCTAATTCCGAATGTATAGATATCATTTGCAATTTATTGCTACCTATCAAAAAATTGTCCAATAAATGTTTCATTTCAACTTAACGTCAACCAACGTCCCACGGACGGGCCCATTTAAATGACATTAAAATACTCAACATACCCAACTCATTCATCACTCAGAATCGGAAACAGTTCCGTGCCGTGCTACCACTACCCCAGTGGCCGACACCACCAATTCACTTCAAACTATCACTCAGACCATTTCGACAAGATCGCTTTCGCTTCCCCAACCCCAAACAAAAAACATAATTTTAAATGCAAAATTCACTTAGGCAGCGCGCTTCCGAATCGCTCGGTCCGGCCGCGGCGCCCATGTCCATTATGTCCACTGTTACACTGCTGCCGATAAAAAAATGCCACCCAGAAATCAACGCGTGCCATCTGGTGTGTGGTCCAATAACTTTTATTGAATAAAATGTGTTACTTCTCGCTTTTGAGATGTGCCTAACACTACACACCACACTACACCGGCGAACACTCTTGGCATCGAACGAAGAAGAAGAAGTCGCAGGCCATCGTTGTCAGACAATCGGACCATTATGCCGGCGATGATCATCATCATCATCACCACCGTGGACCGTGTGGCTGCTCCTGCTGCTGTTGCTGTTTCCTGCTGATCATCGGTATGGTATGGTTGTGTGTGATTAAACTGTATGTTTCTTTATAAAATCTGTCTATATATATGTTTGTGTGTGTGTGTGTGTGAGCGAAGCGGCCCCTTGTTAGCGTCTTGTCGTACATAATCTCGAGGAACTGGCGCAATCGTTCGTTCCCATCTTTTAAAAAGGAGCATCATAAGTTTAACCATTTGATGGCATGTTGAGACACTCCGATTATACACAAACCATCAATTCATTACCTCTTTTCTGTATTTTCTGTCTTTCCACTGTTTGCCTTTTATTCTTGTTGTGTGTTTGGCTTTCAACTACACGACTGTGATGGTGCTGAAGACCAAGTTTCCCGTAGTTGAGTGCGGATTAGCAGGAACATTAGCAGGAAATTCACTTGTCGGTTTTATTGTGTTACAGATGGTGTTGTGCCGATTGGGAAAATTGATTAAAAGGAATATATAATAGACATAAACGGCTCATAAAGGACTCATCGGCATTGTGTGCGCGAAGATCAGATGTATTTTTGACACATATGGATTTCGAACTGCAAAATTTAGAAGCTTTTCATGACAGTTCTTACTTTTGGATGTTTGTCAGATATTTTAAGACGTGGGAATGGGCATGAGCACTTTAGGTGGTAGGAAGGGAGTTAGTTGTAGGCATATCAAAAACCACGACTCCAATATCTTACAAACGCAATCAAAAACTTTATTTTGAATGGTATTGTACTGTAAAGGGACCGCCATCTAACGTTTTTTTTTTCAACTAGTGCTTATTTCGCGAATGGTAACACTCAGCTCATGTCTGATTTGACAGATAATTAGTTTTATCCTTCCGCTGAACGAATATGGTTGTGTATACGCTTGAACAACGCTGGGAAATATTGCGACATTACTTTGAAAATCATGGTAATGGTGCAGAATGTGTGCGAAAATTGCGTACGGATTTTGGAAGAAGAGACGCACCGTCAGCTCCGTATGTTCGTTATCTTGTGAAAAAAGTGAAAGAAACTGGCATCCTCATCGATAAACCAAAGCGTGAAAAGCCAAAAACAGTGCGTACACCCGAGAAAATTGCTGCTGTGTGCGTGAAGCGCCATCAACATCAATTCACCGTCGTTCTCAACAATTGAACATTTCGGAGACATCATTGAGACGAATTTTGCATAAAGACCTTGGTATGACGCCATACAAAGTCCAATTGGTTCAGGAGTTGAAGCCAACTGACCATCCAATGCGTTTTCGCTTCGCTAAGTTGGCCTGCGATCGACTTAGAGAAGATTCCGATTTTGCCAAAAAAAATCATCTTTTCAGATGAAGCTCATTTTGATCTTGGCGGGTATGTAAACAAGCAAAATTGTCGCATTTGGGGCACAGAAAACCCGCAGGCATACATTGCAAAGCCGATATACCCAAACCGAGTCCACTGTTTGGTGCGGATTTTGATCCAGAGGCATAATTGGGCCATTTTTCTTCGAAAATGAGCAAGGAGTGGTTGTTACAGTCAATGGCGATCGTTATCGGGCCATGTTGAACGAATTTTTGTTCACAAAAATTGAAGATGAGGATATTGGCAACACCGTTGGACTATTATTTGTGGGGTGCCGTAAAAGAGAAGTGTTACGCCGACATGCCAGAGACAATTGACGCTTTAAAGGACAATATTCGTGAAGCCATTAGTGAAATACAGCTGCACACAATCGATAATGTGCTTAAATATTGGACCGATCGTGTAGGTAGCCATTTGAATGAAATTATTTTCCATTATTAACCGGAAGGATTGTACTTTCAAATAAAAAAAGAAATTTGAGAAAATATTCAGTAGTTTTTTTAATAGCATTTTTAAAAAAAAAGGAGTTATTTGGCGGACCCTTTATTTAAGAAGTCAACAATAGTCCATTGTACCTCAAAAAGGATTTAGATTTATAAGTTGACGTTGGAGCAAAAAATGTCTGAAGCTGCCAGTGCTTTTAGAAAAACGAAGAACAGTTAAGGGTCTTCAGTGCATTCTCTTCAGTCCTAGTAAAAATTAATAAATGTAGAGTTTTGGACCAGCTGATGTCTACATGATGCAGGATTACGCCAGTATTCGTTATGCTGTATGTTGAGGTCAAATCCCAGTCATTCACTTTTGTAGACAGTTGAGCAGTAGCTCATTCACTTTTGGTTGGTGCAGTATCTTAGTGGTTAAGTCAGTGGGACCATTATGCTTGTTCAAATCCTGCCTTAAGTTCTTCACCTCTTGCGAAAGTCTGACAAAGATCCATGAGTAAGAAATGTCAGGAGAAGCTTCTCAAAAATAAAATTGCCGTTCGGAATCGGCAAGTCCCTGTAGGTTCCTCCTTTTGTGAAAACATATAAATCTTCGCACACACAGTACCCTATGGATGGTTGTGGGCAAACAAAGGCTGATATTGAGCCTGTCTGTGAAGAGCGTCAGCGTATTTTCGTTAAAAGGATAGTGCCAATTTTCTCAGCTTGGAAGATAGTTACTTGTCTGCCTAAGGATTCAGGATACAAGGTGATCTCATCCGGACTTAAGCCTATCCCTCTACCCCTGTTCCATTGCAGACAGTCAGAAATTAGAACTCGAAAGCGGTGCTGTAAAATTAGGCACTTAAAGTCAACTGAACATAGCGGAAGTCAGGTATGTCACCAAGAAGCGCATTAAACTTAGCACCTGAGATCCGTTTGCCGATACCGATCTGACGTCCAAGTATTACACATGCGATAAAGAGCTCTTCTGGCTCTTCACTTACAATATAATTTCCATAGTAGCGGTGGGAGATCTTTTGATTGTAGTTCTAATGCATAGACACGTAAGATGTTGCAGCTTAATCAGATATCTCCTGAGAGAGTGTTAGCCTGGGGCTAATACCCCAGGTTCCGCTGAACATCCTTCGGCACTGCCAGAGAATGTTTGTGGCCTAGGCTGTTCTAGCCTTTATGTGTTGTTATGTTATGTTTCGGGTAAAGTATGATCCTCAAATACTTCACTTTGATATGTAATGTAAGTTGGGTGCCCTAGAAAACTGCACAATTTCTATTAGGTATGCTTTTCCTTGTTGTAAACAGCATCCTCTCCGTCTTCGTCGGGTTGACTGACAATGTAGAAGAATATTAGGTTCATACCTTCAGATAATCGTCAGACCTTCAATATGTTTAACTGGCTTCAAGCCAGTGATAATATGAATATTAATTTGACACCAATTGGACCGCATGAGAATATTAATTTACAAAATATTTATGTAGCAAACGTAAGCTGTCACTTAAATAGCTTCGAAGGAATATATCAGTTTTATCTTGTTTCCTTGGTCCTCCCCATTTTTTATACTCCATAACCTGCTGGTAATTGCAAGATACGCTTTACACGTAGGGCACCTTAAGCGGTCACATAACATGCGCTCAGCTACAAAAATCTAAAGATCTTCTCCTTCTCTGAAGCCCGACACAATGCACAAATGATTTTTATCAGGCACTCCGCGCACCCCGTGCGAGCTGCTGTGCTCAGATAGCGCACCATAGTGACACTGGCAAGGAACAACACCGCCGCCAGCCTAACACTAGGGGAATAGAAGAACGGAAGGAATACCGAAGAAGCCGAAAAGCCAGAACCGATGACGATGACGACAACGACGACGGATGCTATGGGAAAGGGCGCGCGAATGAACGAGCATGTGCATCATCTTCGAATCGTCTTAGAACACGGATACCCCATTCCTTACCGCAACTCCAATCCTAACCATAACTCGAACCGAGCAGAGAATGCATTTTTATTGATGATGATGAGGGCTTCGTTGCCGCACAAAAGGTGCGGATTGCGGGAGGAGAATCCTCCTTTCGTTCGCATGCCTCTTGTTGCTCGTTCATTCGTTCTTTTTTTTACGCTTTTGTTTTCATTGCTCTTTTACAGCCTCTTCTCGGGTCGGGGTTTTTGTTCAATTTAAAATGCATGATAATCGCTCCTCGATAGCTGGTTAATACGCCAAACTAACAATTTTTATTGTGTCAGCAAACGCGTGCCTGTATTTGTGTGGTCTTTTGGGTCTCACGTTCGGCTCTTGAGGCAGATGAGATTTAAGGATCGTATTCTTCAAGAGAAAAAATCGTAAGAAATATTTTTTTATAGAGAAAAAGTTGAGACGTTACTTGGTAAAATTTATGTGAAAAAATTTCTTTTAAATTTTTTTTTTTAATATTTTAAACTGCTCTTAGATTGGTAGTAAGTGTTGTAAAAAAAATGCTACTATAGGACCCTTACACTCCTCTGGTGAGTACTAAGATTAAATTCAATTTAAATAATTTTTTTAAGGATTTAAGTATTTTGAACTTTGTCAACCTAAATAGAGATCCATAAGTTCTTCAAAGAGTTAAGGGCAACGCCAAGTCCTGTAGTAAGGCAGTCTTGTAATTTAAAGCGACAACTAACTGCTACAACTGCCACTCCGGCTTGGAACGAAGTTAAAGTAGCTACATTCAGGCTTAAGTCACACAACCACAAGATCCAAATTACCCAACCGTAAGGAAGGAGACAGCCTCATATGTATTAACTGCACAAGTATTAGTCTGGTGTCATATTTCGATGAGCTTATAAGAAATTATCAACGCTGTCTTAGACCTGGGAAATCGACGATGGATAGAATTTTCACACTATGCCAGATCCTTGAGAAAACCCAAGAATTACAAACATTACGTAAGTAATTTGAAAAGAGCTATTCTGCACTATGTCTAGTTTTGGAATTATTGCAAAACTTATTCGCCTATGGGTTATGGAGGAACCCTTCGTTAAGGTGGAAAAAACTAACGCCGAGACATTTACTACTAAAATAGGTTTTAGGCAAAACATTTTTTCTACTTTGGTTCCGGTGAAAATAGTGCGAAGTTACCAAGTTTACGCATCATGTACTGTTTTAAAGAAGTCAGTAATAGAACTAGAACCAGCGGATATTAATACTTTCCAAATGCTTCTTTTTATGACTCATACGATAACTACATATGTACGTAGCGAGGTTCTATTAAAAAGAACTAGGGAAGAAATATTTTTGCTCGGATAAAAGTGCTTTTGAAACCTTCGGAGGCGGTAGATGGACATCAACCTGGTAAAGAAGATACATACACATTTATCGTTTGAACCCCGATGTTCCATCCCAAAGAGTTTTCGTATTCATCGCTAAGGGCCTATATGCTGAAGAGAACGATCTCAAGGCATTTGGTGGAGGGTGAGCAACTCAAAGTTCGCAATTGGAGACAACTAGCTCTGAATCGAGCTGTCTGTAGAGATTTGTTGGTTGAGGACCTGCTTAAACTCGAATTGGAGCGCCAACGAAATTAACAATGTTTCCAATAATACAAAAGGTATTTACTTCTGCAACCGTGACACATTCGCTATCACATTATCCGCACACGTCTGTTTGAGTTAGACCCATAGTCTTGAGCCGTGATTCTTCAAGACAGATGACGTATTGTACTAGCAGTAGGGAAGTATCTTTCCACCATTAGAGATATTGTGGAATCTGTGCTTTAAGAACTAAACAATTGGACGGATAAAAACGGTCTTGCGGGTAATCCGAAAAAAGGAAAAACGCATTTTGTTCCCCTAGGAAATATAAGGTACCGGAATGGGACCCACCTTTAAGCATTAAAAGGTGTACTTCAATATTTCAATCGAGACCAAGTACCTGGGGAAGGCATTAACTTCCAAATTAACCTGGAAACGGAGTACTGAAGAAAGTATAAAAGAGGACTAGATGGCTTTAGTGCATGCAAACAAAAAAAAAAAAAACGTTTGGAAAAAAATATTTAGTACACCTTAGACGTGAGATCCATCCTAAGCTACGTGTATGCCAAGTATAAAAATATAAATACTAATTGTGAAATATTTTATAATTACAAACCAAACTTGGCGTTCTTTTTCAGATCTCAGTACTTGTTGTGGCTGACTTGTAACCTTTTTGCGAAGATTTTTTAATACATGCAAATTTTGGAAAATTTTTTCGTTTTTCGAGAAAAATAGAATTTGTTTTACATAAATCCAACTACTGACATGTAACGTTCCATAACTGTAACATGGGCGGTTGCTACAGAGCCTTGTTTGGTAAATACACAGTGTTTTATTTGTTTCGGTATCTATTCTTCAAATCCTACCTCCACGTATAGTTTCATTACTCTAAGTAAGCCTTTTGGGTGCAAAGTTAAACGCCTCCATAAATGGAAAATAAAAAATATTTTATATCTATATTGTTCTTAAGAAAAAATCATAATTGTAGGTCTTTTGGGGACTAAGTTAAGAGAAGTGGGCTGCTGGCACGCCCTAGGGTTTCTCTGTTTACTGTGCCAAATTTCAAGGTTTTACGATGATTGGAAGTGCTCCATAATTTTGATGATCTGACAGTGAGTCAGTGGTTACTATTTTTGCTAATTTTGGGGTCTTATAACTCAGGAACCGCCTGCTGCTCTGCATCCCATTAAATCCTGAAATGTCTCTAGCTTTGCTGTCAGCCTTATAGGGGGAGTCAAAATGGCCAAAGTTGCTAAAGAACTTGGCTGGGCCCTACCGTGTCCATTAAACATATCTTGAGAATCATAAAGAGGTGCAGAGAATTGCTTGCTACCCAGGCAAGTTCGCGTTCGATAAATGTCACATTGCAACTAAGTAGAGAAACGCTTTTTAACCTGCAACCTCATTAAGCTCTTCACAAAGAACGAGGTAGTCGAAGGCACTTTCAGCCGAAGAAAGAATAAAAGTTGAAAGCCCGACTATTTCGGACACTCAAACTGAACTGAAACTGAAATCTTTGAACTCCCCCCGTTCAAAGAGAAAGTTTAGAGTCAGTATATCTGGAAGACAGGACTTGAACTTACCCAGTACTATCATCAAAGGTGTACTCATCTATACGGATGATTAAAGGCAGAAGCTGGCATGGCGTCTTTTCAGAAGCACTTGATATTAACCAGTCTTATCGACTAACTTTTCACTGCAATGTCTTTCAACCTAAAATTTATGTGATTAAGAAGCAGTAACTAAAAAAATAAATATTAGGCGTAAACGGCCTATACAGGACCCAAAGCCTAGCTTCTCCAACCACTGTGTGTGCGAAGATATATTTTTTGACACGAATGGAAGGGACCTACAGTTTAATGCCGATTCCGAACGGCAATTATTGAGAAGCTTTTCATGACAGTTCTTACTCTTGGATGTTTGTCAGACGTTCGCAAGAGGTGGGGCAGCGAATTAAAACTTTCAGGTGGTACAGGTCGGGATTTGAACCAGTGACCTCTCGCGTATTGGCCCATCGCACTTAACCACTAAGCCACTGCACCCATGTTCTACGGATAATTTCGAGTGGAAGCAAACGTGGAAGTAGACAAACTGGCCAGGTACGGCTCTGATCTAAGCCCGCTACTAGCTGGCGGACAGTTACAACAACGCTAAGAGTTTCATCGACGATGTTATTACAAATTTCGCTAAGAATGAATGGAAAAACACTAGCGGTTACACCATTTCCCGAATTCTGTGTCTGTGTCTGTCCCTGACGTCTATCAAGAAAGTCAAAGTCCCTGTCTCTACTGATAGATGTTGAATCCGTACGCTTGTCGGGGTATTGTTGAAGAAGGAAATAGAGTCTGTAGAAAATCTACTATTCCACTACCTCTACCTCTAAAGGAGCGCAATATATTCTGCATGGTAGCACGGTTTTTCGAAAGCTTGGACGACTTGGTAGGAGTACTTCTAGCAAGTAGTTTTGTTAGTCAAATGTCCATCTAGAGTATCCGATAGGCCTTTATGACTTCTGGGTGAAATTGCAAAATAGCATCAAATAGCCCTCCTTAACTAACCTTCTTAGCTTGCAATAATTTTGTAATAAAAGCCAATATTTCCAGTGCAGTAAAAATAAGCTTGAATCACGTGCTGTGCAAAAGTTTAAGAGTTAGTTTACTTTAACGTTTAAATGTTAAAGTAAACACACAATTTGTTATCCTTCAGAAGTAAAACCCAACTTGTCATTTAGGTTTTTCCTAACCAGCTATGTCAAGACATCTTTGACGTCAATAAAAACCTCCTATCGTACCTCGCCGAAATATGTTATAAATTATTAGGAACATGTCAAATTTGGTTCGCCCCAATGATAAATGGGAAATTTCCGAATGCAAATCTTTGTTAAATATGAAATCGCGTTTAGCTATCAGAACTCCCAAAATAGTGTAACACAACTGTTCTAACTAGTTTCAAGACTGAATTTCGGATAAAACCAATTCGCAATCGAAATTGCAAAATCTCCCATGATCGCAAACACTTAATTTGTTTCCTTTTATGCGATGCTACTATTTGATAAATCTATTAAAACCTTGACTTTTGGTTTTTCCAACTTGCTCCGAAATTTCCATAACAAAGAAAAACATATTTACGAACACGAAACTCACGAGAACTAAGAAATCCATTCCATTGGGGGCTCGTTAAATTGACAAAATTCAAGTTCTAGGCATCATAAATAAAACTCAAATAACTAACCAACCATTAAAAACCAAAACATGCACACCTTCATTCTATACATGACATAAGTGTGACTACGTTTAAACAGATTCAGATGTTTCGCCAACGTAGTTTAGCGTAACGCTAAATTTTTATGTTATTATTCAAACTGTTGAAGTAATAAAAAAATTATGTGTGCCATACTGTACACGGGGGGGCTTAACATCAGAGAAAATAAATGAGACATACCTACCGACTACCTGAACAAAAAAAATATGATTAAGTTTGTTTCTTGACATTTGCATGAAATTGAATTTTCAAGTTCAACCTACAAACTGCTATCGGTAAGTGCATGTCATTAGTACGTCTACGATAATAAAATATTTTATAGCACATCTGCGTCAACGCATTTGTGTTTTGTTTTGTTTTGTTTTTATTTTTAATTAAGTAATTTTATTATCAGGAATTAATAACAATTAATTTACATTCAAGCGATGAGGTTAAAAATAAAATCGCTAATAAATTTAATGAACGAGAGTTTCATAGCTTAAATGTGCGCGATGCAAATGAAAATCTATTTTACACAAACGAAGCCGTTAAATTGAATTAGAGCGTGCCTGTGCGCTATTGGGAAAGATTGATAGATTAGGATCTCTAAGAAACTAAACGGACGGACGCATTTAGTTTTAATTTGACATGGTAGTTAGTTTAGGAGGGCGGTTCCGCGCAAATTGCAATTTTATAGCCAGAAGCTATGAAGAGTTAAAATAGGACATTTGACTAATAAAACCACTGAAACCACTATTTGATGTCTTATAGAGAGATTTCTGTAGAGCTGGGCAGATGCTCCACACACTCCTTGCCTTTAAGTCAGGTTTCCAATGATGCAGTATTCGGTTAGTACCCCGACGAGAAGTTGGAACGGTCTACTATTTAGAGAGAGATTTGGCCACAGACTTCGAAACTCTTAGCGGTGTTGAAAGGCGGTAGCACCTTTCCATCCGATAGCAGTTTGTTCAGATGAGGACCGTATCTGGGCAAGTTCATCCGCCTTTTCGTTCACTTTCACTTAAACGTGTCCAGAAACACAGCAGACATGGTAGAGACTGCAAGAAAATTATAACGATATCTGATTCATTCATATGTGCTTTAGAAATACTAGGCGAGAGCACCGAAGCACTTAATCCTGCGGAAAGGCTTAAGCTGCTCCAACTAATTGAAATGGCCGCGTGCAGCCAATAGCTACCATAGTTGTTATCACTGCCTTCCACGAAATGCAGAGAGATGAGCCCGAAAAAAAAGATGAAGAACTTTGATTTTATGAACGGCTTTTGCTATATAGGGAACGAAAGCAGACGCTGCGCCTTCAAATAAAAAAAAACTCAAATATGAGTTTTGTTATCCAAAAGAGTCTAAGACAATTATAAGGTCATTCTATCATCCTATCATATGCATCGGTGGTTTCGTAGTATAAGCTTGAGTCGTACATGTGTCTATAGTGACACCCAATCTGCACTTAAGGGCTTATTTAATCCTTAAACCACTTCGATTTAAATGCTTCAACCTTAAGAATTCTTTGAAAAACTGAAAACTCTGACTCTTGTTGACAATCACCGACGGACTTGATTCTTAAGGTTCTGAAGAAGTTTTCTCATGAGCGATCTGATAACCCTCTTCCTCAGAGCTAATAAATACCTTTTAAAAAACAACTTTTTGGCAAATAGATTTTAGGCGCAAATCTGCAGTATTTAAAAAAAATAAAGTGCACGACTGCGTCATACGAAACTTTCTCGATACATGGGATGCGATTTTCAATCGCAAAATGAAATGGAAAACGAATGGTGACAAATTTATTTAAATCAATTTTTAGGCTTAGAAAAATAAGATTTTCTCAAAAACGGCGCTGCGATTTTGATGTATTTTCAGATTTTCGCACATTGCACACTTTTAACATAATTGTTTGAAATACAAAAAATTATGAAAATCGTTAGAGCCGTTTTTGAGAAAACGAATTTAATTTAAATTTAAGTAAATCGTTATATGAAAAAAAATTAAAAAAAAAATTATTTCAAAAATCAAAGTATGCAAATTTATACTAATAAAAAATTCAGTAAAATTTTTTGAAATTCCCTTTGTTAGTTTTTGAGATATTGCGGGTTTTAAAAATTACCGTCAATCGATTTTTTTTCCAAAAACTGAGTATGCAGAATTTTTCGTTATTTATTATCGTTAGTACAAAAAATGACGGAAATCCTTGAGACCACTTTCGAGAAAAATAGTGATAAGTGATTTTCACAAGAAAAGAAAAATTGTATGGCAGGTACCGTTATTTCGAAAGATAAAGCAAAAACTAAAAAGCTGCCCGAGATGTAACCCCAATGACCTTATATACGAACTTTGAAGGAAATTCGTATATTCGTTTAGCCACACGGTGCTCGGACAGACAGACCGACGGACGGCATTAGCGGACACACTTTTTTGGACTTCTCTGACATCTTTAAGATAAAATATAAAATTTTAATTGTAGTCTAACCAGCGAAAAATTCGACCATAACCTCATAAACGGAAACCATGACTTATCTCCCTTTATACACTTAATTATTTTTGTAACACAAAGTCATTAACTAAATTATATATCCCCTATGCACTATACGCTAACCAACGGCTCATGTCATCTGTTCTTGGCCTTCTGTCATTTGTATTTGTCATCTGGTTTTGCTGGGTGTTTTTTTGGAATCCCGTTCTTACTCACTAACGCCACCTCCTTTAAAATAGTATGTTTAGGTAACACAACTTAGTTTTACCCCGTCTAATAGTTCCGATTTGGATAAAATTTCTAGCGACTCTGCATTGCTTATAGGAAAAACATTTTATTTTATCTTCGGCAGATGTCACTGTTTGATGACGGTATTTTCCTGGAGCTTATTCGTTGTGGAAAATCTCGAGGGTAGTTAAGAAGCAAAGCAGTAACGTAGATAGGGAAGAATGGGGAGATCACCCCACCTTCCATGACTCAACCAATTCAGGACAAAAGGAATTCAAAAATGTCAAGTTTTGTCAAAAAGTTCTTCAGTCTGCTGTATTCGAGAGGTACTTGATCTGTAGATGCGATATCAAGTCTAGAAATTCCAAAATAAAATTTCCCGAATATTAATATATAAATATTTGAAGGAACCTGGTCCTTGTGTAATTACTGAAATCCGTTCAAAGGTTCGCAAAAGGCAAGCTATTCTGATCGGGAGGGTTTACTACTCCCATTCGAGTAGAACTTCTCGCGTTATAGAAGTTACCTCCGGTGTTCCACAGGGCAGTCATTTGGGCCCGTTGCTATTTATATTATTTATAAATGATGTTCATGAAATATTTCAATTTTGTAATGTTTTGACTTTCGCCGATGATTTGAAATTATTTTCGCGGATAAAAAATGTATCTGATTGCATTCGTTTTCAGTCAGATATTAATAGATTGTCGGAGTGGTGCAATCGTAATGCTTTGGAACTTAACATTTCTAAATGTAAAGTTTTTTCGGCATATCCTATTAGTACTACAATTTTGCATAATTATTTTATAAATGATCTTAGACTTCAGCGTTTTAATGAAGTGAAAGATCTTGGTGTCATATTTGACAATTAGTTAAGTTTCTTTTTTCATTATGATTATGTCATTGCCTAGGCTTCCTTAAACGTAATAGTAAAGACTTTAGAGATATAAATAGCCTTCAAATTATTTATTGCTCGTTAGTCAGACCTTATTTAGAATATTGTTCCGTAATTTGGGATTCGCCATATGCAGTTCACGAACTTAGATTCGAAAGAGTCCAAAAAATCTTCACGAGGTACGCGGTTCGTAAATTAAATATGTTTGATGAGCTTCCTAATTATGGCAGAAAGTGCAATTTAATTGGTCTGCAAACCTTAAGTTTCAGACGCGATGCAACTTCCGTCATGTTTATTCGCGATATTCTTAATTATCATATTAATTTACCAGAATTGATCTTTCTTTTAAATATATATGTTCCCCAAAGGTCACTGCGGGTTAGAAGCTTATTTTATACAGATAGGCATAGAACCAATTACGGTAATAATGAGCCTATTACAAGGTGCATAAGCACATTTAATGAATTCTGCAACGAAATTGTTTTTTGCTTGTCGCGAGCAGATTTTAAAAAGTCCATTAATGCATTAACTTTAAATTAATTATATTTGTAATTACTTGAAAAAGTCTATAAGATGGTAGGATAAGATCGGTAGATGAAGCTTAGTCGCGCAACAAACAACCGTTGCGTAAAGCGATACTGAAAGCTTACACTTAGAGAACGTAGTGTTTTGTGTTTTGCTCTGTGATGGTATTAAAAAAAAACTTACCCCTACTCATTTCAAATTAAAATATTAATGGAAAACATATCTACATATCAACGAAAAAAAAAAACAAAAAACAATAACGAAATTCAGTTGAATTGTTTTCGAGTTATGGGTGGACAGACAGACGTTGAATATATTAAAACGAAGACTTGACTGTAAGCCAAAATTGCTCATATTCGACAAAAACAACTGTTTAAATTGCTCATACATGCCGGCATACAGTCTGATCGGTATAATTGAAATGACCAAATTTTGCTTATGGCCACAAATGAGCATGTCGATTCAAACCATCATTTAATCATTTAGTGTTAAAGAGAACAAGTAACGTATGTAGCAGAATGACCCGTATCTCATCCCCTGCAATTTTGTTGCGTATAAATATTAATATGAAGCTTTTAATCCTTAAAGCGAAAAGCGAAAAGCGAAAAGCGTATAACCAAATCACTCAACTCAACATTCAATGCGATTTTCGACACTGCAGAAAGTCGAAATGGACGAGCATTGAGGTTATTTGTGGCAGCTCCGATGATAATGCCTACCATCATGTACCTACGTACGTATGCAGACCTCGCTATGGCTGTGAGTCTGTGCAAACCGCAGTCAATCCAATCCATAACCGCACGTATCCATAAGTATATGTAAATGCATAAAGTATAACCCATTCTGTAGATGGAAGGAAACTAGTTTGTTTGTTATGAGTTTGAGTTTTGCTTTTCACTTCTAGTCGTTCCCGCATCCGCAGAACCATGATGTCTCTGAGAATATACATATATATATATATTTTTTTTTTTTGATTTTGTTTCTTCGCCTCTTGGCTCGGCGTCGTCGGCCCTTGGCACCCCCCGAGAGCCAGCGATCGAACGACCGAGTCACTCTGGACAAGAATTTAATGTGGGAAATTTTGTGCTTCGTGAATCTGGATAGATAGTGCGCTGGATGCTGGGATACTGGACGCTGAGTTAATATCTGTCTTCAATTCCTGTAAGGCCACATCCATGGCATCAACGGTATAGGTATACCTTTATTTACACACACACACACGAACACACGAATACACGATAAGTATCGTGTGGAGTTCCTTTGCCGTATGGTGATGTTCTTCTTGAAAGGAATTTTGTTGCACATTAAACGGTGTAATGCAATTCAGATTTGATTGGAAATTTAACGAATCATATGAGGAATGGAATGTTAACAGATTTTTGAGGAAAATGGATTTCGGTGGGAACATGGTACTTTGATTACTTATCGAATTCTGTATTTCAACCTATTTAACTCGGACGAAACTAAAATGTATCCATAGAAAAGGAAATGTTGTAATATTACAACTAAACAGTTGTGCATCTAACTTGTTGCCAAAGAAGACACAGTCATATGTGCTTACTTAATCATATCAAAGTGTAGCTACATAGTATAGGTTGTATCTTAAGCTCACAGATATAACGTGTAAACCCCTCATCAGCATTATTAATCTTTAGAAAAAAGCAATTCTATCCACTTCGAATGAAACGCTGACTACGAGTACCTACCCATGATCCAAATCCACCCTAATCCCCATTTTATATATTTTATACTCGTACATCACATCAGCATCGCATCGTCTCTAAGCCGCTTAGCCCTATTACACGACTCCATTGCGTTAACCCAAGGTGCATGTTAGTTCAAACTAACATCACGATACCCCTCAATGAAACCGAGGAGAAACGAAACAAGTACAACAGTGCTCCATCACTCGCAGAGGAATCCCATCACTTAGCCACCTGAAGAGACAACCAACTTTGAACAACAATATGCCCAAAAGATATAAAATTCAAATCGAGCGAAAGAAGTGGTTGAGATACTGACTACGTAGCATCGAGTTCGAGGGTGCACTCAGCAGTCATAGCCGCCTCCTTAAGTGGCGGATCTTGAGCGCTGCCAGTGAATGCAGCGAGCAGCATGTTTACCGGTGTGCATCGCGGACCAGTGAGGACTTCTTATTTATGGAATTATCATCCTCATCTGGATGGCATTAACAGTACTTACGGAATGTAATGACGCCTAGTGTTGTTTCAGTGCTGACACGAAGTCTACTTGCTTGTGTGAGGATGAGGCTTTCTTTGCTTTTGATATCTACAACTAAACTGTCATAATAGTTGGCTTTGCAATGCTTGATGGATGTTGACAGGATGTGTGGGCCGGGTTAGATGTTTAGCATTATTTAATTGCTTCCTATATACAAAATATACAGTGATCGTTATCTACCTTGAATCTAAATACATAAAGAATATCCATGATATGGCAAATGATCAGATACAAAGCATGGTCGCCATCTTGTACGAGGTATTATAACACTTTAAAGACCCCTTAATAGCTTTTATTGCGGTTCCTAAGAACAAATTAGTAGAATATCGTAAGAGTTTAAGGAATCGGCATAGTGTATTCGCTTTGAATTAGTTCATTATTTAAAAATCAGTATAGGTTAGTCTTTAATAAGATTGGGCAGTATCTAAATACAGACTGATAACCTGTCACAATGGCTCTGGTTGGGATGGAAAAAGGGGGTCAAGAATATTAATCAAACTCTGATGAGTCTACAAAAGCGCAGAAAGCAAGAAAACAAATTTTCGGTAGTCTTCAAGCAGGCTTTATTCGAAATTCGATCTTTCGTCGAGTTTTGTCAAAAATATCTTGCTACCCATCTGCTGTTCTCGAGATATTGAATCCGAAGAGTTTTTTTCGAACCTTTTTTGTAACCTCGTCGGCAATTGGAAAGAAGAAGTTTAAAATGTTTCTAATGATATTAAATATACCTAATGAAGAATTTCTTAACAAAGCTCAGCAACAAGAAAGAATGGATCGATGAATCCACAACCTATGCACTGAGCGACCACACGATAAAGTGGTATACAGACGGCTCAAGAACTGATGAAGGAACAGGAGTGCAGGAGTGTTTGGGCCAAGAACGAAACATTCCGAATCCATGGGCAAGAGTACCAGCATCTTTCAAGCTGAAATATTCGCCATAGAAAGATGTGTTCGAATCAATCTCGAAAAGAATTACAGAAACTGTTACATTTTTTTTGTTTAATGTACGCGCGCAGTAAAGGGACTTTGGATACCCTTATAATGAAGTAACACAGTGCGGGCTAGAGCATTCCACACTCGTATTGTACGGTTGAGAAAGGAATCTTTATATTTCGCAGTACGTCCGAAAACAGGCTTAAGGGTAAACTGATGTGCATTCCTCGCATGGCGAGTATTGCGGTTGAATTGCTGTAGGGGTGGAATGCAACTGGCTATTTCATTCATATCAGAACGTCAAGCAGCTATCAAAGCACTGCAAACTTGTATGGGAATGCCTATAAGTTTCAACAAATTGGGCAAGAAAAATAGATTATCTGTCTGCTGGATACCAGGCCATGTGGGCATTGTTAAGTTAAAAAGGGACAGTAACACCCTTCACCCTGGACCTGAACCATTCTGCGGGATAGGGGAACACACCCTACGCGAAGAATTCAGGAAATCGGAAAAGGGAAAATGGGCAAGAGACATTCATTCTCAGATTCTTAAAAGAAACTGGACTGGATGATGTGCTCTGAGTAGATTTTCCTTGCCAAGGCGAAAGCTGTGAGGGGGCTCTGGAATAGACCGGGCCATAATAGTCGCAGTGTACTATACCTTATATATTTTTATAGTACCTAATGATGGTTGGTATCAGTTTCGATTGCCTAACGAACATTCTCTAGCTTAAATCGATTTAAAGCGATTCCAAGGAACACGACAAAAGAAGTGAGTTTGTTATGACCCATCTGATTAACCCTCGACCAGTGTACCGGGCACTCAGTCCAAAGGAATTTTCAAATCAAATTTTAACATGCATAAGAATGATATGACTTTTTAGGCATACTATGCCTAAGTACACGAAAATTTGTATTATTTTTTTTGAAGAAGCTATTTATATAATTTGGATTTAAATAAAAAATATTGTTTCCATTCATCTTAATGAAGAAATTAAATTTTCTTCCATACTTCCTTTAGAGGGCACTGAGTGACGGGTCGAGGGTTAAAAGAAAATTCAAGTTCGTCAAACTTTGTAAAGGGTGATTTTTTAGCTGGTTTGGTTTTGGCAACACTGGTTTTGACAGCTGACGTGTGTTTAGTACCTTGTGTCACTGTCAAACAGCTTCAGTTTGGTTTGCAATTTAACCATGGATCGTCTTACAAATGAACAACGCTTGCAAATTATTGAATTTTACTATCAAAATTCGTGCTCGGTTCGAAATGTTCATCGCGCGCTGCTTCCATTTTATGATCGGCATTCTCGACCTTCTGAGCAGTCTATTCGGAAGATTGTGACCAAATTTCGCACCAAATTTACTTTGTTGGACATTAAACCACCAACACGTTTACGTACTGTGCGTATTGAAGAAAATATTGCGGCCGTATCAGCTAGTGTGACAGAAGACCGCGAAATGTCGATTCGGCGCCGTTCCCAGCAGTTAGGCCTTTGTTACAGCACTACGTGGAAAATTTTGCGGAAGGATTTGGGCGTAAAGCCTTTTAAGATACAGCTGGTGCAAGAACTAAAGCCAGCCGACCTACCACAACGCCGAATTTTTGGTGAATGGGCTCTTGGAAAGCTGGCCGAGGATCCGCTTTTTTATCGAAAAATTGTGTTCAGCGATGAGGCTCATTTTTGGTTGAATGGGTACGTAAATAAGCAAAATTGCCGCATTTGGAGTGAAGATCAGCCAGAAGCATTGCAACAGCTACCAATGCATCCCGAAAAAGCCACTGTTTGGTGCGGTTTATGGGCCGGCGGCATTATTGGGCCATATTTCTTCAAAGATGATGCGAATCGCAGCGTTACTGTCAATGGTGAACGCTACCGAGCGATGATAACAAACTTTTTTTTGCCCGAAATGGAAGTTCTTGACTTGCATGATATGTGGTTTCAACAAGACGGTGCCACATGCCACACAGCACGCGAAACAATGGCGCAATTGCGAGGCGAGTTTGGTGAACAGTTAATTTCACGTTTCGGGCCGGTCAATTGGCCGCCTAGATCGTGCGATTTGACACCATTAGATTATTTTTTGTGGGGGTATGCCAAGGCTAATGTGTATAGGGACAAGCCCGCTTCGATTGACGCACTGGAAGCCAACATCCATGCATTCATTCGTGAGATACCGGCCGATATGTGTGAAAGAGTATGCCAAAATTGGACTCAGCGGATGGGCTACCTGAGACGCAGCCGCGGTCAACATTTGCATGAAATTATCTTTAAACATTAAATTGCAAGGTTCAAACTATCGATTCAAATAAATATTTCATTCGTTTTTTCGAATTTTTTGTGTTTTTTTTTTTTAAAAAAAGTTCTAAACCTCTTAAAAAATCACCCTTTACGACTGCTCGAATGGTTTTCTTGCTCTGGTTATCGTGAAATCGGAATCGCAGATGAATTATTCAAATAAAGGTCCAAAAAATTGATTTTTTTTTTTGCCCTGCTTCGTTCGAGTTTTCTGTTCGAATGTTTTGCGTCATCGACAAACCCTTGCGAAAGCCGACAAATAAATATTTCTATCTAAATTAAAAAAGGTATCTACCAAACATTTTTTTTTAGCAACTTAAACAACTTGTCATCACTGACACTCATCGCAAGCCCATGCTGGAGGAAAATTACCCACTAAAAACGCACTCTCAGCTGTCCAATCATTATCACCATAAATATGTCAAACTGGCTTTCTTATCTAAAACGTTTAAAGAGCCAAGTCTGGCTGGTTATTTTGTTTTTGTTAGTTCTCCCGCTTGCATATTTCATAAATTCACTTAAATCCGACTTAAGCGGCGTACACAGGCGATAACATTCCATAGACCACACCTAGTTTCTAAACTAACGGCTTATGCATAACATAATAAGAGTCTCCATTCAGTGCTTCCGTAGCAATGAAAATACCGTTCGCCTCTCAGACTCGCTGGCTGTGTCCGCCAAAAAATATTATTCCCTCTCGTCCATACCTACATTCATACACAAAGCCAACAAGATCAACAAAATCAAATGTCCAACTGTTCACCATCGAAGAGCTCTTATCTAAATTTATTGCAAATTCCATTACTCATGTTGCCAACGAGAACATCTAACATCGCGACATGTCCATGTCCATGTCCATGTCCTCATATAACCCAAAACTAACACAGAGCCCAGCGCGCGAATAGTGATTCTGGCTCTTTTCTGCGTTGGCCATTTCTCATCATTGGTGGCGGAGCGAGCATTACAACACGCAGCAGTAGCACCACATGTGCAGTCGCAGTGAATTGCACCATGCCATAGGCACGGGCACGGGCACCAGAGCTCATCGGAAAAAACAAACAAGCGGTCTCGTCTTTTCTACTGCTGACTCTTTCTATCGCATGAACAGCAGACCCAGCAGCACTAGCGAAGATAAATGGGCGAGCCATACATTAAGGTGACGTAAAACTCCTTGTTTAATGTCACCGCAGTCAAAACGATAAAAACACAAAAGGCAAATTCACGAGACCCGACAGCATCCGACAACAACACCGACATCAGCAGCAGCAGCAGCAGCAGCAACAGCAGAGCAGCCTGGTTCGGGACGGGAGGCAAAAATGAAGAGAAGGTAACAACACAGAGCATTAGCAGAAAATTACGAAACGACCCTTGCAATTCGCCTGCGTCCTCAGCCTAAGCTACAGGCTCAGCTCGGTATATGCTTGTAATATCTGTCAGGTAGGAGGAGGGACGCAGAACACTCAAGATTCCTGTTTTCACAGGTAGGTACCTATACCTACTCACTAGCATTCTGCTAATATGCCATGTGTCCATTTATGTCCAGCTCCAGCGATGTATCCGTGCACCACCGTGCAGCACTAGCAGCAGCAGCCGCCGCCGCCGCCGCCGCATCATCGCCGTCATCATCACTGGGGAATAGTGGAAATGTTAATGGCAGAGTATCGCTTACAATTCTCGACGCTGGTGTTGCCTCGTAAATAAGAAGACTAGAAGCGGAGGAACACTTACACGCCAGAGTTCCAGATTGGTTCCACCGACTGAACTTGCCTTCATGGAATGCTTGTTACATTGTGGTAGACTGCTTTGCAGCATATCGAACGACGTCGACAACGACGACGACCACGACGACACTAATGTGCCCTGGCTATGGACTAAAATTGAATTTGGAAACTCGAGACGACTTACAGGTTACAGTAGTGGCCTAGAGCAGGCGTTTTGTCCGAATGTAATTTATTACAGACCAACGACACCAATAAGCGCAATACGATCTGTCAGAGAAAATGACACTAGTTTTGCCCGAGGATTGCTGTAAACGGATTTATAAGCTTGTAAAAAAAAACACAACACTATTACTAGTTAATGACTGTTTGAATAAATTGATTGACTGACTGACAGATGGCTTTAATTATTGAAATGTGGTTAAGTGTAGGTAAGTTTTGTATGCGATTATAAATAAATAAAAACCTCTTTCAAACTTGTAGCTTTGCAGACGTAGTGCGTGAGAAAATTTCAAGCCAGGACCGGGCTCGACTGAGGAAAAAAGTTGTTAGGTAATAATGAACAAAAGCGGCCGTCACCACGAATGGAATCTGACGTGCTGTTGTTTCATTCAAGTTATTAAATATAAAATGAGCGTAAGCTTGAGGCAGGTATTGATATTAACACAAGATTTTCCCTTAATCTATCAACTACAAACTAACTCCCCGGGCTGACCTAACCTTGCATATAACTGCACCCAGAAGGAGTTGTAAAGGGTGTTTTTTTAGAGGTTGGTTTTTCGAATAGAGATAAAACTGACATTTTGTGGTCAAATCTGGCAACTCTAATGTCATTTATGTTCAGTTTGGTTTGCTATTTCTCCATGAAGAGGTTGACAAATGAACAACGCTTGCAAATCTTGTTTACAGCGAAAATTTTGTTCAGTGATGAGGCTCATTTTGGATTGAATGGCTACGTAAACAAGCAAAATTGCCGCATTTCGAGTGAAGAGAATTCACATGAGACCCTTGAAACGCCATTACATCCACAAAAACTGACTGTTTGGTGTGCTCTATGGGCTGGGAGAGTCATTGGGCCATACTTCTTCCGAAATGATACTGGAGAGTTAGTTACCGTTAATGGTGACCGGTATAGAGCATGAATGTGGATGAGATGTGGTTCCAACAAGGCGGTGCTACATGCCACACGGCGCACGTCACAATCGATTTATTGAAGTTAACATTCGATGAGCGCATAATTTCGCGGAATAGACCTGTCAATTGGCCACCAAGATCGTGTGATTTGACACCATTGGATTATTTTCTTTGGGGATATGTGAAGTCGCTCGCCTACGCCAACAAACCAGAAACGTCAAGGGACTTGGAAGCCAACAATGCTTGAAAAAGTGGTTGAAAATTGGACCTCTAGACTTGTCTTTATTCGAACCAGCCGCGGCGGCCACATGCCCGAAATCATATTTAAACATTAATGGCATAAAATTATCCTTCCAATAAAGCCAAATTGAAGGACATTAAAACCCCAATAATCTTCTAATAAGCAGTCTGGATTTCGGCTACACCCAGAAGCCTGTAATGAAAGGGAAATCTACTTAAAACACTATCAATGGTGCCAGGCTAATAAATGAAGAGTCTTGAATATTAATAGTCCTAGTCCATCCATATTATATAGTGTGTTTTGTATAAAAAGCTGGCTTTGTTCTTAAAATTATTACTATTAAGGCCTCAAAAGGAACAGCTTTTGTCTTCAAATCGATTGCAAATACAACCCATGCCAGGGTCTGTGTGGCTAAAACAGAGATCTTCAACCGGATTTCAAAAACAAATTTGTAATATTTTCCCTATCTATAAAAAAAGCAAGATTTCAAGAAGGCTACTACAACAGAGGGCTAAGAGTGCGAAGTGATATACTGGATTACAAAAAAGGTTTCTTACTAATTGCAACAAACTATAGTTTATCAAACCGCAAAATGGTTTCGAGAGGCTGTGGTATTTAATACTATTACTTTTCTAGATGCGGGAGAGATTCGTTATATTTGAACAGCAGGTTCAAGATTTAAACCCTTCCGAGAAGCTACCCTGTAAAGTCTGAAAGTTCCCCTAGCGAAAGTTTGACAAACATCTAAAAGAATAACTTGAGTCTTGGGAGTTTTCCGAAATCGGCATTTAACCGCAGGTCCCTTCCATTCCTAGCAAAAATGTAACTTAGTAGGCATCCTCGCATATAGGGCCAAATATCTGTCAAATGATTTTTTTCTTTTAAATTAGTACAATGTTAACTCTTCAGCCCAACTACTTGTCTATCACTTGGCGCCGTATAGCAGAACAAGCACGATAAGGGTGCGGTACAGCATGTACTTAGTCCTTCGATTTAGGAGTTTTGAACCGATTTGCTTGGCCAAACTGAAGTAGCAGCGGTTTACCGGGGTAATTCTTCGACAGATCTCCACTAAGATGTCATTCATGTTTACACCGAAGGTAGTGTCCTAGTCGCTGGACAGATGCTTGTTTGTTTGTTGAAAGCATATATTGTTAGTCTTGTTCACAATTACATCAAGACCAATTAATTAATTTCGTGTGTATAACCCAGTAGCTGGACGAATCTGTCCCACTCGACGTAATTGGGTCAGTTTCGTGCGATCCTGAATTCGGCAATCACTATGTGGATTTAAAGTAGATGAAAAGATGGTGGGCCTCGACTTCAAATACGTTAGTATTATAATATAGGATTGGGCCGAATGATGCACTGATACGTGCCGATTAGAGTGTTGCAGAAGTTCTGGAGAACATTATAGTCGTCTTCAATACTGGGTGGCGCGACTGATTCTTTATTAACTAGACGTTGATGTTCCCCTTGATTTATATAGCATGGGGTGTACGCTAAAAACCATCTTTCGCTTAAAGAGAGGTGGTTTTTGGTACCATGCGCACTGGAATTTTGAAGAACTTGCTCGAGAATTATCTTTTGACCCCTGTCTTATGGATATGCCGTCTGATGCAATGACACCAGAAATCCTTCTGCGAAAAAACTACCACGTCAACTTTCCACAGGTAACGGAATGGCTTCGGTCAGACTCTGAACCATGGATTGAATGCCATCGTATTTTCACGGATAGCTCCAAAACCGGGCAGGGGTCTGGTGCTGGTGTCTTTGTGGAATGCGATGATATACGACTTTACTACCCCTTGGGTAAACATGCATCTGTTTTCCAAGCGGAGATTTTTGCCATCCTAATGGCAATGCGCTATATTGTGAACAACAGGTGGAAGGCTAGAGGCATTTGCCTGGGTACCAGGTCACACTGGCATCCAGGGAAATGAGCTCTCGGATGAGCTTGCTAGGCAAGGTTCAGAAGAAGTTTTCTCAGGACCCGAACCTGTGTTGGGTCTGCCTGCGTCTTTAGTCATGTCGTCTATCGATTCTTGGGTTTCTCGTGAACACAAGATTCGGTGGCGCGATTGCGGTGGATGTAGACAGACCAAACTACTGCGCCCGGACATTTGCAAAAGGTCAGCATCTTTTCTTCTATCTCTGAGGAGAATCGACTGTAGGCTGTTTGTAGGCGTTCTTTCGGGCCACCAAGCTTTTGCTAAACACTTAAATGTGTTGGGCTTAAGCGACACCACTACCTGTCCTGCTTGCGGTGAGGAGGATGACACAGCAGATCACTTTCTCTGCAGTTGTCTGGCCTATGCTCGCATCAGGTGGCGGATCTTCGGGGCTGACGTGGTGAGTGCCGAACATCTAAGCTCTTTATCACTGAAGCTCCTTCTCGTTTTTCTTCGAAAACTAAGTACAGTAATGTAAGGTGTCTGAATGGTAATACAATGGACCTGTAGTTGTGTCTGAGCGCTCCATCGGATAGTAGCAACCTCCGACAAAAAAAAAGAATTTGATGTTATCAGCTGCTGGAATTGCTTCGATACATCATCTTTCAGTGCAGCTTCTTCTTCATGCGACAGGCGAGTTCTTAATCTTACTGCAAAAAGAAAGTGGTCGATTTGGTTGGCGGTTCGACGGTTTTGACTGCTCCATGGGCTCCGTTCAGGAGGCCATAGAACTCCTCTTCGATGAGGTGCTCAGCAGGATCGTGTGCATATATTGGGCTTGGAATGTAACTTTGAAGCGGATCACAGCCAGGCGATCACTTTAGCCGATTTCCCACGACAAATCCACATCCTGATAAATGCAATATTTTATGGCAGCTCTAATATATGTTACAATTTTGTGTTTTCATCTTAGGTGAAAACAGAGATTTATAGTATCTCCTGGATCCTGGTAATAAAGTCTGTCCTAACACTGTATAAGGCAGATATACAGCGTTAGGACAGACTCTAGTTTTTGAGTAGCACCTGTGGTGTAAAGTGTCCGCACATGCCAGGTACATACTCTTATGTCCTTTGACGTTTCGGGTAGTCTATATGGAAAAGCTACTTCAGTACGTCCCCTCCCAACAACTTAGTTAACATCTTCATACAGTTGTCAATACAACAATTTCTTTTCGGTTCGATAAGCGATAAGAGGGAAATAAAACTCCAAATCCAAACCAAATAAAGACACGTTGGTACGTGGACGTACTGAAGTAGATTTTCCATATACGCTTCCGTGTCGTCTGGTTGTCATTTGAGAGAAATTTGTATCCGAGACTCGACTTGTCTCTTTTAAAAGTAATGTTTTTGATGTGGTCGGTCCGATGACACAACCCCCAACCTGGCGCTACAGCTTTGACCCTAGGACAGCAGGTCGGTATTTCCTATGCCAATAACCCACTTTGGGGATGCTAGACAATTTCTTATCAAGAACCATGACGTCCTGAAATTTCCTTTCTGACCTCAGGTCTAATATATGTGCTTTTAAATTAGGCAAGTGTCGTCGGGTTAGAAAAGACCAGTATTCGGCTAAGTATCTGGCTACCGCGAAAATGTAAAATATGCACAATTGACGAGTAGATATAGTTACATCACTAGGCATCGCCAAGTCGATGCAAGTCAGTGGTTTCCCTACTCTTCATCGCCATTCATAATCTAAAGACAAAGACAAAGTTTTTACTGAGCTCAACGACGGCACTATCATTCGTGCAGGCCTGCACCTGGGCCCTTCAAAGCGTTGTTGCATTTTGTGCATCATTTCCTCAATCAGATTTCTCTTAGCCTAGTACTTTCTTCATACATATTTAGAATGTATTTCATTTGCATGATTGAACCTCTTACAACTAATTTTTACAAAGAAAATATACAAACAAAAAACATAAGAAAATCACACGCATTTTGACCTTCATTGCATAAAAACCTACCTGTTCGGATAACTTACTTTGTGGGGCTCTCTCTCACTCGTTCCACATTGATTCAGCAGTCAAAATTTGTCCGTCATTGTGTTCGTAGCCCTGGTGGTCCACATCCACACGTGTATTACGGACAAATCCGTTGAAAGAGTGTATTCAACTTTTGTCCGAATACTCTCATAAAATCTCGAGAGGGTTAATATTTGCTTTATAGTTTTGACTTGACAGTCAAGTGGCGCTTGGCCTGGAGAGTACCCCGATTTACCAGCATCATCGTCATCGTCATGTTGATGTCGATGCATCCGCAAGAGGGTCATGTAAGTCTGAAAAGAAAAGGAAATCACTACTATCCATTGGAATTTGATCTCGTTTTTTTTTTTTTTTTTTTTTCTGTCTGTTTTTTAGTGGTAAGGAGATAGATTCTTCTTCTTCTTCTGTTTCATTGTTTCTCAATAGGTAAATTGGAATTTTGATTAGAAAACCGGAATTTTGGTGCATCTTCAATGATAACAAACATTTTGGAGTACTTGAATTATTGGTAATCCATATAGCAAAGGTAACGTAGCTCCTAAAATTTTAAGCAATTTTGACACTTTTCCAGTTCATAAATGCATTACCCTTAGAGAGAGAGAAAAAAAAAAACATAGCTCACTCCCCTTGCGGAACCAATGCACTTCAAAGAAATTCGAACATAATATTAGCCATCCAATTCCAGCATAATGAGCCATGAATGTCACTACAATTTACCACACCCGTGTGAATAGGATCAATTAGTTACTGGTCATCCTTACCGAAACTGCCATCCTTTGCTACCACCTTGAAATACATTCACCAACAAACAAAATTTATTTAGCACAAACAAAAAAACTACAAATTTTCATTTTTGCGGTCAAAGCAAACAAACGAAAACATTGGTCCTAGTGTTTGCTAATACTCGGCATGAGGTCCTTCCCCTCCGCTTTATATATATATATTTTTTTTTTTTTTGCTCTAACAGACGAGGACAATACAGAAGTTTCGAACAAAGACGAACATTTAAATGCATATGCATTTGACTTTGAAAGGGCCGAACTTGTTGGGTCCTTAAGTGAATGCCGACAAAGATGTTCTTTTGACTTTCGAGCGAATCGCTTGAATGACATTTTGATCCTTTTGGGCAAAATAAGGATAAGCAATAGATTGTTTGGATAGAGGAAAGGAAGTGTTTTGATGCTTTTACCAATTATTTATTGTATTTATTGATTCAAGGTTGGCTGCCGATAAGGAAAACGGGACTTTTCTCTAGAGAGAAAATGTGGCTACAAATTTTGTTTATTGTTCATCGAAGTGATGCTATGAGACAGTATCCAGTAATAACACCTATTGCAGGGCTAATATGCAGTCTGCCTTTAGACATTTGATTGACCTTGCCTAAATAATGTTTGTTCTCTCAGTATAGCAGCCTTAGCGACAGTTTGGCTTACGATTGGTAGACTTAACTCAGAGAGGTATGGTGGTTCCTAATTTAGCGAGTTCATCAGTTTTACAATTCCCAGGAATGCCCTTGTGCCATGGCACCCAGCAAAGGTGAAGTATAAAACTGCTCAACTTACTCCCCAAGCGACAAATGACAGCTAAGAGCTATGAGGGGGATTCCTGAGAATACCGATATCCTCAGATTGCCATTATTTCCGCCGTAAACACGGTCAATATGACGGAAGGAGTGACTAAGACTTATTTAGTCCGCCAGAAAAAACAACACACCCAACTCCATGATAAATTTTTTGATTCGTTGTTGTAAAAATTTATGGATGTGCTCCAATGAAAGTACTGGTGACATAACTAAAGTTTGTAGTCGATTTTTCTTGGAAGGATCGCGAGGTTCGTTTAGGAGGGAAGCGTGGCCAATTGCGTGACCATTGTGAGCGCAGAACCGCGTAAAACTGCAGTAATGGGTATTTACCAGTGCACTATAAAGAAGCTCATGCTTAAAGAAGCTGTCAAGAAAAGAAGGGGAAATAAACATAAAACCGTTTGCGTGCTAAAGGGTAAAACACTGGAAAGCGTCATCATGACAAAATATGGACTGGTCAAGTCCAAGACCTTTTGGCCCATTATGGACAGTAGCATCATTTTATCAATAAATGAGGTATAATTCGGCATGTGTCAGATGAAACTAAATTTTCAGACCACCACATTCAGATGATTAGACATACAAGGTCAATTGACACAGACCCCAAATAGAAACGATAGTAAGTCTACGGGCTGCGGCAAATGTATCGGGAACTTGTCCTCTAAAAGCAGCGAATTAATTGAATTAAGTCTTTACATACTAGTCTGAGTAAAGTTAAAATGGTTCCCTGGTGAAATGACCAACTCGCAAAAATCAGTAAGAAGATTAGGAAACTCTTTAATTGTAAATACACAAAAATGTGGGAAGAATAGGGGCTCTCTCTCGCGAAACATAACTCAGAAATTAAGCGGTCGAAACGAACTGCGCGTATCCATAAAGCTGTGGCCCATCTAAGGCCCTTCGTGTCTTCTTAGTTCTTAGATGTTGAGGGCGCTTTCGATAATACCGGATAAGATGCGATTTGTAGTGCGATAAGTTGAAAGGGCTTCGAAGATTTGATCTTCCATGCCGAAAAGTAGAATCATAACTTCCTCCTCTGGATTAGTGACTGTTTCTGTGACGGCAGTTAAAGACTGACCCAATCGTCATAAAAACGAAGTCTACGATAACCTTTAAGTCAGTCTGAAATACTAGGCTATAGGCTACGCTGATGACCTGGCGATTATTACTTTGAAGACTAGTGCAACATGACGCATTGCTTCTTTTTACTGGACTAATCTTAAACCCAGCACCATATAAGTCACCTTAATAAGTAACTTCACTTAAGTCAAATATCTTGAGATTATGCTAGATAAAAAACCTTACTGGAACTCTCACATCAAGTTCGCCACGGAGCGTGCTACAAGGGCCATGTGGGCCTGTAGACTTCGGTATGGCAATACCTGCGGTGTGAGTCCCAGAATGATACACTGGTTGTATACAAAGTTAGTTAGACCAATCATCTCGTACGCGGCTATCGTCTGTTGGCCAAAAATGCGCGATGCGCACCTGTCCAACAACCGCAGTTTTGTTGAGCTCTCACATTCACAGACCTTAATGAGGAAAACGGCTGCTAGATGCGATATTTAGTTGCAACTCGAATACAAGTTTTACTCAGAAGACCACGTGGGTCACCTGAAGTTACTAAACTAAATCCCAAATATGGACATGTTTTACTGCATTCCCGACATTATGGTCATTGATTATTGGTTTGAAAAACTGTTCAAGGTAGACCGTTCTACCGCCAATGGTGTTCTAATCTGGTACAACGACGGAGTTAAAACTTGAATCGCTGGACTCTATACCAAAGTCTCGACTCCTATGGGGACTTCCTCCACGGTATTTCTGGCGGAAATTCATGCCATTAAGATTGCGCGAATATAGTTTTAAGAGGTATGATACCCCATCCATATCCCTATATGCCCCCAAGGGCAGTCAGTTAAGAACATTATGGAAGATATTTTATTTAACTTTCTATGAAATTTGGGAAAAAAATAAAAATATTTTTGAAAAAACGCCCCCAAAAAGGAGGTGCGGAAGACAACTTTATTCGGAAAACTTGTTGTTGAGTACAGTACAGGGCTGCTACCATACTTTGCAATACATAGCCAAGAGTCAACATTTGGAGGGATAGCTTGTCACCAAGATGAACTGGCTAGACCTGGATTTGCATCTGCGGTTCTTAGGACCAGAACCTTATTGCGATGACAACTGGGCTGCTGCTTTATTTATTACTTAAGAGTTAAATATTTACATTCTACCGTTTAAAATTGACTTCAAATACATTTTAAATTGATTTCTAGACATTATTATATCTATATTGTCATCATAAACTAAATTGAATAATTTCGTGCATCTACAAACGGGGTCACGTAAACCATAGGTAGTATTGTGAAAATGTTCTTGTAAGAAAAGATTTATACAAAAAAGCAAACTCCCACAGTCCATGGTGGAGCAAACTAAGTCCCTAATGAACATAATACATATACATTTTTCTCCTATTTTGAAGAGATGGCATATCTAGCAATAAGCATTTAGTTTGGTACGAACTATGCGTATTAAAAAAAGTCGGCGAAGTGCAAAACGAAAAAAATATTTTTTGAACTCCATACAACACTACATTTTTCGATTGCAGGCCGAACGAGACCACTGAACACTGCATTTAAGGTGTAAGAGTCCTTAATAACAATCGAGTTCCTTTTTAAGAAACCAAGCATCGAATTAGCTTTTAATATGCTATTAATATGCAAATCAAAAGTAAGTTTTGCATCAAGTGAGACGACAAGATCCTTAAAATCATTTACTACCCTAACAGTCCTATCGTTAAGACTGTAAGAGGCTTATAAAGGGTGATTTTTTAAGAGGTTTAGAACTTTTTTTAAAAAAAAAAACACAAAAAATTCGAAAAAATGAATGAAATATTTATTTGAATCGATAGTTTCAACCTTGCAATTTAATGTCTAAAGATAATTTCATGCAAATGTTGACCGCGGCTGCGTCTCAGGTAGCCCATCCGCTGAGTCCAATTTTGGCATACTCTTTCACACATATCGGCCGGTATCTCACGAATGAATGCATGGATGTTGGCTTCCAGTGCGTCAATCGAAGCGGGCTTGTCCCTATACACATTAGCCTTGGCATACCCCCACAAAAAATAATCTAATGGTGTCAAATCGCACGATCTAGGCGGCCAATTGACCGGCCCGAAACGTGAAATTAACTGTTCACCAAACTCGCCTCGCAATTGCGCCATTGTTTCGCGTGCTGTGTGGCATGTGGCACCGTCTTGTTGAAACCACATATCATGCAAGTCAAGAACTTCCATTTCGGGCAAAAAAAAGTTTGTTATCATCGCTCGGTAGCGTTCACCATTGACAGTAACGCTGCGATTCGCATCATCTTTGAAGAAATATGGCCCAATAATGCCGCCGGCCCATAAACCGCACCAAACAGTGGCTTTTTCGGGATGCATTGGTAGCTGTTGCAATGCTTCTGGCTGATCTTCACTCCAAATGCGGCAATTTTGCTTATTTACGTACCCATTCAACCAAAAATGAGCCTCATCGCTGAACACAATTTTTCGATAAAAAAGCGGATCCTCGGCCAGCTTTCCAAGAGCCCATTCACCAAAAATTCGGCGTTGTGGTAGGTCGGCTGGCTTTAGTTCTTGCACCAGCTGTATCTTAAAAGGCTTTACGCCCAAATCCTTCCGCAAAATTTTCCACGTAGTGCTGTAACAAAGGCCTAACTGCTGGGAACGGCGCCGAATCGACATTTCGCGGTCTTCTGTCACACTAGCTGATACGGCCGCAATATTTTCTTCAATACGCACAGTACGTAAACGTTTTGGTGGTTTAATGTCCAACAAAGTAAATTTGGTGCGAAATTTGGTCACAATCTTCCGAATAGACTGCTCAGAAGGTCGAGAATGCCGATCATAAAATGGAAGCAGCGCGCGATGAACATTTCGAACCGAGCACGAATTTTGATAGTAAAATTCAATAATTTGCAAGCGTTGTTCATTTGTAAGACGATCCATGGTTAAATTGCAAACCAAACTGAAGCTGTTTGACAGTGACACAAGGTACTAAACACACGTCAGCTGTCAAAACCAGTGTTGCCAAAACCAAACCAGCTAAAAAATCACCCTTTATATGAGAAAAATCTCTGTTGTAGGACATGCTAGCACACTTATTTATATTCAATTTTAGATCATTTAGATTGCACCATTCGGAAAATAATTCTAAGTCCATTTGCAAAAGAGCGCGTTCATCAGCATTTGAAATTACGGTAAAAAATTTTACATCATCAGCATACATCAAACACCGACAAAACTGCAAAATACTAGGCAGATCATTAACCAACAGAAGAAAATGGATCGATCCCAAAGGGCTTCCCTCAGGGACCCCGGAAGAAACAACAATTTCCTTTGAAATATGCTCCCCAATTACAATATGTTGCTTCTTTCCAATAAGATAAGAAGATAACCATTACGCTTTAAGTTTTCTAAACAATATATATACACTATAACTGTACTAAAAGCTTTGACGAAGTCAGTGTATACTACATGAACCTGTTTATGCTTTTCCAAAGAATTGATGCAGTAACTGGTGAACTCAACTAGGTTAGAACAAGTTGATCTACCTTTCCAGAAACCATGTTGACATTCACTAACAAACCCATTTTTTACACAACTAATTTTATCTTTAACCGATAAGCTTCGGGATAACAGACAATTTTGAGATGGGCCTATAATTTTCAATGTTATCCTTTTTGCCCGACTTAAAGGTAGGGCTAACAGAAGACAACTTACAATCGTCCAAAAAGATTCCACTGTCGAGAGATTGGTTAAATATGATTTGTAAGGGCAACGATATGGAACAAGAGCAGTTCTTAAAAGAGATGAAACCCAAAGAAGGTCTGCTATCTTTTTTGGTACAATTTTGCTCAAAGCACTTTCTAGTTCATCCAGATGAAACCCAAAGAAGGTCTGCTATCTTTTTTGGCACAATTTCGCTCAAAGCACTTTCTAGTTCATCCAAACCTATAACAAAATTACTGCAACTAGTAATTCCCGGCAAGGATCTTAAATAATCTTCATTCACATTTGTCTGACTAGATAAGTTATAAATAATTTGAAAATAATCAGCAAACATGTCAACTATTTCTTTCGGTTCAGAGGAAGAAACTTCTTGAAAAAACATCTTTTTTTGGAAAACCAACACTATGTCGCTTCGCATTTACGAATTTCCGAAAATCTTTTGAACATTTTTTAAGATTTTGTTCTATAAAATGAACATGATGTTGGTATAAGAATTTAGATAGAAACGCAAATTCCCTTCTCAATTGGGAGAAAACTGTATAATGTTCGTTTCGTTATGCGCTAAATTTTTGGCATTTTTAAGTTTTATTAACCGAAAATTATACCACGGTGGGCGATAATTTACATTTTTTAAGACTCGCGAGACACATGATTGTAAAATGTTTTGAAAAATATTCGAAAATTTATTAAAATTTGTAACTACAGAATTGCTCATTAATTCATTGAATTTATGAGTGAATGGAATAATTGAAAACAACATTTTCATTTAAAGCACTGATGAGAAAGTTTAAAGGGTTAAAGACAATCAAAAGATTAATTGTTACTAGGCAAGGAGAACATTAGGAAGCTGGTGAGATTCCTATCAGCCGTAAACAGATGTTCAATCTGAATAAACCTCGACTTAGAACGCTAATTGGAATCCTTTCTGGACATTTTGAAAAATTAAAAGTGTATTCACTACTAATATCACCAAATTTGAATAACGGTGTTTTCAATAAATATTATCATAAATTCAATCCTATACATAAAAACCATTTTTATTACTGCGTTACTGAGAAATAAATGATCAAAGACGAATGACTTACTTTTCACTTGAAATCGGATACCTCGGGCAATGAATTTACTGGAAACATACAAAATCGCAGCTAAATAAACAAAGTTACTGACCACTGTTATACTTCGTTATGGAGTGACCTTCTATCATTTGTTCTCACATTTTTCTTGCTACTAGCTACCAGCCTGTTGCAGAGCTACAGCTCTTTTTATGAGATACATAGTTCATTTGCTCCTGTAGATTTAATTACAATAATTGGTGCAATGCAAAATGGTAGTCGCAAATACGTGGAACTATTTCAAAATCGTTTTTTAGTTTGAAAAACAATTTATGAAGCTTCTAAGGCTACACACAATTTCCGATTAGATTTGAAGTAAAATTAAAAGTTTCTCCCCTTCTTTTTTTTTTGGGCCTTAGAACGGTGAATGATGAAGGTATTCGAACTTTAAAAAACGTATGTCACCTACTCTACTCAAGGGCTGACCATAATGCTTATCGCAGAATGCCAACGCTCTGCAGGTTGGTACTTGGCTGATTATTTTAAAAATAGAATTCACCACGCGGCCATTTGCAATGCTTTTTTGTTCGCCTAATTCACGCACGTCATCATCTTTTTCTCGAGACCAAATCGAACTTCCCCTATTCAGGCTGTAATTGCCATGGCTTCCCATGAAAATTACAATTCATAGGCAGGCATTACAAGTGTTTACTTTTGACAAATAACTTTCGTTAGTGCCATTACTATAATTACCAACTCGTAAGTCGTAACTATCATCAAAAAATTGTAAAAAAATTCCCCCGCAACAAATTAAGCTTAAGCTAACCGCAGGCGTATATATTTTATGGGCCTTTATATGTGCCTGCGCAGCCACCTAGCCCCCCCTATCGCACACATCTGACAAACTATGAAAAATTCGCTTTCGTAGATTTATAATTTTGTTTACTGTCACTTTGACTGGGTGCGCGGTCGCGTTTATTTTCATTTCGTTTAGCGCATCAACGAAACGCGCTGAAGGGGTTCCCAAAGTGCACGCTACGATGCTGGTTAACCTAATCGATTCCCAAAGACGGAAATCAAATTTTATTACGCCGCTTATGTTTATGTGACATCAACGATGGACCGCAGCGATACTGAGAGTGTCTGTCTGAATGCACTGCATTCATTTCGAATCCGACTGACCGATGGATCGATGATGATCGATGATGAGTCCCGCGATTTTATCGCCCATTCGGCGTGGCCAGTGAGACTTTGTTTATGTTAATTGGATTCATTTTTTTTTTTTTTTGTTTTTGTTTTCATCGTCGCTCCTTCGTCGTCTATTTATTGATATAGCAGCCATAAAGAATTGATTAAAAGTTCAAGTTGTTCTTTTTGGCCGAGATCCTATCGATTTCGGAATGTGTTTATGCAAACAATGGCATTAAATAGCCGTCATAACATGGGCATACGGTTACTAATTGTTTTTTCCTAGTAGTTAGGAAGGTTTATGATTCGAATTTGGAATTCAATGGCTTGGCGATGGAACGGGAGAGAGAGAGACTTGATTTGTTGTTATTTCGTAAGCAATTTGTTTGATTTATGAAATATTACTAAGCGATTTTTGATGTTCGTCATCGGCATAATCACACGACTGGGTACGCTAGGGTAGGGTAGGGTAATAAAGTTAAGAGTTAGAAAATCTGCAAGTTGTGAATTTATGCAAATTTTTTATTTACGATAACTACGCGTGGGAGTGAGAAATTTACCACCGTCGCACCGTTACCGACTTCAAGTAAATGAATACCATTTGTTTGTGCCAATGCCAAAATGTGGTTTTTATGACTTAATTATGAATCAATGTTGCATTCGAATCAGTCATGCAAGGAATTAGACGACGATTTTTTTATGAGCTTAGCCATTATAGGCTTTAGCACTTAGCTCTATGTTGACACAACGCAAGTTTGCAGCTAATAGACTTTTTGATTTATTGCCTTTCGGCAACTTCGATTTATTACCAAGCAATAAATCTGTGGGCGAATTATGTGTGTTAATATGAAGGCTGAAGGGGCCCGTATAAAGTATAAAGATGAGAACATTACTGCTGCCAACCACACAATTGAGAAGATACCATTTAAGGTTCTAACAAAGTATGAATTCATACAAATAGGGTTTTTTTTTTTTTTTTAAAAAAGATAAGTTTTTTTTAAGTTTAGTAGTCACATACCACAAGTACTCGAGACTCTCGGAGCTACTATTATGATTCTTGACGACTGGAAACAATTCCAGAAAATCCAAAAATCCGTTCCGTCACACTAACTAAAGCGGAGCGTCTCTTTCTCAAACCCCATTTCCCTGGTAACCATATTGCTACTTGCTCACAAATGGCACCACTGACAAGTCAGGTTACTCGAACAAGCTTGTACATTGCTTCAATTGTGGCTTCTGATATTGAGGGTGCTTTGACAGTGCAACTTTTGACTCGCTTGTCGCGTGGATCGGAGCAATGTTGGACAGCAGAACGATAGTTGAAGATGCGGCTTGTGACGTATATGTAATGACAGGCGTAAACAGGGTCGACCCAAACGGCGGTAATCTGTCTCTACTGCTATGGTGCATGGTGGCCGACTCTCTGCTTTACGAGAAGTAGAAAATTGTAGACTTTGCCTCATCTGGCGCTGAAAGGCGACACATTGCAGCTTTCAAGGGAAGCTAAATATCTTGTTGTAATCCTCCATAGTAATCTGCTTTGGACAAAAACGAGGGGTTTGCCACCCAAAAAAAGTCACACGAATCTACACGACAATGATTAGGCCAAGTCTATCACATGCATCGGTTGTTTGGTGGCACAATATTCGATGGCATAATTCTTCGGGTTGCGGACAGACCAAACAAGTTCGACAGAATGCCCTTGTGAGGTCTTCCACTAGCGATAATAGACTGCGGGCACCGGGCTAGTTTTAAGCTATAAAACTGTATGCAACGCTTGTGCTCCAGGTTTCAGGCTTAATGACTTGGTGTGTGCTGAACATCTAAGCTTCTAATCACCGAAGTGACTTCTTAGGTTTCCGAAATGTAAGGAAGGCTTTCTGTCTGAAAGTACAATGGACCAGCTTTTGGTTTAACTGCTTTGACATAGAACCACTAACAGCAATATTTACTGCAATTTTCGGTTATTTCATAGCTCAAAACTCATTGAACCTATGTATGAGGTTTTTCTCAAGCTACTCATCCGATTTACAGAATTGTTTAACGTTATAATGGTGATACCCTCCGAATCGGTATAGCTAAAGGCTCTATTTGGCCAATTTTATTATTACACGCGAGTCTTGGTTGCCTGAAGCAATTGAACCTGAACCTCCCGTGACTATGGAGTGCAGAAGAGTAAAGTGACTAATGGATTTAAACCTCAAACTTCTCGTTTTGTAGAGAAGTCAGATGGTATTACTGATCAGCCTTTTATGGAATCAGAGTGAATGATGCAATAAAACCCCAGACTTCTTTATCAAACCCTAAAGTACTTTTGAAAATATCTATATAACCATTTGAACGTACGATGCTCAGATCACAAAATTTTTTGAAAAATCATTCACCCAGCATTTCTCAGTTGCCCAGAAAGTGTGTTGTGGTTTTCGCTTCCTTGACGTCTCTGTACTCCCAGTACTCCCATTCTGATGTCAAATGTCTTCCTTTCAGGCAGGGGTAAGTGATTGCTCCCTGCATGAAGCTGACATTTTTTTACATTAAGCTTAGTCAAAACTAGTCGGATTGCATTCCACCATACGTTAGCTACCTTAAGTGCTGTCGCGGATAGGTTGAATTTTATCTTTCGTATGGGAGTGGACGATACATCGCTGTCTTTAGATATATATTGTTTTGTCTGGCTTGTTCATCCGCTATGTAGTTGCCTGGAATGAAACTGTGCACAAGGAATTTCGCCTCTGTCAGTCTTATATTTTATTTATACCTCGATGGTCGTAGTGGTGCAATCGCAATGCTTTGGAACTTAACATATCGTATTAGTACTTAAATTACGTACTTCAATTTTGAATAATTATTTTATAAATGATCTCAGACCTCAACGTTTTGTTGACGTGAAATATCTTGGTGTCATATTTGACAATAAGTTAAGTTTCTATTTGCACTATTGTTATGGCATTGCCACGTCTACCTCATTGTAGGGCTTCCTTAAACGTAAAGACATAAAAAGCCTTAAAATGTTTTTTTGTTTGGAGTATTGTTCTATAATTCGGTATTCGCCATAATGCAGTTCTCGAACTTTGATTCGAAAGTGTAAAAAAAAAACAAACTTCACGAGTTACGCGGTTCGTAAATTAAATATAAAAGGCGGTCCAACGATGTTAATTGTGAGTCACAGCTTCACGTCTAGTTTTTTGCCCAACATAATATGACATTTCTTTGTTTCAGTGTTTGAAAAATTCAACCATGGAGAGGTACACAACTGAGCAGGGCGTTAAGATTGATTGAATTTTACGAAAATGGGCGTTTCGCATTTCAGCATTTCGAGACTTTACAAAGAAAATCATCTTCAGCGACGAGGCACACTTTTACCACGAGTGATTGTTGAAAAGCCGATACTGTTTGGGGGTCGACCAAGCAGTTACCGTGAATGGTATTCGTTATCGCTAGATGATAACGGTCTTCTTGAGGATATAGACCTGGACGATATGTGCTTCCAACAGGAGGTTGTCACTTGCCACACAGCTAATTCATACTAATTCACCAGAATTGATCTTTCTTTTGCATATATATACTTCCCAAAAGTCACTGCGGGTTAGAAGCTTATTTTATACAGATAGGCACAACACCAATTATGAGAACAATGAACCAATTACTAGGTGCATCACATTTAATATTTTCTATGAGATGAAGGCCGATAGATAAAGCCTAGTCGCGCAACAATCGTTGTGAAAGGCGGTACTGAGAGCTCACACATAGGGTGAACGTAGGGGTTTGTGTTTTGTTCTGAGATGGTATGATTTAAAAGAGAAAAACAAATCAGATAAGCAAGCGAAATGTTGCCAAAAATCTGATAGGAGTAAAAGAACGAACCCTGAAAATGATGCCGAAGACCCAGCCGAACCTGTGGCTTCAAAGGCGTATTGCCTAGCGATCCCAGCTACAGAAATCGTGTTTTTCTAGAATTTCACCCTTAATATTGACAGACAAACAAATTGTCAACTGTACGAAAATAACGGGTGATCCAAGTAGAGATACGTTTTTCAATAGCCTTTTTTTAAAGATCACGTGTGAGTCGTGTCAAGCTGTTATGTTATTTTTGTTTAGTATTGTTTGGCATTTCATAATGGAAAGACTTACGCGTGAACAACGTTTACAAATTGTTCAGCTTTATTATGAAAATTCACGTTCTGTGAGGAATGTGTTTCGTGCACTTCGCTCAACTTATGGTCAACATAATCGGTCTACTGAGCGTACTATTCGCAACACCATCACCCATTTTGAGACCCAGCATTCATTATTGGATAATATTCGACCGAATAGACCACGTCCAGCACGCTGTGAAGAAAATATAGCGGCCCTAGCTGAGAGTGTACACGAAGACCGTAGAGAGTCGATTCGGCGCCGTTCGCAGCAACTCGGACCGACGTATGGAACGACTTGGCGCATTTTACGTCAAGATCTTAAATTGAAAGCGTACAAAATACAGCTTGTGCAACAACTGAAGCCGCTCGACCTTCCGACGTTTTCGAGGCAAATTTTGTTTAGCGATGAGGCCCATTTCTGGCTCAATGGGTATGTAAACAAACAAAATTGCTGCATTTGGGACGAAGAGCAACCTGAAGAGATTGAAGAACTGCCACTTCATCCAGAAAAAACAACGGTTTGGTGTGGTTTGTGGGCCGGTGGAATCATCGGTCCATATTTCTTTAAAAATTATGCCGGTGCGAACGTAACCGTCAATGGCGACCGTTATCGTGCCATGATAACCGACTATTTGATGCCTGAAATTGAAGCTCGTGATCTCGGCGACATTTGGTTTCAGCAAGACGGCGCCACTTCCCACACATCGCATCAATCAATGGACTTTTTGAGAGAACATTTTGGTGAGCACATAATTTCACGTTTTTTTGGGCCGTTCGATTGGCCACCAAGATCGTGTGATATCACACCGTTAGACTTTTTCCTGTGGGGATATGTAAAGTCAAAAGCTTATGCCGACAAACCCGCTTCGATTCAGGTCTTGGAGGAAAACATCACGCGCGTCATTCGCCAGTTACCAGTCGAAATGCTCGAACGAGTGATCGAAAATTGGACTCAACGGATGGACCATCTGCGACGTAGCAACGGCCAACATTTGATAGACATAATCTTCAAAAAATAAATGCCAAAGAATGTTCTTTCAAATGATAATAAACATTCTCCATTAAATTTGAATTTTCTGTGTTTTTTTCTTTAAAAAAGTAGGGATCCTCGAAATGGATCACCCTTTAAAACTTGTTACTTCTAAACAATTACAAAATAGTAGATAATAAATTGAGATACTTGTTTAGGCACAAAAAATTAACATATATGTTTGACGAGGTTTGTAATGTTCCTCCTTTGAATATTACAATAGATACCAACAATGGGTTCTTTGACGTTCTACGTCGGCTCTTCGAATTTTTAACTCGATCATAAGTAATTATTCTACGGAAACCAAGAACTTGGCATTCATTTTAGATCTTAGTTATTTTCAAGTCTAACTTGTTAGGCAAAAGCAATCTTTGTTCAAAAAAAAAAAAACCTTTTAATCTGATCGAATCGGCCGTTGCAAGACGTGCAACAATACTATAATTCCAGCCTCAACTTTATTTGGAGCAATAACAAGCTGTTAATGTTTCAATAAAATCTTGTGCAAAATCTTACTGCAAACATACTGAAATTGTACAAATTTTTTTAGAAAATCGACGCTCCTTATGTTTAAGTTCCAAGCAGACCTTCGTTTCGTTGATGGGAAAGAGCTTCGACATCTATCCAGATCCAAATGTCCATCCACATTCCTGCACCGTACATTCCCAGGAATTAAGACTTAACCCAGAACTCCCATCAACGGACAAGGAGGGGATATAGAATATAGGAAAATGAACTTAAGTAACATATTAACCAATTTTTATTATTAACATAAAGTGCACATAGCGCAATAATGATGTAGGAGGGGCACATGTGAGCTCTCATTATCTTACACAGAAAAGCTTACAAGTGATTCAAAAATTAGGCATGGCTCTAAATAGCTCGTCTCTACAGAACTTGTCATAAAATATAATAATATTAGGCGTAAATTGCCCAAAACAGGACCTAAAGCCAAGCTTCTCCAATCATTGTGAGTGCGAAGATATATTTTGGATGTTTTTCAGACTTCGCACGTAGTTCGTCATAGGTAAGTAGTTTTCAAATCGATAAAAAAAAGACGCTGAGCTTCATTCACTAGGAATACTTTCTTCCGGCTCTAGGAAATAAGGCTCCAAAATCAAAATGAAACAATGCCCTAAAAGTGTTACAACCGCCCTTAATCCCGTGTAGCGGACCACCAAGTTACTCTTGCCAAAGGCGCTCATGGTACCGTTCATGCTTTTCGTCAGGCAGGCGCCTATGACAACTTTTCATAACTATAAGGAAAAAAAAATCCCCGAATAATAAAATTACAAAATTAAAAAAATTAAATAAGAACCCAATTTTACAATAAAAATGTTGTTGTTGTTTCGTATGCACATGTTGGGGCAATATTTACTAGCGTCTTTTTTCCCACCCAATTTTGGAAATAAGTTGGTGTAGGGAGCCTTGTTTTCTTCTAAGTCATCTGCCACTGCGGTAAATAGTTCGGCGGGTGGGCGACGTTCTTGAATTTAATGGTTTGATCTGTCTGAAAGCAGAATTTGTGCGTTTTCGCCATGTAGCCATCTGCAGAAAGAGTTGTTCGTTATCCAAAGGCATCTCCCTACCGAAAGAAAAAACTGGAATTGTAATAGTGACAGAATATGCCTAACGACGATTGATGATGTTAAGCCAATGCTGGATCTTAAGGTTTTTAAGAATTTGAGCAGGCTGAATATTAGCAACAGAGAAGGTCTTATCAGTGAACGTGAACACCGACTCATAGGCATGCATTGCACAACACCGGACGTAAACAGATACTCTCCCGTCTGGTGTGACGATCTTAATGATGAAACTCATACTGGCAACAATAGGTGCTATCACAAGAACCTGGGCTGGCAGCCACTTCTATCTAACATTACCTAGCCTTGATATGTAAAGGGTGATCCATTTCGAGGTTCCCTACTTTCTTAAAGAAAAAAACAACAGAAAATTCAAATTTAATGGAGAATGTTTATTATCATTTGAAAGAACATTCGTTGGCATTTATTTTTTGAAGATTATGTCTATCAAATGTTGGCCGTTGCTACGTCGCAGATGGTCCATCCGTTGAGTCCAATTTTCGATCACTCGTTCGAGCATTTCGACTGGTAACTGGCGAATGACACGCGTGATGTTTTCCTCCAAGGCCTGAATCGAAGCGGGTTTGTCGGCATAAGCTTTTGACTTTACATATCCCCACAGGAAAAAGTCTAACGGTGTGATATCACACGATCTTGGTGGCCAATCGACCGGCCCAAAACGTGAAATTATGTGCTCACCGAAATGTTCTCTCAATAAGTCCATTGATTGATGCGATGTGTGGGAAGTGGCGCCGTCTTGCTGAAACCAAATGTCGCCGAGATCACGAGCTTCAATTTCAGGCATCAAATAGTCGGTTATCATGGCACGATAACGGTCGCCATTGACGGTTACGTTCCCACTGGCATAATTTTTAAAGAAATATGGACCGATGATTCCACCGGCCCACAAACCACACCAAACCGTTGTTTTTTCTGGATGAAGTGGCAGTTCTTCAATCTCTTAAGGTTGCTCTTCGTCCCAAATGCGGCAATTTTGTTTGTTTACATACCCATTGAGCCAGAAATGGGCCTCATCGCTAAACAAAATTTGCCTCGAAAACGCCGCATCTTCTTGGAACTTTTCAAGAGCCCATAGAGCGAAGCGATGTCGCTTGGGAAGGTCGAGCGGCTTCAGTTGTTGCACAAGCTGTATTTTGTACGCTTTCAATTTAAGATCTTGACGTAAAATTCGCCAAGTCCGAGTTGCTGCGAACGGCGCCGAATCGACTCTCTACCGTCTTCGTGTACACTCTCAGCTACGGCCGCTATATTTTCTTCACAGCGTGCTGGACGTGGTCTATTCGGTCGAATATTATCCAATAATGAATGCTGGGTCTCAAAATGGGTCATGGTGTTGCGTATAGTACGCTCAGTAACGCTCAGTAGGCCGATTATGTTGACCATAAGTTGAGCGAAGTGCACGAAACACATTCCTCACAGAACGTGAATTTTCATAATAAAGCTGAACAATTTGTAAACGTTGTTCACGCGTAAGTCTTTCCATTGTGAAATGCCAAACAATACTAAACAAAAATAACATGACAGCATGACCCGACTCACACGTGATCTGTCAAAAAAGGCTATTGAAAAAAGTATATCTACTTGGATCACCCGTTACTTGTCCAGCGCTCCAGTTTGAAAGGGTTTGAAGGATAAGATAAAAAGCTCATTGACTTAGGGCGGCTTTAATAGTTGTGACGCCACCGAATCTCCATAGAAATCAACATTCCTTGTCATATGGGAAACTTCTCAAAACAAACTCAGCTGCCCAAATCAGCGTAATACTGCAGGTCTCACTGTTTAAAGTCAGAGATAATTTTACCAAAATATGTACCTAGCTGTGGAGAGGTAATATCAATTTGTTAGAAATACTTATCCACAAACCTGAAATTTAGGCCGTCTTTACACCTAATAAAAACCTATGTAGCTACTAATTTATTTAAGGAATTTGACTGCTTCGTTTTAACGGCTCTAGTAGGTACTAAAAATGTTTGACAGACAACATTTCCATTTCGAAACTCAGATACGATCCGCCCTATGGCCATACAAAAATTATTCCCAATCATTGGCCATTACCTATGGCTTTTCTTTTGTGTATCGATTTTAGGTTTTTTAATTTATTTTTTACCTATGGCGGAGGAGTCGCTTATGACTTCCGGACACTTCAAAACCGGCATTCCTTCGCTTTCCATTTTTTTGTTCTCCCAGATTAAGTACCTTACATGTTTTCACCGATACATAGCCATTATAAGACTCGCGGTGATGAACACATTAACAAGTTTCCGTCAATATATGTACGTAGGTACCTACCATTTCTTCTTTGGTGCTGTTGAGTTTGCTGGCGTCCATAAGACATAAGAGGTGCTGTTAAGGATTTGTTTGATGGAATCACACTCCATTTGGCATTTGCGTGAATGGAGTCGAAAACGCCAATGTAGTAATGGGAATACATCATCTGTTGCCCAACAAATGACTTCTCATCATCGAGTAAACGAGTAAGAGAGACCAATAAACCAATTAATATCGAATGGCACAATAATAAGCCTCATTATCCAACACATATTTTTGCAAACTACAACTCACCTTCTCACACACACATACACATACGCATCCATAAGTATGGCAAAAATCTTGCAATTCTTATGTATAAAACTTCAACACGCACCCAAAACAAGAATGGTACTCAGAGTCTGCTGAGGTCCAGCCACAGCAGAACCCGATACGAACTTCCATTCCAGCTTCCAGTCTCTTATTGTCGCTGTGGTGTATAGTAGTACATAACAGCATTTCATTCACAAACTACCAATTCCAAAGTGTACGCCACGCCTCCAGCAGACCACCAACACTGCCAAACGCCATCCCAATAGGTACGATGTATGAATGGAGGAACTAAACGAATCGGTGACTTTCGTTAAGTGCGCCTCAGAGAGGGAAAATAAAACACTACAATCTCAAAGTCTGACTCAGAGATCGTTCTCTTTCTCTCCGATCATTGCTGCTGTTTGTGTGCAGCGGTGGTGCGCCGCTCACTCCAGGTATAATCTACTACGTACAGCAACAGCAGCAGCAGCAGCAGCAGTGAATGTGAGTGGAAGAGAGGCAAGAGATAAGGCGGGCGAAGACGAAAGAACGAAAGGTATGTACATGGCACACACAACGTTGTCGGACGTATACCCCATCGAAGGCTTATATAGAGAAGAAGATTGGCACCCTTGCAGACCCAATGTGAGCGACGATATGTCATTTGTCAATCAGTTGTAATGCTGGGCGCGAGTGAGGTTTAAACACACGCAAAACTACACCAGTACACTACGAGTGACACGCAGGACATTTTTTCTGCCGCACGGACGAGGGTTGATTTATTTATTGTTCGTTTTGTTGTAACCGTTTGCCCCCATACAAGAATACGATTAGATTTAAGTTTTTAATTAAATTTTAAATTTCTAATTCAAACCCATTCGTGAATTAAGATAAAAAAAATATTTACAAATAAAAAAAAAATTAAATAAATAAGTATTTAATATTCAAACTTAAGCGAAAAAGTGCTGTGAAAAAATTTAAGAAAAAAAAAAATGTGCATATAACGGTGTTTGTTTATTCTTAAAAAATTTTGCTTTTTTTCTCTCTCAACAAAGTGTATAAAGTTTTATTAAAAAAAAAAAATTTAAATAAAAATAAAATAAAAAATGCATCAAATGAATCAAATTTCACAAAAATCCAGCACACTACTCCTGCTGCCATCTAGTAAACAAATTCTCGCCATTCTAATCCTAGTGACAATATTCTCAACATCGGTGCATTCGTGCGGACCGGGTCGGGGCATTGGTGGTCCGCGAAAGAATCGCAAGCTGACACCGCTCGTTTTCAAGCAACATGTGCCAAATATGTCGGAGAATTCGTTAGGAGCATCGGGCCTATTGGAGGGTCGCATCCAGCGGGATCATTCCAAATTTAAGGATTTAATACCAAATTACAATAAGGATATTATCTTTAAGGATGAGGAAGGTAGTGGCGCTGATCACATCATGACACAGGTGAGTTAGATTTTTTTGGTTTTTTTATTAGCCACATTTATGCGAAAGGTTTGCAATTAGCACGTCTTTTTGTGTTTTGCACGCGTCTCATTGTTGCTTAAATACAAAATATTATAACATAATTAGCGAAGCTGATTTATTTGCAAACAAATTAGCAAGTGGAGGAGAGCATGCACAACAAAGCGAGTGCGGCTCATTCGAGGAATTTCTATAATAGGTTCGGTATGTTGGCATAGCCGCAGCGATAGCGCCAGTCAGTGTTAAGTGGTTTGGAAATACTTTGCTACCTATATCTGTATCATTTGTTCGGCATTCGTCGAATGTGAGTGCATGCTTCTGGAGCTCGTTTATAGTTGAAAGGATTTTGCTTTGCATTCGGTCTAGATACTGGTGAATAACTCAAGTTTGTGAATAAATTTTGCACATTCTGTGTTTATTCATTGCAAGTATGTAGTTAATTTTTTTTTTGTCTAGCTGTCCACTTTTCCCGGGTTGTTTCAAAAGCTGCGAAAAAAGAAGAAACACAATTTTGACAACGTTTGAAGCGACGTTTCGTTGATAGGACCTACTGAAGCAGTGATGACGATTACATTGTATGGCATACGTATGACAGAGAATTCTACACGGTTTTACAAATTACGCAGTATTTTTTTTTTAAAGAAGACACTGTTGGCACCAAACATATGTCATACGTATGACATTTGTCAAACAATCTAATCGTCGCTACTTAAGCTTATTCAAATAAAACATACGTTTCGAATCGAATGATATTGTTTATTAAAGCAAATAGATAACCGCATTGATTTCAAGCAATTTCTATAGATAGTGTGTTGTCCCGTAGTTGGGCCACTTCGGTGTTAGGTTATGATTTATTAATTTTTCGAAATTCGGCGTTTGGGGAACAAAGGACGCAATAGAACGGGTATGAGCTGTAGCGTCGTCCTGTCGAAATTAGGAGTTGTCGTCGTTGTAGAGAGATCATTCATTGGCGTAGAATCGGCAGTTTTCTTTATCACTGGTTCCATTCAAAGAATTCAAAGAATGATAAGCCTCATCGATTAGGATAGTTTTTTTTTGCCTTAAATCATCATCGATTGGCCAAAGTCGTTGCGTTAATTGAATTTTGTTCAGGAATAACTTTCACTTAGCATGAATTACTTATGTATCGGAGGCTTGACGTGTTCGGTGATCTCCCAATGCTGTCCCGTACGCCTTGATAACTGACTGGCATTACCAAGATTGTCAGTGGCTGTCCATATGCTGCAGGTTTAAATGGTTTTAATGGCCCACAAGTAAATGTAATGTTTATGCAGTTTCAATTTGGGGTCAAAAATCGCAATTCGAATAATCTCGTTGAAGTAGTTAACTTTTTTAAAAATAGCCAAGAATGCAATCTGATTAAAAAGTTGCTTATCGCGACTAACCACATGTAGGTATGTGTTTCGAAGAGGTAAAAAAAATATTATAGAGTGCTATTCGTTTGTTGTGTTCTTTGTGACTTAAAAACCTTCTGATAGTGGGCCAATAAAAGGTCTCATCATACCTCTACGACTCCGTTCCGTTCCGTTTTTCTGTTCTTGATTTTATGTACATTCTCTTAAGATTAATCATCAAAATATTTTAAGTAGAGGTAGAGTATCTTACTTCAAGAATTCAAATAATTTTCAGTTAACTTTCCGAAATCAAAAAAAAGGCCTAAATTCCTCAAAAAAATTACTAACTTTTTTTAAATTTTCTTTTAATAAAACTGAAAAAAAAAAATGGCCATAATGAGTAACAAACGGTTGCAGCTAACCAGATAAAAGTAGGTTGTATCCGTTTCTTGTATGTTTTGCTATGCATACGTAAAAGAGTTAAGTACCCTATAAAAGTTCGATTTTGATCAGATTAAATTCGCATTTTGCACTCATTTATCAACGGATATGTTTACGTAATAAAAATGTTTGTTTGTAATCTAAAATTAACTCTAAAAAATACTTGAAAAATAAGTTCAATAGCCACGTGAATAGGGTCTTATCGACAGAATTTAATCATCTTTTGGGGCACACTTTTTTCGAATCAAATTAGGGATTAGAAATTTCTTCAATATTAATTGTCCTAGAGATTTCTCCTTCAAATACGTACCTGTTGAAGCGGTTTTGTCACAAAATTTTGTTGGTATTTGGAGTTGTAATTTATACAAAATCTTAAAAGTTTCCTAAAAATTGGGAAGGATTTAAAATCGTTTCTTTGGAAGTGCAACAGATAGCTTTAAAAAAAACAGCACAGAGTGTTACCAAGTCCATAGTGTGCAGATTCCTAAAGTTCTGGCAAACAAAACGTATTGCAGGTCTATCTTCAACATCCACTGAGTAACAATACAAGACGTCTTGTATGCAAGTTGGTCTTCAGATAAGTATCTATGTACCGACAATTACTCAGCTATAACTAGTAGAGTTCTTTCAAAGTGCAGTAAAGTTTTCTAAACATTTAAATATTCTTTTATTAAATTTTCGTTAAAAATCGTCCTACGTACATTTAGTCTACATTTGCAGTCCACTTGAAACGTTATCAACGACAATTAAAACACCCAAGTGACACCTGTAAATTCTTACGAATACGGCTGTCAATTTCTTATTGGCACACGCTCATTCTCAAAGTACTCCTTTTCTATAGACTTTCAACAGCGATATAACACTCAAATTAAATAGGCACAAAAACAATTTACGAACCACTTCCAATGACATTGCAATATCTTAGTTTTTTTTTTCACTGGTTTTCCCAACTTTAATCTCAAGTTTTTTTATATTACTATTTATAAACTAAATTCATATCAATCACTTTAATACCCAACAGCCGAACGTATTTTATTTTGAGTGCAATTCGTTGCCGCCGCCCACGTATCTTTTATCGGCCCTCAATCAATCATTTAGGTCGTCAGTAATACCTACAGTTTTGATTATTTAAAACCAGGTAGGTACCTACTTCGGTAGTTTGTTTTTTTTTTAACAACAACAAAGTGTCACAAGAACAATATTTAGGTGCGAATCTATCAATGGGTTGTTTAATTGCTGAAAGCAAACACATCTAGATAAACTATGTTGTTTTGCACGTCGATTTGTGGCTTATCGTGAATCGCCCGATTCAGGCGATCGATAAAAAACAGGAACGTGATACTGAGTAGGTATTAGTTGTTGAATTTTTGACAAGGTGTTTCGGCACACTATGCCGATAAACAAAAAAAACTTAAATTTTTTAATTTCTGAGTGGATATCGAAGGGAACAACAAAATCTAACCGGAATAGGAAATATAGAAACTACTAAGTTTGTGCACCCCAAGTGGGGCCGATAAAAATGACGCGCTCAAATTGAATCAGTATGAGTTGCCGTACTGGACGCGTGTTGTGCATTCCATTCCACCAGAGACAGAGAGATAGATTATTGATAAACACACTCGGTTGATTGAACGTAATGTTTTTCTTCAGCACTGCAACTTCTTATCACGTTGATGGGGTGGGCGATAAGAGACGCGGTAAAAGAGGTGGCTTTACATGTCCTATACAGTTTTTTTTTTTTTTTATAAAGGTGATTCTCGGAGAAGGGGGTTCCCGATAATAAAGTTTAAATATTTACTTTGATGCGATAATAATGTTAACGATTGGGGCGACAGCGTGTTACCATTATTAATAGCGTTCAGTGAGTGTGTCTGCGTGTGCGTTGTTGTATGTTTTTTTTTTTTTTTTCATTTGATTCGATAACGAGCCGCGTGTCAATTGGTAGGGGGCTTAATTTCGATTGCTTGTTTATACCAATCGAGCCTGCTAATCAATAAATATGTTGTTGTAAAATTATTTTACAATTATAGGTAGGTGGAAGTTTTATGAGCGATGATAAATTTTTTTTTTTCTTTTAATTGACTTCCGTCGCCAGAATGTTCATTCATTGTTTGCTGTCATTTGTCATTTCAGCAATTTTGACATTTAAAGAAAACTACATTGTGGATTATAGATTTATGTGTAATATTTTTCGAATAGATTTCTATTTATAGTTACTCTGATTTGATTATGGACAATACCTTTTTGTGAACTTTATTTGCACACTCCGAATTAGCGCAATAAATTGATTCGATAAAAAAAAATACATAAAAGACTTGATAAATAAGTGCAAAATGCGATGTTAATCGCATTATCGATCGAATGCAGAGTTATTTTGTGCGATTAATTTTCAACTAGTGACTCAAGCAAGTTATTGTCGATAAAATAACTTACTTAGCTCGTATAGATAAGATAGTGCAGATGGTTGTTATAATTGATTTTGGTAATCACTTAAGCGATCTTTGGACATGAAATTAATAAACAGATACATATCGTTGAATTAGTTAAATTCGAATTGAGGGAAATAGTTTTCCGAATAAATTCAGTTATTTGGTAATTTGGCATTAATGATGAAGTAAACGTAGTTTGGCAGCATCACGTTTATTTTGTATATAAACTACAACATTGTTAGAAACTTGGCAGCACTGCCTATGAAGTGACAAGTCAACTATACAAATGTTGATAAAAGTGGCGTACTGATTTTCATGAATCAGACCTCAACAAATTTACTTGAGTGTGACACATACAGTGATATTTTTACTGACATACATTAAAATTGACGTCAATTAATTGATTACATAATGCTGTATATAAAATATTTGTTTATTGTATTACGACTAGAAAAAAAAAGGTCAAACGTTTGCTATTTGTCGATCTAGTTTTCAAATGATGCAAGTCTGCCATACCAGCGTACGCCTCTGAAAAGTTGCTGGAAAATATTAAAGTTACAGAAGTTTTTTTTAAGGATTAGTAGATTTTGCGAAAAATTAGACTCTGCTACTTAAGGAATTAGAGGGCGTGTTACCAACTCAATGATTGCTCAATTTCCAAAGCATAATATTCATTCATTCTAGTAGGGGACTGTGCGAAGACACTAGTCATCCCTTTAAAATCACTCTTCCTTGGGTTTCCGGCCCAAGAAAAATCGAGGCATTTTCGAAAACTCTTTGTGAATCATCGGTAACGTATATTTCCGAATTCGTAACGAAAAGGATCTTTGTGTACTAAATTGACTCTCGGCTGTCACTTCACCAGCTACTTTTACCAAGAAGTGATGAACCAAATACAGTCTACTCCAACTACCATATTTTTATAATAACAAATCGTTTTTTTGATGGCAATTTTGACAGTTCCATAGAAATGTTCGATAAGACAAAATGGAAATAGATTTGGTAGCACTTTTTTTTTGTTACGGCTCAAGGCTATATATAACTTTCGAAAGCAATCGAAATGTTGTGTCTTAACCGAACGAACAGTGACCAAAAGTGCTGTCATTTACGGAAGAATCTTACATAGCTGGGCTGTTTTTCCAAAAAGAAATCAAAGTTAGTCTTCATGCATAAACTGGCTTGAAAACCAATTGGCAAAATCTATCTCTTGGTCATGTAGCTTAAAGTAAGCTTAACAATTCTTCTCTCTATTTAACGATGAGGTTATTATAGGCATTCCTACTGGTTAGCTCGTTTGGGTCCTATATGGGAAGTTTGCGCCTAATATATTTTATTTATTTATTTTTTATATTTATATTTTAAATAAAACAATCAAAATAAAAACACGCAAGCAACATGTCAAATGTAGGTACGTACGTAAAATTTGATTGCAAATGCATCTTTCGAATATTGGCAAAAGTTAACGAAAACTCGACAAAACCGAGAAAACTGTCACTATTGACAGTCGAAACATACAAATGGCGTATGTTCGCTAGTTATGTACGCGGTCGTTCGTGGCAATCCGAGCAATTTTAGTTGGGCCTTAAGAGTCAAGCTTATATGATAAGTAATTTTCGATGTCACGCTATTCAAAGACGTAATATAAATCACGTGGCACATCTGTTTACTGTGAACGACATCTGTTTACGAATTGTAAATGCCAAAGCTAGTAACACAGATTGCCTTCTTTTTTGGGAGAAATGCATCCCAAATCAAAAAATCTTTAAAGAATGTCATGATTGTAATTTGCAACAGTGCACCAGAGCACCACCTCTTTATGTCGGTTTAAAATTCCCCCCGTAGACTCCTGAAATGTCAAACTTTTTGACATGCGGCGCCTCGTAATCTCTTCTGTTATCTGTAAACAAAATTACGGTATTATCTTAAGCTAAAGCCTTTTCAGCAGCTGGCATATCGCAAATTATGTTTACCGCATTTATTCAAAAGCCACTTCAATAGTTTCGTTAAAATTAAACCACCATAGTTCCTTCTCAGAATCAAATCAAAAATTAACACAATCTCTGCCTCATCAATGTTCACGTTTATTTTATAATAATCTTCGCCAAAAAACAATGTTACAGTAGGCAACCCGGGAACCATGAAACACTACCACGACTACAAAGCATGCCTGCAATCCGCCTATCTGTCAAATTATTCTATATCGCAGACTTTGCTTATACCTATGTAAGGCAGTCGGACGCACTTTAAATGATAACCAAAGAATGCACTCATAACATCGGCTCTAATCGCTGATAGTAGGTGTAGCTGCTAAACTAGTCTATAGCTGCTATAACAACAACAACAAAAAGTCACACGCCGATGACTAATTTCCAAATGCCCAATCCTCTTTGATATTATTCCGACAAAACGACAAAAACAACACCAGCTAAGTATAGAAAACAAACTCCCTCCCAAGGCATTTTTATTATTTTTTTTTTGAGCATTTTTAAATCTTATCTACAAAAGCTGTGATATTTAAGCGCCTCCATCTTAATACCATGGTGTCGTGACACTGGTGTTTGTTCACTCTCATAATCATAATGAATTTCATATTAATAATTTAATAAGCCAAAAGCAAAGGACCGCGGTCGCGGATTTGGAGAGCTCAATTTTTTAATGGATCCCTTATCTTGGACGGACGCTACCCAATGGGAGAAGATAATCCCCAGTTTATTTGTTTCTTCTTTAATTCTAAGTGATTTTCGTATTTTTTTTTTCGTTGGTTTATGTGGGGATGATGAGGACGACGACGATGATGATGATGATGATTATGATTACTGACCATCTTCACTCCAGTAGTATTATCATGTTAAACATCGCACAAAACATTTCATCAATTGTAATTCGATCTGTGTGCTGTAAGTATACACACATAGGTACTCCATACCGATGGAGGGGTCCTATTAGGGAAGGAATTAATTCGGTTGAGGAGGATTTTCTTCACGTCTGCCTTGAAGAGCATGGGATCATCAGATTTGTTGTCGTTCGTTTCCTTTTGTCGTCATCATCACACTGATCGACTTCTTCGACGAAGACGACGGCGGTGGCGGTGGCGGTGGCGGTGGCGGTTGTGAATGATGTCATGTTGGATTTGTGGTTTTGTTTTGATTTACTAGAAATGCAAGAGGCCGTGGGAACAGCGGCGCACATAATATCTCTGCGCAAAACTATCACATCTATCACATTTCGATTAAAAGCAAATAAAGGGAGACACTTGGGCCATCCATCCATCAGATTGATTTTGCGCAAATTCGCTAGAGATATCGAATTCGGACATTCCGCGTGTGATATTGATACCCTCACGGTTGTGTAAATGAATCCCTCTCTCGCGCGGATTAGTTTTAGTGCGCGACGGCTTGGCGAGCATAAATGTTTTTTTTTTTTTTCAGCAATATTTTGTGGATTGTGGCGAAAAATCAGCGCATTTGGATCGAATTACTATACATAGCTCGTTAAAATGCGTTAGAAACAACCAACACTGGGAAGCTGCAAAAGCTTAACAAAGTAACATACTTTAAGATTAGTGTTGAAGTGTCAAAATGTTGGCTGATTTAACACTTAACAACTTGTCGATGATGATTCAACACAAATAAAACAATCAACAAGGTGAATTGCGAAGAGTAATCTGCGTGTTTTGCTGTTCAAGCACTTGACAACTTCTACTCAAATTTCATTTATAAACAAAAATAGACGTTGCACCTACGTATTGATCAATATTTGGCACTTGACAAAGTTAATAGAAAAACTAAAAGCAAAGCGAATGTCACTTAATTATTGACATAAAATCATTATGTCACCACCTGACATGACGGCGAACTGTTTTCGCTTTCAAGAGGCCAAACAAAGCCTCGATTCCCTATTCCAGATTCGACATTGTCATGTGAAGACAGCAAGCGGCGCTATCACGTCACGTATACAATAAACCTAGAAATTTCATCAAGTGTCAAGTAGCATCATCATCATCACCGTCATCTGTCTGGCTGGCTGGCTTGTCTCAAAGCAAGGGCACAATGCTGATGCTCTGCTCCGAATACAAAGCCCAATGTCGAAGGGAACAACAAAATACCAACAAGTTGGATTAAGAAGGAATTTACCTGATCGCCTCGCCAGGCATAAGTCGTACTGTATTATGTTCTAATTAATTACACAAATTAATCTAGACTGACAGTAAGTGGACATAAGGTCTCATGCATCATGCATGCTTGCTTGCTCGACGGCAAGCTGGGTAGCGTTTGAATATGTCTACCTATGCCGTATACCGTGTGCGCGTCAAAAAGCAACTTAGGCCGGTATGCTGCTTACTACCTATATAGTGTCCTCTCCGATTGGTGTAGTAATTAATCACGAAATGTGAAAAGGTGAGTAATTGACTACAAGCCAACATGGATGGATGGCGTGCCACAATCTACACCCACAAATTGATTTTGTTGTTGTTGTTGTTGATATTGCGCGACCCCACCGCGACTATTAATCACTCAGCAATCTTTGGGGGCACACACACTCGTGTTCTTTTATCTGTCATAACAGCCAGCGAACCGGTATAAACAATCATTAAATCTCAAATTAGTGCGAAATGGATTCTGCAATAAATTATGCCAACAAACCGCGCCTGCTGCCGCGCGCCGCGCTCGCCGACATTGCTGTTGCCATTGCCGCGCCACGCTGGTTATGGTGTATATTATGATGATGGCATTGTTCCTTAAAAACCCATCACGATTATATGACCGAGTTTGGAATGTTAAACACACATCTACTCAAGATAATCGTTTTATTGAGGATTTTCGTTTTCTTTACATCTATTTGTATTTGTATCCTCTGCTTTACGATTTGGTTATGGATCGCAATTTACCGCACAATACCTACCAAAATGAAATCGCCTATTCGAAATCGAAATCAGATGCCCGACCATGTGTTAATTGCGCGGAATTCTATTTTACCTGCCGACCTACGACCGATCAAACATTTTCGTGTCCTTTTGTTTGGGCATCGTTTTTTTTTTTTTTTTTTTTAATGAAATTTATCCGTGAAGATGTTAAACTATTGACTGTTTGCTATCAGTGTCGTCACACTGTTAACCATTTAGATAGGCTTCCCCATTAGACAGAAGACTATTATAGCTATCATGGGTATTATGGCCAAATCGGTTAGGTGCGCTCTCCGCATGACGACGAGCGCATTCATACATACATGCATAGACGGTTGGTTGGTAAATCTTCCCAAAACACTCTCGATGGGAGGCATGTATATAGACACACTACTATTTGTTGTGCGGCAATGTCCTTGTTTACAAATTTATGGCAGCACATAATTTGACACACAGAACCGGTGTGTTGCTTTCAATAGAACGCCTCAACTGTCGATTGCAGTTGACAGTTGAATAGAAAACGCGGTAGCATACCGTGCCGCAAGGACGAATCTTATTGTTTGCCGAACAAACACTAATTGTTTTGCGACAGAGAATTTGTTGGCTAAACTAGCTGCTACTTAATAGTAATAAGGCGTATCGATGGTTCGATATGGATATGGATGTGGATAGGGCTATGTTCGTGGAAACAAGGTGAGGTTGTGTCCTTGATGTGGTCCAAGTGTATGATTCTGTAAACAGTCTTTTTTTTTATTGATATTGCAGCGGAAGCAAGGTCATGGGGACATTTTGCTACTTTCGTATTTATATTTATTACTCGGTAGCAAGGACATATTTTTTTTTTGTGAACATTGACTCCTGGTGGCGTGTGTCGCATGTGCAGTTTAAAACAATTTCTTTTATGATTTGTCAATGGATGGTATGATTTGACAGAACAAGGTCAATGGGAGAAATAAAAGAAAAAACTACCGTGCCAGATTTTTACTTCAAATTCCTGTGTAGAAGTGGACTTGTGACGGAGTCCTTCGGTGGAAATTGTATAACAGGGTTGAGAGCGAGAAAAACAGTACAAACAATTTCAACAAACTCGTGCCGAAGAAATAATGCTCAACAGACTTGTGGCTTGATATCTACACTCAACGACAGAAAGAGCTGAGACCGAACATTCTCAAGCTAGGAAGAGACCAAAAGAAGTCTTCAACAGAGTCTCAGCCAACTATAGAAGAGCTTTGGAGAAGTTCGATCTACTCAACATTAGCATATAAGGGAATGCTGTGGCTTCGATAGGAAGTCTGCAAAAGTCCGTATCTAGAACCTCAGTGGGTAGACGGGATAGAGCCAGCTAATGCCTATGTAAATGACCAAGAAGAAGTGTTGTCGAGAACTCATCGTTAGGCGAAGAGATGCCAAGCAGACCAATTGCCATGGAAGTGAGTCGAGGCAGGCGGTATTATGACAAAAGAAAAAACCCATGACCAACAATTTGCTTAGCATGAGAGTACCCGAACTCGCAATTCAGAGCACAATTCAAATGAAGTTCCAAAAATATTAAGGAACGCGTGCATCATTCAACTCAGGTTCAACTCAGATGCCAGGAATTCTGATCGTTAAGACACAACCGCCAGTGTTGTTCCATTGTACCTTAGCCAAAATGAATTGTGTTGGGACGGGACCAATCTTAACTCTATTGAAGACTGCAATGTAGTTTGAGACAACAACATAATTCGTCAGTAAAAGAAATGCTTTCACTCCAACATGTCCTTAAAGGTGAATTCAATATTAAGATCTCTCTTAGGAGACATGGAACGTAGATTCGCCATAAAGTATTAAACTAGGATCTTAAAACCAAATTTCTCTTAATAGCTAACAAATTGCAACATGCTCAAGCTAGAGACTCCTCCAATCGTAAAAAATGATCCGTTCCAAGGCCAACTCCAGCCCATTGTTTGCCTTCATCACACTTGCCATATTGAAAACAATTCCCTCAGTCCAAAGCACCGGATACCACTTTGCGACTCTAATTGTTGTTCAACCGCACAGTCAAACAACAACCACCCTCGGGAAATTATTGCGCGTTGCCTGCCCGTTCGCTCGTTCCCTCTGTCTCTTTCTCTTTTTATCTCGGTAATTCGATACCTTGCACCTGTTATCCCTGTGCGTTATTACGAAATAACAACCCCTAACCATCAATCACCACACGAGGACGTGGACGTGGACACGGACTGCCGTACTAGCACCATCAGTCACTCTCTTTCGTCGTCGATCGGTAATTACATGGTGTAATTCGTTCATAATTGGGAATCACAAGGATAAAAAGATATCGATATCGATATCGAATTCGACCCTCCACTCCACTCTTAAATCGCACGATGATAGTCGCGCTGTAGCATTGTAGTAGTGTTGGTAACTGTGGTAGGCACTCGCACTAGTAGTTGAAAACCTCGCCCGACATTAGATTACGATTAAAGTCTACATTTCTGCAACCGGGACCACTTAATTGTTGTTTTTTTTGCACACTTTTTTGTTTTTTTTTTTGAGTCGATTTAATCGACTGACTAAACAAGTGACAACGATGTTGAAGAAGACAATAGGGAAATCGATATCTCATATCCTCTGTGGCGCAGTGATTTTTATCGAAAAGGAAATCTTACAACTGAGGAAGTGGCCTATTCGACCGACAATACCGACCACAAAAAAAGAAAAAAAACAGAACAGAACTGACGACGATAACTACAAACACCCATTGAGCAGTTATGCATAAAAAGTACATATACGTATATAAAACAATATAACCGTACATATAGTACATTAACACTAAATGTCGGTTCCGTCGTTTTGCATGTAAGACGATCGTTTGAAAGGAACTTAAAACCATCTGCACTCCACGGAAAGAAGACTCATAAAACGAAGGCGAATAAAAAGTTTTTTTCTTTTCTTTTTTTTATTATAAAATGTACAAAAAAAAAGAAAAGAAATCAATGTCATTGATCGATTGACGTTTTATAGGGCAGTAGAGTCGTGCTCTATTTTGTATCCGCTTCTAGAACATTCAATGCGTGGGGGCGCTGGCAACAATGATGATGATGATGAATCCTATCTCAGATAACGATTATAAATTGTTTTCATTTCTCGTTTTGATGTATCGGTTATCGGTTATCGTGTGTCTCTCAAATTGATTCAGTCAGACTCTGACTCACTGTTGACATTTTTTTTTATTTTTGTTTTTGCACACTGAACATTTTTTTTATGAATCATGAATTTTTTTTAATTCAAAAATTGGGTTAGAGTTATTTTTAGAGGAATATGTCGTCCGCCATAATTTTTTTTTTTTTTTTTGGAATGGTTTGGGTTATATTATTGTCTTGAGAAAAAAAAAACATATAAGTAGTCTGATATTTATTTAAGTATTCTACTTTTGATTGCTTGTATAAATTTTTAGTGAGCAATTTCATTAGAACTTGCGCAGATGGGGTTTTTGCATTTTTGGTGCGTCGCTGATCATAACACTTAAATTAACACATTACCATGAATTAAAAGTACTAACAGTACAGTCTAGATTCTCTCGAGGCGGATTTTCCCGTGAATAAGATATAAAAAATTTAGTTTTACTTAAGAGTGTCGTGCGCAGTCCATTGCGATAACTTGCAAACACACAAAATGTCTGTCGATATTATAGTTAGGCGTTCATTGTTGACTTTCTTGTTGTAAAGTTCTTATCGATTATGTGCGATATGATTGGGACAATTGGTGTTTCGATGAAGCTAATTGCGAGAGCGGAAAGCGAAGGTGATTGAAAAGTAATTTAGATTAGTTGCAAGGCCATTCAATGTTTTATTTAGTTTTATATGATGTTATTGGCAAAGTTTTTCTTTTTCAATGAATATTTTTTTTTTCTTATTTATTTACTTTCTGGGTAAACGTAATTAAAATTACAATTGAGAAACACTTGCTGATTAGGTCATGCGCGCATTTATTTTATTTTATTAATTTGCCATTCAGCTGAAGATGTCGTTAGTGAAAGTGACGTAACTCTTTCTGATTGATTGCAAATTTGGACAATTAGTCAGCTTTTTAAATTGGGAGGTGTTTATGTTGACCTTACACACCCACGCTAAAGAGATTCTCAAGCTCCTAACGCAGTCTTTGGCGGTCAACTGCCTTGAGTTCACTCCAAGTTGGTTGAGTTTCCTTTCATTAGAAAAGATCTGTCTCTGCTAAGTGGGCATCCCAGTTTTTTCGTTCTACATTTTCTAGCCATCTAGATCGCCTGATGCATTTTCCGATTTACATCTTGTCGAATTAGCTATTAAAATTTCTCCTCTAAGCCGAATAATGGTCATAAAGCTAATGGTAGCTTTAACACTTTCTAAGAAATGCAGCTCTAGGAACAATACCACTTTTTGATGGGCTTCTGGAAGTTAGGGTATTTATGGCATAAGAAAGCCGACGAACTTGTCAAAAAGAAACTCAATTAAATGAACCTGAACGCTGGAGCATTCAATATATATATATCATTTTGGAAAAGCAGCCTAGCCTTAGCCGAAAGAGCAAGCGATCCATACAGCGCTTCAACAACAATACCAAGAGATGTCTAAATCTGAGTCGGCCTTAGTAGTAGGCTACCTCACAGGTCACCATGGATTTGGGTATAGAAAATATGACCTAAAGCCTTACTTCTCTAACCAAATCTGGGCCCTCTCGCTTGGAAGTCCAACACACTAACCGCTGAGCCACTGTCCGGATCATCTAATTATAATAAAAAAGTTCACTCTTCAGAGCGCCGATTCTGTCTTGAAGAAAACGAAACAGCTGAACACAGTTTATGTGTCCTATATGGTTTGGACGAAAGATATTCTTCAGGGAAAAATTGGGTACTGCTACTAGCCTAAATGCTTTAGTGACAAAACAAAGCTCAAACGATCTTTTAAACGACGTTTCCTTGAAAAAAAATGTAAATAATGCAAAACAGGATCAATTTAGTCTTTTTTGTATGAGTCCAAGCTTTCTTATGCCTTATGAGCGGGACTGGGACATGTTTCTCCAAATAATTCTTCACATGCCCTTCCATCTCATTCATGCCTTACAAGATAAAGTTATTGGCTGTTGTTACTCTTAGACCAAGTCCCTCAATACTTATTGACTGTCGATTGTAAAGGTTTTTCCCATCCCATCCCTTTGTTTAAGAATTTATGCAGTCGCTCAAAGTTTCATCATCATATTTTGATAAATTGGGACGAACATCTCATGCTATAATCTGGAGTATCTAACTGCAACCAAGGGTGTCCGAACACCAAATTGTGGTGCCGGACAGACACTTGAGACTATAGCACATTGTGTTTTTTGCAATCCAGGAAAGAATATGCTGGTTGTTATGTGAGCTATCGGTGGGAGATTTGCACTGAAAGTGACACAATTTTTTCGCAAATAAGAAGCTAAATAACGCAAAGTCCCAAATACTGATTATACTGTTTTCGGATTTATGCTGAGAGTCACTTCCAGCATACCTATTAAGTGGCAGTGGCGTAGATTAAGAAAGGGATTAATCTACCCCATTAGACTATCAGTGAAATGCGAAAGGGTTATAAACAAATTAAACGTCATTATAGCAAAGCGTACCCACGATGGTACCAAGATTTATTATATTGCAGTTGATAATCCCTCACCAAAGAACATTTATTTTGTATTTGATCGGTGTGAGTGTAACACATTTACTCAAACACAAACTGAATCCGATTGTAGATTTGAAAGAAGTTTCATTTTAAATGTCTAATAGTCAAAGTTAAATTTATTTCAATAGATGTAACCCAAGTTAACTTCCATTAAAGTGATGACTTCATGCAAAACGCAATGTACGCAGGAGCTTTGTCAAGTTAAGATATTGCTATCGTGACTTTGGTTGGTTGGTCGCCAGACTTGATTTCATCGTCGAGGTTGAATGGTCCGTTTTATCTGACTGTTGAGGTTGGTTTGCAGGTTTTTTTTGTTTGTATCATTCAGTGACACATACTTGCTTTCAATTTGTTTCATTTACGTCCACTGGTAATGCACCGCTGTTGTATGCACAAAAAAAAAATTACAAAATTTCACAAAAATGCATTGAAGATAAACTTTTATCTATCAGATGCATCCCTGCATCTAAAGCGACGGAATGTTAAGGATAAAAGGCTTTTTTATCGGCCTTTTATGGGCAATGTTCTAGGTCGTGTTTCGGAACATGCCTTAGTGACTTCGATTTGCTGTTAAATTTTCCAAGCATGCATATTTCTGATTTGAAAAAAAAAAAAAAAAAAAAATACAATGCTGCTTCCCACATCCCAGGTAGTTGCATTCAAATTAACCACAGAGGGCCGCCTGTCTGGGAATTGGGAATTCTTTGCAAACACAAAAAACAGTAGTCCCGCTTCTTTTCTTGTCCATCTGAATGGAAATCCATTAATTAGAAAACTATCCTAAAAGTGTAACCATCTCCCTAAAGGGTTATCGTTTCACCAAACAACAGTACATATTTGCAAACAAGAAAAGGTTTGATCATTGTTTGGATGGTTTTTCAGAAAAAATTGCCATTCTTAATTGTAGTTGTGTTTTTTTTTTTTTTTTCGTATGAATGATGGAAATGATTAATGAAGCAAACATACACTCATTGTACTGTACTGCATGCATAATCACCACCAAGCAACACTACTTTCCATCTGGATCCATCAACATATCAACTGATGTGAGCGCATACACATCCAGCATTAATTGAACCATAATTCGTATAAATAAATGCGATTAAAATAAACTGCATAATTGTTACGGACAAGTGATCTTGGGATTCTGTGCGTGTACTTATGCCTGATGATGATGATGCTAATGGTGATGAGTAGAGAATAAAGTGCGCAATTATCATGCATTGCGCGATTTTATATGGGATCCTTTGAGACGACGAAAATTATTGCACTTAGCCAGAGTTTAATTGTTCAAGTAGAACCGTGCCGCATACAGAGAGATGCAAACAGTCGAGACCCAGACCAAGGTGTCCATTAAAACAGTTTGTACAAATATGAAATTAAATACTAATGTACCTCGACGTGCGTGCACTTCTCTGCTGCTGCTGCTGCTGATGATGAGGATGCCGGTTTGAAATCTTATATCTGTTGGTCTCAATGATGATGATGATGATGGTGATGATGTTGATGACGAGTGACCAATATCAATATTGATAATGCATTTGCAAGTGACTATAAGTGAGCGCATGTTAATTTTGAGCATTCTTGGTATAGACAGTACCTGCCCGTTCTTTGGTAAATATTGATACATTAATGTTTTCCTCTTGCTATGCAAGAGGGCAGCGTTGTTTTTTTTTTTTTTTTTTGTTCATATTTTTTAGCAGACAGAAAATTAAACAATTTAACACTTTTGTCGATCAGCTAATGAAGGTAACACCCAAATGGATGATGAAGATGCTGATCGTCAAATGATGAGTGTAATACTGTGCGCTGTGCATTCCTATGCGAGGTTTATGTATAAGGTGCGGTTTGTCTTAAGGCGGCTTTTTGTCTTGTATTAATGAGCGATTACCACATTTTAATGTGTTAAAATCATCGGTGGTGTGCAACCTGCAACTAGCTGCAGGGATTGATAGAATGGTTGTTAACCGTAAGCCTTGAAGTTGTTATAATTAATCACCGTGTTCGTGTTCACGACAGGTTTATTAATTAACCCTGCCACTCAAGGCAATTGCATATTCTTATCGTCTGTGGAAAGGTTGATTCGATAACTTAAGTCATGACACGTGAGTAAATGGTCTGATAAGGGGGATGATTAATGTTTACTAATTAGGGCGAACGAAAGATTGGATTGCCCAGTTCAGTTGTCATTTCATTGCTGGGTAAAGATAGTTTATTTTTTTATTCTCTTTACTTTTATACCCATAATCGAAATGTAACAATTTTTTGGACAAACATTAGTTAAGACCTTCATTGACTATCCAAAACAAAAGAGTTGATCTGCGAACACGAATTTGCAAAACAATCAAAACGTTGCCATTTCTGTAATTGAAAAGCTAATTAGAATAAAGCCGAGTTATAGGTAATTGGTAATGTAATTCGAATACACATCAATTACTGAGTTATTATAATTGGAAATTTCAATAATAATTCGTTATATAATTGCGACGGCGCAGGAGTAATTGGAATGTAATTAAAACAAAGTAATTATTTCTTTTTTATATAGTTATATGCAAATCGCTTTTTCACATTGAATATTTCACTTGATCAAGTCATTGATAATTAGGAACAATTTTGCAATTACATTACCGATTACTAATAATTGTTATTTTACTTTTCAATTACAATCCTGTAATTGCAAGGTAATTGTATTATATTGCAGTTATTTTTAATGTTATGCAATTCTAATGAATAAGTAATTAAATATCAAAAGGATTCATTACAGCTCAACTTTGTTCACGGGTCGGAAGGGTTTTAAGTCAAACATTTTACCCTAGTTCAACTACCTCAATTGTCAGCTTGCGACAACTATGTTTTTTGTAGGAGCAATCTGAACGACATCGTTACCGCGGCGTTCCTAATAGAATTCTTTGCACTCAAGGCACAATGGGGTAGAAAAAGACATGTACATTTGCAATCAGTCAAAATAAAAATGACAGCTACCCAGACCGCGAAATCTACTAAAATATTTACAATGCCGCAGCAGCTTAAGTGTTTCAGTGAATTCTTCCGTGTATAAGAAATGTCTCAGGTGAAGTTTTCGGCGTTCCTATGGACAAATCCTTAAATACTAGATTCTTACTTCATTTACAAAATTCCTGCACATGCCACTTCCATATTTATCAGTAACACTCTCTTCCTGCTGATAGTGCGTCTGACCACAAAATTATCCCTATAAAACACGCCTTGCTTTCATTGACCATGTCAACAGTAGTAAGAGTAATCAAGGTTAATCCACTGAAGTCGTTCATCAACCCACACATATCAATTTGACAACATTGGTCCAAACACGCCTGAGGATATATGTTTTATTCAAATTATGAGTGGCATGTAGCCCCCGGGCGTTGATTGGTGTAAGACAAGATTCAAAGCTTTGTCTGTGTAAAAGATGATCGATGATGGCATCAAAACAGTATTTATGCAGATTCATTTCAGCGCAGGTTGACAGTGAAATTAATACTTAAATTTTCTAGTTAAAAAAAAGTTAAAGAGCTATTTGTTTGTTATAGTTATTTCGTGCTTCATCTTGAAGTTGCTTCTTTGTCAACATAATCGGAAGACGCATTTTATTCGGAATTGCCTCTTGCCTTGATATGGCAAGAATAGGTTTTATGACCGGCGCAAGGTACCCATGTGCTCCTATTACCCACGCACTCTAGCCAATGGTTAAATGTGACCGCAGAAATTGTGCTGTGTTTGCGCTTATCTGTTGTTCTAGGTTGATGGAAACACAATTTTCTCACTCTTGGTGTGTGGTTTTATGCGTCTGCGGCGCATTGTCACAGCATTCCCAATACAATGCAAAAGTGTGAAACAGTTCACGCCACCAAACACTGCACCGCAATGTGATGCAAAAGTCTTCTCTGACAAATAATAAGGATCGGATTTTATTAAAGACGCCTTGAAACGCCTTCTGCGCCGTTCGTGTCTCGATTACTACTTATGTGGTAAGACTTGGCATCCAATTAGGAAACCATATAAGGCTTTTGCGGCGAATCCTACGATAAGGTCAATAAACTATGGTTTCGATTTGTAGACGTCTTAAATGCCATTTTAAATAACTGCACCTTCAAGAAAACGTTTGAGCTCCCCTGTAGCCTTAAAAAATAAATCAAATTTCTCCCGAACTGGCCAAACGAACCATTCCGACATTTCTTCACCTGTGCTGGACACTGTGCACTGTGCACTGTGCGCGCATCGTGCAAACGTAAATATGACAAATATTTACTCCGAATAAATACGAAAAGAAGAATACCCCAAAAATAATACCCAGCTCATACAATAAGTACACACAACACGATGGACACGTTTGTTTTAGTTTTACTCTTTTCTCTTATTAAAAATACCATGTCTGTCTGTCTGTCTGTGTGAATCAAAGGTGGCTACAGGGAGAATGCGCGCGGCATCATTATCGTGTGATTATCACCGTCCACCCCGGCCAACCACCATTATCATCATCGTCATCATCCCATTGAAAGCGTCAGATCACTTGTTGCGCCTTTTAACAGAATAAATTGATGTTGTTTTCATTTCATCTACTATTTGCATAGCATCTACACACTAGTGTTAAGGTTAGGGTTAGGGTTAGGGTTAGGGAATCTGTGTGCTGGCGAGATTAGTTTGCTCTCGCAATCAGCCACCAACCACCACACACGCCGAAAGGAGTAAACAAATATTAATCCTTGTACAACAATCGAACACAAGAGATAAATAAATTCCATCCTCGGTTAGTGTGTTATTTTGTTGTCTTTTCCCATTCAAATAGTCATTCTGCTGCCGCGCTTATGGATATTCAATCAAGAAACGAAACCTACCAAAGGATAAGTGCCGCACAGGATCTCCAAATACCTGTCAGTCTCTTTCTCTCCATCATAATATGTACCTATAGGTAGACAATAAAAAAAAAAAAAAACAAGAAATAGTAGGCGATGGCAAAATAACAGCATTTGGGCGCAAAACGATCCCAATTATCTACGGAGATCGTTGTGCATTTTCTTCACTTAACCAGAGAGAAAATCAAATTTTCACGGCTGCCAATTTGATGTAACGAATACGACTCCTTATTTTGCGAACAAAAAAAGAACAAAATCTCTGACCCTTGATAGAAATCTATATATTTTCCCAAAAGATACCACCACAACAATTGTGTTGTGGAGGAATCCCGCCTACCGTAAAATTGATTACCTTCAATTTATACAAAAACATTTGGACAGCACATTTGCTTTTGAGTTGTTTTTTGTTTTTTTTTTTTTGGTAATTTCCTTCGGTGAGGTCCTGAGAACAAATCGAGCAAAAATGTGCAAAATTAAAATCAAAATTCAATTATGATTGAGAACACACGATGAAACTATTTCTTCCACCATCGGTGTTTTTAGTAAGTTTTTCTTTTCGTTTTTTTGTTGTTTTTTTTTTTTTTTTTTTGGTTAAGGAACCAGTTTGGTGGAAATTATAAATTATAAGGGCCACGCCTACAAGTGTGTTGTGTGCGTGTAGTGTTACCAGTTGCCAGAGAGTGAGAGGTGGAGTTTACCCAAAGTCATTGAATTCGAATTAGACTTACTTGCGACGGATGGGCCATCGCCATGTATACAAAAAAAAAAAAAATACAAATTACGAGTAATATTTCCCGCTAATAAGATACTGATTCATTGTTATTTGCTTGCTCTTTGGTTGATTAATTATAATTAATTTTGTGTTTCTATTTTTACAGCGCTGCAAGGAGAAACTCAACACACTGTCCGTGTCTGTGATGAATCAGTGGCCGGGAATACATTTGCGGGTAACCGAAAGCTGGGATGAGGATAATATGCACCGTACCGAATCGTTGCACTATGAAGGACGTGCTGTCGATATCACAACATCAGATCGTGACCGAACAAAGTATGGGATGCTGGCGAGGTTGGCCGTGGAGGCTGGCTTCGATTGGGTCTACTATGAGAGTCGAGCGCACATTCATTGCTCAGTCAAGTCGGGTAGGTGCTGCATTTTTTAACATTAAATCATATTCTCTCACACACAACCACATGAATTCATCCCGTCCTCAAAATGGTGGCAATCAGCCAACAAGATCTGCGCCCCAGTCCTTGGGAAGCGTTCTTTTTATTCTGTATTTTTTGTTTTGTACGTACTCGAGTCTATTTCATGCTCATCGTTAGCTCAGTGTATACAAAAGAGTTGACTTACGAACTGCAAATCTTCAATTACATCTGTTTGTGCAGTTGTTTTGTTCTTCGACTCTGCTGGGTCCTTTGATGACGTGCTTTAATTAAGATTAACAGTAATTTCCAAGAATATTATGTCCTCGTATCAGATGTTGGCCCTTTGGAAAAGACACAAAGCAAGCTCTATTTTTGCCAAGCGCCTCCATTAAATATGAACGAACACGATGAATATATGTATGCCCAAAGGTAGGTGTAGGTACATATACCAAACCAGACTAGTGTTGGTCTCTCTCTCTGTCTGTCTCCCATAGTGAATGGTGGGCCCTGGTGCCATTTTAAATTCCATTGAAACGATTTTAAATCAGGTTTCCTTTTGTTTCAGAAGACATCATCAAGATGCGCTTCATCTAAGCTTCTTCCTCGCCACGGTTATGGTGTGGTTTTTGTTTTTGTGTTTTTTATTTTTTTCGCTGCTCTCCCTCTACGCTTCAGCAGCAGCAACAGCAAGACCATCGGCCAGTATCTTAGACTCCATTGAAGCGCGGCCAGCAGTGGCATAAAGCAGCGCCAATGCATCAGACTCGCGCGCTCTCCGCGTATAAGAGGAAAATCATGTCTATAAAAATATCTTCGAAAGAAATTGTGTATTTTATTCCACATTATACATGTTTTTATATACATACTACTCTTGAAGATACAAAAGAAAAAGACTCCGTAAGCCATGCATGAGATCAGAATAAAAAGGAAAGAAACCGAAAAGTATTGACGAAGACTCGAAGAAAACCGAAACCTTTGGGAATATGTAGGTACACATATCGATGGTGCTGGTGCGGTGCGGTGCGGTATTTATATATATATTTAGGTATATACGCGCGGTGAAACCGATCGATACATGCGGATCGAATTGAATTCCATGCATGAGTCTAATATTGATGATGATGATGATGGCCGATGGTCGTTTTAAAGTTCAACGAATGCTTAACCTGCGGCTTTTAGAATAGCCATTTTTTCTTCACCTCCCTCTACTTCACAGTAAGTTAATTTGTATTCCCATTTTGGATGGCAGCCTTCGAAGGTTACGTTGGGCTTCAAATCGATTGCTCGAAACTTTTTCATGAGAAATAAAAAAAAAATGTCTACCAATCTACCAATTTGCGGTTTTTATATTCACGTATACCGAAAGCAACGAATAAATATATAAAAATCGCAACTTTTAATGCTTCTTTAAGATTCTGATGGATATTTCTATTTCATTTAGGCAACTCTAATATTGTTTTCCAAACATTTTCAAAGGACTAAAATTGTAACCCAATTTCTCTTTCCTACGGCAAAAATTCAGCATGCAAAAACCTGTTCCAAGTTTGTTAAGTGAAATATTCTAACTGCTCGCAGATTAAATATAACAAAATAATCAAAGTAAACCACCAACCACAACCAGTCAAGGATGTGAGGGTGTTAACTGTTCTCTTTTCTTGTTTCCAAATAAATTTACGATCGAAAAGGCAGAACCACAGAATTCTCCACGTAATAAATGTTCGAATTTGAACCAATCAAGTCGATTGCTGATTAAAGATGGACGTTTTGGTTGCTTTAAATTTTAAATTAATGAAAAAAAATGTTGCTGACTAGTATTGGTTTATGTTATTTTGCTTCGTTCCTTTGGGGCAAACTTAGAAAGTATTAGTAGTCGTACTTTAGTTTTCCTTTATGATCACGAGTTCGGTGATTTCGAGAAAAACGTTTCTCTTGGAAGTAAAATGAAGTACGAATATGACGAGAGATATATATAATGACAGAGAAGCGACTTGAGATTTGAACCCTTTCTTTTAGAAAACATTTCATATTTAACTCATACCCCACATTGAAGGGTCAAACAAAGAGACATACCAGTCCTTAAAAATGTCCTTGGCGAAACCTAGCATCGAGTTACATTTCGATACAATAGTAATGCCTCTGTTCAGTGAGTTTGATTTCATAGAGTTTCTACAAAGCCTCAGATGATTTCAATCTACAGCAGCAGTCAAATCACATTCTCTTGTAGTAAGCAACAGTCTTTAATTTTCTGATTTAATAGCGGCGAATTATTTAAGGTTCTCAGCAAATAGAAGATGTAGCTGATTAATAAATAAGAGAAATAAGAGCGGGCAAAGATGACTACCTTGTGGGATCCGTGTTAGAACGCTTGTTGGCTTGTTAAACCAGATTAGAGTGAAATCGCTGGACAAACTTAAGTAAATATAACATCCGTTTGGTTGTCGGAACTCAAACCTTCCACAAAAATGTTTGCTTAGAAACGCCATTCAAAATATTCATCCTAATAGCCAAATATTGTCAAACTTATTGAAGAATGCTATAATCATTGTCTTCGGTAAAAGTCTTCAAATTAGAATATATCAACACTGGCCAGAACATGGCAGAATTCATTGAGATCCTGTAAATTGAGTAATTTCCGACAATATACCCCGTCTAAATGACTGGTTGGTTCATGTACATAAATCGACTCCGAAGCCATTTATTTGATGTCTTAAATTTGTTTTCATTGAGTGAAGAAAATGATGACCATTCGGGCCCGATTTATGACATTTTCCACCACTCTTGCCGGAACTTCCGTCACAAAGTCCTCGCATTCTTGACGGATATTCTCTTCGAGGCTTTAAGAGTCTCAGTCTCATGGTTGTCATCGACTCGTGACTTAAAAAAACCAACAAAAATAAGTCTGAACGGTCAGTGATGATTTTCGATGAAAATTCGTTTCCCTGTTATTTAGGAGTATAGCCACCTGTCCTTTTGACGTGTATTTTGCATCTTGTTAAGCCCCAAATGTCAAAGTAGAATTGACATTTGCCGCCATCTGCCGACTCTTACGCCACCTATTACATAGAATTGAGTTCGAAATAAAACTCTCATATAAATTTAAAGATGGTTTCGTTATATTTCATATTTCATTGCCATTCGGTCAATTCAGGATTGTGATTGGTTTCGCTCATCTCTTACGTCTCCCGTTTGTATATTTAAAGAAACGAATCGATCCGAATTTACCCATCTTTAGTATCATATATTCTGCTTCATTCAAAATTCAAATATCCATGCGTGACAGTTTGGGTTTGACAACAGACGTCCCTTGTTCATTCACATGAAAATAAAAAGCGATGCTAAGTAAATTAAACTTGTTGTGTAGTTTTTAGTGGTTGGAAAAGAAAATTTCTTACAAATGGCCATTCCGCCATTTTGTCATTTAAATAAAAGCATCCATTAAATAAATATTCACCACGTGAGTAACTCCACTCTGACTCTTTGTAAATTAATTTCAAAAACTTCCTGCTTAACAAGAACTCGACACATTAATCCGAAATATTTTCCCAAAAAAAAAAAAAAAAAAATGGACACCATCATCAGTGGCCAATAAAAATAGTTGAAAAATTCCCACAACAGAAGCCATATTGTTTCGAAGAACAAGGAAATCCATTTAAAAAGCATTTAACCACAAAAAGTGTTTTTGCTTTCCGCGCAAGAGTGTTTTTTGTTTTTTTAAATAATAAATCATTTAGATCCACTTCCCCATCGCACTACCTATAAGCTATTTCCCGGTAACACGATCATAAAAATACCATTTACTCTGCGGTGCGTTACATTAACTGAACTCGAAGGTGGATACACTACTTATAGATACAAATCTCATAAGTGAAGGCATATTATTATTATACCATGCACCACCACCGCGCCATGTGATGAAAGCTCACCGAATGAATTAAACCGAATAAAAATGGTTAAAAATCCAATTAAGCTTTTCAATTACAAGAGAAGCAAAAAAATGTAAAAAAAAAGTAAAAAAAAAAAACAAACGAGCCTAAACAACATCAAACAACATACCGTGCGGGGCAATTACTACACACCAGCAAAAGAGTGTAGGGGCTTGATGCCTGGGGCCACCGTTTGCACCAAAGTAACCAGACAATCTATAAAGCCTCTCATCTTGTTGATATGAACGAAAAATTAAGAATCCCAGAAAAAAGTAAAACACGATTTTAGAGAGAAAAAAAATAAATAAAAAGAAGCGAATTTCGTGTTTCCTTTACTAAAAGGCATACTAGGTAACCAACCATACTCCAAACAGAGATCCACCACCACCACCACCACCACCATCACCATTATCGTCACAGATTTCTTAGCTCAGATACAAAAAGTGTACAGCAAATATTATTGAATTGAAGTCGTTTTTTTTTCCCTGTGTTTTGTTTTGTTGTCTCTCGTTATATGTTGTGTTCGCTCCAAAGAATAAAAAGAATAAACGTACAGCAGCAACACAGCGCACTAACAATCGAAATGGAGTCTCAAGAAGGCGGGGGTACATCGAACGAACAGCACACCACACCGTCCAGGTATATAAACACAGGTAGATAGCGCGGCAGCCAGCCACATCAGAAGCCCAACAACCAAAAAATAATTTATAATAATAAGGAATTAAGTAAAAAAAAAAAAAAAAAAAAACAAGATAAACACAACCAAAGAAGAAGAAAACAACAGAAAAAAAAAATGCTTAACCGAAGAAGAGTAGGCAAGACACAGGCAGACTAAAAAGGCAACCGCATGCAGTGTGTTTTGACATGTTTAGGTTGCGCCTGTCAAATTAAACGAATTGATGATACGACACCCAACGTGGTTCTCATGGACTCCCTATACAGCACACATATAAACATACATAAATACCTAGCAAGAGAGATGCTGTGGCTCGAGATCGCCAATGAAAGATTGGAGGAGTAAAAAGTAAAACAGCTGCTATTAGGCTATATCAGAGAGTAACTGCACTCATTGATGACTCTGGAATCAGATACCGCACCGATACTATTTAGATGGAAATTGATTTTTAATTCTATAGAATGTCGAATGTCGAATGTCGAATGTCGAATGCCTGAGAGAAGGGGGCGCCTGCTGCTGGTGTGGTGATGAGAAATAAAAACCACGAATTTATTGTCAGAACGAAAGGACAATAGATAAATAACACCGGGGTCATATTGCTTCGACAAGAAGAAAAAGAAGAAAACCGCTTCCGCTATCTATTATCTGATTCATTTGACCCACAAAGAAATAGAAGGACCATTATGTGCGGATAGCAGGCCATTATTTGTGTTTAGTGTCCTTACACACTTGCGTGTGTGGTCTTTCGCAAGACATCAAAAGGATATCTGTCTCCTCAGTGGGGTGCTGCTATAGGTACATTACGTACTTTGTAATTGCACCGCAAGTGCATGTTGTACCTAACTTGTAAGAAAAAAAAACCAAAAAAACCGATCTAACCAAAAGCGGTGCGGCAGCAGTTTCGTTGTCTATGGTCGTCATCTCGTAAACTGGAATTTATGTATATTTCAGTGTTAGCAAGACAACAACACAACACAAACACCTTCTCTGTGAAGAATTTCAATTAAAATTCTCACACTTTGTGACTTCCATAGTGTACCCAGTACGGTAACACATCACCAGGCGAGCCTAGACCGCGACCAATTTCAAGACGAAAGACCCAAACCCATACGACGGCTGCGGCGGCGGCGGCGGCAGCGGACAGTGGCCATACATTTCCAGAAATCATCCACGGTATATCAGTGTCATCTACTTTTAATATCATTTAGCTGGGACAAAAGCACACAGAGCAGTAGTTGTCCAGACAGACAGACAGACAGACAGACGGAAGGACAGAACAGAACGACATCCCAAAGAAGTATAACATGAGAACACGATTCACACAGAGCGAGAAGAACACTTCTCACAGCGCGCACACAAAGAGCCACAAGATAAATGACAGTTAACCTTTTTGTCGACACTAATTTTTTAATACCTCCGCGCGCACACGGTCAAAACCGACCAACCTTCCTTCTGCGGATGGTCTCTTAGCTGTTGTTGGTAGTGTATCTTGTGTCTTTCGGTTTTGTAATAATTTATCTGTGAGAAGGCAAGATAAAAGATAATTTAACCACTTTAATGGTTTATTAATTTATGACCCTTCAAGAATTCTGTTCTGTTTTTGATTCGGATTCTTACATACTTGTCTCGTCGTCATCATCATCATCATCATCGTTGTGTCGTCCTCTGATACTGCTGCTGTAGCTGCTGCTTCGCTAAATTATTCGAATCATCAATGAAACATTTTTTTTTGGTTTTTTTTTTTTTTTGTTTTTGAAACGACAAATTTTAAACGCATTCCTGTGTGAAAGTCATCGACATGCTTGTACACTGCGTTCACCTGAACTAATATGTTATATGTATGCACACGTGTGCATTGTTTGTGTGGGGAATTTTTCGGTTCTGTATCTGTTGTTTGGCTTGATCCAATCAGGATAATCTGAGATCTAAAAAAAGTTGATCCTCTTCGGTGTAGAAAAGTTCTTATCCTTTTGACTTAGGTTGAAGAAAAATCCTAATCCGTATCCTGGCTAAGGATAGTTTTTATGCAAACAACAAGAGAAGAGAGAAAAAAAAAAAAGATGACAACATACATATACAAAGTATCTGCAGCAAAATATATTGAGAGCAATGGGCTACGAAATTGGCCAAATTAGATTAGAAATATCGAGACAATGGTTGCTGGCAAGATTTGCACAGCCACAAACGTCAAGGTATTATGATTTTGTTCGTTCTTTTTTGTCCTAGGTAATCCTTTTTCGCAATTTTAATTGAATAAGCGAGTTCGATGTGTTGCAGATCGTAGGCACCTACCTACCTACCTGAGCCGAAGGATGGGTGTTTACAAATGTTTGCTACGTTGATCGTTTTGATTGGGAAACAGTTATCGGTGTCAAGGGTAAATGAGATTTGCGATGATAAGCTCTTGACTGGAGATCAAATTTGGGAGACGTTCAAATACGTTCGAATTACCGCATGCAGATACATAGGTTAATCTGGGAGAAATCAGATCTAGCCCATTGTTTCGAGAATTTCGCAGGGGTTGTTGTAGATGTGTACTCACAGATGCTTCCAATGGCGTTTGGATGTAAGAGAGACATCCGCAATATTTGCGAGGATTTAAATGTACGTCATGTTTAGGAGACGTTTTGTAGCATTGGATACACCATCACATCTGTGAAAACCGAAAATTAGACATGAAATTTTGTCAGTTCTTGCTACATTTTGAAGTAATAGATCAACTTGAACCTATACCCAATTTACACGGCAACTAAATTAAGCTTTCGCGTAAACACTCATAGACAGAAGGTTTCCCAAACAATTTCCAGGTTTCGAAAGCAGTTTGTTGGTTTTTTAAGGAAACCTCGCTAAAACACGGTTGCAATCGTAATATTGTCAAAGCAAACACTCATTTCAAAACATTCCACAAGTTTCACAAATAGAACTTTTGACAAATTGTGTTACCAGTTTCCGCAACTCTGAATTATGATCGCGTGAATTACTCGACATTGTTAGGCGATTTTTTATTCTTATTTCGATGAGTTTCTGAAACGTCAAACAACAACGACGTGGTGTTTGGTGTGAAAGCTTCAACAAGGTTTCTGTTTTTGGTGCCACGTGAAAAGGGCATTATTGGTTTATATGGTTTGGTCCACGTTAAGGTCCGGCTAAGTACCATTCCAAGACCATAGTAGATTGGGTGTGCAGATTAACAGGGGCAAAATACTTAAGTGCAAACATTTTTTGGTATATTTAAGGAGAAATCGACATCTTTAGGTTTAAAAGAAGACAATTTTTTTAAGACCACGACTCTATTTCTTGTGGATCTTCTTTTACCACAGCTTAGAAATGCTTTCGATGCCGAATCATTTGCATAGAGCGTGAATAAAATACCGCCCATGACTTAGCCTTGAGGAATAACACGTGAGCTTGGATAAAAATCTGACAAATCGTTGCTAACCCGGACAGCCTGCAAACGATCTCTGTTTGGTAAAAGCTTAACAGCACACGATGAGATATTGAAATTTCGAAAAAGTCTGTATCGAGCGCCATAAGACTGAAAACAAACAAGAGACGTGAGAGGTAGAGTCGAGGAGATCGGCGAAAACACACTCATTGTTTCTTATGGCAGCGCGCATACTGAGGCGTAAAGTGCTTGTCATATCTTTTATACTGCTGTCAACGGCGCGAAGCTCGTATCGCTGCTATCCTTGTGGCTCGAGTATGTTTTCAGCTATAAAGAAGAAGCAAGTTGATGTAGACTTTGTCCAAAGCATGAGCCATATCCTCCGTAACTCTTAATGAGAGTACCTATAACCTTTTCAAAATATATTAAGTTTGAGGAGCTTAAACCCTAGACATGAAAGGTAAAGCGTAATAAGCTGAATTTCATCAAATTTGGATCTTTTGGCAATATATTATATTTGCTCGTTTCCACTGACAAATTCAAGTTCAACAGCAATTGACTTAGGTAATCGAGAGCACTTTTTACACTGCTTACTTCATTGATATCCGCGGATCTTAAAGCAAAAGTTAAATTTGGGCTCGAATGGCTTCTAAGAGTCTTCTTGTAATTGGTAGCGACAAATGGGAGAGATACAAGTTTTACTGCTGAATTTATTGCACTTCATTTTCTCCTATTTGACAGTTCTCACTAAAGGCTCTGCAAATCTGCTAAAACTTTTAACGATAGCCATCAGTCTCCTTACCGAAAGTCTACATTCCTTAAAAATCAAACAATCCTTCATCTTATTCTCAAAATGATCCTCAAAAAAAAAAAAAAACATAAACATTTAACAAACCCAACTAACTTCAATCCATTTTTCTTCTCTTCCAGATTCAACACAATTATCTCATGTGAATGGTTGCTTTGCCGGCGAAAGTACTGTCCTAACGTCGACGGGCGAAAACAAACGAATGAGCGAACTTCAACTGGGTGACCAAGTGCTCAGCATGACTGCCAACGGTAATACAGTGTACAGCGAAGTGGTTCTATTCTTGGATAGAGACATTAAGCGAACACAAGAGTTCGTTCGCATTCGAACAGATGGCGGTGCTACTTTGACAGTAACACCCGCACATTTGATAATGGTTTGGAATCCAACTAAACACCTAATGGACTATGTCTTCGCTGACAGAGTCGAAGAAGGTGACTTTGTGCTGGTCAACCGTTTGGGCAACTTAGAACCGCAAAAGGTTGTGCACCTATCTGCGGTCGCAGCGAAAGGAATCGTGGCGCCGATGACGCGTGAAGGCACCATAATTGTTGATTCTGTGGCGGCGTCATGTTACGCGATAATCAATAGTCAATCGATGGCGCATTGGAGTTTGTTGCCATACAGATTGTTAGCGTCACTGCGACACTGGTTCAGCAGTGAAAGTGAAACAACAAATTCAGTGCAAGAAGGAGTCCACTGGTATGCGAGAGCATTGTACTCGATTAAGGACTCAGTGCTGCCAAGCAGTTGGATATACCACTGACATTTCTAATACTTTTTATTTTTTATTTTTTTTATAAAATTTAATTATACTTCACTGCACATATTATACATAAATTATTTATTATTTAATGCTTTATTTTTTAGTAATTTTATTTCTCTTTGCACTTTGGGGATAGATAGATAGATAGATAGATAGATGATATTTATGCAAAATTGAAAATGTAATTTGAGATTTAGGTCTGCTTGTGGTTGCCATAATTTTGACATTCTATCTCATTCTATGGTAAAACTAAGATACTTGTAAAATATTCGCTATAAAAAATTATTAAATTATTTACAAAACTAAACGGAGAAGAAATTTAATTAATGAAAATCCCTGGCCAGTGTTGTATAGATCAGTTGCATTTGTTTGTTTTGTTTTTTTTTTTCTTAAGATAGTTTCGAGTCAAAAATGAGTAAAAAAGAATAAAAATAAATATTTGTTAAATGTGTAAGTTAAATAATAAAACTGTGTAAAAAAAAATGTAGTTAATAACGAATATGTTTAGTACATTGTAATTTTTCTTTTTCTACTCGACTGTTTTATTTAATTGAATCTTTTTTTTTTTTTTATATAAATATATATTATTAAATTATTGTATAGAAGATAAAATAAAACAAAATATTATGCAAATTTGTAAACAAATATTTTTTTTTTGTAAATAGATAGATGCAGAAAAAAAAAAAAATTAACAGTGATATATGTAATTAATTTAATTTTTTTTTTATTTGTTTTGTTTTATAAGTAACGCTTTAATATAATATATTATTTTATGTATGCGTCTACCGGGAGGTAATAATTTAAGAAATAAAATATTTCTAATTGTTATTAAAATAAATATTAACAAAGAAGCAAACAAACAAAATTTGAGAGATATCTGAAAAAAATAAATAAATAAATAAAATCAAAAACAGATACATGGAAAGGAGATATGACTGAATGACTTAACGACTGATTGTTTTGTTGAGAAGATATTGAAATGTGGACCCTGTTGTATTTTGTTTTTAAATAATATATTATGTGTAAATATTTAAATGATTTTTCTTAATAAGTTTTAAGTTAAATTAATTGTACAGCGTTAAGGAGCAAATGCAATGTAATGCATTATGTAATTGTAAAAAAAAAAACAATGTTTGTAAGAATTTATTTTTGTTGGTAATATTGACACAACAAATCCAAATGAAAAAAAAACAAAACATATTTCGATCAAAAATAATAAAATAATATCGAACTTTTTAAAAGCATTTATATGAGCATTTTTTTTTTGTTTGTATTTATAAAGGGTGATTTTTTAAGAGGTTTAGAACTTTTTTTAAAAAAAAAAACACAAAAAATTCGAAAAAATGAATGAAATATTTATTTGAATCGATAGTTTGAACCTTGCAATTTAATGTTTAAAGATAATTTCATGCAAATGTTGACCGCGGCTGCGTCTCAGGTAGCCCATCCGCTGAGTCCAATTTTGGCATACTCTTTCACACATATCGGCCGGTATCTCACGAATGAATGCATGGATGTTGGCTTCCAGTGCGTCAATCGAAGCGGGCTTGTCCCTATACACATTAGCCTTGGCATACCCCCACAAAAAATAACCTAATGGTGTGAAATCGCACGATCTAGGCGGCCAATTGACCGGCCCGAAACGTGAAATTAACTGTTCATCAAACTCGCCTCGCAATTGCGCCATTGTTTCGCGTGCTGTGTGGCATGTGGTACCGTCTTGTTGAAACCACATATCATGCAAGTCAAGAACTTCCATTTCGGGCAAAAAAAAGTTTGTTATCATCGCTCGGTAGCGTTCACCATTGACAGTAACGCTGCGATTCGCATCATCTTTGAAGAAATATGGCCCAATAATGCCGCCGGCCCATAAACCGCACCAAACAGTGGCTTTTTCGGGATGCATTGGTAGCTGTTGCAATGCTTCTGGCTGATCTTCACTCCAAATGCGGCAATTTTGCTTATTTACGTACCCATTCAACCAAAAATGAGCCTCATCGCTGAACACAATTTTTCGATAAAAAAGCGGATCCTCGGCCAGCTTTCCAAGAGCCCATTCACCAAAAATTCGGCGTTGTGGTAGGTCGCCCGGCTTTAGTTCTTGCACCAGCTGTATCTTAAAAGGCTTTACGCCCAAATCCTTCCGCAAAATTTTCCACGTAGTGCTGTAAGAAAGGCCTAACTGCTGGGAACGGCGCCGAATCGACATTTCGCGGTCTTCTGTCACACTAGCTGATACGGCCGCAATATTTTCTTCAATACGCACAGTACGTAAACGTGTTGGTGGTTTAATGTCCAACAAAGTAAATTTGGTGCGAAATTTGGTCACAATCTTCCGAATAGACTGCTCAGAAGGTCGAGAATGCCGATCATAAAATGGAAGCAGCGCGCGATGAACATTTCGAACCGAGCACGAATTTTGATAGTAAAATTCAATAATTTACAAGCGTTGTTCATTTGTAAGACGATTCATGGTTAAATTGCAAACCAAACTGAAGCTGTTTGACAGTGACACAAGGTACTAAACACACGTCAGCTGTCAAAACCAGTGTTGCCAAAACCAAACCAGCTAAAAAATCACCCTTTATATTGTTTGGCGGTGAGGTTATGATTGAAGGACTATTGCTCTAGAACCCCCTCAAAGGTGGGGGTGAAGGTTAACGAACTAAAAAGCAACTCAATACCTTAAAGGAACTCCAATAAAATGCACTTTATAAGCTTACGTACTGGTTTAACCTGGGTTAACCCACACCCGCACAAAAATATTTAAGAAAAATTACTATATTATTAGGATGGAAACCCAACAGTCAAGACAGAGTTCAGAAAGTAACGGCAGCTCTCATTTCCGGCAAGTAAGCCATTGGTATATGCGTGTATATCTCTTTAGACAGGTCTGTCTGGTGGATTGTCTGAGACACTGCGAAAAATAACGACAAGTTAAGGAAAGTTCAGCGATCAGTAATTGTTTATCACTTATCATGGAACAATTATCGTACTAACGCCTTGGCAGCACTGGGCACCATTTGACATCCTTAGTAGACAATTACTTGGTATCTTCAACGCATTATCATGCATTAACACCTTCGTTGACCTGGTTACCACGTATGATAGTCATGGCAGCCAATGACCAATGAAACATAGACTACACCGTACCTCAGCTTCGGTTTGGCAAGATATTGCAGGTCACCATTCCATCTTGATTATTCTGGGAGAAAATTGATGTCCTGGAAGATGAATCGTTGTGCGTGGTGGATTTATCTCTGACAGACTAAATCTGCATTCAACAGTAATGCAAGAAAGCGATGACCATAAGATGTGTTCTTTAACAGTTTTATCTCATACAAACGCTTCTCGCATCGCACCGCTTTCTCGCTTTACTGTGCGCGCAACCTAGCTTCTCATTGCGTCAACAACAAGTGTAGCGTAGTATGTTATATCCAGGCGATAAAATAAGCCTTGTTTTGGCTGAACTCAGTTTCTATAAAGTCACAGTGAAGTACTTCAACATTCACCTATACTGGGCATCGGAGCGTAGGAATATTCCAGGACTTTGTAAGGATAAGTTGGAGCTGAAATGCTCTAAGTGTTTGATATCTCCAAGCGGACTGCATGACGGTGCTTCAATTGATGTCATTACTGGGCACTGCCTCATAGGCAGGCATGCAATAAAGCTTGGCTTATGCTCTCTTCCAAAAACGAAAGGTTCAGCTAAGAGCCTTTTCTTCGATATTGATCGCTACACAAAAATCAAATCGTGGTACCGTAAGGTACCTTATTCTGGTATAAGACAGTCGGCCGTACCTAATGTCACTTTAAACCTGTCTAATATACCCTAGAACTATAACTAAAGACACTTGTACCTGAAAAAGATGTGCAGTAGCTCTTAATGCAGTATCCCATTTAGTATAGCACATGAGACGCATGTGTACAAAAATTTAATAAAATATTGTGTCCCCGGAATCGCACATACTTAAAGTCCTGATCTTTACTGATGACAGGGTACATAGACACACATGTAGTAATGGTAGATGACCCATAAACAACGCTTGTGATAGAGGCGTTGGCAAAAATAGCTTAACGTTACACTCTTACAACTTTGTTGACAACATTAAAGTTCGCGTTGCCATTACATCATAATTAATAAATATGAGCTGCACGGAATTTTACAATAACAATAGACAATGAAGCTGTACTTTTCTCGTCTCCGCCGATTTCAGCCTAGCTTCATTGTGGATAGTAAAACTCTGCTGTGTTCCGTCCTGGACAAGTTGGATGGGTTGCAGCCATCCTTACCTAACCTATTCACATTCATAGGTCGACGTCATTAGTGGTTAAAACAAAAACTATTGGGCCAAGGTGGCTACCATGTGGGACACCAGAGATAGGAGTTTGATTCGGCAGACCAAACGATGTCTTTATATTGGCGATCGATAAGTAGAATTGAATAATAAGATTAAAACCTATGGATCGTTTAAGAGGCTTAAAAGGATTCCCGAGAGTTTATTTAGTTTCCGAGACAAATTCTAAGAGATTAGTGGTGGTTGAAATACCCTTAACGAAACCATTGTTGCAGTGAAAGTGCTGTATGCGTGCAAAGCCAAGGAATGTGTGTTAATTTTGCAAAAGAGCGGTAGTTGGAGATTTGTTTCTTGGAAGTTCTTAATGAATAGGGATTCTGAAAAAGTTTTACAAAAGAGAGAAAAAAAAAATTCAAAACTGGACCCGCAGAATAGTCTTACTTCAGCTTATTAATTTTATCTTCAACAATTTATGATATTACTGAAATTTGAATTCAAGATTTAAAACGGAAAAGTATTCCGAAGTCAGGCTCCCAGGTGTTATCCGATACAATATTGACAGAAGGATTGAGCAAAAAACTTTGCTCGAATTCAGGTAAGTTAAAATGATTAAAGATGGATTGGTTAAAATACAAGATTGGATTTGGTTTGGTTTCTTACATCGTCGATAGCTTTACGTGGTTGTCTCCATTATTTGCTGCATCTCTTCGACAGTCACTGATTGGAACTCTTTATACTGCTTAGGTATTTAATACAGCAATGCAACTCTAGGGTCTCGCATCACCATACTAAGCCTAAGCCTAGCCCTTATTCTTAGAATTCAGCTCGTTTGCGACATTCCTTTATTTCACACAGCCTTACCCATCATTACACTATTGTAGGCCGTCCAGCTCCACTTGAAAGTTGATAGTAAACGATGCAGTGCAACTCTAGGGTCTGACATCACCATACTAAGCCTAAGCCTAGCCTTACCCATCAATGCGCTCTTCTAGGCCGTCCAGTTCCACTTGAAAGTTAGTATTAAACGAAGCAGTGCATCTCTAGTTTCTTTCAAACTACCACACTGAACTTAAGCCTACCTTTCAACTTTAGCCAGGCTTCCAAGTTTTCCCTCATTTCCTTGTCTTACCATTCAAATTAACAGGTATAAATACTCTTCTAGAGGGTCCAGTTTCACTTGGTAGCATCTCACTTGTATACTGCCTGTGGAAGGATCGGCAGAGAACAAACCGAGTTCATTCCCATTATTGTATTGGTAACTTTATAGTGAGCACATGTATCTCCACGTAGGCTGTTACTGGGACAGCTGAATGAAATCCATCGCATGTTAATGTACTCCATATCGGCTAGTTTGCTTTACGCCAATTCATTTCGAGTAAAACATTATCCTTTGCTTTGCTATTTGACTTTATATGTTGGTCTTAAGTTCGGTAGCAAAAACACTGGAAGAAAGTTAGTTGCAAATCAAAATGGAAAAATGGATGCATCTTAAATTCCCAGTCCATGGGGACTGACTGTATATTTCATTTATTATTAATATTACATACATTTGTTTGAATGGTCTTTGCCATAAGACTTAAAATTATTTTACAAAATAATATCTCAAAAATCTACTACTGTGATGGGTTGTCATCTCCTACATTTAGTTTTTATTTTTACACGCCACGTCCACTTCCACTATACATAAATTAATTTAACCTAATGTTTGTAACCACTTTAATTATGCTATAATTAAATACTTATACGAACACAAAACATACACACTAATGTAGAAAGTAAAAAACAAATGCATATCTTGAGCTCCTCTTTATGCTTGGAATGTGCTTTCGAAATAAATCAGTTTCTACTTTTGATTCGATTACATTTTTAAAAATAAAAATAAATAGCCAATGTTTTGGAATTAATTTTAAATGAAATAAAACAAATAATGACTCGAAATAGAAAAAAAAAAAAAAAACACAAATAATTAAACGATGTTCGAAGGACACATTTGTCACACGCAGGCTTTTTTTTTTTCCTATATATTGTGCGATGATGTCCTCCTGTTCCAGGGGCGAATGTATCACAAGTTGGGATGTTTTCGTCACTAATTCTAACTCTTCACTAGGTTTATGGATAGGTAGTTCAGTATTATCGCATTTATTAGAGTGAGCAGTGTTTTTGGCTCGGCGAATGCCGCCGCACAAGTAAGATTATCACGTGGATACTTGTTGGATGGTGGCGCTTCTTCGCGAAGTTTACAGTAGTCACCCTGCCGCTGCAATATATCACCGCAGAGCTCATGGCACGGTGGACAAATAATGGCACCTTTGTGCAGCCAACCATTGGCATAAATCCGGATCGACAGCTGCTGACCAGGATAATAACATTCGTAGGAATAGTTTGCAACCAGGATGTGAAGTCGGCCGTTATCGCATTTGTACTTGTAGCAACCGGAACCCCAGTGTTGCCATTCTCGTGTCTGTCGGCAGGAACGTTCCTCCCACATACTTTCGCTGTGATCGAAACATTTCGATCCCTTGCCATAGCTTTCCAGAGCAAAGTTCTTTTCTGGTTCTAAAGGGAGAGGGGGGACATCAATCTTTGAGTCTTTGAGTTTGAATTAAGTGAGTGAATTAAGACTTACTTGGATTGTTTTCTTCGAATTTGCAATGTGAGCCTCGAACAATTATGTTTTTGCTTCTCCATGTAAATTCCTGAATGTAGGGACAGTGGTCGGCTAGGGATACAGAGCCACCGTAGAATCCTTCTTCGCCATCTTTAACGTGATTGATACTATCGAAGTTCTATAAAGAAGTCGAACGTTTAGAGGAAGTTTAAAATATAAATTTTCCCAGCGTGCTTACCTGATATTCTTTGGGAAGTTCATAGTCGTGTCGTATCAGGTTGCAGAGTGCAACCGAGTTTCTGTCATCCGTGCATTCTGTTTGAAGGGGATCGCGTTTAACTTTCGAGCAGAATGGATGTATGGAACGACCTCTGAAAGAAGTTAAAAGAACACATTAAATTTGATATAAAACTGTAGTCAAATCAATTGAATAATATCCTTGTAGCTTTCGAGGTATCCGAACCGAAGTTATTTATTCGGGAGTAAAGTTTTGGTTATATTCACGTACCAACGAGGGACTTAGCCATATCAACAAAGAGCTACCTTATATCTTTACTAAACCAAAAGTGCTACAATTCTAACTAAAACTAAAACCAAAATAAATCCACAAAACACAACAAGTATACAAAATCCAATGATGCATACCGCAATGTTCCGTTTTCTCCTCCATTGCTGAGACTTTTCCATTGCAAATAAAAGTGTGAAGAAAAAACACCATTTAGAAACTGTTTGCCTTTCGTTTGTAAAATATACCATTAATATTTAACAACACTAACCTTCCGTTGTTTAACTGAATCCAGTCCTTGCAGCTTCGCATAGCAAAATTACAACCCAATCCCTTGCCCCAGGATAATGGTGACGCCATAGTGAAATTCGCCTTATACCAACCCGAGTCTTCCATTAGAGCAAGAGTAATTCGCGAGAAGACGGGACTCTGGGTGTGTGTCCCCGTCATGGCTTCGTTCTGAAATTCAACAAAAATATAAAAAAAAACTTGTTAATTTCACAAAATATTAAGTACCTACACCGTTTAGTAAGTAAGACGGGTTTAATATCAATTTGGAATATTCCATTAGCGGCAGCAGCGAAGAAGCCACAGCGCTTGTGACCTCAAATACTATATTCTGTATTGTTTTACACAGCTAGTTAACGAAGATATTTCGCAGAAATTCAACCCCATTATTTGTTACAATTACGAACGAAACTGAAAAGCTTTGTTCACACAGTCTTCGGTTTTGGGGAACACAGATTATCCAGGCTTTGAATGGGAAAGAATACAAAAGTCTTTGTATCCACGACTTACCTTCGCTGAGAGGGAGAAGATTGCTCCCGGGGGCGTTTGAAGCACATTGCTTCCTTGGTTTTCCAATAAAACTCAAATAAACATCCACATCGTGCCCAAGGGATATTTGTGCAAAGCACACAAAGGCTTTGTGTTGTGTGTGAATGTGCCAGCCATCGGAAAACATTGAAGTGCAAATAATTTGAGAGGCAATGGCAAGGGAAATTTATATTTTAGGGTTTTGCACAACATTTGACGTTTAGAAGTTATTCAAATTCAGAAAAAAACTTTAAAATTACCAGATTAGATTCGATTGTGAATATAAAGTGCGGCATTGAATGAAGTTCTAATGGAATGTCAGATACGGGGGAATTTATTTCCCTTATAATAGAAGAATCGAACTACTTAAGTCTACAACTTTGCTGGAGCACACTTATATGCTCATAATAATTACAGATATTGAGATATTAGTAAAGGGTGTTAGTAAAGAGGTTTAGAACTTCGAATTGAAATAAAACATAAGAAAATCGTTTAAATGTCCATCAATTCGGCTTTATTGGAAGGATATTTTTATGCCATTAATGTTTTAATATGGCCGCCGCGGCTGGTTCGAATAAAGACAAGTCTAGAGGTCCAATTTTCAACCACTTTTTCAAGCATTTGGGGCTGTATGTCGGCAATAACGCCACGAATGTTGGCTTCCAAGTCCCCTAACGTTTCTGGGTTATTGGCGAGCGACTTCACATATCCAATGGAGTCAAATCACACGATCTTGGTGGCCAATTGACAGGTCCATTCCGCGAAATTATGCGCTCATCGAATATTTCCTTCAATAAATCGATTGTGACGTGCGCTGTGTGGCATGTAGCGCCGTCTTGTTGGAACCACATCTCATACACATTCATGCCATCCAATTCGGGAAGAAAATAGTCGGTTATCATGGCTCTATACCGGTCTCCATTAACGGTAACTGACTCTCCAGCATCATTTCGGAAGAAGTATGGCCCAATGACTCCACCAGCCCATAGAGCATACCAAACAGTCAGCTTTTGTGGATGTAATGGCGTTTCAAGGGTCTCATGTGGATTCTCTTCCCTCCAAATGCGGCAATTTTGCTTGTTAACGTAGCCATTCAACGCGACTCCAAAATCACGACGCATTCCATGGTCTCGCGGCTTTAATTCTTGCACAAGCTGGATCTTGTAAGGTCGTAGGAAGAGATCTTTGCGCAAAATCTTCCATAAAGTTGATGGACAAAGCTCCAATTGCTGTGCACGGTGGCGAATTTGCACGATTTGCAAGAGTTGTTCATTTGTCAACCTGTTCATGATGAAATGGCAAACCAAACTGAACATAAATGACATTAGAGTTACCAGATTTGACCACAAAATGTCAGTTTTATGTCTATTCGAAAAACCAAACTCTAAAAAAAACACCCTTTACTAACTAAGCCAGACCACACTCAAGGCACTGAGAAGTCCTAAAACATCAAATCGGGAGGGAATAAGGTGTTTATGGCGCTTTGGTTAAACTTCCATAAAAAAAAGTTTAAAGAAATTCTTAAGTTAAGGGCATCATCTCTGTTCATGCTTCGAGAAGGATGACTTGTATTGGCTGACACGAATACCTGAAAATGTTGCGGCGACCTGGGAGTATAACCGACAATCATTTCTTCTACTTTGAACATCTAGAAGTTTCTCCACTTTTCCCCATAAACTTCTTCGGATACTTTTGTAAAACAGCTGTTCAAAGTGCTGTCATAAATCAGCTGATATCAACGATTCTTTTGGTCATTTTGTTTTCTGTTTATTACAGTATTGTGCAAAACCTATGCAACTTTTCCTACTCTCATGTAAGAAGTTGTCTATCACTTTTAAAAATACTTCCCAGTAAACTATGAATATATTTATTTACATATTGGTATGTGTCCTCAAAATCACCCAAACAAAGTTTTTAATTTTCATTTGTTTGTTTGAATAAAACAAAATCAGTTCAAAACATAAGGAAAGGCTACAGTCCGCTTGGGGCGAACAGTATGATACCCTATCCATATACCTATATGCCTATAGAAAAAAGCAGTAAGAAGATGATGGCCAGCATTTTATTCCACTCTATTAAATTTAAAAAAAAAAATATATTTTTTGAAAAAACGCCCCAAAAAGTGGGCCAAAAACTATTTATGGGCGATATGTTTGAAAAAATATTGGCTAAATATATTGTTAAACATTTTTTTTCGATTTCTATGAAAATTTTCGAAGAAAACAGCATTTTAGGGAAAAACGCCCACAAAAAATAGGCGTGGCAACAAACATTATATGACAAACGTTGGGCAGTTTCTACATATCTTGTAAATCTTGTAAAATGTTATCTCTCTAACTTTAGCTTTAAAACCGCTTTTTCTAAATTGTGGGCGTGGCAGTGGGCGTATTTTGAAATTTCAGCTTCAAAAGTTGATACGAACGGACGGTCAATGCTAAATTTTCTTAGGTTTTGGTCCTGATCATAAATATATATACTTTTAGGGGTCTACGATGGCTATTAAGGGGTGTTACAAACTATGTGTCAAAATTAATATACCCTTAGGATAGGGTATAGACAGAAGAATGGTATTATTTCCACATCAACATAGAAATAAGACCACTTTTTCCCTTTGAAAGGTATTTCAAGTATTAAGAATCATCGAATTCAATATGAGTGGGCATGCTGCCCCCCTGCAATCCTAATTCTTTGTTTCAATGGTTTATTTTAAACGATTTACAAAGTTTGCATATACCCAACCCCGCGTCTACTCCAAATCTAACAGTGAAACTAAGCAGGGGCAACAAGAATGTTGCAGGGGAGCAGCATGGCCTCCATTACCATCACAAAATCATTAAGAATTTTAAAAAAGAGGTCTTATTTCCACTTAGAAATGGAGCCAAAAACTTGTTTGACTGGCTATACATTCTTGTTGCTGCTTTTGATTGAAAATTCTCTAAGCTTATCAAAATATTATTTATTTGGTGAGACATAAATTCCGAATAAATTTTTCAGGACTTATGTCGCACTTAAGTGAGACAAATTCTATAGTTATGTCCCACATTTGAATTCGGGACTTATGTCCGTGCGTCGCATACACGTAAGGCGTATACCCAAGGAAAGACTTAATCCACGCTTCTGTAAAAGTACACTAAATCATGGGGGTAGAAGTTTTATGATAAGGACATACTTTTCTGGTTATGGTTTTGGTCCTTTTCATGAAAAAGGTGGCAAATGGATAGTTTTGCTTACATGCCGGATGGAATATGCCATTTTCTTGCGTATTCCAACATGACAACGACCCGAAGCATACTTAAAAATTGGTCAAGGAGTGGCTAACAGACCATCGGATTGGTGTAATTGAATATCCATGTAGTCAATTAAACATGGAATGCTTCCATGTTACTTTATATCAGTTTCGATTTCACAACCGTTTTGCCTTTGCAAATGTTCACACTTTTTTGCAATTTGGTTATGGTTTATAGATCAAAGAACATGAAATTACCTGCATAGACGGACACTTAAAGAGAGACAATTCGAGGTGGAAATTTAGAGATTTTGTGGAGGTAAAACTACCTAAAATGCTTTAACTTCTGAAATTTTGAACTATATCTGACCAAATTTGCTGGAGGAAACAATTGGTAATGGTTCAAAAATTTAAACGCATATCCCGAGAAATTTGATGTTTTAATAAGATAACTTTAAAGCGAAAGAAATACTTACTCCCTCCTCGTCATGCACTAGGCAGTAAAGGAGGTATTTTAAAATACAAATGCTTTAGTTATGCAGACCTTATTATCCATGCCGTATTTATTTTCTGATGTAATTCCCTGGCAATCGTTTTATTAACATTAATTTATAACCAGCTAACGGGTGATCCAAGTAGAGATACTTTTTTCAATAGCCTTTTTGAGAGATCACGTGTGAGTCGTGTCATGCTGTCATGTTATTTTTGTTTAGTATTGTTTGGCATTTCATAATGGAAAGACTTACGCGGGAACAACGTTTACAAATTGTTCAACTTTATTATGAAAATTCACGTTCTGTGAGGAATGTGTTTCGTGCACTTCGCTCAAATTATGGTCAACATAATCGGCCTACTGAGCGTACTATTCGCAACACCATCACCCATTTTGAGACCCAGCATTCATTATTGGATAATATTCGACCGAATAGACCACGTCCAGCACGCTGTGAAGAAAATATAGCGGCCGTAGCTGAGAGTGTACACGAAGACCGTAGAGAGTCGATTCGGCGCCGTTCGCAGCAACTCGGACCGACGTATGGAACGACTTGGCGCATTTTACGTCAAGATCTTAAATTGAAAGCGTACAAAATACAGCTTGTGCAACAACTGAAGCCGCTCGACCTTCCCAAGCGACATCGCTTCGCTCTATGGGCTCTTGAAAAGTTCCAAGAAGATCCGACGTTTTCGAGGCAAATTTTGTTTAGCGATGAGGCCCATTTCTGGCTCAATGGGTATGTAAACAAACAAAATTACCGCATTTGGGACGAAGAGCAACCTTAAGAGATTGAAGAACTGCCACTTCATCCAGAAAAAACAACGGTTTGGTGTGGTTTGTGGGCCGGTGGAATCATCGGTCCATATTTCTTTAAAAATTATGCCGGTGCGAACGTAACCGTCAATGGCGACCGTTATCGTGCCATGATAACCGACTATTTGATGCCTGAAATTGAAGCTCGTGATCTCGGCGACATTTGGTTTCAGCAAGACGGCGCCACTTCCCACACATCGCATCAATCAATGGACTTATTGAGAGAACATTTCGGTGAGCACATAATTTCACGTTTTGGGCCGGTCGATTGGCCACCAAGATCGTGTGATATCACACCGTTAGACTTTTTCCTGTGGGGATATGTAAAGTCAAAAGCTTATGCCGACAAACCCGCTTCGATTCAGGCCTTGGAGGAAAACATCACGCGTGTCATTCGCCAGTTACCAGTCGTAATGCTCGAACGAGTGATCGAAAATTGGACTCAACGGATGGACCATCTGCGACGTAGCAACGGCCAACACTTGATAGACATAATCTTCAAAAAATAAATGCCAAAGAATGTTCTTTCAAATGATAATAAACATTCTCCATTAAATTTGAATTTTCTGTGTTTTTTTTTCTTTAAAAAAGGAGGGAACCTCGAAATGGATCACCCTTTATATAAATTATAAATAATCTATTAACAGTAATTTAATTTTTTTATCCAGGGTTTATTCCTCACAGTTTAGTCTCCTTAAGTTCAGCCATTCAACAAAAAAAAAAAATACAATATTATCTCCCTTTTATGTCCGTCGCACAGTCCTCTGATGTCCTTTCCTATGTATCCACTCTGCTCGCACCCAATATCATTAACTGTAAGTTGAACACAGTTTCACATAAAACAACCTCAAACGACCAAACGCAGCATGAAGATGAGTAAATTATGTTTTATAAACCAAACATATAAGCATATTGCGTTTGTAGCTATGAAATTTAGTTAATCTAGGTCATCAGATATTTTTGTTTCCAAGGACGATTTTGTGGATCGTAGGTAGCTACTTGTGTTTCCTCCACTTAAAATGAGCATACTGTAGTAATCTATTCAATTTTATAAGATTAAGGTCAACCTACAGAGCAACTATTTAGAATAATACCAAATCTTAAAATATGTATTTGGAATGAAATACTAATCCCAGCAGGAATTTTCAAGAGATCCAAATGGCTTCAATAAATCACAGTTCATTTATTTCGACAGAATCCAGTTGAAGTTTGCTGTTTCATGGAACTTATTCAATTATGCTTTCAAAGGTTAACTCACATCAATTGCAATAATCACAAACCTCCCGAATGTTTACTTTTCATAGCCTGATCCTAGACAAGGAGCATTTCAAAAGCAGATATTTCGAAATCCTATTTCAATGTATTCCATTTCCATCATAAAAGAAAGCAACGGTGCACTTGGAAATGGAAAAGTTCAATCATTTTCTTTGGAAATTCTACGGATTTTGATAATGGGCAACAAGTAAACATTCGCAACAAGCTGCTTTCTTTGAGAATCGAAACGATAAACAGATTAGTCTGACCTCGACACAATGAAAGTTTTTTTTACTTTCAAATTTAACAATGAAAATTCTCAAGACCTTGAAAATATTCCAAATATATACAACAAAGATGACCAGACGAGCAACATAAGTTGAACTTTCCCGACGCGCCAGCCGCCCATTAGTGTCGTTAAGAAAATTAAAAATTTATTCCCTGGCGATACATTACCGAGATGAGGTAGATACACAGAAGACGATGGTTGATAGTGTATTGCTCAGTTAGAATGTAATTTTTCTCTTTCTATTCGAAGTTAAAAGGTTTTGCTTTTTTTTTGTTGTTGTTGGCCAACTAGATAGGACAAAAGATAAATTGTCATTAGAAGCTACCAGTTTAATTTACATTTCACAGACTGTCATCTTAATTAAATATTGATGAAGGAATGCAGACATCTGTGCCTCATTAATTTCGGTAAAGTTACCTGAAGTTAACCAGCGTAATAATAATCGTTAAGACTTGAGTATATACGTTAGATGGAATTATAAACTGTTTTTATACAGAATACAGAATAAGAGTCAATGAACGGCAGCACACGAAGATAGTAATTTTAATAAAAAGAACACAGACAACTAGAGTATCTGTAACAACTGCCACATCTGCTAATACAACAAATACTGTCTTACAATATAAAACTAATCTTTCACAGCTGCTAAGTAGCAGTTATGGAATGATTACTGAAAATACATTCTGTTCTAGGAACACGCCAGCCAATCTCTTTTGAGAAAGGCGTACAGAGCATTGATTGAGACAGCCGCAGAATCACTACTTAATGCCCACTTTTATTCTAGTTCGAAACATCCGCATTCTAGTGCATGTAATCTTCGAGGAACACTTTATCTGGGCCATAAACAGTTTCGTTGCATAAAAACCGCTGAGCTTGGACAACATTCTGGCAATCATGCAACAGAAATCGCAAGACCTAGTATTTTCATGGCTTACACAGATTTTTGGAAGCTTCATACTTCTAAAGCCGAAATACTTTCTCGCCTCCTTATCGTCCAGAGCTACCTCTCCCGGTGTATTTACTAAGCTCAACTGGAAACTAAATACTGAACAACGGATACAAAAAATGCATGACTATGTGGTACACAGCGAGTGTACACGAGGAAGCTTGCTTATCGACAACATGGAGTAATCAGCGGTATCCGAAAAGAAGAAAGTAAAGTCCAAAAGAAAATTGGGATAACAAAAACAAGCGAAGATGGCCAAACCCAATTATCCCAAATATAGAAATTTGGGTAAATGAAAAGCTGGGGAGGTCTCAGTTCCTAACTGGTGATGGTGGACACCGGAAGTATTTGCATAAATCTGCACATGTTGTCCGAGCCAGGAAGAAATGGCAGAACATGTTATCTTCCAATGTCCACGTTTTAGGAGTACGAATAAAAATCTACCTGAAATATTTTTCGAAATAATTCGCCCTAACGAATGGAGTAAGTGGGCAATTGGATTGAGCTGTAGTCCCGCTGGGAGATTGGTTGAATGACGTAGGGGTAAGTATGTAAGCGCACTCCTAGAATTGATTATTCAGGTTTCGCTACGGAATCTTTCGAAGATTACCACAGCACAGAGTTTGGATGCTGGTCTGCGAGACCCTTCGGCTTTTAAGCCCCAAATTAATTTTAACAATTTTTTTTTTTTTTTTTATAATGTACGCGCACTAAAGGGACTTTGGATACCCTTATAATGAAGTGACACAGTGCGGGCATTAGGGAAATGAAGGATTAGAGAATGGGAGAAACCGATGCACGTTGGTTTTAAATGTTTGTAAATTGTAATGCAAAGGAAAAACAGAGCGTGGTAGAGCATTCCACATTCGTATTGTACGGTTGAGAAAGGAATCTTTATATTTCACAGTACGTCCGAAAACAGGCTTAAGCGTAAACTGATGTGCATTCCTAGCATGGCGATTATTGCGGTTGAATTGCTGTAGGGGTGGAATGCAACTGGCTATTTCATTTGAGCACTTGTGGTGGAAATACCGATAAAACAAAGACAAGCAGGAGGCATTACGACGATGACTAAGAGAGTCAAGTGATTTCGCAATGTCTCGATCGCCAATAAGTTTTACCGCACGTTTTTGGATCCTGTCAAGTAGCTCCAGACCAGATATGAGCGTTGTACTCAAGTTTTGGGCGAATAAACGCCTTGTAGATTCTAGCCAGATCAGAAGGGAAAATATTGCCTGCATCGCTTTAGGAAGCCTAGACACTTCGCAGCGTTCTTGGCAACATCGAATATGTGGTCATTCCAACGAAGGCTGTCATTAACACACATACCGAGAATGGAAAGTCTTTCGGTTTCAGCGATGCAAGTGCCATTCATGGATAATGGCAGAGAATTAGGGGTTCGCTTCAATGACAGCAGACAGCATTGCGTTTTGGAAGCATTAAATTCTACTCTGTTGGTTTTACTCCATTTAAGAATGCTGTCAAGATCGGAATTCAATGAGCTTAACATACGTTGCCGTTCCAGTTCAACGCCCGAAGATGAGGGGCGTTGCCCAGGAAACGAATATGTAAAGCTGAGGGTACTTTCATCAGCAAAGGAATGGATTGGATTAGAAGTGACAGACAGGAGGTCATTGATAAAAATGAGGAAGAGAGTCGGAGACAAAACGGAGCCTTGGGGAACACCAGCATTTATTTGATAAGTTGCAGACTTAAAACCGTCCAAAACAACTTGTATTGAACGGTCCGAAAGGTAATTTCTAATCCATTGAAGAAGGTTAACATCGATCCCAAATGCACGCATTTTCGACAAGAGAGCTTGATGCCAAACTCTGTCAAATGCCTTTGAAATATCAAGCGCAACGACCTTGCTTTCACCACCATGGTGAATAGATTGGTTCCACTTTTCGGTTAGATATGTCATCAAATCACCAGTGGATCTGTTGCTGCGAAAACCGTACTGCCGGTCATTAAGAAGTTTTCGGGATTCGAGATATTTCATAAGCTGACGATTTATCAGCGTTTCCATGACCTTGGAAAGAAGGGACGCAAGTGCAATTAGTCGGTAGGAGGAGGGAGAGGAAGATTCGCCTTTTTTTTTGGGACGGGCTGGACAAATGCTGTTTTCCATCTTCTCGGAAAGATAAGATAGGCAATAAATGCAATGGAGTCAGTTGTGGTTAATGTGTAGAGCAGTGAGGCAAAGCAAGAACCACTTAGACGAAAGTGGTGTTTATAAAAGACAGCATTGAGCATTCAATGAGCACAAAAATCGAGCAAGAAAGTAATATTCAAATGATTACGGTTCGTATAAGAAATAATGGACAAACTTCTAATATTGCGTCCATATATATCCCTCCAAGGGAAAAGATAGAAAAATTTGATTTCACGAGTATTTTTAACTCACTCACACGGAACTTTGTTGTCGGTGGTTATTTTAATGCAAAACACCCCTTCTGGGGTTTACGATGCATTTCACCAAAAGAAAAAATTCTCTATGAATACGGTATGCAATTTGGAGCAGACTTTTACTCGTCAGGCAAACCGACGTATTGGCATATGGATACGGCAAAAACTCCAGACCTTATAGATTTTTACATTTTAAAAGGGATTTCCGAAAGCTTTGTTAAAATTGAAGAATGTTTCAAACTGTCTTCTGATCACTCGCCTATCATTCGGACAATTAGCGGCTGCTTATTCAAAAGGAGGCCCCACCCAGACTTTTTTTTTTTTTTTTTTTTTTGTCGGAGGTTGCTGCTATTTGATGGAGCGCTCAGACACAAATACGGGTCCATTGTACTACCATTCAGACACTTTACATTAATGTACTTAGTTTTCCCGTCTTTCGAAGAAAAACGAGAAGGAGCTTCAGTGATAAAGAGCTTAGATGTTCGGCACTCACCACGTCAGCCCCGAAGATCCGCCACCTGATGCGAGCATAGGCCGGACAACTGCAGAGAATGTGTTCCGCTGTGTCATCCTCCTCACCGCAAGCAGGACAGGTAGTGGTGTCGCTTAAGCCCAACACATTTAAGTGTTTAGCAAAAGCTTGGTGGCCCGAAAGAACACATACAAGCAGCCTACAGTCGATTCTCCTCAGAGATAGAAGAAAAGATGCTGACCTTTTGCAAATGTCCGGGCGCAGTAGTTTGGTCTGTAATCGCAATCGCGCCACCGAATCTTGTGTTCACGAGAAACCCAAGAATCGATAGACGACATGACTAAAGACGCAGGCAGACCCAACACAGGTTCGGGTCCTGAGAAAACTTCTTCTGAACCTTGCCTAGCAAACTCATCCGAGATCTCATTTCCCTGGATGCCAGTGTGACCTGGTACCCAGACAAGATTCACTGTGGTCAGTCTTCCGACCAAATTCAGAGAAAGCTTGAGTTCTAGCACTAACTTGGACGAGGTAAAAGGGTTTAGAAGCGCTTTTAATGCAGCTTGGCTATCACTGCAGATGCAAATGCCTCTAGCCCTCCACCTGTTGTTCACAATATAGCGCATATCCATTAGGATGGCAAAAATCTCCGTTTGGAAAACAGATGCATGTTTACCCAAGGGGTAGTAAAGTCGTATATCATCGCATTCCACAAAGACTCCAGCACCAGACCCCTGCCCGGTTTTGGAGCCATCCGTGAAAATACGATGGCATTCAATCCATGGTTCAGGGTCTGACCGAAGCCATTCCGCTACCTGCGGAAAGTTGACGTGGCAGTTTTTTCGCGGAAGGATTTCTGGTGTCATTGCATCAGACGGCATATCCATAAGAAAGGGGTCAAAGGATAATTCTCGAGCAAGTTCTTCAAAATTCCATTGCGCATCGTACCAAAAACCACCTCTCTTTAAGCGAAAGTTGGTTTTTAGCGTACATCCCATGATATATAAGTCAAGGGGAGGAAGATTCATCAAAGCATCTAGAGCAGAGCCCGGGGTGCTAGGGAAGGCCCCTGTGCAGCCGAGATAAGCCGTTCTTTGGAGTTTGGCAAAAGAAGCAGTAACACGTTTCCGCGAAAGCCTGTTCCACCAAACAACTGATGCGCCCAGACTTACTAGCGTATTAAAAAGTGGGACTCGTTTAGAAAAGACTGCGAAAATAAAATCGATATTTGAACTTGAACTCGAAGTCGATCAATTTATCGGAGTACTCCTTATAAATGCATAACAAAATCAAAAAGCGAAATAAAATATCCTCGGGAATTAACCGAATTGGTTAAGGAGAGAAGAAAAGCGCGTAAAAAATGGCAACAATCGCACGCTCCGCAGCATAAAATGATATTAAATAATCTATGCAGAAAAGATTCCGCGGACAAGAGTTTGAACTACTCGTTGTGGAGAGCTATAAAAAGCCTCCTATCAGAAAAAATAATGGCGAAACAAGACAAAGAAAGTCGACATTTTTGCCGATAACTTAGATGAAATGTATAAGCCCTTTGACGGTCAAGAGCCAATCGAAGATATGGCCTTAGAGGGGATACCTGACAATTTTAAAATTAAAAGTGTATCACTGGCTGAACTGTGCTATGAAATACAAAAATTGAAACTAAACAAAGCTCCTGGATACGATTTAATAACGGGACAGGTCCTAAAAGAGTTGCCTAGGAAAGCACTTACTATGTTTGTTTACTCATAAATGCTTCGTTCCACGACAATGGAAAGTAGCTGAGGTCATAATGGTCCAAAAGCCGGGAAAATCTCCATATGACAAGCAATCGTATCGACCAATATCCCTTTTACCAATTATGCCAAAAGTATTTGAAAATTTTTACTAAAACGGTTACACCCGATTATCGAAGAGCGCCGATTAAAACAATTAAACACTCTACAATCGACCAGGTTTATCGAATAACCAATGAAATTAAGAAAACCCTTGAGGAGAAAAAAATATGCTCTAGCGTTTTTCTAGACGTCTCCCAGGCTTTTGATAAAGTATGGCATACGGGATTAAAATATAAGCTAAAATTAGCCTTTCCCAAACAAATATATGAGATATTAAGTTCTTATTTAGCGGACAGACTCTTCCGTGTTAAGCACGGAAACGAATATTTCTAATTTAAAGAAATCGCGGCAGGAGTTCCGCAAGGAAGCGTCCTGGGTCCGATTTTATTTCTAATATTTACTCGAGATATTCCGCAGGAAGAAGGCACAACTGTAGCGACGTTTGCGTATGATACCGCTATATTGGCCGTGAGTAATACGGTTGAATCAGCAACAATTAAGCTTCAACGGGCTATCAACAGCGTTTTTGAGTGGACAAAGACTTGGCGTATTCTCCTTAATGAAACCAAATCTACGCATGTTTATTTTACTTACAGAAATGTAACTACGCTACCCATTTTCATAGACTCCGTACAAATTCCGTACGCAAATGAAGCTAAATATTTGGGAATGACACTTGATGCGAAACTAAAATGGAAATCGCACGTAAAAAAGAAACGGGAAGAGCTCGTTATTAAATATTATCAAATGCATTGGCTCAAGCAGTCGGTTTTCCAAACTCAGCATGCAAAACAAGCTGCAAGTTCTGAAACCGGTTTGGACGTATGGTATACAACTTTGAGGTTGCACCAAAGCAAATAACATAAACATTTTACAAACTTATCAAAACAAAGTGCTAAGAAGAATTGTAAACGCCCCGTGGTATATCAGAAATAGTGATTTGGATGTGGCAACCGTCGAAGATGAAATAAAATCATTTGCCCGTAAGCAACAGACTCGCCTTCGCGGTCATTTTGAACGATACAAATTTAGTGTGCCGGCTTCAACGGATAAAACCATTTGAATTAGCGCAATAACATTTAACCGCGTGTTTTTGGTGGTACAAGCAGGTGGCTCCGATGGGAAGCTGCCTGGTAAACGAGAATATAAATTATTAAATCTAAACTACCAAATAGGAAATAACCTAATTGTAGTAAAGGGTGATCCATTTCGAGGTTCCCTACTTTTTTAAAGAAAAAAACAAAGAAAGTTCAAATTTAATGGAGAATGTTTATTATCATTTGAAAGAACATTCTTTGGCATTTATTTTTTGAAGATTATGTCTATCAAATGTTGGCCGTTGCTACGTCGTAGATGGTCCATCCGTTGAGTCCAATTTTCGATCACTCGTTCGAGCATTTCGACTGGTAACTGGCGAATGACACGCGTGATGTTTTCCTCCAAGGCCTGAATCGAAGCGGGTTTGTCGGCATAAGCTTTTGACTTTACATATCCCCACAGGAAAAAGTCTAACGGTGTGATATCACACGATCTTGGTGGCCAATCGACCGGCCCAAAACGTGAAATTATGTGCTCACCGAAATGTTCTCTCAATAAGTCCATTGATTGATGCGATGTGTGGGAAGTGGCGCCGAGATCCAGAGCTACAATTTCAGGCATCAAATAGTCGGTTATCATGGCACGATAACGGTCGCCATTGAAAGGTTACGTTCGCACCGGCATAATTTTTAAAGAAATATGGACCGATGATTCCACCGGCCCACAAACCACACCAAACCGTTGTTTTTTTCTGGATGAAGTGGCAGTTCTTCAATCTCTTCAGGTTGCTCTTCGTCCCAAATGCGGCAATTTTGTTTGTTTACATACCCATTGAGCCAGAAATGGGCCTCATCGCTAAACAAAATTTGCCTCGAAAACGTCGGATCTTCTTGGAACTTTTCAAGAGCCCATAGAGCGAAGCGATGTCGCTTGGGAAGGTCGAGCGGCTTCAATTGTTGCACAAGCTGTATTTTGTACGCTTTCAATTTAAGATCTTGACGTAAAATGCGCCAAGTCGTTCCATACGTCAGTCCGAGTTGCTGCGAACGGCGCCGAATCGACTCTCTACGGTCTTCATGTACACTCTCAGCTACGGCCGCTATATTTTCTTCACAGCGTGCTGGACGTGGTCTATTCGGTCGAATATTATCCAATAATGAATGCTGGGTCTCAAAATGGGTGATGGTGTTGCGAATAGTACGCTCAGTAGGACGATTATGTTGACCATAAGTTGAGCGAAGTGCACGAAACACATTCCTCACAGAACGTGAATTTTCATAATAAAGTTGAACAATTTGTAAACGTTGTTCACGCGTAAGTCTTTCCATTATGAAATGCCAAACAATACTAAACAAAAATAACATGACAGCATGACAAGACTCACACGTGATCTGTCAAAAAAGGCTATTGAAAAAAAGTATCTCTACTTGGATCACCCGTTATAAAGTAATTTGAAGGGAGGTGTTTTTAGTGAGTGAATCTCACACTATTATGAGCGGTTGGTCCTCATAGTGTCTTATGAAAGATTTTCCACCTACTCTCGGAAAAAAGAAAACAAAAAATGCTCGGTCCCTACTACAATGTCGACTCAAATCATGAGCTAGATTTGCACTTTTACAATACATAGACGCAAAATTATGTTTTAATTAAAGACAAGTTTTCAGTTTGCATTCCATTACAAGTCGCCCACAAAGTGCACTTGACCAATGCTTATTTAAATAATATTAAATTGAAATGTGGGCTAGGAACCAATGGCACGTGAACATAAAGCATTCGAGCAAGCTCCTTCGACTGATAGAAAACAGTTTTAATTAAAAGTGAATTCTCTCTGTTTACACTTCCTCAAAACAATGATTGTTGAAGCTTCCAAGAATATTTCCATTTATTTCGTCGTCAAATAAATCATTCAAGGACATCTGTTTTCTTCAACCAATATTTTCATTGGTTTTTCATAGTTTTGATATTTATCGAAGTGACATATTCAAAATAGAATTCGTATCCAGCTCACCGCTTGAAAAACTCCTCCATACTATTTGTTTTGGCAACCTGAATAGTGACAGCAAAAAAACACACCCATTCGATGTTCAGTGAATCGAATCCTTTTCATATTCAGCTTAAAATGTGTGGAAAAGAAAAAAAATTCCACCCACACTGCATAATGTTTTTCTCACCTCGAGAATCCTTTTTTCCCAATGCGTCAGAGCAGTGCCTTCTCCACCCTGGTCCTCCAGCTCAGCACCCTCCAATTCGGGACAGTTAAAGTGCTTGCGAGCTTCTTCAGCAACACGTGGCGTCACCATCATATCGACCACCTTCCTAATGGCCCCACCTCTGACAGACCATTTCTCTCGTATAACTTTGCGAATGGTTGTGTTGCTCCACTGATGGATTTGTAACCTGGCATCGAGATAAAAATTCAATTAAATCAAATTTACATAATTTAATTCTCAATTAATTTGTCGAGATGGAATAAGCGTACTTTTCATTGAGGTATGGCTTGCCGGTGTCCGACTTCCGGGGTGTACGTGGTTCACCGTGTTCATCACGAAAGAATGCATACAGACTTACTGAAAAGCCGAGAGCGTGAAGGATTTCGTGCTTCACTGTAGAGAGCAGCGTTTGTAGTTCTTGTGGCTTTGTACTTATGCTATCGGGACAGAGATTGGCATGTCCCGCTATTGGTCTATCTAGGGCAGCTTCTTGCTGACAATGTGCGGCATATGCTACTGTCAGTCCTTTATGGCAACGTTCTGTTTGTCTGGCAGAGACGTAGAATACAAAGTCGGCATTTTCAATGCCAGGACCTCGTTGTGTAGTGGGATCCGGTCGGCAGTCCTGTCCGGTTGCGTTGCATATCCGACACACCTGCAGAAAGAGAAGTGAGAATTTATAAAGTGATAATTTATAAGGAATGAATGAACGAACTTACGTCGAGGTGCTCTTCGGGAACTTGTACTTCACCGCACATAGTTATCGTTTTACAGTGATCAATGCAATGGGTGAGGGAATCCTTCACAAACACTTGAGTGCTGTCGCATTTTCTGAAAGGATAATTATGATTTTATGTAAATGAAAAATTTATTGTAGGTCAGACTTCCAATCGATGGAAATTTAACTTTAATTTATTGTAAAAGGAAAAGTTTGTTACTCGGTTTCCCTATATACAGGGTGTCGACTAATATGCAACTAGTGAAGGATAGGAAGATGATGCAGTTATTTCTTTTATTTTTATACCTTCGTAGTTTCGATCCCTTTTACAGTTTTCACTTAAGATTATAAAGTGTCAATTTAGCTCATGTGAGAGGGATGGAAGTTTAGAATGAGTAGAAAGCGTTTTCACTCTGCTGAAATTAAGCATCATGGACATTGGTTCATTGTGACCATTGTTTGTGCGCGGTGAAACTTGAGGCGGAAAAGGGGAACAGAACTAAATCTGCGAGGGTAAGTGTTAACGGAAAACATTTCCAGCAGCGAAGGGCATTCAAAATTTTCGGTTAACAGCTGATGGATGAATAATATGATTTCGAACATAATCACGTTGTTTTTAAAGTGATTTTAAACTGATCAATTTTAGGGATTCCCAACGTAGGGAATTAAGTTTTATATATCAGCTCAATCGAGATAACGATTGAGCGGATGAACCACCTATAGTTCGTTTCATCCTTCCTTGCCATTTTCTTGAAAGGCACTCAATCCAACCAGTTAAATCGCGTAAAAATATGAGAAGGCCTGAGATACGTACAGAGCACGTAACATGTTCATTTGTCGACTTCATTTGCTATCGTTTGACTCGATTCGTATTGCTTCAATGAGCGTTGTTTTTGCAGCTTGTGCTGCCTGTTTCTTTGTCTAGTGACGGCATTTCCAGTTGCCTTCCAATAGTTTGAGTGTTTACAAATTGACAAAGCCAGTTGAAACGAACTATACGTTGCACGGATTTGATTCTTTGGAAATGACTGTCGTAATAAGGAAACCATACTTGTCAAGCAATGGACCTGGCATAAGTTGGGATTTAAAGGGATTTCGTATTAACGTTTGATGGCTTGACACCTGCTTGGCAATGTTAAGCCGCAGACAATTTTTTTTCTGCAGTAGGAAAGTGTTAGTGGAAGGAGATAAGATTTATGCCATCAGCATAGATATACAGATAACAGTTTAAAGATTATATCATCGGTCCAAGTACGATAAACATACGATCTAAAGATGTCTTTGCTAGATGTCAATAAAGACTGGATCCACGAAATAGGTATCGATTGAAAAGCAAGAGCTTTAAGTTTTAGGAGGATGTTTGCGTGTAAAATTTTGTCGAAGGTTTTGTTAAAATCAGTAGCAATTACGAGTTAATCTGTCAAAAACTACATCGAAAAGAATTCAGTCATGCGTAGGGCTCACTTTCCGTACCTAATAGCATCGGATGAAGGGATTGATAAAAATCTACAGAGATCACTTTAACCGGCTGCTTAGTGACGATTAAGGCCAAGATCCCGCCAATGAGCAGTCCCGTCCCGTCAAGCCATTTTAAGTAAGATGAAGTCAGCCATCACCAGGCTAAAATCGAACAAAGCTGCCGCTACCGAAGGTCTACAGGTGAAGTTTTTTAAGTGTGCTGGAGATGATCAGGTAAGGAGCAAACAACATAAAATTCGTAAAGAAAATATGATCGGAGAAAAGAATGCCCGACAAGTGAAACCTTAGTACTTGGCATCATCTGCCCGATCCAAGATCCTGTCAAGCGTATTATATAAATGTCTGAAGCTATTTACTCACAATCTTGAAGGCCAAAAGGATGAGAGTTTTGTATAGCGACTCCATAATACTATTCGATTGGGAGTTTATTCTTGATTAACAAAGCTCAAAGAGACAACGGTTAGGAAGAGTTTTTTTACGCTTGACTTAAGCGCTGATGTCATTCGCAGAGCTTACAGAACTGCTCAGATAGACAAGTTCACTGACCACCTCGAAGTTGTATCACGGTCTGACCAAGTCTGCGATGGAAATGGAGTCTATTTGATGACAGCATATACTTCATCTTTTCTTCATTGATGCCAAGACCTATCTTCACTTCTGACTATTTCATTATGTGAAGCCATCCGAATATCCAATATATTATGAGGATTTTTAAAGAAATAGTGCTGGCGTGTTGCGCACTACTTTCTCAAGAACATTAACGAAGAAGTTACATGATAACGGATGGCCCTGGTAAAAAAACTAAGCGTTCATAGGTTAAGATGGCTAGGGCATCTCGAGCGAATGGGGCGCTAAGGTATTCAACGCTTAGGGAACGAGAAACAAACGCAGACCTCATCTCCGGTGTCGTGACCAAGTTGAGGGAGATATAACCCAACATACAAAAACGGTATTCAAAATTGAGATCGAGGAAGCTAGCGGTGTCTTTTCTTTAAGTTGGTGTTGTCAACAAGTATTCAAAAAACATCAAAAAATCCAAACAAAATTCAAATTTGATGGCAGAAGCTTCTGATGCATCTTCTCATTTAAACACATAGTAAGTGTGTGACAATAGATTGGGTAATCGAAAAGGGTCGTAAACCATGATAATGGAGAATCCAGTCAACAAGCTGTGGCTGATGGTAATTTAAAACTGGATTTGATGCTTTTATCTATTTGTTTGTTGAATAACAACTGACAGTGATGATTTTAAAATGGGAAATGCAATTTGAAACCTTTTACCGTGCCTTTTGACGGCGTTTTTGACAACATGAAGTTCAACGTATCAGAAAGCAATAAAATGAGTTAGAATAACAAATTTTGAAACCACTCTCTTAAGTAATGGGAGTATGGATAAGGTGTGTTTTTCCATGTGTTTAAGAATGTTCGGGGGTAACTCTCCTACCACGTAAAAAAAAAATAGGTTAAGAGACACCAACCTTGGATATGGACCCAATTCTCTTCAGACCGCGACCCGGAACGGCAATGGACTATGATTAAGAGTATGCACCTGGAACGTACGTACGCTGTACGCAGTGTAAACCCTCGGTGCCACTCAAAATATGAAACCAGTCCTCGAGCGATATAAGGCAGATATTATCGCGGTCCAAGGTTGGATAGGTTTAGGTATGCAAAAGAGTAAAAACATTAATTACAAAGGATTGCTACGGAGTCGTCTTGGGAAATCAGGTAAGATTAAAGGTCACTGTGCTCACGCCCTTACCGGTAAAGCTGAAGATCCAATCAAGGATATAGGAATATTTGATTAAAGCCCCGACAAGGAAAATATCTTTCGCGGGTAATTCGGTAAGAACAGAATCAACGACAAGATAACAGACAACGGCTTCCGGCTAAAAAACTTTACAGCTGCTCGTAATACGGCGATAAGCAGCACTCGGTTTCCAAGACTACGAATCCAAAATGCAGCCTTGCACTCTAAAGATGGAATCGCTAACCAAATAGACCACATGCTATTACAAGCAAGGCTTGGACCACTCCATGACCACTTTATTGCTGCAAACCGCATAGAAAAAAGATCTAACACTGGACGCCACCACACGACTGCATGAGCGAAAAACTTTCCGCTGTGCAGGCACCATTCACAAATGCCGAACACCTCGTGAAACCAGTTTCGCGACATCATCAAGGAAGTGATCGAGAAACCAGAGAAAAAGTGTCCATGACATGAAGGTGAGTGCGTCCATACCGTAACATACCATTTTACAGAACAGAACGTTCAAATTTACAAGCGCAAAACTAGAGCAGCAAGAATAGCGTATCGAGCTCGGAGATGTGAAGAGAAGAAAACGTTGCGTAGCAAGAAGAGGACATACGCTACGCAGCCTCCGAGTTTCGAAAAGTCTCAAACATCCTCATGTTCTGCACCATCGCGAATGCCAGTACAATTAGACTGAAAGAAGCGTGTCCGAAGCCGGAGAGCATGGAAGGCTGTTGAGTTCACTAAAATGTCTGAGAATACTTTATAAATGGTAGTCTTCCTTCAACGAGTTAACCTTTTAAAACCCCGCACGAAAGCGAACTCATTTCTAACATGTATACTTAACTTACCTATTTAAACGAATGATTCCCTTTGTTTCGCGAACCATCAGTGCTTGCTCCCAAAATTGTACTGCTTCAGGTAGAACGGTGTTCTACAAAAATTATATTTATAATCTTATTCTAAAAAAATATAAAATAAATATTAAATCTCACGTTGATTAACTCGAATTTGTCCTCATCCAATCTGAAATTACAAAAAAAAAAGAATTTTTTTATTTTTGTCAAATTCAAAAACAAGTTTTTAATAAAAAAAAAATTTAAACTGACATCATCTGTCACTCTTAATAAAGAGCTACTACTAATGTTGATGCTTCCAAGCAACACAGTACGTTCATATGTATTTCAATTTCCCAAAAAAAAAAGATTACAAACATCACACGTCACACGTGAAGGTGCGTGAAACACGTGATGATTATTTGTTTTTCAAAAATGCGTCTGTGAATCAAAGGGAACACTTCACCATGGTGACATCAATTAGCGAGTATGTGATTTCTTTCTACAAAGGATACCTACGTATGTCTATAAAAAAGGTGTCACATTTCATCGTTTACAAGGTTGTGCTCTTAATTAAAGGGTGCTCATTTAAAAGTTCTTTGCCGCTGCAATTGCTATCAAACGGTTGAACGATAAACGAGGCTGCGGTTTTCAGTAAAACTTCACCGTTAACGCGATTCGATACATCAAAAGTCATAGAAACTATCACCTGCATAATGATTGCCTCTAGAACGCCTAGGAGCTTTAAGTTTGGAATATAGGTAGATAATTTTTTTGTCACATGCTACAGGAGTATATCCTTAGGGTAGTAACAAAGCCTTTAAGTTTTGCAGGAGCCACAATAAGGTAATAACGAATTACCGATGCATCCCGAAAAAACGACAGTTTGGTGTGGTTTATGGGCTGGTGGCATCATCGGTCCATTTTTCGTCAAAGACGGTGGACGAAACTTTACCGTAAATGGCGAACGAAATCGAGCGATGATACGCGACTTTTATTTTGCCCCAGTTGACCGAGTTGCACCAACAACCAACCAACATGTGGTTTCATCAAGACAGTGACACATGCCACACAGCTCGTGAAACAATGGAAATATTGAAGGATGAATTTGGTGGGCAACTTATCACTCGAAATGGCCCTGTGAGTTGGCCGCCAAGATCATGCGATTTAATGCCTCTTTACATTGAATTTCCTCAAAAAATGTCTGCGACAAACTATCCACCACGAACAGAGTTCACTTGATTTTGTGAGGCAAGGGCACAGTGGATTAAATGACAACGAATATGCAGAGGTTCTAGCCATAAATTGATCGAATGCATTATTTAGTATGATCTGCTTGAATGTAAATCAGAATAGAATTGGACACAGAAGCGCAGCAAAACACTGCATACCAAAAGCTTTTTACCGACCCGGACTATTAGAAGAATTAAGTTACTTCTATAATTGTTTATAGGACAGTTAGTTGATGGGACGGATGCAGTGGCTTAGTGGTTAAGTGCGTTGGACCACTAAGCGAGAGGTCGCTGGTTCAAATCCCGATCTGTACCACCTGAAAGTTTTTATTAGCCGCCCCACCTCTTGCGAACGTCTGACAAACATCCAAGAGTAAGAAATGCCATGAGAAGCTTCTCAAAAATAAATTGCCGTTCGGAATCGGCATTAAACTGTAGGTCCCTCCATTCGTGTCAAAAAATATAACTTCGCACACACAATGGTTGGAGAAGCCAGGCTTTAGGTCCTGTATGGGCCGTTTACGCCTAATATTATTTTTTAAGTTGATGGGACACCTCAGGGTACACAAAAACTACTTCTGGCAATGGGAATGGTACAAGATGTTATCTGTCCCATGTGTAACGAAGACGAGCCAACAGCAGAGCATATCCCATGCCACTGTAATTACTTAGGAAGAACACCCTAAGGTTAAACCTTGGGTACATTGAAGATAGTTAACATAACTCCAGCTTCATAAACGAACACTCACATAAGGTAATAACAATAGCCCCAACGCCGCCATAGTGATAATGGTACTTAGTCCCGTCTCAGAACGCATCGGACAGAGATTGCGTTAAAATGAGAAATAAGTGGAATTTAAAGTAACTTCCATAGCAGTTTCTGGGTACATTCAACACTAATTCCGTACTAACAACTTAATTTAATTCGACGTGACGATCAGTCATGGTAAAATTTTCCGTTTGTTCAGGCAATTGATCGTTAAATAGAATTGAGAAGTTAAAACAATCCGAGAAATTGTTGAATTAGTCGCGATTAGGTACCGTGAGGAATTTAAACTGTCTTATAAAAGCACAGAAGGGGGCAAGGCAAAATATTGAGTGATAGGGAAGGAATTATTTTGAGCGAAATAAAGAAAGATCCTTTCTAAATTGTAAGAGAGTTACAAAATTTTAATGGAAAACAGGACTGGATAAGATGCAAAGCCTTGTATAAGCAAGATTTAATTCGCCAAATAATACCAATTTAAATAGCTGTATTTTAATAATCCACTACATTGTTATTTATGTACACTGGTATGTGTGGTACATTCTTGTAAGTGAAATTGATGTGATCTTGCGGTTACATGGGTTTATTCGGGGAAAAAAGTTCTATTTTCAACAATTTTTTTATTATATAAAAAATAAAATATTTTATTGAAACTTTTTACTGTCTTAAAGTTAAATATTTGAAAAAGAATTTCTGAAATTTTCAAAGGAAAATATTCAAAACTCCGTCATTTACAGTGATCCCTCGGAAAAAAGGTGCGTTCGCGTTGACAGTAGAACTCGTGACAGGATCATCAGAAGTGGAAAAAAAAACTAGAATTTGGACGAAGGACAAAAAAAAGGAAAATTGGATTAAATCTTATCTGCTGTTTCGTTGTCCCATTGGATATCTTATTTACTGCCAATTATTTTATTTGAAGCTTTTTTTGTTGGTACTTCGACAGTTTCTCCCACAGCAAATATAGCAGAATCAGCTGCAAAAGTTGCTATGGTTATTGTTTCTTGACTTTCTAGGAGATCGCTTGTAAATAACAGGTAAAGTACTGGACCCAGTACACTTCCTTGTAGTATACCAGCTTTAATTTCTCTAAATGTAGAGTGTTCTGTTTCTTGTTGATTCTTTAGAATTGTTGAGATATGTAAGACTAAAGAATTTTTGAGTACTGTTCGGCAGTTGATTTTCTGATTTGTGGATTAGTCCTTAATGCCAGACTTTATCGAAAGCATGTCCTATATCAAGCAATAAAGTGGAGCAAATATTTTTTTCTTCAAATGATTTTTCGATCTTGTCTGTGATTCTAAGCCCCTGATAAATAGTCGATTTCTTATTTCTAAACCCAAATGGATGGTTTGGTTATATCGATTTTTTTTCAAATATATTTTGCAGCCTTTTCACTAGAATCTTTCGAAAAACTTGGACAACATTGGAAGTATCGAAATTGGCCGGTATGTGGTTACCTCGTTGGGTTCTTTCCCAGGCTTTAGGATCATTATTACCTCACCGACTTTTCACATGCTTGGAACATACCTTAACTGAAATGCCTTTAACCCTTTTTTGGGAATTGTTTGACTCGAATCCCTGGCCTTTTTTTATATCTATCCCTTTTTGTTTTTCTTTGGCCAGTTCTTAGGCACAAACAGACCAAATAGGTCTTTCGTCTTCGCACGTAATCATTTCAAACTAGATAGTGGCAATTTACTTACGATTGTCCTTCATCAGGCAGAACTTTAATTTAACCCTTGCTAATTGGAAGATGACAGCTGTAACTGCACGATCTCATTTTGTTTACTTTTAATTTGAATAAAACGTTCTAACGCAGATTCTTTCCTCTCTGCTACTTTTTGACATCATTACAGAAAACTTTAAATGTCGACCTATCTGCATAACAGTTCCAAAGTGTCGTCGATGGATTTTTATGCTAACCAAAGCTAAAGTTTTAGTTATGAATCGCAAAGAAGAAATGCGAAAGCAAATGAATACTTTTCCAAGTATGGCAACTGTAGAGTTTATGGAAAAGAGCAAAAAGTTCTTGTTTTTATTGCCACTCTCAATTAAATAGGGTGCAACTGGGCAGACTTTAAAAAACATTATATTCATCCTAACTCGAGTCAAAGTCCTAGATTAAATTCAGTAAAAATATATCACTTGCGTTTACTTAACCGCACTGCTAACTCAAAATTTATGTTTGCTGACCTAAACAAATAAGGGTTAGCTAACAACAAAAGTCAATATGTTTTTTTGACAGCTTTGTTGACCTTTATAAAAACAATAACACTCAGGTAGTCAGCCGATTTAAGGATTGGAAAAAAGCTCACAAAGTCAAACAACACTGTTCCAATCAAAATAAATAACAAAGGTAATTGTTGCTCGTTAAAAAATAGAGGTTGTTTACGAATTGTTTGTACGAATTGATATCGAGTTACAAATTAAATAACCCAGACAAAAGTTGAAATATGAAAACTGATTGCTGAAATTGGAAAAAGGAGAAAATAAAATTACCTACCAGACAACGTAATTGGAAATAGGTTGAGAACAATAGTCATAGTCTTTGCCTCAAATCATGTGTGGCAATTTGAAATAAAATTGCCTTCTATGTCATTAAGAATCATTGAATTCTGATCAAGGGTACCTAGTTTGAAGCAATCAACCATTACCAATCAATTCTATCGGCGTACCTATTTACATGCCAGCTTGTACATAATCCGTGCCGGAGATAGCTTTTCTTTCGCGTTGGGCGGGGCTGTTTGAATTTTAATATTTCATACAATTTTCTTATAAGTTATATTTTTATTTTTGTGTGACAGACATATACATTCTTCACAGAGCTACATAGAAAACGGCACACCGGAGTTGTTATTCACAAAGCGTCTATTGGAAAAAACATTGAGTATTTTTCAAGCTCTAAATTATATTTCTACATCTTTAGAGAGGTGCGCAATGAATACTGCATTTGTACATATTTTCTTTAAGACAATAGACGATTGGGCTTAGTTTGTGTTTGAGTAAATGTGTTACAGTCACATTGAGATCAAGGTCGGTAGGTAAAACAAACAAGAAATGTGTTCTTCGGCGAGTGTCTGGCAATGACGCCAAATATATAATAAGGCGACGAGTGACGATCGGTATTTATGTGTATTTTTATTGGAAGACTACTCCTACGGCCAAGCGACTGGACCATTTCGTGAGATAATACGTTCTCCAAACTTGTTTTCTAATAAATTGATTGTGCCATTCGCTGTGTGGCTTGTGGCGCCGTCCTGTAGGAACCACATGTCCTCCAAGTTCATATCATCCAATTGGGGCCAAAAATATTCGGTTATCATTGAACGGTAGCGATTCCCATTCACAGTAACGTGCCGGTCTTGATCATCACGGAAGAAGTACGGCCCAATGACGCCGCCGGCCCATAAACCACACCAAACCGTAATTTTTTCGGGATGCAATGATGACTCGTGGAGTACGTGTGGATTGCTGCATGACCCATACCGAATATTTTCTTTATTGACGAAGCCATTCAGCCAGAAATGAGCCTCATCGCTGAAGATGATTTTTCGATGAAAATCCGAATCATTTTCAAGTTGTTGCTCAGCCCAATTCACGAACATACGACGCTTCTGGTGGTCAAGCGGCTTCAGTTCTTGCGTCAATTTAATCTTGTAAGGATGTAGGCCAAGACCTTTTCGCAAAATTCGCCACAACGACGTCACAGAGATGCCCAACGCTTGAGAACGACGTGTGAGAGACACATTTGGGCTTTCTTTAACTAAAGCCTCAGCGGCAGCAATATTCTCGACACTACGGGCTCTTCTTTGTCTCACTGGCACGGGAACATTTTGTACTGTGCCTGTGGATTCAAATTTTTCCACTAGACGCTCAATTGTTGATCTGCTGGGATCCGAATTTCGGTAGTAAATTTTAATAATTTCGACTCGTTGTTGGCTCGTATATCTTTCCATCATGAAATAGCAAATCTTACTGAAGAGAAATGTCAAAAGAGCGGCAAGAAATATGGCGTCGTTTGCTGTCCCTGTCGCTCTACTTTTGTAGCTTCCCTGTTGGAAAACCATGTACATCCGCATAAGCACTTAAGGCGAGAAGGAAGTTCAGTGGTGTTAAGAACCTTGGACGTAAGTACCTAAAGCCTGGAGCCTAGCTTAAGCAAAGGTATCGCTTAAGACTAGCACATTAGGTGCTTGGCAAAATCACGGTGTGACGTTATAATGTCTGCAGCCCGAAGAATCGTGCCATCAAATATTGTGCCTATAGGAGACCTAGTCATCAGGGGAAGCCCTTACTAGGGATCAATGTATCAGATGACATATCTATTAGACAGAGATTGCGCAGTGTCACTAAATCTTACTTCTCTTTGGGCGAGAAATGGCCTTCAAGGTTGCTCCCAAGATATAAATCTAAAGTGGTGAAAGGTTCATCAGAGCATTTATAGCAGCGCCGGGTGTGCTAGGGTAGGCGCTTATACAACCTTTAGATACCGTTCTTTGGAGTTCAGTCAAATTAGCAATGATGTATTTGCGTGAAAACTTATTCCACCACACAACCGATTCATATGCAGCTCAACTTTCCACGCTTTTTATAGACGAAAGAATGTAAGACTAATGAGTCTGAAATTCGTAACTATGGAGTATGAATACTACTTTAACCATTCCGCAGGGAGATGGGATCGGATGTAGGCCAGTGGCAAGCAAACCGTGAAGATTTTTTTCAATGCTTGCAGCAGCTGGTACAAGAGGACTCCCATAAAATTCGCTAATCAATCCATGCCAGTTTCTCAATAGTTCCCGTCAACACAACCTATTTCCCTATTTTGTTCGATTTCTCTTATTCATCTTCCAATCTCCATTGAGGTTCCTTTTATTGGCATTATCCTATCAGGCCTTAACAACTTTTAATTTAAAAAGTTCTTAAGAATCGCAATTTTTAACTTTCTCGTATACATTAGTCAGGGCGCCATATGGCGAAAGTGTTAGACGGATTTGCTTCAAAGTTCGTACATAAAGTTTTTGGGGTTACATCTCGTGGCACCTTTTTAGTTTTTGCTTTATCGTTTGAAATAACGGTACCTGTCATATAATTTTTTTGGTGAAAATCACTTATCACTATTTTTCTAGGAAATGGTTCCAAGGTTATGGTTATTTTTTTACTAAGGATACTTGGAATGGGGCCAAAAATACTGCGTACTCAGTTTTTGGAAAAAAATTCGATTAACTTTGATTTTTGAAATAATTTCTTTTGATTTTTTTTTCATATAACGACTTTCTTAAATTAAAATTAAATTCGCTTTCTCGAAAACCGCTTTAACGATTTTGATTTGAGAACATCTAATTTTTTCAAACGAAAAAAGTGATTTGTCACCATTCATTTTCAATTCATTTTTGCGGTTCAAAACGCATCTCAGGTACCGTGAAAGTTTCGTATGACGCAGTCGTGCACTTTATTTTTTGAAAAATTCATCTACTCTGTTCTTATGTGACAATAAATTGCCAGAGCAGCACAACTGGTCCAGGCATCCTAGGATAAAGAAAAAGAATAGACAATCGATTTGTCGTGTTTCTTTGTATTGTTTTTGTATTGGGGAAAGTTCGTTCACCAGAAGACGTTGATACAGGTCAGGTACTGTATCATTATCTATCTAGTAGTGTATCTTGAAAATAATTTTTTTTTAATTATTTTTTATGTGTTAACGCCGTTCTTAAATAACGTGAAATATGTTTCCACTCCTTTTGTGCTTAGGTGGTAAATACATGGGGGGATTGTATTCCTTTATCCTACCCCCTCCCCCTATCTACACCACTGCCTCAAGGTGGTGTAATTGCTATCAAAAACGTGAGGTCATTTCGGCAAGGAAATTTAGTCCGCCAAAAATAAGAACGCTTCCATTCTATATTTAGACATTCTAGATGATGGGCTATAACAGAAGAATTCCGAATTTGCGCGACATAATTGACCTACAGGAGTCACTAAGAGACGTGTTAAAATATTTTTCACAACTGCTGAAAGAATAATAAAAAACAAAAAACAAACAAACAAACAAGAAAGCTTATACACTAACTTACTAACCTGTATACAGATTCATCATAAAATAATAGTATCCTCAAGGGTTGATTAATACTTCGTTTTCGTATCACGTGATTGGGCTCGATGTGTACTCCATGGATTACCTGAAATAGAGAAAAAACAACAAATATAGATGGAACTGTGTGTAGTCAATGGGCACGAGTTAGTTTCTAACGGAAGTGTTATTATGTACCTACTACATCTTTGCATTGAATTTCAAATCAATTGCAATCAGGTTTAAGAGATTGGCATTTGATATTGCATATTTGTTGATGGAATTTATATCAAGTTGGAGGAATTCAATCAAATGTGTGTAGTCAACGACATGAGAAGCGCCCCCCAGGGCGCTTTTACACAGAAATAGAAATGGGGCTCTGCCGAAGACAGAAGATTATGATATTAAATCATTTGATTGGTCCATGGGATGGGAAGTGATGGGTTACCGGAAGTAAAGTTAATCATGTAAAATCAGAAAACCAAATACAATCCCTCATAAACTCTGGCACTATACTTGAATTCATTACCATAAATAACTATATTAATCTACCCACATACGAAGAATTTGTGATTCTACTGAATACCACGTGTACAGCCAATTATAAGAAGAGAGAGAGAGAGAGAGAAACTATCCAGATCCAACTTTTGTCTGTCTGTAATTTCATAACTCAGGCTTGGGACTTTAACCAAATTCCGTAATTTTTGCTTTTGCATCCCATTTTGATATCTCTCGAACTGCTCGTCAGATTTAAAGAATTCTTTCAATGGTGAAATTATCAGGATAAGTAAGTTGGTAGGAAATAAGGAGGGGAGTAGGGGAAGGATAGAAGCTGGTGTTCTAAATGGGGAAGGTATATCCTAGGACCTCGTTGATTGTAATTGTTGATGCCCTTTAATTCAGTATAGCTTACCTAAGGAAGGTGCTGGGGAGATTGGCTACCTCTGGAACTAATCGGTCGTTTGGAGGAATCATAGGACAGTATTCGGCGGGAGAGAGAGCTCTCTTCTCTCTTCTCTCTTCTTGAGTTCTTCCTCTAATTTTAAGGCTTTTTTAGAGTTGTAATGGTGATAACCTCAGGATGAGTAAAGGCTACTTTCGACATGGACATGGACCTTCGACTTTCCAATTGGTTAGGTTTTTTTTTACTAAGCGCCTGAAGTTACCTTCTTCAAGTTCGTTGATGTCCCTTTGCACTTATGCGCCACACCTAGGGCAAGGTTTTTTACCATCTTCTTTCTGACCCTGCAGATTTTAATCGAAGATTCTGCGGGCTGGAGCGTTGTATCTTACGAAGCTTTATTCTATCAAAACGACCAAGGAAAACTTCATTCGCTTTAGAAAGAGTGCAGGACTAAGATTTCAAGACCTTACGTGGAGTTTTCTAAGTTGTCCGGAAAAAAAAAACAAATCCCCAAGGTGGTGACTTGAGATGATGAGGCAGCGCCGAGTTACACGACATCTTTTACTATTTCAAAGTTATAGCTATCGATTGTGACGTTTTTTCTGATACGTCGATGTGCCGTCCTCCCTCGCAGTCTGGAAAAATAGTTTTCCAAATCCTCAGCATCGATGGCACTCAACGTGACTCTGCTACAAGGTTTCCTTATTCATCTCTACAGGTCTCGGTTCGGGTCTTGTTAGATGATCTTTTCACTTTCTGGTAAAACTTTCAAACATTGTTCCTGGAGTAGCACCTTTGTATGTCCTCGATTGCGCGCTTTTCATGCTCTTTCTTCTTCCGACGAAAAGCCGATGTTCTTTTCTTCTTTTTTGCTCGTAGAGCTCATGAGCCGCCCTCGTCTGTCTTTTTATGCAAAGCCGCTTTGTAGGTAATTTATTTTGCTGCGTGTGCTTGCCGGCATTCTCAGGGGTTTCGTGGTGATGGTCGGGAGAAACCCTGGGCATCAGTTTTGGGGCTTCTCGGCGTCTATGTCTTCAGAACTTGATGCTAACTGCAAAGGACTTTTCAAGAGATGAGGGATATGCGATCATCAAATCGGGTTGTTGCGATTACAACGTAAAATCTTGGTTTTGGTTTTTGTTGGGGCGTCTAAGATATCCGTAGACGTTCCTTGGCTGTAGTTAGGATGTGAGTTAAGTTTAAATGTATGATATTGGTATGTTGGAAATCTAAAATACAGGACGAATGACGTTAATCGGTTTGATGACAGCCCACAGACGTCGAAGTAGGTCAGATACGTTTACATTGCACAACAACAGAAGAGAGATGGTGTTGCGAACTTGATTGCTGTGAAACGATGATCTACAGGGTGTTTTTTTTAGAGGTATAGAACTTAGAATTGAAATAAAACACAAGAAAATCGTTTTAATGTCTATCAATTTGGCTTTATTGGAATGATAATTTTATGCTATTAATTTTTAAATATGATTTCGGGCCTGTGGCCGCCGCGGCTGGTTCGAATAAAGACAAGTCTAGCGGTCCGATTTTCAACCACTTTTTCAAGCATTTGGAGCTGTATGTCGGCAATAACGCCACGAATGTTGGCTTCCAAGTCCCCTAACGTTCTGGTGAGCGACTTCACATATCCCCACAGAAAATAATCCAATGGTGTCAAATCGCACGATCTTGGTGGCCAATTGACAGGTCCATTCCGCGAAATTATGCGCTCATCGAATGTTTCCTTCAATAAATCGATTGTGGCGTGCGCTGTGTGGCATGTAGCGCCGTCTTGTTGAAACCACATCTCATCCACATTCATGACATCCAATTCGGGAACAAAATAGTCGGTTATCATGGCTCTATACCGGTCTCCATTAATGGTCACTGACTCTCCAGCATCATTTCGCAAGAAGTGTGCCCCAATGACTCCACCAGCCCATAGAGAACACCAAACAGTCAGTTTTTGTGGATGTTATGGCATTTCAAGGGTCTCATGTGGATTCTCTTCACAGTTTTGCTTGTTGACGTAGCCATTCAACCAAAAATGAGCCTCATCACTGAACAAAATTTTGCGATGAAAATCGCGACATCAAAATCACGACGCATTGCATGGTCTCGCGGCTTTAATTCTTGCATAAGCTGGATCTTGTAAGGTCGTAAGAAGAGATCTTTGCGCAAAATCTTCCATAAAGTTGATGGACAAAGCTCCAATTGCTGTGCACGGTGGCGAATCGATTCATTCGGTCCTCTTAAACACTTTGCTCTACAGCGGCAATTGTTTCTTCGGGGGGCACTGTTCGACGTCTCTGCGAATGTGTATTATCACCTATAGTAAACGTAGTGCGAAAACGATACATGGTTAACCGAATTAATTGCTCAAATGGACGATTATCTCGATTATAAAATGAACGGAGCTTGCGGTAAACTTCGCGAACTGAACCATTATTTTCGAAATAAATTTGCAAGATTTGCAAGCGTTGTTCATTTGTCAATCTGTTCATGATAAAATGGCAAACCAAACTGAACATAAATGATATTAGAGTTGCCAGATTTTACCACAAAATGTCAGTTTTATCTCTATTCGAAAAACGAACCTCTAAGCAAAACACCCTTTACAATGATGATCATTAAGTATAAAATTAATTTTGGATAATAATTCCAAATTAAAATCAAAAATTTCGCTTAATCCCCTTAAGCAGAGAAAGAAATACGAGCTCTGTGAGTATATATAATTGGCATAAATATCAAATGAAATATATCCTACCGCGCCTATAAGTATTTGTAACGTCCAATTAGAGGATGTTCAAATGGAATATACAAATTCTTGGAATTATCTCCCAAATGATGCTCTAATAAGATAAAATGCTTTGACATCCTCATGCTCAGAACTCGTTACATAATAAAGACAAATTAATTTACTTCGACATAAATAATGCTACAAACGCATTTACGCCTGCACACACTTATCCCTTAATGAGTTGATAGTTTTCGCAAAGGTATTATTATGAAAGGAATCATTCGCTTGTTCCTTGGCAAACACTATCAGAATTAGTTCCCAGTTCCCACAAATTCTATGATGATGACAGAAGTAAACTTTTTCATCTCCTAGAAATGTACGTGTATGTTAGGGTTAAAAAAAGGGATTTCGTCCAACCAAGAATGGACTTTTGAGTTTGGCTTCTATTGCGGTTAATTAACTAATTTGTTTTAGGACTCTGAAACGATTATAGAATTGAATTAAAAATTAATAGATATTTAGATAATCCAATTCAACCGCAGCGCATCTCAATGTCTATCTATTAATGAGCTCGTCTACTCGTATTCGTATTACATCATTTGAATAATGAATATTATTACGAGAGAACTAAACAACATCTTCAATTAAATCGTCGTACCAACAGTGTCGTGCGCGTAATTAAACTCATTCAGCAGAATGATGAATGAATGAAAGGAGAAGCTCACGTGAATGTAAAATTATAGTTGAATTAATTCATTGATGACACAATAAGCCAGCCACCGATTCAGTATCATCTCCGACAACTGTCTGCCATAAATGTCTATATGATAGATATATACCTAACATGTATTATGCAATTGACAAATGAAACCTATTAGAAAATCAGTGAATGAAAAATGAGACGATTTCAATTGGATAGAGCTGAGTAATTTGCAAAAAGAGAAAATTCAATTTTAAATGGAATTAGATTAGATTAGATTAGCTTGCCAACAGGTGCATATAATTTATATCAAATTATATTATAATATTCAATTAGTAACTGGAGGAGGAGTCGAATACCGAAAAGTCTTTCATATACATACATATCGTAATGATGTGTGTTTCTGTTGATAAAAAGTACTTCCGAGTAGATTAAGAAGAAGAAGAAGTTTATTTGACATATTTTTAAGTTGACATTTAACAAAAGGTTTACATAAAGTTTACATGAGATTATGAGTCTCTGTTCAGAGATAGTTTTCATTCTCAACACCTTCCCTGAAGAACTAATTCATTAATTTCAATTTATATGGAGTGTAAAGAGGTTAATATTAAGAAAGAAAATAAGATGTTTTATCTAATAACGTTAAATAAGACATAGGAAAGTAACAAATTCATTTTAAACCAAGACCTTCCACAAAGAATTTGTGTTTAGGCGCAGTTACGCCTTTTGTCAGAAAATCAGCTAGCATCTCATCTGATGAAAGATAATTCAGCTTAACTTCGGAACTATTTATCTAATTTTTCGCGGATAAACTTAGCTTTGATGTCCACATGCTTTGTTCTCGGCGAATAGGAATTGTTAGAAGCGATGTGAATAGCGCTTTTATTGTCACAGTGAAGTACCAATGTTTTTTGCGAATCCGGAGATAGCTCGAATTCCAAGCGCTTCAGCCAAGTGGACTCCTGAATTGCTGCTACGACGGACATTACCTCAGCTTCGGTTGATGATAGTGCGACAGTCCGCTGACGTTTTGTAGCCCATGATATAGCTCCAGATTGAAAGGTAAATACATAGCCTGTTGTAGAACGTCTGTCATCTAAATCACCTGCCCAGTCTGCATCGCAGTACCCTTCCAAATCGCACGCTTCCTTTTAATATACAATGCCTTTTTCCATTGTTCCCTTTAGGTACCTCATCACACGCTTAACAGCTACCCAGTGCGCCTTCCCTGGGTTGGTTCCAAATCTACTGAGCAAATTAACGGCGTAGGAAATATCGGGGCGAGTGATTTCTGCAGCAAAGAGCAAACATCCTATTGCTTGCATATAAGGAACATCCTTCATTTGATGTTTTTCAGTGTCATCTTTGGGACACATATTTGAAGACAGCCTTTGATTCAGGTCTACCGGAGTCGAGATAGGGTTGCACTGATCCATGTTGAATCGTCTCAAAATATCTGAAATATATTGGGATTGATCAATTTTTATAGATGACTTGCTTCGTGTGATTCGTATGCCTAAGATCGAAGTCGCCTCCCCCATGTCCTTCATTTTAAAATGTTTCGACAACTCTTCCTTAAGATGAACCACAAGATCGATCGTATTTGAGAAGATCAGAACATCATCGACATAAATTGCAATAAATAACATTTCCGTTCCAGAAAGTCGATAGTAAATACACTGATCTACATCACTGCGCTTCAAGCCCATATTGATTAAAACTTGATTGAGTTTCTCATTCCAAACTCGACTGGATTGTTTGAGCCCATAAAGAGATTTTTTAAGCATACATACACGTTCAGAACCATCATCAAAACAGCTTGGCTGAGTCATGTAAATATCTTCCTTTAATTCACCATTCAAGAAGGCGGTAACAGCATCCATTTGATGCACGAGGAGATCATGCCTGGCCGCAAGTGCAAATAAAAAACGAATTGACGTATACCTTACGACAGGTGCAAACGTTTCGTTGTAGTCGATTCCCTTTTCTTGAAGAAAGCCTTTGACCACCAGCCTTGCCTTCCGTCGAATGGGTTCCCCATCAGCATCGAATCTAGTTTTGAACACCCATTTAGAACTAACGGCCTTTTTGCCAGCTGGCAACGCAGTCAAAATCATCAAACTCTTCTTGCATCGCTTTTCTGCACAAATTGGCATCGGAACCCGAGAGAGCTTCTTTGGGAGTTGAAGGATCATTCAGCAATTGACCTGTTGCACAGAGATTGTAATTTGGCCTTGGCATGGTCACAATTCGCTCAGAACGCCGAACGGTTTTTTCATTCTCTAGGCCAGAAATATCCTCATCTGGAACATAGGATACGTCGTCCACATCATTACCGCTGTCTGAATATTCGCTTATAGCAGTAGCTTCGTGATTGGGTGGAGGTTCTATGTCTTCGTATTTCAAGCTAGCAGTTGGCAATTCTACTAATGTTTCTTCCCCTGAATTGACAATGGTGTTGTCTTCTTCGTCCCAGAAATCAACTGTGGGAGATACAAAAGCATTAATATGATTATTTTCAGTGCTAGTTACCTTCATTTCAGACTCCAAAAAAATGACATCCCGACTTGTTATTATTTTCTTCGTCAAAGGATTAAATAGTCGATAAGCCTTCGAATCTGTACTGTATCCAAGGAAGATACATTCCATTGACTTGGGTTCCAGTTTGGTTCTTCTTTCTTTTGGAATATGCGCCATTGCCTTGCAGCCAAAAATACGTAGAGATCTCAAATCTGGTTTTCGGCCTGACCAAATTTCTTCTGGCGAACATTCATTGCCTCTGCATGGTATGCGATTCAGCAAGAAAGCTGCGGTAACCGCCGCTTCTGCCCAGAATTTGTTGCCCAGCCCGGAATCTAGCAGCATACAACGTATTCGTTCAATAATAGTGCGGTTGATACGCTCCGCAACTCCGTTTTGTTCGGGCGTATACACAACCGTTTTTTGGTGCAAAATTCCATTTTTTTGTAAATAACTTTGGAAAATATTTCCAGTGTATTCAGTGCCATTATCAGAGCGAAGAACTTTAATCTTTTTCGAGCACTGATTTTCAACAAGACACTTGAACTTCACAAATTCTGTGAGAACATCAGATTTGTTCTTGATAGGCACTACAAAAACTTTACGGGTAAAGTCGTCCACAAATGTTACTAGATATCTTGCTCCAGAGAAGGATTTCGATTTTAAGGGTCCTAACACGTCAGAATGGACCAGATCTAGAATGCTCTCTGCACGCTTTCCGATATCTTTAAAAGGTGCTCTGGACTGCTTACCTTTTATACACACAACGCATTTTTTATTATGACTTGCAGTAAATTTGACTCCCAATGAGGAATTCATTACCTTCTTAATATTAGGTGCACAAATATGACCTAATCTTCGATGCCACATATTGTATGAATTAGCCACTGACAGTGCTGAGATTCTTATACCCTATTCACACCGCACTAAAATACGAGGTTTCCACAAACAGATTTCGAAATAGCGGCAAAGCATTCACACCGGGTTTTGTTTGACGTTTCAGTCAGCCATCGAAAAATAAAAGCGAATAAACAATTATTACGTTCAAATTGCAAGTGCACTACAAGTCCACTAGAAGCTAACAACGCCTATGACTTCATATAATTCGCGTGTTCGTCGTTCAAGAAATCGGTAAGCTAACTCTTAGGTGACTTGCAGTTGACTTATAACTCAGTTGAAAATCTGTCAACCACTTGTCAACTGCTCTATGTAACTTGTGGAATGTATTAAAAAGTGCGTTTGCGTTGACAACCATTGAAACCAGATTCTGAGGAGAAATCTCGAAATTGGAAATCTCGAAAATGTATGGGAAACCTCCTGATTTCGATGGAGGATTCATGAGTTTTCGCGAAACCTCAGATTTCGATGCGGTGTGAAAAGGGTATTACTCACTAAAAACTCTTCCCCCTTTAAATGACTAACTAGGTTATTACCTATCTAATAGTTTAGATTTAATAGCTTCCATCGGAGGCACCTGCTTGTACCGCCAAAAACACGCGGTTAAAATTGATTGCACTAATTCAAATGGTTTTCTCCGCTGAAGTCGGCGCACTAGATTCGTTCCATTTAGAATTTGCAGCATAGCGTTATTGCAATGACCATGAAGCCGAATCTTTGACGGTAGCCATACCTAATTCTCGGTGGATAATATCACCGTTTCGAATATACCACGGGCGTAAACAATTCTTCTAGCACTTTATTTTGAAAAGTTTGTAAAATTTGTATTGGGTCCGCCAAATAACTTTTTTTTTTTTGAAAATGCTATAAAAAAAAACTACTGAATACTTCCGGTTAATAATGGAAAATAATTTCATTCAAATAGCTGCCTTGGCTGGCCAAGCAGTAGCCTACACGAATGGCTTCACGAATATTGTCCTTTAAAGCGTCAATTGTCTCTGGCATGTCGGCGTAACACTTATCTTTTACGACACCCTACAAATAATAGTCCAACGGTGTCAATTCGCAGCTCCGCGGTGGCCAAACGACATCAGCTCTGCGGCTGATAATGCGATCTTCAAAAACAAGAAGTGTAGCGCAAAACATCAAGTGTTGCTTCGGCTGTGTGGCACGTAGCGCCGTCCTGTTGAAACCAAATGTTGCCAATATCCTCCTCCTCCTGTGAACAAAAATTCGTTCAACATGGCCCAATAACGATCGTAATTGACTGTAACCGCCATTCCTTGCTCATTTTCGAAGAAAAATGGCCCAATTATGCTTTTGGACCAAAATCCGCACCAAACATTGACTCGTTTTGGGTATATCGGCTTTTCAATGTATGCGTGCAAGTTTTCTGTGCCCCAAATGCGATAATTTTGCTTGTTTACATGATTATTTTTTTTGGCAAAATCGGCATCTTCTCTATGTCGCTATGTCGCAATATTTCCCAGAGTGGTTCAAGCGTATACACAACCATATTTGTTCAGCGGAAGGATAAAACTAATTATCTGTCAATTCAGACATGAGCTAAGTGTTACCATTCGCGAAATAAGCACTAGTTGAAAAAAAAACGTTAAATGGCGGACCCTATATGTTACTTGTGTTGTATATCATACGTCCAAACTGGTTTTAGAACTTGCTTGTTTTGCATGCTGAGTTTGGCAAATCGACCAAACAGCCAATGCATTTGATTATAAAGGGTGATTTTTTAGCTGGTTTGGTTTTGGCAACACTGGTTTTGACAGCTGACGTGTGTTTAGTACCTTGTGTCACTGTCAAACAGCTTCAGTTTGGTTTGCAATTTAACCATGGATCGTCTTACAAATGAACAACGCTTGTAAATTATTGAATTTTACTATCAAAATTCGTGCTCGGTTCGAAATGTTCATCGCGCGCTGCTTCCATTTTATGATCGGCATTCTCGACCTTCTGAGCAGTCTATTCGGAAGATTGTGACCAAATTTCGCACCAAATTTACTTTGTTGGACATTAAACCACCAACACGTTTAGGTACTGTGCGTATTGAAGAAAATATTGCGGCCGTATCAGCTAGTGTGACAGAAGACCGCGAAATGTCGATTCGGCGCCGTTCCCAGCAGTTAGGCCTTTCTTACAGCACTACGTGGAAAATTATGCGGAAGGATTTGGGCGTAAAGCCTTTTAAGATACAGCTGGTGCAAGAACTAAAGCCAGCCGACCTACCACAACGCCGAATTTTTGGTGAATGGGCTCTTGGAAAACTGGCCGAGGATCCGCTTTTTTATCGAAAAATTGTGTTTAGCGATGAGGCTCATTTTTGGTTGAATGGGTACGTAAATAAGCAAAATTGCCGCATTTGGAGTGAAGATCAGCCAGAAGCATTGCAACAGCTACCAATGCATCCCGAAAAAGCCACTGTTTGGTGCGGTTTATGGGCCGGCGGCATTATTGGGCCATATTTCTTCAAAGATGATGCGAATCGCAGCGTTACTGTCAATGGTGAACGCTACCGAGCGATGATAACAAACTTTTTTTTGCCCGAAATGGAAGTTCTTGACTTGCATGATATGTGGTTTCAACAAGACGGTGCCACATGCCACACAGCACGCGAAACAATGGCGCAATTGCGAGGCGAGTTTGGTGAACAGTTAATTTCACGTTTCGGGCCGGTCAATTGGCCGCTTAGATCGTGCGATTTGACACCATTAGATTATTTTTTGTGGGGGTATGCCAAGGCTAATGTGTATAGGGACAAGCCCGCTTCGATTGACGCACTGGAAGCCAACATCCATGCATTAATTCGTGAGATACCGGCCGATATGTGTGAAAGAGTATGCCAAAATTGGACTCAGCGGATGGGCTACCTGAGACGCAGCCGCGGTCAACATTTGCATGAAATTATCTTGAAACATTAAATTGCAAGGTTCAAACTATCGATTCAAATAAATATTTCATTCATTTTTTCGAATTTTTTGTGTTTTTTTTTTTAAAAAAAGTTCTAAACCTCTTAAAAAATCACCCTATATATGTATATAATCAAACACGTGCTGTAAAAGGCTACCATTCGAAGTTCAAGCAAAGCGCCAACAAAAGAGAGAAGCGACGATTTCAAGAATATTTGATTTCTCCTCTCTCATCGCTTTGATTTTCTATATCGTTGTCAGTTCGATCGAAGTGTTGCAGTACATTTCGTCGGCTGAGTTAGTAAACCTGCTAACTCCTTAACTGACAATTTTACAGGAGAAGGTGAACATAAGACCAAAACAAACTTTTACTTTAAATTAAATTTTGAACTTAATATCAGACGATGTGCCTTTGTTGAATAATAGTCTTAAATATCAGAAAAATGTAGGACGGTTTACACTCTAAGCCGAAGATTTTTGTTTCAAGCCAACACTTCTGCTGCTTCCCCATGTAAATGTGGCGAATTTAGAAAACCTAGAAGCCGAGTGGAGGCTTTTAATTTTGGACGATTTTCTACCCAAGAAGGGAAATCTTGAAGACTTTTGGAATACAGTTTTTTCAATCGATCTGATTCTCCATCCAAGGATATTCCAAGTCCAACAGTTAACACCAGTGCAGGTATAGTCACTTGAAAACTTAAACCACGGAATGGGAATGTTTTGATAAATTGGAAATATTGAAAAAGAATCAATCTCGACTCCCAACAGCACTTGATGAAGATGAGATTTCTTTCAGCAGTCTACTGCTCCATGTGAGACCATTTCCACAAGGGAGATAAACTTTCACTTCGTGTAAAAAGGCAGCAACTTGCTTAACGATTTTGTAAAATTGGCAGTGTAAAATTCAGAGTCCCATAATCCATTCCCTGTTTCTTCGACTCAACATTATTCCAATACATCATATGTGTCATAATTTCTTCAGTGGTTATTAGAAGAAAAGAATTTTTTTTTAAGATAATTTGTAGTTTTTGATATCTAACTACATATGTACGTTCTTCGCAACTTTTATTTCATCTAATTGAATTTATCCATGTTACTGCATGACGTTCAGAAGGTATGACTGGGTTTAAAATTAAATTTTTTCACTCCTTCGTCAACTTGTGTTTAATTTCGTCAAGTAAACAGTCGAATGTGGTTGTGCTGATTCGAAACTATTGTTGGAACTTGAAGTGATCCTCTCGTAACTCTCGAAACAAACGGTGAAATTTACCGTGGGCACCTAGCGATCGCTTAATTATATGAATTCCTTCACTTCTGTTTTTTTCGTATTAGGAAATAACACAGGTTTTACAGTAAAATAAGAAATAAAAATATTAGGATCCTTTCTCATAAAAGAAAAATGCACTTGCTCTTTGCTCCTCATTCTGGCTAGCCTAAAACCTTGCTCTTCTCTCGTGCTCTTTGTTTTATTGTCTGAAGATTTTCGAAGCGTTGCTCTATTTGGTCACTATCACCGCAGAATACATGGCCTTAATGCCAGCTTTCCGGAGCTATTATAGTTTTGGCACGCATGTGAGGGACCTAAAATTGAATGCCGATTCCGGAAGGCAAACTTAAGAATCTTGTTATGAAGCGAACCTATTTGCAAATTGAATTGCAGTTCATTTAACTCACATCTGTACAATTTCCACGTTGGTGTTGTTGCATTTGAATGATCGAAAAGTGTTTAGGCCTTCCTCTCTTTCGTCAACTATGATTGTTGCGTTAAAAAACGCATTAAAAATTTGTTTCCCCTCCAACCCTTCCACTCCCATACCCAATCCACTTTTGCGCCCTATCCTCTCATTTTTATTTCCGTCATCCTGCTGGGGGATTGGTTAACTGGCCGCCTCTGATTGACCTTTAATCCCAATCAAGCTGGCTCGTTTCCATGAGACCCGGAGGATGACAAAAGCAGGTATGGAGCCCAACGGCGTGTTGGCATCTCGACAATGATGGGTGGGGGAGGACGATCCCTTAGCACACCCCAACGTGATTCCAAACGGGTCGGGATGAAGACCCCGTTAGAGCCAGACAGACTGTTTGCCTATACAACGATGGGTGGGGGAAGATGAGAAATAATGATCTCTCCCCCAACGAAACAAATCGATCTGGCAGATGGCCCACACATTAACTTCAACAACATTCACCAACCACTCACATAAGAAAACCTAACGAAGACTTCCATGGCCAAGAGCCCAACAATTAAACATGTATGTAAGAAATAGCACGCTATACAGATTCCCCTTCCCCCAAATCTGCGCGAAAGTCCACCGGGTTAGAATAGTTTTTCGGTCATTGATTTTACACTCCTCCTCAAAGACTCCTGGGGTTGTACTAAATTGGGACACCAGCAAATATTGTCCCAAAACTAAAATCCGTCTTCGTTTCTTCTTTCTTTTTCATTTTTGGTTTACTTCGGTATTGTTTTGCTATTAACTTTAATTCGTTGGGGACATTTTCGCGTTTCAAACATTTCTCGATTCTTTCAACCTTTTATCTTGTCGAATTGTTTAAGTGTTTGTGAACACGTCCTCTTGGGGAAACTTGTGTGAATGTGGTCATCGATTCGCTCAGCCCCAGAGTTGCAGCGAATTCGAAAGAGAGTATGAGACGGAGGCGGTGGCACCCTACAGTAAAGTGACAGAGTGCATGCTAGAAAAAGCCGCAGTGGATTCCGTAATTGCTGAATGTGGGGGTATGAAAGAGAGAGTGAATGGTCCATCACGGACAAAGAAACCTGGAAGTGGACAAACCGACACTTCTTGGTTGACCATCAAAGGTTGTAGTAGTTTTGGAGAGAATCGAGGAAGTTTTTTTTTTAATATAGTTTTGCGGTCTGCGCTTGTTTGATTATATATATATTTTTATCTGGGATTTCTGATCGAGATCAGAATCCCACACAAAAAAAAAAGAGGAGAAAAAGAAAGAAGACGGCCGACAAAGGATATAGCGGCAGGACAGGCAGCTGATTTCCAGGGGTACAATTATCAGAATTCATAGAGGAGCAGATTTTTTTGTAAAAGCTAAGTATAGTGCTTTGGTGAAAAAAAAAAAAAAAAAGGTTTCGTTTAGTTAGGCATTTTATTTTAAGAACCCGGTAGGCTTTTGTCACGGTAAAATCCCGGAAATCACGGGACACGCGCCCCCTTCATTTTGTTTTTATTAACTTTCGGGAAATAGCGATAGCGGGCTATTTCAAACGGCGATATTTTCTTTTGTTTTTCCGCAATCTAACGTCACTTCAATAAATTGACCGTTGCTCATTCGAGCTTTGTAACGTTTTGAAAACCTTGCCTTTTTTATTTAATTCCTTTTTTTTAGCAATCAATCATCGACTTCTTCTTAAAAAGGTTTCACAATTCCTTTTTTTCAAGGATTGTGTGGCGCCCGTTTTACCCACCATCCCTTCACCTTTTCTTCATACCTTTTCGTTTCAGAATTTTCTCCTTCCCTAAAATTATTTCCATCTCCGAACCCACCCCAGCTGAGCAACCGGGACGGTAGCATTCAACAGGCTACCTGTTGCACTTCTCTTTCGGCGAATTCCTGTTGACGTTTCCCTATCCGCCAGTATTCGATTGTTTACCACCGGCGCAGCGGCGGCCGTAATCTTCTCGCGTTTTATTTTCTTTTTGCGCGTTTAAACTCGGTTAATTTTTTTTCTAACCCACCCCGAAATAAAGTGCAACATGATTGATAATGGCCTTTTGACGGGCTTCGTAGATTTTGAAAATGACAATCACAACTAATCGTGCTCTACTTTTTTCGAAATGTGTTCTTTGATGTGAAGGCTTCTTCCTATTTTGGAACTTCTTATCTGTTCAAGCTTCGTCGCTTCTGCTGTCATGCGGAGCATCTTTATCTGAGCTGCTGTCAATTTGCTCTCATACTTTTGCTCTCATATTTGCTCTCATGTACATTGTCCAACATTGTGTAGAGGTGTAGAGCCTCCATTTAAGCTTAAGGGTATTTTTCGATTACAGAAGGTGGCAGATTTTTGTGTGGAAAAGGTCGAAATGGGTTCAGACCGCAGGCAGATACCCTTTTTTATATGGGCTAATTCGAAAGATATTCCCCATCAAAACAATCAAGTCAAGTGATCGTTCCAAAAAAATTTTAACTTCGCTAAAGATGGCTCTATCGTTCGCGAGGAATAACTAATGCACTTTAGGCTCCGTCACATTTCCTTAAAGTACAACAATAAAAAACAAAGGACAAGACAAACGAAGCACACCGACTTTTATTGGACATTCTTTGGTGACTCCAGAGGAGCATTCGCCATGTCCATGATCGTCTGCTTCAGGAACTCTTCGTACCTGCCAATGCAGATATTTCCTCAAGCTCACGGTACAAGCTCTCCATGCACGTTGCTTGAATATGAATAGTTCTACCATGAGTTAGTCTGGCCAAACTGTTTTATACGTTCTTTTACAATAGATTTTTATCACTAATTTGCACTTGGGCATCTGTTTCTTCAGTTGTCGTGACATCACCAAATAATAGAACTGATTGCAAAATTAAGACCATTGTCATTATTACATTTACTTTTCGTCCAAGTCATTAAGTAGTTAGAAATTTGGCCTTGTGAGCCACTCGAACCTTGAAACACTTGATTAAGTTGCTCTAAGCAGAATTGCTTACAACAAAAAAATATAAATATGTATATATCTTCTCAGTCGCCTTTATCCGTTCGACGCCGATCAGATCATGTCAATCGAAACATTCATAAATATATTAAAAGAGAACACCTGTCTCAGAAGATATAAAATTCTGTCGCAAGTTGGGGAATATCGTTACGATGCTCATCAATTGTGTTGAAATGCAGCAGTTTACGATTAATCACCACACCTAGTACGGTCACGAAGCGACGTTACCATTAAAAAGTTAAAAACAAGTAAAGTTATATCACAAGGCAAAATGGGAATAAACCTAATACTTCTGCACATTTTGATAAATTTGAAACACTCGTTTGAAAACATTTAACTGAAATTTGTTCAATTTTGTGCTAAAATCAGTTAAAACTTAAAAGAATCAATACAGAACTGCTTCACGTTCAGCCATAATAAACTGTTATGAATTTTGACACAAACAAATGGTCCTTCGACCTAAAAAATTTTTAATCGTGAAAGAGTTATTTGATAACATCCTAGGTTGGATCGTCAAGCTGGAAGAGCTTAGAGTTAAAGTCACCAAGCTGAGATTAGAGAAGCAACGAGCCTTTGGACTTCATTCGATGCTACTATCGCCTAATCAAGAACTTAAGCTGAACCTAAGCTAAGTAATTTTATCAAAAACCAAGGAGTTCATAACTACTTAATGCCCCGAGCTAATAGTGGAAGAAAATGAACAAGATGATACCAAGTACGCAGGATCCAGACATTCTGAGCCTGAAACCTCATCGGCCATAGAACCCAATCCGAAGACGATCACAGCCAATTTCTAACTCGGCAGGTTTAGAATCATCGCTGAATCAAACACAAGGTGTTTGAATAACCCAAGGAGGATATACCTTTAATCCACCAAAACAGCCATGGTCCGCAAAACTGTATCCATCCCAGACAACCGTAGCACTCCTTCACGCCACATCAAGGCCCACGCCTGTTCGTAAGTCTCCCTCACTGCCCAAAGGAACATGGAATTTGGCCTGCGTGAGTTAAGTGGAGCAGTTCGATTCATTGATCTTACTTCAACCATCCACCGGTTTGCTTTTCTTGAATCTAAGTTGACTGAGAGCGCATTGGTTGCTTTTAGACCGAACATTTGATAATCCAAGACTCTTTGTAAAAATGCAATTAGAAGCCTTGATAGCTCTATCCCAACGCCCAACATCATTAACTTCGTACACAACATGAAGGAGTTCGTAGATTTTGAGAAGAAAGAGGTGAATTGAGACAAATGATGGTCCTTTCTCATAGTTTGAGGCTTAGCCCTCGCCATAAGCGGAAGGAGGCTGGAAGATACAAACACGCTTAATCAACAATAAAGACGTCCAATCATGCAGAAATTTCGAACTCAAACTGAGTATGAGGGATGATATTACGACTATCACGGTCTGTCTGTTTGTCTGTCTGTCCGAGCGCCGTATGACGAAACGGTTCGACGGATTTGCTTCAAAGTTCGTCTATAAGGTTCTTGAGGTTACATCTCGGGGCATCTTTTTATTTTTTACTTTATCTCTTGAAATAACGGTACCTGCCATAGAAATTTTTTTGTGAAAATCACTTATCACTATTTTTCTCGAAAGTGGTTCCAAGGATTTCGGTCTTTTTTTGTACTAAGGATGATTGGGATGGGGTCAAAAACTCTGCATACTCAGTTTTTGGAAAAAAAAATCGATAAACGGTAATTTATAAAACGGGCAATATTTCGAAAACTAATAAAGGGAACTTAAAAACAATTTACAGTTTTTTTATACTATAAACTCAAACAAATCTGCGTACTTAAAATTTTTAAATAATTTTTTTTTTCATATAACGATTTTCTTAAATTTAAATTAAATTCAATTTCTCAAAAACGGCTCCAACGAATTTGATCTTTGTTTGCATCTCGGTCGACTAAGATAAACCTGGCCAAAATTGCAAAATTACATTAAAATCTTAAAATCGGATTTAGATTTTTTTCAAACCTAAAAAGTGATTTAAATAAATTTGGTATGTGATAAAATGCTACAATTTTGTTTGAAGCGTTTCAAAACTCCATCTCACGTAGCGTACATCTAACTGCTTTATCGTTAAATTTTCAAACTTGTATCTCCAAATATCAGTTGCGCGTTTCGCACATGATTTTGAGTTTGTTAACAATAACAGTGGTTCATCTGTGGCCATCTATTGTCGTTGCTCATTTTTTTTTATCTTTAATGTTTTGGTTGATGTGCAGTAGCAGCATTAAAAAAAGTTACCTAACATAAAGAAAGTATTTAACGCACTACAAAGCAGACTCGGATGATAATAAGTGGTATAGGCAGAGATAAAATGACTTGCGGAAATAGTCACACATGTAATTTGGAGATTTCTATGCCATCTTCATGGTTCGCAGTGGATTCGGTTGTGCTTTAATGGTTCATAAATTTCTATTTTAAAACTTTAAAATACTAAATGGGTTATTATTACAGAAAACGTTTTACCCATTATGTCATCACGCATATGTTTGTGAATAACGACAAAGTAGACATTATAGCACATAATGAGACTGTATTAGATTCTCTTTTGTTTTGACAATGTGTGAATGTATGAACTGGTACGCTGGTAACTGCCGACTCAATAGATAAAAAAGGAACCTACAAGTGGGGATACTCCTCATTTTTTGTAGTTTTAATATTAAAAGGAATTTTGTAAGCGTTACTGCTTTCTCCTCAAAATAAAAAAAACAATTTGAAATTATTCTGCACTTGACCTTAATTTTACGTCAATGTTGTGTCCGCCAAAAAACTTAGGGGAGTTCAAATTTCGCTTGGTCATACAAACATTTCTCAGAGCTGCAAAAGCAGGCTATATTAAAGGGCGATCAGACTGTGTCACTCAGATGACATGCTGACGTCATGCAAGCCGACCACACCGTGTCATCCCTTAGGTCAGCCGAGGCTAAGTACTTTAACATGAACTTTCAACGATGCAGACGTGTCATCCGATGTTAGGTTAGGTTAGGTTGAAGTGGCAGTCAGATAGAAGTCCGACTCACTTAGACCAATATAAGGTCCATTGTGATACCACGTGGATCTGAAGTTTCTGCCTACACGTTGAACCATTTTGAGGTGCTAATAAAGCGTGAGAGACATTTTGGGTCGGTTGAGTTTAGATCATTAAGATCATTATAGAAGAAGGCCCATGGAGGTTTCGCTTTCGAGAGAGAGCAGGGCATGCGCAGAGAAGGTGTAGAGTAGTCTCCTCCTCCTCCTCATCCAAACAGCTCCTCATCCGATGTTAGATGTTGTAAAAAATCGAGCTCGAGCAAATCATATGCCGTATGAAAGGCAATCACACTGGATGATAACTTTAGGACAAATTCTACGTCATAGTAACGTCATCCGGGATACAAGTCTTTAGTCAATCGTTTGAAAATGAAAATTCACAAAAACTTGCGGCTAGAGGCCAGTCTTGTAGGCAGGATCACCACTACTCGTGATGACCGTAAAATTCGGGATGTTTGACTACGAAATTGCAACAAAAGCATCGCTTCGTTGATTGTTTAATAAACAATGAAGAAATTATCGTTTTGAGAATAACAATTCGAAGGCAATTGAATGCAAATCAGTTGATAAGTCACCGTTGAGCCAAAAAATCTGACATCTGACTGAAGTAATGAAAAAGAAACATCTGCAATGGGCCAAGGAACGCCCAAATATAAGTGATGAAGACTGGAGTCGGTTAAATATGGCCTTCGAAAAAAGCAATAACGGTTTATATTAAATATGGTTATATTCTGCAGTTGCTTCTAGGACGAGTCAAGATTTCAAATATTAACAGATACAGGACCATTTTAACGGCCTGAAGAAAGGTTCCATCTAGACTGCATCCTGGAGAGGGTTAAGCTCCATGTAAAAATAATGGTGAGGTTCGATGTCTTGGCCAAGGATTTATGGGACGCTTTTATATTGCCGAAGAGACCATGAAGCACGCGAGTATTGGAAAGTCAGATTCTGCCCCAGGTCAAGAAAGGGTTCCCAAATAACGAACCCTACGTTTTTATGCACGACTCGGCACCTTGTCATAAAGCCAATGTGTGACGTATTCGTCTTCTTTAGAATTTTGATGGGGATCGCAGTCCGGCGCTCTGTTAGAAGTATCTGGTTGAAGTCAAAAGCTTTTGACCTACAACGGTGTCCGATGCATGGATCTTTTATTGCAGCTGCACTTAATGTCACAATTATTGCAACAAATATATGCAAACAAATGTATCGCTGTAATTTCTGTCTTGAATCACGAGTGTACATGTCCGTTGACGTTGTGGGTCTAGTTCACAGGTTGAGAATAATCCCTGTCTCAGTTGTAACTAAAGGCTTTTGAAGTGTTCGGGAAGTTACGCCGTCGGTTGGGTCAAGCTGCTAACACGCCCGTCGCGAAGAATTAATAGAATATTTAATTTAGAATACAAAAACACCATCTTTGTGTTTATCTATTAATTTTTTCGAAAAGGACAGGAACAAATACGAGACTAAACAAAAAATTATAAAAGAAGAAAATTTAGTGTTAGTCCAACCTTAGCTGCGATTCTTTGGCGATCTCCCGATTCGTGAGCTCCAAAAGGTATTAGATAGAATTCATGTCTTTAAGATAAAACATTGATGTATTTATGTTTTAGGAAGCCTTCAGCTTGCAATAAGGCTATACGTATAACTAGGTTTCGAAGGCTAAGGCGCAGAAACCTGACGATCTACAGATGTTTCAACCCTCTATCGCCGCAAACCTCAACATGCACACTTACCGAGGAACAAACGTCGACTCTAACCACTCTCCTGTTGCAGCTAGATTCAGAGTTCGACTGTCCAACGAGAAGAAGAAATTCGACGTTCGACGACAGAGTAGCTAGGACTACAATAACCGCCTGAGTGAGAAACTAACCACTGCCAAAACTGCCGAAACCACCCTAAGCTTCCAGCGACAAAACCCTTGGTATGACGATGAATGCGTATACCGCAAAGATGTGATGGACAGGGACAAAGACAGAAATGGAAGAATGTATAGAACTATCGAGGCATATCAATTTTAAATGTCGCATATAAGATCCTATCCAACGTACCGTGCAAACCTCCACTGCAGCGCACTAATCGGCACCGTTCCAATGTGGTTTTCAGTCTGGCAGATCAGCTGTGGACCAAATCTTTACACTATGGCAAATCCAACGAATTTCAATTCAAGACACACCATCTTTAATAATGGACCAATTTTTGGTGTATCATTTGATTCAAACTATATCTGAAAGTGATTAATGTGTAAAATTCTCTCATAAATAATTTTCGAAGTTTTCAGTTGAATAGAAAAACCATAAAATAATTTCCCAGGCACCCTTTCAATTCACCCATTTTTCAGCCTACACATTAAAACTGTGATTGATTGATTTATTCTAAGTGACAAACTAAGAAAGGACATTTCCACTCTTCCAAAATAGAAAAGAAAAAGAAGGTAAACAACAACAACAACAGACCTTCTTCAAGTATGCAAGACGCAATGCACGTTTCACCATTAAGTGATAATTAAATCAGTTCAGCTTACTTATAAACACCATTAATTCGCAGCATCCGTTTTAGATGAAAAGCTGTATCGCTATACTCAGTATAATGAGAACATAAAAAATGTGCAAAACATCTGTATATACGTTCGTCCGATAGGGATGTTATCTTGGTGCAACTATCCATTGGAAAGTAGGTTATTTGAGGAACGACGAAGAAAATAGACGATTACACTGACCTTTTAGCACGCAGTTGCATGGGTAAAGATGAACAGAAAAATAAATAGCTTTGGGATTTCCTGCGCCAAACCGGATATTGTAATAGAGAGTGCAATTAATTCCTAGATACTATATCCCGGAAAAAACATATCCCACAGCTTTTATCGTGAACATATTTTTAAGCCCACTTCATAGGAATGTAGCAATGTAGGCTTTACGACTTGCTAATTGTTTTTAATTGTAAATTACGCAGATATGTAATCTAATAAAAAAAAAATTAAAAATTCCAACTATGCAATTAAATTGCACTGCAAATACATGGGGATGTCCAGAACTAAGAACAACAATTTACTTTTTCATAATTGTTTGTGGCGATAAAAAGAACGAGTGGGCTGTTTTCTACATCCTTCGGTTACGTATTGAATCGCTATACTTCTTCCTCTGGAGAAGCCGTTTGCGAGAGGGTTATACCAGAAACCCACATGAGTTGAATAGGAATTTCCGCAAGACTTTCGATATAAAGAAATTTTTCAATTTCTAATCTTTTATAAAATTAAACAAATATATAATGCAGGCTTGACAACAACCCAGCCCAACATGAAATCCCTACGCATGTGTAATTTACGACTCTTCACTGATTAATTGAAAATTTGTGGAAATTAAAAATTAAAATATGGCAAGATTTAATTTTCCCTTAATACAAGGCGGGACAAAAGTCATCGGCCATCGCCCGTTATCGAGATGGCGGTAAATGTCAGTTCTATTTTCACATTTGTGAAGTAAACAGATAGAAAATACACGTCAACAAGACATGAATCGCTATACTCCTTAGGAAGTCAAGAGAGACAACTTTTCATCCAAAAGGCTGAGCCCAATCTCTCGTTGTGGCGATTTGCACTGGTCGGCAAGATAGCCTAATTTAACCGTTTTAGACATCTCTTTGCGAAGTTTTTTTTTTTAAGTTAACGAGTTATTGTCAACAAGCCACAGACTCTTGAAGCACTCAAAGAAATATCTGTCAAGACTGCGAGGACCTATAGAGGGAAGTTCTGGCAAGAGTTATGGGACGAATCTTTTTTCTCTGTACGCCCATGTTTCCCAAAACAGACCAGCTGTTTTGGCACTGAGTGAAACTCAGGTTAGCGTTGATTCTGATTCATCGGAATTTAGTCTACCTGGTTACAACTTAGTGCCATTATTCTTTTCCCATCGTGGTCTCGCCGTTTATATACGTAGTGATATAGCCTACCAACTTCAACCACAATACGGCCAATGTTCCAATCCGGAATTTAATTTTATTTGGCTTAAATCCCACGTCCGTTGGCAATTAACCCACTACTGTTTCATTTATAGAAGCCCAAACTTGGACCGTAATCTTACTTTTAACGAGTTTGATGAGTTGTCCGATTCCACTACACGAATTGTAACCCTTTATCCTCGCACTGAAATCGTTGTTGCGGGCGATTTCAATGGGCACAATTCGAATTGGCTTCGTCACTCTGGACAGACAACACCCGAAGGCAGGTACGCTGAGATCTTTGCTGAGGTAAACAACCTAACCCAGCTTGTAAATGATCCGACACGAATTCCGGACATTAGTAGTCAAATCGCCAACACTCTGGACTTGTTTCTCACCTCTCACCCAGATAAGTACACCATAAATGTATTATCGCCTCTAGGTTCGTCAGACCACTGTGTTATATCGGCCAATTTCTCGTACTCCAATCACAAAGTTAAAGAACAAGCTCCTAAAAGAACCGTATGGCAATACGAGAAAGCCAAATGGGAAGAATTAAACGGTTTCTTTAGGAATTTTAACTGGTCGCTATGCTTCCTCGATGACGATGTGGATGCTGCTGCCGATATGATAACAAACATAATTCACTTGGGTATGAAACATTTTATTCCTAATAGGATTAAAAGTATCAAACCCAAGGTGAACGCATGGTGTGACTTGAGCTGCAAAGAGGCTATCAGGTTAAAAGAGGTGAGCTTTCGGTCTTATAAGGCCAACTCAACTGAGGAAAACCGAATAAAGTTTAAACGAGCCAGAAATGACTGCAATGCCCACATTAATCGTGTGAAATTTTCCTACGACCAAAAGTTGAGGCAAAAAATACTACAAAGTCTCACCGGTAGTAAAAACTTTTGGTCGTTTGTTAAAAATATTAAGAATTCGGCCTCAACATCTATCCCGAGACTCATTTGCAATGACATTCCAGCTGTCAGCTCTTTGGATAAAGCCAATCTGCTTGCTGTACAGTGGCAAGAGTTCTTCGAGATCTCAACGAACATAAATCCGCTGGTCCAGATGGTATTTCCCCCATCGTTCTGAAGAGGTGTTCTTCCACGCTGGCAAAACCACTGCGTAAGCTTTTCTATCTGTCCTATTCTTCAGGGCTCTTTCCGAGAAGATGGAAAACAGCATTTGTCCAGCCTGTCCCAAAAAAAGGCGAATGTTCCTCTCCCTCCTCCTACCGACCAATTGCACTTACGTCCCTTCTTTCCAAGGTCATGGAAACGTTGATAAATCGTCAGCTTATGAAATATCTTGAATCGCGGAAACTTCTTAATGACCGGCAGTACGGTTTTCGCGGCAACAGGTCCACAAGTGGAACTAATCTATTCACCGTGGTGGCAAAAGTAAGGTCGTTGCGCTTGATATTTCGAAGGCATTTGACAGAGTTTGGCACCAAGCTCTTTTGTCGAAAATGCGTGCATTTGGAATCGATGGTACTTTTATTCAATGGATTAGAAATTACCTTTCGGACCGTTCAATACAAGTTGTTTTGGACGGTTTCAAGTCTGCAACTCAACAAATAAATGCTGGTGTCCCTCAAGGCTCTGTTTTGTCTCCGACTCTCTTTCTCATTTTTATCAATGACCTCCTGTCTGTCACTTCTAATCCTATTCATTCCTTCGCCGATGACAGTACCCTCAGCTTTACATATTCGTTTCCTGGGCAACGCCCCTCATCTTCGGGCGTTGAACTGGAACGGCAACGTATGTTAAGCTCATTAAATTCCGATCTCGACAGCATACTTAAATGGGGTAAAACTAACAGAGTGGAATTTAATGCTTCCAAAACACAATGTTGTCTTCTGTCACTAAAGCGAACCCCTAATTCTTTGCCATTATCCATGAATGCCACTTGCATAGCTGAATCCGAAAGACTTTCCATTCTCGGTATGTGTGTTAATGACAACCATCGTTGGAATGACCACATATTCGATGTCGCCAAGAAAGCTGCGAAGTGTCTAGGCTTCCTAAAGCGATGCAAGAAATATTTTACCCCTTCTGATCTGGCCAGAATCTACAAGGCGTTTATTCGCCCAAAACTTGAGTACAACGCTCATATCTGGTCCGGTGCACCAATTACATATTTGGAGCTTCTTAACAGAATTCAAAAACGCGCGATAAAACTTATTAGCGACCGAGATATTGCGAATTCGCTTGACCCTCTTAGTCATCGTCGTAATGTCTCCTGCCTATCGTTGTTCTATCGATACTACCATCACAAGTGCTCAAACGAGAGAGCCAGTTGTATTCCTCCCCTTCAACACTTCAACCGTAATACTCGCCACGAGAGGAATGCTCATCAGTTCACCCTTAAGCCTATATTCGGTCGAACAGTGAAATTTAAGGATTCGTTCCTCTGCCGTACAACACGAATGTGGAATGCTCTGCCTCACTCTGTTTTTCCTGACAATTACAACTTACAAACATTTAAAATCAATGTGCATCGGTTTCTCATCCTTTCTTCTAATCCCTCATTTCCTTAACGCCCGTGCTGTGTTACTATAACATTATAAGGGTGCTAACAATCCCTTTTGCACGTGCAAATTATAAAAAAAAAAAAAAAAAAAAAATGGGACATGTTATAAACCGGGCCCGAAATGTCATAACTTCTTGCTGGCTTCCAAACAACTTAAAAATCAACTTAAGTAAAGCTACTTCGTCGGTTTGCTGTTAAGCGAGTATTAATCACCTCAATTCCCGTTGTCGTTTCCGACTCAAAAACACACGACTCTTGCTTGTCGTTTTCAGCCAACAAACGTCGGATAAAAATTGAAATGACTTTTTGTAGTAGATTTTAGAGGAGGTCGCAACAGGTAGCCGATGGGGTCAGGGGTGGTGGTAGGTCATGTTTTTGTGCATTTTTTTTTTTGCAATTACTTGTGTTTATTATTTGTTATTCAACAGTGGAAAATCCATGAGAAAAAAAAATATTTATCGTGTAAAAAATTAACTTACACAGGGATTGAAAAAAGTAGATTTCGAAAAATATTGGAATTCAATTTCCGTGACAATCAATAACTACACGCGTCCAACAAGAGATGGTAAAGGATTTTTATATAAATTTTGCATTTTATTTAAAAAAAAAGTTTTCTTTAGGTTTAGTCCGATTTAAAATCCTGTTGTGTCATAAAAAAAATAATTTGGATTCAGTCATATTGGCTTGTATCCATTGTAGACATATATGCAAATCGATAATGCTTATCATCTGTTTAAAATATACGGTAAGTGTTGGTGGTGCAAGGCCCAAAATAAAATCATTTCCTACGCCGTTTTGACATCTGTTCATAATCAAGCAGGGTTTGCGAGTACTTACACCCTTTAGGAGCGTTATTAATTTTTTCCTGCGGAATGGCAACCAGTGGTGTCGTTTTTCAATTTAAAAGAGGCGCCCATTTAAAGATATTGGGGGGGCCATTTTAGTGAAAGAGGAGCCATCGAGAAAGTTGAATGTTGGTTTTGGATCTTCTTTGGTCGTTTTGTTGATTTTTTATCCCTTCGGGTTTCTTATTAAAAATCTTAAATAAACAAATTGGTTGCAGCATAATTAACGCTCGACGAAGGAACAAAAATCGTTAAGATACTTACTTATCCATTTTAGCCAGACACAAACAAATTCTTCTTAGAAAAACTCCATTACCTATGCCCAATTTAAACGTCATGAACAGTGTTTGACATTGAAAATAGGTGCAGGGAAGTAACTTCACGGGTAATAACTTCACATGGGAAATACCTTCACCTCGAGTGGGAAATAACTTCACTTTGTTTTGTGAGTATAATTTGGGAGTTAGTCTATTAAAACTGGAGAGCAAATATGAAATATATTTTTTATACGTTTTTTGTATAATTTTGTTAACATTATGTTTATATATGTTTAGCAAAGATATTCTCAAGTACGTATATTTTTATTTAGAAAACAACTTTAACAACATTTTGAACAATAGTTCTACAAAATGGACAAAGGATTAGGGGGCGCGAGTTTTCAACTATTTTTGAGTATACCAATCTTGGCAAACTTTTCAATAAAAAGCGCTGGGACACAATTCCACAATTTGATTATGGACTAATGTCTTTTTTTTTGTACTATCCGATGGAGCGCTCAGACATAACTACAGGTCCATTGTACTACCATTTACATTCATGTACTTAGTTTTCCCGTCTTTCGAAGAAAAACGAGAAGGAGCTTCAGTGATAAAGAGCTTAGATGTTCGGCACTCACCACGTCAGCCCCGAAGATCCGCCACTTGATGCGAGCAAAGGCCGGGAACCTGCAGAGAAAGTGTTCTGTTGTGCCATCCTCCTCACCGTAAGTAGAACAGGTGGTGGTTTCGCGTAATCCCAAAACATTTAAGTGTTTAGCAAAGGCTTGGTGGCCCGAAGGAACGCCTACAAGCAGCCTTCAGTCGATCCTCTGCATCCATCGCAGTCGCGCCACCGAATCTTACGTTCACGAGAAACCCAAGCATCAATAGAAGACATGACTAAAGATAGGCCCAACATAGGTTCGGGTCCTGAGAAAACTTCTCCTGAACCTTGCCTAGGAAGTTCATCCGAGATCTCATTTCCCTGGATGCCAGTGTGACATGGTACCCAGACAAGATTCACTGTGTTCAGCCTTCCGACCAAATTCAGAGAAAGCTTGAGTTCTAGCACTAACTTGGGCTTTTAATGCAGCTTGGCTAGTTTTTGGAGCCATCTGTGAAAATACGATGGCATTCAATCCATGGTTCAGAGTCTGACCGAAGCCATTCCGTTACCTGTGGAAAGTTGACGTGGTAGTACTAATGTCTTACACAAGTGAAACCAAGTAGGAGGATTGCAGCTGCCCCTCTGCCCCCCATAAATGTGTATGTTTATGCATTCGTTTATTCAAAGCTGCTCCAGCGTCCAAAGGTGCAGTATTTTCAAAAAACAACAACAAACAAATATGTCAAATAGGACACACATGTTCTTTCTGAAATTATGTTCCACTTGAGTGATAAAAAAGTCTATAATCAAATTATGAACTTAAGTGGGACCACTTATGTTCCCGCGTCGCAAAAAAAAGCTTTTTTATCCAAACAAAGACTGCACGGTTCTAAAATTGTCATAAAATTGTCAAGAGACATTTTTTCCCACAAAAAAGTGAGGATATTGCTCACCTATGGTGTTATCAAGTTGTAATAAAAAGCAAATATTTTTCGTTGCATTATGCATTAATTGCTCTTGTTCCTTCTAAATTTAAAAATTTCGGTAGCCATTTTAGTTTTTGGGGAGCCCAGTGCTCAGCAAAGGAGCCAAAAGCTCCCATTACGGCAGCGCTGATGGCAACGATAAAAACGTTCTTAATTTGCTGGTCTAGAGGAGTTGAGGTGCTTTCTAATAGTCCTGCGATCATACCACTTATCTTTAATCTAATCTTGAAGTTTCTCTGTTCAAATGTTTTTTTTTTTAAATCAATTTTTAATTACAAGGATTCGATTGTTTTGCCAATTTCATTAGACAACGCAATTATCCAACCGTTCTCAGCAAACGTTAACGCCTTGTTTGGATTGTTTAAGCCAGATCTGAATACATTCTAATGAGTAAACAACCAAAGAAGAACATCAGCTAATTTTTAACGTTTCCACCAGCGGTCTTACGTCTAATTTAAATAGTGCATTGCAAATGTGCTGCACACGTGACACCTTAATTGGATGGCGCCTTAAGTGTGTGGCTGATATTCAACGGGATTGAACAAAGTTCTCAAGGTCGCTGCAATTGCATTGCACACCCACTGCGTGCCAAGAAGAGAAATTATTCTCTCCACTTGCACAAGCTTGACCAAGCGAAGCCGACTAACCAAGCAGTGCATTCGATACGCTTGGCGAAAGTGATTATATCTGATCTGATTTGCATCTAATAATAATCATACCTTTATAAAGGGGAAGTCTTGAATTACAACCGGCCGATAAACAACACTTTAAGCCATCAAAACGTGACCTCCGAAGTGCCCTTAACCAGGTTACATTGCATTGTTGTCTATTTAACTTTTAATTTCAATTCCGCTTGGTTGAAATTGAAAGCAACAAAGAGCCAAAGTTCACATTTACACAATTCGAAACGAGTAATTTCTTGGGAAAAGGTCGACAGTAATTGCGTGACAATTACATTGATTCGCATTTCTTTTCTATCTGTCAGGAGGCAAGCCAGAACAGCACACGTAGAAACTGAAGTGCCAGTAGCCGCAGCGTGTTTGTGTTCAAGCAGACTTGAGATACGTCAAGCATGAAATCGAGAAGGAAATACCTATACCGCGCTATACTAGTGCAACTGTAATTGATTTCTTAACAGACAACGCCTCTGTGTGTAATTACTGTCAGACGTTGAATCAAATCAAACATGATACGGATACCCATTTGTTGGGCGAGAGTAGGAGGAGTATCGATGTTTGGCAGAAACAAGAGCCATACTTGCCGCTATTGGTTTTCAATTTCTAATGAAATGTAAATTTTTCACAATTTTTTATTTTTTATTTGGTTTGTTTTTTTTCATGCGACAATGTGAGTGAAAGTTGCGGACACATGAGATATGACCAAAAATTGATTACGTAGTCTTTGCACATCATCACACTACTTGCTATTTTGGCAGACGTGTCGAAAATTACTATTCATTTCGGAGTACAATTCGTGATAATTGTCGTAGTTCTTGTTTTCTTTGTTTGGATTTCGCACATTGTATCTCTCGTCGCATCGGACGGACACAGGGGAAGTGGAAGCGCATAAATACCTACTGCCTACGACGATGAGATAAATTGTTGTGAGTGGGCTATTCACAACGCATTTGAATGAAATAAAAGTTTCAAAGTAATAAACGTTTTTTTTTTTTTTATTTTTGTTTTGTTGATTGCAAGTTCCAATTACTGCTAAGAAGTTGTAACACGAGTACTTTTGTCATGTTCTTAGGCTGGGAATGCTCTCCGAGCGGTTTCTTGGATACAAAAGTAGCTACTTGTCTGCACATCTTATGGATGATTAATTTTTTTTTTTTTAACAGCGATTTCGAAGATTTATTATTGTGAAATTGTTTTCCATGTAAGTTGTATAGACAAAGAATGTCGCTGCGTTAGGCTGTGAACTTTCTTAAGTTGTTGCCGTATTTGTTGGTATTGTGAAAAATTGTGTAACTTTTGGCTGATAACCATGACATTTTTTTTTTTAAGCATTCGAGTTTTTGCCAGAAGGTTGTCAGAGCCACTTCTGGTCAGCTCGTCGGCTTTCTCATTTTCCTATATGTTTCGATGTTGACGGCTAGCACGGGCCAACGTCGACGAGAACGTAGTTACAGTTGAGTCGAGAGCTTTGACCGCGGCCTGACTATCAGCAAAGGTATCCGCTTTTTTCTTGGATGCCACTGATATCAAGAATTTTAGAATGGAAGATGTTTGACGTTGAGTTGATAAAACGTCAGCACCAACTCCAACTTTCTTTGGGAATCAATTGTTAATACTGATTATTCTTGTGACGGTGTCTAACTCTCATTCCAAGCTGGGTGGGAAGCTTAGGAAGTTTAATTCGGATATTGCATATAAAGTGGAACTCGGGTCCTCTTTGGGTAGTAAAAATAAAATTTTGCTGTGTTCAGATTCTCTAAGTCTTAACGCATGGCACGATACTTGTATGCAGGTCCAGCAAAAATTACGTTGAGTACCTCGGCCTCCTAAGTCAAAGCTCTTCTCACTTTTGACGTATGAACATTTAGAGAAACATTGTTGGTTAAAGTGCCCACTTCTTGTCAAAAGGTTTACTGCAGGCATCAAAAGTAAAACTTGCTTTTCGCACCTGGTGTGTCAACTTTGAGTTAAGGAAAGGGTCTAGACTCTAGAGTGACACTCAGTTGTGGAGCTTAACCGATGAAACAACATCTTTGAGAGGTAATTCTACGTCGATTCTCTTCGGAGTTAATATTTACGAAGCTACTGCTATCTACAGTCAGATTTTGATTGTAAAATGCGGTCAGATGACTGTTTGCATTTGATGTTTTTCTCGTTCAATCCTAGCAGAAACAACTTCAAAATTCTGATGATGTTCTGATCCTGAAAGAGACCCCTATCCTCCCCGTTTTTTTTTTTTTTTTGTCGAAGGTTGCTACTATCCGATACAGCCGCTCAGACAAAACTACTGGTCCACTGTGCTACCATGCAGACAGCTTACATCAATGTAGTTAGTTTTCCCGTCTGTAGAAGAATGATCAAGAGCTTATATGTTCGGTGCTCACCGCGTCAGCCCCAAAAATCCGCCACCTGATGCGAGCAAAGGCCGGACAACTTCAGAGAAAATGTTCTGCTGTGTCATCCTCCTCACCGCGAGCAGGACAGATGGTGGTGTCGCCTAAGCCTAACACTTTTTAGTGTTTAGCAAAAGTTTGGTGGCTTGAAAGGATGCCTATAAGCAGCCTGCAGTCGATTCTCCTATGAGAAAGATGAAAAGACGCAGACCTTTTGCAAATGTCCGGACACAATAGTTTGGTCTGCCTTCATCTATCACAGTCGCGCCACCGAATCTTGTGTTCACGAGAAACCAAATCCTCCATCATCCCTGGTAAGTCACCAAATCCAGCTAGGTTTTGTCTAACTGGCAAGTGGACCATCATCTACCCTTATCATTTTCTCGACTTAATGTCTATGCATATTCAAGAGCTTCCGGTTGAGATTTGGTGATATAGTCTTCATAATTCTTGACGTTTGTAAGGGCTGTGATTTCGCTGTGGATTTCTAGCGGCTCACGATGTGGCAAGACTTTAAAGTTTAAATTATTTTTCTTTGCAGGTTGCAGCTTCTTTTCGTTGGACGCTTTAGAAAACCTGGAGAAGACTAAATTTTCAAAGCGCTTCTGGATGGGAAACTCTGCACTGTGCATCAATCTACCACAGACGACAACAACGCGACGACAACAAAGAGGAAGTTGAAACAACGCTAGTTTGCCAGCAACCCCAGAGAAAAATACCGCGGAAGAATGATGTATTCAATTCAAAACTGATCAAGCTGTGCAACGTGCAGTTCGGCAGTAGGTCGTATGAACTCTTTCAAACAAACATAGGATTTTGTCACTTTTGTATCGCGTCCAGAGTGCCGAGATAAAGTCTTTCACGGTTTGGCAAAACAATTGGGATCAAAACTACTAGTCTAACCATATCCTGCCAGTTCTGCTGTACCCGCCAGAGAGTTAATATTCTTCGGCGATTATTTGGTTCTTGGCGCAAGTAGGGCGAACTCTATGACATGTAAAGGGTGATTTTTTAGCTAGTTTGGTTTTGGCAACACTGGTTTTGACAGCTGACGTGTGTTTAGTACCTTGTGTCACTGTCAAACAGCTTCAGTTTGGTTTGCAATTTAACCATGGATCGTCTTACAAATGAACAACGCTTGCAAATTATTGAATTTTACTATCAAAATTCGTGCTCGGTTCGAAATGTTCATCGCGCGCTGCTTCCATTTTATGATCGGCATTCTCGACCTTCTGAGCAGTCTATTCGGAAGATTGTGACCAAATTTCGCACCAAATTTACTTTGTTGGACATTAAACCACCAACACGTTTACGTACTGTGCGTATTGAAGAAAATATTGCGGCCGTATCAGCTAGTGTGACAGATGACCGCGAAATGTCGATTCGGCGCCGTTCCCAGCAGTTAGGCCTTTGTTACAGCACTACGTGGAAAATTTTGCGGAAGGATTTGGGCGTAAAGCCTTTTAAGATACAGCTGGTGCAAGAACTAAAGCCAGCCGACCTACCACAACGCCGAATTTTTGGTGAATGGGCTCTTGGAAAGCTGGCCGAGGATCCGCTTTTTTATCGAAAAATTGTGTTCAGCGATGAGGCTCATTTTTGGTTGAATGGGTACGTAAATAAGCAAAATTGCCGCATTTGGAGTGAAGATCAGCCAGAAGCATTGCAACAGCTACCAATGCATCCCGAAAAAGCCACTGTTTGGTGCGGTTTATGGGCCGGCGGCATTATTGGGCCATATTTCTTCAAAGATGATGCGAATCGCAGCGTTACTGTCAATGGTGAACGCTACCGAGCGATGATAACAAACTTTTTTTTTGCCCGAAATGGAAGTTCTTGACTTGCATGATATGTGGTTTCAACAAGACGGCGCAACACGTCACACAGCACGCGAAACAATGGCGCAATTGCGAGGCGAGTTTGGTGAACAGTTAATTTCACGTTTCGGGCCGGTCAATTGGCCGCCTAGATCGTGCGATTTGACACCATTAGATTATTTTTTGTGGGGTATGCCAAGGCTAATGTGTATAGGGACAAACCCGCTTCGATTGACGCACTGGAAGTCAACATCCATGCATTCATTCGTGAGATACCGGCCGATATGTGTGAAAGAGTATGCCAAAATTGGACTCAGCGGATGGGCTACCTGAGACGCAGCCGCGGTCAACATTTGCATGAAATTATCTTTAAACATTAAATTGCAAGGTTCAAACTATCGATTCAAATAAATATTTCATTCATTTTTTCGAATTTTTAGTGTTTTTTTTTTTTAAAAAGTTCTAAACCTCTTAAAAAATCACCCTTTATAAGGAGCTGGATGTAGTCCACAAAGCCAAAACACCTCTGAGTCCTAAATTCAATCTTATATCTTATTCAATTATATCAATCTTACCTCACCAAACCTCCCCCACCATTCAAGCGAATTTATAGTTTTTCCGTTGAATCTTAAGTATGAGAGTTAAGGACAGATTTGCACCTACACAATAAATTATTAACGGTTTATCCATAATTCAAACGCCACCACTGACAGCTATATACAGACAAGCAAACTTTCTGAAGAAAGTCAATACTTCGTGCAGGACAGGACAATAAAAGCCCCTTCGCCAGATTCACGATAAGTTTTTTCATCAGAGGGAACGATAGTCGCTTCCTACATTTATTTATAGCCATTGTCAATATATATATATATATATGTATGAATAAATCCCCTAAACGAGCACCGTATTAAACTTGAAACTTATTTTTATGTACCACGACGAACACTTGACTGCACGACTATACGTTGTCTTAGCATACATGGCTTAGTAATACATACGACTTACGTATATCTATCTATCCAATGAAGCTAAAGTAACAATCGGAAAAAATCTTCAGATGAATGTTTCTATGACAACAAACTGAGATTAGGAATTAGGAGGCGGTTTTTCTTCAAAATTAGTTGTTGTTGCCCACGCATACGCACACTATGTGTTGCTACAACACAAGTGGGTACCCAAGTCAATTGCTTAATTGTTTTCATTTTCGAAACGAAACGAGCCTTAAGGGATCCCCCGTTCCCCATCCAATCATGTTCATATGTATGGGTGTTGTGTATCTTATGCATCCAAATGGAGATCAAAAGCAAAATCAAAATCAAAATCATTTCACACTCTACTAAGTTGTGCAAGAGCGCAGCAAGTGCACGAATTTATATATAGCAAGCGGACTTATAGAAGACTGCGCTATATACGTTTAAGCGTCAGAGTCGTTTCGCTTGCCACAATAGCTAACAGATGGAGCATCCGCATTTAGTTAATTAGATAGATACTTGCTTTTATTTTCATTTCGTTTGTTCTCTTCTCTTTATCTCACTCATGGTTTGTATTTCTCTCTGTTGGATTATAAGTTAATTGGAAGTAATTAGCTTGTGGCACATACATATGAGCTGCTTTCATTAAAATGTCCTGAGATGCACCCAGTTACAATCTAAAGCTATACGCACACTGCTACTATGAACTATGCGTTATGTATGTAGTGACTTATCGTACTAGTAATTGATGAGTTGTGAACTAGACATTTGATTTAAGTCGTCAGTGATTTTGACAGATATGTTTTTATCTGCACTTCCATTTAGCGAAAGTGGATATAAAACAGAAATCGTCGTGATGAGAAGTCGACTGTTATTACTGAGTTTATAGCAATAAGCGATGGTCTGAAAAACGCCCTGAAAAAAGTGGAAATGGCCAATAAAGTTTTATTGGTGAAATATTCAGAAGGATATTGTGTTTTTTTTAAAGGGATAGAACTTTGAAATAGTAAAATCAAATTTACTTTATTCGAAAGATAATCTTCTGGCATTATAATTTAAATATGATTTCTTGCATATGACCGCCACATCTGGCTCGGACGTAGTCTAATCCAATGATAATGAATGATTCGATGACTTCTTCCAACATTTTTGTGGCTGTATATTGGCAATAATGTTGTCCTCCAAGTGGTCAATCGTTTCGGGCTTATCGGCGTAGACTAGCGACTTCACAAATCCCCTCAGGAAATAGTAAAGCGGCGTTAAATCGCACGATCTTGGAGGCCAATTCACGGGTCCGTAACGTAAAACTATGCGGTTACCAAACGTATCCTTCAATAAATCAATTGTGGCACGAGCTGTGTGACGTGTTGCGCCGTCTTGTTGAAACCACAGCTCCTGCACATCATGGTTGTTCAATTGATGAGCGAAAATGTCAGTAATAGCGTTCACCATTGACTGTAACTTTCTGACCAGCACCGTTTTTAAAGAAGTACGAACCAATTATTCCACCAACCCATAAAACACAGTCAGTTTTTGTGGATGTAATGGTGTCTCAACATACACTTGAGGATTAGCTTCGCTCCAAATACGGCAGTTTTGTTAATTGACGTATCCATTCAACTAAAAGTGAACTTCATCGCCAGACAAAATTCGTCGATGAAAATTGGGTTCAACGGCAATCTTGTTTTGGGCCCATTCACCGAATCTAGCCTAGCTAGGTGATCCTGTGGCTTCAATTCTTCACTCAAGTTGGATTTTGTAAGCACGCAAACCAAGATCTTTCTGCAAATCCTTTGCAGGATGGCGGATAGACTGATTCAGGTCTTCCTCTACGATAAGCTATACAGCAGCAATGACGTCTTCTGTACGCATTGTACGACGGCTCTGTGGATGCGTATTATCATTAAGAGTAAACGTGATGCAACTATGTTCCATGTTGACAGTAAAATAGACGTAGTACGCGATACGTATTTCGAATAGAACCACGATTTTCAAAATAGATTTGCACAATTTGGAAGCGTTGTTCAGGCGTCAGTCTATTCATGTTGAATTGCCAAACCAAACTAAAAATAAATCACTTGACAGCTGACAAAATGGCCGCCAGTTAAAATAGTGTTGCCAACTTAAAGTTCTATACCTTGGAAGATATACATATATAAAAAGTCTTTCTCAATCTGATTTTGAAAAGTATTTATCTTTTTGTTATGATTTTAAAATACAATGACTAGTAAGTAAAATGGAGCGCTCTCTTAAAAATGACCCAAAACGTTTTTGGGGTTTTGTGAACTAGAAGAAAAAAATCTGATGGGTACCCAGCTAATAATAAAATGTGCAACTTCTGACTCCGTAGCTGCAAGTAATTTATTTGCAGCCTATTTTAGTAAGCCATTTAGTGACTCACCTTTACACATTGATAAACATTATTTTAGTTACTTGAATAATTGTGCCCAAATATCCTCTTGTAATCTCTTTTTTAAATAATGACTACTCGTCCGGTCTCGGTGCAATCCGATTGTTCTTAAAAAATGTAGTCAAGCCCATGGTTCACATTTGATTTATCCATAAGTACAGGTAAATTTCCCAATTTTCACCTGTGACATACACACTTTTAGTAAAAGGTGATATTATTGACCAATCTCAAAGCTTTTTGAGCAAATAAAATAAATATTTCTGTACGCAATTTGTACGCTTTTTGTGTACAAAAGCATGAGGTTTTTACAAAACCTTTCCACTGTCACAAATATGTTATGTTTACTGAACACTTGTTCAAACTCCTTAGAAAATAATAATGAAGTCGATTGTATATACCCAGACTTCTCTAAGGCTTTTGACCAGTTATCCCATGAAATAATCGAATTTAAGCTCAATGCTAATGGGTTTCCATAGCTTTTAGTCAATTGGATTAACTCATATCTTAAGCTAGGAGACTATCGAGTCAAAGTTAGAGGTTCGTTATCAGAATCTTTCTCTGCTCAATCGGGTGTTCCCCAAGATAGTCATTTGGGACCCATATTGTTTATACTAGCTATTAACGATGTTAAATCATGTATTAAGCATAGCGATATTTTAATATATGCCGATGATATGAAAATTTTTAAATCTGTCAATAACCAGGATGACAGAAATCTTCTCCAGAATGGCATTAATAATTTCGCTACTTGGTGTGCTATGAACGGTTTAATCCCTTACTCACCTAAATGGCAACATATGATATTTTCAAGAAAGCGCACTCACGCAAGCTTTAGCTAATCTTTATCTTATAATATGCTTTGTCATGTCGATAATTTTAAGGACCTTGGAGTTTATTTTGACCCCAAACTTACCTTTATAGGACATATAAATTTCATTGTTAATAAGTCAAACTCTATGTTAGGCTTTTTAAAAGGGGGACCCCTACGTTACTCAGGTATTGTACAATTGCTTTGTCCCTACAAGTTTGGACTCCTTACTACAAAATTCACTTAAATCGAATTGAAGACATTCAACTTTATTAGAATTTTTATTCAACATGAAACGGCCACATGGACTTATCAACATGGAACAAAGCTCGATAGTACAGACACAAGAGTCAAGCGATTTTCAAGTGCGAATAGAAGGATCTTGCTTAAGCTAATGATAATGCAGATAAAATTTAAAGAACTATTTGTTAATATAATACTATTTTAAATGTAATGAAAAACTATACAAAAAAAATTATGAAAGACTCGAATTTTATATCTTAAAAATATGTATTTCAAAATTTAAAGATAAGCATTCCAGCTTTCTTATTGCATATAATTTGTTTTCAGTTAAATTGTCCCTCTTGTGGGGAGTGGACAATTATAAATTTTTTTTATTGTGTTGGTTCAAATTACCCATCCACCCAACTACCCACAAATCAGAATTTTGTACTTTTAGCATGTATTTAACGGTAGACTGTGCGCTGTTTGTTCCAGCTATTTACTTATTTTTATCTCGGTTGCTTTCCGACGAATAAATTTCCCTACTGACCTTTAAATTATCGGTTTTTTTTTTTATTTATTTTATAGATACAAATATTGTACATAATCATTCGTTATGAGCAGGAAATTAATATCTTCTAAACAAGCAAAAAATGCTTCGGTATAGAAACACTAAATCAGTTGCTCTAGTAGAGCAGTATACCTTCATTAAAAGTCTTCTTTCAATTTCTATAATAGTAGGTATATACTTAGAAGAATCTCTTTCAAACCAGAAATCCCCATCAGCTACGTACTTATTATGCATCAATACTCTTTTGTTCCTCCCTCCTTTTGGGATTGATTCGCTTAATTAAATTTGAAAATGAATAAACAAAGAAAATACTGTCTATCTAAAATTACCGTCCCTCGGGTATCTCTAATTAACTAACTCGTTGATCTTTGGCAACGAAATAATTAATGTTTGGCGAAGCTACTTAAAATTAAATTTACAGTTAAATAATAATAACATTTTTGGATCTAATTGTAATAAATCTCGGAATTGGAATTCCATGCAATTAGTCTACTAGAGTGTGAAGGATTTTAAAGCGATCTAATTCAATTTCAATTTCATTCGTTTAATAATAAGGAAAACGCTGGAAGACTTCAGAAAATCCACTCAGTACTTGATAGGAGGACGTTCGTTTGCTTCGGATTTAATTGCACTTTATTACAGAAAGTAAGGTCCAAAGGGTAAATTTGATGAAGCAGAAAAACTAAGTCTCCCGCTTGGCTCAACAATAGTGAGAGATTTCAATCCAACGCAAGTTGGATAAATCGTACTAAGACTGTCATCGGGATGTGCAAACAGCAAAACCTAGGTGGAGTAATTGCGTACTTATTAAATAAAAGAGGTGGAAGTTATTAGCTTACTGAACATCTTTTTCACCTTGTTATAAATCTTCACCCTGCATATCTACATCTTTTTCATCTTGTTATACATATACAAGGGATTATTAGGCGTTCTGTATCATGGAGGGCTTATTGCAACAATCAAGAGCAGAAATTTGCCGGCACAAAATGTGCACCAACAGGCTCATCACTTAGTGCAGGGATTTAGTATATACAAGTATTAAATATATAAAGGGTGCTTTTTTTAGAGGTATAGAACTTCGAATTGAAATAAAAACAAGAAAATCGATTTAATGTCCATCAATTTGGGTTTATTGGAAGGATAATTTTATGCCATTAATGTAAATATATATTTCGGGCATGTGGCCACCGCGGCTATTTCGAATAAAGACAAGCCTAGAGGTCCAATTTTCAACCAGTTTTTCAAGCATTTGAGACTGTATGTCGGCAATAACGCCACGAATGTTGCCTTCCAAGTCCCGTAACGTTTCTGGTTTGTTGGCGTAGGCGAGCGAATTCACATATCCCCAAAGAAAATAATCCAATGGTGTCAAATCACACGATCTTGGTGGCCAATTGACAGGTCCATTCCGCGAAATAATGCGCTCATCGAATGTTTCCTTCAATAAATCGATTGTGACGTGCGCTGTGTGGCATGTAGCGCCGTCTTGTTGGAACCACATCTCATCCACATTCATGTCATCCAATTCGGGATGGCTCTATACCGGGTTTCCATTGACGGTAACTGACTCTCCAACATCATTTCGGAAGAAGTATGGCCCAATGACTCCACCAGCCCATAGAGCACGCCAAACAGTCAGTTTTTGTGGATGTAATGGTGTTTCAAGGGCCCCATGTAGATTCTCTTCACTTCAAATGTTGACGTAGCCATTGAACCCAAAATGAGCTTGCGTTAACTTCGCGAACTGAACCATTATTTTCAAAATAAATTTGCACGATTTGCAAGCGTTGTTCATTTGTCAATCTGTTCATGATGTAATGGCAAACCAAACTGAACATAAATGACATTAGAGTTGCCAGATTTGACCACAAAATGTCAGTTTTATCGTTATTCGAAAAACCAACGTTAAAAAAAAACCCTTTATAACACAAACACAAGGGACAAAAAATGGTCTAGGACAATAGAACATTATTATGCAAAATATTTTCAAGTTTCAGCCGCCTGCAAAACATGCAAACCAATCACATGATAATTTAAATTATAAATTCTACTTATGCGCCTAATAGGTTCATTCCTGCCATTATTATGACAAGGACTAAATATATTCGTGAGCATCTCCACGTAAATCAGGTACATCGATGTGACTGCTGTTAGAAAACCTATCTAACTCTTCATTGAAAGGGAGGTATCATTTGCAAACATACGTTTGTTACGTTGACCGTAGGGAGGAATGTTTTAAGGATCTTCCTATGGAAGAATTGGCCAAATCTCTCTTAGGGCAAATCGAATAAAGTTACGTTGAATGGCATCTATGATTTTAGTGAACTCTCCGTTCTACGGAGTCCAAACTTGTGAAGCATACTCAAGATGCAGAGTAACGTAGTGGCCATCAAATTCTTTGGACTCCCTCTTTATGAAGGTGTGTAACTGATATGTCCTATGAATGTGAGTTTGCGGTCAAAATAACCTCCAAGGTCCTTAAAACTATCTACATGGCAAGGCATATGATTAAATAAAGAATGCGCTTTCTTCATATGTTGTTCTATGTTGACATTAAGATGGGTTAAGGATTAAACCGTTTAAAGCACACCAAGACTATTATTTGAGAAAAGTAGCCTTCACTAAAAGAAGAAAACTGGGCCGTCTCAAAAATTCAGTACTCTTTGGTGAGACTATTGAGTTCTTTAATGAAGTAAAATTTCCAGGAATAATCCTGGCCCAAAAACTAACTTGGCAATCTCATATCAAAAAGACCATAGACAAAGCTAGAATTTCCCTCCGAACCTACAAATGTCTAATGGGAAAAAACTGGGGCTTGAGCCTCAAAATTACATTGTGGATGCACAAGGCAATCGCTAGACCTATCGTTGCATATGTATATAAGTTGCACAAACCAAGCTTCCCAAATAGCTGGCGTGAATACGTCGGGTGCTATGAGAACACAAGTTGAAGGTTAGATTCCCAGAAAGTCTAGTATACCGATGGTTCCAAGACAGATGACGGAGTTGAAGCGGGAATCTACGGAAAGTCCACAGAATATACCAGCATGAAAGAGAATAACTGCTTATATCAGGCCGAAATACAAGCATCAGAGAAAATTTAAACAGGAATGTCACTGACAAGCACATTTATATTTCATCTGACAGCAATGCGGTACTACTTGCTATTTGCGCAAAAAAACTTCTAAATCGGATTCCTGACGGGGCACAGAAGAGTAAAAAAAAACCTCAACACTTCTTATTCTGTGACTACTTAGCAACAACGTCTACGGCTTCTATCGGCTTCATCCACGACACTATCGAAGAAACATAGTGACCAGTTAAAATTTCGAAAGAAGCTGTTAAAGCCGTCCCAATTGGCTTGCTCGTATTGCTACACGGTACGGGGAGGAATATTTTCTTAAACTAAATGGGAGGACTACGAGCAAGTTAATGATATGACACAATGGTCCGACGAGCCTAGAGGCGATAATATCTTAATAGACTTATCGGGATGAGATGTGAGAAACAAGTCCAAAGTAATAAAAGTATGATTTGCAATGTATGGAGTTCGGGAAGGATCTTTCTCAAACTGAGTTAAATCATCGAACTCACCAAAGATCTCAAAATACCTTCCTTCGGGTGTTGTCTGACTATAAAGTGGCAAAACCAATTAGAATTCAGTGTAAGGAAACATGCAAATGATCCTTAAAATGGATTCTGACGGTCGATCAAATTCATTAAAAGCTGGGAAGCAAGATAATCTCTATTATGAGTTTCTAAGATAATAACGCTCAGATAAGCCTAACTACGTAGGCTTAACTCAAAAGCATCTGAATTTTCTTCCACTTAAATTTATGAACTTGAAGGAGACTCTTCCTTTCACGAATGTTACACATATCCACTCTAAACTTGGTCAAAAGAAGGTTAGTAGGAAATAATGTTATCTCTCTTGTTTGGTGTTACCAGCCTCTAGAAATGTTGAGAGTAATTCTTATGCCAGGAGTGAAAAGAAGACATCGATTTGATTGTTAATTTGTCAAAATCCTCATGTGGATAAGTTGTCAAGGTTACGTCAATTTTATTGAATTGTCGGAATGAAACAAAAACAATTTGTGTGATTGCTTGAATAGAAATCTATTACAAGGTACACAATAAAGTGTTTACTAGAAAATACCCCCACTTCCTTGGTACACTTTAGAATACAAAAAAATTTAGAAATAAAATAAGAACGTCTACTAGGGTTGCCATGCAAAAGAGACGTAATTGTGTGACAACGGAGTTGAAATGCCGGCCATGGCGGAACATTTATGACACCAAAAAATTTATTTATTACAAATAAATAATCCTCAATAACACCGTTCCGACAGCCCCAGGTCTTGTCTGATTGTGTCAAAATTGTTCCCAGTATCTAAGCTGAAACAATTTTGTTGCAGCACGGTATAAACCACTTTCCGCTAGTCTTAAGGAGAATCTGAAAGGCTAGCTTGGCCTGGCCTACTTCCCATCTCCGCGTCGAATGTTTAGAGTGGTATTCTTACTCCAGCCTATTAGTCTGACATCCTTTCTTCCAAAAAGCATGGGAAGACTAGGTAAGATGTGGCTTTGAAGGCCCACCAACGTTCTAAAATGCTACATTCTTATCACCGAGAAAAATCCTGCGAGACAGCGTTCCAGAATCTTGTTGGAATGTTTGGGAGTTATATCGAAGGTGCCTTTGACAGCTGTGCAGTTCCGCTAGACGACATGGTGTAGAAGAATGACTTGGATCTGAACAATGTTGGAGAGCGGAACGATGATTGCAGATGTGGGCAATATGTAATGACAGTTTTAAGCGTGGCTAACGAAAAAGAGCCGTTCTGTCTCCACTGTTATGGTGCATGTGAGGCGCATTCTGGTCTCTCGGATCAAGTTAGCAAATGTTTGTGGGAAATCGAAGCTGATGTTGGACGCTATCGACGATTTATGTACAAGAAATGATATCCTCTTTACGACAAGTACGAAATTGACGGGTTTGTCCCATCTGGTACTGAAAGGCGTCACATGGATCACATCGATATTAAGCACGTTTGGACCACGCATGTTGAGACGAAGACATCTAAAGCATTGTCGGCTGTCGGACAGTGAAAGAGTACCTTGAGCAAAACATGGGGTTTGTCACAAATGTGGATGTACACGACAATGATACGGGAATACGGGTCTCGGTGTTTTTTCAAGTTCAAGAATGGTTTAGACCAGGATGGATGGTTCCAAAATCCAAAATGATAGATCTGATGAATGTCATCGGAGAGGCAGAGTTTTAGGACAGATAATAAGCATTTGTGGACCGAATGTCCTCAATAAAAATAATATTGTTGGCTTCCAATGCGTCAATTGTTGCAGGTTTGTCGGCGTAGACCATCGACTTACCCCGGAGCCCAATAAGGATCCAACGAATGTCTCATTCAATAAGTTGATTGTTTCGCTCGCTTTAGCACCATTCTGCTGGAACCACATATCTCCCACATTTCGACCATGACAATCGGACGCATTTTTGTGAATTTTACGAGAAGGAACATGCAACAAGTCTGCTTATTGACTGGCTATAGAGCCAAAAACGAGCCTCATCGATGAACATAGTTTTTTTTATAAAACTGCGGATCCATTTACCCGGATTTCGAAATGAACGATGGTCATTCAGCACAAATTGTTGCACGTGAGATGTAAGCCTTCAAAACAAGTCGAACTTTTAATAAAGTGGACGAACAAAAAGCAAGATGTTGTGAACGACGTTGAATCAATAAACTTGGATCTTCTTCAACACTCTTCTTCTGCGTCTCAATGCCACTGCATCTGGCAAAGAAAATGTTATGGTTGATTCTCTTGGGTTTGATATGGCGCAAGTTACATAACTGAAGTTAGTACTGGCCTAAACAAAAACACACCCTTTATCTGTCATTCCTGTCATTAGACATCTGTCACCTGTCATTGATCATCTGTCTATTTTTTCTACTAACACCGACGAAAAGTTCGAGCCTTTTACTTATTTGCCGCGATTCGTAACACGTAATGCGACAAAGACTGAATGTATTTTTGAAAAACTTTTTAAGCGATAAACAATTCTGTAGTCCCATTCCTGTAGCATATAGAGTGATTATAATCGATGAACATAAAACCTGCTTGCACTAATACCTGGTAAAAAAAAATACTTTTAACCACTGCAAGTTTATCCTTTAAGCTGATAAATACTTAACTGTGTTTGCGGACAAGTTCTCCTTAATTTATTTAAGTTTCTTAAAAAAAAAGTTTTACACAAGTTTTGCACTTAAAAGTTGTCCAAATAAAAACGTCAACAAAATACTTCGAACTTAAAAAAAAAAGTCTAAAACTTAAGGAACTTTAAATGGGTGTTTTGTTTAAACTTTCGACTTTAGTTTCATATAGTGCTTGTACTCGTACATATGTGTGTTTATTTACTTCTTTAAAAGTTGTTGAAGATTCCTAGAACCCACTGTTGGTACGTATGTACGAGTAGGAAGGAAAATTAAATTCAATAAACAGGAATTTTCACATTTTCCACCGTCACGCATCTGCCCAACAATTTGAAAATAGAATCAACACCAAATCCTTACAAGTTCCAAGTATGTTTTACATTTCCATTTATAGCCATCGTCAACGAACTCCTCCCATCAAGAACTTCTCCTCAAATAGATACATTCCGTGTCCCACATCAATCTTGACATTCAATATTGGATTTGGCCGGCATCAATCCGATTGTATTTGACAGGATAACGTTAGTGTTGTCATAATACGGGGGTCGATTTTTTAATGGAGAACACGTGAAGTTTACAACAATAAACCAATGATGACAAATACAACATGGTTGACGATCTGTCCAAACCGTTTTCAAAAGTGAGTTAACCCTTTTCTAAAAAGCTTTCAGGTGAATAATGGGAGTTTTTTTCAGAAGATATTCTCTGCGCCCGCACATAATGCATTTATGTAGATCAACTTGAATACATAAAACAATAAGGCAGGCATTGCCTACAGTTGCAATGGATAAAATTTGTACAACATTTCCATACTCGAACTGTGTTGGGTTGTCAGTCATTCCGGTGAAGTTCGTGACTTTTGTACAAATATTGTTTTGTTGTTTAAATGGGTGAATGCCTAAGCAAAACAATCTACAGCAATTTTGTATACAATTAATAGTACTACGAATCAAACGGTCATTTGAACTACGTAGCTGTGCGGTGTATACGCACGTGAGTAAAATTACAAGTACCACTATTGGAGTGCTCTACGAATATAATTATATAAAAGTGCATTAATAGGATGAGGGGCATGTACTCGTCGCTTAAATTCAATGGCTAAACAAATGACTGAGGATGAATAAGTGTGCAACACAAAACACACAGTAGTGGCGGCAAAATAATAGCGACAAGTCAAAAATACCTATAAAAACTACTGATAAACAATTTTATGATCTTAGGCCCTAGTGCTGACTAACGAGTTAGGTTCAACATAAACAATTAAATTGTACTTACTGAAAGTTAAATTTCAACACAAATGACACGATCTGGAACCCGTTGTACGAGTCGTAATTGCCTAAGCTGTACTTAGATGATAACTTTAAGTGTTACTAAGTTCCCTAATGACATTTTAATGAACTTAAGATGCTGGCTACTTGTGCGTCCATTCAATGCAGCCTGGATTGCTTTCAGGAACCTTCAAGAAATATTGACTCAACTTCGACCTTAGATCGACAGAAACTTCACAGTCACCATTGCTTCTTAAGAACTTTGCGAGCAGGACTGAAGCGGTCTATTTTATCTTTGATGGGTCGAAGACTTATCAAGAAGTGGGTGATGGGGTTTTATTTTTCCGTCTCCCCAATTACTGTCTCTCGCTATAGTTATGGCGGCAAAAGAAGTCTTATCTTGGCTTAAAAGAAACGAGATTCTGGGAAGGTCAAGCTTCAATAAACTCGCTGAAATCTGTTTTCCTAAACTATGTCGTAGCCGTAGACTGTCGATCAAGTCTTGTTAAAAATGCCGATACAGTTCAATATTCATACCTGTTGGATGCCGGGGCTTGGGATATTCTTGGAAATTGTAAGCCTGATATTTTCCCGCTAATTTAGGACTCAAAATAGATTTTAATTTTTCTCTAGACGAACACAAACTTATATTAAAATTTTAAGCAATTGAGAATACCAACCTTAGGTTTAAAACATATTACAACATGTCGAGGGAGAAAATATTAGATTGGCCGAAGCTGGATCTGAAATGTTCGAAGTGTTTAATCCCTGCAACTATATATCTACGTGTATGTCTATCTAGACTGCCTCATAGGCTTATACTCAAATGATTTCTGCATAAATGGTCGACAAGCGTTCTTTGCACATGACCTGCTGTTTCAGGAACAAATTTCTTCCATGATGATCTTGAAGATCTATCTAATATTGGCATAAGAAGTCGCCACTTCAATCTAAACTTAACCTTCCCATGTACTTTGGAAACTTAACTTTGTTCTTCTTTTCTCAGACCATTGGTTGATGCTCTAAACCTTTTTGCGAAATAAAGTATAACACTTGTCAATCGCTAATTCTTTAGGCTGACAAGATAACTCTTTATCTGTAGTAAAGCGTTCTCAGGAACAACGTGGCTTACTAATAAGACCTTAATAATCCCTTGTCCTACTTATTATATATGAATCGTGGACCGTTAAAAAGTGAATTTACGAACAACTAAACTACGTAAACCACTATTTTGTGTGCGAAGATTTGGCATAAATGGACGAAAAGCTTCTCATCAAAAATTAAATTCTTAGAATGGAAATGAAATGAAACAACTTGTGATTGCCACCACGAACAATGGACAGTCTGGAATTACAACTGTTTCACGGCTTGCCACGGCCAAGCAAGCGCAAACACTGTGGTTGTGCACATCGAAGCAACAAGTTCAGCTCGGTCTGAGTAGGAATTCGGTTTCAGTGGATGTTCGTCAGACTTTCGCAAGAGTTGAGGTAGCGAAAACTCTAACCCCCCTTACTACTCAGCCCAATAGGTGCCGCACACAAATATAAGAGGGACGTCAACTCAATTGGAAAGAGCACGAAAGAACATTGCTCTTCTTATAGTCGTATTGCTTTTTTTGATTCTGATTCCAGGAGGTGTTAATCCTTAATATCACACTGGTACCGCCAGGAACCAACCAATCAAGCTTCCCGTTGCCACTTTAAAAATATTTCTTGATACAAGCACCACCGTTTGCGAACTTGAAACCGAATTATTTGACTCGTGTATGTTCACTTACAACCTCGAACATTTTTTGCTGCGGAATTGCAAAGTCGTAGAACAAAAGTTTTTCAAAAACACGAGTTTTATAACATTAATTTTTTTAAGCTAAAAAAAAAATCAGGCTTTAAGGGTTAAGTGGATTGCTCCTGCGATATCATGGACGGCTGCTGCAGCAAGTAGGCAGTGGTGACTCTTTTTCCGGAGCGCTCTTCTCTGCTGAACCACTGGCACTTGCATTTTGTATTTTCTTCTTGTTCTGTTGAATCAGCCCAGATACTACATTTTGTGTCGGATGACATCTTTCGTGATTAAGTTTCGTAAGTCTAGAGTCAACAGGGAGCAAGAAATTTATTACCCCCCACTTGTTATGAAACCATATCTATGTTAAACGAAAATAGTTGCCAGAATTTGAACGTCTAAGACCTTTTTATATGGTATCACCTTAGCCTTCCTTATACAGTTGCATAGACAAGAAGGCGAGTGTTCAAACACCTATAAGCATAAAATTGAAAATTACTTGCAAGCTTTTGCCATGTTGGCAGACGAAAATTTCTCCTGTTGCCGGAACTGAACAAATGTCAGATTTACGTCAAACGCTGCCTGTTATTGAATGGAACGCTTGAGTAGAAGTCTTCGATCCTATGACTACACGTGAAGAAATTGCATTTGAAAACAAACATGCGAGGTGCTTTACGAAACGGCCAGTCCGCTGCAGAGTTCTCAAGGCGTGATTTCAGCCGAATTTTTGCCAGCGAAATACAAAAATGTCGATCATTTGAATTCCGTCATTCAAAATCAAATCGCCGGTGAGTTACATTCATACAAATCCGTTGACTTCGTGACGGATGAACACGAAGCAACAAACTTTGGATGTTTCGGGCTTGACGCCACACAAATTGAAGTTGAAAGTCGGCCCAGTTATAACTTTGCTGCGCAACATTAGATGTAGGTAACGCGTTTGATTGTAAAGAATCTCAAATCAAATGCCAAGCAACGATTTGACGGAAAAATCCAACGGCGAAGATGTCCTCATTCTGCGGATTCCACTTATTCCGAACGATTTGCACATTCATATTTAGGCGTCTTCAACTTCGCTTTGGCTATGACAATTAATAAGTCGTAAGGACAATCGCTGAATGTTAGTGGCATCCATCTTGAATTCACATGGTCAATTGTAGGTGGCGTGCTGACACTCCTCCCGCTTTGTACGTGTACGTGCCCGCGAATATAGCGAAAGATGTTGTGTACCAGGAAGGTTGGCCGCTACGTCAATCATTGCGGTTTGATTAAAAAACACGTCGACATTCTTATACTTGAGTTATTTCAATTAAAAAAGATCGGAATTATTTAAATTTGGGCGGATCGAAGTTCGCCGGGTCAGCTAGTAACGGGTGTTTTTTGGATAGAGATAAAACTGGCATTTTGTGGTCAAATCTGGTAACTCTAATGTCATTTATGTTCAGTTTGGTTTGCCATTACATCATGAACAGATTGACAAATGAACAACGCCTGCGAATCGTGTAAATTTATTTCGAAAATAATGGTTCAGTTCGCGAAGTTTCATCGCAAAATTTTGTTCAGTGATGAGGCTCATTTTGAGTTGAATGGCTACGTCAAGCAAAATTGCCGCATTTGGAGTGAAGAGAATCCACATGAGGCCCTTGAAACGCCATTACATCCACAAAAACTGACTGTTTGGTGTGCTCTATGGGCTGGTGGAGTCATGGGGCCATACTTCTTCCGAAATGATGCTGCAGAGTCAGTTACCATTAATGGAGACCGGTATAGAGCCATGATGACCGACTATTTTGTTTTCGAATTGGATGAAATGAGTGTGGATGAGATGTGGTTCCAACAAGACGGCGCTACATGCCACACAGCGCACGTCACAATCGATTTATTGAAGGAAACATTCGATGAGCGCATAATTGCGCGGAATCGACCCGTCAATTGGCCACCAAGATCGTGTGATTTGGCACCATTGGATTATTTTCTTTGGGGATATGTGAAGTCGCTCGCCTACGCCAACAAACCAAAAACGTTAGGGGAAGCCAACATTCGTGACGTTATTGCCGGCATACAGCTCCAAATGCTTGAAAAAGTGATTGAAAATTGGACCTCTAGACTTGTCTTTATTCGAACCAGCCGCGGCGGCCACATGCCCGGAATCATATTTAAACATTAATGGCATAAAATTATTCTTCCAATAAATCCAAATTGATGGATAATAAAACGATTTTCTTGTGTTTTATTCCAATTAGAAGTTCTATACCTCTAAAAAAACACCCGAAATATGTAGAAATATCATATAACTCAAAGTGTCATCGCTTGCACTGCGATGGCAGCACTGACTGCGATGGCAGCGCGTGACTTGTATATTTAAAAAAACAAATGAATCTATGAAGGAGTTCTCACATATGATGTAATGAATGTAAAATGAAGAATAACAGTAAATGCATTATGAATGCAATACTTGTTTCGATAAGAACAATTGCATGATGTAAATTCAAAGCAGAAATTTGTATGGAATATGTTAAGTAATGCAATTGTTTTTCATGTTGCACACGCCTCGAATGTGTTTCGCATAAATTTAACTGCTATTTGAACATAATTAGCGACAAAAACTACATGCTTGGTGTTCGTCAGTTTGACCTCAAAAGGCGCAGGGCTGCACCTTAATAACATCAAGCCTTGCATTCTACCATCTAACAGAGGGCGCAGTTCTCATATGGTAGCCTCAAAGCTTGTCGAAAATGCCGACAACTAAGAAAAGGCAGTCACCCTCACCGATGTTGAATGTGCGCAAATAAGCTACACTTTTTTTATTCTTGTATGTCCGCATAGAGGCGTAGAGAGGTTAAGGGCATGCCTCTTTTTTCGCGCTTCTGTAGGAACTTTGATCAACATTGTACGAACTAAATTAACCTTTGACAAGGTTTGCAGGATCTCTAGTTTGAAAATGGCAGTCACAACTAAACTTGTTCGTTCGTGGTCTAATTTTTTTCGACATGGGTTCTTTTTATGTGAAGGCTTTCTTGAATTTTCGAAATTTTAATCCGATCAGGCACCTGCTGTCATGCCAACTGATTTCATTTCGGCTGCTGTCAATTAACCGAATATATTTGGCACATTGTGGCACATTACGGTAAGCTCACACGGTTGCTCCGCTGTTTATCATAGACCCCAGATATTTAAGTAAATATTTGGAATAGGTGGGATTCGGACGGGTGCTCCTATAGACCCAATATTCTTCGTAGTGCATACAAACTCCAGTTTTACGCCACAATGTCTGTTGGAAGTCTGCGGAATTTTAACTGGCACTAGATTAAACCATTTCGACCGATATCCACGATTTTGCAAAGCATCTTCATTTGCTAATTATTATTGAAACAACTGCATATCTGCGACACTTGTGGAGAATGTGAAGACACCGCAAAGCGTTTCCTCTATGAATGTTGCTCGAACTAGGCTTTATACTTCATGCTCTAGGTGCTGATGTGTTGAGTGCTGAACATCTAAGGTCCTTATCAATGAAGTACCTTCTGTTCTTTCTGATAAATTATGGTTAAATTACTAAAGTGAAAGCGCTTCAGCTATAATTTCAAAGGCCTCTCACCCTGATGTGGTAGCGTACGATCATCTGTGAATTATCTACCACCTGCCGACAAAAATCCATCCGCATTTCTCTCTCTAAACTATTTTCGAATCGCATCCTTGTGTTTGTTTATTGAAGCAGAATTTACCAGATTCGAATTGTCTGACCCCAACAATTGCCACGAACATACAAACATCCTTGCAGGTATGGATTCCACTGACCCTTGACTCGTATTTATTTTCCACGACTTCAAGTGGAAAAAAAAATAAATACAAAATTCACTTCTCTCAGTTGTTATGACAGCTTGTTTGCGATTTAAAATGTTTTTCAACTACATACTTTCTAGGAACTTTCAACTCGGATATCACATTATCCTGTTTCTGATATTTGAAATCATTTAAACGGAAGACTTCAATTGAAATTCGCTAATTATACGATTGTTTTTTTTTTTCTCGGTTGAACGTGCAAGTATCTTGATTTCATTTCAATCGAATTACAGATACTTCCGCATAAGTAAACAACATCGAAATACTTTGTACAATCCGCAATACAATGTTGTTTTCTTCTTTTAGCTATTGGATTTTTACAATATTTTATGCAGATATGCGACATTGTTCGTCTCCGCAATACACATACATAATTCTTAAATAATTATCACCTTTGCTTGCAACCGATGTCTGCGACCCACTGCCTTCCTCGAATGGGTTTTTTTTTCAAGCTGTTCACCTTGAAATACTTCAATTCCTGCCACAACTTGTCAAGCTGATTCAATTCGCAACCCATTTAATTCAACAAACATCCGAATGCGTGTGCTGCTGCTGCTGCTACAAGTTTGTGTTTATCACGCAGTCAGATTGATTGTTTTTGCAGTCTCTCCTTCTCGCTGCTCGACGAGTGTGCAATATATCTCAACTTGACTTGAGACTTTGTAAATGTGGTACTCTGTCATCAGTAGCTGACATCTCTGCTGGAACGCGAAGATAAACATGACAAAGTTTCGAGTTTATTCTTTTGTCGCACATGTTGCATTCTTTTTCAAAACTATTTCAATAAAATAGATATAAATTAATGTGAGTAGGAACACTGTCCAGTCACCATTTGACCAAATGACCATAAAACAAAAACAGAATAAAAGTAGAAACTTTTTCTTCCGGCGAACTTGAACACCTTAACTTGGAGGGGAAAGAAAGGTGAAGAAACGAGTCATAGTTGACTTTCGGTCAATGTTGTTACTTACTCGAATAAGTGTTGATATAAAAATTGTCTTAAATTAATTTTGGAAATTTTTACAATTTTCTAAAAAAAAAAAAGAACGACTGAAGTGAACTTATATAATCAAATGACGTAGGTATCTCGGTAGACCGGTATTTTAAACTCACTAGTTGGTTGGTTTGAGTGCAAAATTCGATGCAAATTAAATGCAAACTCGCTGTTGTAGTGTAGCCCCCCTCACTTGTAAGATTTAACTATTCACGCATTATTACACTTTTAGTGTGTGTGTGTGGTGTTTTTTCCTCATATTGATTAGGTATTTGTCTTCGTTATTATATTTAATTGGCGGTTTGAAATTTTCCAACGGATGGATGACTTACTATAGTCGGATAGTTCTTTTTTTAGCATCCACTTGACCAAAGTGGCGATAAATAAATATAAACTATCTGAAATTATTCAAATTCAAATACAATGGAATTAATTAAATGGTTTATTGTTTCGTACTGGTATTGTTGTTCAGAGTTCAGAGTGGGTAGGTACTAAAATAACCGGAATCAATTTGCTTTGAAACCTAGGAAGCTAATTCTGTATGATCTCTATTAAAGATTGAAGTTTTTTTTTTACTTTTCATCATGTTTATTTGTAGAGATTTTTTTTTAAAGAGTGAAGTACATGAGGCGTTTACATTGGCGGCGATTTAATGACGTACTTGTTTATGGTAAGTTTTTTCTCGTCTGAGTTGAACTCAACTTATTATCATTTCTGTAAACACTTGAGTTTTATACCCAATTCTAAGTATATTTATTTTGATGCATAGTTTGTATGCAACAGACCTAAACATTGTCCTAAGATTTTTGTTTATTTATTTATTTCATTCATCATCAAATGAAAACATTCACTGTTTTCACTAGACCTAAAACACCAAACATTAGTTTAGTTATAAATGAGTCCCTTCTAAGATCAAACTGCAGTAACGTGCAAACGTGATTGTCAGCACCCTTATAATGTTGAAAGTAACACAGCACGGGAAATAAGGAATTAGAAGACAGGGTGAGAAACCGATGCACATTGATTTTAAATGTTTGCAAATTGTAATGGTCAGGAAAAACAGAGTGAGGTAGAGCATTCCACATTCGTGTTGTGCGGCATATGAACGAATCCTTATATATAGGCTTTAGGATGAACTGAAGAGCATTTCTGGCATGGCGAGTATTACGGTTGAAGTGTTGAAGGGGAGGAATGCAACTGGCTATATCGTTTGAGCACTTGTGATGGTAGTATCGATAGAACAACGATAGGCAGGAGACATTCGCAATATCTCGGTCGCCAATAAGTTCTATCGCACGTTTTGTTTTTGAATTCTGTCAAGTAGCTCCAAATATGTAAATGGTGCACCGGACCAGATATGAGAGTTGTACTCAAGTTTTGGGCGAATAAACGCCTTGTAAATTCTAGCCAGATCAGAAGGGGTAAACTATTTCTTGCATCGCTTTAGGAAGCCTAGACATTTCGCAGCGTTCTTGGTGACGTCGAATATGTGGTCATGCCAACGGAGGTTGTCATTAACGCACATACCGAGGATGGAAAGCCTTTTGGTTTCAGCGATGCAAGTGCCATTCATGGATAATGGCAGAGTATTGGCGTTTCGCTTCAATGACAAAAGACAGCTTTGTATTTTGGAAGCATTAAATTCCACTCTGTTAGTTTTACCCCAATAAAGTATGCTGTCAAGATCGGAATTTAACGAGCTTAACATAAAACTGCTATAATTATTACATTTAGGCATCTAGTAATTGGTGCATTACAACCGCAATTAAACCGATGATAAGGAACATACAATCTAGTAAGTGATTTGTGAGAACTCTTGATGGAGCATGGTTAGGTTAGGATGGGTCGGCAGAGCAGCTATGCCACTCTTAGGGCCTCGTGGAACCATTGTGATACCCTTTTGTGCGGGCTAGCCATTGGTGTTAGAGATGGTTAGGATCCGTGTCCCTTTACCCGACGCCGTCTAGCCATCCTGATATCCTCAGAAACCTATTAAGATTAAAAAGTGAGACATCAGAAAGTTCATGTAAGTCATGGAAGTAGTAGCATAAAATCCAACTAACGGTACAAGACACGGGCAGTCGATATTATTGTTTAATAAATCCGCAATTAACATAAGAGAAAAATATTTTCCAAGTTTGAAAAGATCTAAGATATCAAATAATTTGCATTTTTTCTCATATGAAGGCATTTCAACATTAACCCTAGTTAAACTCATCTGGAATGTACCTCATAACAAGGATTCCGTCCTATACAACAGTATTCCAGATTATACCTGACAAATGCAAAGAATAGACATTTAAGAGTATGTGGAGCATGAAAGTCCTTACGTAGGTAGGTGAAGTGGCTGATCCCTATGCGGGGATACGCAATTAGCGCTGGGGCGCCGTTTTGATGACACCACTCATGATGACCTTATGGTATGGTAAAGGTTGTAGGTGCTCAAATGTTACGATATCCTAGCCTTGTCAGTGCTGGGCAGCCGTAAAGGAGGTGAAAAACCGTTTCACTCTCATTGGCGTCATTGCAGCTGCGACAATGGGTGTTGTGGGGTATGCCAAGCCTGCCAGCCGCCCAGTGACCTGTGCTTACAGCCACCAAACTAGCGACATCCACCCTTGTTCCATTTATGAGGCTCCGGGTTCTAGATTTATTGTAGTGGGGTCAGGTCTTCCTGGAAATGGCGCAGTTATTCAGATTCCTCAACCTAGACTCCTCCCTCGCCATGAAGTATGAGGAGATTTCTCCCTTCACGTAACCCAGCGAGTGGAGAACTTCTACCGCGCAGGATTCCGGAAGGGAGGAGCCTATTCTGGCCAGCTCGTCGGCTTTCTCATTCCCCTCTATGTTCCAGTGCCCAGCAACCCAGATGAGAGAGATTATAGACAGTATCTCCTCGCACTCCTCGACAAGCTTAGACGTAGTCCTGGCTGAGGTTAGGGCCTTGATTGCGGCTTGTCTGTCGACGAAAATTGATATGTATGACAACTCCATCAAGAGTTTTATTTGATCTTCCTTTTAAGACACCGGTGATCTCCAGACGTATCAACTAAAGGACCCGACAAAGCTCCTGAGAAAATAATCAAGTTCTGTAAAGTCAAATGGCAAACCTTCACATCTGGATATCATTGGTAATTTTGACAACTGCTGATGAAACATAACAATTTGGAAAAACTATCTTTGTCACATTGAACGAATGGGCCCCAGACGATGGAAGGTTGCATTGACTCAAGGCAAGCTTTATTATGAGTGTCTAATTCTGCAATTATTTATTCTCCGTCATTAGTCAGACTCAAAGATTTTTAATTGAATTTTGACATTCATATTTACTAGCACTGGCAGTATTTCTCACTGGAAAGATAATTTGTTTTAAATGAGATAATGTTGAACTGTTTCATTTGCATTAAAGTTTTGTTAACCAAATCTTACTTTAGTAAGTCCATTTTACGAGCGCTCTGTGTATTAATAAAGTTATAATTGTGAGAGAGTTTTGACTGGAATATATAATTTTTACACACTATTTTTGAACTAGTTTTTTCCCACAAAAGATTTTTTTAGCATCAAAATTCCCACCCGTTTATTTTATAATAACTTATTTTTTATAAAAAAGTATAGATGTAACGTCCGTGACCTTGCTTAGATTTAATTTTTATGCGCAAATTTTATTCATCAGCACGAATAACGCTTGTAAATAATGCAATATTTTATTATCGTTCTTAAAAAGTGAAAAACAAACGCTGTTCTTGTTCAAACCATAGCAGGAGCTGATTAATAAAAGGACAGGCAAATATTAACCGATATCGATCTATTTTGGTTAGAATTCAGTTCATCAAAAACTTAAAATGGAATCTTGTCCTGCCTTCATGAAGGCATAAGCTCTGTCCATTGTCAAAAAGCTTATTATGTCGAACCAAAATTTCATTAGTTTTAAATAATGGCTAATTCGTGGTCGATTATAAGTCCGTTGACGCGCGGCCAATTGAAATAGGTCTCCGGTTTGGCAACCCATATTTTGCCTTTACGCGCGCTAAAGCGAATTTGGATACATTTATAATGAAGTGTCACAGTGCCGGCATTAGGAAAGTGGAGGATTAAGGAAACGGAGATACCGATGCACATTGGTTTTAAATGTCTGTAAACTATAATGCATTCCACATTCGTATTGTTCGGATAAGTAACGAAACCTAGAATTTCTCTGTCTGTCCGGATGGAAAGCCTTTCGGTTTCAGAGATGCAAGTGTCATTCATGGATAATGGCAGAGTATTGTGGTTTCGCTTTAATGACATAAGACAGCATTTATCATTTACCCCACTTTAGAATGCTGTAAAGGTCAGAATTTAATGACCTGCCTTATGAGAAGCTAATGGTACTGTCATCAGCGAAGAAATGAATTTGAAGTGACAAAAAGGAGCTCATTGATAAAAATGAGAAGGAGATTCGATGACAAAACAAAGCCTTTAGGGTCACCATAATTTATTTGGTGAGTTGCAGACTTGAAACCGTCCAAGCCAACTTGTACTGAACGATCTGAAACGTAATTTCTAATCCATTAAAGAACGGTATCATCGATTCCAAATGCACGAAGAGCTTGATGCCAAACTCTGTCAAATGCCTTAGAAATATCAAGCGCAACGACCTCACTTTCACCACCATGGTGAATAGATAGGTTCCACTTTTAGGTTAAATATGTCATCAAATCACCAGTGGACCTGTTGTTGCGGAAACCGTGCTGCCGGTCATTTAGAAGTTTTTGGGATTTAAGATTATTTCATAAGCCGACGATTTATCAGCGTTTCCAAGCCCTTGGAAAGAAGGGACGTAAGTGCAATTGGTCGGTAGGAGAAGGGGTAGGGAGATTCACCTTTTTTGGGATTGGCCGGAGAAATCCTTTCTTCCATATTCTTGGAAAGAACCCTGAACAATAGGACAGCTAAAAAAGCTTACGCAGTGGTTTTGACAGCGTGGAAGAAAAACTCATCAAAACGATAGGGAAAATATTTACAATCTGGACCGATACACAAATTCTGGACTGAATTTATGTATGTTAAGATCCTGAAGTACTCTTGCCACCGTATGAGTGCGAAGTCCCATTGAGTGGGCAGATGCGGCTCTGAATTTGACTCACAGCTAGCTGACTTTCAAGTCAGCCTTTAACACGGCTAAGAGCTTTGTAAACGGCGTTACAACTAGTTTGGGTAAGGAACGATGGAGTCCCACTTGCACCATAAACCGTAGCCTCTAGCCCGCCCTAGTAAAATAGTAAGAGTTCGAAAACCAAATCAGGGTGCATCATTTTGTAATAACTGGATCATTGGAAACATGGCAAAAAGGATAGGAGTTTCTACTCGTGACTTCGGCAGAAGCTACATAGATGCAAAAGGGATTTAATTACTGCAACATTCCACTGTCCAGCAGTTTAGGAACACTTGGACAGCTTGGGCGATTGGGAAGAAACGCCCCCATCAGATCTCAACACATTGGTTAACATATCGAAAAGTGTATGTTAGTCAAATGTCCTTTTACGTGCGCTCCCACCTGTATTAGGTCAGAGTGAAAGTATACGCTTCCACAAATCCATACCACGACTGGCCTTAACTCAACACATATAGGAAGGTTGTTGTTTGTTTATCATGAGCAAATACTACTTCTTTGAATGCTAATTGGTGTTTTATTGCTGTGATCGATTACTTCCTTTATTGCGCAACTTTTTTTCGTGATTTGTATTTTATTTCGAAATTTTGTCCAATTTAAGAATTCTGAATTCTGCAAGAACGAATAAACGTTCATGCCAGTTCATGAGATGTTATCCATCAACAGAGCACACGTGCATGTTGAACAGACAGTCCACAGACAAGTGACCAAATGGCCACCCCCCCCACACAATCTGACGCGAAAATAAAGTGCAGATAAAATCGAATAGAGTAAGGCTGCGTCCTTTGCTGAAAACTCGAAGAAAGACAGTAATCAGCTTGCTTCCCTCCCCACCGGTGGCACCTTAAGAGCTCGGATTTCAAATGGTACAGGTGCGACTTGTGTAGTATCAGGAAAAACATGACACAATCCTACAGTAGAAGCCCTCGGTGTATTTATGTGTATGGCAGGAACGCAAGAAGTCATATCCCCCTACATAGCCACGGCTGTCTCCTCTTTGAAACTCCTCATTGGGACGGCTGGTCTGCATTCAAGTGGAAAGCTGTGAAATGACACTCGAATTTCTAAGGATCTGACTTTCGTATTGCCAATCAAGACGGTGCCGAAATAACAACATATTGAATATCTATTTTTCTCCGATTATCTTCCACTTCTTTGAGTCTGTTAAAATGATTTTTTGCTGTCAACTCAAAATATCAAATTGCATAACTTAACCACCGCCGGTAGACATCATTTGACTATATCCTACCCATTTTCAGTCTAATACCCACATAATGTGGATTGCAGTGAATTGGAGGAATAATTGACAGCCGAAGGATGTTCGGCAACCGAAAAACCGCCTTGCATTGGTTGGCATTCTTAACGTCGTCTGGGCGACACTGTCTATCAATTTCATTCTTAGAGTTCCTTGACCAGTTTAATTGTTGGCGAAAGCTCGCAAAGGTTTTGTGTAGGTGAACGTCGAAGTCTTCAAGAATGTATGGATGCTTTCACGTTGACCACAAGTAACAATATTGGATTTGGACGTGTGCGAGTGTTGAATGCAAATAATAAATCAAATCAAACAAGTGACAAGGACGGACACTGGCTCAAGTTAAATTCAATATAAGTAACCTTAAATCCTGTTGAACATTTCAATACAATGTCCTTGGCAGATGAGTAATGACTGTATCTGTATCGTTGAATTTTTGCGGCATCCACAGAAGATATTATCAATTATTTACAATTTCTACTTTAAGGAAGTTGTAAATCTAGTTTGGAGGGCATGAAGTATGTATTCGGTTTTATACTTTTATATTGATATTACCTGCTGAGCTATAGAAACGAAAACCTGAAATAGCTACTGCAGTTGACGTCCTTGTAGTTCGCCGGTGCATAATGACCAGTATAGAATTTACTTGAACGCATTTGCATAATGCAACAATAACGCTAGTTCGATATTGTGAGAGTCAAAATTGATGTTTAATATCTTTTAGTGGCCTAATGGAGTTCTAAGTACACCAAATGTGTCGCAGATAAATCGAAAGTTGTTAAAATTAACTTTCACATCCCACAAAAAGGTCGTGCTGGTTTTTGTATGGCAGGTACCGTTATTTCAAAAGATAAAGCAAAAAATAAAAAGGTGCCCCGAGATGTAACCCCAAGAACCATATATACGAACTTTGAAGCAAATCCGTCGAACCGTTTCGCCATACGACGCCCGGACAGACAGACAGACAGACGGATGGCATTGGCGGACCCACTTTTGTGGACTTCTCTATAGTCGTAATATCATCCCTCATACTCAGTTTGAGTTCGAAATTTCCGCACGATCGCAATTACTTTCTCGTTAGTATACGAGAAAGTTAAAAATTTGAAAAATAACACTCTTACTTTACTGACTTATGCTACAGTTTGAGGTGGACCTAAGCCTCTCCATTGAGCGAGGTATTTGGCTAACTGCCTCTGGCTGTGCTCTCCGAGTTGGCTAAGGTCGCATTCTACCTTTGCTCGCCACCTAAAGTGATACCGGATAAAATTCTAAGGTACTGTGGGCTGTGCGGTTTATGTTCACTCGCTCTACACGTCCCAGCCATCTCAAACGCCGGGCAGTTTTTTGACCAGAGCAATGTCGCTGTACAGCTCGTAGAGTTCATTGTTGAATCGCCTTCATAAAGACCAAGGATATCTTTTTCCGCTTTTGAAAGAGCTCAACTGGGAATATGAGGTTCTTATAGAGTTTCCTTAGTTGTTCGCGAGAGGGCTTTACCACGTAGTTGATCCCAAAAAAACAGCCATTAAAAAGCGTTATTCTTAGTTTTTTGTCAGATGTGATAGCATCCCTTACCACCTTAAAGTTATAGCTGTCGATTTTGTCATTCTGGTCGATTCGTCGATGATGGGTGTCCTTCTTGTTGACAGCATACACTTTTGTTTGCCCTAGTTTACCGCTATACAAACCTGTTTCTATATCTGCAACTCTTCAGCATCGATTGGAACCATTCACCACTAGTTTACTAAGTTTCGGTGCGCGGGCGTTATGCAGCACAATTGACAAATGGTCGATAAAATCCAAGGTTTGATAATGGACGATAGGCGAGTGAAGGTGAAGGCGATAAGCCTGTGGATCAGTGATTTCGATTTTAAAACTATTTGGACATGAAAAGGCATTCCGCAAGATGGCGGTCGCATTTACTCCCAATCGGCAACTAACGCAATTTTTTGACAACTTCCTGATACTGAGTGCCTGAAGGGTAAATGGCGAGCTAAGGGCTTTTATAGCTGCTTGACTGTCCGTTTAATATATGGATGTTGGCGCCTTTAATACCTGAGGTTTGAATTAGGTTTGCACATTCCTTAATGGCATGGAGCCTGAAATACACTGGCACTTTTTCCCATGGGTATTGGACATTTTTGTTGGGACCATAGATACCAGCTCCAGGCTTGGCATTTTGTTAGAAGAAATCCGTATGTTTGTATACTCGCAGCCTAGATGAAGCCCCACAAAATGACCAAGTTTCACGAAGTTTCAGAAGGACACAACTAGTCTGAAGAAATTTTTATACTTATTCCGATATTTGCAGCTCATCGTCACCCACATATGAATTCAGACAGTAAATAAATATAGCACATTAACTTCTTTTGCTAGTCATTGACTACTACAGGTTGAAAAATGTGAAATGTGAAAAATAATATACCCTCAGGACATGAGTATAAAAGGGATATTTATTTTCCATTTCAGAAGAAATAATAATTATTCAGCAACCGCAGGAAATTCCGTAATAATCCTACACTTACATACTTACGGAATTAAATGCGGACATCCTTTTCAAACAAAATAGGTATACACATTTAAATGCATGCATCCTCTGAAAGCTGAAAAATTACTTGAATTCGAAAAGAGATCAGTCGTATCTGCGTAGCATACCCTTGAGCTTTTTTTTTTTGCGCAAAAAATTATCATGGAGCTTAAATTTGTTTGGCTTGTGGAGCGATTTATATTAAAAAGAAATCATTCAGACAATGGGGAATATGGACTTGGATTACGGATGTATTGTTCCATAAATGCAGAGGAATGTCTTTCTGTTTGAATGTGTAAATGAGATTCTTTTTTTTTTATTGATAAGAATAAAGTGTACTTATAGCTTTTGGGGATACGACAAGAGCTTAACAGCTGACTTGGTGGAAGAGATTTATCATCTATGTATTGTCAATTTACCTGGAATGAGAGAAAAAGAGAAATTAGTATATAAATGTGAGGAAGACACATTTGCGTTTCTTAAAATTTAATTATGTTAACAGTTGGTGGTGGTTAGTTTTCAACATTTTCTGTGCAATTTAATTCGGTCTACAAAATGTATTAAGTGGATTTTTTAGCTATGTCTAATAGTTTTGAAGTTGTAGAATTTAGAGAGTAGATATGCCTCACAATTGAAAATATTAACTTTCGCTGGATATAACTTGAGCTGGGGTGATGGGAGACCCCAGTACTGTACAACATTGTTCTTGTCTGAGGAATATCTCTAGGAATATCCTTCTACCCTGATATACATAGGGTTACCATAGGGTATACCTTAGGGTATTTTGGCCCGGGGACTCGCTCTAATCTCATTTTTATCAATGACCTCCTGTCTGTCACTTCTAATTCAATCCATTCCTTTGCTGATGACAGTACCCTCAGCTTTACATATTCGTTTCCTGGGCAACGCCCCTCATCTTCGGGCGTTGAACTGGAACGCAACGTATGTTAAGCTCATTGAATTCCGATCTTGACAGCATACTTAAATGGGGTAAAACCAACAGAGTGGAATTTAATGCTTGCAAAACGCAATGACGTCTGCTGTCATTGAAGCGAACCCCTAATTCTCTGCCATTATCCATGAATGCCACTTGCATTGCTGAAACCGAACGACTTTCCATTCTCGGTATGTGTGTTAATGACAACCTTCGTTGGAATGACCACATATTCGACGTCACCAAGAACGCTGCGAAATGTCTAGGCTTCCTTAAGCGATGCAAGAAATATTTTACCCCTTCTGATCTGGCTAGAATCTACAAGGCGTTTATTCGCCCAAAACTTGAGTACAACGCTCATATCTGGTCTGGTGCACCAATAACATATTTAGAGCTACTTCACAGGATCCAAAAACGTGCGGTAAAACTTATTGGCGATCGAGACATCGAGAAATCACTTGACTCTCTTTGTCATCGTCGTAATGTCTCCTGCTTGTCATTGTTTTATCGGTATTTCCACCACAAGTGCTCAAATGAAATAGCCAGTTGCATTCCACCCCTACCGCAATTCAACCGCAATACTCGCCATGCGAGGAATGCACATCAGTTTACCCTTAAGCCTGTTTTCGGACGTACTGTAAAATATAAAGATTCCTTTCTCAACCGTACAATACGAATGTGGAATGCTCTACCACGCTCTGTTTTTCCTTTGCATTACAATTTACAAACATTTAAAACCAACGTGCATCGGTTTCTCCCATTCTCTAATCCTTCATTTCCCTAATGCCCGCACTGTGTCACTTCATTATAAGGGTAGCATTCGCTTACAGTGATAAAAAGTGCGGCAAATGTACAAAGAGTAAGACTGAGGTCTTGCAAAATCTCCTGAAACCTCCATCGAAATCAGGAGGTTTCCACAGAAGCTGGTTTCAATGGCGCGGTTGTCGAAGCAAATGCATCTTTTAACACATTCTACAAGTTCCACAAAGCAGTTCCACGAAGTCAACTGCACGTCAGCTAACCGATTTCTTGAATGATGATCGCGGGAACTATATGGGGATATATGGATTGTTAGATTATAGTGGACTTGCAGTGCATTTGAAACTTGAACGCAATAATATTTTATTAGGTTTTATTTTTTGATGGCTGACTGAAACGTCAAACAAATCCCTGGTAGTGTTCGAATAAATGTTAGGTTAGGATAGTCATAAAACATTCGGACGGAATGCCCCAATTTCTGGCAGTAAACTGCTGTGCTGTTCTTAATAAATTTCTTTCTATCCCCGACAAATTTTCTATAAAATTTGAATTAGAAAGTCATATGTAGGAAGTAAAGGTTTTTTTGGAAAATTGATTTTAAATATGAAGTTGTAAACGTCGATTGTTTTATTAGGTTATAGCCATGCAGCTTCTTGTTAGTTAGATAAAATCACATGATGTGCGCAATCAAACTTGCAAAACTTTCTGCCAATTTCACTCGCCACTCTATGAAGGTACATTCAATTTTTTAATTTCTGTATCTTCTGAAAAAGTAAATTATCCTCTTTAAAGCAAAGATATTCTTTGACCCCAAGCTGATTTCTTACTTACAAAGCATTCTCATTCAGCATCCATACAAGACAGTGTTCGTCTTATTGAGATGCAGAACTGACATTCAATCTCCAACCCCATGGCTTCTTGAAGAATGTTTACTAAAAGTAATTAAACGAAATTATTCGTACAAATGCCCCTTCTGGGCTGGCAGCTTAAGCCCATCATCACCTGATGTTGATTCGCCAAATGGTATAGAACACAATTAAATCAACAAGTGTTGGTTTAAGAAGTGAAAATAAATGCAGAAGTGTCGCACTTTCTTCTGTTCGACAAGAACTTGTTCAACTGCGTTATAGGCTCCAGGGCATTTTGTTTATAATTACTCAATCCTAATCCGATTCGAACGTAAGAAAAAAACGACGCCACAAAAATTTAAGAAAATCTTTGTATACAATTTTAAATTACCAACCATTTGGTATTGTTTTGTAAAGAAAGATTCAATTTTATTGTTTTGTAAAGAATGTAAGAGAAAGTTCGACTTCTTTCATAATTGTTTGGCAGTCGCCAGTGGGATTCTGTTTGAGATTGAAAAAAAACCCAAAACCCATCAGCTTTACGATGTTTCTTCTGACGACAAAAAGAAAAGCTATTGGACAACTATCCAAGATAATAATTATTAATTTCTCCCCTTAGCGCCATAAAATAGATCAACGGAGACAGTCCTAGCTTTCGGAAATTAAATAATTCATAAGTGTTCTGACTGCAAAGGAGACAGTACTGTGAGCCTTATGGATATTGCGAAGCCCTGGACTTGCGAGATACTGAGCTCTTGATCAGCAGAAATCTATTCAGCGTCTGGAATTATTAGAGAAGATTTTTTTAAAAATTCCTTACCCAATGGACTCACAGTGCTACCTTCAAGGTTTATTTTATCAAATAAGGGATTTTATTTGCAGAGTTTCTTAACTCAACCGATGAAGAAAACTCTTTTAGGGAAAATCTTTCTGTCTTAACCAATGACGAGCCGGGCATTCACAGAGGATGTGTTCAGAGGTTTCATCATCTTGTAGACAGAACCCACATTATGTCTCCGGATACAGATTGATTTTGTTAAGTTTATATCACAAGCCGCAGTAGCATGCAAGTTGCGTACCTGACCCTGTTGCGCTTGGCTAGGTTTTGCAGGGCATCGTAACAGTCTTTTACTGTCATAGAATTCATTGTCATCTGCAGCGCTTTTAGCACTGGTCGGCTATCCGAAATGACATGTTTTTGCGCAGATCTCAATGCCATATGTAGATCTCCGCGTGAAATACTCATAGGTGTCGAGACTGTGTTGATCTTGGGTCCAAAGACACTCCAACTCCAGATTCCATTTTCGATCCGTCAGTGTACCAGATCGGACTTCTTGGATACAGTTCTGGAACACCATGGGCCTTTTTCGAACCGTGCCATATTTTCACGTCTAATAGTTTCATTAAACTGTTATCCCTAATTATTGTCTCGGGGATGCAGTATGCCATTGGGATAGGTGACCTATATGAGCTTCTGATTTTAACTTATATTCGCACCTAGCAGTCATCTTCCTAATGAAGATCTGTAGTGATACAAGCCCAACAATGACCTCAACAGCTACACTACAGCATTGTCATTCACAACTGTCAGGCATATGCTGATGACATACTGCCGATTACCAAAAGAAAGTATAAGGAATTCGAGATTATTGCTAATCTGCTTGACTCAAATTACCATTCCCATTTTAAGGAATATACTATTTCCCAAGATTTTGTAACGAACAAATCCTCAAGGATTTCTCTTTACACGTTCACTTGGTTGATTACCATTTTACAACCCACTCGGTTGCCAATGGAAAAGATTTCATTAGAAAAGTGGATTCAATCAGCTGCAAAGCACCTTATTGTATTTTCTGAAGCTGACACTTGTGAAATTATTAGAACATTTCCACGGAATTGTGGAGCTAAGCTAAAATTTCTGATAAATGCAATTTGTTTGTCAATTTTACTTTGACATGTGATTTCTAAGTTTCAACAAATCCACTTTCCAACTTATATTCGTGTTGTAGGTTCCTGCATATGGTACCATAATTTCTCATTGCACTTATCATGATATAGAAAGTGTTTCAATTTTAAAAATTAATTACAAATGAAATTGTATGGATTTCGATCTGTTGGTAAAGGGTGATCCATTTCGAGGTTTCCTATTTTTTTAAAGAAAAAAACAGAAAATTCAAATTTAATGGAGAATGTTTATTATCATTTGAAAGAACATTCTTTGGCATTTATTTTTTGAAGATTATGTCTATCAAATGTTGGCCGTTGCTACGTCGTAGATGGTCCATCCGTTGAGTCCAATTTTCGATCACTCGTTCGAGCATTTCGACTGGTAACTGGCGAATGACACGCGTGATGTTTTCCTCCAAGGCCTGAATCGAAGCGGCTTTGTCGGCATAAGCTTTTGACTTTACATATCCCCACAGGAAAAAGTCTAACGGTGTGATATCACACGATCTTGGTGGCCAATCGACCGGCCCAAAACGTGAAATTATGTGCTCACCGAAATGTTCTCTCAATAAGTTCATTGACTGATGCGATGTGTGGGAAGTGGCGCCGTCTTGCTGAAACCAAATGTCGCCGAGATCACGAGCTTCAATTTCAGGCATCAAATAGTCGGTTATCATGGCACGATAACGGTCGCCATTGACGGTTACGTTCGCACCGGCACAATTTTTAAAGAAATATGGACCGATGATTTCACCGGCCCACAAACCACAACAAACCGTTTTTTTTTTCTGGATGAAGTGGCAGTTCTTCAATCTCTTCTGGTTGCTCTTCGTCCCAAATGCGGCAATTTTGTTTGTTTACATACCCATTGAGCCAGTAATTTGCCTCGAAAACGTCGGATTTTCTTGGAACTTTACAAGAGCCCATAGAGCGAAGCGATGTCGCTTGGGAAGGTCGAGCGGCTTCAATTGTTGCACAAGCTGTATTTTGTACGCTTTCAATTTAAGATCTTGACGTAAAATGCGCCAAGTCGTTCCACACGTCGGTCCTAGTTGCTGCGAACGGCGCCGAATCGACTCTCTACGGTCTTCGTGTACACTCTCAGCTACGGCCGCTATATTTTCTTCACAGCGTGCTGGACGTGGTCTATTCGGTCGAATATTATCCAATAATGAATGCTGGGTCTCAAAATGGGTGATGGTGTTGCGAATAGTACGCTCAGTAGGCCGATTATGTTGACCATAAGTTGCGCGAAGTGCACGAAACACATTCCTCACAGAACGTGAATTTTCATAATAAAGTTGAACAATTTGTAAACGTTGTTCACGCGTAAGTCTTTCCATTATGAAATGCCAAACAATACTAAACAAAAATAACATGACAGCATGGCACGACTCACACGTGATCTGTCAAAAAAGGCTATTGAAAAAAGTATCTCTACTTGGATCACCCGTTATATGGTACGTCTAAAGCTACATGTCACTGTGTGACGAAGAACAAAACACTGTTCGATTGAGCAAAAGTAAATAGGTTTTAGAGTTCTGTAATTAAATTGTCGAAATTAGTTGTAGTTGTAAGTAGAACAAGTTCTAAATTAATAACCGTGTGAACGAATGAAAACTGAAGGGTTCCAAGAATCTCAATTAAAGTTGAAGTTGTTTTTGAAAGATCGCGATTTGATTGTGATCACTAACACAATACACAATAGCTTTATTCTTACCATAGTTAGTTCTGTGTAAGCTTTCAAGCAAATGGAAGCTTAATCGGTAATTTCTTAAGGGATAAAATAAATGAACTAGAATTAACTGAAAACTAACATATTTTTTATTAGCATATCGGAGAAATATTTACATTCTTCTGTTCTCAAGAGCTTGCAAATTTATTAGAAGGCATCTGGTTCTATAAGAAGGGGTATAGATTCGCCACCTGACTCTCGTTAGGACGTATCTAGTTAAACGTCTTTTCAGATTACACTGAAGTATTCCAAAGCAGATCTAACTAGGGCAATAAGATTTAAGCGCATAAGGATCGGTGAAGTCCTTAGTATTACGATTAAAACCGATTGAACGTCCAAAAAGATCCCCAGATCTTTCTTGCAACTTACTTTTTCCACCCAGACATGGTCGATTTGGTAAAAGTAAGATACTGTAGATCTGCTTCAGGCAAAACTTTTGCACTGTGGTGGTGTTCAAGAATAAGCAATTTTGGAACGCACCAAATGGAGAGTCTATCTATGTCTATCTTAAAGGTCTTGCCAGTCATGAGTATTTCTGTTAGTAAGAATCTGCGAATAACAAGCATTTGGGATGCTTAAAAATAGGAGGAATGACATCGGCAAAGTGTACGAAAAGGAGGGGCCCAATGTGGCTTCCTTGAGGGACACCAGACGTAACATATACAAGTTTTGACAGATGGTTGATGGTTTTCACACTACAATAGTTATTTGTAGTACAGCGTCATTGCAATGACCAATTAGGCGAGTGTGTTGTTTACGCGCGAAATTTCGTATTTCATCTTCCACGGTAGTAAAACTTAGATCTCTGTGGAAATTGGAGCATTTACGATTTATCTTAGAACTTTATTTTGGAAAATCTGCTGTATTGTACGTCCAAACAGGCTTTAGAACTTGCTTGAATAAAAGCAGCTTGCTTTGCATGCTGAGTTCGCAAAATTTTCAACCAATCAGCCAATGCATTTGATTAAATCTAAAATCGAGCTCCTCGCGTTTCTTCTTAACATGCGATTTTCATTTAAATTTTGCAGCTTACGTCATTCCCAAGTATTCAGCCTCGCTTGCGTTCGGAATTTGTACCTAGTCAATAAAGAAATTTTGAGTAATAGAAATAAAATCTGATCAAGAATCGCCAAAACGGGCTACTACGCGACCAGGAAATGCTTGGGTTGCACCGACTTGTTGAAACCACATGTTCACCAAGTCCCGCTCATCCAATTCTGGCATACAGAAGTCATTTACCTTGGCTCTGTGGAGTTTGCCAGTAACAGTGACCGTAATGCCGATGGCGTCCTCAAAAAAACACGGCCCAATGTGATATTGGATGCAATGGCTCTTCGTGCATCACACGCGGATTTTCGTAATTTGACGTAACCGCTTAAGTGGAAATTCTCCTCGTGCTCTTCGTTGTTAAGATTGGGGATAGCATGGCAGTAATTCTCACGCGATTGACAGTCAACAGGCTTCGTCTGTTTGTATACTGCAGCTGTATTATAGTTCACAAATGTCAAATATGATTGACGTACGACGCCATTGGCAAAAATCATAACATCTTCCGAGAGGATGATCCATTTTGCGTTTCCTTGTAAAATGCGTCTGTAGTGACAGCCAAGCTAAGCCAGACTACTTCTAGGTAAGTGTGTCAATACAAGAACTTTTTAAACTCGCTCGGAAAGTGCAAGCAAAGCCTGAGACTTTTCTGGGTTACGGGTTAAACTGAAATTACAGAACATGAGATCTAAAACGGATTTACTCGTAAATTAAGAACCTCTCTCAGGACCTGTTCCGTCTGACGCCATCTTGTTGATGATTGGGGCTCCTATTTTAAAACAAGTTCGATCGAATGCTGTATTTTTCTGATCACTAGAACGAAAAGAAGGCAGGCATTCTGACAAGTCACGATTCAAAACGCCTAGAGTACAGCATTGTCTTCCAGACAAATATATAAATAAGCCTCAATGGCGGCTATACCTCGCAAGGATATCACCATTTTCATTCATAGCCAAGCTACAATTAAAGCAATATCAGCTGTAGAAATCAAGCTTAATCTTGTGAAACGGTGTCGCAAAGGGTTTAAGGTTCTGGGCGTTCAACACAGTAATATATAGCTGACGAACTAGCAAGAAAGCGACCATGATCCCTAAGTACCTGGACCAGTTAGTCAAACCGTCACTATTGCGACCTTAAAGCACGGGTGGGGCAGAAAACATTGTCACTTAGACGAAACATCTTAAATGGCCATACACTAGTCCAAAGGAGGAACCGTGGTTAAGTTATCTCTTGTAACGATCTGTTCCATGACGGACATTGCTCAATCGTCTTCAAATCAACAACAGTGACACTAATGAAGAAACATCAAAATTGCATTCAGAACTACCTCTAAAAGCTTTGCTTCTTTGCATCTCTTACGGCAGATAATAAAAGTTACTGTAGAACATTAGTTATTTAATTGGATACATTGCTGTAAGTAAGGAAGAAAACACAAAGAGATATGTAAATATTAAAAGTCAATTAGTATTCCATAGAACGGCCTCGTGCATTTTAGTAGTTCGTGCAACACTTGTTGCTTGTTGCTTGTGCGTAACATTCACATTCGTTTACATAGTTAAGTAGATAACATAATTAGCTGAAACCAATGCAAAATGTTGACTTTCTTGATTTTGTGATACCTATGCCTCTGCAACCAACAGTAACGTAATGGAACGTATATGTAATGCACTATTACGCTGCACAACTCTTTTGTATACCACAGCTACCGCCCATGAGAAGAACTGCTTGCACGCTATTCAAAGATATGCAATCAGTGAAAAGTATGTCATATGCAGAAAGGTACTAGGTACATACGTACATATGTCATATCAAATATGTAATTTTATGCTCTTCAAAATGGCAGATCTGTATTCGAAAGACATGTGCAGTGACACATTTGAACCCAACACAATAGTGAGTACCTCTGCGGCTTCAGTGAAGCCAACGCAACGCGAACATTAATTGATTTAAGTACCTACATACATACATACTGCCTTTGATCCGTATATAATTATTATGCACTCGTACATTGATGAAGCAATGTGTAAGAGGTTTTTGCTGTTTGGAGTAAATTGAACCCTTTTGGCATGTTAATCAAACGCACGAACAAATAACCACAACCCTTCGATGAACAAACTTCCCTTAATAGCTTTCCTGTAGGTATTCCTAAATATTTAAGTGCAACAAAAACTTCATTGGGATTTCCATTCCATGATGACATGCAGAGGGATGTAGTTCAGATAGGGAGGCTTAAAACATTGTTAACTCTGCAGGTCACATTCGTGTGATCACTTCCGTCAACAAGTTCTTTTTAAAAAAGGGGTGAAAGGAATTCTTATAAAGGGTGATTTTTTAGATGGTTTGGTTTTGGCAACACTGGTTTTGACAGCTGACGTGTGTTTAGTACCTTGTGTCACTGTCAAGCAGCTTCAGTTTGGTTTGCAATTTAACCATGGATCGTCTTACAAATGAACAACGCTTGCAAATTATTGAATTTTACTATCAAAATTCGTGCTCGGTTCGAAATGTTCATCGCGCGCTGCTTCCATTTTATGATCGGCATTCTCGACCTTCTGAGCAGTCTCTTCGGAAGATTGTGACCAAATTTCGCACCAAATTTACTTTGTTGGACATTAAACCACCAACACGTTTACGTACTGTGCGTATTGAAGAAAATATTGCGGCCGTATCAGCTAGTGTGACAGAAGACCGCGAAATGTCGATTCGGCGCCGTTCCCAGCAGTTAGGCCTTTGTTACAGCACTACGTGGAAAATTTTGCGGAAGGATTTGGGCGTAAAGCCTTTTAAGATACAGCTGGTGCAAGAACTAAAGCCAGCCGACCTACCACAACACCGAATTTTTGGTGAATGGGCTCTTGGAAAGCTGGCCGAGGATCCGCTTTTTTATCGAAAAATTGTGTTCAGCGATGAGGCTCATTTTTGGTTGAATGGGTACGTAAATAAGCAAAATTGCCGCATTTGGAGTGAAGATCAGCCAGAAGCATTGCAACAGCTACCAATGCATCCCGAAAAAGCCACTGTTTGGTGCGGTTTATGGGCCGGCGGCATTATTGGGCCATATTTCTTCAAAGATGATGCGAATCGCAGCGTTACTGTCAATGGTGAACGCTACCGAGCGATGATAACAAACTTTTTTTTGCCCGAAATGGAAGTTCTTGACTTGCATGATATGTGGTTTTAAAAAGACGGTGCCACATGCCACACAGCACGCGAAACAATGGCGCAATTGCGAGGCGAGTTTGGTGAACAGTTAATTTCACGTTTCGGGCCGGTCAATTGGCCGCCTAGATCGTGCGATTTGACACCATTAGATTATTTTTTGTGGGGGTATGCCAAGGCTAATGTGTATAGGGACAAGCCCGCTTCGATTGACGCACTGGAAGCCAACATCCATGCATTCATTCGTGAGATACCGGCCGATATGTGTGAAAGAGTATGCCAAAATTGGACTCAGCGGATGGGCTACCTGAGACGCAGCCGCGGTCAACATTTGCATGAAATTATCTTTAAACATTAAATTGCAAGGTTCAAACTATCGATTCAAATAAATATTTCATTCATTTTTTCGAATTTTTTGTGTTTTTTTTTTAAAAAAAGTTCTAAACCTCTTAAAAAATCACCCTTTATATAAAAAAAACTTGGACGTTAAGCATGTTCCACTTTCAGATCATTAGGTCACGTTCGAGAGATTGGTAGCTGGTCATAAAAGAACTAGGAGAATGAATTGCCTCCTGAGGGAAAAATTAAATAACTGACTCCAATCATCAACCAATGTACTGCTAATGAAAAAACTAAATATTTAAGGAGCCGTGATAGACTATGAGATGGTTGGAAAGTTAATTTTTGGCAGGCTCCGCCCTTTTCGGTCCTCTCTGTCACAATTTATTTCTGCAAATATACACTTTTGCAAGAGGTCGGACATCTAATAACAACTTTCAGATGATACGGGTCGGATATGAACCTTAGACCCCTGGGACAAAGCGACCGCCTAGGTTAGAGTTTGAAGCGGGCTTAAGGAGACTCTACTGTTTGTCGAGTTTTTTTCTCTGTAGAAGCATGAAGCTATTTCATATTTATGGACTTCAGACAGTCTTTGATTCTGTTGAACTGGAAAGCTGTCTGCAACTTATTCCAAAACTTGTACTGCGATACCAGGTCACGGAATACTTTTAGTCGTGATCAAGACTTGACACTTGACACTTGACGATGACACTTTTGTTGGCGAAGCAAATGGGTTTAAAACTCCTGACTCGAAAGACAAAGAGCATCTGCTATAGAATCCTTATTCTGCCAGTCCTGTTACATAGCGCCGAATGCTGGACGATAAGGAGAGAGTAAATACTGGGATCCTTCAAAAGAAAAATTCCTCAACTTATATTTAGTGCGAGGAAAAGATATAACAGCGAACTCCATGAGCTGTGTGTGGATTTATTCTAAAATGCCAAGACACTTCAAATCCCAGCCCCCAGGGTCGAGGCGACAAAGAAGACAGAAACTCCGTTCAAACACTAAGCCATCGCAGAAAATGGAAGGCCTTGTCTCAGGCAAACCATCTTCACGGGTCACGAGCCCGTTAACAAGACTAAGGTAAGAGTGTGCTTTCAACTTAAGTTTATTTTCACTGCGACTGAGCTAATGTAGATGAGATCGGTATCCGGTAGGGATATTGCCATCTACATCGATAGCCAGGCCGCACTAAAGGCAGTGGAATCAATCAACATCTATGGTGCCAGGACACTGCGGTATTGAGGTAAATGAGCAGGCGGATGAGCTTGGAAGAATAAGAGGGCTACTGGTTGATAGTGAGGTTGCAGACATCAAACCTCCCCTCTGCATAACAAAGGGAACGATAGAGGGACAAACCATTAGGTCTTCCAATCTTAGGTGGAAAAGTCTTGGGGGACACAGGGTATCTAAGGCTCTATGGTCACTCTTCGATAGTAAAAGATCTATGGAGTTAGTAAAACTTAACAGGGTTAAGCTTAGAACATTAACAGGACTTCTGACAGGGCACTGTCTCCTGCGGAAATGTGCAAAGAGGCTCGAATTATTAGATACAGATATCTGCAGATACTGCGGAGATCTGCATGCTGCTGAGGACATAACACATATACTGTGTGAATGTGAGGCAATAGCGCGCAGTCGAAGACAATTTTTGGGGAAATACTTCTTTGAAGACAGAGGAAATAGATGGCATGGACTTCAAGGGCCTTTTAGGTCTTTGCAGGGAAATTGTTTAGGTTTTTCTGCCTTTTGAATTGTGAATTCAGATGGGCCCGTTTTGGTATTGTGTGGTGGATTCCGTTTTCACCACCTCTGTTTAACCTAACCTAACCTAGGCTTATCAGCGCTTTTTATTAAGACACTTAAATTAAACCGGACTATGGTCTACTCAAAAATGCACTGTAAATAGGATGGAACATAGGTTGATTGTAGTTTGATAGAGTGTGGAATAGAGGTGTGCCTTAAAAATGGACGAAGATGGATTTTGCTAAGGTTGCGCTAGCTATTACTCACGTCAAAGAATTTATTATAAATTGGAATCAACTATGCAACTTAGCTGTGTTAAGTAAGGAACCATTTTCCTGAGACAAAATGTGGAATTGATTAAGATCTTCCTAGATCTGAGAAGCAAGTTCAGTTATAGGATTTATAAGTAGAGCCGAATGAAGCTGCCCATCAGCGGCATAGAGGTGTACGTTTGCAAACCGACGGCAGGTCATTGATAAATAAGCACAAAATTGGCCCTTAAATTGAACCCTGAGGTACGCCTTGTTTGACAGGTTTAAAATCACAAGAATTAACTCGTGGCAACCTTCCTGAGAGAAACCTACTAACAGCTTTAAGGGCTCTACCACTTAAATCAAACAGATTCTTCAGTTTCCAATAGAGGGTATCATGATTGACGTAGTCAAAGGCCTTCTAGAAGTTGAAAAGGCAGGTGATTAAGTTTCTGGTTTGCTAAGAGTTTCTCGAAGATTTTGGGTAAATATGGTAAGACTCTTATTGGTCTGAAGTCCCCGATAAAGCTAGGATTTGCTTTTTTTGCAATTGGTAAAACTTTTGCTATATCCCATGATGATACTTTGAAAGGCAGTTAAATTTGCGATGGGATCAGGATTTGCAAGACAACAGTATCATGGAGCAAGGCAATTCAGCAGGTATCTTTGCGACTTCCAAATAAATGCAATATCTTCCAATCGAAGGTTCCAGTTGCACTTTAGGCCGCGGAATTGCTGCTTACAACAGCTCAATGAAGCAGTTATTATACGTTTTAGACTTACTTGGGTACTGTAACACGAAGGGTAATGCTAGGGCTCGCAAATAAAGATGACAAAAAAAAACAGATGCAAAACTTGGATGTGGTTATAAAACCTCCCTAATGTGCACCTTAAAGGAGTCACTATACCCAAAGTAAATTTTTAATAAAGCTAAAATTCCTTGAAAATTGTAAACAGTTTCTACATTCTATGGCAAAGAGAATTTATTTTTAGAGTTCTGTGTTGAATCAATCAAATAGCATGACATTTCCACTAAACGCTGTCAAACGATCGTAACTAATTTCTTATGGTGTAGCCCATGACCCTAAGTAGATGATACATATAATGCAAAACTATCAAAGCAGACTATCGTGAAGCTGCTATTCCAGTAATTACTCGCCTCTCCTTCCTAAGGCTTTTTTTTTTTTATAAAAAAAGAAAATTCCTTGTAATTAGTTCCTTTGGATTTGGTTCAAACAAACTTGTAATTGGAGTGCAAAGCCACCGTCAGCGCCAGAAAAATTACATCGTTTAACAAGTCCCGTCGTTACAAAGAGAACCCTATAACAAATGCTACTTTTCTTTATAGTTGGAAGCAGAAAATGCTGCGCTTTCCGCGAATTCCATGAAAGATGATATATTGCATAATTTACCTTCCTTAGAAAGTTCCTTTAATGAACCGTAACGGAGTTTTTTTTTTTTTGCTGATTTGAAAATACATTCAAAGGATACGTATTTATTTTTTCTAAACTGGGGTACTCCCATTTGCATATCTATGTAGATGTTAGAATTGCTGCTCCTTGGAGAGCGCTTGGGGATTGCTTCTTTGTTTCTTTCTATGAAGGTCTGATAGGGTGATTGGGTTTTTGAAATAGAAGTGAATAGAATGACACCCTGAATTACATTGTAAAAATTTTCTTCTGTTTGGCAAAACAAATGTATTTGAAACTTCTGACTCGAGAGACACAATCAAGCTCCTGGCAGTTTGTTTTACAGTCGCGCTTAACAAGCAAGAAAAGAAAAGATGATACTGGATTTGTTTCGAAGGGAAAGTTGTTCAGTATTCCATGTGTTCACCTTGTCCATTTGAATAGGGGTGAAGCGAAGCACACAGGTGCATAGCTCTGGCAAAATTGTTTACAAAACTTCTCAGAGACAATGCTGTCTGATAGCTATCGGCATACGCAAAACTTGGATAGCACCCAAGAGTTTGTGAATACTTCGACCGAATTAAAATTCCAGTTTTTTCCCATAATTTTTTCCATCATTGAAGGTAACTTAAGGGAAATTGAGTTGAAAAGGACGGGGTAGGGACACCAATGATGTACCAGAATTTAAAAAAAAAAAAAATTAACTTGCAGCCATTTCGAGTACGAGTGAACAACAATGAAATATTCCTTTGCTGAAAGGGTTACGCAAAATTCCCGTAATATTTTGACCAAGGATGTCATCTCGCATAGAGTGAAGCAGTCAAAGCACAAATAGCGGCGCGCCAACATATTCATCCGAACAATACCAGGATGTGACCAGAACGAAGTATCATATAAATCATCCTTGTTCGGTGGTTTCCCCACAACAAAGTGTATTATTTTGATATTGATGGTAGCTTTCTTGGCAAGACATAAGCGGTCGAGCTAAGGTCCCGCTAAGAATTTGCTACAAAATTAGGTACTACGACGTCATCTCAACGAACCTTCAATATATATTTTCCATGGATACAGGGAATGCTAAAAGGTTAGTAGCTCAACAAGAACTTTTTTCTTTTATTTTGTCTGTCCAAAGAGGAATAGTTAGTAAATTTTTTACAAATTTTGACTGATTTTAAAAATAAATTTACTTTCTTAAAGCTGTAGAGAGATGCTTCTCCAGGAATAATGACGAGAAGTTTTACCAAGAACCGGAGCGATAGAGATGAAGTAGGAAACCTTGTAGTAGAGTCAGAGTAGGTACTGCCGATATGGATATACCTTTTATGCAGACACCTAAACGATAAACATGACACAAATTGCGAACCGTTCAACATTGAACGTAAGCGCTTGCCGCGAGTGTTTCCTGCAAGTGATTTGTGACTGTAATTGGACGGATGTAGTATTTGCCAATTTCAGTTCAGTTTCGTTTCTTTTTTCAACAAAAATATATGGAAAGTGAGAAATTCTTCGGCGATAACATTATATTTGAAGAAGAAGCGGAATTATTGGAAGCGAGGCAATTGATTGGAAATAGCAGAACTAATATTGCAGCATTTGAGGCAACAAAATGCTCTACTTTAAAGAGGAATTTGGGCCCCACTGTGCTCCCCATTTGGGACCGTGATGCTGATTCGTACTACGCTACTATTCTAGCACTCAGGCACAACAATTGGTCTCTTCTACTACAATTTAGACACCTTACTTTAACATACCAATGTGTACTTAGTTTTCCCCTATATCGAAAAAGATGAAAAGGAGCTTCAGTGATAAGGAGCTTAGCATTTCGACCAAGTTAAGAGAAAGCTTGAGTTCGAGCACTATCTTTAACGAGGTAAGGGGTTTGAGCAACGCTTTTTAGCCGCATTGCTTGGCTATCACTGCAAACGCAAATGTTTCTTCCCCACCACATTTTGTTCACATCTGCGAATATCCCCGCTTGGAAGAAAGACGCATGTTTACATAAAAGGTAGTGGGCTCTCGCATTCAACAAGGAACCGATACAACAATTTGCTTATATTCGCTCTCACGCAAGCGAAAAACTTGCAGACACAGTTCGTGCAAGCGTCAAGCGCTTGCTGCAAGAGATTAACATAGAAGCAAATGCTTGTACGAACTAGTTATACTATGCGAGTATTTCAGGCGCAAGCGTTTGCATACAAATAAATCACTTGAAGCAATCGCTTGCATGCAAGGACTTTTCGGGTTGTCAGACTGTGCATTTTATTTTCCTCCCATAGTGTGACGGCAAGTTAGGAGATCATTGAAACCTCGAAGAAGACGTATTTCGCCTCTTAAATGGGCAGTAAAATAATGCAACCCAGTTCTTCGAAGAATATATCTTAGTACCAGACTAGGATGTCCTCAACAAGAACATATTTACCGAGTAATATCCATGACTTGTTGACTTTTATGACTAAAACATAAATATAAGGAATGAGATTGAACGGTCGGTGACGACGGAAAAGAAATTTGGTATTCGGACATCGACAAGATGTAGCTCAAAACTATTGCAGTTTGATTATTTCTGAAACCGTCGATATAATGGAGTAACTTGAACCTTGAACTCCTCTTCAAAACAGCACTAAAGGTGGTTGATAGTAAAAATCGGCCGAGTTCAGTGCGAGTCCCATGCAAGTCAACCCTGTCTTTAAAGCCGAATGATGGTCACGTGACTTGCTTGCAACTTGAACGCACCGAACTAAAAAGGCGCACGCATGTGCAAAGTCAAGACCTCGAGAAACTTTTGCAGTACACCATGATGAGCAGAAACAAATTCCCCTTTGCTTACAACAAAGCTAGAAATATCAATATTTAATGATTTCCTGGGACGCACACATACAATCAATCTTTAACACCAGTAATTCCTTAGTTACCAAGCTAAAACAAGGTTTATTTTTCAAATAAATACTTTCATTCGCTGTGGTCTTTGGCGAAACATGCTGTAAGTGTACCGATATACCGCAGTTCGAGCAAAAATCATTGCGATAAGGAAAAGATATCCTGCAATAGCAGCAGCGCTAATTTATTCGATTTTATGCAAATCTTTTGTTCGAGATGAAAAGGAAGTGCCAAAGTGCTTGGTCTGTATTTATTAAGCCAACGACTTTTCGGGGTTCTTGAGCCCTTAGGGTCGAACGAAATGTTGTCTTATGATGGGATTATTTGTAGAACTCCATTAGGAGCTTCGAAATTTAGTATGACAAGACAGTGAAGGAAAAGCATAAGCTTCCACATCAAATTGCATTTTAAAGTAAAATTCACATAGTTTTTCGATAGATGAATTTATGCTCCTTTGAACCCATCATTAGGAACGATAACGATGATTCAAACACTTTTCTTTATTTCCAAAAAAAAAAACAGGACTTAAAGTTAGACCAAGGAAAACATTGAAATTTAAATAACTGTGCATTGTCAGATCAAATTATCTAAACCTTTAGGTAGACAAATCACTGAAAGAGTCAAACGTTTTACCTTGTACATATGCTCAGATAACTAAGCTGCTATTAAAGCCGTTTTTGCTGCTCGAATCAGCTCCAAAATTGTGGGGCAGGCCATAAGTAAGCGAACAATACTGGCATTCAGAGTAATGAAAGAGCTGACGCTTTTGCCAAACTGGACTCATTGTCAGCCTTTGATACACTTTTAGGTCTTCAACACACCGAATACTCGCAAGAAAGGACTGAAAAGAAATGACTTATGATCCTTAACCGGCCATGTTACCGGTTTCAGTCCTCTCGAAGAACATCCCAAAACTATCCGTGTTAGAAAATCTGGGGTCTGCGAGTGCTGTCTGGAAAATGACGATGCGGCACCACACTTTACCTGTGAATGTCAGCCTTTTGCACAAACCAGACTGGCTATCCTTGATCTGAATCAGATTGAACCAACAATTCGGCGATAAGCCTGTGCAAGCTTTGCTGTAGTACAATGGACCACTAGATCTAATTGATTGTTATCTTCCGCCAACTCCTACTTAAACACAATACAATGCAAGTACGTCTTATGTTTCCATCGAATGAACTTTTGACTCCTCGACATCTTTTTACAGAGAGAAACATGGCTGCATGAGGTCCTGTATCCCTCAATTCAAATGAAATTGGCAATATTCTTCTTCCACATTTTCGAGAAAGTTGTGATCAAGAGTGAGAGAACTGTTCCACTTTAACAAATTTCGTCAGGCCTTCCATTTTAACTGTGGCCTATCAAAAGCTTTTGGTGTTACCTACATATGTCTCATTTAGGAGTTCTTGAATCTGACGTTAATACTCGTTAGCGGTTAAAAGCGATCATTTTGATGTCGCATCCCTGAACTGAGCTTAAGGATTGTTGCACGACAAGGATTTACCAGCACCCCAAAAGTGAAAGGCACTGGCGCCAATGTCTACTTGAGATACAAAAATATATCTGCATCTTTTAAGATGTGGTGCTTCCTCTTGAATATTCCATTTTACTACATATTTCACTAAGCTACTCCCACTGCACAAACAATCAGCGGTTTCTAATGAGATTTATTGTCAATTAAATAACGATGCGGTCAAAACTTAAAATCTCACTTGAACCCAGTTTGAATCGATATGATGTACACCTGGGTATATGGATTATATTATATCCAATTTAGGAAAATTACTCTAACCACATGCGGTGTCGACATGCTGTGGTTGTTTTATTGTTTTGGGCATCAACCAGTGTAGTGGGGAGAAACCGAAATTGTTTTATGCAAATTGTTTCATGAAAATATTTTACTTGTTAGAAAAACACTTTATTTATTAAAATAGGATTCGAGTAGTTTTTTCTTTTTGTTTTTGATTTTATTTTAAATTTGTATTTTTAGTTTGTGGCAGTGTCAGACTAGAATGTGAGGCAATCTAAATTCGCAGCACCACCGCAACTATTTTTTGTATAAAAAATAAAAAATTAATTGCAATGGAGATCGCGTCGGAGGTTCAACATCACGAATGTGTTAGTTTCCCAATTACGGATTTTGGAACACGAGTTATGAAACATATCGAGACCAAGAAAGTCGGGAACCAATTTTGGAAATGTACCATGTAACCAGGTATTTATGCAAAGTTTATTCGAAAAGGGTAGGGGATTAAAAAAACTTGATATGTTCTCATTACGGGGTTGGACTTGGGGGTCCCATAACCCATATATTTCCCATATATATAGCACTGGCTTCACTGAATGACGATATGAATAGTTCGCCTTGTGTTTCTCCGGATCAATAAGACTGTGATAAAAATTGTCAAAACTCTTACCTCATCATATGATTTGTCATGTTGATGGTTTTAAAGTTGTTAAGAGTTTATTTTGACCCCAAATTGATATGGCTTTCTTACAGCAGCTAATGGCAGGTTACATATATGTAGAGCCCCTGATCTGTTGTATTGGAGGTGCTCACAACTTATGTAGTGTCGATCTATTACTTAGCGCTAATCTTAGGACGAATGTGATTGATTTACATGTGAGTAATTCTTGACTGCTGACTTCTGACTCCACGACACTGATTTGATAGTGCAAATAGAATTCATTTTTAACTGACAGATATAAGTCCAAGAGCTAGCGACAGTTTTACCAAAATTATCGACGCAAAGTAAATTAATATTTTTTTTTTTTACTTTTTATTCTTATTTGAATGGACGTTATCCCAGGGTTGGCAACACGGTCTTTGTCAACGTTTCTTTTCTGTCTTGGCCCATGATGATCTGTCAATGGTTAACATTTTTAATTAATTACTTCCAAAATTTTGAGTCAGTTGCCGTAAGGAGCTCTCATTAAGCTCATAATTAACTTTATTAATAGACAGCAAGAAACCTACATGTGCTCCATAGCATCCATAGCAAGGATCCGTGTGCTGCAACTATTAAGCTTACTACAAGCTTACTGATGGGCTCCCGACCCATGAGGATTCCCTGGCTGAGACACGGCCGCCTTCCATCCATATGCAAACCAAGCGCTCTGTCATCCACAATGGCTTGGTTTTTAAAATGGACGTTTGTGCTGACTCATCACCTTGAACATGGATTTTGAAAGTCCTCCAGGTAAGAGGGTCTATAAAAGTAATAAAATTGTCATTTCGGAATCGGCATTATACAAAAATATGTCTTTACACACACAATGATTGAAGAAGGTAGGTTTTAGGTCCTGTATGAGCCGATTATGTTTTTTTTTAGGGGGTGGGGGCAGACTTTGGAAACATATTCGAGGATAGTCCTTACGAATGTGAAATAAAGGGATTTAGTGACGTAGGGTTTGGCGAATTCTTTTGACCAATGTTTTACAAACACAAGCAAAAAGAAAAAGCCCTGTTTATCGATTGGGAGCGGAAATTAACTCTTTATCGCAGATAAAGGGTGATCCATTTCGAGGTTCCCTACATTTTAAAGAAAAAAACACAGAAAATTCAAATTTAATGGAGAATGTTTATTATCATTTGAAAGAACATTCTTTGGCATTTATTTTTTGAAGATTATGTCTATCAAATGTTGGCCGTTGCTACGTCGCAGATGGTCCATCCGTTGAGTCCAATTTTCGATCACTCGTTCGAGCATTTCGACTGGTAACTGGCGAATGACACGCGTGATGTTTTCCTCCAAGGCCTGAATCGAAGCGGGTTTGTCGGCATAAGCTTTTGACTTTACATATCCCCACAGGAAAAAGTCTAACGGTGTGATATCACACGATCTTGGTGGCCAATCGACTGGCCCAAAACGTGAAATTATGTGCTCACCGAAATGTGCTCTCAATAAGTCCATTGATTGATGCGATGTGTGGGAAGTGGCGCCGTCTTGCTGAAACCAAATGTCGCCGAGGTCACGAGCTTCAATTTCAGGCATCAAATAGTCGGTTATCATGGCACGATAACGGTCGCCATTGACGGTTAAGTTCGCACCGGCATAATTTTTGAAGAAATATGGACCGATGATTCCACCGGCCCACAAACCACACCAAACCGTTGTTTTTTCTGGATGAAGTGGCAGTTCTTCAATCTCTTCAGGTTGCTCTTCGTCCCAAATGCGGCAATTTTGTTTGTTTACATACCCATTGAGCCAGAAATGGGCCTCATCGCTAAACAAAATATGCCTCGAAAACGTCGGATCTTCTTGGAACTTTTCAAGAGCCCATAGAGCGAAGCGATGTCGCTTGAGAAGGTCGAGCGGCTTCAGTTGTTGCACAAGCTGTATTTTGTACTCTTTCGATTTAAGATCTTGACGTAAAATGCGCCAAGTCGTTCCATACGTCAGTCCTAGTTGCTGCGAACGGCGCCGAATCGACTCTCTACGGTCTTCGTGTACACTCTCAGCTACGTGGTCTGTTCGGTCGAATATTATCCAATAATGAATGCTGGGTCTCAAAATGGGTGATGGTGTTGCGAATAGTACGCTCAGTAGGCCGATTATGTTGACCATAAGTTGAGCGAAGTGCACGAAACACATTCCTCACAGAACGTGAATTTTCATAATAAAGTTGAACAATTTGTAAACGTTGTTCACGCGTAAGTCTTTCCATTATGAAATGCCAAACAATACTAAACAAAAATAGCATGACAGCATGACACGACTCACACGTGATCTGTCAAAAAAGGCTATTGAAAAAAGTATCTCTACTTGGATCACCCGTTAGCAACTAAATCGTTAATGAAATAACATCAAGGAGGAGGTTTAATACGCTTGCGAGAAAAAGTCATCACTTGACACTTATCTATATTGAGCTCCAGAAGGTTATTGCAAAATTATTCAGATAATTTTTGAGAGGCTGCGAGTCTGCGAGGGTTGATATATCCTTAAAATGTTCATGTCGTCCGCTTAGACAGATAATTGTGAGTTTTTCGCAAGAATGAAAATCAGAGGACGCAGAAGCTTAGGAAATCCTGATATAGTTTTAAGTAAGTAAGATTTAATTCAGGTAACAAAATCAGGTTGGAAACATAGAGCTTCCACGCTTGAAAAGGATGATTCTATGCGAAATTTGATCAAATACCTTCAGAAAGTCTGTGGTGATATCATCAATTTCTTTTCTTCCATGTTCTAAAGTATTCAACTTGGTAGTATTTGACGTCCCCGGCTTGCAATGGAAGAACATTGAGTCATAGACGATGCTTTCAAAAAGCTTGGGTATGCCTAAGAGTACCTTTGCTATAGCCCGATAGTATAGTATAGAGGAATAACATCAGGTTAAAAGCTTTCAGGGCTTTGAATTGCTCATCTATTTTGCCCAAAATCAAATTTCTACGTTCTCCAAGAATTGTAAAGTTTGAATTTTGTTTAGTTTTTTCCTTCAGTTCTAGTTAATATTTTACAGTTACACTCGCACTCACAATGTTGTGAGGGGATGAGTGACGACCGGCAGAAGATAGAGATCAACGATCAATGATGGATTCCAATTTTTTTTTTACGGAGTTTGGGTAAAATATATTGAAATCTACTTGCCACCATCTAGACCTAAAAAAATATTGAGTAAAAAGTTTTGTCGGAAAATTAGTTGGTCTTGGTAGACATTTTAATAAGTATTTATCTTCGCTGGCTTGTTGGCATAGACCATAGACTTGACGTAGCCCCACAGGAAATAGTCTAACGGCGTCAAATCGCACGACCGATGCGGCCAAGCGACTGGACCATTTCGTGAGACAACACGTACTCCAAACTTGGTTTCCAATAAATTGATGGTGACATTCGCTGTGTGACTTGTGGCGCCGTCCTGTTGGAACCACATGTCCTCCAAGTCCAAATCATCCAATTGGGGCCAAAAATATTCGGTTATCATTGAACGGTAGCGATTCCCATTCACAGTAACGTGCCGGTCTTGATCATCACGGAAGAAGTACGGCCCAATGACGCCGCCGGCCCATAAACCACACCAAACCGTAATTTTTTCGGGACGCAATGATGACTCCGCATATTTTTTTTATTGACGAAGCCATTCAGCTAGAAATGAGCCTCATCGCTGAAGATGATTTTTCGATGAAAATCCGAATCATTTTCAAGTTGTTGCTCAGCCCAATTCACGAACATACGACGCTTCTGGTGGTCAAGCGGCTTCAGTTCTTGCGTCAATTTAATCTTGTAAGGATGTAGGCCAAGATCTTTTCGCAAAATTTGCCACAATGACGTCACAGAGATGCCCAACGCTTGAGAACGACGTGTGAGAGACACATTTGGGCTTTCTTTAACTAAAGCCTCAGCGGCAGCAATATTCTCGACACTACGGGCACTTCTTTGTCTCACTGGCACGGGAACATTTTGTACTGTGCCTGTGGATTCAAATTTTTCGACTAGACGCTCAATTGTTGATCTGCTGGGATCATAAATTGGACGTAGCGCTCTTAACGTTGAGGCCACTGATTCCGAATTTCGGTAGTAAATTTTAATAATTTCGACTCGTTGTTGGCGTATATCTTTCCATCATGAAATGGCAAACCTTACTGAAGAGAAATGTCAAAAGAGCGGCAAGAAATATGGCGTCGTTTGCTGTCCCTGTCGCTCTACTTTTGTAGAGTCCCTGTTGAAAAACCCGTATAATGCTCAACCGAATTAATTAAGAAACTCTTGCCAACAACCTTTAGTCTGAACTTAGTTCAAGTGCAGTTTAAAGAAGGTAACTGCAGAAATACTGAAACTTTTCCCAAATTCACGCGATGGCTTAGTCTGATAAAAGCTATAAATATGCTAATCTTTTCGTGGCCTTTTAGACAACGTTATAGCTCGTGTCCTTCTTAGGACTAAGAACTGATTTTTCTAAGGCGTTTGACATGGTTGATTAATTCATTACCTTTAAATTTATTTAATTTATATTTACTTGAAATAGTCTATCAGATAAAGATCGGTAGATGAAGATTAGTGGTGCAACAAACAACCTTTGCGTGAAGCGATACTGAGATTTACACTTCGAGAACGTAGTGTTGTGCTCTACGATCGTACAAAAAAAACTCAGTTTTGTGCAGTAAGTTGTATTATGCATATAACTTTGCGCCATACAGTTAGTAGCGTCATACTTAACTCATAGATTTTAAGCGGTAGAGGTAAATCAATCTCTTTCAAGCCCCCTGCCTATGAGAAGTGGTGTGACTCAGGCATTCATACTCGGCCCATTGTTTTTCTCTTTATATGTTAATGATCTGCCTAATGTCACCAAAAACCGCTCAATTCATCTGTATGCTAATGATGCTCAGCAAACAGATGATCAGGGTTTAATAGAGCACTCCAGTGCAGTGATGGACTGATATTAAGTCAAAATAAAACGAAGTGCATCGAGATTTATCGAAAACCCCTTGATCTGGCTTATTTTTCTATCCTCACACTTCTAATACTCCTATTGAGTATGAAGAATCAGTCCAAAGCCTTGGGGTGACCTTCGATCGATTTTTAACTTGGGACAACCACATTAATCTAGCAGTCGGCAAGACTTATGGAGTTATACGGTCATTGTGGGCGACTTACTCCTTTACATCGTTTAAAAAACACGAGTGTTACTTGCTAAAAGTCTGGCCATACCAGTTTTAACTTGTGGTTGTGAATTTTTTTTCGAAATGTAATTATGCGTCCAAAAGGAAACTTCATGTGGCATATAACTGTATTGTACGATATGTGTTTGTATTTCGTAAATTTGAACGAGTATCACTCTATTCCAGCCAACTATACCTATAATTTGATCTTTGACAATTTTCTCAAGTTTCGCACTCTTTGCCTGTTTTCGGACAAACCTGGTTATCAACCTGCTTATAAAGGGTGATTTTTTAGCTGGTTTGGTTTTGGCAACACTGGTTTTGACAGCTGACGTGTGTTTAGTACCTTGTGTCACTGTCAAACAGCTTCAGTTTGGTTTGCAATTTAACCATGGATCGTCTTACAAATGAACAACGCTTGCAAATTATTGAATTTTACTATCAAAATTCGTGCTCGGTTCGAAATGTTCATCGCGCGCTGCTTCCATTTTATGATCGGCATTCTCGACCTTCTGAGCAGTCTATTCGGAAGATTGTGACCAAATTTCGCACCAAATTTACTTTGTTGGACATTAAACCACCAACACGTTTACGTACTGTGCGTATTGAAGAAAATATTGCGGCCGTATCAGCTAGTGTGACAGAAGACCGCGAAATGTCGATTCGGCGCCGTTCCCAGCAGTTAGGCCTTTGTTACAGCACTACGTGGAAAATTTTGCGGAAGGATTTGGGCGTAAAGCCTTTTAAGATACAGCTGGTGCAAGAACTAAAGCCAGCCGACCTACCACAACGCCGAATTTTTGGTGAATGGGCTCTTGGAAAGCTGGCCGAGGATCCGCTTTTTTATCGAAAAATTGTGTTCAGCGATGAGGCTCATTTTTGGTTGAATGGGTACGTAAATAAGCAAAATTGCCGCATTTGGAGTGAAGATCAGCCAGAAGCATTGCAACAGCTACCAATGCATCCCGAAAAAGCCACTGTTTGGTGCGGTTTATGGGCCGGCGGCATTATTGGGCCATATTTCTTCAAAGATGATGCGAATCGCAGCGTTACTGTCAATGGTGAACGCTACCGAGCGATGATAACAAACTTTTTTTTGCCCGAAATGGAAGTTCTTGACTTGCATGATATGTGGTTTCAACAAGACGGTGCCACATGCCACACAGCACGCGAAACAATGGCGCAATTGCGAGGCGAGTTTGGTGAACAGTTAATTTCACGTTTCGGGCCGGTCAATTGGCCGCCTAGATCGTGCGATTTGACACCATTAGATTATTTTTTGTGGGGGTATGCCAAGGCTAATGTGTATAGGGACAAGCCCGCTTCGATTGACGCACTGGAAGCCAACATCCATGCATTCATTCGTGAGATACCGGCCGATATGTGTGAAAGAGTATGCCAAAATTGGACTCAGCGGATGGGCTACCTGAGACGCAGCCGCGGTCAACATTTGCATGAAATTATCTTTAAACATTAAATTGCAAGGTTCAAACTATCGATTCAAATAAATATTTCATTCATTTTTTCGAATTTTTTGTGTTTTTTTTTTAAAAAAAGTTTTAAACCTCTTAAAAAATCACCCTTTATATTGTGGAACTCGTTGCCCTACTCTATCCGAAGTTTAAGCAACACAACTAAACTTAAAAATAAATTAAAATTGTATCTCTCCTTGAATTCTGAAGTATTCTGATTTATTTTATCTTATCCATAATTTTCTGAAAATAATTGTAGCTTTCTACATATCTTACTGCCCGACAGATGAATTTAATATTACGAGGCTAAAAGTTCTACATACACGTTAACTCATTTTTGTGATAACTACTACCTCTCGACTAAGACGCAGAAGTTCTTAAGTTCTAAGTAAGTCGGAATTGGAAAAACCGATTCTTTTTATAATCACAATGAAGAAATAAAGAAATACCTGTCCAAAACACAAATTACGAATAATGGAAGTCCGAATATTCATCTCACCATGAAGGTAAGTTGCAAAATTCTAAATACAAAAAAAAAAATAATATTCATTCCCTAATGCATCATGGTTAAGCAAAGCTTACTTCCAATGACACACAACCAAAAGACATTTCATTGTGGGAACCAACAAAGTAAATTTTGTAAGCAGATAGGCACCAGCAATGCCAAAAGAACCATTCGGTATTCGGCATTCACAAGTCACGCTCACGACTGCAACATCTCTCTCTCAACCTGAGCGCAGACGAGACACATTGATCAGGCACAAGCTATGTGGAAAAGCATAACTTGCACCATGACTAGCGTAATGTCACGTTTCTTTAGCATAGGAATAGATAATCAAGCGACCTTGTCGGTAGATATAAAAGGGTGTGACTGAGCAGGGCTTAACGCATGTTCAACTAATTAATGCAATTCAACTCTGATCTGTCATGTGAAAATTATACGGAATTTTTTCTACATTCAATGGTATTATAGTTATGTTGCTGTTCTGCCTAAGCTGATGAGAAAATTTTTTATGAAATTGATTTTAATGCTTCAATAATCCTAATAAAAAAAAAGTTAAGCATTCCAACCACAATTCGTAGTCTCATGATAGTTTATAATCTCATGTGAGTTAGTAGGAGTATTTTTAAATGTGGAACTAGATTGAAGGAATTGAACTTCAGAACCCATTATCTGCGACCTATGGAATTATTTTATACGCCCCAGAGTTGTGAGCCTACAAAAGGAGATATAGAGCATTGTTGAGCTAAGTTATATGCAATGCTGTTTTCTTCGTGTCCTTTTCAGACAGCAGGGTGCTATCGGGGAGTTTTCGTTTTAAGAAGAAGGTCCGTCTACACTACCCAACATAGTTTTTGTGGCTACGAAACTTCGCGAGAGAGATTCCAACTCACTGTATGCAGGCTTTGCGCTAGTGCTCCAACCCAAGAACTCTTTGAATCGAAAAGAGTCGAAAGACTAAACACTCTGAGTCTTGTTTGGATTCCTGTACTCAATGGGTTTCTTATAGACACAAAACTTGATGGCACGAACAGACGTGTGGGAAATTTGCGGCATTTTTGGTATGACTAGCGAGAAAAGACCGCTAGTAGCAGTTGCCAAGCACCTAAATGTACTTAATTGAGAGTGGTCAGTAGTACAAAAGAAGGCTTTGCTTAAAGTACAAAGTTCATATACTTCAAAGGAGAACTGAGACTAATTCTATGACCTCTTACTATGGATGATATAGGGTCATACCCTTTTAATATTCCTTGGAAGACAACTATTGCAGCAGCAATTTTAAATCAAACTCAAAAACCTAAGAGAGTTCCCAATGCAAAGTGCTTTCGCCTAAAGGTCATTTGGAACTTGTCAATAAGTATGTGATGTATGTACTTATAAATCCCAATAGTAGACATGAGCACATAAATGTCAAAGAGAATCTTTAAATATCCTTTCAGTACACATTCATTCATCAGTTGCCCCAAAGGATACTTCCATCTTGGTTCCATTTGAAACAGATTTCCACGCAATATAAAATGTACAAAACCAGCACATTAAGTTGTCTGTTTGTGCAAACTTAAATGCATTTATGTGTTGAACAGCGAGTTTGGTTGACAGTGGTATAACTTCGATATTGTTTTCTACTCGCTTTATCTGGAAAAAAGAGAAGCGATAAGAACAACAATAATGATCATAAAATGCAACGGCTGTCTGTCTGTCTGTCTATCCATAACTTGAAATCCATTTACTCGATTGCATCGTTTATGTTGTCCAGTTTGTGCAGCCATCCCCACCCACCTCTGGGTTGGGCACCATGACATATGCGCCTTTTTATAGTGCGAACGTTGCAATGCCTCAATGGGATATGCTGTCGGAGACTTTAGTCTGCTGTTGAACCATCCATAAGGTTCAAGTCTCATTAACAAAGCTCTAACTCTAAAGTGGAACAGCATACGCTGGGGTATGCGTAACTAAGAGAGTGATTAGCCGCTTATAGGATGTGCATAAAATATACAGACAGATCTCCCTACAATCGCATCAACCTCTGGTATTGCTGTTAGGTAGCTTTGCGCTGAAGAGAACATTACGGCCTCAACATCTCGGTCTACTGTTGGACTACCAAACCATGGCATGTGGTGGTTCCCTTCCATTCGTGATTTTGTAAGAGAAGGACAAGTGGATTTGTCTAACCTCTGATTTAGAGTCTTTCACCAAAGGCTTTCCTTAAATCCTTTTTTGTGAAATTCACTTCTTGATTAAGTCTTGTAAAGAATAACCTATTACGTCTTTTAATGTTAAAGTATTGCAAGTTTCTTAGTTTCCAATGTTGTGTGCCTGAAAAAGTGAAAAGTTTGAACAAACTAGGTGAAGAATATTTAACTAAAAATATCATGTGATTAGGACTACGATTAGCATGAAAGCCTTTAATCTGAAGCAAACAAAATTATTGAGATGTGCTATGGAAAGCGACCTTATCTAATAGATAATTATAATCCTAGAGGAATGGATGTCGTATTAGTCCTAAACTCACAAAGTACTGCCCATTTTCGGACTCACTCTGATTTATTTGAATGCAAGTGCTCTGTTTCTTTGTAAACACTTTCAAGCCACTGTCTTTCAAAATATTGAGGAACTTTCAGATACCCCACTTTCTAATCTTAAGCGGTTTCTTAGGATATGAGGCTAACCCTACCCTCGCCCCGGCACAAACACTGTAAGTTAGCGCAATTGATTCATTCCGTTTCCCCAAATACGACGTCATATATCATCTTGTAAGCCTGTGCTGGATTGAGTCGCGGGAATACAGACCCCATTAGATAAAAAATAGGTCCCTAAAGGCTCAATGTTTCGCAATGTTGGGCAGTGTGCAAAGTTAAAGAGTAAATTGACTGAAGCTGACATGCTTAGCGTAACAGCAAGGTGAAGTGCAAATTTAAAGATCCAAAACGAATTAAAGCAAAACCTGGTTAGTTTTATTAAAATAAAAAAATATTAGGCGTAAACGGTCCCTTATAGGTTCCAAATATTTTTTGACACTCATACAAAGGACCTACAGTTTACTGCCGATTCCGAATGGCTTTAATTTGTTTGAGAAGCTTCTCATGACAGTTCTTACTCTTGGATGTTTGTCAGAAGTTCGCAAGAGACGGGGCAGCGAATAAAACAAAATAAATAATAAAGTTTTTGTTGCCAATAAAATAAAATCAATAAAATTTCTTATACAAGCACGCAATAGAAGCAGGCCTAAAAACACAAGGAACACAAAAGTACAGCATTAGATTAGCCTCAATGAAAAACAGATCCAAAACCGCCAGACCATCAGATTTTGCTGAAGTCCAAGGGGTTGTGAATTAATAGTCGATTAAGTCATGGCATGTTCTTATAAAGGGTGGGCCATCTAGTGTTTTTATACCATATCCTAAGGGTATATTAATTTCGACACATAGTTTGTAACACGCCTTAATATTCGTCGTAGACCCATAAAAGTATATATATTTATGATCAGGACCAAATCCTAAGACTATTTAGCAATGTCCGTCCGTCCGTCCGTATCAACTTTTGAGGCCTTTAAAGTTATGCTAGGAGGCTGAAATTTGGAGCATATACTCCCTAGGGTCCCGAAATGGTAAAGTGTTAAAAGTTTTTAAATCCGCCCACTGCCACGCCCACAATTTAGAAAAAACCGTTTTAAGGCTTAAGTTAGAGAGATAAAGTTGTAAAACCTTCACAAGATATGTAGGTACTGCCTACCTTTATAAATTTGTCAAATAAAGTTTTTTGCCACGCCTACTTTTTGTGGGCGTTTTTCACTAAAATGCTGTTTTCTTTGAAAATTTTCATAGAAATCGAAAAAAAAATGTTTAACAATATATTTAGCCAATTTTTTTTCCAATATATCGCCCATACAAAGTTTTTGGCCACGCCCACTTTTTTGGGTCGTTTTTTCAAAAAAATATTTTTTTTCTATAAATTTTATAGAATGAAATAAAATGCTATCTATCATCTTCCTTATGAATTTTTTCTTTGGGGTACATAGGGATAAGGATAGGGTATCATACTGTTCGCCCCAAGCGGACTGTAGCCTTTCCTTATGTTTTTTTTTTTTTTTAAGAAACATTAACTCTTGACAAAAAGTCAGTATCATACCTCCGTGGAACGAAATTAGTCGCTTTACTCTTGAACAACTTTGGAAAATATTGAAAACTTATTTCCACTGTAAGTAGCTGTGTAGCCAAAACAGTGTTTTTTTTTAAAGACCACGACGTACGGTGCGCATAGGCTAGAATGTGCGGATTGTGCAGTGGTGGCATTATTGGTCCATTTTTCTTCAAAAATGAGGATGAGAACAACGATTTAAGCACTTAAGGCCAATATCATCCAAGCAATCCGTTAGCTACCTACATCCCGAAACCATCAAAAAGGTCTTGGAAAATTGGAAAATTGGAGAATGACGTTTTATTCCATATTTAATGGGGACATTTTCTCTTACTAATAAAGCCATGATACATGGAAAAAAAATTATTATTTTATTAATTTTTAAAAAGAAACTTGTATTTGGCCCACCCTGTACATATGTATATCTTGAATTTTTTCTAAGTGCGTTCCCATGTTAAAGTTTGAAGTAGGAATTGAGTTTCCTGTTTAATTTCGCCATAAGCCCACATGACTTTTATAAAATGATCAAATCTATCTGCAAGTAAATAAATAAACTAATTATCTTTGGTACTTTTTATTTCGTTTGTTCTCACAATTAACAATGTACATACATTGTACATGAAGTGCAATTGACTTCTAGTGTCTCCCGTAACGTTTTTCTTTGTACTCGTATTAACAATTTTTTTTTACCTTTAATAGAAAATTTGCCTCACGTTAATGGCTTTTAGTGAAATAAAAAAAATATCAGACAAATTATTATTGACGGGGAAAAAAGTGGCACTATGCGGTCTAATTTATATTTTTATCTCGTTTTTTCTGACAACATTTTTTTTTTACACGCATTCATTGGCAGGTGAAGTTGTATCGCTGCAATAAATAGGTTATCTAGATGCATGCAATTAGTGGTGAATTGTGCCCTATGCATGTGTTCCACCTATGTAGTAAAATATAATAATCTGAATTCAAAAGCAAGGCCAAAGATGAAGTTCTAACTTTGATGAATGAAGGTCTTCACTTCGTATCATGTTAGTTAAATAATAAATCGACAGACACAGATAAATGGGAACATTAATCGGAAAACCTTTAACTCAATTGAAGCTTGAAGACGTAAACATTGAGTATGCTAGTACCGCCAGAAATTTTTGAATAATTTTCAATCGTACTCCCACGTGGAGCAATCATCTAAATAGTGCCTGTGGTAATTCAAACTCAACAGCGGGATTAGCTGTACAGTCGGCTCAATTTCCCTCATTCAACACGGTCTATTGCTCTTATACAATTTCGATTTCATTATCCTTATTCCGTGCCTCAATTTTTATACCCTATCCTAAGGTTGTATTCATTTTGAGACATAGTTTGTAACACCTCTTAATATTCGTCGTAGACCCGTCAGGACCAAAACCTAAGACTATTGAGCAATGTCCATCCGTCCGCAGGATCAACTTTTGAGGCCTTTAAATTTATGGTAGGAAGCTGAAATTTGGAGCATACACTCTCTAGGGTCCGGAAATGGTAAAGTGTTAACATTTTTTAAATCCGCCCACCGCCCACAAAAATAACGTTTTTAAGCTAAAGTTAGTGAGATAGAGTGTTAGAACCTTTCACTAGATATGTAGGCACTGCCCTCCTTTATAAGTCTGTTATATAAGGTTTTTTGCCACGCCTACGTTTTGTGGGCGTTTTGCACTAAAATGCTATTTTCGTCGAAAATGTTCACAGAAAGCGAAAAATATCACCGATGCAAAGTTTTTGGAGACGCCCACTTTTTGAGGGCATTTTTGCTTTTGTTCGCACCAAGAGGACAAGTAGCCTTTTCTTATGTTTTTTTTTTTTCATTTTTTATAAGCCATGCCTTTTTCAAACTATATTTTATTTGTTTCAACATTTTTTAACAAATTTAATAATGTGTGGATCCACCTCATAGATTCGATTGGAAAGCGACGCGTAGAATTTTCGAATATAATCTAGACAAATAGCTGAGCTGAGAAAATGGTGAAATGCCATGGAAAATTACCAAACATATTTTTAAAATGGAGAAAGCGATGTTATATGATTTGCTGTCAAAAACTGTTACTCGGAGGTACTATAGTAGCAGATGGCGGCCCACACCAGTACACCTCCCATCCAACTGGTGTTCCTCCTTGCGAAGATCGTGGAAGGACATAGTATAGTTGCATCCGTCTGGGCCCTTCAGATTAAATATGTTTTCATCTGAAAAGACAACGTAGCACCATGTCATAAGCGCTCGTGCAAAATCTAAGCGTGTTTCCTTGAGAGTAACGGTAAGTGGTGGTTTTTCTTCAATTTAAGTCTTTTTAAATGTTCAGCTTTCCTTTTCACTCTTTATATAGTAGATAAGCTGCCGTTAACGCCAACATTTGCCCTGATTTTTTTGCGAATGAGCCATGAGAGTTCGACTTTTCTTATCAGCATTGAAACTCACTATTATTAACGCCTTTATTATTTTTCCATTCACAAAGCTTTATGACTTCTATCTAACTTTTCTTGACTCCTTGTAAGCTTCAATTTTTCATTTCTCGTTCACATATAGCGATTTTACCTATTAGCCCACAAAAGACGAATATTTGTACTGCCCATTCTCTGACCTAGCCTTTACCTTTTCAGATATTTATTTGATTGGATAAGTGATTCGCAAGTGCGAAAATTTAAAATATCTTCGATCAATAATCAACTGAGAAGCAACCCTAGATGAAAACATAAATCACATAAAATTAAATGATTTAGGAATGGGTGAAGTTCTGGCGCAGCGTTCACAGATGGTTCGCCATGTCGGAAAATGTGCAAAAAGTAGTAGGGCAATGTAATAGCAGCTAAGAAGAAGATGCAACATCACCAACATTTTATTGGCTTCAATTGTTAATACTTTTGCATGTGTTCGACGTAGGTCAAATTGGATTGGAATATTTTATGAGCGGATACATCGTCCGAGCTCTGTTCGCTGTAGGTAGAAACACAGCTGGTTCGTGGTCACTGCATGACGATAAGGTCAACAATCGAATATTCAGAAAGAATTTAAATCAAAAGCCTTTTATTTTGGGGAGTCGCAAAAAATCCTTTATGCTTATACCAAACATCCTTTTCACTTTAACCCTAGCACCATCGCTCTTAACCCTAAATATTTGACGGTTAATTACAATAGTATTTATTTTTTAATTTTAAATAAGAATTAGAACATTTTAAATAGTTCTTTTGTAGTAAATAGCCAGATTTTGCAAGCAATCAAATGTATACAAAGCAAATGAATTCACGCCATCTAAATGCTTAACTTGGGGAGAGTACGATAATTTTGGCGCCGCAAATTGAAAACTGATTTTAGTAAAGGGGTTAAATACAAGTTTTTTTTTTGTATGGGAGGGGGAGGTCTATCATGCCCCGTTTAGGCAGGAGTGGCAATGTAAAAAAAAAAGACTTAAAATGGAAAACAGTGTATTAAAACACAATGGCAACACTTAAAGAATGGGCAATAGCAATTTTGAAAGCCATATCTATTTTAAAATCCAGTTATTTCCATCAATAGTTTTTGACCATAAAACTCAAAATTTTGAAGAAAAAAAAAAATAAATTATAAAAAAATATTGGAGGCTAAATTTTATTCTTGTATTTACTGCCCCTATCAATCCCTAATCGAACACAGAAATCCATATTGTTGTATGCCTTCTAGTTTTTGAGAATTTTCAAAAAATTACGAAAACTACTGTTTTATGAAATTTGTATCTTTTGGCTTTGATAAAGTGAAATAATGTCAAATTATGTTGGTAAATAAAACCCAATTGATCTTATTTGTATTTAGTTGGCTTATATGAGATGCAGCGGCTGCCCTTAGCACCTGCAAGTGAGGCTGAAGGCCATTCGATAGCAGTCGAGGAGTCAGACTTCAGTAGAAAACGCCTTTTCCCACGAGCGGACTACCCAGTTTGAAATATTAAGTTTTGAGCAGAACACAAACCTATTAGGCGTAAGTAAAACTTATTATAAACAAGAACACGCTTAGCGAATTTGAGCATCTTTGGATATAACCAAAATTTGAATGCACCCAATCTTGCGCCTACTCCAAATCTAACAGTGAAACTAAGCAGGTGGTTTGCAGTGGACCGCATGCCAATGGGGGGCATGCCAGTTAAGCCAGTTTGGTGTTATTTCACTTCGCTGAAGTAAAATAAAGCCAACCTTGAAAACTTAGACGTATTTCAGTCTTAAAATATGAAATAAGGCCCAATTTCGAAAATTTCCTTTAACCTGCGATGTATGGTACTGCTGTCAATACAAATTTTGATATAGAAAGAATCTAATATCGCTTAAATAGCAACAAAAAAATCAAACTTAATAAGGAAGAAGTTTTGGTAAATTTCAATTTTCTCAAAAACTAGAAGGCATAGAACAATATGGTTTCTTCGAAAATTTCCTTAGAAAACAAAAAAAAAATTAAAACAAAATATGTAGACCGTGACCTGCTTAACAAATTTGCCATATAAAGTTATTAGCCATGGCCACTTTTTGGGGGCGTTTTTTCAAAAAATAGTTTTTCGTTATAAATTTCATAGAAAGAAATAAAATGGCATCCATTAAGTTATTAACTCATTTTTCCTTGGGGCATTTAGGGATATGGATAGGGTATCATACTGTTCGCCCAAGCGGACTGTAGCCTTTACTTGTGTTTTTATCTTTACTTTCTCATACAAGCGATTTGTATTAAACGTTTTAGAATATATTAAAAATTTCGATTCAATGGCCAAACGAATTTGATCGTTCGTGTCTTCAAAAATCAGGCAACTTGAGCAACATGTGAATTTTCGCGAGCGCTAATAGCACTTTTTACTAACAAACTTTGTTTGAACGGAACATATATCTAAACTTCTTAAATAAACTTTTGTTTTGGTGAAAGGGATCGGTTTGTTACGCATGTGACATATTAAAGAGCACTTTAAAGGCAGATGCACACAACATTTTGATTTTCTGATTTGGTTTTCTGTTCTGTTTAGTTTAATATTTTAAGAGACCCAAAATAGTTTTTTCTTCGCAACGCTGATGTGTATATACTGGCTACATGAATTTTGGCCCGAATGAACAATGGCCCCAAACCAAAAATGAAAAATGGCCCCAAAAATTAAAATTCTTTTTCAAAATGAAAAATGGCCCCAAAAATGTGTCTCGACCCAATGAACAATGGCCGCAAAAAATATATGGAAACAACAACACGAACATTTTTGTGATTTGGGGCCATTTTACACATTTTTGGGGCTATAATTCATTTCGTTTGGGGCCATTTTTAATTTTGTTGTTTGGGCCCAAAATTCATTATGAAAAATGACCCCAAACTTTGAGAAAAAATACCACTTTTTCCATTGAAAGTTATTTCAATTATAAAGAATAGTCGAATGGAATATAGGGGGATATACTGCCCCCTGCAATCTCCCTGTTTAGTTTTACTGCTAGATTAGAAGTATGTGTGAGGTTGGGTAAGCCACCTACTAGAATGATATGCAAATATTTATCGGGTATAAACAAAGTTTGCATATAACCAACCTCGAGTCAACTTCAAATCTAGCAGTGAAACCAAGCAGGGGCGTTGCAGGTGGGCAGCATGGCCCCCTTTAAATCCCATTATCATCACGAAATCATTAAGAATTTAAAAAAAAAATTATAAAGCTTGGCGGCCTTTATTTTGCAGTAGTTAGTCAAATAAGATTTTCACTGGGGCCATTTATCATTGGAACGTGACACATTTTTGGGGCCATTTTTCATTTTGAAAAAGAATTTAAATTTTTGGGGCCATTTTTCATTTTCGGTTTGGGGTAATTTTTCACTTTTTTCCTAAAGATAAAGATCACGACTGCGTCATACGAAACATTCACGGTACATGAGATGCGTTTTAAAATCGCAAAATGAATCGAAAATTAATGTTGAAAAATTTATTTAAATCACTTTTTAGGTTTTAAAAAATTTGATTTTCTCAAAAACGGAACCTACGATTTTGATGTTATTTCGCACATTGGACACTTTTAACAAAAGTGTTCGAAATACAAAAAATTATCAAAATCGTTAGAGCCGTTTTTGAGAAAATGAATTTAATTTAAATTTAAGAAAATCGTAAAAAATATTTCAAAAATCTAAGTATGCAGATTTGTTCCAGTTTATAGTATAAAAAAAACCAAATTTAATATAGACCCCAAATGACACAAATTTCCGTGTTGTTTTTCCCATATATTTTTTGGGGCCATTGTTAATTTTTTGTTTGGGGCCATTGTTCATTGGGGCCGAAATTCATGTAGCCGTATATATTGTATTAAGTTTTGTTTTTAGTGGAGAGATGTAAGGATAATAATTTTTACATCTTAGGTATGAGTATAAAAACCATAAGAGCATTTTCTTAAATCAATTATGAAGTAGGTACTTACGCACGTAAATCGCAACTTTTAGGCACGCGTCGCCACTGGAAAGAACCAATTCCTGGCTTTCAAAACTGCTATTGCACTTTTTTGTAAGTGTTGCCATTGTGTTTAAATACACTGTTTTTTTTTTCAATTTTCGGCGCCAACTTACTGACAAAACAAAGCAAACAGTATTTTTGTAAGAAAACGTGAGCGCTGCAACTAAGCGAATTTTGGGCTTTACAAAGTGAATCGCATAAAAGAAAGCCAACTTACTTAGCCATGTTGATAAATCCACCATTCAATTCAAATTCGGTATTAAACAATTATTTTTACGACTTAATTCAATATCCAAATTTTTGGTTGAGTTATTTTTACATGCTGCTCACTTGAGTAGCAGATTTAGCAAAAATATTGTTTTTGTTATTTTATTTTCACAAACAATTGGCATTGTCTATAACAAGGTCAACAAAAGAGATAAAAATAATTCCATCACTGTTCGCTGGCTGTTCTCTTACTGCGGTGCGGGTAAATTGTGTGTGATTTTTTTCATTTAATGTAAATATATAGATATCATTTCATTCAACGAATTGCATTTTTAATAGAAATAACAAAATATATTATTTATGTGGAGAGAATTTCATAGCAAATTCACGAACGAATAATTGTCAATGCAAATACCAATATATATGAACAAACAATATAACACTTTGCTGAATGCCATAGAATTAAAAAAAAAAAAATGTTTAATAATTGTTACACTTACTCACATTCATGTGTTTGATGAATTTTAATTTTACACCCAATTTAAATAGCAAATATTATTATTGAAGCAAATTTCCAATAATATAACATTAAACTATTTTGACCACAAAGGGACTTTGAAACAATTATGCAAATCCGCAACCGCACTTAGCCAATGTATGGTTGCAAACTGCATAAACCAGTGGTAAATTGGTATTGCATTGTACTTAAGTGGTTAGAGAATATAGCTTATGAATCTAATTGGCCCCCAAACAAAACGGGGGCCAATTAGTAAATTACATTTTAAAATTATGAGCAATTCATTGAAAATCATTTACCAATGGTGTAATTAGTCCGTTGTCAGTTCGGCGAATTTGAGGCATCTTAGTTCAAAAATAAATAAAATTATGAGAAATGGTTTCTGTTCGCTAAGGGAGACAATTGGAGGCGATCGGATGCTCTCTGTTCCGTCAAAATTGATAGGAATTCTACTGAACCCTTATACACCACCAGAGAGTGAAGACAAGGTGACGAACTGTCCATGCAGTTGTTTCAACATTGTGCTTGAAAATGTAGTACGCAACGCCCAGGCTAGGTAATCACTTTGGTTGTTGACAACATTTACGTAATCGGAAGAACAAACCGAGCAGTAACCGTTGCCTTTGCTTCTATGGAGTCAGCAGCAAGCAGATTGAGATGCGACTGATTATAAACGAGGAAAAGACAAAGTAGAGGGTGTTTTTTTAGAGGTTGGTTTCTAATGTCATTTATGTTCAGTTTGGTTTGCCATTTCATCATGAACAGGTTGACAAATGAACAACGCTTGCAAATCTTGCGAATTTATTTCGAAAATAATGGTTCAGTTCGCGAAGTTTACCGCAAGCTCCGTTCTTTTTATGGTCGAGATAATCGTCCATCAGAGCAATTAATTCGGTTAACCATGTATCGTTTTCGCACTACGTTTACTTTATGTGATAATACGCATCCGCAGAGACGTCGAACAGTGCGCACCGAAGAAACAATTGCCGCTGTAGAGGAAAGTGTTGAAGAGGACCCGAATAAATCGATTCGCCACCGTGCACAGCCATTGGAGCTTTGTCCATCAACTTTATGGAAGATTTTGCGCAAAGATCTCTTCTTACGACCTAACAAAAAGCCGCGAGACCATGCAAAGCGTCGTGATTTCGGTGTATGGGCCGAAAAGGAGATTGATTTGTTCAGTGATGAGGCTCATTTTGGGTTGAATGGCTACGTTAACAAGCAAAATTGCCGCATTTGGAGTGAAGAGAATCCACACGAGACCCTTGAAACGCCATTACATCCACAAAAACTGACTCTTTGGTGTGCTCTATGGGCTGGTGGAGTCATTGGGCCATACTTCTTCCGAAATGATGCTGGAGAGTCAGTTACCGTGAATGGAGACCGGTATAGAGCCATGATAACCGACTATTTTCTTCCCGAATTGGATGACATGAATGTGGATGAGATGTGGTTCCAACAAGACGGCGCTACATGCCACACAGCGCATGTCACAATCGATTTATTGAAGGAAACATTCGATGAGCGCATAATTTCGCGGAATGGACCTGTCAATTGGCCACCAAGATCGTGTGATTTGACACCATTGGATTATTTTCTTTGGGGATATGTGAAGTCGCTCGCCTACGCCAACTAACCAGAAACGTTAGGGGACTTGGAGTCAACATTCGTGGCGTTATTGCCGACATACAGCCCCAAATGCTTAAAAAACTGGTTGAAAATTGGACCTCTAGACTTGCCCTCATGCCCGAAATCATATTTAAACATTAATCATTCATTAATCAAAATTATCCTTCCAATAAAGCCAAATTGATGGACATTAAAACGATTTTCTTCTCAATTCAAAGTTCTGTACCTTTAAAAAAACACCCTTTATAAGCTTTTATCAAATAGAGTCGGATCCCACCTCCTGATCAGTGAATTTTACCTGGTCATTGCTGTTAATGCAGCGCAGATATCATTAGCCTTTTCTTTGGGCTAAGAGACGCTCTAAGAAACACTCATCACCCCGGTTCAGCTATATTGTGCAGAAGCATGGATCTTCACCTAGTCGGAAGAGAGATCCCTTGCGTGATTTGAGAATAAAGTCCTACGAACGATTTATGGTCCAGTCTGTGTAGACCAAGAAAACAATGTCTGACGTAGAGGATTCACAATGTTACGTGCTATACAGCGACATTAGCCTAGTAGAAACAATTCGTATCCAACGGTAAAGTTGGCTGGGACATGTAGAGAGGCTGACCACCGACGTTCCAGCTCTTAAAGTCTTTGTCGCCATACTAGTCGGAAGGAGGCTCCAAGGAGGACCTCATCTTCGACAGAGCGACAAGGTGGAGGAAGACCTCCTACTGCCTGGAGACGGCAGGTTAGACATTTCAGGAGCAGTGGCTCAATGGTAAGCCTTTTGTACTGTTAAACTAGGGACTTGAGGTTCAAATCCTCCATGCTAACACGTTAAGTTGGCACCATTATAATGGATAAAACAAACCGATTAAACATTGGTTTTAAATGCTTGTTAACTAAAGAGTTCTCCAATAAGGACAGGTCGATGTTGAAATGGAATGTTACAAGCTTAAGGTATTAACGATGAAAGGCCTATGTATGCCATTCGGTTTGGGAATATGACATCGTTCAAATGTCCGGGTTCGAAAGGTTATATTAGCGCTCGTCCTTGATCGTGATGACCTCATCAATTGCGTTTTCGAAGAAGCATGGACCAAAGATGCCTGGCTGTGGAAAAAATGTCAAAATTGGGGTCCTCTTCCCAGTGCTCCGAAACCCAGCCAACGAGCAAACAGCGCCGTCTATAGTCATTAACTTTGAGCTCCTGGATCAGTTGGATCTTGGGGCAGACTCAAGCCCCGAAGCAAAATTCGCAAGTTAAAGTCTGCGAACGGCCGAGTTCTTGCGCACGGCAAGGAACTTGCTTTTTACTGAAATTGAAGATAAGAATTTGGACGATATCTGATTTATGCAAGATGGCGCGCCTTGCCACCGAGCCCATACCACAATCGAACTATTGCGCACCAAATTCCCAAATCGTGTTATCAGCCGTCTCTTGGCGTTGTCAATTGGGAGCCTCGGAGCTGCGATTTGACCCCTTGAAGGACCGATGTTATGTCTGCAATCCGCTTCAGAGCAATAAAGGAAAGACCAACATATGTCATACATATGAGCTGTCCGTCAGTGACGGACGAACATCGCTAAATCGTCATAATTTTTGAATCCAAGTAAAAAATATAGGTCAAAATGAATACGCCTTTAGAATAGGGTATGCAGATTTAAGGCAATTGTTATTTTTTTCAACGAGTAATCATGGTCTGCCGCAAAAAAAAATGTTGGTAACATAGATCGGGTATTCTACCGTTTCTTCACCAAGTTGCTTCACAAAATGTCAACGTGAACAAAGACGACGCGGAGACAATACCATCTTCATCTAAAATTTAATAGTAGTTTTGAGTTAATCCATTTTGGTGCTAGAAAGTTCAGAGCAGGAATATTGCTAGCCCTGTTCAAACCAGGGATCCAGTTTCACAGATTCCAAGAAATCACATGAGGAAGGCTGTGATGTCACGACTTTTCTGGATTCGAGCTGCTCAATTCGACGGTCCCAAAGTTAAAGTTTCACTTCTCCAATTGCGTTTTTGCTATGTGATTGCCAAAATATTTGAAAAAACATCACAAGTCCAGAAATGATACCTTAATTCGGAACCGTCGCGTAGACTTGCTGAAAGATTAGGAAAGATGAAAGAACTTACGTAGTGGAACGCATCTTCAAAGTAATTGCGGAAAATGTATCTATCTTAGACTCCGTATTACTAAGTGCCAATGAAGCGCTTTTTTATCTAATGGAAATCGATGTCATTAATATTTGAGTTGTTTCTACACAACTTATCCCTGGCGACAAATTCGCTTCCTACTGGACTTTACTTTAACTAATAATGTCACGTAGTCTATAGCATGACGAAGTGTCCATAAAGAATATTCCCACGCAAACGATTTAAGTAGCATTTATTTTCTGATAAAATACATTAAAATTATAGTCTTGGGACCCTGTTTTGAGAACAAAATAAATTTAGAATTATTTTGTTGCCTTCATGGCTTTTGTAATTTGCAAGGAATATTCATAAAGCGATTTCTAATTAAAATTTCGATATTGAGAAGTCACGTGCTGAAGCAATTTGACATTAATTCAATTTGGTTAAATTTAAAAACAATGAAACAACAGAGGTGAATGGAATAGACAAAATTATTTAGGTGAGCTCTACTTCTAGGACATCCTTATGTCAAAAATTTCTATTAAATCAAAGAAAAAGAGCTTTACCACAATAAAGCAGATGTAAATTGTTGGCAAATATAAACAATTCAATTACAATATCGTATAGTCCAAGAGCGAGCGGTTAGTTTTTCTTATTCGTGAGAAGCAACTGTAAGAAATGCTCTGATGGCCATGACTTTAAATATGCCCGTCTGGCGGCATGCAATGACATCTAAAGGGTGCAACTGCAAACGTTGTGTTGCGTACAAGCAGCAAATACAAGTGCAACAAAGGTGACCCTGTCCTACATGAAGCTGCTATAAAGAATTTTATTTTTTGTATAATTTTGTATATTTAAACTTTATGATATCTGCCAAAAGCCTTCAGTACGACTTCAGGGATTTCGCGACATAGTCGGCGCTATAAGTTATTTCGTAGGTCTATAACGTATGTCCCCAAAGAATGAGTACCCGTTAGAGCTGGGCCAATCATTCATTTTAAAAGATCAAATCGTTGCTATGTCATTCAATTTACAGATTTGATCTTTTTGATCGATCAATTTCTTTTGCTACTGATTTTAGTAGTCGAAATAACAAGGAATTTTATTACATAATTTGCTTATTTTTAAAATTAAACAGCTGCAACTCTGGGGGGAACAGGTAAAAATTGCAAGCAACGAAATGTTCGATAGATGAGAAAGTAACGGGTGATCCAAGTAGAGATACTTTTTTCAAAATAACTGTCATGTTATTTTTGTTTAGTATTGCTTGGCATTTCATAATGGAAAGACTTACGCGTGAACAACGTTTACAAATTGTTCAACTTTATTATGAAAATTCACGTTCTGTGAGGAATGTGTTTCGTGCACTTCGCTCAACTTATGGTCAACATAATCGGCCGTACTATTCGCAACACCATCACCCATTTTGAGACCCAGCATTCATTATTGGATAATATTCGACCGAATAGTCCACGTCCAGCACGCTGTGAAGAAAATATAGCTTGTGCAACAACTGAAGCCGCTCGACATTCCCAAGCGACATCGCTTCGCTCTATGGGCTATTGAAAAGTTCCAAGAAGTTCCAAGAAGATCCGACGTTTTCGAGGCAAATTTTGTTTAGCGATGAGGCCCATTTCTGGCTCAATGGGTATGTAAACAAACAAAATTGCCGCATTTGGGACGAAGAGCAACCTGAAGAGATTGAAGAACTGCCACTTCATCCAGAAAAAACAACGGTTTGGTGTGGTTTGTGGGCCAGTGGAATCATCGGTCCATATTTCTTTAAAAATTATGCCGGTGCGAACGTAACCGTCAATGGCGACCGTTATCGTGCCATGATAACCGACTATTTGATGCCTGAAATTGTAGCTCGTGATCTCGGCGCCACTTCCCACACATCGCATCAATCAATGGACTTATTGAGAGAACATTTCGGTGAGCACATAATTTCACGTTTTGGGCCGGTCGATTGGCCACCAAGATCGTGTGATATCACACCGTTAGACTGTTTCCTGTGGGGATATGTAAAGTCAAAAGCTTATGCCGACAAACCCGCTTCGATTCAGGCCTTGGAGGAAAACATAACGCGTGTCATTCGCCAGTTACCAGTCGAAAATTGGACTCAACGGATGGACCATCTGCGACGTAACAACTGTCAACATTCGATAGACATAATCTTCAAAAAATAAATGCCAAAGAATGTTCTTTCGAATGATAATAAACATTCTCCATTAAATTTGAATTTTCTGTGTTTTTTTCTTCTTTAAAAAAGTAGGGAACCTCGAAATGGATCACCCTTTAGTTTCGTTGTGTTTCGGTATCGTTAATTTTAAGGATAGAAATTGGGTTCAATAGATCTGGAATTGTGTGATTGCAATCATCAATCCTTTTCGAAGAACGAATCGATCCGGATTGACACAGCTCTAGTGCCCACATCTTTCTATTTTCTCCAACTAAAAGGCTTATTTAACGATCGTACTTTGTTCAGTGGTGGTGATTTTAATAATTTAATTTTCCAATAAAAGTTTCAAGGTCCTTTAAATTTCCCGGTTCAGGTAAATCCCGAATACCTGCGATTCGTGCTTCCAATGGGGGTATACCGATGGCGGGGCTGTCGATGTAATTGTCTTTCTAGCCCTATGCTGGTGCAATATTGCACTTTATCCTCAGGCCATAGTGATTTTGTTTGTCCGTGAGCGAAGATCCCGAGGCCTCGCGCACAGTTAAGCGAGAAAGGGATGCGCTGTAGGAAGCGATAAAACTGTTTACATGTCTCCTTATGCAGGTCGCTTTCGCGCTTTACTGTGCGCACGTGCATAAGAAGACATGTAAACAGTTTTATAGCATTCCCGAAGCTTTGGTGGGGAGAAGAGTGGAGTGACTGAAAAATTCAAACCAGAAACGTCTTATTGTGGAGTCAGCTAAGATCACAAATGCCAGCAAAAATGCTCCTAAAAATTAAACGGAAAGAGGGGTAACTGCAAATCCAAAACAACTGTCAAAGAACCAATTTGAACTTAATGATCGTTGCTCAGATAACTAAGATGTCTTTAAAAAGTATTCACCTACACACTTCTTCGCCAGTCTAGCGTATGCGGGACAGTTGCACAAAGAATGTGTGGTGATTCCTGCAGAAGTAGTTTCCATTCTGGCTTAGTTATCTAACAGGTGGTAGCCAGTGATTGCACCCAGATAATATTTTTCCATCTGAAGGAAAGTATTTGATTGCTACTATTCGATGGAGCGCTCAGACACAACTATAGGTCCATTGTACTACCATTCAGACAGCATTACATTAACGTACTTAGTTCTCCCGTCTTTCGAAGAAAAATGAGAAGGAGCTTCAGTGATAAAGAGCTTAGATGTTCGGCACTCACCACGTCAGCCCCGAAGATCCGCCACCTGATGCGAGCATAGGCCGGACAACTGCAGAGAAAGTGTTCTGCTCTGATATCCTCCTTACCGCAAGCAGGACAGGTAGTGGTGTCGCTTTAGCCCAACACATTGAAGTGATTAGCAAAAGCTTGGTGGCCCGAAAAAACGCCTACAAGCGGCCTACAGTCTATTCTCCTCAGAGATAGAAGAAAATATGATGACCTTTTGCAAATGTCCGGGCGCAGTAGTTTGGTTTGTCTACATCCACCGCAATCGCGCCACCGAATCTTGTGTTCACGAGAAACCCAAGAATCGATAGAAGACATGACTAAAGATGCAGGCAGACCCAACACAGGTTCGGGTCCTGAGAAAACTTCTTCTGAACCTTGCCTAGCAAGCTCATCCGAGATCTCATTTCCCTGGATGCCAGTGTGACCTGGTATCCAGACAAGATTCACTGTGTTCAGTCTTCCGACCAAATTCAGAGAAAGCTTGAGTTCTAGCACTAACTTGGACGAGGTAAGAGGGGTTAGAAGCGCTTTTAATGCAGCTTGGCTATCACTGCAGATGCAAATGCCTCTAGTCCCTCACCTGTTGTTCACAATATAGCGCATATCCATTAGGATGGCAAAAATCTCCGCTTGGAAAACAGATGCATGTTTACCCAAGGGATAGTAAAGTCGTATATCATCGCATTCCACAAAGACACCAGCACCAGACCCCTGCCCGGTTTTGGAGCCATCCGTGAAAATACGATGGCATTCAATCCATGGTTCAGGGTCTGACCGAAGCCATTCCGTTACCTGTGGAAAGTTGACGTGGAAGTTTTTTCGCGGAAGGATTTCTGGTGTCATTGCATCAGACGGCATATCCATAAGACAGGGGTCAAAGGATAATTCTCGAGCAAGTTCTTCAAAATTCCAGTTCGCATGTATTTAGTATTTGATTAGTTTTTTTTTTAAATCAAAAGTGCAAACTATTCTGGATGATTAAGATGTGCTGATTTCATTCCAACGATCATTACGGATGTTGCGGATAGGTCAAATTTGTTCGTTTGCATTGGTGCAAGTTATGACTTATTCAGATATGTATTGTCCGGTACCTTCTTTGGCTAGTTCATCCGCTCTGCAGGTTAAAGAGTCTACAAGCTGCTCCACGGATAGCCATCAATTCCGGTCCTGGTCCGGGACCAGCAGTGCGACATTAAGCTTAGGGGAATGTGTCCGCTCGTGTATACCTCTATGGTGGAATTGTTTAGAATCCGGCCTTCATTCCAAACAGATGGAATTAAGTAGTCCCTATTGTCGGGGGCGATATTGTTATCAACGAGAATATACATGGTGTCCGAAGTGATAACTAGCTGCTTTAGATGCAAAAACTTTACTATATATGTCAATTAGTATTAAGCGACGTATTGTGCCCAGTGCAGCAGTCGGTGTATACCTTAGGGCCCCTGTAATGCATGTGCACTAGGGTGGAGTGAACATTTTTTTTCTTTTATATTTTTTGATATACATACATAGGAAGGATGGGTGACGTTTGGACTCTAAAAATTGTAGAACATTTTAAGATCGCACGAAAAAGTTTTGGAGAGGTCACAACGCCCTTGAAAAATTGAAAAATCCACTAAAGTTTAAAAATTGCTTTAAGGCAGATTTCGTCTTTAATTCAGCAAGAATCGCTTCAAGAAGAATAATGCCTGAGTTAAGCACTTAAAGGAGTTTCGCCATTGCTACAGCAATTATGTAAAAGACCACTCGAAAGATTGGTTGGTTGGTTAGGGCGTTGGGTGGAACTTAGGACCAGCTTCCTTCAAGTAGTGAGTTCTGGGTATAAATTATGGGTATACATTTTCAAATGCGTGGCGGACCCTCAAGATATATTTTGATTGAGTTGAAATTTTGGTGTGGTCTTTTTTAATGCCTACTAGCACCAATCTAAACTATGTTAGGTTTCACTCCATCCTTATGAAAGCTTCCACAGAACGAACTATACTGTACTGCTATTTCCGATTAGTGACGAGGTTCTAAAAAGGAACGAGGGTTCATACTTATACTACATCGCTACAGGTCCACCTGAGGAGTTCGCCGGTTTGACAACAAAAACGTTTCAGCAGGCCACGCAGCTTCGAATAAAGGCCGATTTCAAACGTACGCCAATCAAACGCTGGTGTTATTAGAATTTCGTGATTTAGTTGTTTAAGGATCTGTCACTCGTTTCGAAATTTTCATTCAACATGAAGCTGTTGCTAGGCTCATCAGAGGATAGCTCTCGTTATTTTAAGAAAAAACTTTTTACCTACCGAATATCGTACTTCTACATAAATCTGTCTGTCTGTCCATCCATAACTCAAAAAATATTCAATCGATTTTGAAGATTTTATTTCGTTCATACATATGTATGCTGATTATTTAGGTTTTAAATGGAAGAGAAGCGCTAAAGGTTTTTAAGAAAAATATGGAATTATTCTTCTATATAACGGGTGATTTTTTAAGCGTAGTTTTTGTAAAAAGCTCACAGGCCCATTTCGAGAGATAAGCTGCTCACCAAATTCATCATTCAACATTTCCATTGTTTCACGAGCTGTGTGACATGTGGCACCGTCTTGATGGAACCACATGTGAACCAAGTTCAACTCAGCCAACTGGCGCAACAAAAAATCGCTTATTATGGCTCAATATTGTTCGCCGTTGATGGTAACGTTTCTTCCACGGTCGTCTTCGAATAAAAATCGACCGATGACGCCACCAGCCCATAAACCACACCAAACTGTCGTTTTTTCGGGATGCATCGGAAATTCTTGTATGGCATGTGGCTGTTCATCACTCCAGATGCGACGGTTTTGCTTATTTACGTATCCGTTGAGCCTTATCGCTGAACACAATTTTTAGCTAAAACAGCGGATTTTCACATTTCTCACAGAGCACGAACTTTGATAAACAATTTCAATAATTTGCAATCGTTGCTCGTTTGTAAGTCTTTCCATAATTAAATAGCAGAGTATACTAAAAACTTTTCACTTTGAAAGATGACATTTGGACGCCATTACTAATCAGTGCTGCCAACCTGAAAAACGTAACTCTTAAAAAATCACCTGTTATTAATTAGAGCCAATTAAGTTTTTCTTGAGTAAATTAGGTGGAGTTTTGAATATTTTCTGCGCAATATGGGTTTACAAAATGTTTTAAAAGGGTTTTTGTAGCTATATCTCAGACTTGATATAACTTGATATGATGTGATCGTAGACCTTTAGGAATATCTACCTACTTAAGTATTTGGTTTAACTGGAAAGTACTGACGTACAGATGATTTTTTATTTTTAGAAATAGAAAATACCGAACGAAGAGTTGGTCTTATTGTATTGGCCATTACTGTATATTTATATGAAATCAGTGAGCTTATCAATAAGTCTATAAGCGGTCTATCTTTTAATTTTTTTTTATTAAAATGTATACAAAGAAATCGAATAAAACTGATTTGAATTTCCTCGAATCAGAGAATCAATAAAATTACAAAAAGAACCTCCTGATCTTTGATCTGTTACAAAACTTTTTATAATTTTACATCAATTTGTTTTACAAGTATCGGATCAAGTTACGTAGAATTTGCAAACGTTTTTTTTTGTGCAAATAAATTATATTGATTTATGAAAATTTCGCGCTAACAACATATCATTCCTACTTAAGCCAAGCGAAATAGTACAAACCAAACTTAGCAAATCGAATGAGGTAAACTTGAATTGTTCAAACATCCGTATTGCCACATTTGGAACAGGTGAGGCGCTTAATTTGTTCAAGTCATTCTCTTCGTCGGTATTCGGTTTTTCTATATCCAGCAGCAGCAGCGATTTGAATTACATTTTGACTCTGCTTTCCAAATTTTATAATTCGTTCTGTCTGCTGACATACATTCTCGGCGGCAAAAGACCGATGAACTTTCGTAAAAAATTAATTAGTTGCAAGTTTGTTGTATTGATTTGAAGAAAAAAAAAATACACTGATTAGTTGCCAAGAGATAGAAAAATGATCATTAGGTTTGTTAAGAGAAATCAGAGAACTGGAGGAGATAACCTTTTTTCAGTTGGAGTCGAGTCGAGTGTTGCGTGCATTCGTATCATAGCTCATAGGTGTATTAATTAGGTAGTTCGACTCACCTTGTTATTCGAAAGGGAACGAATATATTATTAACTAAAGTGCACAAAAACAAACCATCGATTTGATGCTTTACAAAATCTTCAACAAAGAAATTTATTTATTTATTTATTTATTTCATCAAACTGAGGTATACACTTGGTACTGTAATAGATTAAGATACTTAAAACAAACAAGTTAATAATGCTTTTAATGAGCCACATTGGCTCATAAGTAATTTATAATTTTCAATGTATTTCTATTTAAATTAAGGTGAAGATCGATAAGTTTGCTAGAAGAACTAGCTTCATATATTATTATATCATTCAGAAATAATAGAAAGAATAGAGGCCCTAGTTGGCTGCCTTTGAGGATACCTGACAAAACCATTAACAAGGAATCAAAGCAGGCTCAAATCGCTCAATTAACGACCGTCTCAGTCGGTATAGCTATGCTGAAAGGAGCGATCCTGCGTCAAAAAAGCACTGTCAGCCAACGTTCCTAAAGAGAGGCGGATCTAAAAATGCCTGGACCACAAAATGCAATAACACCAGCATTTGATTGACATCGGTGACGAAGTGATACCGGGGAACCAGAAGAGATGCAATGAAGGGGAGTTATATAATCCCAATTATTCTGATGAAGTACCATTAACAAGTACAAGTTTTAAACCTCTTCTGAAGTACGAGCTAAGCCATTCTAGGAGACTCGAATAAAAACCAATTCAAACTAACATTTCGATTTCCTTAAAGCGCAAATGTTTCATCTTCGAAAGGCCAAAGCTTCCTTAGAGCTTCTGTAAAGCTTTCAGCAGAAGCAACCTTTGAACTGAAGTCTTGACTTACATCAGTGCTAAAATTAGGCCTTAAATAAGATTAAGTTTTAAAGAGAAATTAAATCCATAGCTTCGTTAGGTAAAGTTACCGAAAAAAGAAGTTGCTGTTTCCATTTTTCTTTGATTAAGTCTAATTGAATCTTTCCGGAAGTATATTTTTTTGGCTTGCATTAATGAACTATCGAGGTAGGCTTGTTTAAAAATCCAAGAAATCATCCCTTTATTTGCCGTAGCAAAGATTTAAAGATGTTGATTTGAATCTCTGTTCGGCTTAATTGATGGAGAATATTTCGAGCGTCACGTTTCTGTGGAATTATTGTTCTAATAGAAATTTTATCAGAGGCTTTAAGTATTCGCAATGTCTTCGAAACTAGATGTAACCCTCTATTGAAAATTATCGTAACTGAATTTTTAGTTGGGAAGTGCTTGGGTTTGTAAGCGAAGACTTCAAGGACTTCACGTAGCCTCAGAGAAAATAATCGAGTTGTGTCAAGTCGGACGATCGTCAGTTGATAAACGATAGCGATGAGAAGACCAAGTCGCCAAATTTCTCTTTTAAAACTTCGAGCGTCGTGTCGCTTGAATGGAATGCAGCGCCGCCGTCTTGTTGGAACCACAGCTTGGTTCAGATATATTGATGTTGACGGGCTATGGTCACAAAGTCAGTTAACACCGCTCTTCCCCATTTCGAAAGAAATAAGGCCCAATGATGCTGCCGTCAATTTTGCTTGCTGACAGCCAAAAATGAGGATATGAGATTATTTTTGGCCAAAATTCGGACCACCGGTCAGCATTTTCAGCGCCCAATTAGCGAACTAATGCCGTTATCTATGCGGATATAGGTCCAAATTCCAACCGCAAAATAAGCGGGGTTTAGTCTCGGTAAAATTTTGGATCTTCTTCGATACTAACTGCTACGATGACGCACGGCTGTTTTCCTGATATCGCACTAATCTCTGTCTGGCTTAATGTCCAAAAGAGTATACTCTAGCTCAAATTGATAACTTTAATAGCCGCTGAAACATAACAATTGGAAAACTATCAGTAGCAGGGACAGAATTGATCAGAATATCCCCTGCAGCTTCCTCGCAATTAAGAGCGCTTTAAGTATTAAGTTTGTTGCTATATGTATTTGGGAAAACCTGACACTAGTGAGTGAAATTAATGAATAAAAATATAAGTTTGAGCTCGAATGGATGCGGGGATGGTTAGTTATTGAGTTCAAGGTGCCACTCGGACTGATGACACATTTTTAAATTTTCAAACAATTTTCTTAGAAATCTCTTCTACATCCTTCTAATGCGGCTTTTTAATTTGAATCAATAGCTATACAATTTTCTCATCACAGCTCAGCAATAAAATTTTCTACATCAGAAATTCTGCGACTACCTGTAGTAGTGTTAACCAAGAAAGCGCGCGGAAGAGATTGTGTTCACGTTTCGATTGTGCATAAAAAAGGCTATGAGCTCACAAGTCATTTTGCTTGTTGTCTGTAGTAATGCTGGAGTCATATAGCTCCATCGTCGTCATTCACCTTTACATGCTTCTCCTCTCCCCACCAAATTTATAACAGTTCATCTTAACTATAACAACATCTGAACGATATGCAAAAGCGAATGTGTGCAATAAAAAAAATATATATCAGTCATTGGATGGTTGCTTGTTGCGATGTCAAATCATTTGCGTTAAATTGCTCTTGCGATTTGTAAAATCTCGATTTCTTTCAAATTAAAACGCAATTAAAGTAGGATTTTAAGTTGATTTGTATCCGCTACATATATTTCCATCATTGAAGTTTTTTTTTTTATCCATTATTCCGCAAATTGGTTTCATTTCAAAGACATTGATGATTTTCGTGATAAATTTATATTTAGACGTTTTTTTTGTCGGGGAAAAAAATCATTATACGAATATATGCGTGGAAGTGATGTGTTTTTTAAGGACTCATGCGGAGTGTTTGAAATGTCATTAGCAGGACGTCATGTGTATATTATTTTAAATAGAACCTCAATCAACAAGAAGTTGCTATTTTGATTACTGCGTCAATAAAAGCATAAAGCATAATTAAGCGTTGACAAGAGCTGAGTCAAATTCAAACTCTGAAAGAGGTATGATTTAAAGACTAGACAGTACAAATTACAGTACTGGGAGTTTTACTTGGAAAACAGCAATACAACGTATTTGGTATTATGGTAAATATAATATTTCAAGCAGAACTACTTTTTGATTGAAGAACTTCCACGGCCGGATAAGGGTCTTAGGGTACTGATTGGTTATTGACTTGGAATGGAACTGGCTAATTCCGTTGAGCACTTATTAAGGAAATCTAGGATTGAAGACTTAGAAAGGAGACATTGACACGACGATGACAAAGAGTTTCGAAAAAAGTTCAAATAAAGGGTGTTTTTTTTTTGGAGGTTGGTTTTTCGAATAAAGATAAAACTGACATTTTGAGATCATATCTGGCAACTCTAATGTCATTTATGTTCAGTTTGGTTTGCCATTTCATCATGAACAGGTTGACAAATGAACAACGCTTGCAAATCTTGCAAATTTATTTCGAAAACAATGGTTTAGTTCGCGAAGTTTACCGCAAGCTCCGTTCATTTTATGGTCGAGATAATCGTCCATTAGAGCAATTAATTCGGTTAACCATGGATCGTGTTCGCACTACGTTTACTCTATGTGATAATACGCATTCGCGGAGACGTCGAACAGTGCGTACCGAAGAAACAATTGCCGCTGTAGAGCAAGTGTTTAAGAGGACCCGAATGAATCGATTCGGCACCGTGCACAGCAATTGTAAGCGAAGAGCTTTGTCCATCAACTTTATGGAAAATTTTGCGCAAAGATCTCTTCTTACGACCATACAAAAAGCCGCGAGACCATGCAATGCGTCTTGATTTTGGTGTATGGGCCGAAAATGAGATTAATATCGATGCTGATTTTCATCGAAAAATTTTGTTCAGTGATGAGGCTCATAGTGGGTTGAATGGCTACGTCAACAAGCAAAAATTACCGCAATTGGAGTGAAGAGAATCCACATGAGACCCTTGAAACGCCATTACATCTACAAAAACTGACTGTTTGGTGTGCTCTATGGGCTTGTGCAGTCATTTGGCCATACTTCTTCCGAAATGATGCTGGAGAGTCAGTTACCGTTAATGGAGACCGGTATAGAGCCATGATAACCGACTATTTTGTTCCCGAATTCGGTGGCATGAATGTGGATAAGATGTCGTTCCAACAAGGCTGCGCTACATGCCACACGGCGCCCGTCGCAATCGATTTATTGAAGGAAACATTCGATGAGCGCATAATTTCGCGGAATGGACCTGTCAGTTGGCCACCAAGATCGTGTGATTTGACACCATTGGATTATTTTCGAAGTTCTATACCTCTAAAAAAAACACCCTGTATTTCTAACATAGCTTAAGGAACTTGACCATTCATTAACCCAAATACCGAGGATGAAAAGCCTTTCGGTTTCAGCAATGCAAGTACCTATTTAAGGCTTAATCACAGCATTTTGCTCTGAAAACATTAAACTTTACTCTTTTAGTTTTACCCAACTTAAGTATGTTGCCAAGGTCGGAATTTCACGTCCGAGAATGAGGGACTTTAATCCGTAAACGAATATGAGAAAAATAGTGTACTATCATCAGTTATGCAATGGATGGGATTAGAAGAAATATACCAGAAATAATTAGTAAAACTGAGAAAAAGAGTAGGAGACAAAACGAAGCCTTGGGGTACACCAACAGCATTTAGTTGGTGAATTGCAGGCTTGTAAGCGTCCAAAACAACTTGCATTCAAAGGTTTCATCGATCCTCTATCAAGTACAGCGATCATAGTTTTACTACAATGGGAAATAGATTTGTTAGATGTCATCCGTCACCTGCTGCAGTGAAAACCGAAGAAAATGTTTGACGCTGACGGTTTTCATATTTCCAATGACATTGGAGAGAAAGGCAATATGTACTTATATCTAATACTAGCTCTCCTAAACCGGGCAACTCCGACAAAACCGAATTTTACTCTAACACGTGTCGAATTTAAAATTCTTATGTACCGCGGTTTTGCAATTAATGACCCTTAAGTGGTATTCATGTTTTTTATATAACACTCTCCGACTCCGTGCAAATTTTCAATCAGGTGGACCAATAGATCGCTAGTTATCGCGTTTTACAAAATTAAGCAAAAAAATTTCGATCTCAACGTACGTTAACGGTTAACCCTTGATTTTGTCTAGTTTCTGAAATTATTTTGAGCTTAGGGTTTATTCAGTCTTTCAGTTTACGTGCGATTCGAGGAACTTACGGTGCTCATAATCGACCTAGTGAAACCACTATATATACAATTCGCAAATTTGAGTCCCAGTTTACATTAGTGAATGAAACTTGAACTCGAGCGGTTAGGCCACATCTAGCACGTAGTGGTGAGACTATAGAAGCTGTAGCAGAGGTTGTGACAAAAAGATTCATTGTCGTTCTCAGCGGCTTGGCTTGGCGTATTTTACATGAGGATCTCGGCCTAGAAGTGTACAAAATTCAAAATTTAACTTCTGCCAGACGACTTCATTTTGTGTCGTATTTTCACTCAATGGGCTCTGGAAAAACTCCATAAAAATCCGGTGTTTTAGCGTGACATTTTTTTCAGGGATGAAGCCCATTTCTGGCTCAGTGGATAAGTTAATAAACAAAATTTACGTATTTGGGCTGATGAGCAATCCGAAGAGTACCAAGAGCTACCATTACATCCATTTAAAATAACGGTATAATATGGTTTATGGGCTGGTGACATATAAGAATGTTACCGTCAATGATAACTGTTATCGCGCCATTTAAACGGACTTCCTGAAACTAAAGCCCATGGTCTCGGTGAGCTCTGGTTTCAACAAGACGGCGCTACGAGCCATACAGCGCATGAAACAATGGATTGAGAAGTCATTTTGGTGAGCACTTAATTTCATGTTTTGCTACGGTAAATTGTGCGATATCACACCTTTTGACTATTTTCTCTGGGGATATGTAAAGTCTCAGGTCTTCAGGTCAGGTATTCGTGAGATACCAGTCGCTATGCTCCAACGAGTCGCCCAAAATTGAACCTTCCGAATGGACCAGCTCAGAATCTAGTAGTGGCCAACATTCACATGATATCTTTTTCAAAAGTAAAAGCCATGAATTGTTCTTTTAACTGATAGTAAACATTTTAAGTTTTATTTTCCATTATAAGTCTAACCTCACGGTGAATCACCCTTTATTACCGCTAACAATAAGCTGAAGCCAAATTGCCTATCAATCCATTAATAGGATAGGTACTTAATAATATCGTAAACAAAATATATGTACGTGTAACTCCATTACCTATTTATATCTAACTTATTTCTGTGAGGATATGGTTTCTTCTTATTTCTGTGACGGCAATTTATAAAGCTTATTAAAATAGCTATACTTACGTTCGCAACAGATGTATCTTATATTATATCTCAGAAAGAAAAACCTCCACCCATTGTTGCTTGGCTTCTCTGCGCTTGTGTTTGATATAATTCACTCAAAATATTTGCTCGAATCTAAAATAAGTTGCAAATGTACAATTGGAAGCCTTTCTTGTATGTAATTTTCTTTAGTTAAAATGAAAAGGCAACTAACACGACTTACTGCCTGTGCACTAGCAGCACGAGTATACAGTGTGTCTTCATGTCTTCACTTCAGAGCTAAAGTTGAGTTGCAATTGCAAGCACTTACGAAATGATTCACTCTGAACGGAGTTTCAATTTGACATTGTGGGTGGGTGGAAACTTGCAACACTCTAAAAGGTGTTCGTTTTTTTTTTAACATTTTCATCTTGTTATTTTGAGCACATATCAAATTTCAATTACGTATGTTTCAGACTTCTATTCTAAAAGCATCACCGATGTCTGGACATGAATACGTGTTATACTCCAAGAAATAAAAACCTTTTCAAGTTTGTTGTTTGTTGCATCCCATTATTGTTGTTGTTTGAAACTTGAGCTAATTACTCGGATAATGTTATATTGTTTTTTGCAGTTAACTGATATAAATAGGATTGATAGAGTAAATTACCAAAGTTTTTCATTAAACTTTAATTGGAGCACTTCAAAGGAAGCACACAACATTTCAGCGTGACAAACCACAGTTAAATTGTTTTTTTTTTTTTAGTAAATTTGCAAATTTTTTAATGAATCATTCAGGTATGGTGGTACGTTGCTTCTTATTTAATTCCATCGGCGAGGTTATGATTATGATAAAGGAATCCAAAATCATTGGTCCGCTTGTGGGAAGCATTTTTTTTGTAACAGGGCGCAAAACATCGAGTGTAGCTTCGGCTGTGTGGCACGTAGCGCCGTCCTGTTGAAACCAAATGATGCCAATATCCTTCTCTTCAATTTTTGTGTACAAAAAATCGTTCAACATGGCCCGATAACGATCGCCATTGACTGTAACGGCCACTCCTTGCTCATTTTCATTTTTTCATTTCATTTTTTTAAGCGTATACACAACCATATTCGTTCAGCGGAAGGATAAAACTAATTATCTGTCAAATCAGACCATTTACCATTCGCGAAATAAGCACTAGTTGAAAAAAAAAACGTTTGATGGCGGACCCTAACTAACTAACTAGATCGGTCATTCCAGTCTTTTCATATGGTCGCAGGTTCTCTTAGATCTCTTAGGAGCGAGTTAAGATGTAAAATATGTTCTAACGGGTGATCCAAGTACAGATACTTTTTTCAATAGCCTTTTTTGACAGATCACGTGTGAGTCGTGTCATGCTGTCATGTTATTTTTGTTTAGTATTGTTTGGCATTTCATAATGGAAAGACTTACGCGTGAACAACGTTTACAAATTGTTCAACTTTATTATGAAAATTCACGTTCTGTGAGGAATGTGTTTCGTGCACTTCGCTCAACGTATATGCGTACTATTCGCAACACCATCACCCATTTTGAGACCCAGCATTCATTATTGGATAATATTCGACCGAATAGACCACGTCCAGAGTGTACACGAAGACCGTAGAGAGTCGATTCGGCGCCGTTCGCAGCAACTCGGACTGACGTATGGAACGACTTGGCGCATTTTACGTCAATATCTTAAATTGAAAGCGTACAAAATACAGCTTGTGCAACAACTGAAGCCGCTCGACCTTCCCAAGCGACATCGCTTCGCTCTACGGGCTCTTGAAAAGTTCCAAGAAGATCCGACGTTTTCGAGGCAAATTTTGTTTAGCGATGAGGCCCATTTCTGACTCAATGGGTATGTAAACAAACAAAATTGCCGCATTTGGGACGAAGAGCAACCTGAAGAGATTGAAGAACTGCCACTTCATCCAGAAAAAACAACGGTTTGGTGTGGTTTGTGGGCCGGTGGAATCATCGGTCCATATTTCTTTAAAAATTATGCCGGTGCGAACGTAACCGTCAATGGCGACCGTTATCGTGCCATGATAACCGACTATTTGATGCCTGAAATTGAAGCTCGTGATCTCGGCGACATTTGGTTTCAGCAAGACGGCGCCACTTCCCACACATCGCATCAATCAATGGACTTATTGAGAGAACATTTCGGTGAGCACTTAATTTCACGTTTTGGGCTGGTCGATTGGCCACCAAGATCGTGTGATATCACACCGTTAGACTTTTTCCTGTGGGGATATGTAAAGTCAAAAGCTTATGCCGACAAACCCGCTTCGATTCAGGCCTTGGAGGAAAACATCACGCGTGTCATTCGCCAGTTACCAGTCGAAATGCTCGAACGAGTGATCGAAAATTGGACTCAACGGATGGACCATCTGCGACGTAGCAACGGCCAACATTGGATTGAAGACATAATCTTCAAAAAATAAATGCCAAAGAATGTTCTTTCAAATGATAATAAACATTCTCCATTAAATTTTAATTTTCTGTTTTTTTCTTTAAAAAAGTAGGGAACCTCGAAATGGATCACCCTTTACATCTTGGAATGGAGTTAGACTCGAAGGCGTTAGTTGAATTTTGATATCATTTTTTACTAACACTTGTAGCCTCATATCTCACTTATTTGATGGACATTGATGGATATGAAAGTCAGAAATGCTTATCTGTTTCATTTGCCTTAAAACTCTTTTGACATGATCAAACTTTAGTGAGCTCACTTTATGAAAGATCAATTTATTAATGGATTGCATAGATAATTTATATATTTTGGGAACTTGTTGAAATTTCTTTTTTTTTTCGTTTTCCCATTAATGACTTTTTTAGCATTGAAATTCCCACAAAAAGAAAGGGTCTTGAGAGATAGAATTTAGCAGCAGTTATTGTCTTGGGTAAAAATTAGTCCGGTAAAATAGGAGAGGTGCGTTATGTACTTTTTAAACACTCGAGCGAAACCGGAATTATAATCTAACCTCAAATCATCTTCCATTTATTTTTTTTAACTCCTTCACCCGTGTCTCAGTTGTCAATTCGAATTTCTATTTTAGGAAAAATAATTTTTCATTTTCACACATGATCGCGTTTTTAAGTCACAATGAATCCAAACACATTCATATAATAAACAATGTACGTATGTCTTAAGAAAAAAACCGAAATTATATCACGCAATCTAAATATGTACATAATATTACTTTTTTACTTAAGGCGGCCAACACATAAACAAACGGCATAATTCATACGTAATTTGCCCTGTTGAGTGCCGCTTTATAAGTAATTATTCAGGGACTGTCACTTAGGAAGTCACTCCATGACAGATCTGCAGATGTTAGCAAATCCTTGTGAACTTATAATTGTTACAGTTGCATTTCGAATGCACGTTCCCAGGTAAATAAATTCAATTCAATGGCAAACCCGGTTAAGAAAAGATGTCAATCGACACCCCTTCATTTGAATAGAGTGACATTCAGTCTATTAAACTGTTTAGAAGCTGTCATTTGATCACAATGATAAATGAATAGAGCGGACATTTGTCTTTTGGGTACAACAAAACAAAATTATTTTAATGCTTTGAGAGAACATTTAAGCTGTTTCCCTTTAAACTGCTTGAAAATTTTAAACTGAAGAACCTCAACTGTCAATCTGTATAAATTACATTGGGTGGGTTGAAACGAATCAGCTAAGTGTAGGTCGATTGGTTTTGACAGCAAGAAGAGAGGCAAAAAATAAATGATTTGGACCTACTGCGTTGAGTATATTTGGCTTGGTTAGAGACGAGGGCAAAAGTGGAATAGCAATACAGTTTGAGGGCATTGCAACCAACTTTAAAGAAAATTAAGGTACAAAAGTGGATAATGTTTTGTTATAAAACCTAAATCCTTAGAACGGCTTGCCAATGACCATTCATGGAATCATTTCTGCAAATAAATGTATGTTGTCTTTACTGGCAAAATGGTGCAACCTAACTATTTTTTCTTAGTTTTAATAGATTAATATGGAAGAATTTAAAATAATACGTTGTGAGGCTCCGCTTTCCTTTCAGGTAGCACGGATTTTCCACACACGAATACATTTATTCGATAGAAATACTGTTCAAAATAAGAAATTCAAATGTGAGGAGACCGTACGGTTGCGTTCACTAAAATGTAACTACTTTTACTTTGGTTTCTTTGGGGATTTTTAACACTTCTCTTTGTTTCTGTGATGCCATAGCGAGATTTATTTTTGGCGTTTTGTAGGGAATTATTCGTTTTTTGTTGAATTTTAAAGAATTTTTTGATTAAACCTGAGGATATTTTAAAATCCTCTTTTTTTTGCATTATTTCAGGGAAAAGTTTGCCGTTATTTAACTGCAAAATGTAAAAGTTATTGTTAATATTGCGATTGTTAATATGGAAAGTGTAACAAGTTGTTTTTCTCAACGAGAAAAAGAAGAAAACGTAGAAAACCGGTATCGTAAAAAATACGATTTCTTGGGGAAGAACATAAAGAAGCAGTAGTAAGTCTTAAAATAAGTTTTAAATATGAACTAGCAATGAACTATATTGAGAAATTGCCAAAGACATGAATTTTTATTCACATCAAAGCCCAAACGAATTTTTTCAAAGGAGTTTGTCGCGGGAAATAAAATTGCACGGGCAAATGGAACTTGGTTCGAGAATGCACATATATAAGTAAATACAGTCATACATTGATGTATGTGTTTTCGGCCAAGTTTTAATATCACCGAATTCAAAAAGAATACTTTACCTCGCCGACAACTTGGCTGCCGACGAAAACCATCGCAGACCGGTTTATTTACTGTCGTGAGGTAATCGTCGACAAATTTTTAGACTCCTTCGAGCAAGTTGTGAAAATTGTTGGCCCTGGACGGGTAAAATTAAATTTTTTTAACGATTAACGGAAGTCTCCTTATATAGGGTCCGCCATCTAATGTTTTTTTTTCAACTAGTGCTTATTTCGCGAATGGTAACACTTCGCTCATGCCTGATTTGACAGATAATATACCGCTATACCGCTGAACGAATATGGTTGTGTATACGCTTGAACAACGCTGGGAAATATTGCGGCATAATTGGGCCATTTTTCATTTTTTTTTTTAAATGAGCAAGGAGTGGCCGTTACAGTGAATGGCGGTCGTTATCGGGCCATGTTGAACGAATTTTTGTTCACAAAAATTGAAGAGGATATTGGCAACATTTGGTTTCAACAGGACCGCGCTACGTGCCACACAGCTGAAGCTGAACTCGATGTTTTGCGCCCTGTTTCAAAAAAAAAATGATTTGGCGGACTCTATATATATTCTACATTTTGTTTTCAACTGCTCGGTAGCACGAAATGCCAAGCAGCTGTACGTCAAATTGCTTTATCTTTTTCACTTTACATGCCATTTTTACCTAGTAAAGCTGCGGCCCAATGACATCAACGGCATGAAAAATACACCAAACAGATATTTTTTGGGTATAAAGTTGCACATGAGGGTTTTCACTAGGCCATTAGTCGTTTAGATAAAAATGCGCTTCATCACTAAAGATGATTTTATGATACAACTGGTCATGGTATTCAATTTTAATAATTTGTAAATGTTCACGGACGAAGAATTTTAAAAAGATGAAATTGTTATTTTTAATGAATGTTTTGACATTGACAGTTTGGTAATTCGTTTAAAGGTGCGTTCACAATAGCTTTGTTCAATGAGAAAAAAGGCAAGGCAAAGCAGAACAAATTTGTGAAAAATGTCAGTTCAAAGGTAGAATAGAAAAATACAACCATATGTTGGTTGTCAAAAAATGACAATTTCATTTTCGATTGTTGGATAATCATTTGAATTTACAAGTTCAGTATAAATCGTGAATTAATGAACATTAATCAGGAACTTATTGTTACTTACTGTTACAACAACCGATTGTAATTTGCAATCACAACTGATTTTGACGTTTCTCACAAATCGGTTCTACTTCAAAAGCAAGTGCAAAAATTCTGCTCGGAGCAGAGTCCAGACAGAGTCATTGAACAAAAGCTGGACAGACATTTTTCTCATTGAACACGAAAACCTCTAATTTACATGCTTTGCACTGAGCTGGACAGCCTCATTGAACAAAGCTAAGAATTGTTCAAAGTTGTCAAAACCTTTCCATTTCTGCTTTTGTTTTTTTTTTTTTGTTATTTTCAATGTTTTTCTGGTAAAAACCTCGCACTGATATTTATTTGATGGCTCACGCAGAAGGGTCATATAAAGTGTTCTCTCTCCTTACGGTCAACCTTCATAAGCGGACAGATCGAAAAAAAAACCAGACAGAAATGTGAGTTTTTCTCTAATAACACGACGCGGACACAAAATATCATAACGATAGACGATTTTCGCACTCTCTTAAGCGGTTAAGCGGACAAAATATGATTGGAGCACGGTTTTGAGCTGTTTATTTTTGTATTTTGCGCTCCTTAAAATAAAAAAAAAAAAATGAGTGGCTAAAAAAATTAGAGCTTGGAAGCTGAAGTCCCGAAACAAGTTTGCAATACAACGTTTTACATTACTGACTGAGTATAGTACTGTTCTACCCCGGCGGACTGTAGCTAAAGTAATTTAAAAACGTTTTTCAATGTCATTCATTTAGTTCAGTTTCATAAGCGTTCAAATTTCTAGGTACCACCAGTGATAAAATTAAGTGATTAAAAATGTATAAAACTTAACTTTTTAAATTCCATAACGCAGCTGCATGCATATACGTATATGGTGTCCCATTCAAAATTTATTTTCCCTAAGGTGACATCCTGTAGAGACACCATGTGTACAAACAGGGTATAGGTATGTATATTTCCAATTAACTTTCATCAGTATAAATTAAATTGTCATCTTTGTTGGTACTCCGACGACCCGTAATGACAGTCCTTTGCTAAAACAAATTACAAAATGTACGCTACATTGTTTGCCTAACTGTGCATGTAGGAGATATGTAGGTACGGGTAGGTACATAATGTTTGCATTGAAGGCAATTAAGCTATAATCACGATTAATGCACTCACTAACTTGTGTACCTTGAAAGGTGACCGTACCGTTAGTACCTAACTAATTATGCAACTTGGTTATTTTTTTTTTTTGTTGCAGTTGCAATTCCGACGAACAGAAACAGCTTCCGCCGTTTATATTTGTATTCATTTTTTTTATTTGCCTCCAAGGAATCAAGGAACAAAAACCAAAACTATATAACGATGTTGCACATCAATGGCACCGGCCAAAGACCAACGACCTGACACAATCGTGACTCTATGTAGGTACGAACTCCAACTTATTTGAGAAATTCAACACTTACCTCATGTGCCTTCGGATGTTGGTGGTTACAATTGTGATCGGATGCTTCCAGGTATCCAAACGAGGCAACAAATATAACGCAGATGGCAAGTAGAGTCGTCGCTACATTGTGGGTGGGGCACAGGGAGTGAACTTTCGGTCGCTGCATTTTTGCATAGAACACTCAGCAACACGAGTGGGAAAATTTGTACCGATACACCGACCAGCAACTTGCCGTGCAGCAAGCCCAAAACCGCCAAACAAGAATTAACCGCCTTCGTCGCTGTCGACAGTCAGCTGCATGCACTCGACAATAGATTTAGATTTGATCTTTTTTGTGTTTATGTTTAAAACATAAAAAAACAATGCACAAACGACTTTGACGTTGGGTTGTAAATAATGGAATCGCGTAAACTTGCCACTACTGGCACACTATGCATCATGCTCTCGAAATCGAAACCGCTATAAAACTTAAAACAAAAAAAAACAACAACAAAATCAATAAAATAAAAAGGAACACACAACAAAAACCACACCACAATCACACAAACTTCACTCTCGTATCGTATAGTTCGTAGGTATGTAATCAGAGGAAATTAATTTTTTGGATAACTTTCGGTTTCACTAATTCACCATCTCATCTTTCACACATTTGCATAACACGGCCGAGAGATATGTAAATTGATTTTGGTTTATGGGAGGTTGGCACAGAATAAACGAAAAATCGAAGTTACAAATCGGTCAGATATGTGCAAGGTTTACATTTTCAAATGTCAGACGAAACGGAAGTCAAAGGAGGCGACAAAATTATCCCGAACACGAGAACTGAACTGGTATGGTTATATGGTAGGTGAACGAGAAACTGTTTCTGATTTTTTAGAGCGATGCGAAACGACTGACTGAACTACATCTGCGGTGACGGTGTCGATGAGATGAAGACGACGACGCGACGGGTTCTCCTGCTCTACACCGTGTAAATAAAATGGAATCGATGCCAGTCGACTACACTAGCAAAGGCAATTGCCGCTGTCAAACATAATTATACGCTGAACGCAAACACAGATACAAATTCAATTGTGTTTCTATATGTTAACGCATTTACCAGCTGGTTGAATTTTGAATGAATATATTCTTGTGTAGGTTTGGTACGGGTGTGTGCGGCAACACACATTGATAGACATTTTGACAGATGCTTCGAGTGTGAGAAAAGACACCAGTCGCACAGCGGCGTAGAGTGTAAAAAAAAATATGAAAACTTAGGGGGCAAAGTTAAAAGATACGAATTTTATAAAATGCTTTAAATTGTTTTGATATGTTTGAGATGTCATATTTGTCGATTCGAAAAGAGAATAGAAACGGCATTAAAAAGATTACTAAGCGAGGAGTCGCTTTAGTTATGTAAATTACAATATGTGAGTTTTCTGAGATCTGATTCGCAAATTCCCATCCGATTCTTCTTTTGGTCTTCTATCGTAATTTTGAATTCTGCGCCAGCTTTATCCATGTTTTCTACTCTGTCGTGTTTGCTTCGCAATCAATCAGCAATCAAGAATATATAAATGTCGGTGAACGAATGAAGAAAACACAAGAAATTTAAAAATTAAAACAAGAAGGCAGGGAATGTGTAAAATCTAAACGATGCGTGCCCAAAAGAGAATTAAGAAGTGTCGTACGACAAAAATCGTATCGTATGAAACTTGACTTTCCAGTGAAAATTTCTTCGCCTGTAAAGTAACTTAAAAATGTAGTCGTACACTTCGCCTTTCTGCAAATCGCTCAACTTTTGTCCGCGATAACCAGGATGCAAAAATTACACTGCCATTGTTACATTGCTGAAGACGTGACCTTTCGTGCAGAAAGTTTGCGCAGCGTCCGAAGCTCGCAAAGTGCTTTATAGAGTAAATCAAGCCATTCCTCAACGACGTAAAAAATTAATAATGCTTTTTGTTTGGAAAAATGTGAGATTTTTCTTTGCGCCAATAAAATCATTCGCCAACGAAAAGATCTCTTGCCAAGGGAGTTGCTTCGATACGATTTCCACTTAGCTACCGCTTATTCCGCAAAGTTCCGCCATATTTAAAATAATTCATTCATTAATTAACTAATAACAAGCATTGGCACCACTGAATTCTAAAGTTAATTTGAAATCTCTTATGATTTTATAACAACAACGACATTGGCTAAGGGCCAAAGACTGACGTTTAGGTAAATGCATGACAGAATCCACTGCATTGAAGTTAAACAAAAGTGCTGCTAGTGTGTCTTGCATACTTTACAGCATCCAGAACTTCTGCACATGTGTTCTGCGCATAACACTCACAGCGGACCACCTCAGTAGGTACTGTTTGTTTGCTAAATAAAATTTGAAAATTTACTTAGAGTACAGAGCTATTTCCCCTCAGTTCTGGCATTAACTCAAGGCTTTAACATTAGCATAATTCTTACATTCACTTTCAAAATCATATAAAATATATATATTCAAAAATGCCTTAACTTTTCCATATTTATATACTTCGATTCTAAAAAAATTGGTAAAATTGTCCAATCAAGGCCTGCCGTGTCTCCAACAATATGATGATGACCCCAGGAAATATAAATTCCTTTATTATTTATTTAATAACTATTTGACCAAAGTTCGTTAAAATCACTTAAATAAAACTAAAATTCACTAAAATGCGAAGTCTCCTTCAACAATTTTTCAATGTAATTTTAGGTTTCGCGAGAACTCCTGAAATCCCAATTAAAATTAGGGGGTTTCACATACATTTTCCAGATTTTAAAACCTTGTTATTGTGTTCAAAATCTGATCTTGACAAATAAAACGCACCTTTCAACACATTCTACAAGTTCCACAAATTAGTTGACAAGTTTTCGAGTCAACTGCGAGTCACCTAAGAGTCAACTAACCTATTAGTTTAGTGATAAAATGAACATCTATTTGCAGTTTTAGCTAATTGTGGTGTTACAAATTGAATACAATATTTGTATATTCAAATAAAATCCACGAAGTGTGAAGGCTTCAACGCAGTTTCGAAATCTTTTAGTGGAAACCTCAGATTTCAGTGAGGTATGAATCCCCTGGTATAAGTCTCCTTGTCGCAATGAACAGTAAAGGAAAGTAAAGTTGTCAGTTTTAACGTGATTTTTCTATAGTCCGGTTGCGACCTCTGCACTTCTAACAGGAGTTGGAGTCAGATCTGACATTATGGATGGGCGAATGGAAATCGACATAAAAGTAACACTTTTATTACTTTTAGAATAAAAAATCGCTTTAAATTTATAAAAAAAATTAAAATAAATATAAATTAAATACATTTTTTTCACGTTGGTTGGATGATAAAAAATTCTTGACAATTGCGATCCTTAAATATAAAATTGGCATACATATATCTGCTTCTGAGACAACATACCCTCGAGACTTTTATTTTGATCCTTATTCTGTTTTTGTTTCTGTTAATTATATGCCACCAGGGTCACTACACCAACCATTTGGAATACTACGCTGGGTGTCATCGTACCCAATTCGAAACCCTACATCTATGTTCGCGTTTATACACTTTTGTTGACATTCAACCATTTTGTTTTTCTTCTTATCGTTCTCTTTCCTATGTTGTATTTCGTGTACGCACATCTACAAAATAAGAATTTGTGAGTTCAACGTGTAAACAATAAGAATGAAATGCAAGGAGAAACGTCAAAACTATATAAACAAACCCTATTCACACACATGCTCTTCCATTTTGGTAATGCAGTGCGTCGAAAATGCAGTGCGCTGGCGACCAACCTTACCGTCTCAAATGTTCGTTACATTTTGAATCGACAAATAAAATAAATGTACACCTGAATGTGCTGAGCAAAGAACGAAGACAATTTATTTTAAAATAAAACAGTTTGGTCTATGACGAAATAATTTAAACAATTCTATATATCAGAGGAGAACGCAACCAAATGTCTTCCATTTTCGTCTTAAATCAATAATGATTGCTTACAAAGTTTCATTTATTGAAGGGCTATCCTCCGAAAATGATTGTTAAGTGGTCCTTCATCGGAATAGCCAGCTATTTCTTGTGGAACAATACCAGACTCTTCAACCGATGAGCAAGGGCGACACATGCATTCTAAAGGCGCTTTTGTAAGAACCTTAAATGAAAGTTTTAGATTAAAAACAATTTATGTATTCAAAAACGTTATGTGGAGAGATACCTTTTTGAATTTTCGTTCACCGTTCTTTGCTTTAGGGCAAAACAGTGAAACTGCAGCTTCGCGTTCACCAGACTCCTGACAGCACATGCATGAGCGTTCCATTTGCCATATTTTACTTCCAGAAACCTTAAATTCAAAATGTATTATGTAAATATGAATAGGTGAAAGTTATAGTAATTTAATTTGTACCTGAAGGTAACTGGCACAGCGACCGACACAGGCAAATGATGGAATTGGTTTCGGTACACAGCCTGGGTACTGTAAAACGTGTATTACTGGTGTGACTTGACAGTCGTCACCAATGTGAGAGACATCTATTGGATACACAAAGAAGTTAGAGTTTGAAAATAAAGGGTGATCCATTTCGAGGTTCCCTACTTTTTTATAGAAAAAAACACAGAAAATTCAAACTTAATGGAGAATGTTTATTATCATTTGAAAGAACATTCTTTGGCTTTTATTTTTTGAAGATTATGTCTATCAAAAACCCGTTCGAGCATTTCGCCATTGACGGTTACGTTCGCACCGGCATAATTTTTAAAGAAATATGGACCGATGATTCCACCGGCCCACAAACCACACCAAAGCGTTGTTTTTTCTGGATAAAGTGGCAGTTCTTCAATCTCTTCAGGTTGCTCTTCGTCCCAAATGCGGCAATTTTGTTTGTTTACATACCCATTGAGCCAGAAATGGGCCTCATCGCTAAACAAAATTTGCCTTGAAAACGTAGGATCTTCTTGGAACTTTTCAAGAGCCCATAGAGCGAAGCGATGTCGCTTGGGAAGGTCGAGCGGCTTCAGTCGTTGCACAAGCTGTATTTTGTACGCTTTAGATTTAAGATCTTGACGTAAAATGCGCCAAGTCGTTCCATACGTCAGTCCGAGTTGCTGCGAACGGCGCCGAATCGACTCTCTACGGTCTTCGTGTACACTCTCAGCTACGGCCGCTATATTTTCTTCACAGCGTGCTGGACGTGGTCTATTCGGTCGAATATTATCCAATAATGAATGCTGGGTCTCAAAATGGGTGATGGTGTTGCGAATAGTACGCTCAGTAGGCCGATTATGTTGACCATAAGTTGAGCGAAGTGCACGAAACACATTCCTCACAGAACGTGAATTTTCATAATAAAGTTGAACAATTTGTAAACGTTGTTCACGCGTAAGTCTTTCCATTATGAAATGCCAAACAATACTAAACAAAAATAACATGACAGCAAGACACGACTCACACGTGATCAGTCAAAAAAGGCTATTGAAAAAAGCTAGAGCTCCAGGTGGGGTTGAGTTATTTAACTATTTAACTGTAAAGGCAAACAACTTTTTTAATGTGACGCTTCTCATACGTTAAGGCCGATTAATATTTTGTTCATTTAGGCAATTTTGGAACAGGTATTTTTGATTCGCCTTTTCTTAGGTCTGGACCTGAACTTGAAAATGTTTGTACAAAGCACTTTAAAAAAGTGGAAAGTTCAATCGTCTGTAAAGCCTTAACTTTAACTCCACGATGACAACTTAGTGGATATGCGACGAAAAGTTATCGTCGTGAGTTCAAAACCCCAGACTTGTAAGACAGAGTGCACGCTGTACAGAACCTTGTCATGCGGCGCTGAGTGCTAGACCATAACAGGAATGTAGAGTGGGCTTCTTCAAAAGAAAAATTCTTTTGCGAATAACTGCGAACTCTATGAGCTATACCCAAATGTGAAAGATGGATGGATTTCGAAAAGCCACAAAACGTCGACTGATTTGGCTCAGCGACAACGAACTAATGGAAAATAATAACCACCAAAACATTTGACATTTCCGGTGTCACTTTAGTTTCCATTTGTCAGTGTTGTTGTTTGTCTTCGATAAAATTTGCAAAATATCAATCTTCGTGTGTTCGATTTAATATTATGTGATTTTCCATAGCGCAAAATATATGTCACTCACTAGGTCGTCTGTAGAAGTTTCCAAATAATATTTCACTTTAGATTTTCCAAACTGGTTTTCCGACTAAAAGTAGGTAATTTTCTTCTGAAAATGCATCGAAATTGCATTGAATAATGACTTCTTCACTATCTTTGAAGAAGATTAATTCACTAATTACTATTTTTATTTGCTTGTAAAGAATTATATTTAATATTTAAATATTATCACAAATGGTCAACTCTGCCAAATTACAACACCAAAGTGACACGAGAGAATTGTCAGACGTTTTGGTGTTAGTGCGAGTACATAGGAATCTGTCGTTTGGTTTGAGGTTCGCAGAAAATGGTCTGAATCTTAAAACAATTAATTTAGCTGGGTAAATGGAAGGATAAAACTGGTCTGACAGCAGCAAAAAATGGGCTAAATAAAAAAAAAAACAGTTATTCGGTAACAATGACAACATTAGTTTTCTTCTGCAAACGGAAACTTCTCATTTTACTTGCGGTTTTGACATCGGTTATCGAAAACTGATGTCAACAAATTTACTCAAACTGCCGCGCAACAAATTCATCAAAAAGTGACGCGTAGTCGAATCAAAATATTATAAGCGATAACAATTTTGTTTTAATAGGTATTTGGGAATTAAAAAAAGGACTATCCCGAGGAAAAACTTTATAAATGGAAGCAATATGCCCAATTGACAACATCGCGTGCAAGTAGTCCCACTTTAAAAAAAACTTTAGTACGCCTTACCACTTTACGATTTGTTATGCCAAAGCGTCCGAACGGCCAAGAAAACACTTATTGAAATTTTGCGTCCATATTGGTAGAGTCTATGTAGCTGTCAAATTGCCAATTGGAAACAGAATGAATTGAATAATTCATAATAGATTACTTTTTTTTTTTTTTTTTTCAATTTCAATTTCAATTTTATTTCATGCATCTTAAATCTAGTACAATATTTTGTTCTCTTACCTGCGAAGCCAGATAGCTTATCTGCAGGAGGTTATTTTTCAGATTCAGTTAATATTTCTGGTATCATCAAAAAGATTGGTAATTTTAATTAAGTGCATTAACATAAATTTGATTGTAATATTTTTGATTAAAAAAAGTTTTTAAAAACATTCAGAAACATTTTAAAAAGACAGCTATGAACGGTAATTACATAAACATTACGTTATACTTTCTAGGAAATATTGCTTTAATCTCTTCTTTCTTACGTTCACATTATTTAAATTACGCAAATTATTAGGAAGATTATTTAGGATGTTTGGTATGGTGTACATCAGCTGACGCTTGCCGTACACATTGTTGAAGGATGGGAGTTGGTAAAGCCCTTCTGCTCGTCTTCTGGTGTTGAAGCCGTGATTGATTGGAGTTCGAAACCTTTCATCGTCATAGTACGCCAACGCTGCTGTCATGTTATATATCTGCTTCACTGTGAGAACTTTCACTCTACCGTCTACGCTGTTTCTTCCCGACAGCAATTTAATCGCTCTATTCTTGTATATTCTGAAGCTTAGAAATATGTGTATCTGCTGCACCTCCCCACGATAGTATGCCGTATCTCAGTCGTGACTCGACAATAGCGTGGTACACTTGTTTTTGTACACAGCTTGAAGACTTATACTTCAGGCAAGCCAATGCAAACAGGGATCCTTTCAGCTTCATTCGTAGATCATTTATATGTGATTCCCATAGAAAATGGCTGTCGATCGTTACACCCAGATATTTGTACTTATCTACGACATCTATAACCTGGCAGTTGCTTGGATTGGTGCAGTTGTATGATTTAATGTTTATTTGTGACTCTGGGTACTGTGGGCTACGAATATGTAATAATTTTGTTTTTGCCGCATTTACTACGATCCCATTATCATGACACCATTTTCCTGCTTCGTCGAACTCTGCTTGCATCATCCTCGTTGCTTCTACGATTGATCTGTGGCAAACAACAATTGCTGTGTCGTCTGCATATGCGAAGGGATAGCTCATCTTAAAGGATTTTAATAATTCATTGGTGTATAGAATGAATAAGAGGGGACCAAGTTTAGAGCCTTGTGGGACTCCATACTGCACTGTATTGGCTTTACTGCAGTTGCTTTTGATTCCCACGCGAAAAGTCCTCATTCTGAGGTAGTCTCTCAGCCAATCTGCCAGTTTTCCTCTAATTCCTATTCTCTCCAATGCATCGATGAGTTTGTTGTGGTCCAGGGTATCGAATGCTTTGCTAAAATCTAGGAAAAGTACTAACACGTGGTGATTTTTGTTAAGACTGGTGTTAACTAAATTTGCGAAATCACCGAGAAGCTGGTTGGTGCTTTTTCCTTTCTGGAACCCGTACTGATGCTTGCTTATTAGCTTATGCTTATCAATAAATTTAAAGTTTTTCACAATTGTTTCATCTAATGAAGGCTTCCTTCTTCCCAGTACTTCATTGATGAGTGCCCACGTTTTTTTGGGATCACACTTCACTTCCTCAAATTTAATTTTGTAGTATTGTTCCCGGCTTTTACAAATTTTTTTATTTACTCGGTTGCGAAATCTTTTGTAATCAGTTTCATATGATACATTGGTTCGATTATTTTTCCACCTGCGATACAATCGGTCCCTCTCCTTGCAGGTCTCTATGATGTCCATTGTAATCCAATCGGTATTTTTTCTCAGGGTTTTCTCCTTACAGATGACTGTCGAGTTTGTGTATATATCGCCCATTTTTTGAACAAGTGAATCAAAAATAGTTTCGGTGTCCGTTTCTGCTAATATCGAATTCCAGTCGGTAGCTCTAATCATATCATTCACTTTTCTAGTTCTAATGTGCGATCGCAATGTTTGGGCATTTTCTGTCGCACACACATCATATATACCATAAATAGTGCTATAGTGATCTGAGATGTTGCATTCAACTAGAGCCGAAAATATTTTTACCACCGATAAATTAACCAATATGTGGTCAATCAATGTGCAGCTGCCTATATTTAAATCTATTCTGGTTGCTTCTTTAATGACGTTACGAAGACCATTTGAAGCCAGCATTTCCTGATAGCTGAGTACATGATTATTTGCACTATCTTTTATATTTATGTTCATGTCGCCCAAAATGATTATATCGTCATTTAATTGGAAACAAACTGATAGATGCCACTTTGATTGGGGTTTCTGAGAGAGGGGTCTTTCGAAAAATCAATATCTGAAAAATTGACCAGGAATCAAAAAAAAATATCTTTCATTTTGGCCAACTAAATATGATTACGGTCAAAATCGGTGTTTTGAAATATTTCAATCAACATTTTTTTACCAAACGAAAACACCATAACAGTCGCTGCGAAATATGCGCGCGTTATGGATTAGAATATTTGAAAGCAAAAGTTCTGTTTGCGTTAGTCTAACATGTGTCTTATGTTTTGTTATTTTTGTATACAATTTAATGCAATGCAATATTGAAATCTAAACAACTACTCAGCACGGAAGTGAAATGATATTTTTTAATTCTTTGTTCCGAAAATAGAAAATAAATGACATCTAAAATCACACAACTATATTTTTCTCACATTCACCTACTTAACTTTCAATGAAAAGCTTTTAATTATCAAATAACAGGCCCCAATAATATTCAATCGCTTAAAACAAAAATGTCAAAACCCACAAATATAAAATGACAAACAGTTCAAAGTTGTCAACCGCCTGACCGTAGTAGAGAGAAAGTCTATTTCGTGGTTGTGCTTGCGATTGCGTTATGCTTACGATATTTACCATCTAAAGCAGGACAAACGCCTGAGGTCACATTTTGGTTAATTGAATAAAGGCCCTGATGCCCGCTGCCGTGCGTGCTTTAAAACTTTAAAATTCATAGGCCGTTCCATAGAGCTCGCCGAAACTTTGGCAGTTGTGTTTTGTATTGTCTTTGTTTTTAGATCTGTCACAAACGGCGATGGCGGATTGCCATATCAAAAAAATAATCTGATTCTTGTTTTTTCCTTAAAGCGTTGAGTTTTAAAATGTTATGTTAAATAAGGACAAATCGTTTAAATACATTACGTATTGGCAAAACATATACCCATATTAATAAAAAAATACTAATATGGTTCTGTTTTAGTTGAAAAATTAATTTTAATTTGAAACAAACATAATTTACTACAGAATTAGCTACGATAACTATGCCAGTATGGCAATGCTGACTGCAAGTACAAATGCTTTCCTTCACTCAATTTTTAACCAATCAGAATGCTTTTCGCCTGACTGTCAAAGTATGAAAAAGTAGAATGTTGGGCTATAACTTCCATAAGTTTACGTGTATTCTATGTTGCTGTCAGGCAAAAAAAAAAAAAAAACACGCAGCAACGGATTCTATATGTTGGGGCCTTAAGAACTCATTTTTTTCCATACAATCTGTCAAAGTACGACCGTCCGGACGTAACGTTGCTAATTGGGCATTCGTTTTATTGTATGGGTCGCTGATGGCTATTACTTGTTTAAATTTTTTAAAAACACGAGCAAACCAATGCGTTTTGACTTTTCGGAATAGGTCCCTTCCATTCGTGTCAAAAAATATATCACGCGATGGTTGGTTTTAACTAGTAATGGTCAAAGAACTGTTCCCTATTAAACCTCATCGAACGTTAACAATATATAAATATTAATAAATAACAATATATATATCTTATTAGTTCCACTTTCAATTCACAATACAATTTTCACAATTTTAAATTAAATAAATTAAAACTATTTTGAACAATATTAGACTATAACGAATTTACTAAAGTTTGCCAATGACTTAAACCTCCACTAATTCGTCTATCAAATTTACTAAGCCCATTTAAATTGAAAAATTCCAAATACCCCCCCCCCCCCCCAAACTTCCATGAACTCGTAAACCAAAATTAATTAAAATTTAATAATTTCCCAAGCCTACCATTATCCGCAGGAATAGTTGAATCTGCTTTGACCATCTCGATTGTATAGCTCCCGCAACAGTATAAAAATACCAACAAGATAACCTTGATGGAATATTGTGAGGCACCACTTATCACTTGACACGAATTCATATTCGACTTGTACTTTCGGAGCAAACAACAGCACGCGACTCAGGAGAACTCCAAAAAACTTGTAAGGACAAAAACACACGTTCAGGCATTTATATATCATAATCTGTTGGTGTAATTTCTATGAAAATTTCTCAAGCCCGTCTGATTTGTGCGAGGTAATGTGTTAGTGAAAAGTACACCATAATTGCGTACACCGAAATCACATTAGTCAAGGGGCGAGACCACCCGCATCGGGTAGGATTTTGTCTTAATCATGTTGGAATTTATAGCCCTTTTGCACTCCCATTCGAGTTTGTAGGGTGGTATGGGCTTGAAATCAAGGAACAAGTTGATGTTTACTTTTGTGCTTTAGTGTTAGGTTTTTTTTTTTTTAACATACCCATATGACTGTGCGGATAATGTTAACATAAACTAATTTCATTAATTCATTTTTATGAAATTAGTTGTTGTGGTTGTGAAACCATTGCTTAAAGTTTTGGTAGGCAACTGGGCAGAGAGTCCTTGGAATGAAGGTGAAAATGTTGAACCTTTAACTAATTTGGCAAACGTTACTTACTTACTTATTTAGGCTGCCCTACAGTCCGGGGAGGACCGGGCCTCAACCAATAAGCATTAGCGCGGTCTTTGGCTAACTGCCACTCAAGTTGATTGAGGCCCCCTTAAACTTCTTTGGGCTACTTAAGGCAAGGCCACCCGGATTGGAGTCGAAGATTCTGCGGTCTGGAGCGTAGGTGTTCTCATACCAAATGCGCAAGTTTTGAACATGTCAATGTCTCCATATATATCTCTATGTTCATCGTTGAATCGTCTCCTTCAGAAAGAGTCCATGCTTCGGAAGAACCATAGGAAGGAAGGACCATGGGAGAGGACTTTACTACATAGTTGCCTTCTCAGCTCAAAGAAGCAGCGATTGGCAAGAGTTTGATTTCTGGGGGAATGTCGTTTTAAGATGTTATAGCAGAATCGAGGTAGACAAAGTCCCTTATTGTTGACAGCATAGACTTTGTTTTACCCTGGTCTACTCTAAGACAGGACAGGACGCTGCGTTCTACCAAAAATATCAATATTGTCGGCGTATGCAAGTAATTGAACATACTTTTGAAACATCAAAGGTCTCTGTTAGATTTTTACCGACCTTGATGCGCAGCGAGCTTGCTCCATCGTCATCCTGCACAGCCGGACGAGTTTATAGGGATGCCAAAACTAGACATGGCTCTGTATAGCTCGTCTCTATAGGTTCTGTCATTTGGGTGTAAATATTTGGTCAATTGTGGACTTACCGGGCCTAAAGCCCTGAGAGGGTCCAATCAGATCGTTGACAAATGGTTTCAGATAATACGGCAGAAGAGATCAAGCAGTTTAGAGGGTATCCTTTCTTGTGAACAGGACAAATGTCATCTCCGGCTGTCTTAAATAGTTCAGCTGATAGACCGTCCAACCCAGCAGTCTGGTTTGACTTCAGTTTAGATATTGCAGATATTGCGATCCTCACTTTATTTTGGTCGGATGAACGGAAAAGTCTTGACTTCCATTTATTGATTAGCTCTGCCTGGCCACGGAATTTGTATCGTCTTCGCCGCTTAGCAGTCTGTAGAAAGGGTTTTGCCATATCCTCAGCACCGACTGTAACTCTACTTCGAGGTTTCCTTATTCATCTCTACAGATTTTCTTTTCAGTTCTTATGACCCTGACAAGTTCTTCTTACCTTTTGGTAAGACTTCCAAAAATTATTCTTAGAGTAGTACTTCTCCATTTCCACAATCACGCGCTTCTTTTTTCTACGGAGAAGCTGGTGTTCTTCGTTTCTCTTTTGCTTATAGAACTCACGAGCCACTCCCATCCTACTCTGCGGCGCCGCTTTGTATTCATGTTATTTTGACGCATGTGCTTGCCGGCACTCTTTATTGTTTTGTGATGGCGAACGGATGAAACTCATCTAAGCCAATGGTCTTCATCACTTGATGCTGTCTGCAAGGACTTCTCGAGAGTTTGTGGATATGCGATCGGAAAAGGTTCTGGGTCTTGTGGCGATTGCAACCATTCAACTTAATTTTTTTTTATAGAATTTTTCCGTTGCTGTAGCATCTGAGATATCCCTAGACAGGGCATGCCTTCAATTAAGTGTTAGTCCGGGTCTATGCTGACCGCTCGAAATGTTCGAAAATCTTGAGCAGTAGTTTCTTGATCTAGTGACCGCCATTTTCCTTTATGAATATTTAGGTTAGAAAACCGTGTGAAATAACGTAACATAACGTCCCGCAGCGATGTTTGGTAGCATCGTCCTTTTCCTCTGTTGGGGCTTGATGACATATCCGTATTGACTTTTGACAAACCTCAAAAACGAACACAAAGAAATCTACGCTACCTTGAACAGGCCGGGTGGAGAGGAACAATTAGCGGAGGCCCTCCATCCTTATCCGAGGCTATTGGTCGCACACCGTTCATTCCATCCTTAGTGTTTGGTCTACCGCCATTTGGAAACATGGGAAAGTGCGTCTGTTAAATTGTCACCCCTTTTCCGTCTGCTTCCTGACTGCCAAATTCCTATTACAGGAGATGGTTAAAAAAAATGGTTAAATAAAACAAACAATTTTTATAAATTGAAAAAGATTTTTTTTATTTATTAATTTTTTTTTTTTAAACAAATTATTTCTATATCTATTTTAATTTAATTTAATTAAATTTAAATTTTATAAAAACTAAAAGTCTATACAACAAACCGCATTGTTAGTGTAACAAGAACGACACCATTGTTACCAAAAGAATGGTAAGGATACTTATGCTTGTCGATGCAGCACTACCCTTAGTAAAGCCCTTCAAGAAAGTTTTGACAGGACCCAACTTTTCAGTGGACCATACAATGTTCTCCTTAACTGTTGCCACAGCATTATTCAAAGTGCTGACAGAAGAACCAAACTTGGCTCCATCCTTGGCGATAAAGTCTTCCAGTTCTTTTTGTTGGGATTCTAAGGTGAAGCGCGAGGCAATGTTTGAAATGACAGTCGCCACAGCAGAGTATGATCCCAAGCTAGAAAAAAAAAAAAAAAATTCAAATAAAACGACTTCCTTCGGCCAAAGTTTAGAGAAACTTACGAAGTAGCCAAATCATCGAGGTTCTTTGTCACAAGCTCGAAGACTGGAGAAACGTTTTCAGCATTTTCCGAGTAAAGTGTCGTCAGCGCAGAGCTCTTGTCCTGTCGACGAATTTCATCGCTGACAATGATGTTGAAGTATCGCTCGACCAACTTTTGTTCGCGGACACAGCCCAAATTGTTGATGATAAGGACTTGTTCGGTTGGAATAGTTTCGTTTTGCAATTTGCTATAGAGTAGGTTAAAGTCGTCCTCAGTACCGTCTCGCATGGCTGTGCAGTATACAGCTCCACGGATGTTAACCGGAACCGGAGTGGTCTTCAGGTTTCTGAACAATTGCAAAGCTTTCGTGATGCAGTCCTCATAGCCGTATTTGCAAGTCCATGCCAAGACCTTGCTGCGGGCATAAATATCCAAAGCAGTATCATTGGTGCGCTCTTCGAAGCCTAGAGCTGCGTAAACTTTTTTAGTTTGGTGAACGAGATAGTAACCAAAGTTTTCTACATCGGTGCCAAGGCGAATAGCTAAGTAGCTGTATCCGTTGAATGCTGAAGTCCATGGCAAGTAGCTTACTTCGGTTGTTAGGTAGTCCAAACAGTTAAAGGCCAGATCGTAGTCAATCTCTCCAGCACGGGCTAGAGCAAGCAAATCATCGACAAACTGTGCACGGTTCAGCACGTGAATTCCACTCCAATTTTCCTCATAGAGGGCATGGTGAATCCTGTGCCAAGCCGCTACACTGTAGTTGACACGATAGAATCCGGTTTCTTGAATATTACCAATCACCCAAGTGAAATTGCTTGTCAAATTCACCACCACTTGGCTGCTGTTGGCTTCAAGGTACAATCTTGGGGTGGTCGTCTCGAAGTCATTCTCTGCACTTGTGGTGAAGGTAAATGGAACCGTGTACAGAAGGCTGGAATTACTGCCGTCAGATGGCTTGAGAAGGAAACGCTTTTGTTGGACAACAATGCTCTTAAGGTCTGCAGCCGGTTCGATGTATATCACTGGGTATCCGACCTGCTCCGTAAAGTTGGTAAGTACACCGTCAGCGTGTGCCTTTGTAGCTGCTGGCCAGTTGGCTTTCCAGTGGTCGAAAATGTTCTTTGGTACAGCAGTAGTGTATTTGCTGAAAGTAAAAAGATTGAGATATTTTTTTACCACAAAATATTATAAGTTTGGCGAACTCACAATTCTTCAAGGTAGCTTTGCAGGGATTTCCGGAAGTTTTCTTCTCCAATGGCGTGTCTCACCATTCGAATCACCGAACCACCCTTGTTGTAGGAGATGGTGTTGAACATACGGGAAAGATCAGCCGGGGAAGCGGCAGTGGGGTCACTCATCGGGTTGCTGGTGTTTGTGGCGTCCAAAGTGAAGACTGTTTGAATTTGATCGACGACGAATTGCTTTTCCAAATCCCATTCGGGGTGAACCTAGAAAAAAAAAAAAACCAATGCTGATGCTGATTTTTGGTTCTGATATTTAATTAAAAAACTACTTACAACAGCAGTCATGAAGTATTGGAAATAACGAGCGAAGCCTTCATTCAACCAAGTGTAGCCCCACCAGTCGCATGTAACCAAATCACCGAACCACATATGGGCCTGTTCGTGGGCGATAACTGCAGCGATAGCTTGCTTAGCAGCTAAGGTTGTTGATAGTGCATCATAAAGGATTGATCGCTCTCTGTATGTGAGGAGACCCCAGTTTTCCATGGCTCCGGCTGAGAAGTCAGGTATACCCGCCATATGCATCTTGTCAACACCGAGTGAGTAATACGGCAGGCCGGTATAATTATCGAATTCAGTGAGGAGTTTGCGGCCCACATTGAAGCCATATTCAGTTTGACTGTAGTACTCTGGACGGGCAACAACATAAAATTCACCATCTGTGCGCTCGTTGAATTCGGAAACCAAAAAGGCCAGAAGATATGTTGACATTTTGGGTGTTTGAACATAAACATCCTTCCAGTAGTTAGCACTGAAATGGAAAAAAAAAATTGTTATTTCAACTTTGAGAGTTTGAAAATTGAAAACAAGACTTACTCGACTTGTTGAGTGAGTGCAATGCGAGTGTTACTCACGGTCTTGAAGCTCTTGTGACGTATCAAAGCCAAATCAATTGATGCCTTGAAATTGGGTTCATCAAAACTGGGGAAAGCACGACGAGCATGATTCGTTTCAAACTGTGTAGATCCGATCCATCTGCAAAAAAAAAAAAAAAAACTCTTAGAAAATGATTCCCTTTAAACAAGTGTTACACTCTCACTTTGTATTGTTGTTTTCATCGACATATGAACTTCTGTAGAATCCATGCATATCATCGCCCATAAGACCAGTGTACACAAAGTGAAGGTAATACGATGCTCCAACAACTAATTCAGCTTCCAAATTCAATGTGAGCTTGTCCGTGACTTCATTTAGGGAGAAGCTGCTAATTGTTAAATTGGTCGCCGGCGTATCTGTTCTTCGCAGTTCGCGCAGTGTATAGTTCAAGTTCTTCGAATGTATTATGATGGTCTTGAGATTCGCTTGAGTGGTGGTAAAGTTGACGTAACTTTCACCATCGAAAGTGAATCGTTTCGCACCATCATCAGCTAGTAGATATGGCCTAAGAGATATGATGTAATTTTCTGGCTGGATATTCGTTGGAAGGCGGTAATCTTCTTCATCGGCAAACGGGCTAATAAATCTAGCCCTGATACGTCCACCATCGACTATGACTAGGGTTGCTAGTACAAGGCATATCAAGCCGAATATGCAGAGTTTCATCTGGAGAGAAAAATATTGAGTTTAGAAAAAAAATTCATTCTTCAAATGAACGATTGTGTGATGAGATGATATGTTGCGCAAGTAAGTATTTCCGGCTCTATCATATACAGCTGTGTAAACTGGGCGCTGAAACGTTCCATAAATTGAACAATTGGTTCCAATCCATTCAAATGAAATCCAGAGTACTTCCCTGAATGTTTTAAGCCCTTAAACACCTTACTCCTGCATTCTAAAGCTGAGCTACATTTTATTAGACCGTCTATATGCTCGCTCCTTGGCGTGAAAGTGGTTGTGGACGGACAAATCCACACGAAAACCGTGGACGAATAGGAAACCCTAACTTTTTTGACTCTTGAGATTGTCGCTATTATAGAAGTAAATTATCATCGAAAAATGTGGCTTAAATTGTTTAGGTAGAGGCCAATAAGTAAATGATATTAGTAAAAACCTGCCCTACCTCGGTATCTAATTTATACTCAATCGAAGACAGGCGTCGATCAACAAGTTAAACTAAATTTCGAAATCAGATTTCAGCTTTCCATAGTTTCTGAAGACAATGAGAACATTGTACCCGCGATAAGGAAAAGATCTTGCGATTGGGTCGCTTCGACTGACGGCTGAAATTGTTGATAATGAACTTGCTATCAAGCTTAGCTGAATTAGCTTTGATTTCATCAGATAAGCGGCAATTTTTTCCTGAGTCATAAAATTCGTTTTAGATGTGGCGCTGATTAAAAAATAATTATTTTTATTGCAGGTACATGACGATGACTGCGTTTATTTTATCAACTAAAAATATCAAATATTTTATTTTCTTCGATAGTAAAAATATACAAATAAAATTAAGTAGTAAAAAATATAAATGATTATCTAAAAGTTTACGAGGGTTTTTTTTTCCGAGGTAGCACTTGTCGAAAAATTGCTAAAAAAATGTGCTGACTGTGCACGTGAGCTACGTTTTTCCCCAACCTATACATAAACTGTGAAGTGCCCTTCCGAACGGGTTGATTTAAATTCGTAGAACTTGGACCAAAAATTTACAGAAAAAATAAAAAGATCACGACGCGACTACCCATGATTCGCCATGTTGTTTTATGAACTCATCGCCATACGAACAGTAACGTCACTGTTGCTAATTTATGACCTCATTAATATTCTGCAAGAGAAAGGAACAGGTTATGGTATCTGCCCTAAGAGCGACACAAGCAGGATCTGCCGGTCAGAGGTTCTGGCTTTCCTCATGGTCCCCTCTACATATTACGGCGCACTATCAAGGGGAAAACTACAAGGGCTGCCAACCTAAGGTAGTCAATTCTTGAATGACAGAGGGTATCTAGGGAGTTAATAAAATTAAGCAGGCATAGACATAGGAAAATAACAGGTCGCTGTCTTCTGCGGAAACACGGAAAGAGACTCATATCGTCAGATACAGATACTTGCAGATTATGCGTTGATCTACAGGCTCTCTGAATACGAGGCACATTTTTAGGGAGACTTTTTCGAAATCGACGGCAAGAACATAAAACAGGAATGTTCTTCGCTTTTGCAAGGCAAGTGGATGTTTTAGTACGGAAATTGGCTTAACCTACCCTAACCTAACCTAACCTTAGTCTGCAATCGCCGAACACACATAGCTCATACACAAGATGTGCTAGCTAGTCAGACACGCAAATGAAATTCATCATTAGTCTTGGTTATTTGTTTCATGCCCTGCTCGTACATGTATTAAAAGTGAATGGCATCGCTTTATACGTCCAGTTATCGTGTACAGAAAAGCCCTGAGAAATATATACTAGATTGCTATAGTAAGCGGAATCGAAATTTCCATACATCTCTTAAGAATTTTCAATACTTTGCATCAATTATTAAATTTTATACCACACTTAGTTTGTGAAGACCTTCAACATTAAATAAGTATCAAGACCTGAAGCCTAGCTTCTCTGACCATTGGGTAAGGGAAGATGTTTACTTTCGCAACAGGTGGGGCAGCGAATAACAATCCTTTAGGTAGTGCAGGTCATATTTTAACCTAACTCAATAGTCCAACGTAACCACACAAAGTCAGATTTGGATGGGTACCTCGTCAGCAAGGTATTGCAGGCAATGTATCTCCAGAACATCTGGCTAGAGCTAGAGGATCAGAATCTGTGATCTTAGGACCAGAACCCTACTACTGAGTCAATTGGGCTGCTGCTTTAAGGCTTATAAATTATTGGGAACAATAACTTCGGCTGAAGCACTAGGAAAGTGTCCCGGGTTTGAAACAGTCCAAAAGATTAACTAAGCCTTACTCCTACTAGGAAATCCTATTATCCTAGGCCATTTACGCCATGAGATATCTTAAAAAAATGAGCTTGAGCCCAGAGACTGAATGTCGGTTCTGTCCAATGGATGATGAAACTTCCGAACATATCCTCTGTGATTGTCCGACCCTTCATTGGTTAAGACGACGGATCTTAAATAACGACTTCTGTACATCAGCAGAATTCAGAAACTCTGCAACTAAGGACTTTGTGGCATTCACTAGGGAAGTCACTCGTCTTTAAGGCTTACATCCCTTTTTGATGCAATAGACCAGTGTCAGCCATGTGGCCAGGAACAAAAAAAAAAAATAATAATGCAGCCAAAGAAAAAATAAATAGTTGTTAGAAAATGGAATGAAACGTGTGTTACATATTTATGTAGTGATTGCTTATAAAATACCTTTCTCTCGTGTCGAAAAAGTTCATCGGAGGTTGCTACTATCTGATGGAGCGATCAGACATAACTACTGGTCCATTGTGCTACCATGCAGACACTTTCAATTAATGTACTTAATTTCCCTTCTTTTGAAGGTCTTACGAAGAAGGTTTCAGCGACTACTTTTGGACAGAATAGCATGGACTTAACAACATTGATATGTGGTAGTGGTTCCAACAAGATGCTGCCACATGCCAAACAGCTGGTTAAACAACTGATCTACTGAAGGGGAATTTCGGACATCGTATAATCTCGAGAAATGGTGCGAACGACCATCACGCTTATGGGTTTTTTATTGTGTAAATCTAAGCCGTCACAACGTCAAGGGAGCTCAGAACCATATTAGAAGAGTGGTGCAAAGGGTGGCCACAAAGAAACGATCGCTGCGCTTGTGCTAGCCACATGAACGCGATGTACTTAAATTTAGACCTGGAATTATTCCAGCCTGATATCTCAACTATTCTGTGTTTTATTCTGTTGAACTTGTTTCATTTATGTTTGTCACACTGTTGAATTCCGTCGACAGCGCAATTGGGAGTTACTAGAACTCTAAAAATTGCTGGACTATGACGTGACTTCCAAATCGGCCACTGGTATCTGCCTCTGTTGACAAAAAGTATTAACTGAATTTGGAATTGCGAATGTGATTTATCTCACATTGGTAGAAATGGTATTGGGTGGAATGCGGAAAAGATAATCGAGCGAGCGGAAATTATCCACAAAGGCCAGAAAGAGTCAAGACTAGCCGCACAGTTTCCGGAATGCAGACCAAAGCAATAAAATGGCAGACATTTGGACGAAATTGCGATACAATTGCGGCTCTTCAACACGGAATTCCATGACTAATTTTGTGCAAAAGCTCTCCGCCTCGTAGTGGTCAAGCCAAGGATTTGACAACTCTACGACGCAATGTTAGATTAAGTCTTCGGATCAGGTAAATACGCAGCTAACTTATTCTAATAAAACCAGTTTTGACACCAGAAGAAGTTAAAGCAATGGACCGTTTTAGTGACCATAAATTAACACACAAAATAAAAACTAATCTGACAAATTTCATTTGCGGTCGAAATACACAAATCATCTGAACCACAAATATTTGTGCAGAATTTGGGTATGCGATATACAAATCGTCGGATGTAATGCTTTAGGAAGCGAAGGCTTATGGAAATGATAGGTCGCAAATCATATATTGATTTCCATTTCATTTGAAGGCAACAGCCGTGTCGTTATCAACGAAATAGATCCGCAAATATTCGAAATATTAATTAAATAAGCCTTAAGTGCAACATGTGACCGATGCCTTCAGTATTCAGTTGTTATTGGCTAACTTTCATCTATTGCATGGTATGCGCCTGATAATCAGAACTGTAAAAAAAATAGTCGATTTCCGCCTACTAATCACGCTAAAATGGACATCCACAGTCCCTGCTGAGTTCTTTTTTTTATTAAATGGAACGTAATTCTTAGGAAAGGAGAGCACAATTTTTTTGGATTAAAAAAATGTAGAAATAAGATGCGTACGGCACGTATTCAAAGTTTCTCTATTTGAACAAGCTTCTAATCTTTATTAATTTATTTTTGGTATAGAAATGAACAGCCACGTTTCTATTTTAGTAAAACATTTTTTAAGAAAATTGCATGTTCACTGATAAACAAAAAAAAAGTTAATCTTTTCGTTAAATAAGGTGTTCTACGGAATGCTACAGACTTTTAGAAATTTATTTAAGTCACAATTCACTGTTTTGTTCGTCAAAGGTTATTTTTGGGTTGTATCCAATGAAAGCGCCAAATCGGGGAATTACAATCTCACTACTATTTTCTCACTTATCAACATATTCAGAAAGCACATTGAGGCGAACGTTATTATTCTTAAAATACCGTTATTTAAAATATATATATAGAAATACCTTAACTAAGAAACTAAAACTCCACCGCGAATAATGCTGAAGAGAATCTACTAGTTAAAGCCAAATACGTTTGGCCTACTAACTTCTATGACCACTGAGACCCCTTTTTATTGAAGTTCTGCTTATTATCTCGGTTTATGTGGTAATACGCTGAAACTTTGATATCAGACCGAGATAAATTTACCTGGGAGTGTTTGTATTCTGATTATCCCCTAACAAACCAATTGCCCAGCAATCAAAGATACTCGCGAATAAACCTTGTATTGTAGGTGTTGAGGAATTGTTTTACAATTTTTCCGTTCGCACTTTCCACTCGGTTGGAAGAATGGTTGCATTTTTAAAATCGCAAAATATTCTAGTAGGTAAGGTTTGTATCGAGCCAGTTATCAGTGTGACCAGGTAAGGGGAAGAAATGTTTTTCAATGGTTTATCTTTGGGTTCTTACGGATAATGAGGTAAGATCAAGGTGACAAGAAGGTTAGTACGCGTAGCCCAAGTTGTGAATTAAAAATTTTATAAAATTTGAAGGGTATGTTCTCCTAACTCTATAGGAGCTGATAAAGAAGGGATCTTCTTTGACCCTTTTGGGGGGATTTTTTAGAGTAATTCAGGCAAACTAGATAACTAACGATCCAATTACGATTAGTCAAATAAATTTGACATTTCGCAAGTTCGACAGAAAAGTAAGGATATTTGATAAGTGTTTGAGGAGTTTTTTTTAGGGAAACGTTTACCCATTTGAGTGGGGTTAAATATTTTGGAGTTAAAACCGCTAAACATTTTCTATATAAATATATAATTCGTTCGGGGTAAAACTCGATGACGTTATAACTCGATAACCGCTTGGACGATTTTAATGATTCTATTTTTGTTTTTATTTCTTATTCTGCATTTCAGGTTTAGATAGAAAAAAATTCATTCAGGAAAATCGATTTACATATTAGCATTTTTCGCATTCGATAGGTGGCGTTGGGTGTGTCAGCATCTGACAGTTGATTTGTCTGACAATGAACAGCCTAAGTCACTGGACAGCTAGTATAGCTAAAATATAAAATGTGGTGTTTGGAAATACAAAAAAATCAGATAGATGTTTTAGTAAATTTTAAGCTTGTCCAAATTGCCCATTTTCGGGGGCAGCCATTGATGAAAAATTGCTACTAGAAACATTAGATGTAGATCTTAACATAGTGAATCCGATCCAAGTTTGAAATTTTTTAAATTTCCTCAGAATAGTTTTCAATTCAAATCGCGATCTTGCTGTCTAAAGTACAAATTTATATTTTCTTATGTCCAAAAATTGATTTGGAATTTTGTCGAATTTTTCCTCTTTTCCCTCAAAAACATAGAAAACATTGGGTCCCAAATATAACTTGTTATAAACAATCTTGTAGTACTTTAACAAAGGTAGAATAAACGTGCGTGGTGTGAAACTCGTTTCCGTAGACAATCGTAGATACGCTCAAAACTGCAAATACATCCTCATTTAGCAGAAACACAAGTTCTAAGTTGTTTGTTTTTCAATTATAGGCGAATCTGAGCACCATCAACATAAAAATAATTAAAATACTATTTGCATACTAAAAGAAATCATTTATAAATATGCTAAACAAAATAGACCTCAAGATTGATCCATGAGGCACGCCTTGTGGCTTGGATACTCTTTGAAAACGAATAAAAAGAAAATCAGGCAGTAGTTCTAAGCCCTATCGCTAAAATCGAAATTATATTTTTAATTTACAGCTAAGGATGTCCTAATTGAGGTTACAAATCATTTTTCCAAGTCCATTCGATGTTATCAAGCATGTTGACCAGCGCAGTCTAGCAAATATGGCCAGCTCGAAGGCCAGATAGGAGAGGGTTTTCAAAAGAGTTGTCGAAATGGTAACCGTAGAGTTGTTTAGCAAACATCTTCTCAAAGACCCTGCCCATAGTAGAATGCTTATGGGTTGGAAGACACTGGTAGAAGAAACATAGGGATAACTTTTGCATATTTCAAGGCTTGAGCAAAAGGTTCAGGTTTTGATGCAAAGATCGATTCAATTATGTATCGGAGGACTTGTGATTGCAGGAAATATCAGAGGTACAAAACGGAGTGCCAGATCTACAAGATCGAGATAGAAAAAAGCTTCTAGGTGGGTCACACGTTTTCGGGGGATAGCAGAGAATGTGCAAGGAAGGTGCAGGATGCAGGATCCTTCTCCTCCTCATCCATGCCAGAAGCTGCAATAGGAACCTTTATAAGGTGAAATGTCAGGTAGTGTGGTTCATGTTTTTCAAGTTTGTCGTCTTTGCCTAGGTAGGGCAATGCTTTGAAATCTCATTAAGAGAGGATCATCGGCAGCCTTGTTTATGGTATCACATTTTTCTTCGGCCAAAATAGGGCACGTTTTATCGCCATGACTTCTGCCTGGAACCCACTGCAATGATTGGGTAGGAAGGAATGGGTGAACCCCAACATCAGCTTTATCGGTCTTGAAGTGGATCGATTCATCTTCCAGGAGATCACTTTCCTCCTAAGATAATCGGGATGGAATGTTGACTAGAAAGGTCTTCTCAAACTGAAGCCAAGGTATGGTGTAGTCTACGCAGAGTGGACAAATTCTTTATTGGTCCACTGGGATGTTGCTTTGAGGCGAACAGCTGAGTTAGCAACTAAGTCTGCTGAGGATTTCGAGTGGTTTCAGATGAAATGGGTGCCGAGTCCTGCCACGGGAGTAGTACGAAGTCCAGCACTCATACATAGACATAAGCTTACAATCGAGATATATAGCCAATGTGTAATGGGGGTTGCAGTCCCCCTTTTTTACTATTTGCTTTTTTTCATGAAAAGAGAGAGCTACCATTGCTTTGCGAACATATAAAGTTAATTTTCTATCCAAGATTAAACCCAGATATTTCGCTTGGGTTTGGGACACAATCCTGAAAACTGAAATCTCCAAAATCCCGAAAATCAACAATTTTAGTTTTACTTTCACTTTTGGCCTCTCGGAATTTTGGATTTTCGGGATTTTGGGCTTCCGGTTTTACGTTTTTCGGGATTCTGTCCGACTTCGATTCCGCTTCGTCGGAGAATACTAACGGATTTTGTAATTCCTGGAAAAGAGGATCCGCAATCTACGATCGGCCCAGCTAGTAAGCTTGCGTTAAATGTATTCTGAAGGAGTCTCTTTAAGGTTTTCATATGATTTCCTGAGTTGCCAATAGCAACATCATCTGCATAGACAATATATGTTAAATTTTTCATAAACGTTTCTGCGCGACATCTTTCCAGTAAAAAAAAATACAATTTATAACAATTCAAGAGATGTCTTACTCCATTTTTAAACAACATTTAAAGGCATAAAACGACATAGAGAAGCATACAAGAACAATTTTAATCACAAAAAAAAAATAAACAAGTATTACTACTCTGACCACACTGTTGTTTTAACCTTACCCCAAACATTAAGCTTTTGGGTAAGGTTAAAAATAACTTATTGGTTCCAAAGCTTTTTGTTAATCTGATTTCATTTGTGGTGAAAATCTTATCTCAGCACATATTATTATTATTATATAAGCGAATTTTATTACGAGTATTTGAGTATCTATGGCCGATTGTTTTCTAGATTAGGTAAAGTCAAATCGCGAGCTACTAACGCTTGTGTGTCAAGTTTTACAAATTGTTAAAATTGTAAGGAGATTGATAAAATGTAGTCGCCCCTATACGATTCGACGTCTATTTATGACACTTGAATGTTTTGATAAGAAGGCGAAATGCGATTTCATTTATTTACTTATTAAAAAAGGATTAACACGAATCAATAGACTTTTATTAAAAATTTTACCCAGACTAATATTTATATTTTTAACTAATTTCATCATCTTAGTTTAAGTTTTGAAACGTAATTTACTTGCCAACAGAATCCAGAGGAAAATTTGGAGTCCTGACATTTAAACAATTTAAACAATGTCTTAGAAATATACGTACACACAAATGAAGCAACAAAATAAAACTGAGTCAATCGAATTGGTATTGAGATCTGCATTTGTCGACCAGTTTCAATTTTGTTTTGTTTGTGGTCAATGATCTGTGATCTTGAGAATAACTTGCTAGCTACTTGCAAATCTTTGGAACCTGAATATGGGTTAATGCAATCTAATGACGTTGACTGTAGGTTCATACATATTTGGCTATAACATTTAATTGGTTAATTTATTTTGTATGACGAAAGAAATTCTGACGCACATTGTATTCATTTTGGCAGATCTAGCATTAAATAACAGGAAATTGGCATGTGATGTTGTTTTTTGTTTACTTACAAACGGGATACCACTGTCAGTCGCCAGGCTAAAGGTGCGATCAGACGGTCATCTGAATGTGTCATCCAGATGACATGAGAACTTGTGTAATACAGAGTGTCATCCGTGTGTAAGTGTTTTTACATGAAATTTCAACGATGTAAACGTGTCATCCGATGTTAGATGACAATGTGGAAAATATAGCTATGTCATTCGTGGGACGTGGTCATTCGTATGACATTTTCAATGACAGGCGATCACACTGGATGACAACTTTAGTACAAATTCTACGTCGAAGTGAAGTTAGAATATCATCCGGGTTCGAGTTTGGTTAACCGTCTGAGAAAAGCAGCTTTCTATACTCTGCGATTCTGGACACGTTGCTTTCAGTTATCCAGACCAGTGTGTTTTGGCTGCTTTTTAGATAACATCCACATTGAAATTAGACTGATATCTTTGGGTTCGTGCAGGAAGTTCTCCGAGTTTCTTGCTCTTTTTGATATACGCAACTCCGATGGAGCGCACAGACACAACTATAGGTCCATTGTACTACCATTCAGACACCTTTACGTACTTATTTCCCCCGTCTTTCGAAGAAAAATAAGAAGGGGCTTCAGTGATGAAGAGCTTAGATGTTCTGCACTTACCACGTCAGCCTCGAAAATCCGCCACCTGATTCGAGCATAGGCCGGACAACTGCAGAGAAAGTGTGTTGCTGTGTCAACCTCCTCACCGCAAGCAGGACAGGTAGTGGTGTCGCTTAAGCCCAACACATTTAAGTGTTTAGCAGAAGTTTGTGGCCCGAAAGGACGCCTATAAGCAGCCTACAGTCGATTCTCCTCAGAGATAGAAGAAAAGATGCAGACTTTTTGCAAATGTCCGGACGCAGTAGTTTGGTCTGTCTACGTCTACCGCAATCGCGCCACCTAATCTTGTGTTCACGAGAAACCCAAGAATCGATAGACGACATGACTAAAGACGCAGGCAGACCCAACACAGGTTCGGGTCCTGAGAAAACTTCTTCTGAACCTTGCCTAGCAAGCTCATCCGAGATCTCACTTCCCTGGATGCCAGTATGACCTGAGACCCAGACAAGATTCACAGTGTTCAGTCTTCCGACCAAATTTAGAGAAAGCTTAAGTTCTAGCACTAACTTGGACGAGGTAAGAGGAATTAGCAGCGCTTTTAATGCAGCTTGGCTATCACTGCAAATGCAAATGCCTCTAGCCCTCTACCTGTTGTTCATAAAGCCCATAGCCATTAGGATGGCAAAATCTCCGCTTGGAAAACAGACGCATGAATTTAAAGCCTTCTGAAGGGGTGTGTTTCCACGCTGGAAAAACCATTGCGTAAGCTTTTCTATCTGTCCTATTTTTCAGGGCTCTTTTCGCGAAGATGGAAAACAGCATTTGTCCAGCCCGTTCAAAACAAAAAATGCGAATCTTCCTCTTCCTCCTCCTTGCTACCTCCTTTTCAAGGTCACGGAAACGCCGATAAAGCGTCAGCTTAGGAAATTAATATCCGGCAGTTAGGTTGTCAAAGCAACAGGTCCACTGAATTGATGACGTATCTTACCAAAAAGTGGAACCATTCTATTCAACGTGGTGGTGAAAGTATGTGCGTTAATGAAAAACTTCGTTGGAATGAGCACATATTCGACGTCGCTAAGAACGCTGCGAAATGTCTAGGCTGCCTCAAGAAATATTTCACTCCTTATTTATAAAGTCTGGTGCATCAATAACATGTTTGGATCTATTGGATAGAGTTCAAAAACGTGCGATTAAATTTCTTAGCGATAGAGACATTGCGAGATCGCTTGACTCTCTTGCCAAGCTGCCTATCGTTGTTTTATCGCTACTTCCAATACAAGTAAAAAATATTAGGCCCATTAGGCCTAGCTTCTCCAACCACTGTGTGTGCGAAGATATATTTTTTGAAACAAATGGAACAGCATTAAATTTTTGAGAAGCTTCTCATGACAGTTCTTACTCTTGGATGTTTGTCAGACGTTCGCAAGAGGTGTGGCAGCGAATTAAAAATTCAATTGGTACAGGTCAGGATTTTAACCAGCGTCCTTTCGATAAGTGGTCCAACGCACTTTGCCACAAAGTCACTGCCACCATAAGTGCTCAAACGAAATAGCCAGTTGCATTCCACCCCTACAGCAATTCAACCGCAATACTTGCCATGCTAAGAATGCACATCAGTTCACCCTTAAGCCTATATTCGGAAGAACAGTGAAATTCAAGGATTCGTTCAAATGCTCTAAGTTTTTTCTTCACTTTATAGTTTACTGATATTTAAATCCAATGTACATCGGTATCTCCCTTTATCTAATCCTTCATTTCCTTAATGACCGCACTATGTCACGCTATCCAAAGTCCTTTTGGATAGTTGTTTATCACAAATAGGTAGAAACTTTGCATAGCAATTCAATTGTTATACATTTTGTTAAGTGGGAAAATTCTTATCAAAGTAAATATCCTCCTCAGTATTGTAGCCAACAAAGATTTGGCTAATTTGAGGCCTTTAAATGTAAAATTTCTTTTGCAAACCTCTTTTAGCTTGCTTTTTTTCACAAAGTAGCACACACACAACTTGTTACAACAATTTAACAATAGACAGTTTCGACTGATTTGAAAAGCGAAGGTTGAACTATAAACTACCAAGTACTGTTTTTTTTTTTTGTCAGAGTTATCTCCAAACGCGAATGCGTCTAATGTTTATTACGTGTTTTTCATCTTATCACCTTACTACTCATTATTACTATTGCTTAAATGTTTTCTAAAAATTACACATTTTTGTTAAATACAACGATTGCTATGTCGAAGATACCTACTGAGCGATTTTGGCAGATAGGAAGCAATTCAGTAATTGAATTACAAAATGTGACGAATCATTTTTCATTACCTAACTACCAATGTACCTTCCAATGAAGACAGGCCAATAACACTTTTACCCTTCACTTAGACAAAGTCTACGCACCTGCAGAAAATTTATATTGCAAATACGAGTACATTGTCAACTTACTAATGTTAGAATGTATTTACTTGTAAAGTTATCCAGTTTTTCGAACCGGTATATGTAATCAAGAAATCATGACAACCTGCTAAGCTAATATTTACTTGAGCTTATTTAATGGAGTTCATCTTAATCTCCCTTTTCAGTGTTCGAGTACCCTACCCGCTTGTCTGGAGATTATTTCTTCCGTCATTAATTACTTTTTTTTTTCTCTTTCAACGATAAGAGAACGATCTGTCTGGAATTTAAAGTTGATCAAGTTATGCTGTTTGTAAATGTTTACAGAAAAATTCCCCGACAAAATTGGCATCGGTACTTTTTGAAAATTCATTAATTATTTATTTGTATTGAATCGGGTGATAACATTCTACAGTTAGTTTTTAAACACATCTTCGGGCACATGCCCCCATCGCGGCTGGATCTGTTGAATGTCATCCGAGAGAAATAAGTTTTCTGACAGTTTTTCAGGTATTTGTGGCATGAATGTCCTTAAGAACACGGATATTTTTGGCTTCCAATACGCCGATTGTTGTTGGCCAGTGACTTATCTCCAAAGAGGAGTCAAAACACAAGAGCTTGGAAAGGAATTTACAGGACTATTACGCGAAAATTAGTTTTCATCGAATTGTTTCCTTCAAGGAGTCGATTGCCATAATCTGGCTTTTCTATTCACCGAAATTTCGACGCAAGCGATTGTCATGGGGTCTTAATTGCTGCACGAACTGGATCTTGTAAGCCTTTAAGCTAAGATTTCTGCGAAGAATTATCCATTAAGTGTATGGATAAAGACCAAGCCGTTGTGAAGAACGTCGAATCGATTGCATCGCCTGAACGGATGCATTTTTATGTGTCTCTAATGCATCTTCTAAAGAAAATGCTATGTGATAACCTTCAACTAGGTATACGGCGAAAATGGCAGGTGCAATATGATGCAAGTGCTCCACAAGTTTAGCGCACAGATCAATAATTTGTCTACTGAAGATGATTATACTCTCTCGGCTGCAAAGTTATATTACATGGATTTTCGCGTGAAATAAGAAGCCTTTAGGCATGTGTTAGTGAGAAAGCTGTGGAAGAATGCTCCAACATCCATCATATTGTTATAGATTCATCTGTATACCAAACATAGGAATCCTTGGCAAATCTTGGTTTGCTTTGCTCCCAGTTTACACGTTCTGGGAATGTAACCTTCATGTTGCGTTGGAAGTTATATTGCGTATTCCAAGTAGTTGGTTTTTTGTTTCTGAAAGATTTCAGTGTGAACTAGGATGTTAAGGAAGACCTCAAGTGCGGCTGTTGATGGAGTTGTCATTGCACCAGTTCCACCGATGCAGGCTAGTCTCTGTATTTTAGCTGTATATCACTAGATGGCGGCCGCATATGTGATCATTTTTCTTGTTATTGCCATGTACATCCATAGTGACATTTTGAGGTTGAGCCTCCAATATTTAACTATAGTAGACCTGCGTCGCTTGTATGGCATGAATGGCCGGCCGTCTTGCTGAAACCACAGCTCGACAATATCGAGCTTTGGCCACAGAATTTCGGTTAACACCTGTGACAGTTTCCTTCTCATTTCGGAAGAAATAAGGTTCGATGATGCCGCCATGCCATAAACACCATTAAAGAGTTACCCCCAAAAACACATGTACAAAAATTCTGAATGAAATAAAGTACGCATCCACATTTACCTAAACGTCATTCTTCGTTCGTCAGCCTGTGTCAATGTTGTTGTAAATCAAGAGAGATTTCGAATAAACGTCAGAATTCAATGGTGCCAAAGGTATTTTTTTGGTGTTGTCGGTTGCAGTGGATTTTGACGGATGCTGAATTTATATGTGTTCCCTCCTATTTAAACGTGTGTGTTCCTTTTTCACTGCAAGCTAAATTTTGCACGTGTCTTATGGGCATTAGCCTTTGTGAATGAATTTATGCTTTATCGAGTACTTGTGGATTGTGTTAGCTGCAATAATGACCATTTAGCTTGTGGACTTAGCCGAAGAGCCAAAAATCAGCTATGTCCAATTAAATGTTTTTTTGCCCAAAATCCGGATATCCGGCCAAAATTTACTGTGCCCAATTAGCGACGTCAAGGCGTTGTCTGTTGTCGTCAGTACAATCTTATACGGATATATGCCAAAATCGAATAGCAAACTAAAGGTCCCGACCCATAGAATACGTCGCGTACGTTTCATCCTCGAATCTCACTGATTGTAAGTGTAGTTTTAAATACACACTTACCTACGGAAGGCGGCCCGTAAACGAAGGATATGACTGACAACACGACCAAAGAAGAGCAACCATTCTTTAACAAATGTAGGTGCATACGTGCCCATAATTTGGGTTCACACATTCTTAAATTAAAGGATTCATACTCATTGGTGGAAGAAGCACTTTGATTTTTGGAAGCTTTATGTAAATCTTTTACCATCATAATTGAATGTGTTTTCGTGTATTTCGAACATGAGAGCGCCAAAAAAAAATGTTAGGTGAATGATTGAAACTCGACGTATTTTTTGGGACACCTCCTTCCGCTAAATCCGTAGACGTCAAGATTTTACTCGTAGAAGTTTAATTTCGGTTTTCACATATTTGACAAAAATGGATTAGATATAAAAAACAAAGCATGGAAAACGGCTTTATTTGTTGCTGGTGTCGAGCATTTTCTGACATAATGGCTTAATGTTAAATGATCTTTCCACGGATCAATATTTTATTATTTTTCACGGTACCTGGGGTAAAACTACAAATATACCCTGTTTTTATTGAGATGTGGGCTGATTAGCACTGCGACCAAATAAACATCTTTTGTGCTCACTATGAATGTATAATACGTGTTTTGGTCTGGCGACAATCCTAGGTCTTTGATGAACCCTACGATTGTTGAGGCTAATTTATTGGTAATATCCTGAGGTTCCGCAAGTCCATTGTTGAAGCAGTTTAGCCTCTTTTGGATTGTAGGGCATTCGCAGAAGATTTGTTCTGCCGTTTCTGGTTGTTCGAGGCAGAGTCTACACAGATGTGTTGAGCTTTTTCCCATTTTCATGAGATGATGTTTCAGGGCGCAGTGACCTGTTAGGAAGTCAGTTGCGATAGAGCATCACGTTGGCTCCTAGAGAGGATCTGAAAACCCATTTTTTTTTCTTTGCGAGGCCAATGAATTTTTTTAGCATGGCGTAATCCATGGATGTGCGCATTTAGCCAATCATCCGTAAAATAGACCCTTAACCTGGAATCATTTTTTTCTTCGAATATGTTCACAAATCAAATGCCAAAGTATTGAACATCAAGTTGGTAATACCCTGTATATTTGTTTTACTTTATCAATTGGTGAAAAAGTGACACAAGAATTGGTTTCGAATAAAGGGGGGCACATTGGAGCACATTTTTTCTATTTCTCATATTTACTGATGAACTAAGAAGTAAAACACAATTTAAATTTTAACAGGGCGAGTGTTGAGATGTAGGCGGTCAATGTGGCCAAGACAAAGTATCTGCTATCATCTAGAAAGGACAACAATACCGATGTCTCGGAGAGAATGTCGCTATAGACAGATATAACTTTGAGGCAGTCAAGGACTTTGTCTACCTAGGCTCCGCAATGAACTCAGGTAATGATATCAGCGTCCTTCTCTATGGCGTAGGGGCATGGATTTTATTAAAAGCGGATGAGGCCACTCTTGGTTGCATTGAGAGGAAAATTCTTTGAGTAATTTTTGATCCCGTCTGCATAGACGATGAATGGAGGAGGAGATACTACTACAAACTGTACAGGCTGTACAGCGACATCGACTTAGCCAGAAGAGTGATGGTCCAACGACTGAGGTGGCTGGGTCATGTTGAGCGAATGGACGTGAATGCCGTGAATCCGGCCCGGAAGACCTTCGAATCCATACCCGACGGACGTCGCAGTAGACGGAGACCGCTACTCAGGTGGCGCACGCAAGTGAAAGGGGACCTTAACCAACTTAGCGTTCGAAACTGGAGACAGCTGGCCAAAGATCGTGCTGGCTGGATACGCTTGTTGGTTGTGGATAGCGCCACCTTACGTAAGTAAGGATGTCATTGACAACTTTGAGAGGTGCTGATACATAACAATTAAAAAAAAAAACTATCATTGCTATCTGGTCGCACTTTTCAATAATGTTCAAAGTTTCATAAAACAAAATCAAACTGCTTCACTTACTCAAGCGAATGTTGTTATCCTTTTGGGAAATTTGATTATACAACGCGGATATTGCGATTAATAAATAGGTAAAGCCTTTTTTCGGTGCTCATTTTATCGGTTTATTATTATTTATAATAAAACTTAATCAAATGGATAACATTTTAACGTATATCGTCATAACAATGCTTTTTGTTGACATTTAAAGTTATTTCCCGATAAGATTCGACAAACAATTATGACGATCGTAGTCGATACGAGAAACAAATTATACATGTTTATAATCTAGATATCAAGGCAAAAATGCCAAACTTCGTATCAAAATATGGATCTCCCTTAGAAATTGTACATATCACCTTTATTGAATAAAGATAAAATTATGCTGATAAGAGACAAGCTGTCATTTTATTTATGCCACAATGACATATAGAAAAATATTGCCAAAACTACACGGGTGGGAGTAAAAATCCTTTTTAAATGTAGGTACTTGTGGTTAAAGGACATGCTTTTGCATAAAGGAGCAACCATAAATCATTCATTTTGAAAAGTTTTACAAACTTATGTATGTGTGTGTGGGTGTGTGTTTTACCTCATCGATCAAAGTTGCTGTGTCAGGTCTATGTGTTCGTCTTCGTCTACTATTCTTCCGCTCTCTCGTTGCCAAAAAATTACTTCTGTTCAGTGCTATACTTGAGAATTTAATATACAGGAATAAACAGGACAAACACAAGTTGGAATAGTTTTAGTAGTAGAAGAAACATGAAAAGTTTTCCAAATGAGAAAGTTTGAGATGTATTTTCTGTTTTTTTTTTTTTTTTCTAAAAACCTTTTTCTCAGTTTTTGTTAATTTTTTTTATTTGGACGGGTTGGGTCACGTAGTAGCTTTGAAGGGTTAAATGTGTCAAGGATTTTATATCCTTGATTTTCTTATTCAGTGCAACGAATGATGTATAAGTAATAAACATTTTGTGGTTAGGAACTGGAAATGTTGACATGTAGTAAAAAATGCAGTCAAAGTTAAATTTCAAATTAAATTTCGAGAAAAGTAAATTTACAGCATTCCTAATCAGAGTTACAGAACCGGCGACTTGTTATTATGTGACCTTCACCCATCAGTATTTCATTACGTTGGGTTAATCACCTCGGTTGTTCTACTCTCTCATGTGACAATTCAATTTAGCTTTACTAGAAACTAGTAAGTCGTTAAACTTGAAGTCCGTAGGGGAATAGTTAGTATATAGTTGCTATAAAGATAAGATAAAAATCGAACCCGAGTTGATGAATGAGTTGTAAATGTCCAAAATTTGTCATAAAATCTAACTTGACAATTGGCAACAAGTTATTCAAGTGTGAAATGAACAAACGATAACACGTAGATTTAGATTAAAAGTTGCCCTGATGTCTTTTTTTTGTTGTTTTCTCGAGTTTGCTAATAATAAATTTCAATTGTTATGTGTCGGAAAGTGGGATTTTTTTTTTAAATAAATAAATCTATAGCCATGATTATTATAATTCAATGTTCAATAGCTAACTGATAGCACAGATTGATAAATTTGTTTGAAAGTAGTTTTTTTTTTATATCGAGAGCGAGGGTTATTTGATACCTTGTCGTAATAGGACTGCATTGAAAATTTTACAAACAATTTAACATTTTACATATAACAAGTCACTATGTTAACCCTTTCATGTCATAATAAAATTGGTTGGGTCTAAAAATTTGTTTAAGACAAATATTTGTTAGTCTTGGTTCAAATATAAACTGAGCAAAAATTCAAAGTCCTTGATGTCCTAGTTTTTGTATAACTAACTATATAACTTTAGTTTGCTAGTTACAGGATGTTGCCTATAGGCAATTCGCAAGTCGAAAAATGACTCATATAAAAAGTTTTGTGAAGAGGTCGAATCTCTAACTGCAACTAGTAGGCTTGTTAAAGTCCTCCAAAGGAACAGACCAAGTAAACTGGATGCAATCCTTAAACCTGATGGCACGTACACTGAGACAAAGGCGGAGACTTTCAGTCTTCTACTTGAGACTCACTTTCCGGGTAATCAGTGGCTACATTTGAACCGACTAATACCACATGGCACAGCTGGTATTTTGCATCGGGAGTGGTGACTGATGATGCTATCAAATATGCCATTGCATCTTTTGAGAGTTTCAAGTCACCTGGTCCGGATGGAATTTATTCAGTTTTGCTGAAACAAGGTTTAAGTCAGGTTTTGCCAATGTTGAAAAGAATTTTTACCGCGAGCTTGGCCTTGGCCTATATACCTTCCCCATGGCGAATGGTTAAAGTGGTTTTCATACCAAAAATTGGTAAGTCTGACTACACTCTAGCCAAAAGCTTTAGACCCATAAGTCTGTCTTCCTTCTTATTGAAAAGTTTGGAAAGACTGGTTGAGCTGCATGTGCGCAAAGTTGCTCTTCGATCACACCCTCTCTCTGAGATGCAACATGCCTATCAGCACGGAAAATCCTGCGAGACTGCGCTTCAAAACCTTTTTGGTAGGATTGATAGTGCCCTTGACCGGAAGGAGTACGCGTTGGGCATTTTCGTCGATATTGAGGGTGCTTTTGATAATGCGACCTTTGACAGTATGTGTAACTCAGTTGTGGATTAAAGCAATGCTAATGTACAGGATGTTGGTAGCGGATGCAGATTGTGGCAAGTGCGTCATAACAGGGGTAAATAGGGGCTGCCCTCAAGGTGGTGTTCTGTCTCCCCTCCTATGGTGTATGGTGGTAGACTCTCTGCTTACGGCTCTCAACTTTCCTGGAAACTACACTAAAGCTTATGCGGATGATGTCGCCGTTCTTTCTGTCGGTTCAAATCTAGGGGCTGTCTGCTCTCAAGTGCAGAGATTCCTGGATTTGATCGATGTCTGGTGCACTAGTAATGGGCCTTCAGTGAATCCTCTTAAAACCACGGTTGTTCTCTTTACGAGAAGGAGAACCATCACTGGCCTGTCCCATCTCGTGCTTAAAGGTGTCACCATCCCTATATCCGATGAAGTCAAATATCTGGGTGTAATCCTTGATAAAAAACTTCTGTGGTCCAAACATGTCGAATCGAAAACCGATAAAGCGCTGTCGACCTTCTGGCAGTGCAAAGGCGCTTTTGGTAAGACATGGGGCTTGTCTCCAAAACGGGTCCTTTGGATCTATACGGCCATGATTAGACCGCTACTCTCATACGCATCAGTTGTTTGGTGGAACAGGCTTTCGCGGAAACGTGTTACTGCTTCTTTTGCCAAACTCCAAAGAACGGCTTGTCTCGGCTGCACATGGGCCTTCCCTAGCACCCCGGGCTCTGCTCTAGATGCTTTGATGAATCTTCCTCCCCTTGGTTTATATATTATGGGGGTGTACGCTAAAAACCATCTTTCGCTTAAAGAGAGGTGGTTTTTGGTACCATGCGCACTGGAATTTTGAAGAACTTGCTCGAGAATTATCCTTTGACCCCTGTCTTATGGATATGCCGTCTGATGCAATGACACCAGAAATCCTTCCGCGAAAAAACTGCCACGTCAACTTTCCGCAGGTAGCGGAATGGCTTCGGTCAGACTCTGAACCATGGATTGAATGCCATCGTATTTTCACGGATGGCTCCAAAACCGGGCAGGGGTCTGATGCTGGTGTCTTTGTGGAAGGCGAAGATATACGACTTTACTACCCCTTGGGTAAACATGCATCTGTTTTCCAAGCGGAGATTTTTGCAATCCTAATGGCAATGCGCTAAATTGTGAACAACATGTGGAGGGCTAGAGGCATTTGCATCTGCAGTGATAGCCAAGCTGCATTAAAAGCGCTTCTTAACCCTCTTACCTCGTCCAAGTTAGTGCTAGAACTCAAGCTTTCTCTGAATTTGGTCGGAAGACTGAACACAGTGAATCTTGTCTGGATACCAGGTCACACTGGCATCCAGAGAAATGAGATCTCGGATGAGCTTGCTAGGCAAGGTTCAGAAGAAGTTTTCTCAGGACCCGAACCTGTGTTGGGTCTGCCTGCGTCTTTAGTCATGTCGTCTATCGATTCTTGGGTTTCTCGTGAACACAAGATTCGGCGGCGCGATTGCGGTGGATGTAGACAGACCAAACTACTGCGCCCGGACATTTGCAAAAGGTCAGCATCTTTTCTTCTATCTCTGAGGAGAATCGACTGTAGGCTGCTTGTAGGCGTTCTTTCGGGCCACCAAGCTTTTGCTAAACACTTAAATGTGTTTGGCTGAGGAGGATGACACAGCAGAACACTTTCTCTGCAGTTGTCTGGCCTATGCTCGCATCAGGTGGCGGATCTTCGGGGCTGACGTGGTGAGTGCCGAACATCTAAGCTCTTTATCACTGAAGCTCCTTCTCGTTTTTCTTCGAAAGACGGGAAAACTAAGTACATTAATGTAAGGTGTCTGAATGGTAGTACAATGCACCTGTAGTTGTGTCTGAGCGCTCCATCGGATAGCAGCAACCTCCGACAAAAAAAAAAAAAAAAAAAAGCAATATTGAAAATTTACTAGCGGCATAGGCTTTACTTTGTCGGCGTTTGTATTTTTGAGGTCTCTTCGATGCGACAAGCAACTATTGACTACGCAAGAATTTATGTACCAGTAAATTATGCGCATGTACCATTTATTTGTGCGGCGGTTGATTTTGTATAATTCTAGTAGCATGTCAGCAAGATCAACTCCTTGTGAGGATGGAGTAACAATCGACTATGCCTGGACGTGGTATATTGATAAATTTCTTCTTCATTTTTCGGCACCATATCTTGCACACACTCATGAGGTTTTTACCTGCATACTTAGATAGCAGTTGCACACTCTCATTGTCATACCAACGATAAGCAAACAAATTGTGCGTTGACTCATATTTGAAATCGCTTGACCCACGACCGCGTTTTTGAAGCTCCTTTTCACTGCTTAGAGCACAATCTTTCAACCGATTGTTTCGGATTGTACCAACGGATAATATACCTCTTTGTCTTAGACCATTCATCAATTGTCAAAAAATAATTCGAAATTTTGGTTCTCAGGAATATTAGACGCCAAGTCTAAAACAATGTCGGATGAAATTCCCAAGCCAAAGGATTTGCATGTTCCTACACCAGCTCTTGCGAACATTTTGAATCCCCATTTGTGAGGCTTATTTGGCAGATATTTCTTCAAACAGTGTTGACCTAATAAAAAAATATATAAATTAATATTAGATTTTTCGTACATATTTGCACAGAAAATAAATTACCTTTATATGCAATCATTTGCTCATCGACGCTTTGGAATTCTTCTTGGGAAATCTCGTTGAATTTTGTTTTTATAAAATTTAACAATGGGCGAACTTTGTATAACTTATAATACCCAGGTTGCCCCTTTTGAGGCTGAACAGAGTTATTGTTGAGATAAAAATATTTTTTAGCATTTGCTATGGAAGTCAATTTAATATTTGGCATCCATGCCATTCCATATGTCGGAACTCTTATAACAGCAAGATAAAGTAATATACCAACATATCTCTTTATTTCAGACACATTACATTTTAACTCTGCTCCATTAGTTTGTACTGCATAGAGATTTGTTTCATCACAAATCATCCGCCAGACTTTATCTTCGAAGAACTGGTTGAAATATTCAATTGGTTGTTTTACCTCGTGACTACGCACTTCAGCTTTCCAACAAGTATCAGATTCCATTAGATCCGCACTTCTACATTTCAAACTTTGCAAATCAATTTTTTTCGTTGCTTTCTGTATAACTTCTGCATAATTTTCGTATCCGTCATCAGCTTTTTTAAATTAATTTGTCAATCAGACCACCTTCCACATTTTCACCGTTATCAATTACACTTTGCAATAATTCTTCGACTATAATTGCAAAATTTGCTGTTTTTTCCTGCTCTTCTTCGTCATTTTCCTCGTCTTCCAAGTCATCCCAGTCAAAATTAAATTTTTTTTAATATCTGTCTGTGTTAGACCTTTTGGACGCATCTATGAATGCATTTCGTGGTTCCCTACTTTTTTAAAGAAAAAAACACAGAAAATTCAAATTTGATGGAGAATGTTTATTATCATTTGAAAGAACATTCTTTGGCATTTATTTTTTGAAGATTATGTCTATCAAATTTTGGCCGTTGCTACGTCGCAGATGGTCCATCCGTTGAGTCCAATTTTCGATCACTCGTTCGAGCATTTCGACTGGTAACTGGCGAATGACACGCGTGATGTTTTCCTCCAAGGCCTGAATCGAAGCGGCTTTGTCGGCATAAGCTTTTGACTTTACATATCCCCACAGGAAAAAGTCTAACGGTGTGATATCACACGATCTTGGTGGCCAATCGACCGGCCCAAAACGTGAAATTATGTGCTCACCGAAATGTTCTCTCAATAAGTCCATTGATTGGTTGCGATGTGTGGGAAGTGGCGCCGTCTTGCTGAAACCAAATGTCGCCGAGATCACGAGCTTCAATTTCAGGCATCAAATAGTCGGTTATCATGGCACGATAACGGTCGCCATTGACGGTTACGTTCGCACCGGCATAATTTTTAAAGAAATATGGACCGATGATTCCACCGGCCCACAAACCACACCAAACCGTTGTTTTTTCTGGATGAAGTGGCAGTTCTTCAATCTCTTCAGGTTGCTCTTCGTCCCAAATGCGGCAATTGCGTTTGTTTACATACCCATTGAGCCAGAAATGGGCCTCATCGCTAAACAAAATTTGCCTCGAAAACGTCGGATCTTCTTGGAACTTTTCAAGAGCCCATAGAGCGAAGCGATGTCACTTGGGAAGGTCGAGCGGCTTCAGTTGTTGCACAAGCTGTATTTTGTACGCTTTCAATTTAAGATCTTGACGTAAAATGCGCCAAGTCGTTCCATACGTCAGTCCGAGTTGCTGCGAACGGCGCCGAATCGGCTCTCTACGGTCTTCGTGTACACTCTCAGCTACGGCCGCTATATTTTCTTCACAGCGTGCTGGACGTGGTCTATTCGGTCGAATATTATCCAATAATGAATGCTGGGTCTTAAAATGGGTGATGGTGTTGCGAATAGTACGCTCAGTAGGCCGATTATGTTGACCATAAGTTGAGCGAAGTGCACGAAACACATTCCTCACAGAACGTGAATTTTCATAATAAAGTTGAACAATTTGTAAACGTTGTTCACGCGTAAGTCTTTCCATTATGAAATGCCAAACAATACTAAACAAAAATAACATGACAGCATGACACGACTCACACGTGATCAGTCAAAAAAGGCTATTGAAAAAAGTATCTCTATATTCATGAATACTGTTTACTTAGTTTTGAAATAAAATATTTGTTTTAGTTTTACAACACGCTTTTTGTTTTACCGCAAAAAAATTGTGACGCTTTTACTCAAGGGAGATCGGCTACTCAATGAATACGTGCGCAAAAAACACAAAAACAATAAGCTGATAGCTTGCACAAAATATAAGTCTGCATGTTGCAAAAAACTGCTAGTCAAAAAAATTAAAATAACGGGACTTATAAGCACATGAGTACAATGTTGTCTGTAGGCAACAAATGACATGAGAGGGTTAAGTAGGACTACATTAGAGTCTACTCTGCTCTACTGAAATATAAGCTTAAATCAGAAGTCCATGTGGGTCAATCACCTGAAATTACTTTAACTCCGGAGTCGGACAGATTCCTGAAAAACGTAATCCCGAAGCCCAAAATACCGAAAATCAAAAATCCTGAAAATCAAAAAACTTGAAAAGCACCGCACTTTTTAAAATCTCGTTTTTTACAAATCCCGCTAAAAAAGTTTTAAAACACCGTCTTTTAAATTCGCGGTTCTTTAAAATACTTTGTTTATACTGCTATAAATAATCATTGCATTTACCTAACCTCGCTCCTACTCCAAATCTAACATTGAAACCATGGGTTGCGGAGCAGCATGGCCCCCATATTCCATTACCTGCCTGTCTATTTGCGGGACCTCGTTTTGGGGATTATTTGGATTTTCGGGATTGTGTCCCCAACCCACTTCAACCGCAAGCATTAACATGTTTTACTGCATTACCGAAACTATAGTTAGGAAGCTAACTGTTCCGGCACTGAATCCAGGAATTCTGATCTGGTACACCGACGGATCGAAAGCTGGTGTCTTTGGATCCAACACCAAAGACTTGATACCTATGAGAATATGCTCCACGGTATTTCTGGCACAATTTCATCTTATTGGGATCTGTGCAGATACAATTTCTAGATACACCACAAGAACTGTCATCTAAGACAGTATATTCTTCTATGGTAAAGGGCTAATACGATGCCTTCCAAAACCTAGCACAACAAAGTCTAACTTGGATTGCGAACATTGAATGTGCAAACGAGCTGGCTAGAGGTGGAACAGTATCTGCGTTCTTTGGACAGATAAGTTTTGACATTATTGCAGAGTCCACTGGGCTGCTGCTTAAAGGCTAATTAACGATGGGGAACAGTAACTTCGTGTAAACCATTGAGAATGTATTCAGGTTTAAGCCTTACTTCTACAAGGAAATTCTGTTAGAAGCTGGTGGGCTTCCTCACAGACTGAAATCTATGCTGCTGTAAGACCTCTGAACACATCCTCTTTGAATGCCCGGCTCTTGAATGATTAAGACGATGGATCTTCCAAATATACCTTTCTTCATAGGTTGAGCTAAGGAGTCCTGAAACTAACGACGAAGTTACACGTCTCTTAAAATAACACTTTTATTTGATAGAATAGACCTTAAAGGTAGCAGTGTCAGACAAATAGGCAGGGCAAAACAATACGGCCTCGGCATAAATCCCCAAAAGACTGAACTAATGCAGTTCACAAATGAAAGAGACATTACACAATTTGAACCACCAACGGCTCGCCTTCGACCAAGGAAGGGTAACTTATTGACATATATATATATAAAAGGATAATGATTTTCGATTTTCGAAATAAACTAGATTCGGCTAAAAACTTTTTTGTGGAAGGCTATGTTTATTATAGATATTACGGGATGTGCAGATGTAACTCTGTAACTCGAACCTGGGTACCCGGAAACACCGGTCTCACTTTATATGTGACTACCCCTATTTTTCCAGAACCAGACTGGCTAGTCTTCCTGTACGAATACGATTTAAATGACATTCAACTAGCTGACCCCAGTGGGAGGTTAAGTACTTCGAAGCCCGATGTGTACTAGCTGATCTTTTGGGTAGACTTGCTCGAGTACAATGGACCGTAAGGTCTTAGTGCTTGTCGTCCTTGGATGACCCCAATCCAAATACAATACAATACAATGCATATAGTACATGTACTCGAATAAACTCATTCAATTTGTTATGATTTCTCCTGAAAGTGACCTTCGGCATGCAGATTTAAATCAGAATCAGTCTCCTTAGGAGTCTATGCTCTTTTTTACAATAGGTGTAGTAGCGACGATATAGTAGCAAGACTGAACATAAACATTAATGCTGGAGCGCAACTCCGATGCATTGAACGAAGAGTATCGACTCTGGAGAAGGAAGGAGAAGTAAATTCTACATCCAATGCCTTTCAAGAACGCTTGGCGAAAAGTATTCATCATGTCGAGAAATTGTTAGCTCAAGTCAACGAAAAAATGTCATTTCGCAATTCAAAAGAGGACAATATGGCTATTCAGAGGCTGTAAGACTCTCTCGGGTAGTCTGCCAAAAGGTGGTTATGTTTTGGCAAGTTGTTGGTACAAAATAATAATAAACCAAGTATAGGTGAAAGAAGCTATGTCCGATGACTGGACTATCATCTCCGTAAGCCTTATCTACAAAAAGGGGTATCCTATTTCCAGCCTATGAATAACTTTAAGGCCTTATCCATCCATCTATGTTTTACGTGGTCTTAGAAACTGAACTCTGAACTCTGTCAAGCTTGTACCTGATTTCGGCAACAGGATGCGCTTTCATCTTTAATCTTGTTCCTGGGAACATAGTGCGCAGAGCGAGTATCAATGACAAAGGGTCCTTTTTAAATAGTTTCGTCCAGCTACTGGGTTATACGAATGATATATTCCAGAAAATGATGGGACTTTAAACTAGAAGAAGCAACTTAATAGTGTTCGTCTCTTTTTATTCACTGCTTTAGTTCGCCAATTATAGGTACACCATTGTAACTAAACACTTAATCTTCAACAAATCATCGAGAAGTTTCTAGTGAATCGAGTAATAAAAATATAATCGGATCTTTAACTATCGTGTTTTGTTTTTGATAATCGCTACATTCATTTTTTTAGGGTTTTTTTTTTTTTAAGATAATAAATGTGCACATGACTAAAGGTTGCCATTTATAGCTCATTTACTAAGCCAATAGTATTGATTTAGATCTTATCGATCATCATTGAACGTTGCGAAGAGGCTTAAATGATTATCAAAGTTCTGAAGGTTAATAATGCGTAAAATATTTTATTAGTACATAAATCACTATATGAATACTTTGTCTATAGTCCTTCATGTTAAAATAATAGGATCGGGTCCTTGATTTAAAGTTGGAGATTAAAACCTTTAAAGTTCTGTCTTGAGAAGTGTTTCGAAACTCAAAACTTCAGCGGGCCAAAAAGTACTTCAACCGTGCTGCGTGCTTCTAACATGATAGCTGTATGTTTTCTTCGGTCAGCTTATCGTAAATACACCAAATCAAATTTGTCTGTCTACACTACTTTGAAATCGTAATTTGCGTTAATCTTTATCTTTCAACTTGTTGTGAAATTGAAATTCATTCAATATTTTGTTCGCTCTTTCACAACCGATAAGGTTCCGGTGTTTTCGGTTAGAAATTAATACTATGTATTTTCCCCATTTTAATCGATGAGTCCAAGTCAGAGGATACTTTTATACTTTGATACATTAGCTTATCTATTTTTTTAATGGCTATAGCGCCTGACGAATGTCGGTCTGTCTGTCTGTCCGGGCGCCGTATGGCGAAACGGTTCGACGGATTTGCTTCAAAGTTCGTATAAAAGGTTTTTGGGGTCACATCTCGGGGCATCTTTTTTTTTTGCTCGGCAATCCCAATTGCTTAATTCCTCGGTGACAAAAGTTTAAGTGGCAAATAAATCTTCAAGCTAGTCATAAATAGATGTCATCATTTCGCTTCAATAATGATTTTATCGCTGATGATCCTCAACGGCAGCTCATCCTCATCCCACTCACTGTCAAAGACTTCCAGAAGTAGCTAGGAGGCATATGGCATTTCTTAAATTGAAAGCTTTTGTTTTTCTCTCCAAATCTGAACATTGGCTTCCGACTAAGTGTGCCAAAAGTCCTTTTTTGTAGTGCAGTTTTGTCAAGTTGATGACAATTTGGGCCATTGGTTGGATAAAAGCGGTGCAGTTGGCTGGCAAACACATGGTGACAATCTTACCATCATTAATTGTCATCTCCCCATCTTTTGGATGACACGTTGCGTTGTCCAAAAGCAGTGGACCATTTTTTGGCAAATTTTTTGATTCCAGAAACTGTCTTACCTAAACCAAGGAAAAAAAAACAATTTTAAAACTCTACAAAATCAATTCGAAAATATGTAATTTTACCTCTGGCACAAAAGTTGAATGAAACCATTCTTTAAAAAAATCGTGTGTCATCCATGCATTTTTGTTGACCTTGTACACGACGGGCTTATTTTCAAAATGCTTAAATGCTCTTGGATTAACAGCTTTTCCTATAACGAACAATTTCACTTTGTGCGTTCCAGATGCTTTAATGCAAGCAAGAAATGTTATTCTCTCCTTGCTCACTTTTCTACCAGTAGCAGTAGCTGCTTTAGAACCCATAAACGTTCTGTTTGGCATAAGCTTAAAAAATAGGCCTGATTTGTCCGCATTGTAAATTTGATCTGGTAACAAGTCGAGCTGTTTAATTTTATTTTTGAAAAAAGCTGCCACCAGTTTTGCTTATTTGGCAGCTTTTCTCCGCAGATTTAAAGCTTTCGGATTCCATTCCGTTTCCATTGCTGGCATTAAAATCTCCTGGTCTTTCTTTAATTTTCTTGAAGCTTGCTTTATTGATAATTCGGTTTAGTTTAAATGTTTTCACAGTTTGAAAACGTCACACTGTTCGCACCACTTGCAAATAATAAAACATTTTAACTTGATTTATATTTTAGCTCATGATTGTGTTGTATTGAATGCAATCGCTTACATTTCTCTTCTTAAAATTGGAAAAAAATATTCATTAAATTGCTATCAAAATTTGATTCACTTCACTGATAGGAGTTAAAAGATACCTTTACCACTTTAAAAAAAAAACTATCTCCCTGAATGCACCCTTTCGTTATGTGTTTTCCCCTTTTTTAACTGTCTCGTATACATTAGTATACTAAAGAGAAAGTTATTGCGATCGTGCGGAAATTTCGAACTCAAACTGAGTATGAGGGATGATATAGGATATAGGATGATATATGACTATAGAGAAGTCCAAAAAAGTGGGTCCGCCAATGCCGGTCGTCGGTCTGTCTTTCCGGGTGCCGTATGGCGAAACGGTTCGACTGATTTGCTTCAAAGTTCGTATAAAAGGTTTTTGGGGTCACATCTCGGGGCATCTTTTTTTTGCTTTATCTTTTGAAATAACGGTACCTGCCATACAAATTTTTTTGTGAAAATCACTTATAACTATTTTTCTCGAAAGTGGTTTCAAGGATTTCGGTCTTTTTTGTACTAAGGATGTATAGGATGGGATGAAAAATTCTGCATACTCAGTTCTTGGATAACTTCAAAAAAATGTACAGTTTTTTGTATACTGTAGAGTCGAACAAATTTGCTTAGTTCGATTTTTGAAATAATTTTTTTTTCATATAATGATTTTCTTAAATTTAAATTAAATTCGATTTCTCATAAACGGCTCTAACGATTTTAATAATTTTTTGTTTTTCAACCACTTATGTCAAAAGTGTCCAATATGCAAAATTATATTAAAATCTTAGTTGCCGTTTTGGAGAAACCTAAAAAGTGATTTAAATAAATTTGTCACTATTCATTTTCGATTCATTTGGCGATTCAAAAACGCATCTCATGTACCGAGAAAGTTTCGTATGACGCAGTCGTGCACTTTATTAAATAGATACACTACAATTTACTACAATTCAAATTCTCAACGCTACATTTTGAACCAGTTGGGGGAAAAACTAATCATACCTTCCACTAAAACATTAGATAAGTTTACTTCTCGGCAAATCCATTAACAATAAAAATCACATATGTATTATTTATTGACAAATTGTTTTCACGAGGTTTGGAAAGATTAAACTGGTAAAAAGTAATTTCCGGTAGGTACCTTGATTTCAAAATTAATTTTCCCCTGAAACTACAATGACGCGTTGTTGCAATAAAAGTATATCATGGTGATTTTTATGGACTTTACCTATACAGATTTATTATTTCAAAGAATGTGCATATTTGTTTTACAATAATAGATGAGAAAAACAATTTAGTCATATAACATTGTTTGTTCGTAAGTAATAATAAATAAACAGGTGGTTGTATTTCTATAATTCACTGTATTTTTAATACACTTAAAATACAAAGATACACAGTGCGGGTATCAAGGAAAATCGGATTAGAGATGGTCTGCTGGATTCTAGGCCATCTGGGCATTATTTGAAACGAAAAGGCGGACTCTCGAGCGTAACAGGGAGCAGTAGAACCTTTCATAGGGCCTGAACCGTTCTGCAGGATGGGACAACGATAGATAAAAGGTCCATCAACTTTCAGAATCTCCAAGAAACTCTTAGGACGCTACAATCTTAAAAGATATAAGTCATTTTAAACTCAGGGAACACCTAAGAAAAATACGTATTTCAGATGAAGGTCTCTGCAGATTCAGCAAGGAGACTTCCAGATCACATACTGGAAAACACAAAATTCAAGATAAGGATCTACCAATCATAGATCTTATTCTCTGATTCATTTTAGAAACAGGACTGAATGAGGTGCTCTGAGTGGGATTTCCTTGTCAAGGCATAGACGCTCAATTCCTGATGAATTAAGTTATGAGGGGTCTCTGGAAGAGGGAACAAACCTCTCCAAGATATAAGAAGTGGTACAATAGAGCACAAGGTGACATTATTATTTGTATTATTATTAGAGGCACAAGATACAGATCGGCGTTAGTTTTAAATAATTGCAAATTGGAAAGGCAAGATAATTAAGAGCATGGCAAAGTGTTGTACGGGTAAAGCTAAGGTTTCCTAGGGAAGACGGATGACGATAGACGGAAGTTTGCTCAAATAGCAGCCAGTGTCATCTACAGGGAACATCTGATAGAGAAACTCTCAGTTGTGCACTCCTCCTACATTAAAACTATGTGGAACAAATATTGCTACAAGATGAAGTAGATAGCCACCCCAGAAAAAGGTCCATCGATCAGTAAATGCTGAAAAAACGTGCAGGCCTAAGTGCGCTAATACCAAATGTCCCCCTAGGCTTCATGCAGTGGCACGAATCGGAGAGGTGCCATTTTTAAATACCCTGCCGCATAGGCCGGCTAAATTTGAGCGATGCCTGGGTTATGTTTATGTCTGTAACGGCATCAGTCGCTGTGGCTTATTGGACTTCACCTGCGACTTCAGAATGAACTATAAGAAAATGTCTAAGAAAAAATCGCACGATCTTATTGGCTAATTCAACTCATCTTGTCATTCAGAATGTCCATTGTGATGTTTGCTGTGTGGCACGTACCACCATCGTACTGGAACCTCATTTCGTACTGGTGTTATCGTCCATATCGTTAAATTCGGTCCAAATTAATTAGCTAACATTTGTCTGTAGCGGTTGCGTTGATGGTAAAAGCCTTCCCAACGTAGATTTCAAAGAAATACGAACCAACGACACCGGCGGCCTTAATTCTTTCAAGCCTCTTGTCAACCAACTACATTGGGTTGGACATCATTTTTAAATTTTTTATTTTTATTTGGTCATTCTGAATAGCACACGCCCTGGAGCACAGATGAGTAATTATACAGATAGTCGACTCAGCATACCTCTGTCCCTTTAAACCCGCAAAAAAATTTTCAAAATGGAGAAAAAATCCTCTCTCAAATGTTCTATCTGTGAATACGTGTGAGCCAGCCAAATAAAGTACGGAGAGGTTAATGTGTCAAAAATATGTCATTAGCGCGGGCAGTTTTGCAAGAATTCCAAATGGAAACAAAAAACAGCTGACTATAGCGGATGTGTTGGGGAAGTGTTGCGAAGTATTGAGTTAACGTAGTTCAGTTTTAATACATATTTTAGTTGAAATGTTTACAAAAAAAATAGTTGGGTATATAATAAATAATGAAGTTGCAATTAAAGTTGCAATTAAATGCGAATATTTTTTGTGTTTATAAGAAATAGTTCTCAATTTTTTATCTGCCTTAAAATTGACAAACTGCGACAAAATAATTTTAAATGCATTTTTAAACACAAAATGTAGACTTGACTATTTCAATTCCAAGATAACAACGTTATTAAATTTATTTCATGATGTTTAACAAATTTAATAACGTTATTATCTTTGAATTGGAATAGTAGTAGCGGTGAATAAAATAGCAGTGAATTTATGAAATACTATGTTAAATTATTGAAATGGTCAGTTAACTAATCATGCGTTATTTTATCATTAATTTTATTCATTGAGCTTTTATTTATTTTACCTACAATTTTAGTAATTTTAGGGAATATTTCATTAATTCACTGCTCAAATATTTATCGCACTTTCATTTAAAAATTATTTAATTTTAATTATTTTACTTAACATTCGACAAATCAACCAACAAAATAATTTAATTATTTTAACTACCGACAAACAAATTATGAAAATCCGTAATTTATTTTTAACTTGCTCAACTGCCAAAATGTTTACGAAACTGCTTAAAAATGTTTACCCAAAAAATATGTTTGTTAGGTAAAACAAAAATAATACATAATAATTAAAAACATTCAACAACATTTTATTCTGTTCCAAATTCATTATAAATCGTCTCATGTTTTTACAATGTTATTGGACACAGCCCAGTTTTGACTTTTAATATGTCAACATGAGATCTTTTCCAAAATGGATTCTTAGGCGCAGAACTGCTATTGTGTGCGTGAGCTGGCTCAATTTGATTTGCATGTAAAAACATATACGAACTCAGTACTGCGCCTTTTTGAAGCAAATAAAAAACGATAGGCGGGAGAGCCAAAAATCCTCTCAGTCGATTATCTGTATAATTACTCATCTATGCCCTGGAGCAGATAGCGCTCAGGACAAACATAACCACAGAACTGTCACTATTTTCAATAGATCCGTACAACTAATGTGGGAAATTCATTCAAGTTGGTCTTGAAGTTAACTAGTACAAAACCAAAGGCACGCATATACCAAGTAGGAAAACACGTTTGCTGTTGATAGCTCATATTTCGAGGTGATTAAGGAGTTCATCTACCTCACGCCTAGCATCAACTCTATACGAATGATAACTAAGTGGAGATCCGGCGAAGATACCATAGAGAAACTGCCTGCCCTGCTCCATCGGGTTGAGAAATAAAATTGATTCAAAACTCCTGAATCGAAAGATCAAGTATAAGCCCTAACCCTGCTGTATAGCGATGATCTTGTATTTTGCCTTAAAAATAATAATACAATAAGTCTACGCATAGTAGACGGCCGTAATTCGATTTTAGATAAAAGAACTCAGCGATATTGATAAAATAACTACTCAGTCGACTAATTCATCATCATCTCTTTGCGTCACCAAAACGCAGACCATAGTCCCGGAACTACGTGATTATTTCGATCAAAAGAACAAATTCCTTCTGGAAAGGTCACACGATTACTAATGCTTTATCAAATCGCTAACCGTCTCTCGATCTTATCCGCCAATGCCAGGCATATTAGATTTGGATTTTCAAGACATTTTTAAATCGAATTTTTCGCATGCCGTCATTTGTAATAATAAATTTTATTATTAGTTTCTGTGTCGCCTTTGGTTAATAAAACTAATTTTGCAGATTATACAATGGGCATGTGATCCTCTAACGGATACGTATGATTGGCTTAACAAAAGCACTTCATGCCTTAAAAGTCCATCAAGCAAAATATTACACGTGCTGATTAGCAATTTATTGCGCCAATTGAGATCGCAAACTAATCTTATCTCCCTAATGAAAAAAAAAAAACAGCCAATAAATCGATTGTGCCTATTCCTATTCAAAGGCATACGAATATTTAAAGCCATACCATAATTTAAAGCTCATTAAATAATCTTAAAACATACAGTGCTCCGCAGCGCTTATTTATTACTCATAATAATCTATTTACAAGTTTAACAACAATCTAACTAAAAGACTATCTAGAAAAACCTAACTACGACATAACAGGCGGCAATTATGACCGGAACAATGCCGGCGAATGCGCTGCTGGCCGAGTTTTTGTATTGGGTGGCCCATTCTATGATGGGATTGCGGTTAGTGTCCAGCCAGTTAGAGTTGGCCTGGATATTAGCTTCAACGGTGCTGTTAAGGGTAGCAGATAGACCGGGTTGGCCATCAACCTTTTTGACAAGTTCCCTTAACTGCAATAAATTTGAAAAAAAAAAAAAATTAGAATGTATCTCATGAGCTCAAGAAACGAACTAACCTTTTCAGCTTGATTGTCGTTGACAACATATCCCGACATTCCAATGATATCACTGTTAAGTGGATTAGCACCACCGAAGCCACTTGTGAGCGCGGCATAAGCCTCGTAATTTTCGTTCAAAAATTCGATTGATGTCAATAGGCCAACCTCTCCGCGGGTATAGGCCGAACTAAGAAGCGTGGTCCTCTCCTGAACACGGAGGGTTACCTCAGCGGATTCGCTGATAGAGCTCTCGATGAACTTCTTAATGTGCGCTGCATTGCGAGCACATCCCAGCGCGGAGATAAGAAGACGCCTTTCAGCCTGATCGCTGGACGCCATGAGGCGATCGTAAACAAAGTTGAACTCAGTATCGCCGGTTTGCTTCAAGCCATTGCAGTAGATTACCGATTGTAGATTCGGCTCGACATCAGTTCCGTCACTGACAAGAACCTTAAGCTTGTTGTTGGTCTCGGATAGGCAGCTTTCGACGCCAGCAAGGCAAGCCAAGTTAATAGCGAAGGAACGTACGTTCTTTTGGAAATGTTGTTCGCCTTCGTCATCGTTAACTCCAAGTCGTTCGTAGATATTACCAACAAGAGAACTGACATAATACTGGAAGACATCATATTTAGGATCACCACTAAGGAACCTGTCGAATGTTGTCAAAATTGAACTGGCCGTCGACCATGGCGCGTACTGATCTTCACTTTGGAGGTATGTCATCAGGTTCAGGAGAATGCTATGCTTTAGTCGATTAGACGCACATAGGCGGTAAGCATCAATCATTAGAGCGGCGCGGTTGTGAGGATGAATCCTGTGTGGCCTTGCAATAATGCCGTTACTAATCAGACCCCAATTGGTCTCATCGTACTGCACCCTATAGTAGCCGGTCGACTGTTTGTTAAGAATCAACCACTCATCAGCGGCAAGGTCTGGAATGGGTATGGTGATAGAGCGTTCGTTTTTCAGATAATACGCGGCGGTGGTGTTGCGGAAATCTGACTGATTGGCTGTGGCGAAGTTCACTGGGACATACCATAGACCGTCATCGCTGAGACTGGCGTCGTTATAGAAAGAGTTCTGGGTAATGGTGATGCTACCGGTGTCATAGTTTCTTTGAACAGTCAAAAGTGGAACACCACCCTTGTTGGTCCAGGTTTTCATCATTACCGATACTGTGTCGGGCAGAGTGACGCCCTCATCTTTAGCAGCATTGTTAATGGCTTCGAATAGATCATCTTCTTCTGCACCAGTAAATTCGCTAAAAAAAAACAAGAGTGTCTCATAGCTAATTTTTAGGGTCTAAATAAGGAGACTTACTTCAAGAGGAGGTACTTGTTCAGACCCGAACGGAAAATGTTATCGCCTAAAGCATTTTTGAACATCAATAGAACAGAGCCGGCTTTATTATACGAGACGGTATCGTAGAGTGAGGAGATTTCACTTGGACTTTGAACGTAATGTGTCATCGCACGTGGATTGGCACCACCGTCATAGTTGAGAGCGCTTTGGTATTCTCCAACAATGAAAAGCTGCATAATACCCCATTCCGGATAGACCTGGGAAATAGGAATAAAATGTTATGATTCCAATTTTTGTTCTCCCACGAATAGAAGGGATTAAGATCTTTCAATTTATATAACTTAAAGGGTACGAAGCTCGACATTTTTATTACAAACCATCTTTTGTAACAAACTAAACTCAAAAAAAAAAAGTAATCATCTTACCTCATCGGCTGCCACGTATGAGTACAATGTGGCAAAACCTTCCTTCAACCACAAGTAGGTCCACCATTTAGGTGTGACCAGATCCCCAAACCACATGTGAGTGTATTCATGAGCAATAATATTGGCAATATTTGTCTGAGTGTTTGAGGTTGACTTTTCGGAATTATACAGCAAGTATTCCTCGCGATATGTGGCAAGACCCCAATTTTCCATAGCACCAGCAGCAAAATCTGGCACAGCAACCTGATCCAATTTGGGTAGGGTAAACGGAACGTCATAGTATTCAGCCAAACGAGCGGTCAGTTGGATTCCTGAGAATAATGCAAATTCCTGATCACCCTGTGTTCCAGGGCGTGAAAAGATGCGTTGCGTGAATCCGTTCAAACTGCCTGAAGTGTATTCAAAGTCAGAAACAATGAACGCTATCAGATAGGTCGGTGTTTTGGGTGTTTCCAAAAAGACAGTCTTGCCAATGGCGGACTTTTCAGTATCGACTGGCATGTTCGAAATAGCTGTATAAGAAGGATCATGGTTTATGGTGATAGTAAATGTGGCTCTTCTTTCAGGCTCATCGTAGCATGGGAACGCATGTCGAGCATCGGTACTCTCGAATTGAGTTGTAGCCAAATATCTAAACGGAATTGAACGAAAAATATTTCACACTACTGGAAGCGCTTTATTATATTTCATCTCACTTACACAGTGCCACCGGTTGAATTGGTGTAGCTGGATAAGTAGAAACCGCCATTATCGAGTCGCAAGTTTCCGTCGTACGCAATGGTTAGCGTGTAAGTGCGACCTTGTACCAACTGTGCGTTATTCTCTGGCGTTAAAGTCAATTGTTCCAATACTGAGTCATACGATGGGTTAAGTTTCGTATTGACGAGCGTCACACTGTCGACGAGTGTGGAAGTGAAGTTTTCCAATTCACGAGCATGGAGCACAATGCTGGTAGAGAGTTCTTCTTCTACGCGAATTGTGATCACGACCACGCCGTTAAAGCTGACGTTGCCTGTATGCACATTTGTAGTGAGTGTAACATCGTAATGGATCGGATTAGTATTGTTAGGCAGTCTGTAGTTCAAAACGTCATCTTTGGCTTCGATGTTTCTTAGGTTTGGATTCTCTAAGAGTACAGCAGACAGCTCATCGAGACGTGGCGGCAATCGATTGATCGTTGATCCTTGAACTAATTCTCCTACCAGGAGCACTAAAGCGACAGCGACTAACTGCAGACGACCACCCATAATTGTTGGGTAAGCACTAAACTACTAATGAGGAGTTTGTGCGCTCGCCAAACTTTTAAATAACCTTAGATTCGACTTTGATATTACAAAGACTGCTATCTTCTTGAAAAAACACAAAGGCTAATCTAACTTAAAATGTAGACGTTCATGGATTTTCCTTATAGATCTCGATGTAGATTCGAATGGCCAATAAATGTTTGATTAATGACCAACGCTTCGTGCGATCAGTGTAAATTGCTTAATATATTGGACAATTGTGTGTTATCACAGCTTTCCAAAAACACTCTTACCTTAAGCATTACGCCTATTTGCAAAGATAAGGATCATACAATGGTATTAGTAGTATAGTAACCAAGAATATTTGATAAAGTTTTAAATCAGAATAGTTCAGGTTAGATTGGCTTAGCCGTTTTCAAAGTTTATTCATTTGTGTTATCTTGTTACGGATACCGCTGTACAGAATGTAGGAGCATGGGCGATATGTATAGTTTTAGTTAGTTTGCTGACCGTGCTGTGCTTTTGGCAAAAGGAAGAAGGCTGACTACTTCAATTTCATTGTTGAGAAGTGTTTGCCGAGCATAGCCAGTCTGATCTGGATTCAAAGGTTTTTATTAAGAATCTTAAGTCACTTCTCTTCAGCCTGAGCTGATCTATAGGGATCTGCTCAATTTCGACCATACCAGTATTCGGTAAGTTGTAGACATAAAAACTCAGACATCTCACTTTTGGGGACCGATAACAGCAGCACGCTATAGACAGTGGTGGGGCAAAAAAGGCTGAAAATGACCTCGGATTGAATACACTCACTTGAACTAAAGCCGATCCACCTATCTCAGTTCCATTTCAGGCGGTCATATTGGGCACATGGGGTCTAGTGGACCTCCCCTATGGCCAGGCATATCATCAAGAAGCCCACTGAACCTAGCAGGTTTGGTTTCGCACACATGCAACAAAGAACTAACGGGTGATCCAAGTAGAGATACTTTTTTCAATAGCCTTTTTTGTCAGATCACCTGTGAGTCGTGTCATGCTGTCATGTTATTTTTGTTTAGTATTGTTTGGCATTTCATAATGGAAAGACTTACGCGTGAACAACGTTTACAAATTGTTCAACTTTATTATGAAAATTCACGTTCTGTGAGGAATGTGTTTCGTGCACTTCGCTCAACTTATGGTCAACATAATCGGCCTACTGAGCGTACTATTCGCAACACCATCACCCATTTTGAGACCCAGCATTCATTATTGGATAATATTCGACCGAATAGACCACGTCCAGCACGCTGTGAAGAAAATATAGCGGCCGTAGCTGAGAGTGTACACGAAGACCGTAGAGAGTCGATTCGGCGCCGTTCGCAGCAACTCGGACTGACGTATGAAACGACTTGGCGCATTTTACGTCAAGATCTTAAATTGAAAGCGTACAAAATACAGCTTGTGCAACAACTGAAGCCGCTCGACCTTCCCAAGCCACATCGCTTCGCTCTATGGGCTCTTGAAAAGTTCCAAGAAGATCCGACGTTTTCGAGGCAAATTTTGCTTAGCGATGAGGCCCATTTCTGGCTCAATGGGTATGTAAACAAACAAAATTGCCGCATTTGGGACGAAGAGCAACCTGAAGAGATTGAAGAACTGAACTGTGTGGTTTGTGGGCCGGTGGAATCATCGGTCCATATTTCTTTAAAAATTATGCCGGTGCGAACGTAACCGTCAATGGCGACCGTTATCGTGCCATGATAACCGACTATTTGATGCCTGAAATTGAAGCTCGTGATCTCGGCGACATTTGGTTTCAGCAAGACGGCGCCACTTCCCACACATCGCATCAATCAATGGACTTATTGAGAGAACATTTCGGTGAGCACATAATTTCACGTTTTGGGCCGGGCGATTGGCCACCAAGATCGTGTGATATCACACCGTTAGACTTTTTCCTGTGGGGATATGTAAAGTCAAAAGCTTATGCCGACAAACCCGCTTCGATTCAGGCCTTGGAGGAAAACATCACGCGTGTCAATCGCCAGTTACCAGTCGAAATGATCGAACGAGTGATCGAAAATTGGACTCAACGTATGGACCATCTGCGACGTAGCAACGGCCAACATTTGATAGACATAATCTTCAAAAAATAAATGCCAAAGAATGTTCTTTCAAATGATAATAAACATTCTCCATTAAGTTTGAATTTTCTGTGTTTTTTTCATTAAAAAAGTAGGGAACCTCGAAATGGATCACCCTTTACAAAGAATGTGGTTAGAGCTAGATGTTGTAGCTTAGCCAGATGTCTGCTCAGAATGTTAGCTCTTGTGCACCAAACAACCGCACAACAAACAACCGTGAGGTCTAAAAATACAAGTATATATATATCCGGTGAACCAGGCTGGGACTAAGTAAAACTCCTGCTAAACATCCTACGGCACTGCCAGAGAATGTTTACGGCCTTAGAGATTCTATTCTCTATGTGCTGTGGAAATGAATGTTTCGGGTTAAAAGTTGTGTCCAAATACTTCATTTTTCTAGCTGGGTTACAGCTCATAAGAAAAGCGGCCGTTTCGTATTTAATATACTTCTTCTTGTTGTAAACAGCATCATCTCCGTCTTAGACGGGTTGACTGATAGAGCTTGTTAAGGGCACTAATCCCCGGCTATGTCTACCGCTGATTTCATACACTCACATATAGACGGTATGTCACTTCCGCTAAACAGCTAAAGGGCCCACAAAAAAAAATTATTATTCATTTGCTCATAAAATATTTCTGCATTTAAACAATATTCAATCACACATCGGTATCTTTAATAATTCCTTCATTAAAGTTCTTGCGTGACCCTCGCTAAAGAACATTTACATACATATCTTGTGCAATGTGACTTCACAGTAACACATTTACTCAAACACAAACTGAGCCCAAAAATCTGTTTTCTTTTAACCTTCACGAATGTGGGGAATATAAGCTCGGGCCTACATCCAACAAATGCAAAACACAGAAACTCTAGGTGAAAAATATGTTTAAATCACCCCCAATTTCATAAAATATGACATGAATGACATGTATTAAAAAATAACAAGTAGGTAATATATGAGTCAATTAACAACAATAAATCAATAAATTAAATAAATTAATTTAAGCCAGATATAAAGAGAAATATTTTAGATTAACAAAACAAGTGGTAAATAAAAATAAACTTTTTTAATTACCAAAAATCAAAACTGTTGGATTAGTTAGTGACAAATTTAATTCTTAACAATAAATTATTGCTATTGTATATATTTTCAGAAATAAAGTTTATTAAAAAAATAAATTATACAAGTAGTCATTGCATTATAAATGCATTTGCCCAAACCGGGTAAAATTGTGAATAAATTCAGTGAAAACACTTTCATAACCCGAATGCTTGGGGCCAACGGATAATCGATTTTTCAGAATTTTGGAGGTTAAAAGAAAAATATCAGGTTCGGCCATGATAGGGGAATACCTTCGCTACGCAGTTTTTGAAACGATTCGTCTAATTTGGGACTCTCAGCTAGCATAGTCTTACGACTTCGATTCGCCTTTGTAGACTTTGCAGCTTTATATTTTTTTATGTCGTATATTATATTATATCTGCTACAAACACTTGTGCCTTGCTCCAAATGTTTTACAATGGCAGTCTATTCTTTAATTTGAGGAACTGTACGTGCTTGTTTTACGAGACTTATTCGCAAGTCGAAAAATGACTCCTATCTAAGTTTAACTAGTGGGCTTGTGAAAGTCCTCCAAAGGAACAGACCAAGCAAACTGGATGCAATCTTTAAACCTGACGGTACGTGCACTTAGACAAAGGCGGAGACTTTTAGTCTTCTCCTTGAGACTTACTGTCTGCTTTTTAGCTTGGAACACAAACTGTATTTTTTTCAGACTGAAACGCAGTTTGTTTTTCTTTCTGTGCAAATCGCAACATCTTTGAACATTTATACGTGTAAGATCATCAGTGTAAGTGTCACAGAGGTTTACTTCAAAACAAATTCCGGATATTAGCGGTTTTCTTTCTTAAAACGACGAAAAAACAATATTCTGAAATACATAAGTACCTACTAACTTTTTGCGTTGAACAAATGTGCAGAGTACCAGAATCAATACCAGTGACAGTTTTTTTTAATATCATGACAATGCCCCTTAAATGTGATGGAAGATCTTGAAATTTAGTTATTCTTATTTCTAGAAATTATGTAATATGTTTAAAATAAAACTGATGACTGAGTTCTGAAAATCTTTTTTTGTAGTAAAATTGTATGAGAGTTTGTTCTGAATCCAATCGTAGCAAATTAAATAAAATAAATTGCAAGTCTGCGTCATACGTAACTTTCGTGCTACATGAGATGCGTTTTTGAGTCGCAAAATTAATGGTGACAAATAATATTTAATTCACTTTTCAAGTTTGAAAAATTAGATTTTGTCAAAAACGTCACATAAGATTTTGATCTAATTTCGTACATTCGACACTTTTTACAAAATTTTTCAAAGTACGCAAATTTATCAAAATCGTCTAAGCCATTTTTGAAAAATCGGATTCAGTTTAAATTTAAGAAAATCGTTATATGAAAAATAATTATTTCAAAAATCTAAGTACGCAGATTTGTTCAACGTAACATCATAAAAATATAGTAAAATTTTTCGGAATTCCCTTTATTGTCGGTTTTATAAATTGGCGTTATTCGATTTTTTTCTCCAACAACCGAGTACTTTTATCCCCTTCCCAAATATTCTTAGTACAAAGAAAGACCAAAATCCTTGGAACCATTTCCTAGAAAAATAGTGATAAGTGATGTTCAGAAAAAAAATTGTATGGCAGGTACCGTTATTTCAAACGAAAAAGCAAAAAATAAAAAAACACCGCGGGATATTACCCACTCGAACCATCACTTGCCACAAAAAAAATCGAGATATCAAGACTTCGTTAGTAAGTAAAATTCAAAATTGATATATGTAAGTATTTATATATATTTACTTCATTATTAGGGTATAGAAAGCCCCTTTAGTGCGCATTATTATTATAACAAAACAGACAAAAGGAGATAATTTAATTTAAAGACAGATTTAGGTCTCAAAATGCCTGCACTTACTGGGTATTAAAATGTTGTGTACCCTGTAAGTATTGTAAAAATGACAATTATGTCTTATTTTTCTCAGTTATAGAACGTGAATATATTTATTTATATTCATAAAAAATCATTTTTACAAATTTTGTACTTAATGAGTTTTACCTTTGAACCGACAATATATAACTCTTCTTTGTGTTTTTTTAGGCGCCTACTATGTTTTTCAAAAATAAAAACTAAGCTTTGAGTTCGTATCGACCAATATACCACCCATGCTCACAAGAAATTTGACAATTCTTATTCACACACCGGAAGCATGATTTTCTACACCATATAAAAAAATTTCGTAGGAGAGATAGTGAACGATTTAAAAAACGTTAACTCAAAAAAATATTTTCGTCCATTTTTTACATTTTCAAAATTCCTGTGCGTAGAGACGAACCCTTCGAAGCCTGCCAGACCGTTATTTTCTTGATAAGTAGGTCCAAAAATACTAGCCAACAAATGTTTATCCTTGTAAAAACACTTTACTCAAATCTTTTACTAGCTCTTGAACTTACAAGTCATACTAGGTCATAGGTATATACAAACACAGTACCCTTGTAAAAACAGAATTTGGGAATTCACCTTCAGAATTCGACTTATCGAAGGTTACGCCAAATAATCTCTTTGACTTATCAAGATATTCCAGTAATAGAAGTTCGAGTTATCAAATAAAAATTACATGTAAATTTCAGTCCTGGCGCTATTGCCAACCAACTTCATTCGAGTTATTAAATATTCGAGTTTTCAAAGTTCGACTTATCGAAGCTCGACTGTATATACGAACTTTGTAGCAAATTCGTTGAACCATTTCGCCATACGGCGTCCGGATACACAGACAGACAAACAGACTGACAGACGGCATGGGCGGACCCACGGACCTATACTCAGTTTGAGTTTGAAATCTCCGCACAATGGGAACAACTTTCACTTTAGTATACTTATATATACGAGAAAGTTTAAAAGTGATCACCGTAATAAGAATTTGATCAAATACCAAATTTTATAAATTTAATTTTTTTTAAAATTTATTCACAAAACAAATCATGAAAGCCTTTTTTGAATAAGTCGATTTCATTCAAATAACTAAGAATTGTCTAATGAAAATGCGTATTCAAATATTTTACTTACGGAAAATATTTTGAAAGGTAGCGTTCGCAGTAAGTTTCATTTTTTTATAAGTTTTCGTCAAATGTGAAAAAAATGTGCACAAAAAAATTATACAAGGTGGCGCAAAAGTAATCCTCCTATCAGAAAATGCTATAAATTTTGCGATTGGCCCCTAATGTCAGTTCTGTTTTGACATTTGTGTAGTAAACACATGCGAAATACACGTTAATAAACAATGTTATGCTACACTGCTCCAGAACGCGGAATATTGGTGACTATTTATTTGAGCAATAATCGGTCGGTGACTTTGGCACAACGTGAATTTCGTCGCAGATTTCCTAGCCGTCCAACGCCTACTGGTGAAACAGTGCGACGTTTAGCCGCTCGCCTCGAGGAGACTGGCACAACACGAGATGCTGCCAGGCGTGGCAGACCCCGGAGTAGCTGTTCTGCAGAGAATATTGCTGCTGTAGCCGAAGATGTCATGGAAGCGCCGTCGACTTCGACCAGACGACGTGCCACGCAAATGGGTATCAGTCGACGGTCTTTACAGCGAATTTTGATACAAGATTTGAAGATGTTTCCGTACAAAGTCCAGACGGTGCATCAGCTGTTAGCTGCTGACCGCCAATCGCGTCTAACATACGCTCAAGCCATCCTTAATCACCACCAAGAGAAAGATGATTTTTCATCAAAAACAATCATGAGTGATGAGGCCCATTTCCATCTTAGCGGGTACGTAAATAAGCTTCTGGGGCACTGAAAATCCGCGTGTAACCCACGAAGAGCCATTACACCCGCTCAAAGTCACTGTATGGTGTGCTGTTTTCGCTGGAGGAGTCATCTGACCTTTTTTCTTCGAAGACGTCGCGGGCCAAACGGTTACTGTGAATTGTGAGCGCTACAGAGCAATGATCAACGAGTTCTTTTTGCCGCAACTTGATGAATTGGGATTGGAAAACATGTGGTTCCAACAGGACGGTGCAACGGCACACACTGCACGTGCCACAACCGATATGCTGAAGGAAGCATTTCCCGGGCGCCTAATCTCCCGTTTTGGCGATTTGCACTGGCCAGCAAGATCGCCGGATTTGACTACTCCAGACTTCTTTTTGTGGGGCTTTTTGAAGTCCCGGGTTTATGTCAACAAGCCTCAGACTCTTGCAGCTCTTAAAGACAATATCCGTCAAGAATGTGAGGACCTATCGCCGGAAGTTTTGGCCAAAGTGATGGAAAATGCCATAAAAAGGGCTCAAATGACAATCAACGGTGGCGGCGGCCATTTACATGACATCATATTCTCGACTTGATGTTTTTAAATTACAGCCAAAAAACATCGGAAGGTTATTTTTGCGCCACCTTGTATAAATATCAATACACAGTCAGCTATATATACATACATATTCGATTTCCTTTAAATGCCTCTGAGAGGATGCTATACTCTGTCCAACATAAATTGGCAGTACACGTCTTATGGGGAAGCTTTTTAAAAATCAGTAGCGTGCCATAGAAAGAAACCCCTCATAAAGTGTTTACCCTTCAGTGAATTTCTAATTGCATCTGACGTAGATCCATCAAGTCTTATTCAGCGCACATGTGAGTGTACACTGGCCTGTGGCTACTGCTTTTTAATTGATGAGCATTCGGAGTTACCAATGTCCGTTTGGTAACTCGTTCAGCTTTTTTCCTTGGGTTTCTGTTGAGGAGCTTTAGGTTTTAGAGCTTTGAAAAAAGTTCTTACTGATAAGTGTTATCGTGGCGATCTTTTTTTGATCTTAAACATTTCTTTGAATGTGTGGAAAATATGTTAAAATGCAGTTACAAAATTGTAATCTGTTTTCTTTAAAGAAATAGATTATTTGCGCATGTTTTTTTTGCGCGAAATGGCTTTAAATGCATCCAAAGACTTAAGTGCCGAAAAAACAAGAAATTGTTGACGCGACCAAAAAATTTAATCAAAATTTGAAAAATAAAACAGTAGCTATTTTTTTCCTTTAGGAAAAGGAACAGTTTACAGACTTCTAAAATACTGTATGAGGTAGGACGCAATGCAAACATCACTAAAACTAGCAGGTCTTCACTTCATACGGTTTTAACAAAAAAACTAGGTTTTAAATTTGCCATCGTCAGCGAAAGAGTGTTCTTTGGGAAAGAACTAAAATCATAACATAAACATACATTTGTTTTATTTTTCAAATTTCAATTTCAATCTAAAAAAGGCATGGTAACCCGACATGATATGCTGTCAGCTAAAATCCTTAGTAAGGAAACCCTGTACGAGCTTTTGTTACCTAACTTTGCTGTTTGTTAACTAAACGTGGGTTGTGTCTCAATAAGTAAGGACACTCACATAACTAGTACAAACATTTTGACGTTTAGGTAACGCATGTCTTAAGCAACGTTGCTTAAGTTTGTAATTTATTTTTTGCTGCGTAAGGGTAGTTTAAGTGTTGTGTTAGGTAAAGCTTGCCTTGAAATATGTTTATAAATGTTATAATATGTTTAAAAGGACAAAATTAAAAAAAAAAAACCGAACAATGACTGGTGAGGGGCCAAAACGTGGGTTATCGGGTTTTCCAAAAGTACGTGAAAATTCCAATTAAAGTGGGTTACTGTGGATCATATATAAGTGCGCGTTCAAAAAAAAATATTTGTTTTAAAAATACGACAAATTGGTTCTGCAGTCAGATGAGTTTGGAAAATTTTTTGTCTTAAATTCGAATCTCAAACCAAACACAAGATACTTGCACTAAAGGTAAGATTAGACTGGATGCCAATAATTCAAATAAATATAGTGACCAATTTTTTTGTCGAATAAAATACTTTTAGTCAGAATAGCTGTTTGGAAAATAATGTCTGGTATTGTACAGTAACGACCAGTACTTTTTTCAAAATCCAGTCAGAGTTATTGTAAAAAAATAAAGTGACGTCATACGAAACTTTCTCGGTACTTTTTGACTCACAAAATGAATCGAAAATTAATGGTGAGAAATTTATTTAAATCACTTTTTAGGTTTTAAAAAATTTGATTTTCTCAAAAACGGCACCTACGATTGGGAAAATTTTGGACACTTTTAACATAATTGTTCGAAATACAAAAAAATTATCGAAATCTTTAGAGCCGTTTTTGAAGAAACGAATTTAATTTAAATTTAAAAAAATCGTTATATAAATTTTTTTTAAAAAAATCTAAGTATGCAGATTTGTTTGAGTTGTAAAGTTTTTTTTAAGTTCCCTTCATTAGTTTTTGAGATATTGTCCGTTTTATAAATTACCGTTAATCGATTTTTGTTCCAAAAATTGAGTATGCAGCATTTTTATCCCAAACATCCTTAGTACAAAAAAAAATGAACTTCTTGGAACCACTTTCGAGAAAAAAGTGAAGTAAGTGATGTTCACAAAAAAATTTGTATGGCAGGTACCGTTATTTCAAAAGATAAAGCAAAATATAAAAAGGATGCGCCGAGATGTAACCCCAAGAACCTTATATACGAACTTTGAAGCAAATGCGTCGAACCGTTTCGCCATACGGCGCCCGCACAGACAGACAGACAGACAGACAGACAGACCGACGGACGGGATTGGCGGACCCACTTTTTTGGATCATCCCTCATACTCAGTTTGAGTTCGAAATTTTCGCAAGATCGCAATAACTTTCTTTTAAGTATACTAAGTAGTAAGAGAAAGTTAAAAACGGAGCTGCTGTGTAGTTTATAAGTCCATTTTTCTTAACGGTTCGCTTCAAAATTCATAACTTTGGGAGAAGTTGTGGCAAATGTTTGCTCTCGTTTTTATTTAAATATGAAACGTTGAGAAGATTTTGTTTAAAACTTCTTACTCCACAAATTTTGCTTAGTAAAGCTTAAGATCAATTAAGATCTATAGTAAAGTTGGAGTGAAATAACAAAAAAAAAACCCATTTCTGACGATCTCACGTAGACGGATTTAAAAAAAAGCAACGAGTCCATCAAAAAGGTAGGATTACACTAGAAATTTTTGACTCCTCCAACACAAAAATTCTCTCCATATAAACTCAGGTCTGTCATCATATAAATAAAATTCAAAGCGGAAACCTGTCACGATAGCTAGTAGGTAACTTAAATGCTTTCCAAAACTTACCTCATGAGCAGCCGTATACGAGAAGACTGTGGCAAAACCTTCCTTCAGCCACAAGTAGGTCCACCATTTGATTGTGACCAGATCGCCAAACCACATGTGTGTGTATTCATGAGTAATAATATTCGCAATATTTGTCTGTGTATTGGTAGTCGATGATTGTCTATTATAGAGCAAGTACTGTTCACGATATGTGGCCAGACCCCAGTTTTCCATAGCACCAGCAGCAAAATCTGGCACAGCAACTTGATCCAGTTTGGGTAGAGTGAACGGAACACCATAATATTCCGCCAATCGGGCAGTGGCTTGGATTCCCGAAAACAAAGCAAATTCCTGATTTCCCTGTGTTCCAGGTCGAGAAAAGATTCGCTGAGTAAGGTTATTCAAGCTGCCTGAAGTGTACTCGAAATCAGAAACGATGAACGCTATCAGATAGGTTGGAGTCTTGGGTGTTTCCAAGAAGACGGTCTTGCCAATGGCGGACTTTGCAGTATCGACTGGCATATTCGAGATGGCCGTATATGAGGAGTCGTGGTTTATGGTGATAGTAAATGTAGCCCTTTTGGCAGGCTCATCATAGCATGGGAATCCATGTCTTGCATTCGTACTCTCAAACTGAGTTGTAGCTAAATATCTGCACGAAATTGATTTTAAGCAAACGCTCGTTCGAAATCTAAGTATGATTTTACTTACACAGTATCTCCGGTTGAATTGGTGTAGGTGGATAAGTAGAAACCGCCATTGTCGAGTCGCAAGTTTCCATCGTATGCAATTGTTAGCGAATAGTTTCGTCCTTGTATTAAGTATGAGTTATCCTCTGTTGTTAGAGTCAAGTGTTCCAAAACCGAATCATAGGATGGGTTCAAATTCTTGCTTACGCTGGTAACATCATCGACGAGTGTCGCAGTGAAATTTTCAAGTTGTCGCGCGTGCACAACAATCGTATTGGTAAGCTCTTCTTCTGCTCTCAATGTTATCACGACCACACCCTTAAAGCTCACGTTCCCCGTATGTACATTTGTAGTAAGAGTCAGATCGTAGTGCAATGGAATTGTATTGTTAGGCAGTCTATAGTTCAAAACGTCTTCCCTGGCTTCGATACTATTTAGGTTTGGATCCTCCAAATAAGAGGCTCTGTCCTCAAATCGTGGTGGCAAACGATTGATCGACGATCCTTGAGCTAGTCCGCCCACCAGGAGCACAACAGCGGCGACAGCGGCTAACAGCATACGACCCATGTTAGTAGATGAAGCACCAAACTACTATTGAGAAGCTTCTGCCAGTGCGACAAACTTTTAAACGTCGCTTTAGAGTCGACTTTACGATGTGCACACTATAGGAACAAATGAGCTCCTTATCATAATGGCATCAATAAACTACGTCTATTGCACGAACGTTTCTTTTATTTGCAGATATGGCCTTTTATAATTAGATTGTAAGGAACATTATCTTTTCGATTGCGGCTATTAATACAAAATTTGGTTCGATTTGACTGACATAGTTAACCCTATGGACTCTTGTGATTGGCGAGTAGTACTGGAGTACCTGACTTTGAGGCATCGTCATAGCGAAAGTCACAAATTCACAAAATTTACAAATTCACAAGATGGGAAGCGACAGGTCTTATCTAAGTTTATTTATTTGTTAGACATCTTATTCGAGTGCAACAATCTCGCGATTAGAACAATCAAGTTGTTCGATTGTATTCGAAGAATGGTTTGAATGGTGGAAACACGCGTTTAATTGCCATATTAGAATGCCGATTTGAGTTCAGATAAGGATTATATAATTGCAACAAATACCAAAAAAGTCGATAATATTTTATATCGGAATTTATTTTAGAATGATTGGATAAGGGAAATCGAAAACTCGGGTTTCGACGAAAAGCCCATTTGTTTGCTTTTGCTCCGGGAACTGACATTTATTGGTAACTTATTAAGTTTTGGTCGTTAACCTTCTCTCATAAATATTTATTTTTAACTCAGAAATTGTTAAAAAAATATAGGCGAGTTCTATTTTGTAATCTGATCTGTTACCTGCCCTGCTAAAGTGTTGCACTGTTTTTAGTATTTGGTAGCTTCAACGTGAAGGAGTGAAAAATTCGTTAATAGATTTAATTATAGCTCTAATACACTGGCCAAGTTCCGATACAAATGTGGATTGAAATTCATTTCTAGTGCTGATTTAAGGGGTTCTTGGTCAAAATTGAAACACTGAGGGTTTGAAGATAAAAAATATTCATCCACCGACTACCATCAAATTCAAACTTTCTTTATTGAAATGCTTCATCAATTGATGTTCTGCCTTTCAAGGGTGAGATACTTCCACTAAATTTTTACTGTAAGTGTACAAGTTTGTTTGTTTTGCTGCTGATATCCTTCCAAGCCGCACCCGTATCTATTTGAAATTAAAGAATTTTGCTATTTTTCTTCTTCGCTTAAGAAAAATGGCTACGATTGAATGAAGTATATCAACAGTACTTACGGTTTCAAACTGTTTTATCTTCATCTTCTCTCCGTTTAACGACGAGATTATGTTCAGGATTACAGGGATCATAACCCCTTCCACTTAACTGCATTCCTACTTGTCCGCCTGTGGGGTTCGCCGGTTCGGTATCTACAGGCATCCCGATTTTGGATCACTTCATCATTGAGGCCAATCAAATGCTGGTGTTTCTGTATTTGTGTGATACAGGAGTTTTTAGGCCTGCCTCTCTTACGCGATTGTAAGGGAACGTTGATTGCCATTGCCTTTTTGACGGGGTTCATAGGATCTCTCTTTTGAACATGACAATACCAACTGAGTCGGTCGTGCTCCAATTTTTTCGAGATGGGTTCTTTGACGTGAAGGCTTCCTCGGATTCTGGAATGCGAATACTCCTGCTGTCATGCAAAGCATCTTCATCTCAGCTGCTGTCAACTTGCCCTCATACTTTTGTCCAGCATTGTGAACCGTATGTGAGCGCCGGACGCACAACTGCGGCGTAGAGCCTTCCTTTCAGCTTAGGGGACATTTTTCGAACGCAAAAGATGACAGAGTTTTTCTGGCACTTCATCCACCCTACGCTTACAAGATGATTGATGTCGTCATCAACTGTTGCTTCGCTGTTGATCATTGATCCCAGATATTTGAACTTTTCACACTTGGGAACCACCACCCCATTCAAATAAATGTCCGGAATGGGTTGACTTGGGTCAAAGAATGGGCAGTACAGGTACTTTGTCTTTTTTTGGCTAATACGATACCCATTCCCGTCTAAGACATCTACCCAAACATCAAGTGCTCGTTGCAGGGAAGTCTGACAAAGACTTTAGGGTCCGTCACTTTTCCCTCAAGTAGATCATCTAGGACTGTAATAAAGAGCAAAGGACTTAAGACACTTCCCAAAAGTTTCAAACTGTTTTATAAAATGAACATATTCACTATTTTCGATTTGTCGCCTTTGGACATCTCGTGTCGGATAGGACGACTGGGATGAATTATTTTGTGCATTATTTACAAACCAATTTGTTATTATTAAGGGAAGTACTGTGATCGCTAATAACTTACTCCACATCCGCTTACCTTATGATCGATGATATGTTGATTGGTGGACTGCATTCACATCTGATCCGCATGTGTTCGTGGTTTTTTCGTAGAGTGCAATCTATAAGACCTCATTAAAACCCTAAATCCGAGTTTGGTGCACTGAGTTCCCCAAACAATTTGCAAATTCAATTTCAAATGATTTTTACTTCGCAACTGCCATCTACATCTGATTTATCTGAAAAGAATTAAACTTGGTTATTTTAAAAAAAAAATATATATATCTTTAAGAAATGTACTTAGAATTTCTAGTTCGATAGACTTTCCTATAGCTGCTGAGACACAAAATAATGTTCATCACGTCGGCGTTTCGGGTCATCAAGAAGGCGGGGATATCGAGGATGTTAACGAAGACTACTCAGACGTTGATGAACCTGATTTTGAACCTGGTGCGTTGACAGCGCACAGATCGCAGAAGAAATGCAAGCAGAATAGTGGAGAGAGCAATTGGAAGAAGAAGAGCATAAGGCCAATCAAGAGGTCTTCCCAGCCATAAAACCAATCCGGGGAGCGAGGTATGTACCCCGAAATAAAAAATTTAGGCAAATCTGGTGGTCGCCGAGAAATGAAAATAAACATCATGGGCCGTATTGTCTACATACTTTCGAAAGTAAAGCGGATGCGTTCAAGCGTGTCATGTCACCGTCGATTGTTGAAACTGTTGCCCTGGAGACCAACGGAAAGGCTAAGCGGACTAATGAATGTTGGCACGATACAAATGTACGTAGATGAAATTTATGCCTACCTCGAGATATGCTCGGAGGAGGTTTAAGATATTTTTCATGATTCACAAATGCCATTTTATAGAGCGGTTATGTCCTTGGAAAGATTCGAGCAAATAACAAGGTTCCTTAGATTTGATGACTCGCGCACTAGACCAAGTCAGCAGCAAGAATATAAGTTGGCTTCGTTTCGCTATGTTTGTTTCAGCATTATCTTACCCTATTCTTTCGACCATCCAAAAATTTGACCATTGACGAGCAGTAATTGTAGGATTGTAGATTCTGTGACCAATTATCCTCTTATTGGGGAACTCTATTTAGGTACCTACGAAGCCAGGACAACAGCGAGCCAAGAACATTGCGCACAATTTGGTCCTTTGTTTATCTCAACTGTACAACGGTACATTGTTACAATATTACAATGTACAAGTGTTTTACTAGTATCCTTTTAGAAAAAGAATTGTGTTAGTGGAAAACGATAATTGGCACAATTCGATCTAATAAACCTGAGTTGCTGATTCAAATGAAGTTAAACAGAGAGAGGCTTATTTTTAAATTGTTTGCTTCTCAGAGTTAATGTGCATAGTAAGCTTACTAAAAACTTGGAATTCTTATTTAGGTTTTAGTACTTTTTGTGGCTGATTTGTAAGGTCGAAGCGATTTTTGTATAAGAGATCTTGGCTATTCTTTAATATTTATTTTTTTGGTGTTATTTCAATACATTTTGCAAAGATTTTTTTATGGGTACATGGAAATTTTTAAAAATTTTAAAAATGGTAGGAGTTTTGAACAAACTTAAACGCCCTTTTCGAGGAAAATACAATTTGTTTTAAATAGATCCTTGTTTGACTTTAAACTTTACTTTAAAGGAACTACCGACATGTAATATTACATGTAGAATATACACAATGTTTTATTTGTTTCGGTGTCTGTTCTAATTTCATAACACTAAGTTGTTTGGGTGCGAAGTTAAGGAAAGGGGGCGGCTAACAAACTTCAGGAAAAACTAACGAATAGACAAAGACACAGAAATGAATATTTTAATATTCCAATTTCAAGATAATTAGGAAGTTAAAATTATTTCATTATCAAAACTGTGTTTAAATAGTGAAACTACGATTTCCAAACTTTTTGCCGCGTACAAAATATATATGTATGCCGCGAATTGCCTTGGTTTATTCACGTTACAAATCAAAAATACAAAACCTGTTCGAAATCTAATATTCTATTCACATCGCACTGAAGTCTGTGGTTGCCACTAAAAGATTTCGAAATCTCGTTCAAGCATTCACCACCACCACCTGAGTTTTGTTTAGTCAGCCATCAAAAAAAGAAAAGCAAATAAACAAATATTGCGTTCAGGTTGGAAATGCAAGGCAAGTCTACTACAAGCTAACAGTGCCTATATGTTCATATAATTCGCGTGATCATCGTTTAAGAAATCGGTAAGCTAACTCTTAAGTGACTTGCAGTTGACTTGTAACACAGTTGAGAATGTGTCAACCGGTTGTCCACTGGTTTGTGGAACTTGTAGAATGTGGTAAATGGTTTGTTTACCTCACCAATGATACCAGATTCTAAGGAGGTTTCACAACAACGAGGTTTGGAAATTTGAAAACTGTATGGGAAACCTCCTGATTTCGATGGGGGTTTCAGGAGTGCCAATCCTCAGATATCAATGCGGTGTGAAAAGGGTATAAGAAAAAGGAAAATGGCATTGAGATTTGTTTGAATTTTCAGCCGGGTTTCGCGGGTATATGCGACCGAAGAGAGGACTGTTTACAAGTCTAAGATATATCTTTGACGCACCGTCACTTCTAATTTTCGTAATAAATTAGTGCTAAGCTCATTGTATATACCGGCCCCATTTGCTGACCTCCAGATGGCACTCTTGTCAATTTGATTTGGCATCATGACATACCATATGCATTTGACAATAAAAGAGGCCGCGAAGATGGCTGGCTATTCATTCGTATATTTTTTTTTTATTTAATTGAATTACGATTGTCAATTTAAGTGTAACCTTTTGCCCGAATTTATTTTGTCATCGCTAATTTTAATAAGTAAAATAAATCCCACTTTTGAATTGAGGTTTTCCTTTTTTTCGGAGAAAAGTGATGTATGGAACTAAAGAGAAGAAAGATGGAACACTGTTTAATCCATCGAGGTCTTTGGGTTGAGTTTTCAAAATGATGGGCCTATACAATCGTTGTAACCCCGATGATCGAAAACGGACATTAAATATTAAACTACTGGCCCATTGAAAACTAGTCTCTGGCTCGTGCCTATTCTTTTCTGCATTAGATATACCGTATGAGGTATACCAAACTACAAAGGGGATCTAAAAAAGATTTAACATTTTTTTAAAGATTTCGTTTCCAACAGTGCCAGTCAACTTGTGTTATAGGTCTTTAAGAACCCTGACTTCAATATTCAACACTTTCCCTCTCACTTTAACCAAATGGAGATTCAACAAAACTTTATGCTATTAGTATAATTTATAAGGTCAATATAAGTTTTATGTATTTGTTTTGTGCATCGTCATATGTATGCCAAATCATAGTACATTTTAGGTCTTATCTTTGCGTTTAAAAAAAAAAAGCAAAAAAAAAACAAAAGCAGAAATGTCGCAGACATCTTATTCGATTTCATAATCGACGTGTTAGATAAGATTTTAGAAAACCCGTGTGATACTAGCCTTGCGCCTAATCATTGATAATCGCATAATTTTTTATTCGAGTTGTAAATAGTTTTATTTGTAACGTAAATATTTATTGAGGAAACCTAAAAGACGCAAAACCAGTGGTGAAATGAAAAGAATTTTTGAAATATGTATGTAAAATCTAAAAGAAGACTGGTTCTCTTGCCTTTATTTCTTTTTTTAGTTAAACATTTAAATTTCAAACTGTATAATTAGGTAGTAGTATAAACTTATTTTGTATTGCTTAAAAAATGACAGTTGGCAAATGACATGTGACTTATAGCCATTTCTAACAGATGGTTGATGACAGATAACAGATGATAAATGACATAAGACAAATTATAGACCAATTTTCGTATGTGACATTGGACAAATGACAGATGACAGATAACATTTCTATGACTCTTAAAATAAAATTGGCATAAAATTTAAAAAACTCATTTTAAAGTTCATACGTACACCATACAAGTGTGCGTTAAGCGCGAATAATTAGATAGAGATAGAGAGCGAGATCATGATCATGATATTGATCAGTTAGCGTATCTATATGAGATAATGATTGATCAAAAGTTACATTTGAAAATTCGTGACCGAAGAAGTAGTAAAGTGCTGCCAAAAGAAGTACGAATGGCAACCGTCAAAATAACCTAAATAGTATTTTCTTATTGCTCAAAGTAGTCCCCAAGTGGTTGTGTTTCTAAGTCAAAGCGTATAACTTCCGGAGAAGCAAATAACAGTTCATGATGACATTTAAAATAAAAGAGAAAAACAGCATCAGCGGTTAACTGTTAACTAAATACATCCGAAAAGTTCAGAATTTTCAACTAAAATTCAAATGTCATTTCATCGTTTTGTTTTGTTGACACTACGCTACATATTGGTGCAGGGACAATAAATTTTAGTCACTTTAATGATAGACATGTCTAAATCTGGAATATTGGCAGTGATCCGGGACAGTCCTATATTTTAATGCCCTCGCACCTTTTTTTTTTGTTAATTTGGGGCATATTACCCTGTACTTTCATATTTTTTTTTTAAATATTGTTTAAACACACCTACCTTACAAAACTAGTCTGTTTATGATTTCTAATAAAGTGCAAATAGATCCTTAATACCGCACACATTCCAGAATAGTACATCTACTACAATCATATTTGTATACCCACTGAAACTGAACGCTTGTTAAACTTTGTCAGCTGTAAACAAAGATTTGGTTTAACGAAAAACAGAGTCACTTTCTAGAAAATAGAAAATAATTGCTAGTTTATTTGGACCAAAATGGAAGTGTGACCTTAACGAAGAACTTCAAAAGCAATATAATTTTGTTGAAAGATCTGACAAACCAAACAGGACTAGTGGCGGAAAACGTTATGTTGGGTAACACGTCAATACGAAGAAACACGAAGACTCCGACAACAAAGAGAGAGATGTATGCCAAACAAAATATGAAGCAATTGTGTTTAATGTTCAGGCACCTAATTCCATCATGGAAACAATAATGCAGCGGTGTCGTGTTGCAAGCAAAGATGGAATTAAGGAATGTTTTGATTATCATTGAGATCGATATCTGAGATGTCAGAAGAGCACGCATAGGAGGTAAAATTCGTTTTTATTTTCATTAACGTCATCACAACTACGTCAGTGGGTCTTAAGGCTTAACTTTATTCGGAAAAAAGTGAAGTACACACACGAAAATGTTTTTTTCTCTTTCCACTACATTCGGCAAAAAGTGACTTTTTCAAAGCTCACATACACACGCTGCTGTCCCCTCGTATTCAAAAACTGGACTTAGAATCTCTATTGACTTGTAAAAGCTGTAAAAAAGAATAAACAAGAACAGGAAGAATTTTCCAACGAACAAAAGAAACATTTGCATCCAGAGTCATCTTAGTGTAAGATCAGTTACTATAGTGACAACTTTTTTGTGTAAATGTATTATTTTTTTTCGAACTTTCCCAAAGTGTGCCACTTGGAAGTTAGAGGTATGTCTAAAGGCTTAACTACATTCGGCAAAATGTGAAGTAAACACACGAAAATGTTTTTTCTCTTTCCACACCGTTTGCAATTTGTATTTTTCTCTCAACTTTTGACAAAGTGACTTTCTTGAAAGTTAGATAGTTGGCCTTTGGTTATCACCGCCAACACCGTTTCGAGTGGTTCAGATTGCGCAGCATTATGCCCAATTCATAATGTCGCGTTCGGGCGGTTCATAACGACAAAAAATACAGAGCAAAAAGTTGAGGTCACATTTTTATTAAACTCAAATATCTATATATCTAATCTGTCAAAGCGAGACCGAACGAACTCGACATTGTGAATTGGGCATTATGATGACAGCAATGACTTTGGGTTGCAAATTTTACGGTGTTAGTCCGGGCACATCGAAAGATTTGGATAGTTTGTTTTTTTGTCATCATTCGCTACTCGATCAACTGATGGATAACAGGACGCCATACATTATGCCCAATATTTATTTATTTTTGTTCGAAGTAAACCCATTGAATATGTTAACGTGGCTCAGGGTAAAAAAAAAACTACGCCTTTTGATGCGAGGTTTAGAAGGATTTTTTTCTCTGAACACAACCAAAACTCATTTCCCAAGGTATTGAACATTAAGTCAGAAGCACTCCGTATCTATCTATTTTACGCCTAAAGGTATGCAACGAAAAACTTTGTTTAAACACCAATTTTATTTCCTATTTTGAAATGAACGTTGCACGTCAAATTGGGTTCATACATTTTTGCTTTTCGCAAACTTATGGTGTTTTCGTTTGGTAAAAAGATTGGTTTTAATTTTGATTTAAAGCTGTCAAAATATCGATTTTAATAGTATTCATGTTTAGTTGGGCAAAGAAATCAAATTTTTTTGTTGATTCCTGATCAATTTTTTACAAAAGAAAAGAAAACCATTGCTTTATGAATATCGTAAAGGATGCAATTAATAATTACTCCGAAAAGGAAGATGGTTCTTAAATTATTAATCCATAACTTAATTAATTTATGTAATTACTAAGCCATCGCGTTTAAAAAAGTAATTAATTCGAGCTTTCAAATAGTTTATTTTTGCAGTTCTTACTGGAGACTGGATTGTTATTTTTCTTATTTTATTTATTTTAATCAATCAGAGTTTAACAATCTCTTATAAACTACTTACAAAGATAAAAAATGAACAAATTAAACATATGTACAAGAAAAAAGAAACTTAGTATATATCATAAATAACAAAAGAGCGAAAACAGATTGAGCAATATAAAGTGGAAATACTTTACGATTGATCCAAACTTAAAATGAGTATAGTTTTAAAACAATCTCTAGAGCAACTTAAGAAAAAGTCAATATCAGATAATCCAAAATAAATCATTGCAAGCAATGCAGGACACTGAATTTGATTATGAATCAGATCTCTAATGAACATAGCCGAGAAATATTTACGACGGCATTCGAGAGAACTTAAATTAATTAAGCAGCATCTAGTTTTATATGAAGGTGTCTCAATACGCCAATTCAATTTAAAAAAAAAAACATGAACCTTGTGAAGTTTCTCTGAACTCTTTCGATTCTTGATGAATATATATTGAAAGAGGGATTCCAGATTATGCAGCAATATTCTAAATGAGGTCTAACCAGAGATATAAATAGAGCTTTTAATGTGTAACGGTCAATAAAATCTTTAGTATTTCGTTTAACGAATTCGCTTTACAAACAATATGATCGATATGGTAACTGAAATTCAACTGGGAATCTAATAGAATACCTAAATCTTTTTTAGAGTATACCCTTAAGACCCATAAGTCTGTCTTCCTTCTTACTGAAAAGTTTGGAATGAATGGTTGAGCTGCATGTGCGCAAAGTTGCTCTTCGATCACACCCTCTCTCTGAGATGTAACATGCCTATCAGCGTGGAAAATCCAGCGAGACTGCGCTTCAAAACCTTGTTGGTAGGATTGATAGTGCCCTTGACCGGAAGGAGTACGCGTTTGGAAAGACTAACAGGGGTAAATAGGGGCTGCCCTCAAGGTGGTGTTCTGTCTCCCCTTCTCTGCTTACGGCTTTCAACTTTCCTGGAAAGTACACTCAAGCTTATGCGGATGATGTCGCCGATCTTTCTGTCGGTTCAAATCTAGGGGCTATCTGATCTCAAGCGCAGAGATCCCTGGATTTGATCGATGTCGGTGCACTAGTAATGGGCTTTCAGTGAATCCTCTTAAAACCACGGTTGTTCTCTTTACGAGAAGGAGAATCATCACTGGTCTGTCCCATCTCGTGCTTAAAGGTGTTACCATCCCTATATCCGATGAAGTCAAATATCTGGGTGTAATCCTTGATAAAAAACTTCTATGGTCCAATCATGTCGAATCGAAAACCGATAAAGCGCTGTCGACTTTCTGGCAGTGTAAAGGCGCTTTTAGAAAGACATGGGGCTTGTCACCGAAACGGGTCCTTTGGATCTATACGGCCATGATTAGACCGCTACTCTCGTATGCATCAGGTGTTTGGTGGAACAGGCTTTCGCGGAAACGTTTCCAAACTTCAAAGAACGGCTTTTATCGGCTGCACAGGGGCCTTCCCTAGCACCCCGGGCTCTGCTCTAGATGCTTTGATGAATCTTCCTCCCCTTGTTTTATATATCATGGGATGTGCGCTAAAAACCATCTTTCGCTTAAAGAGAGGTGGTTTTTGGTACCATGCGCAGTGGAATTTTGAAGAACTTGCTCGAGAATTATCCTTTGACCCCTGTCTTATGGATATGACGTCTTATGCAATGACACCAGAAATCCTTCTGCGAAAAAACTACCACGTCAACTTTCCATGGATTGAATGCCGTCGTATAAACCAAGTTTGTGCTAGAACTCAAGCTTTCTCTGAATTTGGTAGGAAGACTGAACACAGTGAATCTTGTCTGGGTACCAGGTCACACTGGCATCCAGGGAAATGAGATCTCGGATGAGCTTGCTAGACAAGGTTCAGAAGAAGTTTTCTCAGGACCCGAACCTGTGTTGGGTCTGTCTGCGTCTTTAGTCATGTCGGTGGCGCGATTGCGGTAGATGTAGACAGACCAAACTACTGCGCCGGGACATTTGCAAAAGGTCAGCATCTTTTCTTCTATCTCTGAGGAGAATCGACTGTAGGCTGCTTGTAGGCGTTCTTTCGGGCCACCAAGCTTTTGCTAAACACTTAAATGTGTTGGGCTGAGGAGGATGACACAGCAGAACACTTTCTCCGCAGTTGTCTGGCCTATGCTCGCATCAGGTGGCGGATCTTCGGGGCTGACGTGGTGAGTGCCGAACATCTAAGCTCTTTATCACTGAAGCTCCTTCTCGTTTTTCTTCGAAAGACGGGAAAACTAAGTACATTAATGTAAGGTGTCTGAATGGTAGTACAATGGACCTGTAGTTGTGTCTGAGCGGTCCATCGGATAGCAGCAACCTCAGACAAAAAAAAATACCCTTTTGAGTGAGTATGTTTTTATATTGTAGTTCGAAGTAATAGGAGTAGTACATCTACATAATGTGAAACATTGGCATTTTGAAGAGTTCAAAAGCAATTTATTTCTATCACACCATTAGTCGACTGCAGTTAAATCTTCTTGTAGTAGACAGGAATCAGACAAAGATTCCACATGGCGAAATAATTTAAGGTCATCTGCAAACAAAAGACACTGGGAGTGTTTAATAACAGACGGCAGATCATTAATAAACAACAAGAACAGCAAGGGACCAAGGTGGCCGCTTTGGGGTACACCTGAAGAAACATTGATTGACCTGGAGAAGCTATCATTAATTTTCACAAATTGAATTCGATTTAGGAGATATGATTCCAGCCATCTTAATAAAGTTGAGTGAAAACCCAAAGAAGATAATTTTCGAATAATATATGATTACCTATGATTACCTTTGTCAAAGGCTTTTGCAAAATCAGTGAAAATTACATCAGTTTGCAAATTACTTTCAAAGTTTTTAATCACATAATTGCAAAATATTGCCATATTTGTAGCTGTTGATCTACCAGAGATAAAACCATGTTGCTCTAATGAAATCACATTTTTTAAGTGAAACAATTTTGGTATCGAAGAGATTTTTCAGATTGGTCTATAGTTGCAGACGTTTTGTTTAGAACCCGACTTGTGGATTGGTATTATATGTCATATCTTCCAATCATTCAAAAAGAGACAGACCACTGGTAATAGATTTATTAAATATTATACAAAGGGGGATCGACAATGTCTTACTAGTCATTTTAAGAAGTATTGGAGCAATTCCGTCAGGACCTTCGGATTTGCTACTTTCAATACTATCAAGGGCACATTTAACATCATCTTCAGTTATTATCAGATTACCAATATCGACCATAGATTGAATGCAAACGTCGTTGGTCAATGGATTACTGTCAACATCAGAATAAACTGATTTAAAAAAGTCTTACACCCTTTGGCTCTTTTTGTGCAATAGTAATATGATCTTCCGTTTGCTTTTGAATATTACTGTTCAGCCTTAAAACACAAAATCAAAATTTAAATTGTATAACAGCTGAGAATACTGGCAGCTTTTCAAATTGGTAAATTGACAGCTACAGTGAACAAAATATAATTTCAAATAATGCTTTCTTGGACACGAAAAAAATCAAATTTCTGATCAAAATCTGAAATTACGTAACAAAAACACCATAAGAAATAGATGAAATGTGCTAGGCTCTAGGTTAAGGTTTTTCTCGGAAGTCAAAGCCTCACTTTTTACTCTTTCTCTCTTATTAGGTAGACAATGGATCTGTCACCTGACTGCTTGCGCTTCCGTTGAATTTTAAACCTAATCGTTGTCTGTCGTTAAAAATGCTTAGGTACTTTATCGCTGATTGAAATAATTTGATATTTAATAACACCATCGCAGTTTAGTGGATGCAGTGGCTTAGTGGCTTAGTGGTTAAGTGCGTTAGACCACTAAGCGAGAGGTCGCCGGTTCAAATCCCGACCTATTCCAACTGAAAGCTTTTATTCGCTGCCCCACATCTTTCGAACGTCTGACAAACATCCAAGAGTAAGAAATGTCAAGAGAAGCTTCTCAAAAATAAATTGCCGTTCGTAATCGGCATTAAACTGTAGGTCCCGCCATTCGTGTCAAAAATAAAACTTCGCACACACAATAATTGGAGAAGCTAGGCTTTAGGTCCTGTATGGGCCGTTTACGCCTTATATTTATATTTATTATTTATCGCAGTTCAACGAACTTTAAGAAATCAAATTTATCTGTAAAAGTATTCGTCAGATTATACAGTGAGCAGCAAAAGTCTTGATACCCCTACACGTCTTGTATTCATGTTTGGATGACAGTCTGATCGCACCCGTAGTCATTTAACCATTTGATTGAGATTAATTACTTATTTCAGCAAATTGTTTTGCAAATATTTTCATAGATTAAATATCCACTGACGTTGTCATAAGTTCTCCAATTTTCCATTTTGAATTTTACAGCAAATTCGTGTCGCAAGTTTACCAACTTGTGGTAAAATACTCTCCCACAAATTTTAATAGTTTATTTACTGCCCGGAAACCTCTCAAGCTCAACAAGATTGCGATGATCTTGCGACGTTCCATGAATTCTCTTATTGAAAAAGTAAATTTTCGAACATGCCTAGTAAAAATTAAAGGGTTTTCCAATGAGGGCGAGTTAAGGTTGGGTTAGGTTGAAGTGGAAGTCGGATAGAGGTCCGAAACACTTATTGTTAGACTTATACAAGGTCCATTGTGATCTGTTAATTGCGCCTTATTGCCATAAACCTGCAAGCTGCAACTTCAAAAAACACTGCGAATGAAATTAGTTTCAATAAGACAGTGCCACATTCCATACAGCTCGTGTTACAATACGAATTGTTACGAGAATTTTTTCCCGGCCGATTATTGTCAAAAAATGATTTGACAACTACCCGATCACATCTTATACTACATCTTATGGTAGTTGTAGGAAAAATTGTACATCAACAAGCCAACCACAACCTCGATGCTTAAGGAAAATATTAAAAATGAAATTGCTGAAATTACACCAGAAGTCTGCGAAATGGTTATGCAAAATTTACTTGAAAAAGCTCGCCCACTTTACCGACATCATATTCCATACCACTCAATAAAATATAAATGCTTCCTTATTTCGCAGTAGTCATTTTAATAAGACCACATGACTAATGAGATTTTATTTCCATTTAAAAAAGGAAATAAGGTCATAAGGCGCTATCTCCGCGTCACCAAAATTCTCTCCTTTAATTCAACCATCAAATATTAAAATGAATTGTTACGAATTTTTACCAAAAATTCATTCTTCCCAAACCTTCAGAACCGTTAAGAACAGCTGGCATTATTCTAAAATGTTTACCGGGCAAAAAAAAATCACCTTCTATCGATGTCGTAAGGGCCCTCGTTTTGCATACACGTATGGGAAAAGGACTTTTTTTCAAATGGCCTTTAAAGTGTAAGCGGTTCCACCTTTAAAAAGTTAACCGACATATTAAACGTGCCTAAATGTATCAGCCCTTGTCAAATAGTTGATGGCGTGTGCGGGAAGATGGCATATTATAAGACTTAAAGCTTCGTTTCAAATGTTTTTATTGAATCGTTTAAGTTACAAAAATTGCTTAAGTTGCAAGGCCATTTGCCAGCGGTTTCAACTCAGTAAATGGAGACCTTTTTTTGTCAGAGAAAATGACAACCGAAATATGATCTTTTTTATCTTTAGGGCAAAGTGTATTCCGTAATTTCGCTTACTAAGCGAAATTATATTTATAAATTTATCCGACAAATCTAATTTTTTTGCAAGAATAAACATTTATTTGTACTTTCTATAACACATACAGAAAAAAATAAATAAAAATTGAGATGTTCCGAAAAATATGAAAAGAAGACAGCAAAAGTGTTGATACTCTTTGAATATTCTTAAAGCCTGGCTTCAATTAATGAATGTCATTCCCATGAACGTCGTGGCTACACACAAAAAAGCGTCATTCGAATGAAAGCAATTTAAGCAGATGGGAAACGCTAAATAAGAAACAAAAAATTATTTCTGTAGGGAAGTCGAATATTTTTGTGCTCTCTGGTACCTATTTTTGGTCTTCACGCTTCCAACGCAAATACCAAATGAAGATTTCTGTCAAAAGTGATATGGTTTGGAACCGAAACGTTCATGCCCACACCGAGAATTCAACTTGAAAGTGCAATCTACCCTTTTCTTTCTGACTCACATAAAATCTACCTGTCTGATGCGACTTGAAAATCAATCCCATGAACGTGTAGCCAGGCTTTTAGTATATGCATATTTGTTTCACATTAATAACGGAAAATATTTAGCAATAAGAATTTTCTGTTAGGCAAAGACCAAAACCAAAACCACTGTGAGTTACGGGCATATTTAGTGTGCACAAATGGCAAGAAAAGAATTAACCTTGGAAGAAAGAATAATTATCGTAAAAAATCATAAAGATGGGAAGTCATATTCTCAAATTGCTAAAATAATTGGAAGAACTAAACCTACTATTCAAAATGTGATACAGAGATTTAAAACAGAAAACCGAATTAAAAACAAGCAAAGATCTGGACGCCCTCGGATTTTAACAACCAGTGGCCTATTTCACCAAACTACAAATTATAACCATAAATTTGTACTTGTGAATCACAACTACAAACTTGTAATCAAGTTTTTTGTTTCACAAATTACAAATATACAATCCACAAATTTGTGAGTAGAATGCAAAAAAAATTGTGGAAAGCAAATTGTTGATTACAAGTGCTCAAAATAACCGTTGCACCGGATTTGTGATTGACTTGTAATGTACCGGGTGATTTTTTAAGAGGTTTAGAACTTTTTTTAAAAAAAAAACATAAAAAATTCGAAAAAATGAAGTATTTATTTGAATCGATAGTTTGAACCTTGCAATTTAATGTTTAAAGATAATTTCATGCAAATGTTGACCGCGGCTGCGTCTCAGGTAGCCCATCCGCTGAGTCCAATTTTGGCATACTCTTTCACACATATCGGCCGGTATCTCACGAATGAATGCATGGATGTTGGCTCCAGTGCGTCAATCGAAGCGGGCTTGTCCCTATACACATTAGCCTTGGCATACCCCCACAAAAAATAATCTAATGGTGTCAAATCGTGAAATCGTGGCCCGAAACGTGAAATTAACTGTTCACCAAACTCGCCTCGCAATTGCGCCATTGTTTCGCGTGCTGTGTGGCATGTGGCACCGTCTTGTTGAAACCACATATCATGCAAGTCAAGAACTTCCATTTCGGGCAAAAAAAAGTTTGTTATCATCGCTCGGTAGCGTTCACCATTGACAGTAACGCTGCGATTCGCATCATCTTTGAAGAAATATGGCCCAATAATGCCGCCGGCCCATAAACCGCACCAAACAGTGGCTTTTTCGGGATGCATTGGTAGCTGTTGCAATGCTTCTGGCTGATCTTCACTCCAAATGCGGCAATTTTGCTTATTTACGTACCCATTCAACCAAAAATGAGCCTCATCGCTGAACACAATTTTTCGATAAAAAAGCGGATCCTCGGCCAGCTTTCCAAGAGCCCATTCACCAAAAATTCGGCGTTGTGGTAGGTCGGCTGGCTTTAGTTCTTGCACCAGCTGTATCTTAAAAGGCTTTACGCCCAAATCCTTCCGCAAAATTTTCCACGTAGTGCTGTAACAAAGGCCTAACTGCTGGGAACGGCGCCGAATCGACATTTCGCGGTCTTCTGTCACACTAGCTGATACGGCCGCAATATTTTCTTCAATACGCACAGTACGTAAACGTGTTGGTGGTTTAATGTCCAACAAAGTAAATTTGGTGCGAAATTTGGTCACAATCTTCCGAATAGACTGCTCAGAAGGTCGAGAATGCCGATCATAAAATGGAAGCAGCGCGCGATGAACATTTCGAACCGAGCACGAATTTTTATAGTAAAATTCAATAATTTGCAAGCGTTGTTCATTTGTAAGACGATCCATGGTTAAATTGCAAACCAAACTGAAGCTGTTTGACAGTGACACAAGGTACTAAACACGGTCAGCTGTCAAAACCAGTGTTGCCAAAACCAAACCAGCTAAAAAATCACCCTTTACAACTGTTTCTTCACAAGTTTGTTGTACGTGCGTGCGTCGGTCGTGGCAATGAATAAACAAAATAAGATCTTTGTTGCGTCTCTAATTACAGATAAAAAAGACATTTTGTTTGGGAAGTTTTCAAATACTTTAACCCACGATATAAAAATGAAAGAGTGGACAAGTATTTTAAACTCCCTAACATCTCAAGGAATTTTAAATCACAAAGACTGGAAATACCTTCGTGACGTTGTGTGGCAAAATTTAAAACGAGGAACCATTGTAAGTACTTACATACCTATGTATATATATTACATACATACTAAGAAATAAATTCAGCGTTCAGCTATAGTTATATCCAATTATTTATTGTTTTTATTTTGCGTTGTTAACTTGTAACTATTACATTTTTAAAATTGTAAAATGTTGGAGGTAAAAATTGATAATTCTAAAAAAAATCGGTTCCGCAGGGGGTACGAACTGCATTTTTACTGATCTCGATAATATCATTATTGATATTATCGGTAAAGAATCACCGACATTGAGTGGGATTGTTGATGATTCCTCTTCAACACCACTACAAAATATCCCGTCACCAACGTCCGGAAATATAGAGGAAGGCGAAATATGGTAAGATAAAGCGTTCGTTCTTCAGACAATTGTAACTATATGCACAAATATGTTTCCTGTTTTTTTAAGCCCATCCATGCCATCAAAATATACACAGAAACGGAAGGCGACAATAAGATCCGACGAAGCAGATATTATTTCCCTGAAGAAAAAGAGACTGCAGTTAGAAATATACAATTTGCAATTGGATGCGCGAAAAAAGGAGATGGATCTAGGGTTACCAATAAGTCGCCTAACTGTGGAACTGGAGGAGTCTTTCATACAGACTCACAATTCAGAGTCAGAAAGAATTGTTAACTTTAGGGATTATTAAAAAAATAAAAAAAAGAAGAATAAATATATTTTGTTAATCAATCTCGCTGTTGTTTTATTTTTTATGAAAAGTGACTTTGAAAATATTGTAAAGTAGAGTGACCATTCAAATTATCATCGTTTTCATTGGGGTACCCTATGTTTTCTTCCTCTTCAGTGGTGTACATCTCGAAATAGTTATCTGTTCCTTGTTGTGAAATGTTAGTCAATATAACGCAACATTTTATGACATTGACTGCTTTTATCGGTTGCAATCGCAAGTGCTTTAAGCATGGAAATTTCTCCTTTAAAATTCCAATAGCGTTTTCTATTATCCTTCTAGTTGATTTTCTCAAAATTGGTGTAATTAACCAATCCTTTAACGGATATCCTGTATCCCCAAGTAAAACTGCATGAGTATAAGGTCGAAAGCCACTTTCAAATTTAGAGAAAAGCGGACTTCTGCGCAAAACCCTTGAATCGTGTACACTTCCAGGCCAATTCACGTATGCATTGTAGAAGTTATAGTCGGGCCCCAGCATACAATTAATAGAGTGCTTTTCATGTCTATCGACATATGCAGATTCAAACTCCTTGGGAGCACCTATGTTTACTAAAGTCCCGTCTATACATCCGTAAACACATGGCATGCCTAAAACAAGAGATACATAATTCTAAAAATTCGAACAAATAAAAGAAATACATGTAGGTATTTACCGGCAATATCGTAAAATCTTTCACATATATTTTCGTGTTCATTAGGCCAACATACAAGATTTTCAAACAGTAAGTTAACAATAGTTGCACAAACTCTGTAAACACATCTGCATACCGTCGACTTAGATATACCCGTGCATGTCAGCAACTCCATGCTACTGCCCTCCATTCCCAAGCCAGTGTAAAGCTGTGAGAAACTGTTGCCTCGGTGTTAATGCAAAGTTCTTTTCAGTCCTGTGGGCTATCTGTGGTCCAATAATTGCAATTATTTCCTCGGCCTTGCATCGACTCAGACGAAATTTTTCATTAAAATGAAATAACTCCGAAATGACATAGTTTGTACGCGGCCGATAAATTTTTTTTCTTGCAATTCTTACTATGCCTTCGTCGCAAAGACATTTTTTTCGATTACTTTCAATAAGAAACAAAACTTGTAGGAGGAATTACACGTCAACTTTTACTTGTGTAATATTCTCACATACTAAACAAAATTTGTGAATTCAAATTCTTTGGTGAAACGTAAAGACACAAATAAGTCAAATTTTCACAAATTTATAACTTGTAAATTACAACTGTAAATAACTTTTGGTGAAACGAAAAGTGAATTATTCCCACAAATTTCCCTTTGTAGAATACAACTACAAATTTGTAATACTCAGAGTTTGGTGAAACGACACAAATAAAAAAAAAATAACAAATTTTGTTAAAAAGTGAACGCATGATAAAAGAGTATTATCAGAAAAAATCCTTTCGAAAGTGCACCGAAGATAGCCACAACTCTGGAAGAATCTTTAAATACAACAACGAGTAGGGTATAAATCCTGTACTGCCAGAAGGAAACCCCTATTCAGTGTAGCAAATAAAAAAAAACACACTTTGCTGATGAATACAAAAACAAAGGATTTGACTTCTGGGATAAAGTATTTTTTTCGGACGAGTCGAAATTAAATATTTTTGGTTCAGATAGGCGTCCGAAAGTATGGAGAAAACCAAATGAAGCTTTAAATCCAAAGAAAAAACAACAGGAACACGGCGAAGCATGCGGGTGGTGGAGTCATGGTGTGGGGCAGTATGTCCAGTCCAATTTCGATGAAATTATGACAAAAGAAGTGTACTTGAAAATTTAGCAGGACAATTTGTTTTAAGGAGTGGGGATAGTGGAGATTTTTACTTCCAACTCACGATCCTAAACATGTCGCCCATATTGTGAAGATGTGGCTAATACATAGAGTCCCCCACTTGCTGGTTGCACCGCCACAAAGCCCTGATCTTAACCCAATAGGACACATTTGGGATCATTTGGACAGGCGCATAAGGCACCACACAATTTCATCAAAGTCTCAGTTAAAAGCTTTGCTTTAATCGGAATGGCAGTCCATATCAAATCAGTATCTTAAAAAGTTGACACATTCCAAGCCATGTCAAAAGGCGAAGTATTAGGTAATTTTTATTTATGCAAAATTAAGGTATAACCTAAACTTCCTCCTTCTTTTCTTTAAGGGTATCAACACTTTTGCTGTCTTCTTTTCATATGTTGCGGAACATTTCAATTTTTTTTTCTCTATGAAATATCTTTATACTTTTTTTTTTTTGTGTTATAGAAAGTACAAATAAATATTTATTCTTGCAAAAAATTAGATCTGTTGGATAAATTTATAAACATAATTTCGTACCATGAATACAAGACGTGTAGGGGTATCAAGACTTTTGCTGCTCAACTCGATAGATAGCATTTATTGTCATAGTCAGTAGGAACTATGCTTCGCGGAAACATGCTACGTATACAAAATAACCTACAATTTTTGGATGTATTTGTGTACATATTCCTTTACATTTTTCATAACATCCTTAACGTTGAATGTTGAAACAAAAAGTTGAAGCATCATTACGTTTCCCAAATTCTGTCACGACACGTATTCATGAGGACATTTTGGGCTACATCTGAAATATTAATATTTGGCTTAAAAATATTAAGCCAACCTATGAGATTATCCTTCATGAAATAGAAACTACGGGACTTTAAAATTACGTTAATAAAACTGACAAACGATCATCACTCTGAAAATATTGTGTACATGCACGAAAATCAGTCAAATTTCAAACTACAAACCGGCGAAAAATACATTTTAAATATTCTTTTTAATGGAGATATAACGGGTGATCCAAGTAGAGATACTTTTTTCAATAGCCTTTTTTGACAGATCACGTGTGAGTCGTGTCATGCTGTCATGTTATTTTTGTTTAGTATTGTTTGGCATTTCATAATGGAAAGACTTACGCGTGAACAACGTTTACAAATTGTTCAACTTTATTATGAAAATTCACGTTCTGTGAGGAATGTGTTTCGTGCACTTCGCTCAACTTATGGTCAACATAATCGGCTTACTGAGCGTACTATTCGCAACACCATCACCCATTTTTAGACCCAGCATTCATTATTGGATAATATTCGACCGAATAGACCACGTCCAGCACGCTGTGAAGAAAATATAGCGGCCGTAGCTGAGAGTGTACACGAAGACGGTAGAGAGTCGATTCGGCGCCGTTCGCAGCAACTCGGACTGACGTATAGAACGTACGTCAAGATCTTAAATTGAAAGCGTACAAAATACAGCTTGTGCAACAACTGAATCCGCTCGACCTTCCCAAGCGACATCGCTTCGCTCTATGGGCTCTTGAAAAGTTCCAAGAAGATCCGACGTTTTCGAGGCAAATTTTGTTTAGCGATGAGGCCCATTTCTGGCTCAATGGGTATGTAAACAAACAAAATTGCCGCATTTGGGACGAAGAGCAACCTGAAGAGATTGAAGAACTGCCACTTCATCCAGAAAAAACAACGGTTTGGTGTGGTTTGTGGGCCGGTGGAATCATCGATCCATATTTCTTTAAAAATTATGCCGGTGCGAACGTAACCGTCAATGGCGACCGTTATCGTGCCATGATAACCGACTGTTGGATGCCTGAAATTGAAGCTCGTGATCTCGGCGACATTTGGTTTCAGCAAGACGGCGCCACTTCCCACACATCGCATCAATCAATGGACTTATTGAGAGAACATTTCGGTGAGCACATAATTTCACGTTTTGGGCCGGTCGATTGGCCACCAAGATCGTGTGATATCACACCGTTAGACTTTTTCCTGTGGGGATATGTAAAGTCAAAAGCTTATGCCGACAAACCCGCTTCGATTCAGACCTTGGAGGAAAACATCAAGCGTGTCATTCGCCAGTTACCAGAAAATTGGACTCAACGGATGGACCATCTGCGACGTAGCAACGGCCAACATTTGATAGACATAATCTTCAAAAAATAAATGCCAAAGAATGTTCTTTCAAATGATAATAAACATTCTCCATTAAATTTGAATTTTCTGTGTTTTTTTCTTTAAAAAAGTAGGGAACCTCGAAATGGATCACCCTTTATATGTTAGTTTTATTATTACACTTTAGTTTCAAAATAAACCCAAATTCAACATTTTTATGACATTGGGTGTATTACTTTATGTACTATAAACACCCGTACAAAAGAAACAAATAAACTTACTTGACGTATTGGTTACGAGCATTTTTGTTTTAGAGTGGTTTATCAGAACCGTCTTGGTGGCCTGGAAAACTAAATTGCAAACGCTGCATCGGTCACTTTAGGCATCGCTTGGAACTCTTTGCCACCAGACTTTAAATTCGGGCAGCTGCTACCATTCTGGCCTATACTTTTGCTGGCGGGATACATTTTTGGCAGTTCCTATTTTGCCTTTGGCCTTTTTTTTGTATCCTCCCTGTAGCTTTCATTATCCGTTTCGTATTCGTCGTCAGAAGATATCTCCATATAAGTTATATGTTGAAATTTCGGTATTAATATTAAGCATAAATATACAGCAAAGAATTAGCAAATATACTTACAAATCAGTTATATGTATTCGTTTAGAATCTTTAACGGCAAACTCTTGACAACCTGGACCACAGAATAATGTAAAATATTAAATTAACACAGCAGAACGACGAAACGAATGAACTGAACCTGAAGCGTAATTACTCATCTGTGACCTGAAAGAAGAAAGAGAAAGACGATAGACGAAGAAGTTTTTCTTCCACTCTTTTCGCCTACTATAAGCTGAAAATAAATTCGCGAATTGCCATTTGTTTTACATACATATTGTATGTGTTAGTGCTGCCATCCATTTTAGAGCTACGGCACCTCATTTCATCTGTGCACACTACACACGCATCCGCGTACGCTTCGCTGCACTTCTGCAGCTGCAGCGTTGAAACTAATCGGCTTCTTAAAACTAATCGGTTTCCTATAAGGCTTTGTATCAACAGTTTGTATGGCCTACAATTTTTGGTAGAGTGGATAGACAGCCACACGTAAGCTTAACGCGTGAGCAGGCGCACAAACTCATTCGAGATCGAGATTCAGCTCAATACGGCAAAACATGCATAAAACAGAAAAGAAGAAAAATAATTCGCTCTTCTGTTGGCTTCTGAATTGCTCACATCACGCCCTGTGCCCACACGCCACAGTGTTTGAACGTGCTCTTAAAAAATCACGAATAGACGTCGAAAATCGATTTGAAAATCTTGTTCAATAAACATATTAACAAAAGAAATGGAGTTTTGCAAGAATGTTACTAAAATTGCCATGCTTTTAGAGCACGTAGAAATATAATGCTGCACTTAAAATATAGATATTTCAAAGCTCTAAAGACTTGAAAAAGTATAAGCTCACATTTTTTTGATTCAAAGCTTAATTATTGAATTACTTGATTTTTAAAAATCAAAGCTAAAATAATTGTTCTCTGTATGTAAACTGCGCTGTGGCTCACCAAATGAAATAAAGTTACTACTATATACTTACTAGAATCTATTCTTTGTGTAGGTCCAGTCAAAAGAATTTCAACTTTGTTTAATGTTATTAGTAGAGATGTAACGGATATTCGATTAGTATCTGGGCCTTATTTTGCTATCAGTCGCATGGCCGGAGATTTTTTAAAAAAAGTCTCGTGGTATCCGGATCATTACCGGATAGTCATTAACATTTTTGTCTGCAAAAAAAAAAATAAGAAAAATGAGAAATGTAACTTCCAAAAACATAGTTCAAAAAATTTATTTTTTTTGTAAAAAAAAGAGACAGTTTATACTAAAGTTTACTAAAGTCAAATTATGATGTCTGAAAACAAGTTTTTCTGCGTTTAAAGGTAATAAGCGAAAAACGTCTCTCGCTGTATTCGCTGCTGCACGGAAAAAAAAGATAAACCTTGAGGAATTTGAATAAAATTATGAATTATTAATTATTATTAGCTATATACTACACCAAGCCCAGCGATCACTATTCCGTTCAATCCGAACGGGTTTAAAATAAAATTCCAGCTTAATTTTATTCCAAAACCGTGACGAGTTCGGTAGCTTTATGAATGAAGTTAGTTTTGATACTTTTTATGCAGGATAAGACACGAATTTATGCGTCACGGTGTGCAATTCGTTCAACATTCGTGTCTTATTCTTCTTGGAATACTGCAAAAGCGGTCTTCACATTTCTGCTGAATAAAATTTAGGTCACAAGTAAAAAAAAAATCTACTACCTTTTCAAGCCAATTTGACTGATTGCCGGTAGGGATATTTAATTTTGGAAATGAATGCGATCAAGTCATTCCTCACACATTGGTCAAACGGCAAGAAATTAAGAGATTTTATTTATACATTAGGATTGGATTTTAGTGAGGCAATATATGAAGGCTTATTCTTAGCTCATATGCAGTCTAGAAATTTTTTTATAAAGCCAGCACTTTTTTTTTAGAAAAATAGATTGATTTTGTGTAATCTGAGTAGGCTTGCCAAAGATATGATGTTCGGATTGAATAAATACGATAACACTAATACATAATGATATTGCGACCTTATTAATTTACAGTGGATAGTAAAAGAACGTGCAGGTGGGTGCAGTGGCTTAGTGATTTAGTGCGTTAGGCCACTAAGCGAGATGTCGCTGGTTTAAACCCCGACCTGTACAACCCGAACGTTTTTATTCGCTGCCCCACCTCTTGCGAACGTCTGACAAACATCCAAGGCTAAGAGCTAGCATGAAAAGCTTCTCAAAACTGAATTGCAGCTCGAAACCGGCATTAAACTGTAGGTCCCTTCCATTCGTGTCAAAAAATATATCTTTGCACAAACAGAAGCTAGGCTTTCTTTGCAATTAAGTTACTATAAAAAAATTTACGAACTAACGGGATGCCTAATAATACTTTACGAAGCTTAAAATCAATGAAATATCACTTCAAATTTTCTTACACAGTTTGATTGCTATCGTCGAAGTATTGAGTTCTGTAGATTCCCATATTTCCGCTTTGTAAAGGTTGATCCATTTCGAGGTTCCCTACTTTTTTAAAGAAAAAAACACAGAAAATTCAAATCGACCGGCCCAAAACGTGAAATTATGTGCTCACCGAAATGTTCTCTCAATAAGTCCATTGATTGATGCGATGTGTGGGAAGTGGCGCCGTCTTGCTAAAACCAAATGTCGCCGAGATCACGAGCTTCAATTTCAGGCATCAAATGGTCGGTTATCATGGCACGATGGCACGACGGTCGCCATTGACGGTTACGTTCGCACCGGCATAATTGTTAAAGAAATATGGACCGATGATTCCACCGGCCCACAAACCACACCAAACCGTTGTTTTTTCTGGATGAAGTGGCAGTTCTTCAATCTCTTCAGGTTGCTCTTCATCCCAAATGCGGCAATTTTGTTTGTTTACATACCTATTGAGCCAGAAATGGGCCTCATCGCTAAACAAAATTTGCCTAGAAAACGTCGGATCTTCTTGGAACTTTTCAAGAGCCCATAGAGCGAAGCGATGTCGCTTGGGAAGGTCGAGCGGCTTCAATTGTTGTACAAGCTGTATTTGGTACGCTTTCAATTTAAGATCTTGACGTAAAATGCGCCAAGTCCGAGTTGCTGCGAACGGCGCCGAATCGACTCTCTACGGTCTTCGTGTACACTCTCAGCTACGGCCGCTATATTTTCTTCACAGCGTGCTGGACGTGGTCTATTCGGTCGAATATTATCCAATAATGAATGCTGGGTCTCAAAATGGGTGATGGTGTTGTGAATAGTACGCTCAGTAGGCCGATTATGTTGACCATAAGTTGAGCGAAGTGCACGAAACACATTCCTCACAGAACGTCAATTTTCATAATAAAGTTGAACAATTTGTAAACGTTGTTCACGCGTAAGTCTTTCCATTATGAAATGCCAAACAATACTAAACAAAAATAACATGACAGCATGACACGACTCACACGTGATCTGTCAAAAAAGGCTATTGAAAAAAGTATCTCTACTGGGATCACCCGTTACAATTACTATTATTTTATAAAATAGCATATTATAATTTTCTGGCAAAGTTCAATAAGGTATGGTACTGATAATAACAACAGAGTTTCCAATTTCAATGGATGATATTATATAAATGGGTTTTATTAAACTTTAAATGAAAATTCCAAGAGCGACATTTAAATAGCACGGGGTGTATCCTCTTCGTGTATGCTTTTAATTTTCACTTATTATTTAAATTTTATTTGCATGTGCTGATAGATGTTTCCGTAATCCAGAAAAAGAGAATGGAATGTTTCTTTGTAAGAAATTCCGAAACTGATAATAGGACAAAGAGTGCAGAGATAGCCGAAATAAAACTCTGTGGACTGCTAGCAGAACACAACATCTCATTTAAAGCGATGGCTCATGTAATTGATGTCCTTAAGAGTTGTTTTCCCGACTCGAAGTTTGTTTTAAATATACTATGCTTGACTCATGCTAATGCCGATTGCGGATGTTTAGTCACGTTGGTCTTATAAAAACAAAATGAAGAAATTGTTTAAACAATCAGTCGGTAACTGAAGATGCTATCTTAAAAGTAATCGTTTGCAGTCTCTTAGAATGCAATGGTGAGTAACACTTTATCAAAAGTGCAGTTTTTCCGAAAGTTCGAATAATTGGTATAACAACATAAGCCTTGCTTCAAAATGTAGAGTTAAGCGCCCTGGAAAGCAATATTGGGGTTCAAGCAGTTTTGCAGTTTTGCAAAGTGTAAGTATAACGTGAAACGTATAATGTAAAACGAAAGATTACTTACACGCCTATCGCCTTCAAAGCAATATACATCAACGAAAATTATGTTATTTTGAACGGTTCCCTATAAAAAAGAATTTCGTTTGATAATTTTCTCTCTTGTATGATCAAAATGAGCGTAATATATGATAACCCATTCACAATAATGTGGTAGCACTGCTCTGAATCTAAACCTGAATTGGCTTTGAAAATGTGCCTTTTGCCCCAAGGCTTAATTTACGCAAATTGCCCGTTTGAAGGGCAACTGGCCAGGAGACTTGGAATGGAACCGGATGTTGAGTCTCGATCTCCTTGTACCTCATCTATGTATGTGATATGATATGTGTCATTTCGTTGGCAATTTTATGCATTTTATCGAAGTATAGTCAATTTTCAGCGAACATGAGTAAGTGATCCGACCGACACTTTTCTACCATAAAGTGCAATTAGAGCGATATATGAAAATATAGGTATCTCAGAAAGGAATTTTATTTTAATAAATTAAATCGCAAGACAGTGTTGGGGTAAGTAAACAACTAATTCCTCTTTTAAATACATAATTCATTTGATCCTTTTTCCAAAAGGAACAATTTGATCAAAAGCTCTTTTAAGAAATTTCCTCTTATGTCCACCTACCTCCTGCCGTTCGCCGTATCAAACTATAACTCCATGAGTATGTCGGACACCATAAAGGCCCTAGAAAAATAAATAGGAATCAACTACACCCTGCCGAAGCTTGATCACATTTATTTTAAAGACAAAGGGGATCATCAAAGGCAATGGAAAACTGGGACCTGATAACATGAATCTAGTTGCTAAGACGTGGAAGTGAGAAGGTTGGTGTTTTGGTTTTGGTGGTGAATAGCATCGGTTTAATTTTGCCTGGGTTAATGCCAACAGCTAATCTTATCCTTTGAAACCTTCACATTCTAGTTTCGACAGGATTTCATCGAATTTTAAAACAAACAAATTTTATTCAAAGTGAAAATAAACGAAACTAAACAATACAGAATTTTAGATAAAATCATTTTCTTCTACAAACAAATAAAACTTTCGATCACTGTTGCCCGTTGTCGATTATGTCCTTGGCTGGCCCATATGGTTTTTACTTTTAAGAACATCGTATATATCGTCGCCATTTTTCGTAATTATTTGTTTTCTTTCCTGTAATACATTTCCAATCTTAAGCGTTTCAATGTTCACCGAATTATGTGTCGCCTTGTTGATCAGTTTAAACAAGCTAACATACTAAAACAACAAGAACAAAGAAAAAAATCCAAACAATTCAAGAATCTTACTGCATTTAACTTACATCTTTCTTTTGTCCATTACTGTTCGACACGAGGCCAGCAATATCTTCTAATAAACCTAAAAACAATTCTGGCATAATTTTGTAGTTGTTGCGGATAAAATGCATCAACAACGGCCTTGAATCCGGGTTTTGGAAAAACCAATATTTCAAACATTCTATTGACATATGTCTATTCATAATACTAAAAGTACTGTCTTGGTCGAAATTAATTTCCAAGAAGTACTTCATATTTTCCAAGGATTGAACGCATTCTATAGACGATACCAGACCAGGGTAAAGATCCGAATTTACTTTTCCGGTAACTAACATATTTACGACAATTTTGAACTCTTTCAGCGAAAAGTAACTGACACCAAGGCAAAATATATGTGAATAGTCTTGTGGTGGTTGCAAGTCTTCGAAGATGTAACGTCTTGCCAACACATATGTGTAGTTTTTACACAAGTTAAGGTCCGCACGACATGCTATTTGGAACATTTTTAAGATTACTTCTGAATCAAGCATTTGACTCTCTGATTTGGAAAGGTTGTGATATTTCTCGAAAATTGGACTGATGATGTTGCGGATGAAGGTCTTGAACAAGCTTTCAAATTTGCTGTTATATAAAAGCTTATTAAGTACATTGACTATTTCTACAGCACTGCTCCAGACAGTTAGCTCATCCTCAAATTTTAAATAGTTTAAAACATTAAAATGATGTTCTATTGCGAAGCTTTCTGGACGGATAGCTTTAAACATATCTCGGAATAACGCAGCGCGGTTGAACATATGAATCTGAGTGTGATTCGCGTTTAGGGCTTCTGTGATCAACTTCAAGTTTTGGTCATCGTATAAAACAAAATACAGCCCGGTTTGTTGTTTGTTAACAATCAACCATTCGTCATTGGAAACGCTGATATTGATGTCTTTTAATTTGATATTCACCTCAGGGAGGTTGGGTAAAATGTAATCCACAGTGGTTTTGTTGAAATTGGGATTCGAAGCAGTGGCAAAGTTGAGCGGGATCCACCATGTTTCATTTCGATCGATAACATCAGATTGCTGGCGAATAGTTAAGGTGCCATTGTTGTAGTTTCTGATAACCGTGACAAGTGGTATTCCCCAATTGTGAGTCCAAGTTCGCATAATATCAGCAATTGAGGGTGATCCCATGAAGACTTGAACCTCATCCTCATTGACGGCTTCTTGAATTGCTTGAAAGAGATCCATCTCATTTGCCACACTATATTGGCTTGATGGATGAAAAAAAGGAATATATAATTTTATTTGAATCTTTTGGTTTTGGATGGTTGGATACCTACTGTTTTGTTAAGTACTTGTTGATCCCTTTAATGAACGTCTTATTCCCAATGGCGTGATGAAACATTTTTATGAAACAACTGGCTGAAATTGAACAACAAAATAAAATACTGAATTCGATTAGTCAACTAGTCGTCATATCTTATATTGTTGGGATTGAAAAAGTCTAGCCATTTGTCCGTAGTACATAACCTAGAAACGAGAACCACTTGTAATAAATATTCTTTCTTGTTATCGAGCACCATCATACAAGTTAAAGAGCATTGTATTCGGCTTACGCACATGTTTTTCGCAGAATAATAAAACATGCAGACAGCGGATAAAGATATCGACTAACAAAGATCTGGAAGCTGCTACCATCGGTATAACAGTATAACAGTAACTCCACCAACCTAAAATTCATGCCACTTCTAGACTATTGTAATAGAAATAATATCTTTTAACGCTCTTTGAATTTATTGATTTAAACAACCAAGAGAACGGTCCCACTTTTCAAATAAGCAGCAGCTCTTAGACCTAATTCTCTGCAGCCCGTTTAGAAAAAAATTCTTTAAAGACTGGATAAAAAATCCAGTAAAGACCCACAGATTGGGACTCATACTCATGGATATTTTAACTAGCTGTATCAGAACAGTCAGAGATATTGACTTGACTGCCTTGAACTAGCGTGGGCTTAGTGGCTAGGTGAGTTGGATCACTGAGGTCGCTGGTTCAAATCCCGACCAGTACCACATGAACGTTTGTATTCGCTGCCCCACCTCTTGCGAACGTCTGACAAAAAATTCAAGTGTATAAACTGTCATAATTGCCGTTCGGAATCAGCATTTAACTGTACCTCACTTCAATCGGACGGTAAAGCGTCGCTACTTACTTTTAACGTCTTTAAAATCACAACTACTCACAACAATAGCCAGCACCAAAAGAGTCCAGTAAATCTGGGTGCCAGGACACAGACTTGAAGATAGGAATCAAGAAGCCGATGAGCTAACCGGGAAAGGATCTGGTTCACCATTTATTCACCATTGGTGAAACCTGTGGTGAAACTAAATCTCTTCCGAAAGGTAACAGACATGCGAAATAATTTCTATCATCTCATTCTTAAAAAAGAACCGAGCAACTCCTTCAACTATACAGAGAGCAATTACACACCTTATTCTTGAAGGGATACTGCAGGCACACATCTTTTGTGAGCAAATATAAAGAGTTTACCAATTGAGACTTGACTGCTATGAACTTTCACTGTGAACGCATCCTTAAAGCTATTTTCTTATGCCAATAGATAAGAAATTTATAGTCTTGTCTAATGGCACATAAGGGAAAACCTTAAATTTACATTCTATCTACTCACCTTTATGATAAGATACACTATCGAAGGCAAACAGTATATCATTCTCCTCCTCAACGAAGTGTGTAATTGGCCTTTTAGAAGGCGTCTGCACTGCTATTTTGGTGTTGGTATTGATGAAGTATTCCTGAATTTTCCAATCAGGATGCACCTAAAAATCAAAAACATTTAGAAGATTGATGATTGACAGATAGTGAACGCTTTCTTACCAACTCTGCTGCGACGAATGAGAAATACGTTGCAAGACCTTCTTTAAGCCAGATATATGTCCACCATTCCGGCGATACCAAGTTTCCAAACCATTGATGGGCGATTTCATGACTTTGGACCATTAATTGGCGTATGTTCGTCTCGTTCTCAAGGGTGGTTAAAACACTTCTTTGATTGTACGTTATCAGTCCCCAGTTTTCCATTGCATAAGACCTTTTGTCTTTAAAATAAATGTGATCAAGCTTTGGCAGGGTATAGTTGATTCCTATATAATTTTCAAGTGCCTTTAGAGTACTGATGGAAAGATTGAGGGCCCGAACGCAGTTATTTATTTCACTTGGAGGCAAGAATATTCGGTGCCCTACACCGTTTGCTAACGTACTTATGGAGTTGTAGTTTGATACGGCGAACGCCAGGAGGTAGGTGGACATGGGAGGAGATTTCTTAAAAGAGCTTTTGATCATATTGTCGCTGTGGGAAAATGGATCAAATAAATTACTTATTTAAACGAGGAATTAGTTGTTTACTTACCCCAACACTGTTTTGCGATTTAATGGCATATTCGAAATAGCTGTGTAATTGCTGCCATGAGTTATGCTCACAATAAACTTAGACTTAAACGATGGCTCGTCAAAGCATGGAAAAGCTGATCGGGCATTGGTTGCCTCAAATTGGGTTGACGCCGCTGGGCTGCATGAAAATGAAAAGAGAGCGTTTCAGTAATATCTACGAATTGCCGTGTATAATTTACAACAAATATATATATGGAATGGCACTTGCATCGCTGAAACCGAAAGACTTTCCATTCTCGGTATGTGTGTTAATGACAACCTTCGTTGGAATGACCACATATTTGATGTCGCCAAGAACGCTGCGAAATGTCTAGGCTTCCTAAAGCGATGCAAGAAATATTTCACCCCTTCTGATCTGGCTAGAATCTACAAGGCGTTTATTCGCCCAAAACTTGAGTACAACGCTCATATCTGGTCTGGTGCACCAATAACATATTAGTTGCATACCACCCCTACAGCAATTCAACCGCAATACTCGCCATGCTAGGAATGCACATCAGTTTACCCTTAAGCCTGTTTTCGCGCGTACTGTGAAATATAAAGATTCCTTTCTCAACCTTGTGGAATGCTCTACCACGCTCTGTTTTTCCTTTGCATTATAATCTACAAACATTTAAAACCAACGTGCATCGGTTTCTCCCTTTCTCTAATCCTTCAGTTCCCTAATGCCCGCACTGTGTCACTTCATTATAAGGGTATCCAAAGTCCCTTTAGTGCGCGTACATTATAAAAAAATATAACATTTTGACCTGATTGACGAAAATATCGGAAACCTAAATAAAAACTAAAATTTAATGGCCAAAGGGGAGCAGAGCAGACTGTCTGGAAATTTAGACGTAGCAACTTTTTAGGAAGTTACAGATATATCTGGTCTTTTGACTCAGTTGGAACAGCGTTCTATATCATTTGTAGTCTTGCTTTTTATATTTGATTATTTTGATTTAGTTCGAAATATAACAATCATCCCTTAATAAGCTTTAAAAAATGCACACATCCGCACTCACAGGTGGCGACGAATCCAATTAGCATTTCTAAGCTAAAAGAAAATGGTTTCAAATTGTTACACCGTTTCTGAAGCAAAATAGAAAAAAAAATTAAATAAACAGAAACAAGCACCCAATTCGATCTTCTCTCTCCTATCAATTACTTCAGCAAAAAAAAAAAAAGCCCGACTTTTATCACAGGTCGTTATCATGACGCGTCGTAGCTATTCTATCACCACTTCACTTGGGGATTTCCTAAAAAAATATTTTAAGAAGCTTAAAATCAATGAATATGACAATTTGTATTACGAATGCGAATTTAAATTTTCTTACACAGTTTGATTGTTATAGTCCAAGTATTGGGTTCTGAAGATTCCCATATATTTGCTTCGTATATCTCCATTAAAAAGAATATTTAAACTGTATTTTTCGCCAGTTTCTAGATTTAGTGGTTCTGCTGACGAATAAATTCGTAAGAATTTTCTCTCTTTCTCCTCCATGTACACAATATTTTCATATTGATGGTTGTTTTGCAGGTTTATCAGCGTCACTTTAAAGTCCCGTAGTAGATTTGCATGAAGGACAATCTCATCGGTTGGTTTAATAATTTTAAGGAAAATAGTAACATTTCCGCTGTACCCCAAAATGTCCTCATGAATACGTGTTGTGATGTGCAGATAGTAAAGCTTCGGCTGGACAGAGTTTGGCAAACGTAATGATGCTGAACTTTCTTTTTCAACATTCGATGTTGAGGAATTTACACAAGTGAAAAGGAATATGCACACAAGTAAAACCGATAATTTAAGGTTCTTTTGTAGACTTAGCATGTTTCCGCGAGATAGACAAACTACAGACTGTGGTAATAATCTAATGCCTTAATTATAATCTGATGAGTGCATACCAATATTTAGCAATTTAATTTCTTAGATTGTGTGCCCAAAAATCAAATTAATTCCAGCAATTTTAGTGATGAGCGATAAGTGCCGGATTAAGGCAAAGCGGGGCCTGTATCAATTGAATTTGCTATCAAGGGGCGCTCGGATTGCTTTGGTTTTCAAGTTTATGGTATTAAATAAAACATAACTAGTTAATTGTGTTGATTATTTATGATAAATTTACACTATAAATATTTTTGTTCAGTTTTTTGCATTTTTCCTATTTTTTTTGTTGTTGTCTTCAAATAGGGTATCAATAAAACTTTAATTATTATTCGCCAGCCTTTGAAATATTTTAACAAATTGAAAATAGAAAGTAGAAATAGAAAAGATGGGAGTAGAGGATGACATAATTTTTGTCATTGCGATATCTCAAGTGGTTTAAAAGTTATAGCTGAGTGAATGAATACCTAAAGACGCCATAAGCCACCACACAAAATGTGTAAAAAATGTGTTCCCTGAAAAAAAAAAAACCAAAAGTGACCGAAGCTGTTAATGCTATTGCCACGTTGTGCCTTGTGCACTAAAAGGTACATAGAATTAGGCAATTACAAAAATGAGTACCCAAAAGAGGAACGACCGACAGTCAATAGTCAATCCCCAATAACAATAGTTAAACTATTTGAAGAAATACTTCAACGCCTAGATCTAAATAAATAGATACTTTTTTTTTACGGTCAAAAAGGTTTGGTGCGTGGGACCTGTAGCAATTGCAGCTCTTGCTACGTGGCTAATCCGTCACCGTCAGCGATGAAAGTATTTCTTACGACCGATAATACGGGTTAAAGTTCAACAAAAACGTGAGCAGTCAAGTGATAGAACCATTATATACCTTATCAAGAGCAGAAAGAGCGAATACATCTCTTTGGTAGATACTTAAAAAAAATGAATCTATTGCGAAACGACTGGTAGAAAAATAACAACACTGGGATACATTGAGTTCTTGGGATGAGAACTTCGTCGCTTTTGAACTCGCCTTTGGTTATCACCGCCAACACCGTTTCGATTGGTTCAGATTGCGCAGCTTTATGCCCAATTCACAATGTCGCGTTCGGGCGGTTCATAACGACAAAAAATACATAGCAAAAAGTTGAGGTCACATTTTTATTAAACTCAAATATCTATATAAAGGGTGATTTTTTAGCTGGTTTGGTTTTGGCAACACTGGTTTTGACAGCTGACGTGTGTTTAGTACCTTGTGTCACTGTCAAACAGCTTCAGTTTGGTTTGCAATTTAACCATGGATCGTCTTACAAATGAACAACGCTTGCAAATTATTGAATTTTACTATAAAAATTCGTGCTCTGTTCGAAATGTTCATCGCGCGCTGCTTCCATTTTATGATCGGCATTCTCGACCTTCTGAGCAGTCTATTCGGAAGATTGTGACCAAATTTCGCACCAAATTTACTTTGTTGGACATTAAACCACCAACACGTTTACGTACTGTGCGTATTGAAGAAAATATTGCGGCCGTATCAGCTAGTGTGACAGAAGACCGCGAAATGTCGATTCGCCGCCGTTCCCAGCAGTTAGGCCTTTGTTACAGCACTACGTGGAAAGTGGAAAATTTTGCGGAAGGATTTGGGCGTAAAGCCTTTTAAGATACAGCTGGTGCAAGAACTAAAGCCAGCCGACCTACCACAACGCCGAATTTTTGGTGAATGGGCTCTTGGAAAGCTGGCCGAGGATCCGCTTTTTTATCGAAAAATTGTGTTCAGCGATGAGGCTCATTTTTGGTTGAATGGGTACGTAAATAAGCAAAATTGCCGCATTTGGAGTGAAGATCAGCCAGAAGCATTGCAACAGCTACCAATTCATCCCGAAAAAGCCACTGTTTGGTGCGGTTTATGGGCCGGCGGCATTATTGGGCCATATTTCTTCAAAGATGATGCGAATCGCAGCGTTACTGTCAATGGTGAACGCTACCGAGCGATGATAACAAACTTTTTTTGTGGTTTCAACAAGACGGTGCCACATGCCACACAGCACGCGAAACAATGGCGCAATTGCGAGGCGAGTTTGGTGAACAGTTAATTTCACGTTTCGGGCCGGTCAATTGGCCGCCTAGATCGTGCGATTTGACACCATTAGATTATTTTTTGTGGGGGTATGCCAAGGCTAATGTGTATAGGGACAAGCCCGCTTCGATTGACGCACTGGAAGCCAACATCCATGCATTCATTCGTGAGATACCGGCCGATATGTGTGAAAGAGTATGCCAAAATTGGACTCAGCGGATGGGCTACCTGAGACGCAGCCGCGGTCAACATTTGCATGAAATTATCTTTAAACATTAAATTGCAAGGTTCAAACTATCGATTCAAATAAATATTTCATTCATTTTTTCGAATTTTTTGTGTTTTTTTTTTTAAAAAAACTTCTAAACCTCTTAAAAAATCACCCTTTATCTAATCTGTCAGAGCGAGACCGAACGAACTCGACATTGTGAATTGGGCATTATGATGACGGCGATGACTTTGGGTTGCAAATTTTACGGTGTTAGTCCGGGTAACTGCAAGGCCGACGAACTCGCCAAACTTGGAACTACCCTCTCAATCTTGCCTGAAAAGGGCTCCTTAGGCACACCAGTTTCCACGTGCAAGCTCTGGTTTAAACTGGATGCATTAGAAAAAACTAATCACAGATGGACAAATGGTACTACTTGTCTGACAACGAAGCAGATTTGGCCTAGGCTGGATCCAAGACGCTCAAAGAGCTTGATTACCCTTAATCGATCGCACATTGGTGCTACAATTGGTGTCATAACTGGACACTGTTTGTTAGGCAGGCATGCAGCAAGGCTTGGTGCCTATTACAACGACTTCTGTAGGAGCTGTTTGGACGAGGAAGAGGAGGAGACTACTCTACACCTTCTCTGCGCATGCCCTGCTCTCTCTCGAAAGCGAAACCTCCATATGGGGGCCTTCTTCTATAATGATCTTAATGATCTAAACTCAACCGACCCAAAATGTCTCTCACGCTTTATTAGCTCCTCAAAATGGTTCAACGTGTAGGCAGAAACTTCAGATCCACGTGGTATCACAATGGACCTATATTGGTCTAAGTGAGTCAGACTTCTATCTGACTGCCACTTCAACCTAACCTAACCTAACCTAGTCCGGGCACATCGAAAGATTTGCATAGTTTGTTTTTTTGTCATCATTCGCTACTCGATTTTGTTATGATGAAATTCAAATCATCGACATAGCGTTCTTATTTTTCGCTGCTAAAATATCGCGTTCACTGTCCCAGTCATGGTTCTACACTTTGTTGATGAGTTGTGAATTCATAAATATTCAGCGGGAACGAAATCAGGCCAGTTGCAGCAACAGAATTCGCACATTTTCAATTGCCAACAGTGGTTTTCAGAAATCATCAGCTGATGGTTCGTTCTGCAACGTAACCCGCATGTTCGTCGTCAAATGCAGCTTCTTTACCTAACGTCACAAATACGATAATTTCAGGCAAGTATTGAGTTCCATCTGCCGTTGTTGAACGCGGAATGACTGCAAAGCGTGTCGCATTGTACCGCAAATCTTTCATTATTCGATAATAATTTTGCAAGTTTTTGGCACCTGTGGCAGAGTTTCTAAGCACGTTGCATGTTAGTTATTTATGTGGAGATTGAATCGTACTTTTAACGCTGAATGAGACGTCCGACGGCCTTCCAAAAATGTGGTAGCTCGGAAAATATTTGGAGCCACTGCAACATACATATTGTTTTACGCAGCGCAAATATGGCGCATTTGAGCCCGTAGAAAAATGTATTCCCTATTTTATGAAGCTAATCTTCAGATTACCAGCATGCTGCATCTGAAGACAGGTGTAGCACCACTCAAGTAGTGCTTACAAAAATGCTGCTCAATGGGTTCACTCTTCGGGAAAACCTAGCATCGCAATGTGGCATCAATTGATTTGTTTCGCGCCGAAAGGTCGGCTGATCCCTCTTAAACATAAGTTTTGCAAGCTAGGGGAGGAAAATGACATAGGATCTAAATAAAGGGTGTTTTTTGTTTAGAGGTATAGAACTTCGAATTGAAATAAAACACAAGAAAATCGTTTTAATGTCCATCGATTTGGCTTTATTGGAAGGACAATTTTATGCCATTAATGTTTAAATATGATTTGGGGGGCTGGTTCGAATAAAGACAAGTCTAGAGGTCCAATTTCCAACCACTTTTTCAAGCATTTGGGGCTGTATGTCGGCAATAACGCCACGAATGTTGGCTTCCAAGTCCCCTAACGTTTCTGGTTTGTTGGCGTAGGGGAGCCACTTCACATGTCCCTAAAAAAAATAATCCAATGGTGTCAAATCACACGATCTTGGTGGCCAATTGACAGGTCCATTCCGCGAAATTATGCGCTCATCGAATGTTTCCTTTAATAAATCGATTGTGACGTGCGCTGTGTGGCATGTAGCGCCGTCTTATTGTAACCACATCTCATCATCATTTATGCCATTGAATTCCGGAACAAAATAGTTGGTTATCATGGGTCTATATCGGTCTCCTTTAACGGTAACTGACTCACCAGGAAGAAGTATGGCCCAATAACTCCACCAGCCCATAGAGCACACCCAACAGTCAGTTTTTGTGGATGTAATGACGTTTCAAGGGTCTCGTGTGGATTCTCTTCGCTCCAAATGAGGCAATTTTGCCTGTTGATGTAGCCCTTCAACCCAAAATGAGCCTCATCACTGTACAAAATTTTGGGATGAAAATCGCGACACCAAAATCACGACGCATTGCATGGTCTCGCGGCTTTAATTCTTGCACAAGCTGGATCTTGTAAGGTCGTAAAAAGAGATCTTTGCGCAAAATCTTCCATAAAGTTGATGGACAAAGCTCCAATTGCTGTGTACGGTGGCGAATCGATTCATTCGGGTCTTCTTCAACACTTTGCTCTACAGCGGCAATTGTTTCTTTGGTGGGCACTTCGACGTCTCTGCGAATGAGTATTATCACCTATAGTAAACGTAGTGCGAAAACGATCCATGGTTAAACGAATTAATTGCTCTGATGGACGATTATGTCGACCATAAAATGAACGGAGCTTGCGGTAAACTTCGCGAACTGAACCATTATTTTCGAAATAAATTTTCACGATTTGTTGTTCATTTGTCAATGACATTACAGATGCCAGATTTGACCACAGAAACGTCAGTTTTATCTCTATTCGAAAAAACCAGCCTCTAAAAAAACACCTTTAGAAAGCAAGCAATAACTGAAAAACGAAAAAAAGAGAATAATTATAATGAAATAGCGGCAAGAAATATAAAAAATAATTATGAAAAAATCCTATTCAAAAGAGGAACTAAAATAAAATGTCTGCTGAAGGCTTGTTAATGAAAATATATTGAAAAAGGAAATAAGATTAATAGACGTTGTTTACTTTCTGTGCTTGTTTGGATCGTCAGCTGTTTCTGATGTCATCGAGGAGGTCGTGGACAATTACGTTCAGATAATCGAGTTTCTCTACCAGAAGTGCTTAAACATTCGGCTACTTTTTTTTATATACACTGATCCTCTATTCGTAAAAGCAGAGAACAGTTAGCATTCATTTAATGCACTATTCAGCAACGATCGGTTTTTATTTGTGAGCCTAGCTTTGGATTTACTAATTCGCAATTTTAAAAACTGTGCCAAATGACGAAATTGATACTTGAAAGTCATGATTTAAGACTCTGTTTTATCAATGAAGGGATCAAAATAAATAAAAATTACTATCCACAATTGGCGAATTGATACAAATAATTATAAATTTGTTGTTATGTTTGGTCTAAAATTATACTACGACTTTCTTGTTGTGAATTGAATGTTTGTTTATTTAAAAATTAATGGCATATGTGTAATCGTATATTGAAAGCTACTTGTTAATAAACTTACAACGTCTTTTCGTGATTTACAATTCTGAAGGAGAACAACTATTACTAGTTGATACATTATTGTATTATTTGACAGTTGCTTTATATCAATAAAATGATTAAGTGACATATAGCTTCACCCGGATGTGGTGGCTTAGGATTATCAGTGTATTGCCACATACCCACATATCTACTGTCGTAAATTACAAATACTTTGCCGTAATGTAAAGCAACATAGTTCTCAATTTATAACTATAACCTTGTGATTTGCGAATAACATTTCGTATTATTTTTTCGAACATATTTTTTTTAAAGAAATATTTGGAAAGTTTTTCCACCTCTTCGTACTCGAATATCCACCAAACTTGTGCAGCATAGCAAATGGTTGACCTCATAGCCGCCTCGAAAATCTTAAGTTTGCAGCTTGATGGAATATTTTTTTCTAAGCACGATTTTTTTTTCTCTGGTGGGGCTTGGGACGTAAGTAAAACTCCGAGCCGTATATGTTCGGTTGATTTTTGCGATTTAATAAGTATGATTTAAAAGTTAAATTTCCGAAAATTAAGCTTAAACTCAAACAAACATGAATTTTAACGTAACACAATTAAATATTGCATGGCACTCTTTGAATAAACTTTTAGTAAAGAGCGCTTGAAAACTCGAATGAAGACTACCACTTAGTAAACACGTCCACTTAGCAACACATGCTCAGTACGTTACTATATTAACGTTGTTCAGAATATAAAAAAAAAACTTAGATGCTTAGTTAAAACATTTCAAATAGACCCTTGCGATGGAAAAATATCTCTCTTTGAACAGGACCAAAACTCATTTGCCAATGTATTGAACAATTTGTCGGAAGCACCCTGTATCTATATTTCGCCTGAGGGTATGCAACGACAATCTATACGTCACGATTCACAATTGAAACGATGTTGGCATCCCTTCGACGTTTTGAAACGTTTCTTATATAATTCTACCAGTTCGTGCGCAATGCATAGCCGTTAGATATATAATAAGTTTGAAACAAAATCAAGAGATTGTTTTAAGAACTTGGGGTTGGCCTTTTAGTGGTGAAGTGAGTTAGACTACTAAGCGAAGGGTCCCGCCCATTCCCTATTACAGTTTTTATTCGCTGCGAAAGTCTAACAAACAGCTACAATTGCTTGAATTAATTTTATAATTGGCCACACAAGCGCAGGCAAGAATCATTAAGTCCGGTACCAATAACAAATTTGATTTAGAGCTTAACTTTGTCGTCCCTTACGCACTTTATGCAAAAGAAAACTTGAAAGACCGGGACCACGAATTTAATCAGTACATTTAATTTGTTATCGGTTAGGCCCTAAGAAATCAAATTTTTATTAATATGCAGGTATTCGTCATTCGACTATAAATGCAGCACAACTCGATGGAAAGAATTAGTTAATTGTCACAGTCTGTAGTTTGTCAGTCTCGCGGAAACATGTTAAGTCTAGAAAAGAACCTAAAATTGTCGGTTGTAGTTGTGTGCATATTCTTTTTCAATAGTGTAAAGTCGTCATCATCATCGAATGATGAAATAGAAACTTTGGCATCAGTACGGTTGCCAACTTCTGTCCAGCCGAGGCAATACACTGTGCACCTCACGACACGTATTCATGAGAAGATTTATAGTTTCAGCGGAGATGTTATTCTTGTCCTTCTTGTTATGATTGTCCTTCATACATATAGACTAAGGGACTTCAAAATTACGTTAATAAACCTGCAAAACAAACATAAATATGAAAATATTGTGTACACGGAGGAGGAAGAGACAAAATTGGTACAAATTTATTTGTCAGCAGAACCATTAAATCTACAAGCTGTTGAAAAATACAGTTTATACATTCTGTTCAATGCAGATAAAGAAAGAGCAAATGCAGGAGCCTACGTAACTGAATATTTGGACGATACGAATCAAACTGTGTAAGAAAACTTGATTCGTAATACAAATCGTCATATTCATTGGTTTTAAGCTTTTTTTAAAATATTTTTTAGGAAATCCCAAAGTGAAGTGTTAGCTAAGCCCCGTCATGAAAACGACCTCTTTTATGACCACCAACTGATAAACGTCGGGTTTTTTTTTGTGATGCAATTGATAGGAAAGAAAAGATCAAATTGGGTACTAACGGGTGATCCATTTCGAGGTTCCCTACTTTTTTAAAAAAAAAAACACAGAAAGTTCAAATTTAATGGAGAATGTTTATTATCATTTGAAAGAACATTCTTTGGCATTTATTTTTTGAAGATTATGTCTATCAAATGTTGGCCGTTGCTACGTCGCAGATGGTCCATCCGTTGAGTCCAATTTTCTGGTAACTGGCGAATGACACGCTTGATGTTTTCCTCCAAGGTCTGAATCGAAGCGGGTTTGTCGGCATAAGCTTTTGACTTTACATATCCCCACAGGAAAAAGTCTAACGGTGTGATATCACACGATCTTGGTGGCCAATCGACCGGCCCAAAACGTGAAATTATGTGCTCACCGAAATGTTCTCTCAATAAGTCCATTGATTGATGCGATGTGTGGGAAGTGGCGCCGTCTTGCTGAAACCAAATGTCGCCGAGATCACGAGCTTCAATTTCAGGCATCAAATAGTCGGTTATCATGGCACGATAACGGTCGCCATTGACGGTTACGTTCGCACCGGCATAATTTTTGAAGAAATATGGACCGATGATTCCACCGGCCCACAAACCACAACAAACCGTTGTTTTTTCTGGATAAAGTGGCAGTTCTTCAATCTCTTCAGGTTGCTCTTCGTCCCAAATGCGGCAATTTTGTTTGTTTACATACCCATTGAGCCAGAAATGGGCCTCATCGCTAAACGAAATTTGCCTCGAACACGTCGGATCTTCTTGGAACTTTTCAAGAGCCCATAGAGCGAAGCGATGTCGCTTGGGAAGGTCGAGCGGCTTCAGTTGTTGCACAAGCTGTATTTTGTACGCTTTCAATTTAAGATCTTGACGTAAAATGCGCCAAGTCCGAGTTGCTGCGAACGGCGCCGAATCGACTCTCTACGGTCTTCGTGTACACTCTCAGCTACGGCCGCTATATTTTCTTCACAGCGTGCTGGACGTGGTCTATTCGGTCGAATATTATCCAATAATGAATGCTGGGTCTCAAAATGGGTGATGGTGTTGCGAATAGTACGCTCAGTAGGCCGATTATGTTGACCATAAGTTGAGCGAAGTGCACCAAACACATTCCTCACAGAACGTGAATTTTCATAATAAAGTTGAACAATTTGTAAACGTTGTTCACGCGTAAGTCTTTCCATTATGAAATGCCAAACAATACTAAACAAAAATAACATGACAGCATGACACGACTCACACGTGATCTGTCAAAAAAGGCTATTGAAACAAGTATCTCTACTTGGATCACCCGTTAGTAGATGCATAAAAGTACGAAGGTTACTTAATGAATAGGTGAAATCGTTTATTAGTAGGATTTCATTAAGGCTCACTACTATACTTTAACCTTGAAAGTAGCTAGTAGTCGACATTTGTGTCTGATTATTAGTAAGGCCAGTTATAAAACAAAATCTAAAAATGTCATCGTTTTGGGGCGATCAGACGCATCACCCAGATGACATCCTGACGTCAGTCAACTTGTGTTGTCATCTCCTCTGAATTACAGAAGTGCCATCCAAGTGTAAGTTTTGTTTTTGTCATCCGAGTGTAAGATGACACCGTGGAGACTCGAGCGATGTCATCCGAATGATGCGATCACACCGATGACATCGCTCGGCAGAAACTATAGTAGAAAAGTAATATACATACTACCTACTGTAGTTACCTATATTTCGCAGCATTGGCTGGCAAAGTACATATCAGGAATACACACGCGCCGGATGCACCGTTGCACAATATGGCTTGGTCAGCGACTTGTCTGGAGGAATGGAAGGTGACAACGAGCAGTTGGGTGGATTGGGGCGTCAGTCTTCGGGCGGATCTTGTCTTGGCAATAATTAATTTAATTAATCGGAAAAAGAATAAAGGTAAAGTCAAATCAAAGTAACCGCATTTTTCATTTAGAATACCGGACGGTGTTAGTCCGAAGAATAATCCTTAAGTGCAAATCATTTGTTTTTTTTTTTACAAAAGCAATAATTTATTACAAACAAATTATGTCTACACGAAACCGATTAAATTACTTATAAAGCCTGCTGCCATAATATATCGAGCAGCACCAAACGCCTGTCGTTTATAGGTATCGCCACTCCTCGCCGTTCGCTCTCGTTCCTGATGCTTTAGCCTCTCGTAAATATCAGCCTCGTACTTTCTCCTAAAATGCTCTCGTTTCCTGATTCTTGATCCAATTTTACTGTCCTGAATTTCTGGCGATTCTTGCAGGGATTCCTTGACATTTTCAAGGAAACGGATGAACTAAACGAAAAAAAAAACAAAAATTAGATGAGTTATAAAAGTTAACGAAACAGAAACAAAAGAACGCTTTTTACCTCTTCCTTCTGACCATCATCCTCTGAGACATAATTGGAAATCCTGTCCAGAGTGATTGTTATTATTTTCAAGTCCCTCTTACACAGTGTCTTGTAGTTGTCCCGCATAAAGTCCAACAGCACCGGTCGGGATGCGTAATTGGACACAAAAACGAATGCCAAATATTGCATTGACTCAGAGTCGTCCATTATCTGGTGGTTAGAGTTGTCGCGGAAAATTATCTGAAGAAAGTATTTCAAATTTTCGGGAGTTTCGACGCATCGGATCGAGTAGATGATGTCGTCATATTGATCGGAACTAGGATCTGATGTTTTCAGTTTGTGGACTAGTTGCTGGAATTCTTCCGGCGTGGCGTACTTAAGGCCCTGACACAGCGAAATATCCCGCAGAGCATCATCGATATGTCCCTCATTGAAGAAGTACTCTCTGGCCAATGTTTTTGTATAGTTCAGACACTCGCTCAGATCCACTTGGCAGGCAACCTCAATGATTTTCGCACGTGCAAATGTATTTATCACCTCAAGCTCGGACTTAGGAAGATGGTAGTACTTGTTGAAACTTGGTTTGACGACGTTCCGTATGAATCTCTTGAACAAATCGTGCGCTTTACTGCCGAACAAGTTGCTGCCTAGGTCTAAGATTAAATCCCCAGCAGTATTCCAAGGCATGAGGTCCTCCTCAAACTTGAGATATTCCAGGATATCAAAGAGCGGTTCTATTGCACCGAATTCTCGTTCTATAGTCGCGGATAGGTCTCGGAACAGCAATGCTCGATTGAAAACATGAATTTGCGTATGATCTGAATTTAGCGCGTTCGAAATAAGCTGCAGATTGTGGTTGTCATAAATCACATAGTATAGGCCGGTCTGCTGCTTATTGACTATCAGCCAATCACTGTTGGACACACTGATGTTGAAGTCATTCAAATCGATGGTAACTTCGTGTACCGGAGGCAAGATGTAGTCCGCTGTAGTTTTGTTAAAGTTAGGATTAGACGCGGTGGCAAAGTTGAGAGGTATCCACCATGTTTCGTTGCGATGCTTGCTGTTCGATCTCTGGCGGATGGTAATGGTACCTTCGTCGTAATTTCTAATAACCGTTACAATGGGTATGCCCTGATTGTGGGTCCACGTGTGCATCATATCAGCAACAGCGTGATTTCCCTGAAAGAGCTGAACCTGATCCTCATCGACGGCCGATTGAAGCACTCCAAAGAGATCTTCCTCATCTGCTACGGAATATTGACTTTAAGAAGTAAATCTCCCTTAAGTTTTATATAATTTTTTTTAAGGAAAGTTTTGGTTAGTTGGGTTGCCATTGGGGGCACCTATGTGTTAGCTTGGGTACTTACAATTTGGTTAGGAAGAGGGCGATGCCTTTGATGAATGTCTTGTGCCCGATGGCGTGATGGAACATCTTAATAAAAACAGCAGCTGCAATAGAAAGGATATTTTAACAAAGGATTTCTAAATTGGAGTTAACTTTCTTAAAATAAATATAAGCGCGAGTGTTGAACAAAAATTTCGAGCAGCAATAGTCAGGTTGTTGACAAAAAGTGGGCCGGATGAGCTTGTATTGGGTCAACTCTCATTTTGATCTGGATTTCTAGATTGTGGCTTGTCCACGCCGGTGGGTTAATCTATCTACTACGTGAAAATATTTGTTGTTAGAGATACACGGAACATCCGGTTATGGACCCTAATTGCAGTAGCCGGAGTCCAGAGAAAGAGAGGGCATATGCCGTCATAAAGTTGAAGAAAATCACGAACAAAAAGTAGGTTCCTCGAAAACATGAAAGAATCGTACCGAAGCGCAGGCAATTTGGCAGAGAGAATGGTAGGCCAACCAGAGAACTCGCGACTAGTCAATGTAGAAAAACATCTGTCTAGGTTGGTACGGTTTCTTAATCAGTATGGATGGAAGAAACCATGCCCGATGACTGGAGTATGAACTCCATAAGCTATTATCCCTGCTTAAAGTCGTAAATAAAATCGTATCCAATATACTGTGAACGCTTCCGGGCTTCGGGACACACCGTTACAAAGCTTGGTTCAAATAACTAAAAGTAGCGTATGCAGGATCGTAGATGAAGGTACATACTTCATATCTTTAGACGCTGTGAGGCTGTGACTGCCTGCCTGCATATACGTTTGTGAAGGTTTTGACAATTTCGTAAGGATGGCAGATAAGAGAGCAGTGTCCAGTGAGCAAGCTAATGAGTTATGCAGTTCGGTGCGCCCTGGGTGTCATGCCCCGCAAAACCGAACTTGTCCTCTTTTCACGGAAATATAAGAATCCACATACCTATTGAACGTCCTTCTATTAACGGCATTGGCTTAATTTTCTGTAATTCGGCTCTGATTCTAGATTCTAGAAGTTATAAATTTAATATCCAGGAAAGAATTTAAAAAAAACTACAGTAACACTCCCGCAAAGAAAGCAATTTTGAACAAATGGGGGCGTTCAAGCTCACATCATTAGCTGGCTATGGACTGGTTGTCTGGTGGGCTGAGCACTACGCAACACTTCCTCCGCTGCATTAAACATTCTGTTTCATCTGACACACCTTACTATTCTTCCAGACAAAAGGCCGGCATGGCTGTGCGTCTGAAAGCTACATTACAGTGGACCAATAAAGCTATTGGCCACGCATACATTCTAAATGAATTGGGGACCCTCCCGTCATTCTGGGATCAGGATGATTTCATGGAGGAGGCATCGACCAATTTTTACACCAACGATGTGTTACACTGACAGACTAAACCTTAGTTTTTTCTTTCGACTTCCCGACCATTGTAACGTGTTCCAGGCAAAAATATTAGCGATCAAAGTCGTCTTATCTCCAAGGATATCGGTATTTTCCAGAATAGTCAAGCTGCAATCAAGTCCTTAGAATCAGGCTCTATAAACTCTAAGGAGCTATAAATTGTCAATCGTCTCTTCTGGAGGTGGTGGAACAGTTAAGTTTTCACCTTTTTTAAGGCTGATAAAGCCGCAAACTGAGAAACCACCATAACTCTCTTGCCTGAAATTGTCGATAAGGTTGGCTACTACTGAGAAACCAGACATTGTGGATCAGTGCAACCAAAAAACGAGCTGGCGTAATTTAGACCTCGCAAGATTTGATTTCTCTGAGCAAACGGAAAATTAGCACTGCAATAGGTATCATTACTGAACACTGTCTTACAGGCAAGCATTCTTATACGAATTTTGCAGAAGTTGCTTGGACGTAAAGGAGGAGGGAAGAAAAATAAAGTTTCATCTCGGATCCCTATTCTACGAAGATATTATGAACCTGCCAATATTGACATTAAAAGACTCCTTCGCTTCAACAGAATCTGCGAATGGTTCAACGAGTAGGGAGAGGCTTTTTCCTAGACCCCTATAGTATCACATCTGACCAATATTGGTCTAAGTGTGTCGGCTTTGCACCGGCAGCCATTTTAGCTTAACCGAATTTGTCATTTCATTTCCCTCGAATCCATTGTGACCGATGACCCACACACGAGGGTCACATTGAAGTGAGTTGCTGGTTGATTGAGGCAAGTAAAGATGCCAAAAGCTTGGATATCTCTGTATGCTTTTGCTTGAACTTTTGAGCTCCCGTCTTAACCTATCATCTAGTTAAATTGCAGCGACTTCGGCTGGTAAGATATTACTCTTTGAGTAAGGGGAACTGCGATTCAAAATGCACAGAAATTCCGTGAGGAGTAAGTCCAATGCGACTTATGACTCAACACCGATTCCGTTCTTCTCTTAAGTCTACGCTATACAAAGATAGAAACAAACCACTTTACGTAATCTCTCGTTGTCTAACGCCAAGTTCAATGTGCCGTCCACAAATTTTAATACACTTTTGTACGGGTGTATATAAATAAATAGCATATAAATCAGAAAGAATCGTTTGACATTTCCCACTATTTACTTAGCTCTTATTTGTTGTTTTTTTTTCGTGGGGAAGTACTTTCAAAATAACATGGTACTTTCCCGTGCTGCGATTATCTCACCGAATTGACAAAAAACCACAATCGTGATCGAAAAGAAGACCAATTTAATCAAAATATTCTGGGATTTTCCTATACCAACACCTCCAAAGATAGACACACAAAAATCTACACAAGTTCAATTTAAACTCACCTTTCTGATAGGAAACCACATCGAAGGCAGACTTAATATCTGCCTCTTTCTCGACGTAGTGCGTCATTGCTCGATTAATTGGCCAATTGTATGTGATCTCGACCTCGGTCTCGATGAAGAATTCCTGAATTTGCCAGTTGGGATACACCTGAAATCATCGATAAAAAGCTGTACACTAAAAAGGTCCACCACAATGTTACGATATAAAAACTATATCTTGGATGTGCGTAAATTGGTTTAAATTTTTTTTTTTACCAACTCTGTTGCAATGTAGGAAAAGTAGGTGGCCATGCCTTCGTTCAACCATGCATAGGTCCACCATTTGGGCGAGACCAAGTTGCCGAACCATTGATGGGCGATCTCATGATTTTGAATGATGATCATCTTTAGGATCGCGTGCTTCTCTAAGCGTTCTCCACTTGGTATGAAGTTTTTTTGGTTGTACGTAATCAAACCCCAGTTTTCCATTGCGGAACCGTAGCTTTTGTCCACTCGAATGTGATCAAGCTTTGGCAGAGGGTACTTTATGCCGAGATAGTTCTCTAGAGCATCTAAAGTTTTGATGGCATTTTTGAGGGCCCGATGACCATTGTCCTTGGCGTTTGGAGGCGAAAATACTCTGTGCTCGATGTTGTGAATGTATTCAGATATGCATACGTAGTTGGATACGACAAAAGCAAGAAGGTAGGTTGCCATGACGGGTGTCTCATCGAATATAGTTGTTGTCATTTCGTTTTCGTGGCTGCAAAGGAAAGGTTTCGGGCTAAGTTTCTTCAGGTTAAGTTAAAATTAAATAAAATTACCTTGTTACTTTGAATATTGGCATATTTGATAGGGCCGTATAGTTGCTGCCATGCGTTATGCTTACGATAAAGCGGGACTTTATCCATGGTTCGTCAAAGCATGGGAAGGCTAATCGGGCACTGGTCGGTTCAAATTGGGTTGTTGCCAGTGGACTTGAAAAGAGAGAAATATTACTGTAAATTAGTATCGGAATCGGCAGTAAGCAAAAATTCAAAAATTCATTCGCTAGAGTAGCTAGATATATTGTGGACCGGCATCGAATACAGACTACCTGCCTGCAGCAGTCATATTTAAAATGAAATTTACTACTAGAATTCCTTATAAATATGACTGAACGAATGATAGAGCTACAAAAGAGATGGACATTGATAATGGGACGGACTGTGAAACACTGGACTTTAGAAATAGTGATGACCACAGTATCTTTCAAGTAGATAAAGCCGCCTTAACACTACCGGCTAAGGAAGCGAAGAGACACGGTTTTACCAACAGAAAATGTTTACCATAAACTCTGACAGCAAAGCGGCCATAAAGGCCATGGAGTCAGTTGCGGTCAAGTTTAAAGCGGTGAAACAGTGCAAAGGACACTTAAAAAAGATATAAGCTGCAAAAGCGGTAACCCTTTGCTCGTCATCTCTAACTTCACTTACTGCCTAACATGCAAACAGAACTCTGCTTAGCACTCTTACAGTTAACATTGGGTCTACGGAGTAGACCGGGGATACACCAATATAAAGATCCGCAGACACGCAAAAGTTCTGCGGCAATTATAAATAGTAGACAAATGGAGGGGCATACTGCTCTGCACGACTACTGCAGAGCTGCCGGGACGTTGAGGATATAAAAACCACATGGTATGCGATTGTCAAGCCCTTAAATAGTAGACGAGCGACCCTCGACAAGTAATTTTCTGATGAAAATGAATATACCAAACAAGTTCCAGATGGTTATGCTTACCAATTCTTCACAGATGGGGGAATCAAATTACCTTCCAACCCACCTTCCTTGGTAAGGGTCACTATTTCTCGCCTTAAGCCTTGTTGCAGGCTTAACAAACGAAGTATTTATTTTTTAAGTTGAAGTTAAGTTTATGGTCTAAAGAACAGTATACACGTGGAAAAGATAAAGGCAGCTGAGGAAAGTAACCCTTCGATTCATTTGTTATATTTACACCACCGCAAAGGTGTGTCACAAGGTCAGAAATCGATAAACTATAAAGTATGTTAGTCTGCCTGCAGCCTGGAATGGTATCAATGGAAGCTTTTAACGTTTCGAAAAGATAGATATGTAAATTTTCTAGGTAAATTTTCAGCATCCCCTATTGAGCTAGGTGTAGAAAAGTTTCTATAAAATTTACTCCGGCCCTGGAACTTAAATCAGTGCCTCGTTCGAGAACTTCTGGCATCTGGCATCAAAAAAATTTAAGGCACAGTAGTAGGTCCTACGAAACTTTTACGTGGTTCTTAAGCCGCATCAGTTTTTGTATTTTGCCAGTAGTTCAGCTTGGATTACGCTGACATTATCTGGAAGTCTATATTTTGTTTTGAGATGTTTAAAGACTAAGAAAAATCATCCGCACAATCTTTACAGTCCTTTATAGAATCATCTGTAGATTGGTCGATCTTGTCCACCTTGCCATTCTAATTTTGTAGGGAAATGTAACCCTAAAATGGCTTGTGAAAAACATCTTGGGCTTAATAGAGACCGCTCAGAGTTGTAAGATCTATTTTGAAAGTAGAACATTGCTACCTAGACTCTCTAAGGCTGATCTCGCTTTGTGCTGTGATGCTTATTATATGAAGATCCAAAAGTACCAATTGGAGAAGGGCTGTAAGAGCATCTGCTGGTGTTACCGCATTATTTTATGGGATTTACCATATAAATGAAGCATTGCGTATTTGGCGTTTACAGCTTTGCTGCCATTAACATTTGAAACACTTTTAATCCATCAAATACATATTTACCCAAGATATACATAATTATTTGTGGTGTGTTAAAATTCGATAAGAAGTTAGAAATGAGCTAAGACCTAAGATTGACTGACATTAAGTTGTGTCTAAGCCAACTCAACTCAAGATAAAAATGTCATAAACATATGATAAAAATCTTACAAACTAAATCGTCTTAATTATATAGTTCATACATCACAATAAGATACTTTTTGAATTAGTGCAAATGAACTGAAAATATTAAACACTTCTGGATTAAATTAATTTATTATAGCAAATCTTTTTTTGTGTTTTATTTAGTGGTTGATTAAATTTGAAAAGATAGAAGGCCGCACGGAATGAATTTGACATAATATTTTATTTTTTGTATGGTAGCAGGGTTATAATCTCTTCAACAGTCAAAAAGAAGTCTTTCCCTCGCTAGATTCGTAAAGATGTCTTACAAGTCACTTCAACTTCTGAGTCTAGGTGGAAGAATCTAAGAAAGTGAAGCATTTGTCATAAGTTCTCGCCAGTATCTAGTACAACTAGAGTACACTATCTGATCTTCAATACTTGTACAGAACGCAGCCAAGATGCAGCTAAGCTCGTCATAATCCACCAACACACTACCAAAAATTATGTCTGATACTCCTGCCGACTCAAAAAGCCACACAACATTGGTGGATTTCGAACATATTAGCTATAAGATAGGAATTCTACTCGTATTATAGGATACAGATGTCTGCAGATCCTGCGAAGATCTGCAGGCTACTAAGGACATAACACACATACTATGTGAATGCGAGTCAATGTCGCGTAGTCGAAGAGAGTTTTTAAGGATGTACTTTTCCGAAGCCTTAGAGAATGTAGATGGCAAGAAGTTTAAAGGTCTTTAAGCTTTTTGCAAAGAAATTGGTTGCTTTGAAAGGGAAATTGTTTAAGTTTTTCTGCCTTTTTGAATGTAAATTCAACTAGTTCCCCAGGGCATTGGCAATACTTTCAAGTGCACTGTTTAATTTGCAACACAATTGGTTGTTGACAATAAAGACTGCTCTTGTTATCCACGACCACTGGACAATATTTATTTTCTAGTGCTCCGAGTACTTATCCAGAATTTGAACTAAAGTTTTTCAGCTCGAAACCCGCATCTATATGGATGTCGTGTACTTGCCGGGATACGTTAATAGCTTTCTCAATAGACTGAAAACTATCCACAAAATCGTGAATTGTGCGTTTGGTTCTGCAGAGCATTAGTAGTTTTCGCGTACTGAGCTATATATTTGCTTTCCTCACAAACTGCCATGGCTCCTTCCAGAAGCAGGGTTTAGCTAGTTTAAAAAAATTAGTACATTTTCGGTATAAATCGGTCCTTAAGGTCCTAAAGCCGAGTCATTGCTTATGCGAAGTTGGATTTTTTTTAAACGAATGGAAGGGACCAACAGTTTAATGGCTATTTCGAACTGTTTTTCTTTTTTTGGAGAAGATTCCCATGACAGTTTTTACTTAGCAGTCCAACGCTTTGCATTTTCCACAAAATACCGGGTGATTTTTTAAGAGGTTTAGAACTTTTTTTAAAAAAAAAACACAAAAAATTCGAAAAAATGAATGAAATATTTATTTGAATCGATAGTTTGAACCTTGCAATTTAATGTTTAAAGATAATTTCATGCAAATGTTGACCGCGGCTGCGTCTCAGGTAGCCCATCCGCTGAGTCCAATTTTGGCATACTCTTTCACACATATCGGCCGGTATCTCACGAATGAATGCATGGATGTTGGCTTCCAGTGCGTCAATCGAAGCGGGCTTGTCCCCCACAAAAAATAATCTAATGGTGTCAAATCGCACGATCTAGGCGGCCAATTGACCGGCCCGAAACGTGGAATTAACTGTTCACCAAACTCGCCTCGCAATTGCGCCATTGTTTCGCGTGCTGTGTGGCATGTGGCACCGTCTTGTTGAAACCACATATCATGCAAGTCAAGAACTTCCATTTCGGGCAAAAAAAAGTTTGTTATCATCGCTCGGTAGCGTTCACCATTGACAGTAACACTGCGATTCGCATCATCTTTGAAGAAATATGGCCCAATAATGCCGCCGGCCCATAAACCGCACCAAACAGTGGCTTTTTCGGGATGCATTGGTAGCTGTTGCAATGCTTCTGGCTGATCTTCACTCCAAATGCGGCAATTTTGCTTATTTACGTACCCATTCAACCAAAAATGAGCCTCATCGCTGAACACAATTTTTCGATAAAAAAGCGGATCCTCGGCCAGCTTTCCAAGAGCCCATTCACCAAAAATTCGGCGTTGTGGTAGGTCGGCTGGCTTTAGTTCTTGCACCAGCTGTATCTTAAAAGGCTTTACGCCCAAATCCTTCCGCAAAATTTTCCACGTAGTGCTGTAACAAAGGCCTAACTGCTGGGAACGGCGCCGAATCGACATTTCGCGGTCTTCTGTCACACTAGCTGATACGGCCGCAATATTTTCTTCAATACGCACAGTACGTAAACGTGTTGGTGGTTTAATGTCCAACAAAGTAAATTTGGTGCGAAATTTGGTCACAATCTTCCGAATAGACTGCTCAGAAGGTCGAGAATGCCGATCATAAAATGGAAGCAGCGCGCGATGAACATTTCGAACCGAGCACGAATTTTGATAGTAAAATTCAATAATTTGCAAGCGTTGTTCATTTGTAAGACGATCCATGGTTAAATTGCAAACCAAACTGAAGCTGTTTGACAGTGACACAAGGTACTAAACACACGTCAGCTGTCAAAACCAGTGTTGCCAAAACCAAACCAGCTAAAAAATCACCCTTTACAACTCATGGCGGGTTTAAGGAGCCCCTGCCTTATTGAAGAGGCCTTATTACGATGTTGGAAGATCCATGATTGGATTGTTTTAAGATTCTTTTACACAGATATTTTAAGCATTTTTTTAAGGAGTCAAATTAAGAGAGGAAATGCTTTCACATCGGAATTACCTACAATTTTAGGAACATGGGCCCTTTCTGCATTTAATGAGCCTTTTGATATAGAAAACAAAAAAATTATTAAAAGGGTGTTTGACTTAAGTTGTACTAGATGTGAAACCTCATAGACATTACTTTTTTTTTACTATTTCATATCACGGGTGTGCAACAAGATAAGTTCAGGTTCATATAAGATTCTTATAACCATTAACGCTCCAGCGTTCAGAATCGTCAAGTCTAATCTGGAGGAAAAACGCAGTAGACCAAAACCTCTTATAAGGTGGCGGGCACAATTGAAAATGGTCCTCAGCCAACTATCAACCGCGCTTATTTGAAACGGTTGTTGGTTTAGGATCAGTTCCACACCGAAAGTGTCGTCGCCTAAGTAAGTAAGTCCGATTCTGTTTTGTCACTCAACTCTGGAAAATCGAACCATAATCCCCGCTCGATACGCCTTGCCAAAAATTATCACGATTAATAAATATGGCAAATAGGGATCATAGGAAAGTCTCAGAAAACATAAAAATGAACAGATTGTCCTTCCTCGATCCTTATTTGGAATAGTTGATTATATGTAATAATTTTTTTCTTCCGAGTTAAATCAAAAATTTATAGTTTCCTTAAACACTTCGATAGTTACCACAGTAAAAGTAAAAACTAAAAAAAAAACTGTCATTATTTCTACAAAAGTGGCTTACTGACAAAATCGATTACTGTTATCATTCGTAGAATTCACAATTCATTGCCAAGAAATGGTAATTAGAAAATTACGTTGAATGTCAAGTTTTGAAATATGAACGTCATCGACAGGTGCACCCAGATTTTTTTATTTTTTTTAAAAACTTTAAGCACCTCATGTCAAGATAAAGTTCGTGTTAGTATGTGTTTGGGTATTTGATGTATTACGGATAACTTTTCGTTGCCTCCAATATGTGTTTTATCGAATCGTAATTCAATACTATCTTGAGGCACGTTTTTTTTTGCAAGGGAATTCCCAGTAATTTGTTTTTATTTTTTTTTTATTTAATTTTTATTGTAATATCTTATGAAATAGTGAAAATCTTAAAAAAAAATTATACAAATTACGTGAGCTGTATTTAAAAGGATAAAAAAAATTCATATATAATAGAAAATGGAAAACAAAAATTAAAGAGTTAATTTAATACTTTTAAAGAATAATAACAAAAAGTTAGATAAAATGCTGATTTATGGAGACAATTTAGAAGTGATGTGCTTTTAGATTGGTTCTACTATTTATCTTTCTTCTAATTTGATGCGGTAAGGAGTTGCACACGCGAGAATATCGAACAAAGCCTGACCGTTCCGAAGTCCAAAAAGACCACTTAGGAGGAATCAACTGCAACTGCAACATTAAATTCTATCAAGGGGCCCTTGGATTGCTTTAGGTTGATTAAGACGTTTTTGGCTCATCGTGTTCCTTAACAACACAGTTGGTGAGAGAGTGAAAGGCAAATAAATTTTCCACGTTTGGGAAATAATATTGTAAAGATTCCAGAGCCTCGTGATTCGTGCTGTAAATAATACAAGCCATATCGAAAAACCCCAGTAAATTTATGTGTGCTTTCATTTGTTTAGCTAAATCAGCCAGTACGTTATCAATAGTGACAGTAAACACTTGAATTTCATAACGGTCTCCAGGTGATTTGATTGGTGACGTGAAATAACGCCAAACGAAATAAAGCCAAATTCCAAATTTGGCATTATTTCACTTTCAGAAACGAAATAAGAACAATTCCGCTTTCACTATACAAAACGAAATAACTTCAAAAAATTAATGGAAATAAAGCCAGCAAAATTGTTGGGCTTATATTAGGATTAATATTTTAGAAGATCTGAACATGTAGAAGATGAACAAAAACTATGTCAGCGATATTACAAAGAGCCCAATGTGTAAAGTAAAGTGCGCAAAATAGTTCCAATGGAAAGATTCTTTTTCGAAATGGAATTACTTCCCGGAAACATGTCCGCGGAACCATGTAGTTCCATTAAGCGAGATCTAAAGTAAGCTTAAGCGACTCTCGTAAGGTGTTAATTTGTGTGAGTTATCCCAACCTTGCCACCGTAAGGCAAAACAAATGAATCTACGTTGGCCAGCTTCAATGCTTCTGGCTGGAATATTCGAGAATTGCTCTTACAAGCGTCATATCCAGTGATTAAGTGACGTAGGGTGAATAGCGATGTTAATGTGCAAACGGGGGTTAAAAGTTAAATTGGGCTTCGCAGATAATACCTAGATGAAGTATTACCTCACTATGCGATGACGATTGCGAAGAAAATAAATAGCTTGACTTTTTTTTATGTAAGGCTGTAGTGTGCAACAGTGGTAACAGTACCAAATATAACCAAAGAAGAAAATCAAATTTTTACATCACAATTCAATATTTTTTTTTGTTCGGAGGTTGCTACTATCCGATAGAGCCCTCAGACATAACTACTGGTCCATTGTACTACCATTCAGACACCTTGCATTAATGTACTTAGTTTTGCCGTCTTTTGAAGAAGGATAAGAAGCAGCTTCAGTGATGAAGAGCTTAGATGATCGGCACTCAGATCCACAACCTGGTGCAAGCAAAGGCCGGACAACTGCAGAGAAAGTGTTCTGATATGTCATCCTTAGGTGGTTGTGTCGCTTAAGCCCAACACATTTAAGTGTTTAGCAAAATCTTGGTGGCCCGATGGAACGCCTACAAGCAGCCTACAGTCGATTCTCCTAAGAAATAGAATAGACGATGCAAAATTTTTACAAATGGTCTGTCAGAATCCAATTGCGCCACCGAATCTTGTGTTCACAAGAAACCCAAGCATCAATGGAATTCATGACCAGAGATGCAAGCAGACTCAAACACAGGTTCGGTTCCTGAGAAAACATCTTTTGAATCTTGCCCAGCAAGCTCATCCGACCAAATTCAGAGAAAGCTAGAACTCAGCACTAGTTTGGTCGAGGTAAGAGGGTTTGCAGCGCCTTAAATGCAGCTTGGCTGTCACTGCAAATGCAAATGCTTATAGCCCCCCATCTGTAGTTCACAGCATAGGGCATAGCCTTTAGGATGGCTAAAAAAACTCTGTATGGAAAACAGACGCTTGTTTACCCAGTGCGCATGGTACCATGCGAGACTGGTTTTTAGCGTACACCGCATGATGTATAAATCGAGGGGGGAATATTTATCAAAGCATATGGAGTAGAGCCCGACAATTCAATATAGTAAGCGGTTTTGTTGTTATATAAGAGCGTTGAAGAACTAGTCGGCAACATAGGTCTTCCTGCTGATCACTGAGTTCAATCAAGTTTAAAGGTTTAGACACTGACGAGTCCTGACCAAAAAATTCCCGCAGCCTACATCAACGACGACTACCACACTAACAACAACGCCAGAAATAACGCTGAAACCAGCTATAGTGTCACCACAACACCAGCAATTGATGCAATGACAATGCATTCTATCGCCGTCCCATTTCGGGTCAAATAAGAATTTCGGAACTACATGGTCACCTTCTGAATGCAAAAAAAAAACTTGTTAAACTAAGTATAGCCAACCATTTAACCACCTCCTGTCTCTTAGATCTTGAAAAAGAGTTTTGGAATCACCATCAGTCATTGCAAAATGTTTCTGCCCACCCACCACAAAGACAGCCGAAATTTCAAACTCTAGCTGCGTCCTAAAACAAGTATGAATGACAATGTCTAGGTTCAACTGGTAAAAGCTTCATTTTTGGTATGATGGGACTTAGCAACCAAAAATGCTGTTAAATCTAAATTTAAATTACCTTTAAAGCAGTACAGTACTCAGTCCGAAAAAACTTCAAAAATTCTACAATTGTAGCACGGGAGGGAACGCAGTCTGACTAAAGATAGGAATGCTTTCATTCTATCAGTGAAGTATGTAGGACGATATGAACTTTAAGCAATTGGCCCGAAATCTGTAGATCAATGATAGTTTGTGGGCTAAAAAAGAATGGTCTACCTAGTAAGACCAAGGAAGACACATGACCTTCGTCGATGGAATATTGATAACCTTTAAAAACTTCTATGACTGCAGTGATCCAGCAGAAAGTTAATGCCGAAAGCGGGATTTCCTGCGAGAGAGAAGGTTACACATACAAAAGTGGTGATTTATTCAGGAAGGGTGGAGCTCGGTCTGTAGTTTTGGTAACAGATACTTGAGAAGCAGAAGTTAGGAGTTGCAAATAGGTAAGTAAGGGCGCAGTGAAATGCGTGGTAAGTACGTTGGATAGTACTTTACACATACAAATTATTGCACGAGGCGGGCTGTTAATACCCAATATTACAAAGCATTTGAGCTTTAAGCCAATTTGTTGATGTCTGCTGCTAGTTTAATGAATTTTGTACTTCGAATAGATGACAGTGTCTTGTCCTTGTTTTGATAGGGCATCGGGCATGGAGAATTTTAGAAGAGAATTACTTTGTCGCACATTAAGCTTTAATGGAAACAAAATTACATGGAAAACAACAAATCAAAGTTAGAATGAGTTCTTCTACTACTAATCACTGCCCGCGAACTTAAAACCTACTAAAAGTATTTCCTGTAACAAAAAATAAAGAACTTGAATAACGGCCCACTTAAAAACATGTCTTTTCGAGACCTTTAAACTCACTGATAACTGACCAAATAGAAAGTTGTTGTCTCAATCTTATGCAAACTTGACACTCGTCTATACATATGAACTGTATAAACGTAAAACACACACACACACACAGACATACTCAATGTCTTGATAATAAATTATAATTGATTAACGATCTTGAAGGCACCAATTAACGGATACCTACATTGTCTGGTTGTCATCGTCCTTGTATGTGGTTTTGTAGAATCCAAAGTGTTGCGACCGAATGTCTCCATTGAAAAGTATCTCCAAGCGATATTGACTTCCCACCTGCAGACTGAGTGGTTCCGTCGACGACCATATTCTAAGGAATTCAGTGCGATTGTCTTGTGAGAACTCGATATTTTCAAATTGATAATCCCTGGCGACGTCCGTTAGTGTCACAACATAGTCCCGCAGCAGTTTCGCATGAAGGACAATCTCATCGGTGGGTTGCTTGATGTCAAGATCAATGGTAACATTTCCGCTGTAGATCGAAATATCCTCATGAATGCGAGTGCTGATGTGAAGGTGGTAGATGATGGGAAATACATTAGTTGGCAGCCTTAGTGGATGTAGTGCGACTGCGGCGGTAACATTGTCTGCGACCAATGTTGACGTGGATACACGAGTGCAAAAGAACGCGCACGCAGCAAAAATCGGTAAGAAAAAGCTTTTATGTCGGGTAAGCATGTTAACGCGGGGCTGACAAACTGTAGACTGTGGCGGTTGTATTCGGTAATTCATTACCACAGTCAGCGTATCTGCTGAATAGACGATAAGGTTGACATATGTTTGTACGTATGCGTATAGTACGTATTTATATTTAATCAAAAAGAGCTGCTTGCTACCTATCAGGAGATAAGAACTTATTTTTATAAGAAGTTGTTTGAGATTGTAGTGTGCATAGCGCGAACATGTTGCGTTGGAAACTGGACAACACCACAACTCACGTCATTGTGATTGTTGCTTGAGTAACAGGTGATGAAGTGGTGCGGCGCGGCGGTTACAACACCAAGTCCAACTATTCGCAATGAATAATTGCGTTTGTGTTTTTATTTTCTGATTAAAACTTTATCGGCGTTGATTGTTGATTGTGACGCAAAGGCTGCGGCGGGGCCAATTATTGTTATTCCTGAAATAAAAATAGAAAATCCAAGTTTTTTTTCCGTAGTGAGACAAGGAGAAATCTGAATCTTGACCTAGAAGCCAGCGCTGGAGGAGGCTTTATTGACAACTTTTGATTAACAATGAGATAGTAGCGACATTTTATGGTTTAAAAAAAATATCTTTCAGCGTATGAGCGTGTGTTTTGCAAATACATACTCCGTGATAAGCGGGAAAAAATTAGGCCGAACGAAATTTGTGAATGAGGGACTTTTATTTTTGAAAAACTCCTATGTTTCGGAGATGTTTATAATGGAATTATTGTTTGCGGGATTTTTCGGCGGGGAACTTTTCGGATTAAAATTTAAACTATTATACTATATAAGACCATTTAAAAGGTCAAGCTAATGTCAATTTATGTAAAAATCAATGGGGCTTGGAGCAATAAGATAAGCATAAAGCTGAAAAAGTTGAATATAATTTCGTCCCTAAGTGGGATTCATAATTTGAATAGTATTGGTGTTATGCCTACTAGGAAGGTTTGTTTTGGATTTATTGTATCTGGGCCAAATCTATTCATTCGTCAGGTCGTCGACATAGGCTCTGGCTTCGTTAATCGATCAAATAACCAAATCCCATCCCCGATATTGGGATCCACAAATAATTCCTTTCTAGTTTTAATGTTCTCTTGCTCTCTCCAATTATGACTCCCCCTGTCGAAGTGTATGTACTCATCCTTGTTGCTATTTCATAGCTTCTAAGCTCAAATTCGATCCCAACCCATCCTACCAACTTGGTATCGATGCGATTGACTAAGTTTAACTATTAGGCGTAAGCGTTCTATAAAGGACCTAAAGACTAGTTTCACCAACCATTGTGTGTGCGAAGATTTATTTTTTGACACATATGAAAAAGGCCTACAATTTTATGCTGATTTTGAACATCGCCAATTTATTTTTGAGAAGCTTCTCATGACATTTTATACTCTTGGATGTTTGTCAGACTTTAATGTGGTACGGGCGGGATTTGCACCAGCGACCCCTCGCTTAGTGGTCCAACGCACTTAACCACTAAGCCACTTCACCCACTTAGTGCCCGGCCACTATTCATTTCGGATATTTTTCTTGTTAGCTCTTCGGTCATCTCTTTGCCGGTTATGTCCCTGTGTCTAGGAACCCAGCAGAGCCAAACCTTGTACTGTGAGCTAAGACCTTTAAACTCTATGCGACAACGGTGAAGTAACTTGGATTTAATTCAATAGCATTAACTGCCCTAATGCCCGCTTGGGTCTCAATAAATATGATAATATAATTCGGCGGTATTGTCGATATTGCTACAGTACGGGCCGCTTCTAACCTAAAGCAGTTGCAGTGGACTCCTTCAGATGATCAGACCTTCATTATATACCCGCGCCAAATTAATGCCATTCAAGACTTCATTCATTTTACTATTTCGCTCGGTTTGCTATCCTCATTACCTATAGATTTCCATCGTCCACTTCTTCCTTCATTCTTCCTCAGGTCTCCAGCCCAACCCGCGATTATATTCTCTTACGATTTTCATAAAGCTCCTTTGATTTTGCTAATCTCTCGCTAAATGATGTGCTGCCTATTCTCATTATGAGCCGATTTCATGTTATAAAAAATCACCGACATCCCCGACTTGGTAAAATCATAGACTAGATTAATTTGGTTAACATTTCATTTTAATTTTTCAGAACTTTATATTTAGTTCTCTGTAGCAGCGATACCTCAATACTGCATAAAACAATGTTAGAAATAATTCTAAGTCTTCTTTTCAATTCGTCAACTACAAAAGAAAACGCGTCGTTTAACACCTTTCTTGTCTTCAAAAAATAATCCATCAGCCGAATACCTTCGACTTTTTTGAAACATTCTTTCAACAATTTGCATCACAGACGCCCACCTACTTTAGTTTCCAACTCAATTTTTCCACTGGCCGCTTTCAGTCTCAAACTTTTTATGCTTATGCTACTACTACTACTAGTACTACTATTACTATTATTCGTTCGAGAGTCCCAGAATCTTGCATTCCACTTTCTTACCTCATTAGTCTTTCCCTGTCAAAAGGTGAATTTCTACAAATTTCAAAGACCTCTTTTATATACTCGATTCAAAATAAAAGGAATTAAAGAATTAAGTGACGAATTTTCGCCCCGTTGCTCAGCTCTCTAATATTCCTGGAGTCGTTGAAAGTATTGTACTTTGCTTTCAATATAATTCTCTTATTTCTCCTACCCAAAATGGTTTTCTTAAGAAGGTCAATTACCACAAATCTTTTTAAATTGATGTCCTTCGCTTTCTCAGCCATGGAAAGTGGCAATGAAATCGGATGTTATTCCGACTGATTTTGGCAAAGCTTTTGATTTATAAATTATCGAAACTTAGATTTGAACCCATTTTATTAGGACGATTCTTACCTAAAAAACTATTATTAAGGTCCGTTCTGTCAGACCTTTTTTTTAGCCACTTCTGGTGTTCTACAAGGTATCCATTTGGGCAACCTTCTTTTCGGCCTTACCACAGGGTTTTTTTTTTAGAGGTATAGAACTTCGAATTGAAATAAAACACAAGAAAAACGTTTCAATGTCCATCAATTTGGCTTTATTGGAAGGATAATTTTATGCCATTAATGCTTAAATATGATTTCGGGCATGTGGCCGTCGCAGTTGGTTCGAATAAAACTAGTCTAGAGGTCCAATTTTCAACCACTTTTTCAAGCATTTGGGGCTGTATGTCGGCAATAACGCCACGAATGTTGGCTTCCAAGTCTCCCCTAACGTTTCCGGTTTGTTGGCGTAGGCGAGCGACTTCACATGTCCCTAAAAAAAATAATCCAATGGTGTCAAATCACACGATCTTGGTGGCCAATTGACAGGTCCATTCCGCGAAATTATGCGCTCATCGAATGTTTCCTTTAATAAATCGATTGTAACGTGTGCTGTGTGGCATGTAGCGCCGTCTTATTGTAACAACATCTCATCATCATTTATGCCATTCAATTCCGGAACAAAATAGTCGGTTATCATGGGTCTATACCGGTCTCCTTTAACGGTAACTGACTCACCAGGAAGAAGTATGGCCCAATAACTCCACCAGCCCATAGAGCACACCCAACAGTCAGTTTTTGTGGATGTAATGACGTTTCAAGGGTCTCGTGTGGATTCTCTTCGCTCCAAATGCGGCAATTTTGCTTGTTGATGTAGCCCTTTAACCCAAAATGAGCCTCATCACTGACAAAATTTTGCGATGAAAATCGCGACACCAAAATCACGACGCATTGCATGGTCTCGCGGCTTTAATTCTTGCACAAGCTGGATCTTGTAAGGTCGAGAAGAGATCTTTGCGCAAAATCTTCCATAAAGTTGATGGACGCAGCTCCAATTGCTGTGCACGGCGAATCGATTCATTCGGGTCCTCTTCAACACTTTGCTCTACAGAGGCAATTGTTTCTGTGGTGCGCACTGTTCTTCTTTGCAAGCGCTGTAAGTAGTTCGTTTCATACTTTCTTGCCGTTTTCTTGAAAGGCACTCAATCTTTTCAGTTAAATCGATTAAAAATATGGGATAGCCTGGTACAGAGCACGTGACATATTTATTTGTCGACAGACTGATGGGCACTCATTATCCAATCACACTTCATTTGCTATAGTTTGACTCGGTTCGTGTTACTGGAGGGTAGTTTTTGCTGGGGTACCTTCCAGCGTGTTCATGTCCAGATCCAGAATTGATATACTGCCTCCTCATATAAACCGCCTTAAATCCATAAACATGATTACATTTTTCAGAACGCAGAAATGGATGAAGCGAAATTGAATTGAAGTCCGCTATTAAGTGCGACAAAATTTGTTCTCTTTACGATAAGTAAGAAATAGGCAGGTTTGTCTCAACTAGTACTTTAAGGCGTCACATTGCGGTTATCAAGGGTAGCTTAATATTTTGGAGCAACCCAGTTTGTTTTTGTACACCTCGTAGTTTGGAGTTTCTATGTCACTATTCTATGACTCAGGAATCGTATCGACCAGAATATGAGCCAGTGCAGAGATGTAAATGCATTTTTACATTCAGGTAAGCTGTAACGTTCCTAATGTGTAATAAGTAGCTGAGAAATGGTTCTATTGTGTGATCGATCACTCGATATAAAGACTACAATTGGCCTCCGAGATCGTGCGATTTTCGTGGGGTCTATGTTCAAGAAAATATCAGAGAATTACTATTTGTAGGCATAGGTCACTGCTCAGGAAAATCCCTTTCCTCATGACACCTAATGCAACCTATGATGCAAGTGTCTGAAGAAATTTTCATTCTCTACTAAAATTTTACTAAATAGTGCCTCCGCTAACAGATTAATCCACATAGGCTGTTGCAAAATTCACCCTTCAAACGTTGACCACATTCCTTAATGAAGGTTGACCGACCTGGGCCCACTACTCCACTGCTGTTTGCAGTTCACTTTCTATCTGCATACTTATGGGAAGAGTACACCAACCAAGTTTGACGACTCAACGATAAGCGTTTTGAACTTTCATCCAGGACAATCTCTTGCATAAGTACTTCTAAATTTCTTTCTTAATTATTGATGGACCTACACACACAGCATTTAACACAGGCACTCTGCAACTAAATCCTTTATTAGCTCCATAATTATCCGGGCGTTAATGAGATTATGCATAATTCCAATGTCTGGTTGACATAATTGCAACATACATAGCTACAGCTCCTTTGTGATTCACATCATCACAGATGGGCGTGTTTAGAAATTGATTATGCGTTACCAATTCAATAGATCCACATATTGGAGTTTATCGCATTAGCATAACGCGTGTTGCTATAATTTTACATTTTAATGAACAAAATGGCTAAAATTTAAATTATTTATATTTGTATTTGCATTTATTATTTTGGTGCCTAATTTGAAGGCAGATTTTTGTATAATATAATAATGCCTAAAGTAGCCCTTTTAAAGGTATTTTTATTCGGGATTCAGGGAGGAGATACGCGATTCCGCATGTGATTTTTTAAGTTTGGTTGTGAATCTGATAATACTCGGAGTATGTAACAACAATGAAGGTTTATCAGATCAATTCACGATAGTCGTTTAAAAATGGCGCTTGCCAGATTCTGGAACCTGCAACCAAATCGATCATGTTACGTTCGAATAAAGGCGCTCCTCTAGAGAAGTCAACATCAGTTTAACGCCGAGGAAATTTAACGTTGGATTACTAAAGGAAGGACCAAAAGAAGATGAGAAACTCTTGCTCAGGACGAAGTAAAAGTCACTCAGTAGTGAGAAGTCGAGGAGATGCGTTAACAGAAAAACTTATATAGAAAAGTGAAACAATTAATAGCAGAATTCACTAGACATCTTGGTCAACCTTTGTCAATACGCAGTCGATGTGTAACACCTGAAGATGACATTTCAACCAGTAGGCTAACTTAAGATGACATATGACAGATTCCGCAAATGAACAACCGGTGCCATAGTCAACCAAAAGTACCAACAGCCCGAGAAAAATAGGATTTAATTAACCAACCCCAGGCTTCAAGTGAATAAAGCAGTTCATCGGCTAATAGACTGCAAGCGGAGCTTTTTACGCACGCTGTGCTGGAGATGTCCTGGTAAGAAGCATACACTAGCTCACCTGTAAAATATGGTTGAAGTATGGTATGATATAGTATTAGCATTGTCAACGTCGCCTAAAAGAAATTATCCAGAGATTTAAATGAACGTCTCAAGCCGTTTACTGCCAATATAATCGATTCTTACCAAGCGGCTGAGACCTGGAAAGACTTCCACCGACCAAATCTTCACATTACGCCAGATTCTGTATGGAATGCAAGAGTTTACTATGAACACCATTTACAGCCGCTTATGGCCGCTTTATGGTGTAAAAAGCGAACGAAAAAAAAGAACTTTATCGTTCAATATCCAACTTTAGTATTCCTGTTAACTGATACGTGTCCGTCAAAATTGGAAGGCATGATTTTAAAAATTTCGAGACGGCATCCATGTGATAGGAAATTCAAAACCAGTGTACAAGAAGAAAAAACGCAATGGGAGCGGTCATTAACGACGACAAGACGAAGTATATGCCTTCATCAACAAACGACCAGAAAATTTAAAAGCAGAATAACCTTAGCGAATCGCTATTCAAAATTTAACCGATATCGAGAAAACCAAGGGGGCCCTGTAATCTGTAGAAGCGTTCAAAGTCTCGCGATAAAAAAAACATATGTAAGTTCTGGCCTTTAGACCGTAACGCAAGCTCTTCGAAATAGCGAAGGAAACTTAGTCACCCCGAGCTGGAAAAAGCAAAGTACTTAAGTAAAATTTTCAGCAGCTGCTTAGCCAGTATGAAGAGAGAGTGACAGGACAAGAAGAAAACCTACGTCCCGTCAACGAAGAACCTGTCTCGCCACTTAGTATTGAAGAGGTTGACCTCTAAAAAAAGATTGACAACAATAATGTCGCCGGCTTTGATAGATGGTCCACCAATAGAGCTTTCCAAATACGGATTTGTCATGTGGATGCACGCATTCACCCAATCATCAACTAAATTTGGGTCTACCATTGCGTCCATCTGCCAGAAAGGCAATCATATGTCTTGCAAAAATTTTCGGGCATATCCCTGCTAAAAGTTGCATATAAGATCCTATCAAATGTACTGTTCGAACGTCTCAAACCCTTCTGCAAAACCCTAATCGACATAGCAATTATTGTATGGACCTCTGTCCACTTGAGCTCGAGAACACGCTTTGCAATGTACTGATGAATTCGTCCGAAGTGGACAAAGTGCATGCTCCCTATAAATACGCAATCGCGCATGCTTGACCGCTTGGTCAAGATAATTAGAAGCAGTGTGCCTGGCATCATATAGGATGAAAGGCTGTAGTGTCTTAGGCAGGCAATCTTCGTGGGTCGGAAGCCCGTTAAGTGAAGTACGTAAATCAGTATAATATTTGTGAAATGTGAAATGAGCCATGTCCCGTTCATCAATTTGAGCTGGGAGACTTAAATTCAAAATGATCAAGTTTAGGCAACTCCCACATAATAAAGACGATTGAATTGTGGGTTAAGTAGGGCCTTCCGAACATATGTAGATGCAGTCCTTTTAATGGATAATGCTGTAAGACCATACTAACATATGACAATATGGCATATAGTCTTATCTTAGCTTAAATAGCAAGAACGTTTCTTATAACCTATTCGTGTTGATTTTGAGAAGAAATAAAATATACTCTTTGGCATTCAAAGTGAATCATCGTATCTTCCATTGTTTTTTAAATCAAAGTATTATTTAGAAATAATAAATTATTTCGTTGAAAGGAAAAATCATCGAAAGACACTGCAGCAGGTTTATATGCGAGGGACATCTGAGCATTAGTGAGGGACCTTAACCCGATCTAAAAAAAACCGCCCGAGGACTGACTAACGTCTGCCAAGGTATTGCATCTAGTAGTTAACTGAAACATTTTAGTGTATCTCATATTTAATTCGTCAAGTAAAATTAATGTGAACTGACTTAGCCTTATCTGCCACTTTGTTGTCCAATTGGAAATCATATTTGCTGACTTTTGAAGCTTTTTTGTTGCTATTTCGGCAGTTTCTGTATCATCTGAAAAAGTTGCTATAGTTGTTTCTTCTCCTTCTGGAAGATCGCTCAGGTATAGTACTGGACCCAGTACACTTCCTTGTGGTACACCAGCTTGAATTTCTTTTAATTCCGTTCTGTTATCTGTTTATTCTGTTTTTTGTTTAATTCTAAAGAACCGTTGGGATATATAACTCTCAAGAATCTTGGAGCACTATTTTGGCAGTTGCTTTTTTAATTTTTGGACCAGTCCTTAATGACAGACTTTGTCGAAAGCTTGTGCTATATCAAGAAATATAGTGGATCAAGTATTTATTTCTTCAAATGCTTTTTCGATCTTATTTTATGCACCTGATCAATTGTCGAGTGCTTATTTCTAAGCCCAAATTGGTGGGTTGGTATTAGCGACTTTTCTTCAGTTATGTTTTTCAGCCTTTCCAGCATCTTTTCGAATAAATTGGACATTATCCCGCTGGGTGGTTTCCCAGGCTTGGGAATTATTATTATCTCCGAGACTTTCCACATGCTTGGAACATACCTTAATATGAATGAAGCTAATAAGCATCTGCACTAGTTTCTTTAACCCTTTTATGGGATTTTTTTTAGAATATCCCCCGTAATAAAATCGAATCCGGGGCTTTTTTTTGTATTTATCCCTTTTTGTATTTCTTTGGCCAATTCTTTAGCAGTATCTGACCTAATAGGTATTTCGTCTTCGCACGTTTCTTTTTGCCCAGTTAACTTCTCTGCTTTTTATTTGAAGAATGTGTTCAATTTCTTAGTTGCCTTCCATAGTTAGAATTCTGTACTCGCATCGTTTGTCAGGTTGGTTGCTAAGATATGTTCGTAATTATTATTTTTATTGATTTTCGGAGCTTATTATTTGAACTGTTCACTTTCGTGCCCTTGTCTGTTGCCACTTTTGTCTAGCTTTTCTCTTTTCCGCAACAACGTGGGGTTTTCGTGGCGGTACAAGTTTTGTATTTGTTTTGTCTTTGAGTTAAGTTGGGAGTTGCAGCCCATGCAGTATTTTGTACATTGAGTATTAATATTTGCACTGCATCTTCTAATGCATTCTTCTGTTAGAATAACTTCTGATAGTTGGATACTTTCCTTCACTTCCAATCGGTCAGCCTATTAACGAATTTTGGACTTTGTGCGTTCGGTTTTTTTTATCGCCAAGTAAATATTAAAAGTAATGAAGAGTGATTCAATTAGATTTAGATAGATCTGGCCGTTCCTCTACATTTATTTTATTTGAGAAGATACATTTTGTTATATATAAATGGCGAATACGATGTTCAGTGCATAATTCGATGAAGACATCGCAATGTTTAATAACAGATACAGTTCTTACTTATTCGCGATAAACATTTGTTCAATTTGAATCTTCCAAGTGCGTCGAAATTGCATTGCAACTCAGTTTTATTGAAATTGATATCCGCTGCAGAGAATCACTTTGTTAAGGCTGTGGCTTCCTCCGCCCCATAAAACAACGAATTTATTTTTGAAATTAATTTTCTGGATTTATTTTAAGCCGACTAGTCCCTTCAGGTCAACATTCCACAGCTTCAAAGCCGGTTATTTAATTATAACAACTATGCACCAGTTCTGAAGTTTGCAGTGTGGTTTGCTCTTTTAGTGGGGGTCACGTTTAAATGGAGCTATTTATCGGCTAATGCATACGTTTTTGGTAAAACTTGCACCAAAGAACCTTCTTCCTTCCACCTCTTCACCGCTTCATCGCGGCTGTATGCAGTACACGAAGAGAGAATTTTATTCTGCATATATATTAGCAGGAGCCTCTGCCATACCACACCGTACAAGTATCATCGCAATTTCATCAAAAATTTATCAGAAAGGAATTTCTCTCGTCGCACCGTGCTACGTCGCAAGTATCATAATAATCATCGTTGTGCAGTGGTGTCAGTGCCGATGTCGACAACGACGACATCCTCGCCACCGTTGGAGTACCCGTACATGACTCACTGGTGGCAGTGTAATGCTCCTGTCATAGTGATCCACCTTTGTCATGTAGCTGTGATTAGAAAATGTATAAATAAATGTATGTCCTCGGATACCTGGAGAGACTAGGATGACTTGGATGTGCCATATCTGTGGGTAATATGTAGGTACCTATGCTGCATTCCTCTGTATCTACGCACGCTGGTTGCTTTTATGCTCGCCCTTTGTTTATGTTAGAAGCTTATTAGGGTCTGCAGTCTGCACTATATGTGAGCACACAGCCAGCGAGCGTTCGACTAAAACACATATCTTTGAATGGATGGTTGTTTTCCTTTGTCTAACATGATTTGAGTGTATGAAATAAATTTAATTGATTTCACAGTACTAAACCAATTATTTTGGCCAAAAGTTTTGTGTTTGCCAAGAAGTAGGTAATGGTGAAGGTGAACGTGAATGTGAACGTGAACGTGAAATAGAGTGAACGTCATTTTGATTGGAAGTTTCAAAGAATAAATTAAAGTTTCTGTTTGTGTAACAAGAGAGCGGTTTTGAAATTGTCCAGCGCACAAAATAGCAGCGCTTTATTGAACTAAATTGCGTTTAAGAGGGCGAGCAGTTGATAGCTGTCACCGTCAGGTTGTGTTTGAACATTGTAGGCGTACGTTCGACACTTTCGCCTGACTTGATTTTACAATGAGACAACAAATTATCCCGCTTCGGAGGAACTTCTGATGCAGGTATCTGCGTTTGATTGGCATACAGGCTCTAACGTATCTACTTGTAGTGAAATGAAGAAATGAAGGAATACATCTACCAATAAATAAAATAATTCCTATGTTTTTAAATGAATGTCCCCCCTTAGGATGACACATCTTTTTAAAAAACAAAACCGTAATAATTGATTCATATATCAATAAATTCCATCAATTTATGGGTTTTTCAGAAGACGCTTGTTGGTTATGTGCTGTCAGATTGGACATAACTACAGACTTACGAGCAGCTTTGAACTATAGGGTCCGCCAAATAACTTTTTTTTTGAAAATGCTATAAAAAAAACTACTGAATATTTTCTCAAATTTCTTTTTTTATTTGAAAGTACAATCCTTCCGGTTAATAATGGAAAATAATTTCATTCATTGCCTCGGCTGGCCATGCAGTAGCCTACACGATCGGTCCAATTTTTAGGCACATTATCGATTGTGTGCAGCTGTATTTCACCAACGGCTTCACGAATATTGTCCTTTAAAGCGTCAATTGTCTCCGGCATGTCGGCGTAACACTTATCTTTTACGGCACCCCACAAATAATAGTCCAACTTTGTCAAATCGCAGCTCCGCGGTGGCCAAACGACATCAGCTCTGCGGCTGATAATGCGATCTTCAAAAACAGGGCGCAAAACATCGAGTGTAGCTTCGGCTGTGTGGCACGTAGCGCCGTCCTGTTGAAACCAAATGTTGCCAATATACTCCTCTTCAATTTTTGTGAACAAAAAATTCGTTCAACATGGCCCGATAACGATCGTCATTGACTGTAACGGCCACTCCTTGCTAATTTTCGAAGAAAAATGGCCCAATTATGCCTCTGGACCAAAATCCGCACCAAACAGTGACTCGTTTTGGGTAAATCGGCTTTTCAATGTATGCGTGGGGGTTTTCTGTGTCCCAAATGCGACAATTTTACTTGTTTACATACTCGCCAAGATCAAAATGAGCTTCATCTGAAAAGATGATTTTTTGGGCAAAATCGGCATCTTCTCTTTGTCGAACGCAGGCCCACTTAGCGAAGCAAAAACGCATTGGATGGTCAGTTGGCTTCAACTCCTGAACCAATTGGACTTTGTATGGCGTCATGCCAAGGTCTTTATGCAAAATTCGTCTCAATGATGTCTCCGAAATGTTCAATTGTTGAGAACGACGGGGAATTGATGTTGGTGGCGCTTCACGCACACTTTCTGCCACAGCAGCAATTTTCTAGGGTGTACTCACTGTTTTTGGCTTTTCACGCTTTGGTTTATCGATGAGGATGACAGTTTCTTTCACTTTTTTCACAAGATAACGAACATACGGAGCTGACGGTGCTTCTCTTCTTCCAAAATCCGTACGCAATTTTCGCACAAATTCTGCAACATTACCATGATTTTCAAAGTAATGTCGCAATATTTCCCAGCGTTGTTCAAGCGTATACACAACCATATTCGTTCAGCGGAAGGATAAAACTAATTATCTGTCAAATCAGACATGAGCTAAGTGTTACCATTCGCGAAATAAGCACTAGTTGAAAAAAAAACCTTAGATGACGGACCCTTTCAAAAGCGTTTGGCTGTATTGAATTGTCCATTTGACCTTGCCAAAGAAATGGAGATCATTGTAGCTTTTTCAGTGAGTGCATCTGCATCAGCAGCGGGCTACTAAAGAAATACCTTTCAAACAGACTGCAAACTGCTGAAACTGCCGTGGCAATGGGCAGACCAATTATATCTCCTGTTAACTCTGGCGTTCCTCATGGCTGTATTGAATTGTCCATTTGACCTTGCCAAAGAAATGGAGATCATTGTAGCTTTTTCAGTAAGTGCATCTGCATCAGCAGTGGGCTACTAAAGAAATATCTTTCAAACAGACTGCAAACTGCTGAAACTGCAGTGGCAATGGGCAGACCAATTATATCTCCTGTTAGCTCTGGCGTTCCGCATGGGTCTGTAATGGGGCCTCTATTATTTTCTCTTTTCATTCATGATCTTCCTGAAGTTTTGTCGAGCTGTAAAGTTCAAATGTAAGCCGATGATGCTGCTATTTTGCTTTACCGTCAGAAAGGCTTTTGAACAGAGATCTGCAAAAATAAATATAAACCTTGTCTGGTGTTATAAGTTCCCACGGATTTTTCGCATGTAGTGTTGAATGGCAATTAAACTTCTTCCAACAAACACTTATTTATGTTGTCCATACTCTCTTTGAGACACTGCTAGAGCAAATGACTAATTGAGAGCTTAATTACGCCGTTTTTAGCCTTCAACTGCTGTGTATGTAGCTCACACTTTGAGTGAAATAGTAGAATGAAAATATTTAGCTTTCAATGACGTTTTAAATCCCCGACGACAACGACAATCTTTTTTACTTTGTCAAAACTACTTACGCATATGATCTATAAACCGATATATATTTTTGTTACATTTTCTTAAATTTTTTTTTAAGTGTTAATTTTAAACCCCATACTATTAATTTTGACACATTGTTTGTTACAAATTTTAATATTCGTCGTGGAACCCCCTCATGATCGGCATGAAATGCTAAGACGATTTACCGATGTCAGTCCGGTCGTCTGTTCACGGTATATGAAGATATTTGATATATGAAGTGTTTCACCACGCCCAATTTTTGTGGGCGTTTTTATAAATTTCATAGAAAATAAAATGAAATGTTGTCTTTGGAATATAAAGGCATATGGATACTGTTCGCCCCAAGCGGACTGTGGCCCTGCCTTTTGTTTTGTTTTTATACTTTTGGCATGAGTATAGAAGGGTTAAAGACCTGAAATTCAAGATAAAAAAGTAGCTTAATGCATTACTATCACTTGTAAGCTTAAATATATTAAGGGACCGAGGGATGAAATCGGCTTAATTAATTTATGACATAGTGATAGTGATGGGATTTTTGCTAGTTTCCTTTGCTTTACGATAAAAACGATAACTGACAACTGTTTATTTTTGTGTTAGTGGGATTAAATACAGAGATATGACTCGAAAAATGTGAAAATCAGAGTGACTATCAGCTATCACATTAGCCAATAAAATCCCATAGGTAAGAGCATCCCCTCGCTACTGCTACAACGGAAGTTGGCTCACTTTAAATAATTCTAACAACCTTTTTTAACTTTTAGTGTAGTTAAAAACGATATGCCTTAACAAAGGACTATCCATGCTATAAAAGCAGAGAAAGCATGGACTGGCAATAACTGCCTAAACGGCCTAAAGTGGTATACGGATAGTTCAAAAATGGACTCGGATGTGTAGGCCGGTATCCATGGACCAAAGAAAAATGTCTCAATTCTCATAGACCAAGTCCCCGTGTATTCCAAGAAGACCTCAAAAAAAGAATGCGCAAACCTATACAGCTCACCTATATAGCTCACCTTTATAGCTCAGTAATCACAGGCGCCAACATCCATATGTTCACGGACATTCAATCAGCTATAAAAGCCCTTAACTCACCCATAATTGAATCCCAACCGGTATTGCACTGTTTTGACACCCACCAAAAACTAAGTGTCAATAATTAAACCAACATACGGTGGGCTCCCGAACACTAGGGGAATTTAAGGGAACGAAAAAGCCAACGAACTTGCCCGAAAAGGCTACGAAACTCCTTTTATAGTACCCGAACCATTTTATGCAATTAAAAAAACAGCGGTAAATTTGGTCTTAAAAAATTGAGAATACAACCAGGGTATCTCATATTGGGAAAACATTCCAAGTCTGACATCGTTGGCACGCTGCTTCCATGGCTTGATCATTGAAATGGAGGTTCGGTCTTTCTTGTCGTGTCGAATTTGGGGATTGGGATTCGTAGATTTTCTTGGCTGGTGCTCTGTTGTACAATCGCTCGATGGCATGTCTTTATCTGCTCCTCCATTCGCCCTTCTTTCGTAAGGTCCCAATATTAACTCCAAAGCAGCGTTTTCCTATTTAATTGCATTGTTGTTCTTAAGCTTTTTTATAGCTAAGCCAAGGTAATCTTTACTGGGTGGTGGGACTTGTTTGTCATTGACTGGATGAGGGTTTCTCTTCTCTGCCTCACCACTTTCTATACATGATGCACGTTAAGCAGCTGCTGGAAATGCTTCTTAAGTACATCCATCCATCATTGGCCGTTTCGAAGAGCCAGCTTTCCGATCTTAAGGCCAGCAGCCAGCTGGTTTCCCAATAAAAGGGCCATAAGTCACATTAATCTTTCGTAGGTCATAAATTCGGTCATGATCGGAATCACTGAGTTCATAGCCCACCCTGTGGTTCAGGGGCTTAAGGGACATTTTCGGTTACAGATTACGCTCACAATGTTTAATGTCGTCCCTACCAAAACTTCAATTACTTGTTGAGGGGAAGTTTGATCCTCGCTAATGATGGCTCCATTGTCAGCAAATAATTACTGATTTGTCACATTTCCTTCAAGCTAATACCTAAGGACATCCATAAATAGAAAATGCCTTAAGACGCACGCCGACTTTGAGAACACTCCTTGATTAAACTATAGTTAGCTTTAGTAGTATTGAAAGAAGGACTGAAATAAAAGCCCATAAATTGAAGAGACATTTTGGCACTGTGAAAATTTCGCGGATACTTCACGATCGTCGCAATGGGCGGCAATATACCCTAATATGGATTACAATATTATTATGTATCTCTTGAACTTCGTTGTGACTACATAACCAGATTTGGATTCCCAAGATTTATTGCAAATCGACGACGCACTTAATTTTTTTTTTTTATCAATTTTGAACAACACCGGCCCACTGCTACACTAAGTGGTCATCGCGCTCTCCATCCATAACCAGGCACAGGTATTTCTGAAATGATTCACGGAATCGCATTTCACTCGAAAGCGCAAAGTGAAAGCGTTTACTTCAAATCCACAAATCAAATAATAAAAACACCCAAATTTAGCCGCTTACATCACATTTAATTGATTATTCAAATATGCATTCTAATTGAGTGTCAAAATCTGAGCTGTGCAAAATCATGTCACACATTGGTGGAGAAAGCCATGGCACCTTTTACTGCAACACTCGTCGTGGGTGTAGCACTAAAAATAAACAATTCCCATGAAATCAGCGCAAAGTCCAATAGTAGGTATCTACATCTCAACTCACCTTTTCACCAATTTCCTTGCACTCCGGTCCACTGGTTGTAGGACTGATGGTGGTGGTATTTTCCTCATAATAGGTGGTGTATGATGTAGTGGTCTCCCTCCCCAGATTGTCGTCATCTTCCCCTAAGCGGGACAGAATTGCGTTCACATCTCGACCACTTGGTGGCGGCACTGTCAAAGGGCGAAACACTATTTCAATAAGTGACTGCAATGACCCGGTGTCAGTATTCAGGTTCTCGATAGCTGGTGGAGAAAAGTATACAGGAGACGATTGCACGGCCCCCAAGGCAACAGGCCGGTTCTGAATTGTCGAACATTTGTACAGGAATGAGAGGCATGTATTCGAGCAGCAATCCCAGTGATTAACGCACTGCAACAAAATTAAATGTATTTACTAGATCCCTGGTGAGGAACAGTCGTCAATAGAAGACTTACGTATTCTCCGCCCTGTTGGCAATTATCTATGGCAGCTGTGGCGCAGCAGACAAACGCCAAATATATTCCCACTGTCCGCATCATTGTTCTGAACTTGAATGTTGATCTCTTCTCACGACTGCTGCTGGTTGGGGAATGAATTCAAATCGCACTGCAATTCCTGTTTATGAATCAGAGTTTTGTTTTGCCCAGATAGACGATACTCTCTGTCAGCCTTGAGGTTGTAAATATTTAGCTAGCAAAGCAGCGCGATGTGCTCGTTACAGAGTTTCCACTGTAAATACAAGTATTGAGATTGTAGTCTTCTTCGATCCGCTGTCCCACAAAAATGTAGCCCATCTGGTTGTGGCTGTGAATTTGACTCTCTTTGTGTTTCGTCGGCTCAACTGGTTTTGTTTGTTTTGATTAATCTCGCGCATTTGTATGGTAGTCGTACAATAGTGGTGTGGACTTTTGCGTTTTCTCTCGGATTTTTGTTGATTATTCGTGGTCATTTGTAGCTGATTCGCGTGTAATCAGAACTTTTATCAGCGAGAGTCAGCAAAGTGCAAAGAGCCGCTTCACACCACGCTCGTCGCCTCACCAAGGGAGTTGTTGAATGTTGATTACTTGGACAGATACCTACCAGCAAGAGGAAGCGCAAAGTTTTTTTTTTTGTTTCATATATTTCTGGCGAACATTTCGGTTCCCCCCTTCCGTGTTGGGGGGGGAATTACAAGTATTTTTCTCAAGAATCCCAATAATTTAAATAAATGAACTGTGCAATGTTTTTAATTATACTTTAACTGGAATTTCGGGCCAATCCCAACGTAGTTGGAAGTGCTGCAGTGTTTTTGTTCCCCCCATTGAAATATATATTTCTGAAATGAAAATTTTAAATAGAATTATTGCTGTTGATGCGGCACATTGAGACAACAACTGCCGCATATCAATAATAAATCTCCCGACATTATCTGCTCATTGATTATCAATTCCACTGCATAATACGTTATCATAATTTGTCATTTATTTTTAATTGGTTCTTCTTATCGGCGAAGCCTTCATCAGTTTTCTCTTTGCTTGCCTTAAACTATAAATAGAAAACATAAGAGAGAGTGAAAAAAAGTCAACAGTTGGTTAATTTATAAAGTTAAATAAATTTTTGGGCGCATACAATTTTTGTAGAGAAGTTTCTATTTAAGGGGGTCTATCTAAAGGGTGATCCATTTCGAGGTTCCCTACTTTTTTAAGAAAAAAACAAAAAAACAAATTCAAATTTAATGGAGAATGTTTATTATCATTTTAAAGAACATTCTTTGGCATTTATTTTTTGAAGATTATGTCTATCAAATGTTGGCCGTTGCTACGTCGTAGATGGTCCATCCGTTGAGTCCAATTTTCGATCACTCGTTCGAGCATTTCGACTGGTAACTGGCGAATGACACGCGTGATGTTTTCCTCCAAGGCCTGAATCGAAGCGGGTTTGTCGGCATAAGCTTTTGACTTTACATATCCCCACAGGAAAAAGTCTAACGGTGTGATATCACACGATCTTGGTGGCCAATCGACCGGCCCAAAACGTGAAATTATGTGCTCACCGAAATGTTCTCTCAATAAGTCCATTGATTGATGCGATGTGTAGGAAGTGGCGCCGTCTTGCTGAAACCAAATGTCGCCGAGATCACGAGCTTCAATTTTAGGCATCAAATAGTCGGTTATCATGGCACGATAATGGTTGCCATTGACGGTTACGTTCGCACCGGCATAATTTTTAAAGAAATATGAGCCGATGATTCCACCGGCCCACAAACCACACCAAACCGTTGTTTTTTCTGGATGAAGTGGCAGTTCTTCAATCTCTTCAGGTTGCTCTTCGTCCCAAATGCGGCAATTTTGTTTGTTTACATACCCATTGAGCCAGAAATGGGCCTCATCGCTAAACAAAATTTGCCTCGAAAACGTCGGATCTTCTTAGAACTTTTCAAGAGCCCATAGAGCGAAGCCATGTCGCTTGGGAAGGTCGAGCGGCTTCAGTTGTTGCACAAGCTGTATTTGGTACGCTTTCAATTTAAGATCTTGACGTAAAATGCGCCAAGTCCGAGTTGCTGCGAACGGCGTCGAATCGACTCTCTACAGTCTTCGTGTACACTCTCAGCTACGGCCTCTATATTTTCTTCACAGCGTGCTGGACGTGGTCTATTCGGTCGAATATTATCCAATAATGAATGCTGGGTCTCAAAATGGGTGATGGTGTTGCGAATAGTACGCTCAGTAGGCCGATTATGTTGACCATAAGTTGAGCGAAGTGCACGAAACACATTCCTCACAGAACGTGAATTTTCATAATAAAGTTGAACAATTTGTAAACGTTGTTCACGCGTAAGTCTTTCCATTATGAAATGCCAAACAATACTAAACAAAAATAACATGACAGCATGACACGACTCACACGTGATCTGTCAAAAAAGGCTATTGAAAAAAGTATCTCTACTTGGATCACCCTTATATATAACCGTTTAGGTGGAAGGGTTATTTTTTGAAAAATTTATTTAATAAATTAATAATGTGTGCAGCCGTTTTGTCCGATTCGGGTTTGTAGTCTACTACTGATTTTTGGACGATCAATCAGTAGCTAAAAATGTCTGCATGCCAGTATTCACTCAGTATTTTTACTTTTGTGACTCTCTTCTCCTGTCAGTCGAGAAGTGGCTAAGAGCTTTTGACACCGTGTGTCCCTCAAGACATAACTACCGTTGTTTGCTTATTTCCTCAATAGAGCCCTTTATAATGCATTGGGGAGGCTTATGTCAACAACCTCACCACTATTGAGTAGCCCTCCTATTCTTGCAAGCTCATCCGCCTGCTCATTGCCTCAATACCGCAGTGTCCTGGCACCCAGCACAGTCTCACTCGGTTCTGATTGCATAATGCCTTGAGTATTGTGCGATAGTTCCTAACTATATCAGAATTGATGTTTGTTGATTCCATTGCCTTAAGTGCGGCTTGGCTGTCGATGTAGATAGCAATATCTCTTCCGAATATCGATCTCATCTGCATTTGCTCAGTCGCCTCGAGGACAGCCAGAACCTCTAATTAAAAGACGCTGCTTGTTCCCGGTAGTCTTATATATTCCCTTCGTTCTGGGTCTTTGAGAAGATCCCTGTTCCCTGTGTCGTTTTCGACCCGTCTGTAAAAATTGCAATTTCTTTTGATTTGATAATACGGAATTTCGAAGTCAACTAAGTGGGGGATTTCATCCGTTATAATTGAATTACCTGGCAGTAGCTTCGAAAGGACCGTACCATGTCCGAAGCTTTTTTTCTTAAAGTGACCCCAAAAAGTGAGCCGCATTGCACTGTTGCCTTTTTTTTTTAAAGATTCAACCAAGTGTTGATGCTTTTAGACCACTTTTGTCTTTCCATTCACCCAGATAAATTGGTTTATTTTTATATTCAGACCAGTTTCTGTGAATCGCAAACCAAGAAAACGCAAGATTCACACATACTCGTATCAACACCAAAACGTTTGACATTTCTCTCGTGTCGTCACTTTTATGGTTTACATTTTGCGGAAGTGGTCAGTTGTGACTGTCAATTGGAAACTGAAGTGGCACAAGATATATCAAAGGTTGTGTTTGTACTGCAAATCTTTCTTACCTGCTGACGCTATCCATTAGTATTGGAAAATATGAATTTCAAGAATTATTTGTTCAAAATCCAATTGAAAGCGATATATATTTTCACGATTTCACCTGATTTCCTCCGCATTTTCCCTGAACTTTATAATATGGGTGCAGTTCCGAGAGGAAGTTACCTTCGATTATCTTTCAATTTTCTTTACATAGCGGAAGAAAAAATCCAAAGGGATTTCTTGCGCAAACTACTTAATAGGACGAAAAGGACCTCCAACCTATTTGTCAATGTATATAGGTATGTATGTATGCATATAGTTCGTTCAAACTGGCTTTGTCAAGTTATTAACACTCAAGCTATCTAGCAGACAACTAGAAGTGCCTTCACTAGACTGCTGAACTTTACTTTGCTTGGTCAATATTTCGGTATGTGTAATCTGTAATCTGTAATGTGCACTATGCACATGCTTACATAAAAACTATGAACGAATTTTAACGAAAATATAATAAAATATAAATTTAAAAGAAACAAAATTGTATTTTTGTTCTGCTTACAAATTAATTATCCCCAGAAAATTGGTGTGGGAATTCTCAGAACTATCATAAACGGTATGATAAACTCAAGAATGAATGAAAGCAATATCATTTATTGCTCTGTTGCAGTAAAATTAATTGATCTGTTAAGATTACGCCCAGTAGCTTTTAAAATGAATTATACCTGTAATAAAATAACACATTTTATGGCATCGGTTTATTATAAAAAATTAAGGAATTTGTAATTTTAAAGTTATATGCGTTTAATATATATAATTATGTATGTTATGGATATTCACATGAATAGAGTGGAGTACATCACGAAAATAAGGAAATACAGAGAACAAAAATATAAAATAATATACATTGGGTAAAAAAGGATTGGGTTGGACTGATGTCAGCTTAAAATAACCGGAGAGGCCAATATTAAAAGGATCACGTCTTGTGGTCTTGCTCTTGCAGGTAGAATGGATGGTTATGTTAATGATGCTCTGCTGATCTTCAATTCAGGACTACAAGCTGGAGACTACCACGACTATAGGAATTTTGACAGCTTAACAGTTTAACAATGCCGAATTCCGAGTTATATGCCCTGGTTTCCTGGTTTTAAGAAACAAACCATATCAAATCGATAATATGATACGAGCAGCAGACCATGAAGTTCTTAGACTTCCTCCATATCACCCGGACTTGAACCGAATTTTTATTCGAAAGAATAGTAATAAGACCAGGAGAAGATTCATCGACTGATAAAATGAGCGATAATAAAGAAGAAATAGAGTAACCATAGCAAAGAAATAAAACCTGTTATTTTTTATTGTTGTTATATGTCATTGTTACAAATTTTTTTAGTCATTATATCAACGCACTATTATTTGTGTCAAATTATTCTTTAATTACTTTTTAAATAATTTAAGGCAAAACGATTCTTCTCGCAACTCTCATATAGAATACTAATTCCCATTTTGACAAGAATCCATTTATAAAATGATGAGGCATTAATTCCGCACACACAAAATGAGAGGTTAAATTGTAATTCTGTACAATCGAAGAAACAGGCAGCTCAAGCTGCACACAAGCTCCAAAAACACCCTCTTTGCAGAAATACGAACCGAGTCAAACGAAGAAAAATAGTGCCCATCTTAGCCCTTTGTCAATCGTTCAAATGTGATGATCGAATCGTTCAAGAATTGGTTCAAAAAATGAATCGGTCATTTCAATTTAATGACAGATGCGAGTCTTGTATTTTTTGCTCCATTCAATTTCAATATAATTAAAAATTCCAATCATCCTTTATTGAGTCTAGTTTCGATAGAGACATGTACATTCAGATGGATTGTATGAGTGAATACAGCCAAAAAAGCATATCTTTGGAACACATTTTTTGCAGAAGTATACTTGTATCGCTCTTTCTTAAAGTGGCATGTCAAGATACATAAACCAGCCAGTTGCCCGAGAAAAGTGTTGCCTCTGTGAATGATTGATGTGAGGTTGTGTTGTTCCGTTTTTTCGTAACCGGCTAATCGAGATAAATGAACAAGTCAGATAAGTAACAATAGTATTGACTCTAACTAATTTACCAAACATGACTTAGGCTCGAGACTTTGAATTCGGTTTGGTGGCAAGCGATATGACTGTAGAAACGTTTGAAGATTTTAAGTGATTGTCCCTTCCGTGTATAGCTTAAGAAGCGAACGATTAAAGTAGACACCTTTAAGTCCAAGCTCAACTTGCCCATTAGACATGGAAGAACTTGAACAAAGATGTTCTTTGGTAGTCCAAAACCAAATCGAGAGAATATATCGCTGAGCATTTTTATGGTTCGCCGAAAAGTTATGGATTTCATTACAATTATTTCCGACCATTTGGGAAAGCCATCCATCCACTTAAACCAGAAAATAAAATAGTTACTCTCCATTGGTCCAGGCGAAGTCCAAATCCAGATGTTTTTATTGTTCCGCTGGTGCAAGCCAAACCTGAATCATTGTTTTGTTGGCACCTAACTGCTGAAGCACTATTGTTGTTTGCCTCCAATTGGCATCATTGCTTGACTAATAAACTGGCCACGATGAAGTTTTTTTTTTTTTTATAACATACGCGGACTAAAGGGATTTTGGATACCCTTATAATGAAGTAACACAGTGCGGGCATTAGGAAAGTGAAGGATTAGGAAAAGGGAGATACCGATGCACGTTGGTCTTAAATGTCTGTAAACTGTAATGTGAGGGAAAAACAGAGCGTGGTAGAGCATTCCACATTCGCGTTGTACGGTTAAGAAACGATTCCTTGTATTTCACTGTATGTCTTAAGGGTAAACTGATGTGCATTCCTAGCATGGTGAGTATTGCGGTTGAATTGCTGTAGGGGTGGAATGCAACTGGCAATTTCATTTGAGCACTTGTGGTGGAAATACCGATAAAACAATGACAAGCAGGAGATATTTCGACGATGACTAAGAGAGTCAAGTGATTTCGCGATGTCTCGATCGCCAGTAAGTTTTACCGCACGTTTTTGGATCCTGTCAAGTAGCTCCAAATATCCGGAGCACCGGACCAGATATGAGCGTTATACTCAAGTTTGGGGCGAATAAACGCCTTGTAGATTCTAGCCAGATCAGAAGGGGTGAAATATTTCTTGCATCGCTTAAGGAAGCCTAGATATTTCGCAGCGTTCTTGGCGACATCGAATATGTGGTCATTCCAACGAAGGTTGTCATTAACACACATACGTAGAATGGAAAATCGATCGGTTACAGCGATGCAAGTGCCATCCATGGATAATGGCAGAGAATTAGGGTTTCGCATCAATGACAGCAGACAGCATTGTGTTTTGGAAGCATTAAATTTCACTCTGTTGGTTTTACCCCATTTAAGTATGCTGTCGAGATCGGAATTTAATGAGCTTAACACACGTTGCCGTTCCAGTTCAACGCCCGAAGATGAGGGGCGTTGCCCAAGAAACGAATATCTAAAGCTGTGGGTACTGTCATCGGCGAAGGAATGAATAGGATTAGAAGTAACAGAGAGGATATCATTTATAAAAATGAGAAAGAGAGTCGGAGACAAAACGGAGCCTTGGGGAACACCAGCATTTATTTGGTGAGTTGCAGACTTGAAACCGTCCAAAACAACTTGTATTGAACGGTCCGAAAGGTAATTTCTAATCCATTGAAGAAAGGTATCATCGATCCCAAATGCACGCATTTTCGACAAGAGAGCTTGGTGCCAACTCTGTCAAATGCCTTTGAAATATCAAGCGCAACGACCTTACTTTCACCACCACGGTGAATAGATTGGTTCCACTTTTCGGTTAGATAAGTCATCAAATCACCAGTGGACCTGTTGCTGCGAAAACCGTACTGCCGGTCATTATGAAGTTTTCGGAATTCGAGATATTTCATAAGCTTACGGTTTATCAGCGTTTCCATGACCTTGGAATGAAGGGACGTAAGTGCAATTGGTCGGTAAGAGGAGGGAGAGGAAGATTCGCCTTTTTTTGGGACGGGCTGGACAAATGCTGTTTTCCACCTTCTCGGAAAGAGAAGAATAGGACAGATAGAAAAGCTTACGCAGTGGTTTTGCTAGCGTGGAAGACCACCTCTTCAGAACGATAGGGGAGTTGTTTGAGAACTCTTCTTCAATAAAGATTTGGAACTACCAGTAATTGCCCGTTTCGAATTTAGCCATTTTGTGAGTAACTGAAAGATATCCGAGATTCTCGGAAGGAACTTGATTCAATTTTGACTGATGCAATCAGAAAACCACTTCTTCAATGTTTTTGTTTTTGTCGATTAACCTTGACATCACATTGTGATGCGACGTTGTGGATCCATCCGTTTAGTGAATGCAGTGGCTGAGTGGATAAGTTCGTTGGACTAATTTAGCGAGGGGTCCCAGGTTCAAATCCGAAAACCCCTACTTTCATAAAAATGGGTTAGAGGGTTAATTTCCGGGACCGTTCTACAAATACAGTTCTAAGCTTACTCAACTGTTTCCAAGGGTAATAATGTTGTAAACTGAGCATGTGTGATTTAGGAGTTTTTAAGGTGTTGAAGATCGGCCGTGGCAAGCCGTGAAACGATTGTAACTTCATGTTGTAGTTGCTCCAATGCAAATCGTTAGAGGTCACTCCTTATATATTTGACCCATGAAATTCGTCTAAAATACTGCAAAGAGGAAAGAGGAAACTGAAATAGGCGTTAAATTGTTTTCCCATTATCAATTAATTGTGGACTCATCTTCGTTAAATTGTCTATATATCAATTTGTATATTTCATTTCGGGGGCTTTCAAAGCTGCTGGCTTTATGCCAGTGCAAAGGTCTAGCATGCATTTACGAGTAACAATGATTAATGAGAATGATACTGCAATCGCTAAAACTGTTTACCCTGCTAATCGCTAACCAATTTTATTGTGTTTTGCTTTGCAGCTGCGTTTTACTTGAACGACTCGTGGAACAAATTTTTATTTGTGAATGATTGGTTTCTCCAATGAGAACATGCTCATCAAATGAGGCAACCAGCGCTTTATTTCTCTTTAGAAAGAATACATAGGTAGAACACGTAGGTATGTAGGTATGAAATGCAAATCGACTTTAAATTGCCGGCTCTAGAAGAACTACCATAGTTGTGATTTTAGACTGGGCATGGGCAATTAATTTCTATTAATTTTTATGCACTAACAAGTTCTGTGTGTCTGGAACATGCGATAAATCACGTGTTTGCTGGCTAATAACAATTTGCATTATCATTAATTGTTTTTTACTTATTGTTAATATTGGACAGTTGTGTGAAGGAAGACAATCGTATTTGTTAAAACTTATTATTCGTCATAATAAATGTGAACATGATTTTTGCTTCTTTTTTTGACAACAAAATTACTTCCGATATACTGAACAGTTACTCATGCTGTTCACACTTTAGCTATTCTGCCAGCCAGTGTTACCAATGATTTATTTTATTATAACCGGCAGCCGTAGCGAACACATTAGTGGATTTGGGATCAGATTTCAAGATACGCGAGGATTCCCGGTCTGATAAACGGCAGAACTCCATCCTCTGCGATGCCGGGCACGCTCTTTCCAGTTATTTAGACTAATCGCTCTGACATCCGCAATGGCTTGGTCTTAAAACGTAGGTTCGGTCTTCCTTGTTGTCTCGAATCTGAGGGCTGGTATTCGAAGATCCGTGAAGGCCGCTATCACGGGACGTTGGGGGCATCTGATGACGTCAATATTGGCCACATATCGCAGTTGCGGAACGGAAAATAGTGCCTTCCGTGTTGACACTTGCCCTGTGCACCATCTGCTTAAGAACAAGATTGAAGAAATCACACGACAATGCTTCTCCTTGCCGAGGACCGGTGCATGTCTGGAAGAGTTTAGGTAGTCTGCTGCAAAATTGCACTTTGCGCCGCGTGTTTTCCAAGTTCACGCGATACATCTGGATCAGTTTTGATGGGATCCCGAAATTGGGCATCACCATGTAAAGCTTCTGACGATGAATGCTTTTATAAGCGACTATAAAAAGTCACTGACTTGAAATTCGTTGTATAAGCCTTTTCCAGTATTAGCCTTTTTGTGAAGATTTGTCTAAGATACGTGCCGATTATTATGTTGCAGAAGGGTTTAAGACGTTCAAACAATACCAAGACATCAGGGGCTGGGATCTTCAACTTCCCCCTTCTCCTGACACTATACGCATTCCTTACTTTCACATGTCAAATGCCACCTTTATGCGGTACATGCATACATCTATCTCTGGGGAGGTTAGTAACCTAGGGTGGTTTCGGATATGGTGTGGAAAATCTTGCACAGTCGAGAGTCCCTTAATCTATCGGTCCTTGTAGTCTCCGGCTACTCAAGGGGCCTATTTCACAGATCATACATCACATACATGAGATACATCATACAACAAATCAATTACCATACATTACATTCAAGTTTCTGTTTCACAGATTTCATTGGATACATTGTATGATTCCAGTGTGTTATTTGAAATTTTAAAAATTTGTCAGAAAGCATGACTCCTACATTAATTGGAAATTTCTTATTGGTCAATTATTTTTTAATGTCGAAAATTCTTATTCCCTTTGCCAAATACGGTTGCTAGCGTAATTTCTGTTAAGTCTACTTTGCAAAGGGATTTCAGGAGCAAGCTTATGGCTGGGATTGACCGCGAAAGAATGAATATTTTCGACTCCATTTACATGCCATTTCCTGTTTCAGATAACGAGCGATGTTGATAAAAAGGAGAGATGGTGGTAATTCGCAACAATTATGTACAAAAATCTCTCTTTCAATTCAACCATACCCTCGACAAATGAAACTACATCATGTCTGACCACCTAAACTCGCAATCGCATGTTTTTCGACTCCATTAAATACAACCTCTTACCTCAATTTAGCTTAATTCAATATCAAGGAGACCAATGCATTTCACACGATTCATTTGCTAGTCTTCTCAAACCTCAACAGAACAAAATGAACAAATAGTTTGAGGAATAACGACCAGGGTCATGTAAGGTCATCAGTGTCCTTCATCTTAAGATTCATTCAATTCCTTAACATTAGGTGTTCTTCGCTTCATTTTGTAATTACCTTCACTTTGAATGTTGTAAAACCCTTCCCCATTCTTTCTTTATTGCAGAATTTGTACTTACTTATACTTTCGCTTTGAAACGTCTAGTGTTTCCTTGTTACATCAATTTATTCTGCTCTATATGATGTATGCAAATGTATCATAGACTTACAATGTATCACAAAATTCTGTGAAACAGAATCGTACTGAATACAACATCATACAACAAATCTGTGAAACGGAATTAATGTATCAAAACAATGAAAATCATACATTGTATGTGTGATGTATGATCTGCGAAATAGGCCCCAGGGGTGCTAAGGCGTTAAACTTTTGAATTTGGTTTTTGTGGGCAGTTCGCAGATTCTTCTAGTTGGACGGTCGAGCTCTGAATCTCGCTGCAACAAGAAAGTGGTCGAAGTCGTCATTTGCTCCAAGTAAAGTTAACATCGGTAAGGGGTTCACCTGTCTCGAGAGTGCCAGATTGCTGTGTAGATCCTTAGCCGTGGAAACTTAGTGCTACTTATTAGCGTATTACAATCTGTTGCAAGGTCAAAAAGTCGGTGGCCATTATGTATTGTCGTTTCGTGGGGGCTGTATTTTGCAACTTACCCGCCAAAGATGTTTCGTTTTCTGACTTTACCATTGAAATCTCTTAGTACGACTTCGATATCGTACTCCGGACAGTCTCCTTTTAAGCACCGTCCATGAAATCATAGAACTTCTCCTTGTCGATAAACTTTGACCAAACCGATTTCAAACAACGAATCCGACTCTTTATAAATGTAATATTTAATGGCAGCTGTAATTTGCGATAGAGCGAGTCTGAGCAAGTGGACATTTAACTGAACGTCGTCGCCGAGCTAGTTAGTTGCGAAAATGGCATTACCTCCTTCATTCCAGGCTCTGGGCAGCTAAAATCAAACAGTCCGCGCTTATTTTCCGCATTTTATCATGTCGTCACCCAGCGATACATACAAAAATTAAAACAGATTTGATTGCAGGGCGAAGTCTTTATCGCCGCTCACCGTCCGAAAACTGAAAGAAGTGCCTAAATGAAATGGCATTTCTTTTTTCATCTGCTGATTCTAATAATATTTAAAGTTTATATTCTATACTCTCAAGTATAATCTCGACTTGCGACTTTCACTTTACTTAACATTACACAAGAAATATATCCAAACCGTTTGATAAACAAAAACTAGAATTAATGTGATGCGCATCATTATGTTTCATTTGGATTGCTGATAATAGATACAATAGTTAAATAACAGTTAGTACTCAAAGTGTTTTAGAAAAACAAACAACTATTATATACCATGACCAGCACAATTTGGTTAGTAAGTTTCCATTAAATCTGTCGAACTAATTTCTAGCATAAACAATCAAGCCAGCAGATTTAAATTTGTATAAACAGAGGAACAAAGACGTACGTCTCTTGTTGAACTTATCCAGTTTTTTTTTTTGTAGGTATATTTGCCGATATCACGTGTGGAATTAATTTGCTGTTTTTATTTGTTTTATTCACAAAAGTGAGCAGTGTTGCCAGAATATTTATATTGTTATAAGCTTAATGTGGTAAAACTGGATTTAGCAAGTTTCAATATCAAGTTTTATAAAGTTTAGGGGATTTTTCTTAAATATAGATTAAATAACGGCACGGCAAAGATATTACGAGACAAAAGCCATTTATTTGTAATAAAGTTTGCACCCAGTCATACGACTACCTTTATAAAATGTAACGCATATTTGTGACTGTCCTTCTATATCTCGAAAATAATTTATAGGAATTTATTGACTTTTGGTTTTGTTTACAGATACATATTTGTATTTCAAGTCTGCCCAGGTTTCAGTGGACAGAGAGGATGTGTAAAGGAGGAGGGGGGGCTAACTCTGGAACTACACGGCCAATTTTAGAACATCTTTTAACATTGTAAGGGGGACAATCTGCGGTTCAGAACTGGTTAGTCGAGGATATTATTACACGTGAGCGGAGCCGCATGCATATGGTTAAGTGAAAGATCAGGCGCTTTTTCCAAGTAAGGCTGATTATTACAAGACATACTTTTATAATTTTGTGTCATGTATTCAACAGACAGTTTGTGCTTGATTTTCCAAAATTCAGCAGCCCTAAATATCTGCTCTTACTTAAAATCCTTAGAAGGATGTTTCAGTGTTTCCAAAAAGCGTCTCAAAACCGTTATGGTGCACGGAAAGGGGTTTTGTAAGTACTATCTCTTTGGAAACTGACACGATTTATTTTTTAATATTCAGTTAATAAGGTTACGTTCCGCAAGGATTATTTTGTTGGCTTTATTAAGCACTTATTTTTATTTTTTTTCAAAAAAAAGGCATCTGTATTTTGGATGGCATGTGTGTTCTAAAAACAAACTTTTTCTAACTCCGTAGACAAAGAAGAAGGGATTAAAAAGTCTTTTTTCTGAAATGAACTCTTCTGATTCTCTGACAGGATTTTTTGCGCAATTTTAATAAATCATTTATACAAAGAGAAAGCATAATGATTAGATTATTGATCTTTGTTAACCTTTTTGAGGGGCAGGAAATTCCGACAGGTGAATTTCTACCAACCATCCCTTTATATCAAAACCGCTGAACATAATGACCTGAAATTGTACATGCCTCTTTTAACCTGATAGCCTCTTTGCAGCTCAAGTCACACCATGCGTTCACCTTGGGGTTGATACTTTTAATCCTATTAGGAATTTGGCTTTCTCGTATTGCCATACGGCTCTTTTAGGAGCTTGTTCTTAAACTTTGTGGTTGGAGTACGAGAAATTGGCCGATATGACACAGTGGTCTGACGAACCTAGAGGCGATAATACATTTATGGTGTACTTATGGTGTACTTATCTGAGAGGTGAGAAACAAGTCCAGTGTGTTGGCGGTTTGACTACTAATGTCCGGAATTCGTGTCGGCTCATTTACAAGCTGGGTTAGGTTGTTTACCTCAGCAAAGATCTCAGCGTACCTGCCTTCGGGTGTTGTCTGTCCAGAGAGTGAACATTGAAATCGCCCGCAACAACGATTTCATTGTGAGGATAAAGGGTTACAATTCGTGTAATGGAATCGGACAACTCATCAAACTCGTTAAAAGTAAGATTACGGTCCAAATTTGGGCTTCTATAATTGAAACAGTAGTTGATTAATTGCCAACGGACGTGGGATTTAAGCCAAATAAAATTAAATTTCGGATTGGAACATTGGCCGTATTGTGGTTGAAGTTGGTAGGCTACATCACTACGTATATAAGCGGCGAGACCACGATGTTGAAAGAATAATGGCACTAAGTTGAAACCAGGTAGACTAAATTCCGACAAATCAGAATCAACGCTAACCTGAGTTTCACTCAGTGCCAAAACAGCTGGTTTGTTTTGGGAAACATGGGCGTACAGAGAAAAAAGATTCGCTCTTAAGCCACGAATGTTACTTACATCTACTCTGAAGCTGCTAAACATTACAAAAAACAAACACAAAAAATTCAACACTGACGCTACCTAAGCAAAGCCGTGCAATGTAAATTCTATGTTAGCTTACCAAAACAAATTACCGCAGGTGTTATGCCCTTACAGGAATTTGCCTTGGTCTACCAACAAAAATTTACACATACGACCCGCTATTCGCCAGTTACTACGCCTACCCAACCATAAACAATACACAAATGATATGAATCACTGTGTACTAAATGTGGTCAAACAGAAGCAGCAGCAAACGAGATGGAATGGGAGTAAAGGGACCACACAAACTGTGTACTTTATGCTAATTTTTTTTTGCGATTTTATTAATGCAGCACTGAGCACTTGTTTGCTTTTTTTTTGCACACACGACCGAGAAAAGGTTTTTTTGTTCCTTTTGTGTGGTGACGAACACGATCACTGGTCGCGGAACAGAGGCAAGTGTTTGCGCGTCGGTGGTCAGATCGGTACTCAAACCTTACCTATTTCAAAGCTGGCTCCCTAACGAGGAGATGGTAACTAATCAAAGCTGGTTTACATCAGCTGTTCTGTATTACTGCATCCCTGTATTTTCAGCTTAAAGGAAAAGTGGTGGTCTCCAAAGTGAACCACTAATTATTTACTGACGATAGCACCATTGCACTGAAACTGCAATTAGCACTTGATTCATATATGCTATGAAACGGTTTGGGTATCGTCTAAGTCCATTCATAGTCCATTTAGTCAAATCAAAGTCATTTATTCGACTAGGAATGATTTTCAAAGGGCTAAATTCGATCTCATGAAAAAATTTCAACTAATAATTCTGTGAGAAAGTTTTCACATCCTCACAGAATTTATAGGCCAACTAACGTAATAACAAATGAAATAACGGTGCATTAGAATGTCGAAAAAGATGACTAAGACCTCAAGGACTTCGTCAACGTTTCTGAACTGTTTACAAAATCACTCAAACAACATTTAATTACTTGACACGTTCTCGGGCTTAATTTTGTCGAATACGAACTTAGCTGTGGTTTTAAATAGTGGATCAGTGAAAGTAGGTACAACTTCGAAAACACTGATTTCAGAACGATTGGTATTATTTACTGAGCAACTCAGCTTTATGACGTGATTTTGTTTGTGCAGCAGGGAAATTCAAATAAGTGGGTCAACCAATGCCGTCCGTCGGACTGTCTGTCTGTCCAGCTCACGTATGGTAAAACGTATGTTAGAACGGAATGAGCAAAAAACAAATACTTTTCAAGGGAACTTATAGTAGCTTTAACTAAGTATATTTATTTGGATCGCTTAGTCTTGCAGTGAAATTTTGAAAGTTTAAGAAAAAATTGGTCTTGTTGGATCTTTTTTATTCTTCTCATCCTGAAGCTATATTTTTCTATTTTACAAAATAAAATTTACTAAAATAAGACTACAGAGTCAACAGAGCCGCCATTATTACTTTACTCGAGTGACCAAGCCTCTAGTATCCTTCAAAAAGACCTTGATAATTTTTCGACTTGGTGCCTCAAGAATTGCTTAGAGCTTAACATCGCCAAATGTCAGTCTATTACCTTATCTCGTAAGCGCAACCATACCCCTTCCCGAAAATACCTTCTCCATGGTCAACCTATATCCCTTGTACAATCTCTTCGCGATCTTGGTATACTGTATAAAAGGGAGCTAAATTTCCGGTCACACATTGATGAGATAATTCTTAAAACTAACTCTTGACTTGGTTTTGTTAAGCGGTGGTCCAAAGAATTCTCCAGCCTTTACGTGATCCCCCTTCTCGAATATGCCAGTATTCCCCTTTTCAGCGAGTTCATTTATCCAGTCGAGAGCATTAAACATAGTTTTCTTCGATTTGCTCGTCGAGGTTTACCCTCGAACACCCTATTATCTTGCCTTCCTATCAAGACCGCCTTAAACTTACAAACTTGAACCCTCTCGAAGAACACAGGCACGTAGCAGACATTCTCTTCATTAATCGACTCCCCTCAGGTGCTGTCGATCTCACGTCTATTTACAAATCTATTTTCTACAACACTAACCCTCAAGTTATCAACATCTGACAGGTCACACCTTCAATATACTACATATATATGCACGAATTCTAAACGCCCACATACCTGTTCCCGCCGATTCAGCAGGTCATTGGCCAAACATTAAATAGGGTCCGCCAAATAACTTTTTTTTTTGAAACAGAGCGCAAAACATCGAGTGTAGCATCGGTTGTGTGGAACGTAGCGCCGTTCTGTTGAAACCAAATGTTTTCCGATATCCTCCTCTTCAATTTTTGTGAACAAAAATTCGTTCAACATGGCCGGATAACGATCGCCATTGACTGTAACGGCCACTCCTTGCTCATTTAAAAAAAATGAAAAATGGCCGCAAAATTTCCCAGCGTTGTTCAAGCGTATACACAACCATATTCGTTCAGCGGAAGCATAAAACTAATTATCTGCTAAATCAGACATGAGCTAAGTGTTACCATTTGCGAAATAAGCACTAGTTGAAAAAAAAACGTTAGATGGCGGAGCCTATACATATCAGCCATATTAGCTGAGCCAGCGCTTTCTCACGATGTCCAACGAGGTGACATCCGATGCAGCCGGATACACGCGCTGTGTGCACTTGGCGAGTCAGCATATACAATATGCAAGACGACGCCAGCTTTAGGTAAGTTTAGTTTTAAGAATTTTACTCTTGTATTGGACATGAACGTGAACGGTTGTCTCAATTAAAATCATTATTTTAACGTGAATTAGTTGTTTCTCTAAAACCGGTTCTCTTCGTTTTCATTTACCAACCCAGCGCACCTCTTATGGCTCCAACGAACCAATCTCCCGTATGCTGCGAAAGGAAAACACAGAGCTTACCGTTTATGATTTCCGCCGCAGCGCTGCCTGTCTCAAACTCAGTCTCTCCTTCTTAATTTTTCCCGATTTAGTGCGTATATCTTAGTTTTTAAGTTTTTTTTTTTGTTGGAGGTTGCTACTATCCGATGGAGCGCTCAGACACAAGTACAGGTCCATTGTACTACCATTCAGACACCTTACATTAATGTACTTAGTTTTCCCGTCCTTCGAAGAAAAACGAAAGAGCTTAGATGTTCGGCACTCACCACGTCCGCCCCGAAGATCCGCCACCTGATGCGAGCATAGGCCGGACAACATCAGAGAAAGTGTTCTGCTGTGTCATCCTCCTCACCGCAAGCAGGACAGGTAGTGGTGTCGCTTAAGTCCAACACATTTAAGTGTTTAGCAAAAGCTTGGTGGCCCGAAAGAACGCCTACAAGCAGCCTACAGTCGATTCTCCTCAAAGATAGAAGAAAAGATGCTGACCTTTTGCAAATGTCCGGGCGCAGTAGTTTGGTCTGTCTACATCCACCGCAATCGCGCCACCGAATCTTGTGTTCACGAGAAACCCAAGAATCGATAGACGACATGACTAAAGACGCAGGCAGACCCAACACAGGTTCGGGTCCTGAGAAAACTTCTTCTGAACCTTGCCTAGCAAGCTCATCCGAGATCTCATTTCCCTGGATGCCAGTGTAACCTGGTACCCAGACAAGATTCACTGTGTTCAGTCTTCCGACCAAATTCAGAGAAAGCTTGAGTTCTAGCACTAACTTGGACGAGGTAAAAGGGTTTAGAAGCGCCTTTAATGCAGCTTGGCTATCACTGCAGATGCAAATGCCTCTAGCCCTCCACCTGTTGTTCACAATATAGCGCATTGCCATTAGGATGGCAAAAATTTCCGCTTGGAAAACAGATGCATGTTTACCCAAGGGGTAGTAGAGTCGTATATCATCGCATTCCACAAAGACTGCAGCACCAGACCCCTGAAAATACTATGGCATTCAATCCATGGTTCAGAGTCTGACCGAAGCCATTCCGTTACCTGTGGAAAGTTGACATGGTAGTTTTTTCGCAGAAGGATTTCTGGTGTCATTGCATCAGACGGCATATCCATAAGACAGGGGTCAAAGGATAATTCTCGAGCAAGTTCTTCAAAATTCCAGTGCGCATGGTACCAAAAACCACCTCTCTTTAAGCGAAAGATGGTTTTTAGCGTACATCCCATGATATATAAACCAAGGGGAGGAAGATTCATCAAAGCATCTAGAGCAGAGCCCGGGGTGCTAGGGAAGGCCCCGTGCAGCCGATACAAGCCGTTCTTTGCAGTTTGGCAAAAGAAGCAGTAACACGTTTCCGCGAAAGCCTGTTCCACCAAACAACTGATGCATATGAGAGTAGCGGTCTTATCATGGCCGTATAGATCCAAAGGACCCGTTTCAGAGACAAGCTCCATGTCTTACTAAAAGCGCCTTTACACTGCCAGAAAGTCGAAAACGCTTTATCGGTTTTCGATTCGACATGTTTGGACCGTAGACGTTTTTTTATCAAGGATTACACCCAGATATTTGACTTCATCGGATATAGGGATGGTGACACCTTTAAGCACGAGATGGGACAGACCACTGACGATTTTTTTAGTATTTTAGTTTAATATATAAGTTATATAGCTTTATATAAATAAGCACTCTCGCCGCCACCAAAATGAAAATTATATTTTAAATGGAATGACCTGGATCTAAATCCATCAATCAATTCATCAAAAAAAAATTCCTAACCTCAAAGCGCACTCAATCTTTCTCATTCATAACAAAACCGTTTCTAAACTTAACCAGGAAATTTTCAATTTAAGCAGCACTTCGCTGTCCTTGCAATTCCAAGGATCACCAACCAGCACACTGTCAAGTATCAATTCAAATGGCCACATATTGGCTCCATACAGCTGCAATTTATTCCAAAATTGTTGCCACAATGAATCCTGTTAGCATACTGGGGCGTCAGTCATCGACAACAAAATATACGCTACAGCGAACAGTATTGTATATATGAAAGATTATACCAGAGATGAGGAGCGGAGGTAGGTAGCTATCAAGAGTAGCGTGTGATTTCTCCAATAATGAAAACTTATTTCGCTGTTTGCATTATCCTGCAGGTAGTACGCGTATGATAGCTTCCTTTATTGTGGGTACAACCCACTGCTCATCTCCTTTTTCCATCTATTCTGTTATCTGTGAATGAATCCATTTCTTTTTCTTTTTCTTTTTGTGATTTTCATCACTACTGGCGGGCGGCGCAACGCTTGCCAATAGCAGCATGAAGTATTTTAATTTTAACCAACAAGGATAAGGTTTTTTTTTCAATTTTCGGATCTATATATGTATACAGTATAAATTCGCAAGGAAAAAATGTCGAACAAAGAATACAAACGAACGATGGTGGAAGGATATTTAGAAGAGTAAAGCCGCTTATGAATTAAGATTAAGTTGATGGAAACGATTTTCGTTTGCTCCTTTATTTTGGAGGAACATTGTGTGTATGTATGCCTGACGACAACTTATATTGAGGAAATCAACGTGTCATCAATTTGCACAAGGAACAGACAATGTTTCCAAATTATGGAATAAAAATCCCAAAAGAATGGGATTTAAAATTTGGTAGTCGTAGAAAATAATCGCGGTATGGATGTGTTTTTTTTTTTTGCCTTGTACTTTGTCCTTCAATAGAGTAAATGGGATGAATGAAATAGAAGTACAGAGCGTGCGGGCTTGTAGGCTCTTTAGAATAGATTTTCTCTGCCGGTTGTAAAGTTATAGGTGGGTAGGTGGATGCTCACTTATAGACCATAAGCTTAGATCCATTGTGTTTGTTTTAGACAACCGTAAAATAGAGACAGATTCATTACGAAAATAAATCACATTTTACAGTGCAAGGATCTGTTTCTTTTCTGTAGTACCATCCAGTTTTATGAATGAAGTCTCTGTTGTCCTTTTTAGCTCTTTCGCATGGTTGCCATCTGGAAACAAAATTTGCTAGCAAAATTGGAGAGACGAAATGTACTACATAGTTTCGTTTCAAATTTCCTGGATGCGAAGGAGGAATGTTTTAATTTGATACGAATATGATGATGACATTTACCGAAACGCGACTATCCCCGCACATTACAGACAAAAAAGCGAACCACTGAGAAGACTTACTTAAACTCGCGATCCGGAGATTGGGACACTGAAGTCTTCAATTAAAACCATTTATCAATTTATTATGGAGAACGTGTCGTTAATTCTAGCAGCCCGAGGATGTTAACCTAAATTAGCGAAATTTTAAGAAGGAATTATCAAACCGTTCCTTCGTGTCTTAAATTTTGTAGAAAGACAGAGAACCAGGGAAAGCCCTTTTTAACGATGACCGCAATATAATCGAAGACCATAGGTACGCTTTTGTCAGCAAGTTTATAAGGTGAACGCTAGCATTTGCCAGTACTGCGACCTGGGGAACAGAACCCTGAAAAGTAGAAAGGACAACTAAAGGGTGATTTTTTAGCTGGTTTGGTTTTGGCAACACTGGTTTTGACAGCTGACGTGTGTTTAGTACCTTGTGTCACTGTCAAACAGCTTCAGTTTGGTTTGCAATTTAACCATGGATCGTCTTACAAATGAACAACGCTTGCAAATTATTGAATTTTACTATTAAAATTCGTGCTCGGTTCGAAATGTTCATCGCGCGCTGCTTCCATTTTATGATCGGCATTCTCGACCTTCTGAGCAGTCTATTCGGAAGATTGTGACCAAATTTCGCACCAAATTTACTTTGTTGGACATTAAACCACCAACACGTTTACGTACTGTGCGTATTGAAGAAAATATTGCGGCCGTATCAGCTGTGACAGAAGACCGCGAAATGTCGATTCGGCGCCGTTCCCAGCAGTTAGGCCTTTGTTACAGCACTACGTGGAAAGTGGAAAATTTTGCGGAAGGATTTGGGCGTAAAGCCTTTTAAGATACAGCTGGTGCAAGAACTAAAGCCAGCCGACCTACCACAACGCCGAATTTTTGGTGAATGGGCTCTTGGAAAGCTGGCCGAGGATCCGCTTTTTTATCGAAAAATTGTGTTCAGCGATGAGGCTCATTTTTGGTTGAATGGGTACGTAAATAAGCAAAATTGCCGCATTTGGAGTGAAGATCAGCCAGAAGCATTGCAACAGCTACCAATGCATCCCGAAAAAGCCACTGTTTGGTGCGGTTTATGGGCCGGCGGCATTATTGGGCCATATTTCTTCAAAGATGATGCGAATCGCAGCGTTACTGTCAATGGTGAACGCTACCGAGCGATGATAACAAACTTTTTTTTGCCCGAAATGGAAGTTCTTGACTTGCATGATATGTGGTTTCAACAAGACGGTGCCACATGCCACACAGCACGCGAAACAATGGCGCAATTGCGAGGCGAGTTTGGTGAACAGTTAATTTCACGTTTCGGGCCGGTCAATTGGGCGCCTAGATCGTGCGATTTGACACCATTAGATTATTTTTTGTGGGGGTATGCCAAGGCTAATGTGTATAGAGACAAGCCCGCTTCGATTGACGCACTGGAAGCCAACATCCATGCATTCATTCGTGAGATACCGGCCGATATGTGTGAAAGAGTATGCCAAAATTGGACTCAGCGGATGGGCTACCTGAGACGCAGCCGCGGTCAACATTTGCATGAAATTATCTTTAAACATTAAATTGCAAGGTTCAAACTATCGATTCAAATAAATATTTCATTCATTTTTTCGAATTTTTTGTGTTTTTTTTTTTAAAAAAAGCTCTAAACCTCTTAAAAAATCACCCGCTATAATCCGACGAATCTTTGGTGGATAAGTCTTCTTCCAAGCATTAGTAAAGTATTTAAAAGGTTATAAATTAGGCTCAGTCTAAGTACCCTGAGGACAATAATATTATACTGAATACTCAGTTCGGGAACAATTCTAAAATATAGTGTATAAGCCATATGGTTAGAGGATCTTTATCTGAAGCTATAGATAGACTCAGTCTAAGCAAACCATTTTTGGATATTAGTGGCGAGGCGTAATATTGTTCAACTAGTTTATATGAACGCCTAACTTTCAGATGATATTATATGCATTTTTTGCGTCCACTAAACCAAACACATAATATTCACACATCTTCCCATTTTGAAAATCGCGTGCACCACTTTACCAAAACAAAAACAAACTACATTCCGCAGACTTTTTTCCCACTCAACCAATGCATTTATCTAATTACCCAACTCGTTCAAACCATTCGAAAACGAAATGCATCTATTGAAAGCATTCAGAAGAAAAAAAGAACTGAAAGGTCGGGCATCATTGGGACACGGTTGCCACTTGATAAAAAAATAGTTTGTTCAAAGTTGAAAATAAAAAAGGACCAACTTTCTCCAAACAACGAAAATAATTGAAGTCTTAAATATATAGTTTAAAATACAGTGCAATGAATTCCTCAGATTTATTTGAGGATTAACATATTTACAAATCAAATATTATTTTGACTTATGATAATAAAACAAAAACATTAAGAAACAGGTACAACCAAATTCTCAAAAGGAAGAAAATGAATGCATTCAGTGCTTTTGGGCACAGTTGAGTAATGACTGAACTCGCATACCCCTGCCTGTCCCCTTGACCATGCAAAACATTTTAAGAAATAACCGGAAAATCCTCTCTTAAATTTCCTATGTGATCATACGTGTGAATCACAGAGGGTGTTGTTGATTGTCAAAAAAAGATGGTGCTTGGAGCTCAGTTTGACACTAATGATACCTACAAAGCAAATTAGAAAGGCAAGGCGAGAGAGCCAAAAATTCTCTCAGTTGAATATCTGTATAATTACTCATCTATGGTTTGTGGGTAGAGCGTGGTAGAGCATTCCATATTCGTATTGTATGGTTAAGAGACGAATCCTTATATCATAGGATAGTGGGTATTGCGGTTAAGCTACTGTAGGGGTGGAATGCAACTGGCTATTTCGTTAGAGCACTTATGATGGATGTAACGATAAAAAAATGGCAGGCAGGAGACATTGCGACGGTGACTAAGAAAGTGAAGCGGCATGACGATATCTCGATTGCCAATAAGTTTTATCGCGCGTTTTTAAATTCTATCAAGTAAAGGGTGATCCATTTAGAGGTTCCCTACTTTTTTAAAGAAAAAAACACAGAAAATTCAAATTTAATGGAGAATGTTTATTATCATTTGAAAGAACATTCTTTGGCATTTATTTTTTGAAGATTATGTCTATCAAATGTTGGCCGTTGCTACGTCGCAGATGGTCCATCCGTTGAGTCTAATTTTCGATCATTCGTTCGAGCATTTCGACTGGTAACTGGCGAATGACACGCGTGATGTTTTCCTCCAAGGCCTGAATCGAAGCAGGTTTGTCGGCATAAGCTTTTGACTTTACATATCCCCACAGGAAAAAGTCTAACGGTGTGATATCACACGATCTTGGTGGCCAATCGACCGGCCCAAAACGTGAAATTATGTGCTCACCGAAATGTTCCCTCAATAAGTCCATTGATTGATGCGATGTGTGGGAAGTGGCGCTGTCTTGCTGAAACCAAATGTCGCCGAGATAACGAGCTTCAATTTCAGGCATCAAATAGTCGGTTATCATGGCACGATAACGGTCGCCATTGACGGTTACGTTCGCACCGGCATAATTTTTAAAGAAATATGGACCGATGATTCCACCGGTCCACAAACCACACCAAACCGTTGTTTTTTCTGGATGAAGTGGCAGTTCTTCAATCTCTTCAGGTTGCTCTTCGTCCCAAATACGGCAATTTTGTTTGTTTACATACCCATTGAGAAAGAAATGGGCCTCATCGCTAAACAAAATTTGCCTCGAAAACGTCGGATCTTCTTGGAACTTTTCAAGATCCCATAGAGCGAAGCGATGTCGCTTGGGAAGGTCGAGCGGCTTCAGTTGTTGCACAAGCTATATTTTCTTCACAGCGTGCTAGACGTGGTCTATTCGGTCGAATATCATCCAATAATGAATGCTGGGTCTCAAAATGGGTGTTGTTGTTGCGAATAGTACGCTCAGTAGGCCGATTATGTTGACCATAAGTTGAGCGAAATGCACGAAACACATTCCTCACAGAACGTGAATTTTCATAATAAAGTTGAACAATTTGTAAACGTTGTTCACGCGTAAGTCTTTCCATTATGAAATGCCAACCAATACTAAACAAAAATAACATGACAGCATGACACGACTCACACGTGATCTGTCAAAAAAGGCTATTGAAAAAAGTATCTCTACTTGGATCACCCGTTAGCTCCAAATATGTAATTGGAGCACCGGACCAAATATGAGCGTTATATTAGTTCAGTTTTTGGCGAATAAACGCCTTATAAATTCTAGCCAGATCAGAAGGGGTAAAATAATTTTTGCATAGCTTTAGGAAGCCTAGAGATTTCGCAGCGTTCTTGGTGACGTCGAATATGTGATCATCCCAACGTAGGTTGTCATTAATGCACATACCGAGGATAGAAAGCCTTTCGGTTTCAGCAATACAAGTGACATTAATTGTTCCCAAAAAGTGCGTTAGGTATAGATTTAATTTTTGAGAGTGGCAGGGATTTCCACCTTAAATACCGTGGCACACGTTCCCATAGGTATCGAGACTTTGGTGTTGGGACTTCTTGGATCCAGTGCCGGAACACTATTGGTCCATTTAGCTACTGTAGCTTATGTGCTGTTGTCCGCACAAGTACTCTTGGTCACCAAACGATAGCCGCATACGTGAATCTTACTAACCAGCATGGAATACAACTAGTGTATTATCGGGGAGCTAAGAACCCAAGTTCTGCCATACAGGCGCCTACTGGAGCGCATGGCTCTAGTTGCACGCTTCGTGTCAGACTTGATAGTATAGCGTTGCAGTTAATTTCCATGTAGTCCCTAGATATTTGACTTTATTGGAGGAACTAATTCTGCTGGACATACTTAAGCATCAGTTCAACCTTAAGCCTATTTTTGATCGCTCAGTAAAGTATTCATAGGTTAGGTTCTTTGAATGTTTAACGCCGCTCTGTTTTCATTCATTGTTATCCCCGATTTCCCTTATGCTCAAACTGTATTTGTTCATGAGCATGGTATCATGAACTCCAACCATAATATGTGCGAAGATATATTTGTTGGAACGAATCTAACGGAAATATAATTTAATGCCAACTATGAATGGCAAATTTTAAAATATTCTCGTAAGAGTGGACGTTTTTCAGACGCTATAGGTGGGGCAACGAATAAAACTGTTGGTGTTACTGGAGCGGAACTGTAATCTGTAAACTGGGCCTAATGTACTTACCCACTTGCTTGGCCCAAATGTTGGCCACCAGTCATTATAAAATAAAGGATGTGCCTTATATTCATCGTCTTGTTTCTATCGACACCCAAAATATATAAATCTCTGCTTTAAACAAATACACATTCAGCCACCTACTCACCTATAATTGTTACCTCAACAATGTCTTTCACCCCACACTGACATTAACCCTCTTCACGCAAATAGGCTCTACCCATACCCCGTTGCCAGCTATCTACTCAATTCACTACCTGTGATATTGCAAACAAAATTCGCAGCAAGAACCTTGATATGTTTACTTTTACTGATAACATCGCCACCCACTGCCCCACTATTCCAGTTCCAGCTTGACACACCCGCATTTCGTTTCACCAGCCAAAAAAAAAAAAAACAAAAATTGATATCGGTAGGTACGTACGTGGAAATCATACTCAAGTGCAAACTTCTTTATAAAAGAAAACTTGTTCACTCTTCCAGCATCAAGTCATTCGTTCATCACTCCAAGCTAGGGAAGCACTAGTCTTAACTCTTAACTACTACATCACCACATCAGTCCACCAACAATGAAAACCTTTATTTTCACCTTCGCTTTGATTGCCTGCCTGATGCTGGCCATGGTAAGTAACTCAATTTGAATTCTAATTTCCCGAGAAGTAAGAAGTTGTTGTTTCTAAACGAACTAAAACTCTAGGGTGCACCCGTAGATGAGACTACCGATGGTCCCGATGCTGCTGAGATATTGTCCCTTGGCAAGGCGGTAGGTTATGAATTCATAATTTCTTCATAGCAGAATTTAAAACTAACCACTCACCTTATACTTTAGGTATCCAATCAACAATGCAAGGCTATTGGAAGTCTCTGCAGTCTAAGTGAAGAGTGCTGCTCCCTCCGGTGTGCAACGTACAGACAACGTTGTGCTTCTTAGACAAATAAATCGCGTACCTGTAGCTAAAGTAGAAAATGCATTTTATTTTTTCTTTACACCAATTGTCGACTTCATTTCCCAAAGCAATTAGAAAACCTATCACCATCATCGTCATCAACACTATTAGTTGGATCTTCATTTGCAATGGCCCAATTAATCCGTCTGCATTGGCGACGGATAAGAGTTATCTACATTAAAATACGAACACAGGGTTGTATTGGTATGTTATTGGCACAGGGCGCTATTTAAACGCACTGCGCCCTCTATTGTTTTGTTGTTGTTGTTTTTAGACTCAATGGTGGTTGACGGGAAGGTAATGTTTTAACATTTGTCAAACACAATCTAGGGAGGTATTGATGTAGTTTAGGGAGAGTGTTGAGTGTTATTCCAGGAGCCGCCCCCAACAATGAAGAAGTGACCGACATAACAGTCGAAGAAGTTGGGAAAGCGGTCAAGAACTCCAAGAAGAGCAAAGCGGTTGGGCCGGATGAGATACCCAGTGAGCCCTGGAAACATATGGAAGACATCGGTCTCAGATGGCTCATGATTCTTATCTCCAAACTCATGAGAGTTGATCCAATGCCCAACCAGTGGAGGGAAAGTTATCTTCTTCCTTTGCACAAAACACCAGCATTTGATTGGCCTCAATGAATTCAATCCAAATCGGGATACTTGCAAATATCTTTTGAGATCGAACCGGCGGACCAGTAGGAATGAAGTGAAGTGGGGGGGGGGGGTTGTTATCGCTATAATCCTGATCATCTCGTCGCTAATTGGAGAGAAGAAGAAGGGAGAGTGTTGAGAATAGCAGAGGTTCTGAACATTTTTTCAAATGAATTGCATAAATAGTATATATCTTCATTCCTATTAATACTCCTATCAAGAAGGCAAATCTACCGAAGGAGAACTTTTGAACATAACATCCCAAATTCGATAAAACTGGATTCCATATCAAGCCTTGTCACATACAGGGAGGTGTTTTCTTACCCTTTCTATGGTCATTGGTTATCGACATAATATAGGCTTTCATGTAGTTGGGTACACCGATGACCTGGTATTGGGGCAAAAACGTAAACGACGTCACAACACGTATGCAAAACGCTCTTCAGATAGTCCTTGACTGGTACAATAAAGAGGGCATCTTTATCAACCCCAGTAAAGCTGTTATTGTTCGATTTCCTTAGAAAAGAAATTTAAATCTGTCACTGAGTATTCCGACAAAGTCTAATATCTTGGAGAACTAATGCATTTGGGGCCTTCCCCTTGCGACGTATGTATAGCAGAACCTGCTGGATCTCTCCAAAATCATTCACTGAATCTATACAGCAATTATCAGGCCCATTATAATGTACGCCTCTATAATATGGTGGATGAAAACCACCCACAAGACCGCCATCATCTAACTGAAAAAAGTACAATGTCTTGCATGTATTGGTTTCTGTGGAGCCTTGCGAAACTGTCCCACGGTGGCTATAGAAGTTTTAATAGGACTAACATCCACATTTTTATCATTTTTAGCAAACCATCAGTAAACGCCTCGAGCCAATTGAACTGCTTTCGGTACTAAGTTTTTATGTTCATAAAAATTAGATTTTCTCGAAAACGGATCTAAGGAATTTAATGTTCGCTTCACGGCTCCCGGACAGACAGACAGACGACATTAACGAAACCATTTTTTTGGACGTCTCTATAGTGGTAATATAAAAAAACCAATGGTCAAGTTTATGTCTTGGCAACACTGGTTTTGACAGCTGACGTGTGTTTAGTACCTTGTGTCACTGTCAAACAGCTTCAGTTTGGTTTGCAATTTAACCATGGATCGTCTTACAAATGAACAACGCTTGCAAATTATTGAATTTTACTATCAAAATTCGTGCTCGGTTCGAAATGTTCATCGCGCGCTGCTTCCATTTTATGATCGGCATTCTCGACCTTCTGAGCAGTCTATTCGGAAGATTGTGACCAAATTTCGCACCAAATTTACTTTGTTGGACATTAAACCACCAACACGTTTACGTACTGTGCGTATTGAAGAAAATATTGCGGCCGTATCAGCTAGTGTTACAGAAGACCGCGAAATGTCGATTCGGCGCCGTTCCCAGCAGTTAGGCCTTTGTTACAGCACTACGTGGAAAATTTTGCGGAAGGATTTGGGCGTAAAGCCTTTTAAGATACAGCTGGTGCAAGAACTAAAGCCAGCCGACCTACCACAACGCCGAATTTTTGGTGAATGGGCTCTTGGAAAGCTGGCCGAGGATCCGCTTTTTTATCGAAAAATTGTGTTCAGCGATGAGGCTCATTTTTGGTTGAATGGGTACGTAAATAAGCAAAATTGCCGCATTTGGAGTGAAGATCAGCCAGAAGCATTGCAACAGCTACCAATGCATCCCGAAAAAGCCACTGTTTGGTGCGGTTTATGGGCCGGCGGCATTATTGGGCCATATTTCTTCAAAGATGATGCGAATCGCAGCGTTACTGTCAATGGTAAACGTTACCGAGCGATGATAACAAACTTTTTTTTGCCCGAAATGGAAGTTCTTGACTTGCATGATATGTGGTTTCAACAAGACGGTGCCACATGCCACACAGCACACATGCCACACAGCACGCGAATTTCACGTTTCGGGCCGGTCAATTGGCCGCCTAGATCGTGCGATTTGACACCATTAGATTATTTTTTGTGGGGGTATGCCAAGGCTAATGTGTATAGGGACAAGCCCGCTTCGATTGACGCACTGGAAGCCAACATCCATGCATTCATTCGTGAGATACCGGCCGATATGTGTGAAAGAGTATGTCAAAATTGGACTCAGCGGATGGGCTACCTGAGACGCAGCCGCGGTCAACATTTGCATGAAATTATCTTTAAACATTAAATTGCAAGGTTCAAACTATCGATTAAAATAAATATTTCATTCATTTTTTCGAATTTTTGTGTTTTTTTTTTAAAAAAAGTTCTAAGCCTCTTAAAAAATCACCCTTTAGATAACTATTCATAAAATTTATTGACAATGGAAACAAATTAATGAGATTACGCAATTTATCACATAGAACAGAGCTTTGCAAAAGCTAAATTAAATACTAATAAACCATCAGATTTATAAAACGTTTCGTTTTTCTGTTAATTAGCTCAAAAGTCTAGGGCCTCAAACAGCTCTACGAATTGTGGCCAGATAAGAAGGAGTGAATATCTACTTTCATCAATTAAGAAGTCAGTTAACTTTTATAAAAAAAAATATGGCTCAAAAGGAAGTTTTTTAACCCATATCTGTCAAATCAGTAGTCTCTGCAATTTTATCGTGAAGTCATAGTTCTGGGCGCCAATCGAAAGATTGTGTTTATCGATGAGGCGGCTAATTTATAGCTCATTATATATATATTTCAAGAAGCAAAATGTTGGAGGGGATGTTTTGCTTCAGCAGAAAGGTGCTACGTGCCATACTTAAAAAAAACTTTCGATGTTAACAATGGCGCCCTTTTATTCCAGCGCCTACTGCAACACATTCAGCTACACGACGACACTGCATCCAGAAGCATTCAACAAACTAATCACGGTTATCAATGCATGCTATCGATTTTCCAATTGCTTGGTTTTTTGTTGGAATGGAATTCAATCGCTTTATCATCGCGTGCACTCCAGTCATGCGGCAAGCCGAACCAGGTATTGGATTACCGTCTTTTCTGCGAATGGCAGCATTCGAATTGGCGCTTCCAGATATAGCTACGCTGCTGCCGATGACATTCAAATTCCTAAATTTCCTTCCCATCTCGAATTAATTCGACAGATTCTTCTTTTAATGAAATCTACATACTAGGTGCATGGGCTTTCGGGAAATATGCGATAACTCATCTATCTGCTGGGGGACATGGGCATCATTGTGAATCGAAAACCACAATGCCAGGTAACGAGTTATTTAGAGAAACGTAATGATTTGCTAATAGGGAACAATTTGCAATGTCTAAAAAGGACCTAATGGCTCTTTGAATAGGGGGTACCGTAACCGTACTGTTGCTCTTTTCTGATTGTATTGTCAACAAGTTGGACTTGTGCCAAATGACTAAACAACAGACACACGAACAAAAACGCCATATAGAGGAGAGGACATTGTTGCAAGCTCTTGCTGGGGGAATTTTTATTCAAAAAAATAAATCACTGTATCTCGATAGTTTGTTTACTCGGTTTTTTTTTTTTTTTGTTCTTTCTCTTTTCATTCGATGCTCTATTTACGGTATTAATAGTCCAATGAAATGCAATTTATCTGTGGGATTGCTTCGGGACTTATGGTATCCGTCCAAGGTTAAGTACTTTGAATTTATTTATGAGCCTATACCAACAAATACGAAGCTTTGTAGGTTTGAAAAGGAGTCATCAACAGAGCGTTACGTTCTCGTATCAACATTGACAAGATGGGAAAATGGGAAAGCAAGTTATCGAACAATTGACTCTTTAATTGGTACAAATTGAATGTTCATTTATTAAAAAGGACTAAAATGGACTTTCAATTGTGTAAGACAATGAACGTGCAACGGTTTTGTTTAAACAATTTAGAGTAATTGGTTGCTAATAGGTGATTATGTTAAACTTGAGGTCTCAGTTTCAATTAAATTTACAAGAGAATTTCCAAAGTGCTCTTCGAAGTAGCTCTTTGAGAAATAATTAAGCTCTGGAATTCTTTGCCATACTTTAGAATCAACTTGTATCGGTAAAGTTGGTACTCCACATCCTTGCTGTCTGTGAACTTAAGTAATGCAATTCAGACGTTCCATGACAACTTTAAGTATAGCGATGGACATGAAGTTCCTCGCATCCTACTAATTTAATTTATTTACCAATTTATGCTCCACTCAGTCATGTTTAAGTCTTTGCACCGCACTATGCCGTACCGTCTTTGAGGTATCCTGAAAATTTAAAAATTAATGTGCACTTGCATCCATCGTTTTAAAAACTTAAGCCAACCAGTAATTGCCAAGAGATGGAAACTTATACGGGTTGAAGTTGAAGCCTATTAAGTGACTTGGACCTTGTTTTATCAGAGAAGATGTATTGAAGTACCTTAATCGCATTGTTAATTGGAACCGCTAAAAGGACATATATTATTTTTAATATTATTTATCTGTTCGGTTTAAAAGGCACCATTTAAGAATTTTATTATTATTATCCTGGAGGCATATGAGAAAGTTTTGTGAAATGATGATATATTCTTTCTAATTAGTAGAATGCTGGAGTGGATCAAGGCAGGGTTTTTAGTGATACAATACTTCCGAAAGTTATCAGAGTCGACGGCGTTTGCCTTTAAGAAAGTCTTCAGTTGGTTGCGGTTGGAAGTCCTGAAGAGCGCCAGATTGCTGTTTTCTTAGACATGGTGAATTCTTAGACATGGAAACCTAGTGCTACATATCATCGTATTACAAGCTGCTACAATATATGGGTTTCTTTTTTAGAGGTATAGAACTTCGAATTGAAATAAAACACAAGAAAATCGATTTAATGTCCATCAATTTGGCTTTATTGGAAGGATAATTTTATGCCATTTATATTTTCGAGCATGTGGCCGCCGCTACTAGTTCGAATAAAGACAAGTCTGGAGGTCCAATTTTCAACCACATTTTCAAGCATTTGGGGCTGTATGTCGGCAATAACGCCACGAATGTTGGCTTCCAAGTCCCCTAACGTTTCTGGTTTGTTGGTTTAGGCAAGCGACTTCACATATCCCCAAAGAAACTAATCCAATGGTGTCAAATCACACGATCTTGGTGGCCACTTGACAGGTCCATTCCGCGAAATTATGCGCTCATCGAATGTTTCCTTCAATAAATCGATTGTGACGTGCGCTGTGTGGCATGTAGCACCGTCTTGTTGGAACCACATCTCATCCACATTCATGCCATCCAATTCGGGAACAAAGTAGTCGGTTAACATGGCTCTATACCGGTCTCCATTAACGGTAACTAGCTCTCCAGCATCATTTCGGAAGAAGTATTGCCCAATGAATCCACCAGCCTATAGAGCACGAAACAGTCAGTTTTTGTGGATGTAATGGCGTTTCAAGGGTCTCATGTGGTTTCTCTTCACTCCAAATGCGTCAATTTTGCTTGCTGACGAACCCATTCAACCCAAAATGAGCTTGCGTTAAACTTCGCGAACTGAACCATTATTTTCGGAATAAATTTGCACGATTTGTAAGCGTTATTCATTTGTCAACCTGTTCATGATGAAATGGCAAACCCAACTGAACATAAATGACATTAGAGTTGCCAGATTTGACCACAAAATGTCAGCTTTATCTCTATTCGAAAAACCAACATCTAAAAAAAACACCCTCGATAGCCGTTATCTGCCGTCATTTCGTGGTAGCTGTGCTTACCAATCAACCCGCCAAAAATGAATTCCTTTCCGACTTTAGAATTGAAGTAGCCGCTCACAATTTTGAGATCGTGAGCTGTAAACGCAGTCAAGAAGATCATAAAACTCACCTTGATTGGATCCTTAGCCTTTTCGCGTCTGAAGGGTTGTGTGTACTTATAAATCCAATCACATACCAAGTAATCACTAAAAAATCGGCTTTTGACTTATGCCGATTTTCCACGACGAAAACGCATCCTAACATATGCATTCTTTTAGTGTCTGACCCTACCTATTGTACCGCGAAAGGACAGATTTAAGTTTTTGAATATTATTTGGAATAGAGAGCATCCCCACATCTCATGTTTCAAGGAAATAAATAAAAAAAACTAGTAGCTTCTTAAGTGGTGTGGAAGTTTCCCCGGTGCCACGAACCTAATTTCCAGTCGAGAAACTAGGCAGGTACCCAGCAGTCACCAATGCAGATGTTGGGTAGGAGGAGTTATTGATGAAATGTTAAACGTCTTGAAGCCAACTGTTCACTTGATTCGGTGATTTTTCCAAACAGCAAGAAACAGAAATTTCGACTGCTTTCGACGATACAAATTTGTCCATTTTGTTTCAGGTCGTTGCTGTATATAAAGAACGAGATACGTAATACTCTACCTTGTCGAAACGCCAACTTTTTTATGCTTAAGTGTGGAGAACTTATCCCCATTCATAGCTTTTATGTCTCAAATGCCAGCGTTCCATCAAGGAAGAAGTTGAATTGAAGAAGAATTGCAACTGCGTGGATCCGCAACTTGTCAAAATTGTAATTGTATCCAATATCCCATCCCTGTTCGAAAGCATGGTATTTCCCAAATAACTTCTTTAAAGAAGAAATTTGCTAAATTAGTTTTCACCGAGTCATAACTCGTAAATATAAAGGAAGTTGGTTCCACTCCACGTGCTGTGCCGTGCGCCTCTCTCACTACCACAGCTGGATTAGCTATAGTGTCTTTCTAGATTTTACGCCGACTCTCGGGGGAAAGAAATCTCCAATTACAACCAAGGATATAAATCAAATTGTATTTTAATTTACCGGAACTTGAATAGTCTCCAAGAACACACAATCATTTCCATCTGGTCGAGATGAATCCATAAATAAATCATTCATAAGCCATCCCAAGGTAGAATAATTAACTATTGTTCTTATTCATCGTTGGAAACACAATATTGGTACAATGTCTGCGACTAACTGAATGAAATTCAATTTATTAATGACAGCATCGGCGACTAAACTTGGCCAAACCAACCCCATCCAATTTTCATCTCATGCCGGCTTAAAACTTTAAAGAACCCATGGAAGATAGGTTGAGTTGACATTTACCAAAAAGAAAAACAAAAACAAAAAAAAACCCCCAATATCACTGTGGTGAACTCACCCATCGATTTTATAGCTTTTATGCAAACTAAATACATATCACGAATTGAGGAAGGATAGCCTTCATTTTGCTGACGGTTGGATGCGCCCAAAATATATCTTCGATTGAAATGGGTCTACTCTATGAACTATAGATTCATGTTTTCTCCTCCCAAGTTATTTGATAAAAATAACACGACCGCCCTTTTCGGTGGTGACGCTTACTATGGGTCAAGGGTAGGTGTGCGTAAATCGAACCCACCTTGAATAACAACCCCCAAATAATATACTCATATAGTTGATTAGATACGATCCAGTTTCGCTGGAAAATAAGAAAAAAAGGAGATGGTCCTTTGCCCTTACCGTATCTTTTCTTTAAAATATTGATCCTCCAATTAAATTGACTCGAAATTCTTGTTTCTTAGCCGCGATAGTCTCACGCTGGAATCTAGTTGTGTAGTAAGTAACCGCCGCACCTCTTACCCTAACGGCTTTTCGAAGCCCGAGTACCTAAGTTATTTATGAAGTGAGATGCTGCGCGGCTGAAAAGGATAATAATCAACGCCTGAGATGATACGTGATGCCATTACATATTCACTGCCACCTTGAGAGTTTTTTTGTGGAGTGATTTGGACCCGGTGGGAATTTCCCGATGCTACGCTACTAACACTCTGTTTTATTATTAAGATTTTGCATAGTAAGACATAGAGTTGGTTGGTGAGCGACGCTTTAGTTGTTGTCATGATTGCTTCTTATCACATTTTCATAATTAACAGAATGACATTAAGCGAAAGTTATGTGAGTCACGAGCGTAATCTGCTGCCTGGAGAACGGTCTGTGGGGGGTTTTAGTTTCTGCAATGCATCTGTTACACTCTACGAAATTATGGTGGGCTGAAATCTGTGGTAATAGGTATTAGTTGTGGATGTGCACACGAAGTTCTGGGATTTAATTTCAAGGATCTGCCTGATGTATATTTGAGTGAGTACTTTAATTAGATTCTTGATTGTATCTGTAATGGAACTTAAAGTTTGGCAAATGCCTTGGTCGTTGATCTACTATGCATTGAGGTGTTAATCATGTGCAGGAGTTTCATCAAGTTGAAGTTGGAGGTGGTTGCGAAGAGTGCGTTTGTGTGATGTTGGATGGAACAAACCTCTCAAAGGTATAAGGAGCACGAGGTCACTAAATTATTATTTGTATTAAATTATTGTTTGATGTCGAAGAATATCGCTTGTCAATCGCTGTGCTTTTAGGCTGAGAAGCAAGGCCCTCTCACGAACAATTAAGACCTTATTAATTCCAGTCAGAAGCATGGACGCTTTCTAAAGCGGATCTAAAGATGTCCTTGGTCGATTTGAGAGAAATATTCTTTAGAAGATATTTGGTCTCGTATGCGTGACGGATTATGGACAATGAACTCTATGGAAAAAAATGCGCATTAAAATGACTTGGACATGTAGAGCGAATGAACACCAATGTTCCAGCCTGCAGTCTATTCTGATGAGACGAGAAGATCTTCCCGAGAAACGGCGGAGTAGAGAAAGATCGAGACCTTGAGCGGTTAGATGGATTTCAGAGGTTCAAAAGAAGGGTTTTTGTACTAATTTTTTTTAAACAATTCAGCATGTCATAGATACATATTTAAAATTCCGAAAAATCAGCAATTGGTACCTCATCTTCATTGACGTCTCAAAAAAAAAAAATTCTCATGTTGAGGACAGCATAACTCATTATTAGTTCATCTAAAATCAAAAAAACAAAAATATTTGGTTAGTACATGGATTTGAAGGAAAAACAAAATTAAAATTTGAATTTTTGACAGACTTTGAACAAAAAAACACATTTTTTGGTCAAATTTTCGCTCGAAAAAATTAGTTGTAATAAAAAAGAAATGCCTTCGTTCAATGATAGATACCCGCGAAGCGCTGCACTGACGTGGCCCGATGGGCGGAACTGCCGAAGTGTCTATCTCTTAGAATTTTATTCGGGTAGATTTGAAATTTTAGGATAATATTTTAAACATATTGTACTATTTAAAAATCGATTTTTGGAAATTTTCAAACCCACCTAACCCCTTAACCAACTTAGCGTGCGAATCTGGAGACAGCTGACCAAATATCGTGCTGGCTGGGGAAGCTTTTTGGTTAAGGCCCATGTCCACTCTGGACTGTAACACTTAAGTAAGTAAAATATATTGCTGTTTAAAGTAATTTTTCATCGATTTTGAATGAATTTTGATTTTTTAAGATATATTGAAGCATTGTTCTGTTTATAAGAAATGAAAGCTCTTCCCAAAACATGGAAACTTTTTCAATTTTGTTGACCAGCTGCTTGACGAAGAATTTAGTTTAACTCAGTCATACGAAACAGAAACGAAATATTATGTCCTTTTTATACCCTATCCTAAGGGTATATTAATATTGACACATAGTTTGTAACACCCCTTAATATTCGTCGTAGACCCATTAAAATAAATATATATTTATGATCAGGACCAAATCCTAAGACTATCTAGCAATGTCCGTCCGTTTGTCCGTACCCAATTTTTAGGCCTTTAAAATTAAGTTAGGAAGCTTAAATTTGGACTAGGGCTCCGAAATGGTTAAGTGTAAAAAAATGTTTAATACGCCCACTACCACGCCCACAATTTAGAAAAAACCGTTTTAAAGCTAAAGTTAGAGAGATAGAATATTACAACCTTCACAAGATATGTAGGATATCCTTTATAAGTTTGTCATATAAAATTGTTTGCCACGCCTATGCTATCCATCATCTTCTTAATGCTTTTTTCTTTGGGGCAGATATGGATATGGATAGAGTATCATACTGTTCGCCCCAAGCGGACTGTAGCCTTTCCTTATGTTTTATGTTGTTAATAACATCAAAGCAGTTTTGTAAGTTATTTTTTTTTGCGAATAACGTTTGTACTATGCATATGTATTATCCTAGTACATATATACATTCTTTGTCTTTTTTGGATTATACTATGCTTGACTTATATCCCACTTGTGTGGGTTATAAGTTCATAATTGGTTTGTGCACGTATGACCCTGCGCCGGTAATTGGGACGCGGACACAAATTTCATAGCCGCAGAAGATTTTTGCTCTGTCTTTAGCAGACAAAATATAACTGGAGCACAGTTTTGTGTTGTCTTGTCATACAACATTTTTTTCACGTTGAGGGCGTTATGAACGGTTGAACTGTAGCTCAAGTGATTTAAGAACTTTTTTTATATGTTATTAATTTAGTTCAATTTCTTAGAAGTGGACAAATTCCTCGGTACCATCAGTGTCACTATATTTGAATATAGAAGTGATTCGGAAGTGTGAAAAGTTTAAATATATAGGATCTATGAACAGCAGCGAAGCAGCAGTGGAAGACGAAGACGACAGAGTGGATTGGAGCATGACTGCAATTGGTATTGCCATGTTCCAAAGAGGGGCACTACGAACTGCATCAAAAGAGCGGAATTATATTCGAAAATCCTCGAACTAGCTAACCTAAGTTAATAGAACTACCAGACTACAGCAACGTTTTCTAAGCTGGGGTTCTGGCAGTGACAGAAGCTGAAAGACAGGTGGCAATGTTGGCAATACAACGAGCTGATATTATCTTTTACATCGACAGTCAAACAGTAATAGCATCTATGCAGTAACCTAACCTAATTCCGAATAATTTTCTCTTTAAAAAGATGCTTCCTTAATTTGTGGAATGGCAGTAGGGCATTAAAAAAAGCGGTACATAGGAGTCACTGCGCTGTGGGTCTACATGCGGAATGGTTGGGCATATTGCATAACGACTACTGCAGAAGCTGCATAGATGTTGAGGAAATTGAGTCTGTTCGTCACTTGCTATGCGAAAGCCCAGCCTTCAATAGCATAAGGCTTACTACCCTCGCAGATATTTCTATGATGAGCTGGAGGATGTGGGCAAAGTCGGGCTAACAGACCTTCTCAGATTTGTGTACAAATCGATTTGTGTACAAATCGGCATTTACCAGCGGTTTTTTCTTTGGTCTTTTTCCAGGTGTTGATTTAAGTTTGAGGAAAGGTACCCAGATGGGCACAATGGACCCAATTGCTGGTCTACGTGAGCCGTAGCTGAAGTCATAGGGGCATCCACCAACCTATCCACCTACATAAGCGTTGGTAGGAGTAAACGCACAGACATACTAAATGAAAATACCTCAAAGATAGGATTTTAAAAATGCACACCATTTAACGAGCACCTACCAAGACTATCAGAACGTACGTTCGTCGTGCAAAAACACACCTTTCGTAGGTATTTCATTTATTATCCGTCACTTCATACTGTTGAATTTGCAACAAGTATCTCGCTGGGGATTATCTCTCGAAGTTCTCATAATGTCAGCGACTGTTGTAATCATTGTCCACAGTCCTTTGAAAAAGGACCTACACAGCATTCATATTTCATCAGATTCACTTTTTCATAATTTGTCGCTCCATATTCTTCTATCCTGTCATTCCGACGAAATAGTATTCCTCTCTGTGCGTGAAAAAACCTTGACATTTTGACATCCTTTGGAGTGCAACTAAGCTGCGCACAAATATAATCTAATTTAAGGATTTCTTCTGCGACTGTAGGTACCTATGTACCTATTCCTGCAGACAAAGCAAAAAATATATACATATAGTCCCGTATTCCGTGACCACTCCAACTTATGTACATACTTGCATGTAACAATGTACTAGGTAAAAATTTAAATTCTCCATCTCTTGTTCTGTTGCCGATTGCACATACAAAGCATTAATCATACTGCCTCAATCTTTGACAGGACTGGGCTTCTGATTAATTTACTCCGCATGGCAGGTGGTTTTCTATACATACTGAATGCACTGCTGAAGCATCCTTCAGTTCGGAGTAGCCCTGACTATGTGTATGCAGCATACACTATTCATCACTCTTACAAAAGTCCGCTGTCCATTCTATCGGAGCACATCGATTACCCAGTACTACCTACCTAGTAGCGTTGTAGTCAACTCAATGTGAACATAACTTTCAAAATGCTATTCATCACGTTTGGATTTCCTGGTGGATTTTTTCATTAAGTAATCCGTCGTCTATGAAGAAAGGAAATGGGATAAAAAAGGACTCGATTCAACGAAATAAAAATATAATCCGTCTGGCATGAAGAGAAGAGATTACCAGGTTCTTATTGGATTTATAAAGAAACCGCGCTGCTAGAAACTTAATGCGCCACAAATCACACAACAGCGCTCGCGAAAAAAAATTCCTATTAAATATCGCAGTCCCACGCCGCCGGTGTGGCATGGCAGCAGTTACTTCCTTTTCCCCATACACAGCGCCGCGTTATCATTATCTCAATCATTCTTGAGGGTCGTCCTCGTCGTATAATATTCGATTTTAAAGGTGTGTACACAGCTATTATATCCGATTGCCAGACACGCATTCCTCTCAGCCACATATTCATTTAATTATCGAACACGCAAACATTACTTTGTGTGGTGTCCTTGGAGAACGACGACGAACTGCATATGAATTTCAGATTAGTGGCAGCAGCGGCGAAAAACGAAAAACCAAACAAACACCACCCGGATGGTTCCAGCACACCGCATAATAAATAAAAAAGCTAACGGCCGCTAGCTTTTTAAGCGATATCTGGGGATTCTGGATATCACCATTTAATTCATCGCACACTCCTCTTTCTCATCGTGGCACAACACACAAAAGAAAATCTCGCCCTAGGACACGCAGGATAATTGATTAAAAATCTGTCCTACATTCTATCCGATTGCATACAAAACTAGTGCATATGCTGTGCGCGCTGTGCCGCGATGATGAGGACAACAACGACGATGTGGTGGTACATGGCTCCTACAAAGGACTCACTCGCTTTAAATCGCCAATTAAAGTGCCAGAATCCAATTCAGAATCAGAATCAGAATGAGAATCCATATGCAACATACCTACCACGGTTCTGCATGCAACAGCGTTACTTTACATGTTTACATGGAAAAAGTTTCAATAACTCGCTCAACGCCTGTTTCCATGTCCTTGCCTCGTTTTTTCTCTAGCAAACAACGTAAAGTTGTCTTTTTTTTTTTTTTTTGATTTGCTCATCGCAGTACATTTCGATCCGACGAGAGGATAGAAAAGAAGGCAATGAGTGGTGGTGGGCCGGGATATGACAGGAACAACTTACTTAACGCGAAATGCCTAGCAATTCAGAGTGCTGCTCCTCGGGTGTCCTGTGTGTGCTATCTCGGAGAATATTTCAGCAAAAGGAAACATATGTATTCTATTTTTAATGTGAGAACCATAATGCCTGATCATGCGCCCTCGTGCCGCCTCAATATAGCACTCAGGGGAAATCGAAATATCCCTTTTGAAAGAGTACTGTGTACTAAAATCACAGGGACACGGCATCTCCATATTTGCAGAGTATAGGTATTTAGTTCTGCTCCTGCACATTATGGAGCATATTTACCTTCTACCTTGGACGTGCCAGTGCCATGTCTGCGATAGCAGTTGCTGTGGGGCTCGGTTCAGTTGAACGTCGTACGTTGAGGCGATCGCTGCGTTGCATTCGGTGGTAATCGTGGTAGAGTTGCTGGCATTGGAATATCCTGTGACTATTAGTACTCTGACTGTGCTACTGACAGAAGGATACCCAGTATTAACTTAGTGTTCTCTCTTCTTTTGCCTTTTCAACGGTCAAAACTACACCTATTTAGTGGTTTGGTTTTTATTTTTTTTTTTGGTTTTTGGTGGTTAAAATCGAGTGCAGTGTGTAATAATAGATTTTGTATCTCTCTGTGCCGTGAGCCAGTATCAGGTAACTTGTTTTGCTAAGAAATGCATTTTCTATTGTGAGCTCGAATATAGTGTCCTAGTGCGAGTGTCCTGCAAAATAACACATTTAATATTTATTAATGCACCAGACTGCCTGGCGTGTTTAGTGGTTGTGGGGTGTGCTTCGAGCCTTTTGACTGAGTTGGTATCGCGCGACATTTTCACCTGTTAATGCAGAAACGATTGCACGGTATATAGGAACCCCTGGAACCCAAACCAAGTACTGTTGTTGAGGTAAAACTAGAATTCTAAATTATGTTTGTTCATGTAGATTTATTTTACTGAGTATTTTTTTATGGTGTTCCCCCCTCCTCTGTCAATGATATGTCGATAATGACATTAATAATTCAGCGAAAAAAAAAATAGCATCGATAGCTAAAAAGCTATGCTAAAATGAAGTTTTAATTAGATTTCCGATTGATTTATTAATGGGATTATGCCAGCAAGTAGAACGAGTTTGTTATGGTTTTACCAAAAGGCAAAGCAGCCTCTATAGAATAATTCATACATATTTGATTAAAGGATTCAATAGAACTTCCAATGCAGATGAGGGTTCATTACACAGGCAATTCATTGAAATTGCAACTCAATTGATGGGTAAAATATTTGTTTACAAGGTTACTGCAGGAGTAGCTATAGGTACTCATAATCCTTGTATTCGTATACATATGTGGTGTTGGCTGATCTGCATTCATAAAGGAAAGAAGGATGTAGATATGTTGTATCTGAGGCTCTTGGAAAAAGGTAAATCTTTATAAAGCAGAAAATGCAGGAATTGCAATTCGATAAATTGGCATTATGCAACAATTCAATTTTCTTCGAAATTATAAAAGGGTCAGTGTTGCAGTTCAGTAGGTAATGCGTTGGGCTATTGGAAGTCAATGGACCGAGTATATGAATTGTTATAACCAGGTCGTTCCTTCTTAAAGGTTCTTATGTGAAGAAATTTATCAAATGAAGAAAATGTGGTTGTTTTTACTGAGTAGTGGTAGCACGCTGGCTAAAGGCGACTACCACTGTAATTTGACGCTTTTCTTGTGAAATTTTAAAATGAAAGTGGAGGTTTAAGCAGTTATGAGAAGCTCCAACACTTGACGATGGTAATTAACATCAAATTGCCGCAATATACCATTCGACAGAGAAAAGATCGAAACAGATAGGTCTTAAGCCTTTTACGGCAGATATTAATCTAATTTTGATTGAGCTTTACTTGTTAAGCCAGTATTAAACTCTGTAAAGGATTTTTTGTAGCTTCTTCGTTCTAAGCGTTTAAGATCCTGTTCGAGAAATTTTTCAAAATTTTAAGATCATTTCTGAGATTTTAGCGTTGTACAGATAAGCTTCCTTAACCTCATAGATGCCAAGATAAAAATATTGGATTAAATTGGCGCCATAGAAAAATGTTATTTCTTGATTATTTAGTAATAGAAAAATCTATTCTTTGTATCAAGGCTGAGAGCAAGGGTTTAAACCTTATCCTGTACACATGGGTCAAAATTGCCCAAACGCACGTTTTACAGGGCATATTTCAGGTGTTTTTGAATAAGAACCAAGAATTTGGAATTCTTGGGGTAAAATTAGGGGAAGAACTGTTTGGTACAATTCTGACCAGTTGATTTAAGCCAGACTTCATTGGATTCGATAAGGGATAGGCTTTTAACATAGTTCCTTAAGAGGTTTTTGCTGACACCAGCTTCGTTACCAGCAAAACCCCTACGGGCTGGGATCCAGTGAAGAATGACATCTATTTTCGTAGCAAGTTAATAGATGACCATGGAGGTTTCCAGAACAAGCTTCGATTTGATGACAGATGAGTTTAGTGCTTTGATGGCTGCTTGGCTATATGAAAAGATAAATATAGTTTTACCTCGTGCGTTAGAACGTAAGTTAATTCTAGCGCACTAGTTAATGACAAAGACTTCTGCTTGCAATATGGATGAGTTCTTGCCAAGGCTGACCAAAAAGTTCGCTCGAGGCGACTCTCCATAAAATCCAGATCCAGTCCCTGACTCCTTCTTGGAACCGTCTATATACCAGACGATATCATGTTGTGATGGCTTAGGTAGGTCATCTAGGATCATGCTGAATGCGCTTTCAGGCTGCAAAGAGTCTAGCAGAGTCAGATGACCTCAAAGGTAGGAATAGGGGTCAATGTTATTCGAATGGAACAGTCGATGAATACTCAGTCTTGCCTCTGTTTGAATGTGTGTTTGTATGGGTGTTAGGTCTAGTATGACATAAGTGTTAAGGTAGGGGTGGAACGAATTTCAGCTTTTTGACTGTAGTGACTTCGTTAGTCTTTGTCCACCAGACCATAGCAGCATAGGCCATCTCAGGTCGAACCCCGAGCGAATATAGACGTTTAGAGCATCATCTTGGGTCTAAGACCCCATTTTTTTTTACGTAATAAATACAACTGCAATATAACTTTTATCATAAACTCCTTATATTAGTTTTTATGATACGATTTTTGGCAATAGCATACTTTGTATTCGTGGGTCAAAATTTCCCAATATGATATTTTCAACTTATGTTGTGAATAATTTGCTTTATTTTTTGAGTTAGACTACTTAAACTAGAGCTGATCGGATTTCTAACAAACCTATTTTGGGCTACTTTTGCTGGCTGATATGTTTTGGTCCAACAGAAAGCCCTTTTAGAGAATTTGTAGAATCACTGCTAGGGAAGGCAAACTTTTACAGCTACAATTAGTTTTCGAAAGTTTCAAAAAATATCGAGGGTTATACGTTGATAAAAAGTGTGCCAGGCATGAACGACTAGCTCGACACAAATTGGAGTTTCAGAAATAGAGGGAAATGTTATAAACAGGAAACATTCAATTCGAATGTGTGCGTCACTGTAGATGACCTGTTGGTAACATACCGCCGGAGACGTTCTTTCAAGATAAACTTTCTCTTGTTCAAGAAGAACTAGCTAGATTGTGTTGTGGGCCCATGTTATTCGAATGTTTACACTTAAACCATAAAGACTGTAGGCCCGGAACATATCAATAGAATCGTGTACTTATAGAACTCATAAAAGGTCGACACATCCATTCTTTTATTGACGAAGTTGTAATCAGAATTATTGGGATGTTAACTCTTCTCCTTCTATGCATTCCTAACTGGTCCTGTTGTGGGGTTCGCCGGTTTGACTTCATAAGTATTTGCAATATCCAATCAAATGCAGGTGTTGCTGCATCTGTGTGGCAGCTTTAGGCCTACTGCTTCTGGCTCGTATAGGAACTTTGGTTGGCATTGCCTTTTTGACGGGTCCGTAGAGCATTGTTGATTTTAACAACAGTATCGTCCTCAAAGAGTTGTTTTTCAGTAAAGTTGCTTTGCTTTCTGATAGAGTTGATTCTTTTACTATTACAAAAATATTTTTTGCCTTTTAAAAATGATTTTACTGTACATCCTTAAATATATGCTGCATATCTATACCTATACCCGCATCATTGAAAAGAAGCTAAAATGCATCTAATTCCAGCAATTCATTTCATTTATTTCTTCAGGGAGAGCTTTGAGATTGGAATCTCATTGATAGCTCTTAAAATATAGAAACAATATCGAATTTTGTTACAAAGGAAAAGGTTCACATAAAATTGTTTAAATATTATTCATAAATTTAATTAATTAAAAAAAGAGTGAAAATGCAGAGCCATATCTTGGTTCTGAAGATATATTTTGAAAGTCGTACAAATTCATTTAATTTTTTTTGTGATTTTAATTTGAGGATTTAATTTATTATAAAATCTGGAAAGGGAATCAAAGGGAAGAATTGATCTGACAGTTTACATTGCTGAAGTCGTAGGTACAAAATTTAACTGGATGTTCCTGCAGTAACTCTTTGGACAAGGAGTTTCACTAAATAATGGTGAACCAAGTTCCACTAACTAGAGTTGCGACTTAGTTTACTAATTTTTTAGTAAAAAATCAATTGCAAAACACAACTAACAACTGATAGTTTCAATTGTAGTTTTCGAATAAAAACTAAGAACTAAATTATTTTTTTTTTAGTTTTAAATTTTGCAGAGATGGGTAGAAAAGGAATATGGATGTTAATTAAGTTCGGTAAATAAGTTTCGGAGACGAATTTTTCGAGTTACAGGGTATATAATGGGTGATTTTTTTAAGAGGTTTAGAACTTTTTTTAAAAAAAAAACACAAAAAATTCGAAAAAATGAATGAAATATTTATTTGAATCGATAGTTTGAACCTTGCAATTTAATGTTTAAAGATAATTTCATGCAAATGTTGACCGCGGCTGCGTCTCAGGTAGCCCATCCGCTGAGTCCAATTTTGGCATACTCTTTCACACATATCGGCCGGTATCTCACGAATGAATGCATGGATGTTGGCTTCCAGTGCGTCAATCGAAGCGGGCTTGTCCCTATACACATTAGCCTTGGCATACCCCCACAAAAAATAATCTAATGGTGTCAAATCGCACGATCTAGGCGGCCAATTGACCGGCCCGAAACGTGAAATTAACTGTTCACCAAACTCGCCTCGCAATTGCGCCATTGTTTCGCGTGCTGTGTGGCATGTGGCACCGTCTTGTTGAAACCACATATCATGCAAGTCAAGAACTTCCATTTCGGGCAAAAAAAAGTTTGTTATCATCGCTCGGTAGCGTTCACCATTGACAGTAACGCTGCGATTCGCATCATCTTTGAAGAAATATGGCCCAATAATGCCGCCGGCCCATAAACCGCACCAAACAGTGGCTTTTTCGGGATGCATTGGTAGCTGTTGCAATGCTTCTGGCTGATCTTCACTCCAAATGCGGCAATTTTGGTTATTTACGTACCCATTCAACCAAAAATGAGCCTCATCGCTGAACACAATTTTTCGATAAAAAAGCGGATCCTCGGCCAGCTTTCCAAGAGCCCATTCACCAAAAATTCGGCGTTGTGGTAGGTCGGCTGGCTTTAGTTCTTGCACCAGCTGTATCTTAAAAGGCTTTACGCCCAAATCCTTCCGCAAAATTTTCCACTTAGTGCTGTAACAAAGGCCTAACTGCTGGGAACGGCGCCGAATAGACATTTCGCGGTCTTCTGTCACACTAGCTGATACGGCCGCAATATTTTCTTCAATACGCACAGTACGTAAACGTGTTGGTGGTTTAATGTCCAACAAAGTAAATTTGGTGCGAAATTTGGTCACAATCTTCCGAATAGACTGCTCAGAAGGTCGAGAATGCCGATCATAAAATGGAAGCAGCGCGCGATGAACATTTCGAACCGAGCACGAATTTTGATAGTAAAATTCAATAATTTGCACGCGTTGTTCATTTGTAAGACGATCCATGGTTAAATTGCAAACCAAACTGAAGCTGTTTGACAGTGACACAAGGTACTAAACACACGTCAGCTGTCAAAACCAGTGTTGCCAAAACCAAACCAGCTAAAAAATCACCCTTTATTTGTAAAGTGTATCTTATGGGAATGCTGGGATTTTGGAGAGGAAACATAAATTGAGTATACTAAATATATTCCAAAGTTTCCAAGGATATTTTGTGGAAATAATGTTACAAAACACATTTTATGGTTATAAGTATCTTTCTGGTTCCAAGGACCTTTTTCAAAGTTCTTAACTAACTATCAGTTGTTAGTTGTGTTTTGCAACTGATTTTTTACAACTAATTAACTTCAGTTGCGTACCACAATTAAAAACTAATTTAGTTCTAAAATAAATTGTACGTCCACAACTAATAACTAATGTGTTAGTTATTAGTTCCACTAAATCTGCAACTAAATTAATTGTAGTTTTTAGTTTTTAGTTGCAATTGATTTTGGGGCATCACTGCCACTAACTATGTAAAAACCAAAAACTAAAATTCCATACGACTTTCTCTGTTAACTTTCCATTCGTGCCGGAATAGAAGTCAGATACCGATTGGTACTAGTTGGTTATGGCGTTTTCTCAACTTAACTAGATGTAAATCATTCCGTGTTCTAAATTTTTCAAATTGTTCAACTTTATTATGAAAATTCACGTTCTGTGAGGAATGTGTTTCGTGCACTTCGCTCAACTTATGGTCAACATAATCGGCCTACTGAGCATACTATTCGCAACACCATCACCCATTTTGAGACCCAGCATTCATTATTGGATAATATTCGACCGAATAGACCACGTCCAGCACGCTGTGAAGAAAATATAGCGGCCGTAGCTGAGAGTGTACACGAAGACCGTAGAGAGTCGATTCGGCGCCGTTCGCAGCAACTCGGACTGACGTATGGAACGACTTGGCGCATTTTACGTCAATATCTTAAATTGAAAGCGTACAAAATACAGCTTGTGCAACAACTGAAGCCGCTCGACCTTCCCAAGCGACATCGCTTCGCTCTATGGGCTCTTGAAAAGTTCCAAGAAGATCCGACGTTTTCGAGGCAAATTTTGTTTAGCGATGAGGCCCATTTCTGGCTCAATGGGTATGTAAACAAACAAAATTGCCGCATTTGGGACGAAGAGCAACCTGAAGAGATTGAAGAACTGCCACTTCATCCAGAAAAAAACAACGGTTTGGTGTGGTTTGTGGGCCGGTGGAATCATCGGTCCATATTTCTTTAAAAATTATGCCGGTGCGAACTTAACCGTCAATGGCGACCGTTATCGTGCCATGATAACCGACTATTTGATGCCTGAAATTGAAGCTCGTGATCTCGGCGACATTTGGTTTCAGCAAGACGGCGCCACTTCCCACACATCGCATCAATCAATGGACTTATTGAGAGAACATTTCGGTGAGCACATAATTTCACGTTTTGGGCCGGTCGATTGGCCACCAAGACCGTGTGATATCACACCGTTAGACTTCTTCCTGTGGGAGAAAGCTTATGCCGACAAACCCGCTTCGATTCAGGCCTTGGAGGAAAACATCACGCGTGTCATTCGCCAGTTACCAGTCGAAATGCTCGAACGAGTGATCGAAAATTGGACTCAACGGATGGACCATCTGCGACGTAGCAACGGCCAACATTTGATAGACATAATTTTCAAAAAATAAATGCCAAAGAATGTTCTTTCAAATGATAATAAACATTCTCCATTAAATTTGAATTTTCTGTGTTTTTTTCTTTGAAAAAGTAAGGAACCTCGAAATGGATCACCCTTTACAACAATGGCGTGAAGGAAGAATGAGTGCTCAGACTATATTAAAATAGAATATGGGTCGAATCATAAAAGCTGTTTTTGTGAACTGGCAAAATTTCATCTGCTGTACAAATGGTCAAGGTGTTTTTTGTTCTTTATGAATGATATTGCCGAACTGATGCCAATTATTTGTAGAGAGTAACTGGATATGTGGTCAAAATACCGTTTTCTAGTTAGTCAACAAAGGAGAAAACCTCGCAGCTGTAAAGCAATATGGGTAGTAACAGGGACTTAACAAGTATAAGAAACATATTAGTTCTGATAGGTAAAGAATTTCATCGAAAACTATTCCCAAATTTCGAGGCCTCGTCACGTATTCTATGTATGACTGGCCTAATTTTAGATGTATCTTAAGATTGCTTACAAATACAGAGTGTCTTCGACTTCGATGGATTCAGTGATAAATTGTGTTTAAGGGCCACTGTTGTATGATCTCTAGTTTTTCGTTAATCGTATTAATGGCATTGCTAATTCAGTGGGCCGCACAGATATAATTGAAATATGATATGTGATCGAAACTATGAAGAAGATTTCTGTCAACCAGATTATTGATGTATAAATTGTCATGTCATCAGCTTAAATCAAAAACATTTCTGGTTTGTTATATGTGCTTTTGCATCATTATTAGCAAGAAGGAACAAAATAGAGCCAAAGTGACATCCTTAAGGAACTCCAGACTGAGCGGTGAATGATTCAGATTCTGAACCTCTAAATTTGACTCCATTTTACGATACCAGTTGGAAAACTACATTATTTTCTTGGGAATTTGAACATGCACGCAAAAAACATAACCAAGGTGTAACCTGAAAAGCCATTCTGTTAGTTACAAATGACATTGCGACATAGAAATATGAATCTGACTGCTTTCTCAAAAATTCTTAGGAATATACGAAAGCAATATAAATAGGCCTGCAATTCTTTATATAGACGTTGACCCTTTTTAAATGTAGGAAGTTTTCCATAGAGTACAATTTTGAGTACTAAGATAAAAATAAGTGCTTGACTGGATTTCTTTAGAACAATCGGTGCAATGCCATTCGGTTTTTGAAATTGTTTCCAAATCGAACGAAAAATTTCCAAATTCTACTTTTATGAGAAAAATTAGTAACATAACTGTCTAATTTTTTCTTTGACTGCACAAAGCCCCAACATTTTTTGGGTCAGTTCTTAGAGAAAATTCTATTTTGTAAAGGTTGAGTGATAGTGTCTTGAAATCATTAAATAATGTTTAATATATTTGAAAATCAAATTAAAAGAAGCTTTGTGCACAATGCTCTCAGGCCTTGTTGGCTTCGGTTTCTTATCGATTTCAACGCCTTAGGTTAGTTGCGTTGGTAGTAAAGAACAGTGAATATTTTTTCAAATGTCCTTATTTATTTCCATGGATTAAAGGATTTTCTACAATTAGGGATGCCTTTAATCCCATTATCGGTACTTCCATGCCACTGGAGGGATAAGCCGATGTTGTGGCCTCCGTTGTGATTCCTTTCTTACGTTGTTTACTACCTAATGTTATTAAAGCATCTTGATGGCTCCAGGAACCTGAAATGATTAGAGATAGACACATCTGACAATTCTACAATGTCTTGGAAGAAGAAACAAGCCTTCTGCTCTTTAAGTGACAGAGACTCCGGTAGTGGCAGAGATAGTGAAGTGTTGCCATTTAATTTAATCATGTGGGTTCATACTGCAAGAACTTGTTAGTTCTGGCCATAGTTTCCGTGCTTTATCAAAAGTGGTTATCAATTTGTTATTGTTATTGATCTTGTAGTCCGCTCGATCTCTGAGATTGCAGAGTGGCGGTTTGATCGACTGAAGTGCTCGGTCATGATCCATTTCGGATTCATGCTAGCTCGTCGGCCATCTTATTATCGGTTATGTCCCTATGTTCAGGAACTCAGCAAAGACATACCCTGTGCTGTGAGCCAAGAGCCTTAAACTCAGTGCGACTGCGATGAACCTGCTTTGATTTAATTTCGACAGCATTTATTGCTCTTATGGCCGCTTGACTGTCAATGAATATAGTAATATCATACTGTAGTATTGCCAACATTGATCGTTCGGATTGTCTTAAGCCTTAAATCGTTAATTAGCCTTAAAGCATTGCGGTACTCCCTAACCATAACATTAGGGATGCAGTAAAACATGTCCACGTTTGGGATTTCAGGTGACTTAAATTCGAATTGCAACTTAATAGAGCTTTTAGCCGCTGCCTTCTTAATGATGATCTGTATGGGCGAGAACCCAATAATGGCTTCAAGTGAAGAATAACTCTTACTCCTGTATAAATTTTTTATGACCCTAGTTCTGCTCTATGTTTCTGAAGCATTACATCTTTCTTTAAGGTAGTTTTGACGTAATGTATTCGCTAATTTCTTTTGCGGCTAGAACCCTAGAAAATGAACCATCATCAACTTTGCATTTTTTTCTACCCCAATCCGGAGAAAGACCATCACGTGATTACGTATCAGTACCTGATAGAAAAACTAACCAACTTATTTTGCAAAAGAAAAATTATAAGTTAAAACAGATGAGGAGTTAATTGGTTGAACAAATTGTGCATTCAGCTCAAAAATGCTATGACATTATTGGAAAGTCTCCATTAATCAGTGAATATTTTTTCAAATGTCCTTATTTATATCCGATGATTAAAGGATTTTCTACAAATAGGGATGCGTTTAATCCCATTATCGGTACTTCCACTCTATTTTCTCCAAAGAAAGAAATAGATTATAAGTTTTGATAAGATCACATTATACTTCAATCGTACTTCAATCATGTTGCAGAACTCATCTTCTTTGTTTTCAAGGATTCATAGCTATCAAACGGAATACAATATTTTGGTCGACAAATTAATTTGTGGTCTATAATAGGTAGATAAACAAATTTTCGAAATTCACTTTCAGAGAAATCATTGAATGCTATTGTCTCTTCTGTTTTATCTGATGAAAACAGAATTAGTTTCAGACTAACCACACCATGATGGGAAAAACCAGGTGCAAGTTGTTGGTTTAAGCTTAATCAGATTAGAGTGTCACACAGGAATAAAAGGTGATTTATTTTGCCATAACATGGGTTGGTAGGTACATTACTCCTAATTGGGTAGTGCCTTACCTCCAAAATGTGATGATTCTATAATTAATTTAAATCTTTGTTTTATTTTTTCATAAGATGTTAAGAAGAAGAACCACAAAGATGATGAGATGAGATGATTTTTCAGTTAAAAGGATTTAAGAACTAAATTGTTATATTCTGCTCGTCACATTGTGTTAGCCATGACATTTCTTCCGTGTTCTATAGTTACTTTTATCCCAATATTGGGTCCAGTCTATTGGGTCGTTTAAATAAAAATACACTTTAAGCCCTGTATACTATACAGGGTGTTACCGTTTTAATGTTCAATGTTCAATACAGGGATTCGAAAAAAAACAGACATTGGTGTACTCTGACTCGCACTGATTCATATAACTCCGTTAATGGTTAGATCAAAAAATGCATGTAGCTCTTTAGTTTTAGACGAAATAATGTTCTTTGCAACTGCTTGTCAATATATAATTTTAGTTTCGAGATATTATGTTTTAAAGCCACCTGCTATTTTGTTAACGGTGATGCTGCGATAGAAGGAATCTGCCGTTCAGATGTTTTTCTAAAATAAGGGATTCTAAAGTAGATATGATCGAAAAGATTTCTTTCGTTTCTGGGGGAAGCCTAGACAGCTCGCAGCGTTCTAGACGACATCGAACATGCGTTCATTCCAATTAAGATTGACATCAACGCCCATACCAAGAAGGGAAAGTCTTTCGGTTTCAACAATGCAAGTGCCACTTATAGGTAATGGTTGGGGTTTTGGATTGAATGGCAGAAGATAGAAGCAGAAGAAGTGCTTAAGAAGCAGAAAAGGATTATAAAAAGCTGAGGGCACTGTCATGAGCGAAGGAGTGGATAGGATTAGAAGTTTCAGAAAAGAGATCATTTATAAGAAGAATGAGAACAACGATATCAACTTGAATTAGACGGTCCCAAAAGTAATTTTCAATAATTGACGAAGACTATCATCGATTGTCAAACACATACACATTTTCGACAAAAGAGCAAAACTATGTTATTATCTGAAAAGCCTTTTAAATACTAAGCGATCTTACTTCTACCACTTTTCATTAAGAAGTTTCGGGGAAGTGCGGAAGTGAATTTGTCTCATTTTCTACGCGCTCGAGTACAGGGGGAGTCAAAGCACAATCTGGGAGCGTTGAGCTAGCCGCAAAATGAGCAAGCATTTTGACAGATTGGCTTTGTCTGAAGACAGCTGGAATGTCATTGTAAATGAGTGTCAGAACAGATGAAGAGGCCGAGTTTTTAAGGTTTTTCATAAACGACCAAAAGTTTTTACTACCTGTGGGACTTTTTAGTATTTTTTGCCTCAACTCTTGGTCGTAGGAAAATTTGACACGATTAATGTGGGCACTGCAGTAATTTCTCATGGGCACTCGTTTGAACTTTTTTCGGTTTTCCTCCGTAGGGAAAGTTTTCGGTCTTACTTATCCTGTAAGGGATAAAGCGTTTCATACCCAGGTGAATTATATTTGTAATTACATCGGCAGCGGATTCCACGTCGTTGTTGAGGAAGCACAACGACCAGTTAAAACTCCTAAGGAAACCGTTTAAAGCTTCTCAATTAGATTTCTCGTATTGCCATACGGTTCTTTTAGGAGCTTGTTCTAGAGGCGAACCTAGAGGCGTTAATGCATTTATGATGTACTTATCGGGGTGGGAGGTGAGAAACAAGTCCAGTGTGTAGGCAATTTGACTGCTAATGTCCGGAATTCGTGTCGGCTCTTTTACAAGCTGAGTCAAATTATTTACCTCAGCAAAGATCTCAACATACCTTCCTTCGGGTGTTGTCTGTCTATAATGTCTAAGCCAATTGATTTCCCTTCACGAAAAGGTGTGATTGTTAACATGCTAGTATTTTTGTTTAAACAACTTTTGCTTTGACTTAAAGTGTTCTTACATACAAAGTAAAAAAAAAGCTACTTCGAAAAAAGCTACACATTGATTAGTTAGGGGAACAAATACTGAAAGCAGCAGCCGAAGGAATTCCAATAGCAAAACTATTTAGTGCCAGAAAAAATAGCTCTAAATAGATTGGGAAGATCGAGTTGAATACATTTAAAATGCAACTAAGAACTATTTTATAAATTTTTATTTCAAAAACATTTTCGAAAACGACAAATCTAGGCACGCCGAAAGTAGGTACTTTGTAATTGTTATCAGTGCTATACTTAGTAACTCACTTATAAAAAAATAAATAAATAAATACTAGGCGTAAACGGCCCATACAGGACCTAAGCCTAGCTTCTCCAACCATTGTGTGTGAGAAGTTATATTTTTGACACGAATGGAGGGACCTACAGTTTAATGCCGATTCCGAACGGCAATTTATTTTTGAGAAGCTTCTCATGACAGTTCTTACTCTTGGATGATTGTCAGACTTTCGCAAGAGGTGGTGCAGCGAATAAAACTTTCAGGTGGTACAGGTCGGGATTTGAACCAGCGACCTCTCTCTTAGTGGTCCAACGCACTTAACCACTAAGCACCCACTCACTTATACCGTGATTATTTCTATAACTCCCACTGGGTTGGAGACTCAAGGATCATTAAGAAACATTTCTTGCTCACTTTATTTTTAAATAATGTATGACGTTATTCTTTTCTTTCTGAATACTTACTCATTGTGAGTCAAATCTTGGCTTGATTAAATACCTTCTCTTAATTTTAGCACTAGATTCTTCTTCATCCTTACTTTCTAATTCGAAAATTATCTTATTGAATAAGGATCTAGAAATTTTTATATTAATAAATTATGTACGAAATTTCACACTTCATTTATATAGATTAACAATAACATTTTGAAGTACAAGTCACAATAAAACTCGTTTCAATTTACGTGCTGCCAGGAATCTCTATTGTAACTCGATTGTGCTTAGAACTTTCAAAGTTATATCAAACTTTCCTTCTTAAGAAAGGAAAGGAAAACCTTTTATAAGACAGAAACGCTTTTTTGCAGATAATTTCATAAACGTATGCCCAGCCCCGAAGCCAGCATGTAAGTTTTGCCTAAAAGAGGATGAATCTTCCGTCAACATTGTATGCGAATTCGCAATACTTCATATTTTACGTCGTTGGGCAATATTTTTAATTTAGAAAATCTTAAATATTTGCGTCAAAGCATTTGGAAGGTCCTAACAATTTAAGACTGAAAAATGTCTGAAACTTTCGTAAACTAATATTAAAAATCACTCAAAACTAATATTTTCTAAAATACAGGTGTAAGATTTGTCATCGCAATTTTTGAACTTTCTCGTATACATTAGTATACTAAAGAGAAAGTTATTGCGATCGTGCGGAAATTTCGAACTCAAACTGAGTATGAGGGATGATGAAAAAAGTGGGTCCGCCAATGCCGTCCGTCGGTCTGTCTGTATGTCTGTATGTCTGTCTGTCTGTCTATCTGTCTGTCTGTCTATCTGTCTGTCTGTCTATCTGTCTGTCTCTCTGTCTGTCTGTCCGGGCGCCGTATGACGAAACGGTTCGACGGCTTTGCTTCAAAGTTCGTATATATGGTTTTTGGGGTCACATCTCGGGGCATATTTTTTATTTTGTATTATCTTTTAAAATAACGGTACCTGCCATACAATTTTTTTTGTAAAAATCACTTAACACTATTTTTCCCAAAAGTGGTTGCAAGGATATCTGTCTTTTTTTGTACTAAGGATATTTGAGATGGGGTCAATAATCCTGCGTACTCAGTTTTTGGAAAAACAAATCGATGAACGGCAATTTATAAAACCGGCAATACCTCGAAAACTAATAAAGGGAACTTCAAAAAAATGTACAGTTTTTTTTTATACATTAAGTCGAACAAATTTACACACTTCGGTTTTTGAAATAATTTTTTTTTTTTTCTTATAACGAATTTCTTAAATTTAAATTAAATTCAATTTTTTAAAAACGGCTCCAACGATTTTGATAATTTTTTGTATTTCGAACAATTATGTTAAAAGTGTCGAATGTGCGAAATTACATCAAAATCGTAGGTGCCCTTTTTGGGAAAATCTAATTTTCAAAACCTAAAAAGTGATTTAAATAAATTTGTCATCATTCATTTTCGTTTCATTTTGCGATTCAAAAACGCATCTCATGTACCGAGAAAATTTCGTATGACGCAGTCGTGCACTTTATTTATTCTTGGAATACCACATTTAAAAATTATACATAATTTCTAAAATGTTCATAATACAAATGCATGATGCTTTTCGAAAAAACCCTCTTTCAAAGCTATTGCATTGATAAAAAGAAGCCGACAATGTGTCACATAGAACTGAAGCCTGTTCTTCGTATTCGTAGTTATTTATCTCAAATGACGTTTAGTATGTAAGTAATCTGCGTCATTGTTTGACAAATCAAATACAACAAGATTGCAGCAAAAGCGCCGCTCACTCAATTTGTTTGGTGATTTAAGTACGCAAGTTTTTCTTGGAACTTGTCAAAACCCATGTGCAGTCAAGTCTCCTTGTTAACATATCTAAACCTACATATGTTTTGGGAATGCCTTATTTGCGGTTTGAAGTATTTATAAGAATAATAAGTTTGTCGGTGAACATGACGTTCATTGACTTGAGCACTGCTCACTGCTCGAATCTGACGCATAGTATCATATCGAAAGGTTGTCATCATCACTCGCATCTTTGCAATTTAGAGAGACAGAACAGAACAGAACAGAATCAAATGGAAGTAGAAAACACAAATCATTTACAAAGGAAACTAGACTCTTACAAGTCTGACATGCAAGTGAAATACATGCATCAAATTACAATTGATTAACAAAAAAAAAACGCTCTTCATAGATCAACTCCAGCATTGCCATGATAGACGTCCCTAAAAAATGAAAAATAAATCTATTGCCATTAGGCATCCATGGAAGACAAAAGTAAAGAGTTCCCACCCCAAATCCTTCAGAAAGCTATAAAACCATTACCGGAGGCGATTTCCTGTGGTTATGGACAAGAACGGTTAGTTCCTATGTAAAAATCGACAAAATATAAAAATGTTCTCATGCGATTTGCTACGAGTATGAGTGTCTAATATATTATGCCCATTGGCGATAACAGTGAACGGTTCACGAATTATAGGCCATCAAGTGAAAGGACGACGGACGATTTAAGTATTCCATAAACCCGGGTTCCATTTGGCTGAGTATGAGGTACTTTGAAGATAAAATAAAGCCAATGATATAGTAATTAGAAAAGCGGTTAATCTATTCATAAAAAATATATCTTCATCGCCAGTGGCAGGATGTTTAATGGAATTTTTTTTTTACAAGCAAGGCATAGCTACTACTTTACTCAGAATGAAAAAAAAATTATTTTTCCAATTAAAAAAAAGTTTAAACAAACATGCTGTTGGCAAATGAAAATACAATAACTAATCGCAATGATTTCTAAGAACACGCTATGCAGGAAGAACAACTTGTTAAAAAGTAATTCAAAATATTGGTCAACATTACAGAGATGATTCACTATATCGTTGATGGTGTAGCAATATCTATATCTTGAAGTCTACCATCCACATTAAGCAACGTTAACTAGGAGCCGCACCAAAATTTTGTACAACAAATGGCGTCGCCAAGTCAAATCCATAATTTTGTTTGTCAAGAAGCATTTTCCAAATGAAAGAACGCGCCAAATTATCAGACAGATCTGTCAAATAGTTTTGTTGTGGCAGCCATTTTTTCGTTCAAATTGAAAAAGGCGAATTTCAAGAGCTCATTAGACACAATTTTTTATGGGACTCTGCACTACCGATTGGAACCATTCACCACTGGTTTACTCAATTTCGATGAGGTCGTTCCAGCACAAATGACAACCAACGTTCTGGTTGGTGTCCCAGTTGACGTCATCACACCGGAAATGGTCGATAAAATCCACGCCTTAATAATTAACGATCGGTGAGTGAAGGGCCACAGCCTTTTTGCATGGATCAGTGATTTTGATTTTTCATAATTATTTGGACATGAAAGATGCCGTGTTGGTTGAAAAATCCTTTGACAACTTCAAAGGTGTGTTAGGCGATGTATAAGAAAAATTCGAACGAGTTTTCGAGCCTTTTCGTAACCGTGGATGAAACATGGATTCACCCACAACACACCATACACGAAAGAACAGTCGAAACAATGGTGAATCGAAGCCGAAGAAGGCCAATGTGAGTTTGTTAGCAAGCAAGATAGATTTTTGGGATGCAAGCGGTGTTATTCAAATCAATTACCTTGAAAAAAAATCGATCACATATCGATAACGAAATCCTTGCTTATCCACCATGTTCCCCAGATTTAGCCACCTCCCACTACTTCTTATCACCAAACATGAAGAAATGGCTCAGAGGTAAGAGATTTGGGTAAAATGAACAGGTTATCTATGAAACAAACGTTTATTTTGAAGGACTGGAGAAATCGTAATTGGAAAAACGTTGGGTGAAGTATATCGAGCTAAAAAGCGACTATGTTCTGAAATAAAATGTTTTTTTTTATGCCGAAAAGAGTTTTCTTAAGCAGCGATGTGGACAGATCAGAATATTTTGTTACACTTTTCGGGTTAAAACAAGGATGCTTATTATCGCTACTATTTTTGCATTTAGTGGTTAATGATGCCTCAATATCGAGAATTTAACCATCAGAGTGCTGCTATATGCTGACGACAGGGTGGTCTTAGCAGAAGACTTCAACTCTCTTTCTGCAGACGGCAGGTCCCGCTGAAGGGACGACCAAAAAAGATCCAAAACCAACATCTTCATGGGTTTATCCATACACAAAATATTTGATACTTTTTCGGTGGATCCTCTTTCACTAAAATGGCGCTTCAAAATCTTGAAATGGGATCCTCTTTGAAATTGAAAAACGGCAGCACTGGTGGAAAAATACTGCCTTTGTCATAAGCGGAACAACGAAGTGTCGTGAGCGGGACTTGCTGCCTGCGGAAAGGGAACTGAGGACCTTCGGTCCATCTACAAACTCCAGACTTTTTTTGTTGTTTCACGATTGCATAGCAGGAAAGTGGAAAAGATCTGGTTCCAGCCAGTTGACGACTGGTGCGGGGCTATGATCCCTATTATAATGAATTAATTATGAACATCGAATAAAATGAAAGTATAAGGTTTTAGGTTTTCTTTGAATTTGTCGGTGACAGTTTTTTCAAGGTCGCACATCGGAACATAATATAATATTTGCAAATGGCGGCAAAGGTCAATTATACTTTGACATTTGGGAAGTAAACAGATACAAAATAGACGTCAACAAGACATGAATGGCTATTCTAAAGAACGCAGAATAAACCCATCCTGACTCTTGACAACGGAGGAAACAATTTTGTATTAAAAATCATCATGAGCGAAGAGGCCAGTTCCCATCTCCGTGCATATGTGAATAACAAAATTGAATGCTTCTGGGACACTGAAAGTTCGCGCATAACCCACGAAGAGGCATTACAGTTGCTCAAAGTTACTACATGCTTTGCTGTTGACGCTGGAAAGTTCATCGGTCCTTCTTTGGACGGCGGGCACTACAGAGCCATGCTTAACGACTTCCTCCATCCGCAATTAGATGACTTCGGACTGGCGAATATGTGGTTGGAGCGAAGGCGCATACTGTACGAGCCACAACCGAAATTTTGAGGCTGCCATATCTATCGTTTTGGCGATTTGCTCGATTTTAAATTTATTTTTGTGGGGTTTATTGAAGACACCAGTCTGAAGTCAACAAGCCTCAGGCGCCTATCGCCATAAAATCGGGCTCGAATGGTCATTAATTCTGGCTGTGCGGCGGCCACTCTCCCGATATAGTTTCCTCAACTTAATGGAACGAAATGTTAGACATAAAAAAAAACATAACCCAAAAGCAGAACCAACGCCTTTCATTCATAAAAAAAATTACAGCCAAAGTGACGAATATTTTGCTTCACCTAGTAGGTACCATGCTAGATCCTCCTACTATCTCCGAGTTGAGTTCCATAACTCCTTCTTTCTATTCCCGTTTCCAATGCATTTCATTTAATTAACAATTAATTTGTCGGTATTGAATCCGCTGTCTCCTGAACAATTTAAAGAAATTACAAAATGTTATTTTTTAAAAGCAGATTATAATGCAATGAATAATTTTCTTAAAGGTGTTGAATGGGCGATTCCAGTAATTTAAATAATGCGTTCTTGACATTTAAAAATTTATTTGAACGCGCTATTTCTATGTTTGTACCAACTAAACATGTAAAAAAATCTAATAAACCTGCATGGTTTAATAGGAGTTTGTCTAGATTGAAAAACTACACGTATAAGATGTGTAGACAAAGTAAAAACGACCCATCTGTGCGTTATCAATTCTTGCGTTTGAAAAAAGAATACGATTTTTTAAAGAAATTCGTCTACAAGAACTATGTTACAGCCATTGAAACTAATATAAAACGTGATTCAAAAGCTTTCAGGTCGTTTCTAAATACAAAAAGGAAATCTTTAGGATTACCTTCTTGTATGTCATTGAACGATATTTCTAGTACTAATGTAAAAGTAATTTGTAACATGTTTGCTGATTTTTTCCAGTCTAATTTTGCAAATTAATTGCAGTTTCTAGGATTAATCTGAGCATATAACTGACCTTGGTTTTATTTCCTTAACAAACGATGAAATCCTTTCAGAATTGTCATTACTGGATTCGAGTGTCAGTGTAGCACCGGATAACTATCCACCATTGTTATTTAAAAACTGCAAATATAGCCTAGTTGATCCACTAAGGATTATATTTAATTTATCCTTATCTACTGGTGAGTTTCTTGACTGTTGGAAATATTCGCTCATAACTCCAATTTTCAAATCAGGTTCTAAGAGATGTATCAAGAATTACAGACCTATAGCAAAGCTGCAACTGTTTCCTAAAGTATTCAAGGCAGTTGTTAAAAAAAGGTTGTACTCAGTTGTATGCAACTATATTTCTGAACTTCAGCACGGGTTTGTAAGTGGTAGATCAACCGCTACAAACTTGGTTATTTTTACTAAGCACTGTCTTGAAAATATTGAAAATCGTCTTCAAGTTGATTGCGTTTATACTGATTTTTCAAAAGCATTTGATCGTGTTCAGCACAATGTTCTTTTAAATAAACTTAAACTTTTCGGAATTTATTCTAATATTTTAAAATGGATTGGCAATTATTTGACCAATCGCAAACAATTTGTTAAAATTGGATCCGCGTTTTCGAATGAAATTCGTAATCTTTCAGGTGTCCCCAAGGAAGTCATATTGGTCCACTTTTATTTCTGCTTTTTATCAATGACCTACCCTCTTTCGTATCAAGCTCTAAATGTCTTTTGTACGCAGATGACCTAAAAATCTACAAGACTATAATCTGTATGTCAGATGTCCTAGCGTTACAAAACGATTTAAACCGTTTAAATGACTGGTGTGTTCTTAACGACCTTTATTTTAATATTAAGAAATGCTCGGTTCTTACTTTTAGTAGAAAAAAGTTCCCTATATTTTTTAATTATAGAATACAAAACACAACTTTGAATAGAGTTTCAGACCAAAAAGACTTGGGGGTTATTTTTTATACTGAACTAAACTTCTCATTGCATATTGACTTCATTGTTGGCAGAGCTAATCGAATGCTAGGTTTCATTTTTCGAAACTCTAAGGATTTTAATGATCCATTAACACTTATAACGCTCTATAATACCTTGGCTCGTTCGATATTAGAATATTGCTGTGTTGTTTGGAATCCTTTTTACCGCAATGCTGAATCTCGCATAGAGAAAATTCAAAGAAGGTTTACTAGGTATGCTCTAAGAAAATTCGACTGGAATAATAATCTTCCAACTTACGAAAATAGATGTTCCTTAATAATTTTGAAAACTCTTTCTAAAAGAAGGATGTATTATTCCGCAATGTTTGCTAATGGCGTCTTAACTGGCCACATTGATTGTTCGTTTTTACTGTCATCATTTAATGTATATGCTCCTTCTCGTATTCTTCGTCCTAGGGATAACTTTTTCCTTATGCTAATTATGGTTTGAATGATCCTGTCACCATGGCTTGCGTCAATTACAATAAATTCAAAAACCTAATTGATTTCAATATGAGTAGGGAACATTGTAAATCTGTAGTCTTAAGTAAATTATAATTTGTAACAATTCTTGTATGCAAAGTAATCTAAAATAAGTTGTACTTATAAGATGCAATAAATATTTAAATAAATAAATAAATTTCCACAGAAAATGCGTTTGTACATTCCTCTGATGTTTAAGTTAGAGAACTGCTGTTCTTGGCCCGAAGTTCAATACAACCATTCTTTAATATCGCGACCATGCACGTCTTGTTATAACAATATTTAACAATATATCACGTGTACATATTTTGAATAGGTGCACATAAACTTTTAGTAAAACTTTTATTGGGTAGCTATAGTTTATTTTAGCAATTGCGACCTTCTGCCGCCTCAGACACATGTATACCTAAAGTGATTTTGCAGTATTTGCAAGATGATAGCAAAAGGCCCTTCAGCAATGTTTAATTAAAATCAACAGATTGTGCTATTAAATTGAAGGAAATGGAATTAAGTTATTACATTGTCAAAGTTAGACAAAAACAAGGAAAACTTTCTGCAAACCATTTAAGTAAGATTTCAAGTGCTTGCTCGTTGGGTCATACATTGCCGGCAGAACTTCCACGAAGTCGGTATACAAAAAGAAAACTAATAACACAGGATGTGCTATATTGGTCACGTGCCATATACGGAAGGAAGAGTTCGTTAGAAAGTTATTGCCGGTTTGTCATATTAATGAGTTGCGCTTAGGACTTCTTAACGCCACAAATGCTTATCAATACTTGAGGGGATTTTTTGGTTTCTTCTGTGGTGTCTAGAAAAGTGATCTTAAAACACTCAGGAAATGCATGGAGGGCTGAAATTTTTTCGAATCAGATAAAGAAGACTTTTTGTTATTGTATTTCTTTCTTCAAATAAATGTCTATTGTCGTGCAAGTAGTTAGGTTATGTTAGGTTTACGGGCAAGTCTGTCCTTCTATGCCACACCTAGGTCCTCCGTGTACTCTTGTGATGCCCTTTTGTGGGGGGTTAGCCAATGTTATTAGAAATGTTTAGGCTTCGTCCCTTAACTCGAGCCATCCAGATATCCTCAGAAACCTATTAAGATCAAAAAGTGAGACATCAGAAAGTTCATGGAAGAAGTAGCTTCTAAGTGTTCTGTTTCTCAAGTGACCGAGACTCGGACAGAAACAGAGGTAGTGAGGTATGTCCTCATGGACCTCTTCATCCTCGGCATATATCATCGTCCTGGAGTTTTAATTTCATTGCGTGATTTCTAAGGAAGTTATGCCTGTTAGGGCCCCTACCAGTTTAGACAATGATGACCCATCAAACGGCCACTGTTGTACTCTGGCCAGAACTTTCCTGATACTTCACAGGTAGTTAATTCTTTCCACCTGTTGTTAAATTCCATGCGAATCTTGTTCTCCACTCGTTTCCAAAGATCGCAGAGGGGTGGCTTGATCGATTGAAGTGCTCGATCATGGTCCATTGCAGACCAATAACTCTCTAAATCATCAGCCCTCTCACTGCCGGCTTTGTCACTATGTCCAGGGACACAACAGAGATTTATGGCGTGCTGCGAGCAGAGAGACTTAAGCTCTTCACGGCAGCGGTAAACTAGCTTTGACTTTATTTCAATAGCAGAAACTGCTTTAATAGCTGCCATACTGTCAACGAAAATGGTAATATCATTTCTTAGTATTGCCAACAAGGAAACCTTACGGGCCGCTTCCGCGACCACCAGAACCTGTGCTTGGAAGACAGTGCTGTGAGTAGTTACTTCATGCCCACTTAAATTTTTCAATTTACAATTTTAGTTTTGGAGTTAAGGGCTGTAAAGAAAAAAACAACTTCATTTTGAAGCTACATTCGTGCCATTAAGTATAGACTCCAAAAAGTAGTTGACTTAGGACCTGAAGTTGCCTCAAAGAAAATAATCAGGTACTGTCAAGTCTCATGATCGCGGCGTCCAATTGTTGAACGCTCGCCAGAGATGACTTCGGCGCCATTAACTTGGAACTGACATGTCCAGCTCTGTCCACAGTATGTCGGTTAATATGGCTCTATACTTGGGATCATTCACGGTAACGGTGGTTTCTTCCTCATTTTGAATGAAATATGGTCGGATGATTCCGCCATGCCATAAACCACACCAAACAGTTAATCTCTTGACAAGTTAATCTCTTAACGAATTCTCACATTCTCATACGAATGTAGGCCCAAAATCCAGCACAAAATATGCGTGGCTATGCCAAATTCAGCTGATCGGTGCCGAATCGACATTTCTGGGTCTTCTTTGATACCGTCCACTGGCTGTGTTTTCTTCATATCGCGCTAATTTCTGTCTGGTTGGTTGCTTAAGGTCCAAAAAAGTGTACCCCTACTCACGTTCAAACTTTTCGACGGTGCGACGAATTGCCTGCTCACTGAAGCCATGATGACAACCGACATTCCGACCGATCAGTTTGCTATGCTTAAGAGCTGGGCAGTCGGATATAAATTGACGAATGGATTTTATTTCCCCAACGTTCCTCCAACTTCAGTAGCTGTTATACAGAATGCCCAGCCGCTCCTTGAGATTCATTCAACTTGTAGACTCAATGTTAATCCTCATCCGATTTCCCTTTACCCGAAAAATCTGCATTCCTTTGTTTTTCCACTCTCGACTTGAACACATCTGTCTTCATTGATATGAAGACATGGCCGTTTGACATTCTAAAGCTTTCTTAATTAAAGCTTGTCAACCAACAATTACTTCTTTCCAGATGCTTGGCGACTACCGACTTACCACTCACTTGTTCAAACACTTGCACTTATCCCATTATTATTTACGCTATTCAAAGCGAATATCCTATAATTTCGTATGTTTAACCACTGCCGGATAACAAATAGCATCATCCATCTTCCGAATCCATGCGAGTGTTTGAAGATTTCCAACAACTTAATAATAAAATAAAGAAATCTCATGAAATTGATTTCAGCGTAATAAATTTATGTCAATATTTTATATAGCAAAAAAATAAAAGAAAAATATATATTTGCCATCGTCGTCGGTCGCTTTTATGATAAAGTAGATACCGAGACCGACTTTCATCGACCCTTTCCATGTAACTGGGTCAAATTCAACAGGAGGAAGTAATAATTTACTTGCTCTAGTTCTGAAGAAATTGAAATCAATTATCTATAAGTCGGTGACTTTAAGAAGGTACCGACCATAATTCAAATTTATTACAAGAAGGATTGACATTTATAGTGATTCTAAGTTGCATGTGTTCGTTGGCCCGCACATGGCAGCATCTATAGAAACGAAAGCACCCTGCTGCATCAAGGTCGGTAATGACTCAAACGAATGACTTAGGCGAGACGACAACACATACATATATGCCGGCAACAGGAAGAGCACCCAAAATTCGAACGTCACAATGGACAACAATAACTTTGAAGTAGTTAGAGCCATTAAAACGAAACTGACATCTCTTTGGACATTAAACTGGGAATACTGCTTGCCAATCGAAGTTACTTTGGATTGGCAAGGCAAATTTGTAGTTAGGCCACCGCTACAACGACCAGGGAGGGTCTAGGTTGGGTTAAGTTAAGATAATGGATTTACTAGATGAGAGAAACCTCGCACACGTCATAATTTGATTAATATAGATCCTTTGTGGTGTCCTGAGAACATCTTATTCTTCTATATAGACTATGATGCCATCCAAGTGTCCTGTTTCTTATACGGCATTGTGCTGGGCAGCGTCAAAGAAGTTTTGGAGTATCCTCAGGCACACATCGTGTTTTAATCTGTTACAACTTCTTCTTCGATCTCAAACGTGGAATTGTTTTGGTTCAAAAGGTAATGAACGTTCAGTAAACTTCTTGAGCACTGACCCGTTCTGCTCAGAATACTGCAACTGCAGCTGAAGATATTGCAGAGGTCCCAGGAGTATCGACCAGACGACGAGCAATGCAAATAGGCATCAATCGGCGGTCCTTACAGAAAATATTTGTGAAAGACTTGAAGACGTTCCCTTACAAAGTGCAGACAGGGAATCAGCTGTTAGCAGTTGCCCTGCCCGAATGTCCAAACCAAGCTTAAGCCATCCTGAATCTTGGCCACGAGGGATGAAACTTTTTAGAGATTCACACTGGCCGTCAAGATGGTCAGAAGTGTGTGTCAACGAGCCTTAAACTCTTTAAGCCCTCAAAGATAATATCCGTCAAAAATGCGAGGACTTATCGCCGCAAGTGGCAACAGTGATAAAAAATTCCATGAATCGCGACCGAATAGTCATCAATTCTGCCGGCAGCCACTTAAACGATATCAACTTGTGACAATTTTTGCGCCTTCTTGTACATATGCTCAGATAGCCATAGGTTTGCTGCTGTGATTATCGCTGAAACTGTGGGGGAGATCCGTAAGTTATCTGAACGGGTTGGGCAAATAAAACCCATCCATATCGTCTAATCAATCCACAAACATAAAATAAATGAGCTTTTAGGTCTACAATATGGCGAATAATCACGGAAGTATTCGCATCATGCGGACACTCAAAGCTGTTAATCGACGGTTCAAAATTTGGCAGTTTAAATATCTGCTAGGAATCAAAAGAAGTTACTTAAGATTCTTAACATCCTGAGCATCTCAAAACCATTAGGGTAAGAAACTCGGGCCCCTTTGTAAGTGCTCTCTGTAAGATGACAAAACTACATCACAATTTATCTGTGAATGTCCGGCTTTTGCCAAAACCAAACTTGCAAACACTTCCTCCACAAGGTTGATCTCAATCAAATTAAACTAGCAAAGCAATTCAAGGTCCGCAGTGTACTAACTGCTGGGCAGTCTTGCGGAAGTACAATGGACACTAGGTCTAAGTGCTAGTTGTCTTCGGATAAGTTCTTTCTTAATGCAAAGAAATACTATCGTCAATCAGGTCTGTCATTACGTAGCATCCCGCTGTGACTGGAGAGTCAACAGAGCTTTGTATAGTACTTCACGCCAAGAGCCCTTAAGTATTTGCCTCTGATATGGGAGATTCAATATTTTTACTGTTTCCCTGTCAATAAAGAAGGTAACATCCCTAGAACGTAGCGTCGCCTTTGTGCAAAAGTAAGTAAGAAGCAGCGAGAAATTGAACCAGAAACTGCATTCAACATATTTTTCCGACAGACTTGTCCTTTATTTGGAAGTTGGAGCTTCTTAAGAGGCGTATAACATTTCCCAATTGGAATGTAGTACAATCTGCAGTGACTTCTGAATAAGCTACCATGACCCAGGTCCTTCCCAGCACTTAGACAGCTCGGATAACCTATGGAAGACATCTCAATCAGATATAAAGAAATCCTATTATGGACTGACTAAAAAAGGTACTAACAGGTCTCTCCAAAGTGGCAACACTGGAATACCAATTGAACTTTACTTTAACTAATTCAAGAGTCATAAAGTAGCCAATTTGTTCACCATCACCCTGGCAGATGCAAAGTAAAATTACGCTGGATAAAGTGCTGTAATTTGAGATTTAACACAAACATCCTTCATCAGCACCTATTCATTCAGTGCGCACTGAAACATAACCAATTCTTCGTCACTTCATTCCTCGTCCCACCGACAATGATGAAAATATTCTGCCACAATTGCCGTGACTGAACATAATTTCAGCAGTCACAATCTATTACAATAAACAAATCAAATTAATGATTCATAGAATGACTTTAACTATTGTATCTGCGAAGGAAAAAGAGTTGAAATGATGCCAATTACGTAACTCAACTTCATCATTTGCATAATGAACTTCTCCCCTCCATTAATAGCCTCTATATCAACAAATTTCATTCAAAGAAGCCATAATTTCCGCAAGGACATCGCAGCGAGGGATAATTATTTCCAAAATGTATAAAACAGCTAGTAGCTCACACTAATTCGTAAACCGCTACAATCCGAAAAAGCTATTAAACTGATTGTAGTCTCAAGTGTTTCCACCACAATACTCGAACGCAATAAATGCGGTTCAACCCCAAGTAAATATATTACGGCAATAATAATATATTGATATACCGTAATGCATACCTTTATTGGCTTCATTAGACGGTGTTCGGTTCGGGTTCGGGTTCGGCTTCGGATGTAAATTATATTTTCAGTCAGATAAGGGATTGAGGTAACGCAACGCAACTCCGTGATATGTTTATTTTATTGGCTTTTGTTTTCAGTAATACAAAAATATAATTTTCCTTGTTCCTTGTTTTGGAAGTTTTTGGTTTTTTGTTTTGCGCCAAGCAAGGACGAAGGCAAGGACGACGACGACGACGACGAGTAATGGTGGTACTCTGAGGTTAAGCTTAGTGCGAACACCGGTGGCGGGGTTACTTAGATGTGGCGAGACTGTTAGATGAAAATTTAAATTACCACAAAAAGGAGGGAGGCGAAAACCTTTCGTGAAGTGAGTAGGGTTGAGAAAATCCTATGCGGCTTAACAAAGTTGGAATTGATGAAGTTGCTGTGCGTTTTTGGAAACATTTTTTGTTTCTTTTTCTTAATGTCAACTTAATGTGACCGCAATCGAGGTTTTATTTTTTGGGTAAACCGATAGGATCGGTTTTAGGGCGGTTAGATTAGGTTAAAATGACCATTCGTTCCACATTACATGAAGCAGTCGTATATTCGTAGGATAAATTGTCCTAAAAAACCGACCTACATTCCATTCCATTTCATCCATTTGCACATTTTCTTATTTCTGTAAGTGGAAGTTTCAACCAAATACGATTTGAGGAAGATTTCATATTTTTCAATCGTTTCGTCTGTGTTACTTCTAGCTGCTTTTAAGATTCCGATACCGAGACAAAGGTTCATAGTATGCAAAAGGTGATCAAGTTATTTATGAATTCTTCAAATTTAGACAAATTCTATCTTCTTTCTTATCGACAATGACAAGGATTTATTATTTTACTAGCTGAATGCTCGGCGTAGAACCTTTAAATAAATATATAGGATCCGCCAAATAATTTTTTTTTTGAAAATGCTATAAAAAAAAACTACTGAATATTTTCTCAAATTTCTTTTTTTATTTGAAAGTACAATCCTTCCGGTTAATAATGGAAAATAATTTCATTCAAATGGCTGCCTCCGCTGGCCATGCAGTAGCCTACACGATCGGTCCAATTTTGAAGCACATTATCGATTGTGTGCAGCTGTATTTCACCAATGGCTTCACGAATATTATCCTTTAAAGCGTCAATTGTCTCTGGCATGTCGGCGTAATACTTATCTTTTACGGCACCCCACAAATAATAGTCCAACGGTGTCAAATCGCAGCTCCGCGGTGGCCAAACGACATCAGCTCTGCGGCTGATAATGTGATCTTCAAAAACAGGGCGCAAAACATTGAGTGTAGCTTCGGCTGTGTGGCACGTAGCGCCGTCCTGTTGAAACCAAATGTTGCCAATATCCTCCTCTTCAATTTTTGTGAACAAAAATTCGTTCAACATGGCCCGATAACGATCGCCATTGACTCCTTGCTCATTTTCGAAGAAAAATGGTCCAATTATGCCTCCGGACCAAAGTCCGCACCAAACAGTGACTCGTTTTGGGTGTATCGGCTTTTCAATGTATGCGTGCGGGTTTTCTGTGCCCCAAATTCGACAATTTTGCTTGTTTACATGCCCGCCAAGATCAAAATGAGCTTCATCTGAAAAGATGATTTTTTTGGCAAAATCGGCATCTTCTCTAAGTCGATCGCAGGCCAGCGTTTCCCAGCGTTGTTCAAGCGTATACACAACCATATTCGTTCAGCGGAAGGATAAAACTAATTATCGGTCAAATCAGACATGAGCTAAGTATTACCATTCGCGAAATAAGCACTAGTTGAAAAAAAAAGTTAGATGGCGGCCCCTTTATATTTCTAAAACGCGGCTTACTTGATTGTTCTCGCATTGTAATGACAGATTACTTTCATTGCATAGAAAATAAAAATATTTAGTTGAAAACTGTATTTAAATTAAATACTCTAACTAATATTAACTCAGTCGAGACCTACGAACTTGTTCGTATAAAGGAAGGCAAGCAATTTTATCGAGGTCTAGAAAGGAAAATCTTATAATATTCTTTATAATGGGAGAAAGTCCAACAATGATCTTGGGCCATTTTGTTATAGTTTGGTTCATGCGGGAACAGCATGATTATTTCGTTCTTCAACAAAATAAATTTTTGATAATTCACATTATGCCATGTTGATAGGTAGTTTTTTTTTTCAATTACGATCCATACGATTCTCGAATATATTTACCCAAAAATTTATTAGTGGATGCAGCTTTATACATTTGCAAGGAAATATGTCGTTCCATGTCAATTATTTCCATTTGAAGTGAAGGCTCTGGAAGACTGAGCAACTTTAAAGCCACGTCAGTCCATTCTGCCGCCTCCCCATTTTCTAAGACTAGGAATCGTGCAGAAAATTCGTTCCTTAGATCGGATAGAAATCTTAAAAATACTTCATTGTTAGAGTTCTTCTTTTTTGTATTCAAATGAATAAATTCTTGTCTTCCAATATCTTTTTAAAGTAAAGTCCAGCTTACGATGAAAACCAGACTTGCTTTGTATTAGATCACATATTAATTTCTTTGCTTCCTGAAGGAGGAGATGACTTGTTTATTTATTAGCCAGAAATGTTCAATAACTTCCAACCATTACTTAACCAACGAAGACTGTTGTGTGCAAAAAGTCAGAATAAGCCGAATCACATTCAGAATCAAAGATACTCTTAAAGCTGTCGGTGCTGAAGAGCAGAATGATGTCTTATAAAATTAGTCAACTTGAACAATAAAATAAAAATAAAAAATAAACATTAGGCGCAAACGGCCCATAGAGCACCCAAAGCCTAACTTCTCTAACCACTGTGTGTGCGAAGAGATATATTATTGACACGAATGGAGGGACCTACAGTTTAATGCCGATTCCGAACGGCAATTAATTTTTGAGAAGCTTCTCATGTCAGTTTTTTCTCTTGGATTTTTGTCAGACGTTCGCAAGAGGTGGGGCAGCGAATAAAAACGTTCAGGTGGTACAGGTCGGGATTTGAACCAGCGACCTCTCGCTTAGTGGTCCAACAATCAATCAATCAACAATCAACTCCCCACAATCAACTTGACCAAGCTGTCCATTACTACTTCTGATTTCTTCTCTTTCTAATCCTTTTTCTTTGGCAATCAACACTGGGGCCCCGTCAGTTGAGAGCGATAAAAGTTTATAATAGTTAATTTGGATTTTTTTAACAAAAGAAACCTACCTAAGGTCTCTTTTTTTTCAAATCCATTTGAATAGGTACATACAAGGTACGACCCTCCGCGGTTCGTAAAATGCTCCGTGATCCGCCTGTTGCTGAACGCTAGTATACACCAAAGGTCTTGAAGAATGTCAGCATCGGCGATTTTGACTGAATGGCAATTTCGATTCTGTAATATTATATTGAGTCTAGATGGCGCTATTTTCTGGGAATAACTTGAATTTATGTCACTATTACGGTTTTCTATGTTTTGAAAATAATACCATTATATAATATCAAAGAATGGATATACACTGAAAATTTGAGTTAGTACATCGAAAAGGACTTGAATATTGATTAGCAAGCCCATTATATAACATGGAAGCATGTATCTAATTTTAGCAGGTACATAAACCTTATATTATTTGCATAGAAAATATGAGTTATAATTATTGAGGTATCCTTAAATACTCCAATATAGATGTCGCTGTAAGCTTAAAGTGATTATTAGTCGCCTCGGCCGTGAAACAAATAAGCAAAAATATATAGCTGTACCTTTTAGACCATGATCTACCTATATTCCAAATTTACGCTTTGTAGGCCTTACAGTAGGCCTTATATTAGGCCTTACTTGTAAGCCTTGACTTGGCTATTATTATATGCAGGAGGATATTTTGGTTTGGAAGCTTCTCCTTCCATTGCATATGCGAAGATATATTTTTTTGTTTTTTGACACGAATGGGACGGTCCCATTAAAAGCTCACGGTTAGGAGCGTTGGACTACTAACCGAGATGTCTTTGGTTCAAATCTAACCCGTACGTACGTAAAAGTTTTTATTCGCTCACCTCTTGCAAAAAGTCTGCAAAAAAAACACGCAAGAGTAAGAACTTTCAAGAAGTTTGCCAAACGTCCCTGATGATAGTAACCCTTTCTCATTTCCGGATGATGAAATTTTATGAAATCCTTTTTTGAAAATTTAAAGGAAATATATGGCACAACCTTGGTTGCTTTAACTTTAGGAAAAACTCTCTCCAGAAAAAAACTTAACAAGTTAAGCAGCGTACCTAACCTAATCTAACAAAGAGTAATGATGCATTTAATACCTTCTAAAAACAACTTCAAGCATTTATTGCGAATTCGAAAGCACTAAAAATGGTCCATAGTAATGTAAATGGTGTACAAAGAGTGCAATCTTTTAACTGAAATGCTCAAAGTAGCTACCTATATATTCCCCAGTAGAAGGAGCCAGCCAAACTAAATCACGAGTTCTCCAACATTGCGCTTGTGACCCAGTTAAAGCATCATAAAATGAGGTCAACTAATGTACCCCATCCATGATGGTGATGGATGCAATAGAAAGCATCACCTTTTTCCCATTTTTAAATGGTTAGGACGAGTAGCTATCATCTATGAAAACTGAACACTAGCTTTCATTTCATTGAATGGAAAATTCACAGGAATCATTTTTATGGGTTTTCACTTTTGTTATTATTAATAAGCATTATTCAAGTTGTGCAGATATAAAAATAATAAATAAGAAAAAAAAAAAACTGACTGACTTTCGTTTTCAAATTGATTGAATAAGAAAAAAAAATCTCCATAAGCATGGTATTTACCTTTGAACTTTAAATGATTCTTCTTATTGTTCTTTAGGTTCAGGACTCAGGTACTAACATTGTGATACTTCACAGCTCTAGAAAAATGAATAAATGGTCAGGTTTGGATATCTACACAATGAAAATGAGAAAATGAATTTTTGTTTATGCCAGATTTCTTAAGAAACTCAAACAATAGACTTGTGGTTGGCATTGGATTTCTGAGAAAGGTCAGCTTAAATTTGGCCTTTTACCGTTGCTTGTTGAATGTTCACTGATTTATTTTGATGGATTCAAATGATTTGTTTTGCAATTCGTCAAGGGTATTTTGACATTGATATGTTTGTCATTCCTGAAAAACCAAAATTATGTGGCAAGATCTTGAATTAATGACGTTAAATTTCAACTTGGCCAGGCTTTAAGGTGAGGTTATAAATGAATATTTATCACAGCATATCTCAATATTTTGCTGATTTTGAAAAATGCTTTTAAGGGCGTCACTAAGGAAATACAGACGGCTATTCAGATATTGAACCTCTAAATTGGACACAATTGCCTTCTCTTAAAGTTAATCCATTTGACGAAACCAGGTGTGAACCATAAGCCCTGAGCTTAAATCCGATTATCTTATGGGAAGCTGGTCGAAAGTATTGGAGAAGTCAGTGTACATGCAGTCGACTTAAACATGCACGCAAGAAATATAACAAATTTGTAACAAACCCAGAAATGTTGTTCATTAGAAATGACATTATTTACTTACTTCACTCGGCGCCGTATAACAGAACTGGTTCTATCGAGCATACACTTTGTCCTTCGAGGAAGAAGGTTTGAATCCATTTGTTTCGCCAAGCGGAAGTTGCAGCGGTTTTCTAGGGTAATTCTTCGTCGGATCTCCACTAAGTTGTCATTCGTGGAGTTGATATTAATACCGCGTTAGATGGATCCCTAAATATCCCGCATCACCTTATTGATACGTGACGGGTAATGTGTTGAGGTACGGTTTGAGACTTTCAATACAGAACGTTGAATACGAACTTATATGCGACATTAAGCAGGGATATGCTCTGAAAGTTTTTGCAAGATAAGGGGACCACATGCCCCATGCTTTAATCCACCCAAACTTGATTGATGATTTGGTGCATGAACCCTACCAAAACATTACCTCCGGATTTGAGAAGCCTTGCAGGTAGACCATCATATCCGGCGGCCTTGCTGTTCTTAAACTTTTTTACAGCTGAACCAACCTCTTTTGCACTTGTGGCCGGACAGGTCCTTCATTGACAGAATGGAGTACTCGGTCTTAAAACCAGCAGCCATTTGCTTGTGTTTATTTTAAAGCCTCCGGGTGTTTATTTTGATTGCGACACTTTTCGATCTCCTGGGAAATTTTAGGGAGTTTTCTCCTCCCATCTCCTGGCTCGGTAGTCTTCTATTGCTGCTCTTGTTGTCCGCTACAGCATTCTATGTATCTGTGTGCATCTTATGTCACCTTTTTTCGATATATACATATTTACGTCATCATACCACGGACTTTTCCTCCAGGATGCCTGGTAACCTAGGGTGGTTTCGGTTACCTTTTGGAAGATGTCGCGATACTGGAACCACTGGTTGTTGGCGTCTGTGGTAGGTAGAGAGTCCCTCATTCAGGCGCTCTTTGTAGTCTCTGGCTACTCGAACAACGTCGAATTTCTACTTCTGGGCAGTTCACAGCTTCTTCTCGTTGGGCAGTCGAGCTCTGAATCCAGCTGCAACAAGAACATGGTCAAAGTCGACGTTCGCCCCTGGGTAAGTATGCACGTTCATGACCTTAGATGCGTGCCTCGCATCGATGAGCACATGGTCGATTTAATTGGCCGTTTGTACAGCTACTGAGCCGTGGAAACCTAGTGCTACTTATCACCGCATTACAGGCTGCAGAAAAGTCAACGGAACTAATGGAGAATTCAAACTAAAACTTAAGATAGGTACCAAAAGCTTGACTACAATTTTTAAGGTCCAAATAAGTAGTAATTTTGTAATACAAATCTATTGTCGATATAGTTTCTAAATTGCTAAAAAATTACTGAAAGCAATCAGGGAACCTCTAAAATATTGATCATCAATGAGGAGAGGAGGGTCACATAGTTGTACAGCTGCTAAGGAATCAGAAGTCTTACTATTATTGTATCTAAAATTACTAAAGTTTTCTTCTTAACAGACTTCCAGAAAAGGATAAAGTCTGATTGACAGAAGCTTTTGTTGATAAATTTCGATAAGTTTCGTGTTTCTATTCGTGGCGTCTGTGATAGGTGATTGTGATTCCGATGGAACTGCGGTTGATTTCAGTGCGTATTTCCCAGCACCTTCGGGAAACATTCTTAACTGTGCCAGGGGTCCCATTAGGTCCAATACTCCTAAATTCTCAAGAGACTTTTGCAAATTTCCCAAAAAAAAAAAACCTTTCCATTAAGAAATAAAGTACATTACCTCCCTAACTGCAGCACAGTCTTTCACTTACATATGCACATATTTTCACTTTGTGTCTCAACATAAAATGTGCGATACTAAAGGGTGATTTTTTAAGAGGTTTAGAACTTTTTTTAAAAAAAAAACACAAAAAATTAAAAAAAAATGAATGAAATATTTATTTGAATCGATAGTTTGAACCTTGCAATTTAATGTTTAAAGATAATTTCATGCAAATGTTGACCGCGGCTGCGTCTCAGGTAGCCCATCCGCTGAGTCCAATTTTGGCGTACTCTTTCACACATATCGGCCGGTATCTCACGAATGAATGCATGGATGTTGGCTTCCAGTGCGTCAATCGAAGCGGGCTTGTTCCTATACACATTAGCCTTGGCATACCCCCACAAAAAATAATCTAATGGTGTCAAATCGCACGATCTAGGCGGCCAATTGACCGGCCCGAAAAGTGAAATTAACTGTTCACCAAACTCGCCTCGCAATTGCGCCATTGTTTCGCGTGCTGTGTGGCATGTGGCACCGTCTTGTTGAAACCACATATCATGCAAGTCAAGAACTTCCATTTCGGGCAAAAAAAAGTTTGTTATCATCGCTCGGTAGCGTTCACCATTGACAGTAACGCTGCGATTCGCATCATCTTTGAAGAAATATGGCCCAATAATGCCGCCGGCCCATAAACCGCACCAAACAGTGGCTTTTTCGGGATGCATTGGTAGCTGTTGCAATGCTTCTGGCTGATCTTCACTCCAAATGCGGCAATTTTGCTTATTTACGTACCCATTCAACCAAAAATGAGCCTCATCGCTGAACACAATTTTTCGATAAAAAAGCGGATCCTCGGCCAGCTTTCCAAGAGCCCATTCACCAAAAATTCGGCGTTGTGGTAGGTCGGCTGGCTTTAGTTCTTGCACCAGCTGTATCTTAAAAAGCTTTACGCCCAAAACCTTCCGCAAAATTTTCCACGAAGTGCTGTAACAAAGGCCTAACTGCTGGGAACGGCGCCGAATCGACATTTCGCGGTCTTCTGTCACACTAGCTGATACGGCCGCAATATTTTCTTCAATACGCACAGTACGTAAACGTGTTGGTGGTTTAATGTCCAACAAAGTAAATTTGGTGCGAAATTTGGTCACAATCTTCCGAATAGACTGCTCAGAAGGTCGAGAATGCCGTTCATAAAATGGAAGCAGCGCGCGATGAACATTTCGAACAGAGCACGAATTTTGATAGTAAAATTCAATAATTTGCAAGCGTTGTTCATTTGTAAGACGATCCATGGTTAAATTGCAAACCAAACTGAAGCTGTTTGACAGTGACACAAGGTACTAAACACACGTCAGCTGTCAAAACCAGTGTTGCCAAAACCAAACCAGCTAAAAAATCACCCTTTATTAGCCCATATAAATGAAATATGTACACTCTAAGTTAGCCCATGTAATTGCGAATAAACAAAACAAAGAAACATCTTTTAAGAAGCTCAAATGAAACTTTATGAACATGGAGAACTAGGTAATGGATCCACTGAAAGAAGACAATTCAATGTAATTGAAGTCTGGGAACGCTGTCGGCCTCATTTCTATATGACACGACACTCTCAGAACTTTTAACTCTTTCTCTATTCTTCTATACTTTCAAAAGAATTGAATTTCAAAAGCTCCAATAGTGACTAATGGTAAACTAAGTAAACTTTCATTTTCGCAGTATGAGAAGACCTGTCGCAAATATTTTAATAAAGGTTTTACGCTTACCACGGAAATTATAATTTTTAAGTAATAACTGCCGTAATGTGTCTGCTAAAAAACAAAACTCAATTATGTACTCGGAGTTTCATTTAATTAAGTGACAAACTCACTTTGTAGAGAGAGTAATCAAGAGATTTAATTATTATTTTTTCCAGCGAAGCCGTAATAAATAGCAAACGCGTTCAACCCGCAAATGTAGATAGAAAAGAAAATACACATAATGCAATTACAAATATTTTAATTGAGAGTTTTAATTTATTAGAATAGATTGAGTGTGGTTTGCATTGCATGCAATTAGCTGCAGTTGAGGTTGATGACGATGAGTAGTGATAGTAGCCAGTGGGTCTTTACACCTATGGCAGAGCTGCAGTCTATTTCAAGAGACCAAATCCTTAGAGCGTTTCAGAACCGCCGTTGGTTTGTTCTCTTAGTAGAACCCAGGACTTAGCGATAGCTTACAAGTAGCGATTGGTATACCCAACTCTACTTTTTCAACTGAGAGGTGTATGGATGTTCCCATTTAAGGAAGATAAGACTTCTTTGATCGATGGAACATGCTACAATGGCAAGGAAGCTGGAATAAAATCCACACCTCATTCCAACATTAGTCTTGGATCCGTCGTAGGTGTTAAAATTGATCGATGCCTCCCCCATTAATGCATCCTCATCTGGTAATATGGAAGGCTTTTTTTTTAAATTGAAGTGTAGGGAGAGTCCCGAATTCATTTAGCTACTCCACGGTGCTGAAGCTTAAGAAGGTAAAACAGAATATTCAATGCAGCGGAGGGCGCCTTACGCAGGGATCCGGCAATGTATAAACAATCAGTCCAATTTATGTAGTAGATTGCCAATTACGTTTTAAAGATAACTTCATATAAATGTTGTCCCCGGCTCCGTTTCAAATTGTCCATTCGGAAGGTCCAATTTTGCGTCACTTTTTCGAGCATTTCGAGAGATAAGCTGCTCACCAAATTCATCCTTCAACATTTACATTGTTTTACGAGCGGTGTGGCATGTGGCACCGCCTTGATGAAACCAACTATCAACCAAGTTCATCTCAGCCAAATGGGGCATGACGCGATATTGTTTAGTTTGCTATTTATTCTAAATTATTGCAGGAAAGCATTTCAAAGCTTTAAATGTGAAGCATTTTGAAGCTCCAAATGTCCCACCCTGTGTTTGTGGTCAGTATCGAGAGTTATGCTGTTAGGGATTTGTCCTATTTTTTGCATATCGCCGCTGACAGCGTGCATTATTTCCAACCACAAAATTGGCCAGATTTCATTACCACCTCAGGTGGTGCTTTGCGTCAGTCACGCACTACTTCATAAAATTTGCTTCTAAAAATAACATAATTTACTACTAAATTACATTTACAGTGCAAAACGAGTTAACCAATTAAATCGCCAAAAACCACAGGTGAAATAAATCCTCAAATCAGTATGATATAAATTCCACGTAAATAGATGAAATTAGTCTCGGTTATTTGGGTTTTATTTCATTAATTTCATTGCATCTGCCACCATTACATTTGTATGGTTTAGTAAGTGGCTGTGTTGAAAGGGAAATGCTTTGGGGTTCTTGTGCAACTAACACTGCTGCTACCTTGGTATTCCATTTAGTTTTCCCTTTGATGAATGAAGCACATCGGACTACTTCTTGTAGAAACCTTTCAGGTGAGATTTTCATCCAAAGCAATAAGTAAAATTAGATATATGAAGGTAGGTGTGTAGAAATGGTCTGCGAAAATCAGGCCAGCTTCAGCTCGCTGGCTCATTGAAGCGAAATAGACATTACGAATTTTCTATTTGCCTCTTGTGAGTGCTAAGAGAGAGAGAGAGAGAGAGAGACGTAATCCTTTTTTTTTATCTATGTTAGACTAATCAGGAGGAAACGTGTTTTCAAAGGTAGCTGCATCAACGGATGCAAGGATACAACTTTTCTTAATGTTACGTGGAAAAAAAACGGATACTGAAAGAAACATCATAGATGTTTGATGTTAGTTGTCGACCAAAGAACCTCAATTCACTTAGGCACTATACTTAAGAGTAGTTAGATACTGACTTTGGTGGGAAGGAGGCACTGACGGAATGGCACTGAATGCTGGCGGTTGTGCCAACAAATGTGTATAGGCTTACTGCTAAGAAGAAGTAAAAAATTGAAAGAATTCATCGAATTTTATCAGAGTTTCTAATGATTACTTTTGTAATTTAATTACTAATTGCATTTCATTACAGATTATTGTTATTTATTTTACTTATAGGTCAATTAGAAGGTCAAATTTTGAAATTTCAAAATTTAATTATAATTTTAAGTACATAATTGGTGTGGTATTGCATTACACTGTAATTAAATATGAATTATAAAAACATGTCACTGGAGAAAAATACTAGTAATAACGGGTGATCCAAGTAGAGATACTTTTTTCAATAGCCTTTTTTGACAGATCACGTGTGAGTCGTGTCATGCTGTCATGTTATTTTTGTTTAGTATTGTTTGGCATTTCATAATGGAAAGACTTACGCGTGAACAACGTTTACAAATTGTTCAACTTTATTATGAAAATTCACGTTCTGTGAGGAATGTGTTTCGTGCACTTCGCTCAACTTATGGTCAACATAATCGGCCTACTGAGCGTACTATTCGCAACACCATCACCTATTTTGAGACCCAGCATTCATTATTGGATAATATTCCACCGAATAGACCACGTCCAGCACGCTGTGAAGAAAATATAGCTTGTGCAACAACTGAAGCCGCTCGACCTTCCCAAGCGACATCGCTTCGCTCTATGGGCTCTTGAAAGTTCCAAGAAGATCCCACGTTTTCGAGGGAAATTTTGTTTAGCGATGAGGCCCATTTCTGGCTCAATGGGTATGTAAACAAACAAAATTGCCGCATTTGGGACGAAGAGCAACCTGAAGAGATTGAAGAACTGCCACTTCATCCAGAAAAAACAACGGTTTGGTGTGGTTTGTGGGCCGGTGGAATCATCGGTCCATATTTCTTTAAAAATGATGCCGGTGCGAACGTAACCGTCAATGGCGACCGTTATCGTGCCATGATAACCGACTATTTGATGCCTGAAATTGAAGCTCGTGATCTCGGCGACATTTGGTTTCAGCAAGACGGCGCCACTTCCCACATATCGCATCAATCAATGGACTTATTAAGAGAACATTTCGGTGAGCACATAATTTCACGTTTTGGGCCGGTCGACCGTTAGACTTTTTCCTGTGGGGATATGTAAAGTCAAAAGCTTATGCCGACAAACCTGCTTCGATTCAGGCCTTGGAGGAAAACATCACGCGTGTCATTCGCCAGTTACCAGTCGAAATGCTCGAACGAGTAATCGAAAATTGGACTCAACAGATGGGCCATCTGCGACGTAGCAACGGCCAATATTTGAAAGACAAAATCTTCAAAAAATAAATGCCAAAGAATGTTCTTTCAAATGATTATAAACATTCTCCATTAAATTTGAATTTTCTGTGTTTTTTTCTTTAAAAAAGTAGGGAACCTCGAAATGGATCACCCTTTACTTATCATTGCAGGCAAATTCAATAAATTTCGCATCTAAAATGTTTTAACATCCTGGTGAATTAGTGGCTCATTTAATGTTCTAAAATATGTTGAATTACAAAATTTAAGACATTGTTTGAAATATATTAAAATTATTATTTTATTATTGACTTAATAATGCTTCAGTAACTTTCATGTAGATGCCACGTAATTGTAATTGATATTTCCAATTGTAATTAGTTAGTAGTTAAGTAGTTGCAATGGCATTACTAATTACCTGTAATCGTTTGATAAGCAAAGAACGTTGTTGACGTAAAAAATCATAAAAAAAAGGCTAAACTAAGCTATAAAAATGTCTGTCCTCAGGAGAGCTTCGAAGAGCAGAGGGACTTCTTACCGTGGGCAGTGACCAGTTGAGCCCAGATAAAAGACTGCACTTTCTCCACTCCAATATCTACATTTACTACATTAGGTATTTATTTCTTTGATTTCTTGATACTTGAAACTTCAGCAACTCGTACTTTTGCTTTTTTTTAATCTAATTTAATTCTTAAACTTTTCACGCATTTTTGGGCGTTTTCACAGAAAAAGTTCTTATTCTGACCAGTCTACGATGAAATATAAACCTAGATGATAGCGTGCACATTTACGAGAAAATACTTCACAGATGTGTAACGGTGCATATCAGACGAATATATGCAACTGCGATGAATAAAGGAGACAAAAAAATACTGGAGATTGCACACACGACACAAATAAATAGAATCAAAACTATGCATGAGTGCAAACAACGAGTGCAGGGTGTTTGCGTGGGTGACTTTATTTTTGAAATTGTATAATTAACACATATGTATATAATAAACGTCGTATATATGAGGACAAAAAGGAAGGAAAAGCTAAAATAGGTCATCAAAATCCGTTCCCTGATGATAAGCTTTTCAATTAGACAACCCTATCTCTATAAAGGCTGGTCCAATTTGAGATTTCTATATTGGTAGCACTGTGGATTTGACAGCTGACAATAGTGACACGTGTTTCATGGACCAAATCTCAGTTCTAAACTACTCATTTACGCTTAGATATTAGAGCAGCACACACTTGATGCTGATTTTTCAAAGAAAATGTTTTTCTTTCTGATGAGGCACATTTCGAACTCTTGCAAGAACTCGTATATGCAAGATAAACTAACAAAATGGAAAAGATTTTCCTACCAGATAATGCCTTGAACTTGGATACATACATTAGATGGCGTCATCAGAAAGCAATCCTACTCCTGGCATAGACCCTGGATTGTACCAAAAAAAAAAAAAAACTAAGGCATATCAACGGAAAAAGCATTACATATCCACTCAAGAATATACTTATTCTCACGAGTATGTTTTATCTACTACATAAATTCAGACATTAAGAGTACCTGTGACCAATTCAAATATCCATGAGCAAGCCCCAAGGCCACCCCACTTATGCTTCTACAACAACAATAACAGCAGAATCGAAGTGAGCACACACATTCCCAACTTGTTATCCAATTTGTTAATATTTACCTTCCTACCCACCAAAAGAACAACAACTCAGAGATACTTGTGTATGACAATCGTAGCACAAACTTTATCGCTCGTGGGTACCTAACCTACTACGTACCTATATGATATTCGTTTATCAAAATATTTTATGTGATAATTGAAAATACGGCCTCACAGGAATACCTGACCCAATTTTGCAATCATGGCTGGTATTCAGTTATTTGATTTCCAACCCCCCTGCCTACAGCCACATAAACCAATAATCGCTGAGAGAAAATCATAACTTCCCAATCAACATTAAAGTCAATTTCAATTTGCTCCTCATTCACCTTCCCTTCTATTCCCTTCCCGACGAAGGGCAAGGTGGTACCTTTCTGGAAAGTGGTTCCGCTCCTTAATCTAAACTCGATAATAATTGATTTATTGATTTTAATGTATTTTAACGGTTCCCAATTACCGCATACTGCCATCTGAAAGAGTCTCTTGGGCGCACCTGGCCTAGAAATCGGTGCTGATTTTCGAAGCCAAGTTCGAAAAGGTGTGAACATCAACACGAACGTACCTTGGGTCGAGTGATGCATAGAAGGTGGCATGGCATGTCGGATATAATTCTTACCCAGAGAGTTGCACGAGCATAGCGTCTCAATCGAGAGCGAGACTGCTCCTTGGTGCACACACCTGAAGATCGAAACAGGAAAATCCGCTTCGAACGAAATGGAGTTAAATATCGTAACAACCCTTAACACCATTTTCCAATTGACTTGCCGGCAAACATTGTTATTTCCTCAATTTCGAGGTCATTTTATAAATAGTACCACACTGCCGCGCTGCATCCTCTGTACTCTGTCCTCATACTCATCGACTACGACGACGACGACGACAACGACGATGATGAAGACGAGAACGATACCAATACCTAATAGCAACCCTTTTTCTTACCCCAGATTGTATTATCAAAGCACCCATTCCATGACAAGCCCCATCCAACCCAGGGAAAGCTATACACAGCCAATGGCACGTTATCAGGGACGACTGCGACGTCATTGTTGCCGACCGACTGACTTATCCATCCATCTTCCTGTGTGTTTTAACTTGTACCATGGGGATGGATGAATGGGGAGCGACAGATTTATTTAGCGCACAAATTCCCTGCACTTGTACATTGTGGAGCAAAAGTAGAGTGCCTATCGCACGTTAACCATCGCCCGCACCAATGCCATCACTGTACGTTGTACAGTGAACAGTGCGCGCCAACAGAACTATGGCACGTCATCCTTGTAGCTTGTTATTAGTTTGTATTCGCAGGGAAAACAGATCCCTATAATAATGAGGACAAATCGGTGGAGGGCGGTTTTTGTTTTTTATTTTTTTTTTTGCTTTTCATCTCATTTTTCAGTTTACATCGAAGTTGGTCTAATTAGAACGCTTTTTGTAGGGATTTTGCCGATAGATTTACACCAATTTGACACTTGTGGGATGGCGAACTTTGGGGTGTGTCAGAACATCGACGGAACATGCAATTAGAAGTTTAAAAAAAAACAGGTCGTTAACAGTTTAATGCGTTTCAAATGAATTAAGTGATTGAAATGGAGGCAGCAGCGGTGTAATGCGTTCTTCAAATAAGAAGATGGGGGTTTCATTTAAATTAAGTAAAGCAATTATTCTTCCTTAATATCCATCATATCATAAAATAAACGAGTAAGGCCCATTCTGTTACCACGTACGTGTTTAATTTTTGAACGCACATTAGGTGCTAGGTATCTCAGGAAATAGTGCGTATTGACCTAATTTTTTTCGGTGTTACTTCGGGTACCAATGACAGATGGAAGGTGTGAGATGACAGTTGACATATTACAGATGTAAGGCGACAGGTGTCAGATGACAGTGTTGACAAATGACAGATACAGATAGATTACGGTTGACAGATGACAGCTGAAAAATGATAAGTGACAGATGACATTTGACAAATGGCATATAACAGTTGATAGATGAAAGATGATAGGTGGCAACTGACGGTTCACAGACGACCGATGAAAGCTTACAAGTGATGAGTGATCGTTGACAAGTGATAGATAACACGTGACATATGTATGATAAATAACAAGTGATCTTATCAGTGATAGAAGACAACTGACAGTTGACCGATGACAGGTAAGACCTTAAAGGTGACAGAGGACAGTTTAAAAATGATTATAGCTGACTGATGATGAGAAATGACAGAAGTCAGCTTACAGATGACGTATAAAATTTGACATGAGTCGGGTGTACATACCTTAAAAAAATTTCTAGTCGTCGAACTTTTTGGTTTGTGTTTTTACAGTTATTAAAATGTTTGAATGTATACATCATTGATGTGTCTCATTCTTTGCTAGCTAAAAGTAAATCCACATCCTTGTAGGGAAAATCTTGAGAAAAGCTCTTTATTTCAGCTCCATTATCTTTTGCGAATGAATTAATGATTTAATTCACAACGCTGTCCTTGCCTTGTATAATCACCCAAAGAGATAATATCTGTCATTCATTCATAATTATAAATTTTCAAAGTACCTACATTCGGTCTGATGCTCTCTAATGGAGTGCACTTGTGAAACGAACAAAAATCAGACGACAAAAAGCAATCGGATTGTGTCGACAATAGGTTTAAAACTTCTTAAATATCCTTTGAAATGTACTTACTATCTTCCTTTAATTATCACATGAAGATTTTCATCAGTTAATTGCAAATTCATACAGCAGTGTCCCTTCCCTACGTTGCCGTTGCCGTTGCCATTGCCATTGCCGTAACCGTAACCGTTGTCGTTCCTTGCAACAACGGCACGAAACGCCAAGCTTAAAATGGATTCACTTCTTATGGCAAACAAATCTTTGTAGGTACTTTGTACTTCGTCCTTCGTCATATCCTCGTGTCATTCATTCCGAAGAGCAGCAAAATTATGAGCTTTAACTTGTACAATACGGTTTCGAAATTTGACTTTCAAGGATATCCGAGGTAGGGGCTATGCTTTCACTATTCTCGCATAGGTATTAAGTATGGGGTACTCGTATTCGTATTCGTCCTTGTGTATGCGATGAAGAATTATGCCCAGAACATGAGATTCCCCATAAATCCTGGTCGGCGATAGATAGACGATTCAAAGGAGATTCTCTCTGCATGCATGAGCGAAATCAGGGCAATGGATTGTTAAAGATTAATTTGTTAAGTGTCTTGGCATGAATGGATTTTCCAACTTTTTTATTTTGTTTATATTACTTTTCCACGCAATTGTCCTGCTGAACTATATACTAAGAACAGACTGAACCGTGCCTTGTTCTTGCGTTCATGTGAATTATGGATAGATATTCCCACTACCTACTTTTCAGCACAGTAAGTTGGGTTGTTGGTTTGTATCTATATCTATATCATGCCATTAAATGCTTAGAATGGCATTAATTGGTTCATAATTGTTGTAGTTTCGAAGAGTACTTATACTCCACTTAACACGTAGTATCATTGTTTGTAGCAAAGTATTTCTTTGTGTAATTTACAACAGTTGCGTGCAATTTAATTTTCATTTTTGTTGAGGTGATTTTAAATATTCCACGTCCTTGCTCTGTCGCTTTTTGTATTTTTTTGCTTTTACTTCAACAAATTTACGATTGGGTTTTATGGGCTGTCTTTTAGTCGATGTTTCGAGAGGGTGTTGTAACCATTGTGCCGATTGATAGGATCTTTACCAGGTTCGAGTAGGTAGATAAGTGTCTTTTAAGCGATGCTCACTTGTAACCTCTCCAGAGGCGGCATTTCAATTCTTTTTCAATTAGTTGACGGGTTTTATTGGTACAAAGCGCGTGACAGGTAACCCCCCGCCGGATCCTGGCAAGCAAAATGACAGTTCGTGTTTTAAATTTCAAGTACGATAGCGATTGTTGAAATGTGCTTGAGATGAACCCTTGTTATACAGTTAATGACGATGGAAAATAATAGCTGCATTTAAAACAGAGAAGCTCTACTTATTATGATGCTAAGAAGAATTCCTGCTTAATAAAATTATTTAATGAGGCATGTTGCATGCTGCGTGCACTTTATCTGGTGGTTTATATCTATTTTTACGACCTTCTTGAATGAACTATGGCTTAGTTTACAAATGTGTTAAGTGCATGAAACGAAATTGCAGGAGAGAGGTTTTAAGGTGTGGAATTGAATACTGAATACTGCGGGTTTGCTGCGCCCTATGAAGTTAAATATTTGAGCAGTAGGAAGATATCTTTGTGCTGAATTAGGTTAGGTTAGGTTGAAGTGGCTGTCGGCATAGGAACCAACACACCTAGACCAGTATTGGTCCGTTGCAAAACGACAGGGATCGAGCTTCCCTCTACTCGTTGAACCATTTGGAGCTTCTAACGAAGTGTAGTATACATTTAATGTCAATGTTTGTGGTATCATACGTGTCTTCGTAGAATAACGCTCCGAGATGGAGCTCCCTTTTCCTGAAGAGAGCAGGGAATGTACAAAACAGGTGAGGGATCGTTTACTCCTCGTCCATACAACTTCTGCAAAAGTCGTTCAGGAATGCAACAAGTCTTGTTGCATGTATACCTATAAAACAGTCCCCAGTAATGACACCTACTGCAGTGCTAATGTTCCGTCTGCTTAGAGATATCAAATTTTTAGATCGTTTCAGATCCAGCTTAGGCCATATCCGTTTTGCCCCTAGACATGTGATACCACTTGTCCACCTAAAGTTTGTTTTACATGTTTTTCAGCCTTAGCGATAATTTACTAGTAGCGAAAGGTATACCTATTTCTGTTAACATGGTTTCTAGTTTGACGAGTTTATCAGCTTTGTCCCTGTGCCCTGGCACCCAGGTGAATGTTGAACTGATGAGACGTCTCCTGAAAAGACGATCTGCAGTCTAAGGCTACTATTTAAGAGACTGATTCCAAGGACTTGATTGTCGCTTGACTGTCCGAGGAATCCGCTAAGTAAAAGTGATCATGAAAAAAAAAATTACGAAGTGCACGATATCTATTTTGATTTGAACTCCCATTTTTGTAAAAGTTGAAGCCTGAAGCCTAACTTTTAAAGTCGCTGCTCAATTGTGTACCTCTCCATGGTTGAATTCGTCAAACACTGAAACACAAAGAAATGTCAAATTAAGTTGGGCAAGAAACTAGGCGTTAAGGTGTGGGGTAAACTAACACAACTAACAAGCCTCTGGTCTTGGATAGGAGTGGAAGAAAAGGGGTCTGGTTTTTAAACGTACCACGCTATACATAATATTGATAGGAGATTACGCGATAACGCAACTTGAATGTGACAAAAGAAACAAGGCAATCCTAAATAATTCTCCAGTTTCGAAACGACAGATTATACCCTAGTATCGCGCTTAAAAATGTGCATGCCTGTCTCTATTTTGTGGCGGACAGTGTCTATTTTTTTTTGTGCCAATTCGCATCTCCTTCTCGAGTTCTGCGTTTGGCCACTACAAAACGTTGTCACTTGGTCTAAGTCAACGGAATATACCTATGTCCGTCCGTCTCTAAGTTCCCTTGTAGATTCGCATTCTCGTAAACCTAGTGCCACTTATCAAAACAAAAAAAAATTTAATGCAGCCAAGTTTTGCGATGCTTTCCAACTAATCTTCACCACAGCTTTAAAGTCTCCGAATAAGACGCTCTTCGGCCAGATTTTAAAGGCTCCACCCAACAGGTCAAACTCCTTTAATTACATAGATAACCTTATTATATTCGTCGCACAAGATTACCAAAAAGCTGTTATAAATAGACCTTCTTAAAATTCGTTTCTCTCTCTATCAATCTCCCATCCTTAGCGTAACTTCTTTAATTTCCAATCTTAATTGTCATTAAAATCGAAAACATTTTTATTCTTCTAATCAGACCTCGTGGGCTATACGTTTGTCGTATCGTTTCCAGTTTCGCCCTTTTATAAATAATTTTGTGCTTCACCAAGTTTCGCGTATTTTTTTTAAATATCAAATTACTTATACTCACCGCATTTAAGTAATTCGTTTATTTTTAATGACCACCGACGTTTCATTGCTAAGCGTCCTCTTCTAAACACAACAAAAAATGTATCTAAATATAAAAAATACGTGGCCGTAATCAGTGCTTGGTGGTTGGTGGTTCCTTCTTCGGCCCTCTTCTATTACTTCCGCCAAAGGAAAAACAGAAAACTGAAGGGTTATAAAGAATCGTAAATAATTGTAATTAACCCAAAAACGCTGTCATATCTTCGAGTTTTTAAAATGTAAATTACCAAATTTGAGATGTTTCTGACAATAATCTTCCCTTCTGCCGTTTGCAAATCAAATATTGTCATCTTCCATTTCAGTGATTCCATCAGCTTCCTCTCCGACAAAACGAAAAAGCCCTTTTTCAAATAAAAAGAAATTAAAATTTTTAATGTAAACGAAGGCTTAGGTTCTTTTGTACAAAAAAAATGATTTTCATAAAAAAAAAAAATTATAACAAAATCACACACAAATGACAATTTTAATGTTCGGCATACATAAGAACGCAAATCTCATTCAACCACAATGACAATAGAAGGGATCCGTCTCCTTCGTGGCGGCACTGATAGCACGTAATTAAGGTATTCAGAAGTGCGCGAGGGAATTATCACTAATGCCACTTTGTGTGGCTCCCGGTGGAGTCTTAGCTGACGACGAGTTCCAATGCCCGCCCAGATGGCAGTTAGGAAGACAAACAGACAGAACTCTGCTGAGATTTGATACTTTTGTTTGTTGTTTTAAAATTAATAAGAAAAATAAATTCTATTAACCAAGTAAGTGAAGGACGACGGGAAGGTGGATTGGAAGACGACCACCACGATTGAGTGGCTATGTCTAGAGATGACTTAATTTTTGAGACCTGAATCGTCGTCGTCGTCATCGTCCTCCTCATCGTCGACGACCAACTAACAGGGACAACAACACGAACACCATACACCGGGCAACATCGAACAGTAACACCTACCCCTGGAGCAATAATGCATTGTTATCGACGAACCATCCCTTTTTTTTTCTTTTTTTTTTTTGACAGCGTGTGGTGGCGCTTGGCTTTCGCCATGGGGATATGGACGGTCGGACGGCAAAGGCTACTGATAAATATCTTTGCAATATAGGCAAAGTTTTTATAGTCAATTTGGGGTTTGTTCCAAATTTATGCAGGCAAGGGACAGGCGAGGGCTGGAAATGGAATACAGTTTTTTTTTTCGTTCGCCTTTCCGCCTGGTTAAGATATATCTTTGGTTGTAGTGGCGAAGAGCTACCGTGCCACTGCCACTGCCATTGCCATTGCCATTGCCACATTCATTTAATTTTCCTTTTTCTGTGCGAGATTTTTCCTTTTCGTTTCTGCCTCTTATCAACTATTTTCTTGTGTTCTTGGGGGAGAGTTGGTTGGTTGGTTGATTGTATGCGAATAGGGAATGGCTATAGTTAACGCGATGCATGTACTCTGATGGTAGGGGGCGGGGGGTGGTCGATGGATGGATGGATAAAAAAAGAGGAAGACGATGCCAGCCTTTTTCCCTATCTGGAGTTGATTGTAAAGGAAATTTTAACTTTCATCACGGAAATAAATAAGTACGGTGGTGGTGCCATTAAGTGCGTCGTCTTTGGATTGATGCGAACATTTGTAAGTTTTTCAAGAAACGAGGCGGCACTATCAGGGGTGGTAATTTTATTTTTTCTTCTTCATCTCTTTATTTTGCTGCTGTTTGCGACCTTGTTACCGTTATTTTTTTTTTTGCCGCAACTCTTGTTTTGTTCCGGTTGAACCCGCTTTACGGACAATTTCCGTAGACAGAGATTTGTTTGGTGTATTTTGTTGATGGCGATGGGTTGAGTTGGGAAGGCTTAAGTTCTTAAATTGAATGAGCAATCTAATTGACGATGGTAGCGTTTGTTGAGTTGATTCTTGAATTAACAACGGATGAGGTGAGATTTTCGCTCTAGTTAACTCGTCTGTGTATATAGCGAGGATGATGATCTCAAGGGAAAAAGGTTAAATTGGTTACATTTTATGCAGAAGGTGAGACATCAAGTTGGAATTAATTTAATTTGAAACAAGATAATGCGATTTAGTCGGATAAAAAATATCTAAATAAATCATCGGAGTTAGTTTGTTAGGAAGGATTTATGCTTTAATTATTAAAAGTCGCAGCAGTACTAACTTGATACAAGTGTCCGGGGATAGGTATCCATCGACGGATGTTTGTGCTTTGATCTCAGCTATATTTATATTAATTACAGCGCGTATGACTTTACATTGACGATCTTCATTTTGGGGTATTGATATTGATACAAATACTACGTGGTGGGTTAAAGTAGCTTGCTTGGACTTGAAAGGCTTCTTTTTTTCTGTTAAAAATTGAGTGCATATGCAATTGGATAGAGATTTTGAATACAGTCGAATACTTCTCGAAGCTTGAAAATCTTGTTCTATAAAAATTATAACCCCCCCCCCCCCCCCAGAATCTTCTGAGCCCCTACAGGGCCTTGAAAACAGTACGCCAATTCCGGACAATTTCTTACCCAGTGATTCTCAAAAGTTGGCGACAGAGAGACTGCACCAAGAACGCTCACTTAGAAGTCCAACGCACTCGGCACTAAGTAATTGCAAACACAAGATCAAGATCATAAAAATTTAACAACACCAGCATTTCAATGGACTCAGTGATAGAGCAATCTATTTCTCCAGCTGAAGGTGAATCGGGAGAACATGTTGATGACGTTAAAAAAAATCGCTGGCAAGTGCGATTACTCACGAACTTTGCTCACTCAAATTAAAACGCAGCGAATAATAGTCAATGGCTTTACTCCGTTAGAGTCCAATCGAAGTAATGGCTTGCTTGATGAATAAAAATCCTTTTTAATCTTTTTCCTTATCTTTGTCACCATAGAGAAGATATAAGTCGTCAAGTTAACTACACTTACACTAATGGTTCTTTTCTTCTTTCTTATCGAGGAGGTTATGGTTAAGACAGGGATAATAACTTTCCACTTTAACTGCATCTGACACAGATCTGATAGTGTTTTGTTTAAAAAAAATCCTACTGGTCCGCTTGTGGTGTTCACAGGTCCGACCTCAAAAAAGGTTCGGCAGGCCTCCCATTTCCAAAAATAAATCACTGAAGCCGCTGACAAACGGGTTGTTTAGACCTGCTACTGCCACTGTCAACACATTTATGCTCCTGATGTTTTTGTTTGAACTTCCTTTTATGAGTGAGAACATAATAGGCTATTCGCAATGAATTGAAATCCGACGTTTCATGAAAACTCCTGAAGTCTCCATCGGGATTAATGGAGATTTAAAAGGTTTTTCATACATTTGGCAGATTTTGAAATCTTGCTTTCTTGAGAGATTTTGATAAAACTGTCTCAAAATCCGCTTGTTGCAAAAGGCGTCTTCTTCTCTTCTTTTATAAATAAGTTTATGATCAAGATTATAGTGATCATAACTTTCTCACTTTCCTGCATCCCTGTCCGCCTGTAGGGTTCGCCGATTTGCACGTAAGAAGGTCCGTCGACAGGGAGATGGGGCCCGACTTCTATGAAATTTAAGTTTAATATGGAATCTATTTTTGTAAAATGGAATCCCTCGCAAACTCTTAGGCACAAAATGGTCGGCTATAATAACGGGTGATCCAAGTAGAGATACTATTTTCAATAGCCTTTTTTGACAGATCACGTGTGAGTCGTGTCATGCTGTCTTGTTATTTTTGTTTAGTATTGTTTGGCATTTCATAATGGAAAGACTTACGCGTGAACAACGTTTACAAATTGTTCAACTTTATTATGAAAATTCACGTTCTGTGAGGAATGTGTTTCGTGCACTTCGCTCAACTTATGGTCATCATAATCGGCCTACTGAGCGTACTATTCGCAACACCATCACCCATTTTGAGACCCAGCATTCATTATTGGATAATATTCGACCGAATAGACCACGTCCAGCACGCTGTGAAGAAAATATAGCGGCCGTAGCTGAGAGTGTACACGAAGACCGTAGAGAGTCGATTCGGCGCCGTTCGCAGCAACTCGGACATGGCGCATTTTACGTCAATATCTTAAATTGAAAGCTTACAAAATACAGCTTGTGCAACAACTGAAGCCGCTCGACCTTCCCAAGCGACATCGCTTCGCTCTATGGGCTCTTGAAAAGTTCCAAGAAGATCCGACATTTTCGAGGCAAATTTTGTTTAGCGATGAGGCCCATTTCTGGCTCAATGGGTATGTAAACAAACAAAATTGCCGCATTTGGGACGAAGAGCAACCTGAAGAGATTGAAGAACTGCCAATTTATCCAGAAAAAACGACGATTTGGTGTGGTTTGTGAGCCGGTGGAATCATCGGTCCATATTTCTTTAACAATTATGCCGGTGCGAACGTAACCGTCAATGGCGACCGTTATCGAGCCATGATAACCGACTATTTGATGCCTGAAATTGAAGCTCGTGATCTCGGCGACATTTAGTTTCAGCAAGACGGCGCCACTTCCCACACATCGCATCAATCAATGGACTTATTGAGAGAACATTTCGGTGAGCACATAATTTCACGTTTTGGGCCGGTCGATTGGCCACCAAGATCGTGTGATATCACACCGTTAGACTTTTTCCTGTGGGGATATGTAAAGTCAAAAGCTTATGCCGACAAACCCGCTTCGATTCAGGCCTTGGAGGAAAACATCACGCGTGTCATTCGCCAGTTACCAGTCGAAATGCTCGAACGAGTGATCGAAAATTGGACTCAACGGATGGACCATCTGTGACGTAGCAACGGCCAAAATTTGATAGACATAATCTTCAAAAAATAAATGCCAAAGAATGTTCTTTCAAATGATTATAAACATTCTCCATTAAATTTGAATTTTCTGTGTTTTTTTCTTTAAAAAAGTAGGGAACCTCGAAATGGATCACCCTTTAGAAGCTATGAAATATTTTGCTAATCGTCTCAAAGGATTACTAAAGTCACTAGAAAATTTAAGTGTTGTCACCTTAAATGCCAAAGCTTGAAGAGATGTTAGCTACATGGAGAAATTTAAGTGTATCCTGATGTTTTTTATTTGGTGCAAATGTTTGTGTTGCTCTACGTGTATTATGCACTATATCTGAAGCTAGTGCTTAACGTTCCTTAATCGTCCTTGAAAGAATAAAAAATGTTCTTCGATCGCGCTCTTCAGAAAGTCCTGTTCCAGGACTTGCTACTCTTTGTATCGTATATTTAGCGATGAAATTTAGCGAGGAGGATGTAACTGTAAGTACAGTTGCTGCCCAGAAAGCTAGAATAGTTCGTATTTACTCATGCCTGAAAATTTCTTATAAAATAAAAAATAAATTGACACTAATTTTCATGCGTTTTTAAATCGCCTCAAAAATAATGGTAATATTTTTTTAAGTGACTTTTTAAGTTTTGAATAATAAGATTTTCTCAAAAACGGTTCTGACAATTTTGATGTAATTTTCACATTGGACACCTTTAATATAATTATTCAAAATACTAAATTGATTAAAATCGTTAGAGCTATTTTTAGAAAAAATGAGTGATAAGTGATTTTTACATAAAAAAATTGTATAGCAGAACAGAAAAAAACGCTGCGAGATGTTACCCCAAAAGATTTATACGAGAACTTAGAAGCAAATTCATCGAACCGTTTCGCCATATGGCTCACTGACAGACAGATCGACGAACGGCATTAGCGGACCCACTTTTTGGACTTCTTTATAGTCGTTTCTCATACTCAGTTTGGGTTCGTAATTTAAGCCGAATCGCAATGACCTTTTCCTTAGAATAAGAATGCAAATGTGATTTGCAATGGTAATTTCGTACGAATTCGTAAATACTTAAAAAAAATATTTAAATATGAAACAGAATTTGGTGGCCATTTTTAAGAAATATTTACATGTTCAACGTTCTAGGGGACAGAGGTATGTAGATGAATTTATCGCGAAATTGCAGTAGGGTAAAATAGCCTATTGTTGGCACCCCTCCAATGATTGGCACATGCACTTTAAAACAGTGTTAGGCATAGTGTTTTCAAGATTTTTTACTCAAATTCGCTTACACTACTTTTCCTTGAACATATTTCGTAAATCTGGCAGCACCTTTGTATTTCGTTACGTTGGCAGTACTAACTTAAATATATTTAACAAACTGTCACAAATCTTTCCCGCCTTTTTTGCATAAGCGTTAACGATTTGATAAGGGTAGCAGTGAAAAAGAAGTGTCTGTTTTCTTAGCAGAGTTCAAAAATTTGCCTGTTTCTAGAAGTTTTCCTGTAATCAAAAGACTCAATTTAAGGTATTTTTGTTTAAAACTTATTAAAATATGTTATTTACAACGTTATTAATAATGCCAATAATGGGAAATGTAATCAACAAATTTCCAAATGTTGGCACTGTGCCCGTCATTGGTAGTAGTGCCAATTACCCGGTTATGGGCACTGTGCCAATCATTGGGTTGAGCCGATTACTGGCACAAATTACACTGCCCATCATTGAAAAATTGAGAATTAAGAGACTATTTTCCTGTCCTATTTTTACTTTTTTTAATAAATTATTTATTAAAATTATCTTTAGATGCCCAGTGTTCGGCAAATGCAAATATATGAAAAGAATTATGATGAAAGCTTAATTCAAACTGCATTACAAGCAATTAAAACAGGTATGCCCAACAAAACAGCGTCTACAAAATTTGGTATTCCAAGATCGACGCTACAATTTAGGTTGAGCGAAAAGTTCTCAAAGGTTAGACCAGGTCCTAATACAATTCTAACCGACGAAGAAGAACAAATACTCGTAAAATGGATCAAAGAATGTGGCAGAAAAGGGTTTCCACAAAGAAAATTTGGCTTAACGATTAGCGTTCAACAGTTCTTAATCAAAAACAAGAAACCAAACCCGTTTAAGGATAATTTCCCCGGGGAAAAATGGTACTCGTCGTTCATCAAAAGACATCCAGATGTAGCACTTCGAGTGTCCGAACCTGTTACAAGTGCAAGTGCTAATGTGTCTAAGGACAACATTAAAAGTTGGTTTGAGAAAATAGAAATATACCTTAAAGATGAAGGGTATTTTGATATACTGCAAGATCCAAAAAGAATTTTTAACGGTGATGAAACCAATTTATGCCCCAGTTATGCCCCAAAAACGAAAAGGTTCTTACCGGAAAGGGAAACAAAAATGTTTATGAAACTGACCACGCGCAGGCAAAAACTGCAATAACAGTTATGTTTACATTTTCTGCGGCCGGTGAATGTACTCCCCCAATGATAATTTATCCATATAAAAGACTGCCAGTGGAAATTCTATCATCTGTTCCAAAAGACTGGGGTGTTGGTAAAACAGAAACAGGTTGGATGAAATCTGAGGTATTTTACGAATACATCGGTAATGTATTGTATCCTCATTTAAAAAAACAAAACGTGCTGTTTCCTGTAATATTGTTTGTTGATGGTCACCAAAGCCATTTGACTTTTGAAATTAGCGTTTTATGTAACCAGTTGCAGATAATATTAGTAGCTTTGTACCCAAATGCAACCAGAATTATTCAACCAGCGGATGTATCCGCCTTCAAGCCACTCAAAAATGAATGGAGGAAGGCTGTATTGCGTTGGAGACAAAATAGTCCAAACGAGGCTCTGACAAAGTTTAATTTCGCCTCTGTTCTTAAGGAAGCAGTCGATTCCTTAAAAACAACTGCAATCTCAAATGGTTTTGTAGCATCCGGCTTATATCCCTGAGATAGTGACAGAATAGACTATTCCAAGTTCTTAGGAAAATGTATGAATGAGGAAAGAAGTGACCAAGAAGCAATATCTCAAAACGGTAAAATGGATAATGAGACTTTTAAAAAATTGTTAACAGCGGATCTAATGCAAAAAGTTAAACAAAATGAAGAACCTGATGATAGCAGTGAACTCAAGAGCTTACGAAAGCTTTGGAAATATGTGTCTACGAAATCGAGCATAGAAAACTCAGACTTAACGGTAAATAACAATAATTCATACGATAAGGTATGTTTAGATGTAGAAACAATACCAACAGGAAATGAAGCTGTTAATGAATCAGACGAAACTATTATCCAATCGCCTTTTGACATAGAAACAATGCCTATCATTTTTCAGAGCGAGTTTCCACATTCAGAAGAAGTTATTTTAGAACCTATTTCCCAGTGTTTGATATGGCCGAGAACACCCGAAAAGAAGGGAAAAAGGAACGCGAATTCAAATGTTCCCTTCGTTTTAACTTCAAAAGCTTGGCAAGATATACATACAAAGAAAAAGGAAGACAAGGAAAGATTAGAAGCTGAAAAACACGAAAGAAAAAGGATTCGTGAAGCCAACAAAAAGTTGAAGAAAAAGAAACCTAAAAGGAAGAACAATTCTAAAATTAATATTATATCTGATATCGTTTTACATCCCCCAGTACCAACTTATGAGGAAGACTCAAAAAGTTCAGAAGAAGACGTAGACGATCCTATGCCATGTACCAGCAAAGGAAAAGATTCGGTTCGTAAGATCTGCTATAAAAATGATTTAGAGATCCTAAAAGATCTCATTTGTAGTGATTCAGACGATTAGAACGTGCTAACTGAAGTAAAAATTAAAAAAAGACTGAAATATATACCACAAGATATATGTGCCAATAATAGGACTGAGGAATGCCAATGAATGGCAAATAGTGCCAATAATTGGTGAAAATGGACTTTGCTTTAGTTTACTGCCTTTTTGTTTATGTTTTTAAAGAAATTTTATGTTTTGTTTATGTTTTTTATTAAAAAATACCTTAAGAAAGGTAAATGAATTGATTTAAAATTATTGGAATGTTTTATTTTATATTTACACTGACATAAAGACGCAAGTTTTTCCAATCATTGGGTGGTTTACCCTACTTACAGAATGTTTTGCCAAGAACTGCATTACTGCTCCTCAGCATCCGTTATGGTTAAAACTGTCATAAAGGCATCTTTAAGGCCAAACTTTACATATTTTTGAAAGCTTCAAACTTACATTTGTAAAAGAATTCTGACGTTGCTAATACGCACGTTGGGATTAGGGAAGCGTCGTTTCCGAAAAATTGCGTCTACTTATATAATTCACGATAATACACATTAATTTGTAGTAAATTAAAATAAAAAACAATTATAATTAAACTGATTGACGTAACTCATTTTTTTTAATTACAATTCCTAACAATTCAATCGAGTACAATCCACAATAGCTACCACTAATTGCTTCTACTCTCACCCTTCCTGCGCAAAATTATTACCAAAAGCAGACGCAGTTATAAGAAAAGCAATTACATAAGTGCATCAGCATAATGTTATGATGCAGACGTAAGACATTTATTTTTAAGTACTTCCACGAAGCAAAAGCACCCTTTTCCGAGAGCAGATCGACAACAACTCGATATACAAAAAACAACCACACCGAGTTTAATGAAATACATACCCTTAAAAAAAACCAACCAGCAAAAAAAACATTCCTTCGCTGCAGATGATGTTTTTTGTTGCTCTCATTTTGTCGTTGCAAGAACCGACTAATTACCAAAATGGTTGACTGTTTATGCTTCCGGCTACCCCCTCAACATTTGCAAAGGAAATGTTTTCACGCCAAAGACCAGACTCACAAGAGGATGTACTTCTCAAACTGCATGCACTCATCATCGCCGTTTTGTAATCTAAATTTAAAAAACAAAAATGAAATTTTCACACAATTATTACGGCTATGGGATCGTATGTACGATAACGTTTCACCCATTCTATAAGAATTAAAATCAATTTCTCATTAACTTAAGAAAATTCCTAAGAAATTGGACATCATCCCGGAAAATCTATTTTAGTGCTTAATCTTTGGAGACTCCCATGGCCACCAATCACCAAAAATAACCCTCATTTCTATTTTCTGCAACCATCATTCGATTTTAATTAATTGTCCTTTCCACTTGGTTTTTGAAAAAGGTACCTCAAATCCACACCGAGCTCACCACTTCTTGCGGCAGAACCCGCCCGATTAAAGAGGCACAGCAACTTTAGTTAAAACCCTTAATTAATATCCTTCACCTTTTGGCACACAATGAAAGTAGGTATGTATCTATACCTATCGCAAGTTGCTTTTGCCTTTACTAAGATACTGTTAAAAACAGCTACGATGAGAAACTCTGATGTAACCAGTCGCATCCCGCATCCTCTAAACAAAGTTAAACCATTTTACCGTGGTAAACAGGCGTACTACATAAGGACGACGACAACGACGACGAATATAACTTTCGAAGCAATCTTTAGCACTTCACTACATTACCTCGAGGTAATTAAACTGTACTACACCTGTATACTTGTACAGTACACTGAAACTGAAACTGAAACTCTGTAGCTGCTGTGACTTGTTTGTAATTTGTCATTAAAATGAAAAACAAACAAAAAACAAAAAGAAAAAAAAATCTTGTCAAAAGAACGAGCCGTGAAAATTAAATCGCGTTAAGCATTTTTAATTTCGCATCGAAATCGCTATTTTGTTTTTCCTGTAATTAAACTCCATTGATTGGCAACGATGCGAAATAAATCTATTTGCTATTTGTAAGCAACAACGATTGATTCAGTGAGTATTAAATATTCGCATCGTGATTAATTCTGGATTACGTTACGTTTCATATAACAATTCAGCCTTCTGTGTTTTACCCCATTAAAAAGCTATAAATAAATGCCTTTTTGTTGTGAGAGGCAGACGTTGCCAAAGGGAAATTGCCTTTGAAGGATTTTTTTAAAAAATTGATATACATATTTCAGTCAGTGTCAGTGTCAGTATATCAACATCAACAGGTTGGTAGGTAATTGTTTGTTTGGAATTCGCATTGATTAATTAACCAAACGCATTCGTTTAAGTCAAACTAAAACAAAGCGCATGTTTGAGTCGCACAAAACTTGTTTCAATGTGTAGAATGGTAAGATTTTAAAAATCGGACGTTGTTGTGTTTGTGTGTAAAATACTCGGGGCCGTTAATAATTAATTTCATTATTTAAAAAAAATGTCAAGAAGGTTTAAATAGATGTGTGGTCCCGGTAATTGGGCCACAATACATAGTTTTTTTAATTTTACACCCGGAAGAGCCCATTTTCACGTAATAAAGGGTCCGCCAAATAACTTTTTTTTTTGAAAATGCTATAAAAAAACGACTGAATATTTTCTCAAATTTCTTTTTTTATTTGAAAGTACAATCCTTCCGGTTAATAATGGAAAATAATTTAATTCAAATGGCTGCCTCGGCTGACCATGCCGTAGCCTACACGATCGGTCCAATTTTTAAGCCCATTATCGATGGTGTGCAGCTGTATTTCACCAATGGCTTCACGAATATTGTCCTTTAAAGCGTCAATTGTCTCTGGTATGTCGGCGTAACACTTATCTTTTACGGCACCCCACAAATAATAGTCCAACGGTGTCAAATCGCAGCTCCGCGATGGCCAAACGGCATCAGCTCTGCGGCTGATAATGCGATCTTCAAAAACAGGGCGCAAAACATGGAGTGTAGCTTCGGCTGTGTGGCACTTAGCGCCGTCCTGTTGAAACCAAATGTTGCCAATATCCTCCTCTTCAATTTTTATCAACACAAACATTCGTTCAACATGGCCCGATAACGATCACTATTGACTGTAACGGCCACTCCTTGCTCATTTTCGAAGAAAAATGGCCCAATTAGGCCTCTGGACCAAAATCCGCACCAAACAGTGACTCGTTTTGGGTATATCAGCTTTGCAATGTATGCGTGCGGGTTTTCTGTGCCCCAAATGCGACAATATTGCTTGTTTACATACCCGCCAAGATCAAAATGAGCTTCATCTGAAAAGATGATTTTTTTTTTGGCAAAATCGGCATCTTCTCTATGTCGCTATGTCGCAATATTTCCCAGCGTTGTTCAAGCGTATACACAACCATATTCGTTCAGCGGAAGGATAAAACTAATTATCTGTCAAATCAGACATGAGCTAAGTGTTACCATTCGCGAAATAAGCACTAGTTGAAAAAAAACATTAGATGGCGGCACCTTTATGTAAGTAGTAGGTTTGAGAGGAAGCTACAGCCGTTGACAACTAATTTGACACGATTGTTTTGTTATTGCGTTTACCCATATTCCGATGGATTGATAACATAGCGGTGCATTTTTTGCTTTTGTTATTTTCTTTCTTTCTTTCTCTTTGAAACAATATGCTTACGCACTTTTACGGATGGATCATTTGGTTTTGGATCTAATTTTATACTAACAATAAGATCTCGGATTTGACTGAGACGCCTAATTAGAAACTCGAGAAAAACAATAAAAAAATGTGAGAAAAGCATAACATAAAATAATGGAACTAAATACTGTGTTTTTTAATGGCTTATATTTTGTCGGAAATCCTCTCTGCTTAAATACAGCTCCGCATCGTCTTTGCACGCTTCCACGCTGCTACGTTTCCTTTACTTTTTCGAACAAAAAATCCAAATTCAAAATGATTTGCGTACTGACGGCATTTTTAATATCGCTAGAAAGATGTTCGATGGGATTTAAGTCGGGACTTTGCGATAGCCAGTCAAGTACTCGCATGGCGTTTTGTTCATAAAAACTCTTTTGTAAGTTTCGTAGTATGGTTTGGGTCGTTGTCTTGCTTCGGCCCATGGTAGCATTACATTTTCCAATATGTCAATGTATTGTTCTTTATTCATAGTTCCCACAATACGATGAATTGGGCTAACGCCGTTCCACGAAAAACATCCCCAAAGGAAAATTGTATTTGGGATCAAGTTTTTTACCTTTTGGGTACCTTCTGCAGTCGGGGCCAATCCCATTTATCTTCGATACTTCGAATCAATTACAATACCATTTTCCATTGGTTTCTCGTTAAACTACTATGGTTTTCAGCTAACTCGATGCGCCGTTGTCTTTGAGTCAATTTGACCAACGGTTTCATGCGTGCGAGTCTTTCATGAAGTCCGGCTGCCACCAAACGACTTGCGACCATTCTCTTTGATATATCTATGACCTCGGCGCTCTATTTGGGATCCGCTTACGACAGCCGGGCAATTTTCTGTCGATTCGATATGAGGTTTTGCGGGGTCTTTTTTTACTTTAATAATACGTAATAATAATATTTTTAGAACTCTTTGTATTGCAATGCGTTGATATGATAGGCCAGCCCTGTTCCTGCTCAACAATTAGCCTTTCGCGTCTACGGTGTGCAACTTTTGCCTTTGCCCATTGTTTAAACTGCGTAAAAATATAGTTTTTTTGTTAAATTTGTGTTTATTAATGAAAAAAAATAAATACTTACCAAAATATTTGGGAATACCATCGTGGACTCTTTAGAGTCATTTGACTCTTTTTGAACGCTCGGACTTGGTGACTCATATTTTCTTTCTTCAATTACAATTTTAAATTGTCTGGAGCTTATACTGCAGTCGTCGAATACTGACAAAAACTCTATGGATTCAACTTAATTTAATTGAATTACCTAATTCAAGTCTTTATGAAATCATACTGAAATAGAACTGGAATTGAAAGCTGGAAAACTGTATTAACGTTGTGCTATGGTATATAGTAAGCTGTGCGTTGCGTTGAATTATTTTCGGAACGTCATTTTAGTGCTATTTTTTAAAACAATCTGCGACTAAATAATTTTAAGATTTCAAGGCTTAAATATTATGTGCTAGTGCTAGATTGTAATTTTTAAAGTTATTTTGAAAAGACATTGAAAAGATTTGGTTCGAGGTGGCCAATTTAAAAACTATTTCGAAGAATATTTGCTCCAACAATTATACAATTTCGTCATTAAAATCTTAATATTGTCCCAAATTAGCGTGTGCGCGGTAACATTTCCGCGAAAATGTACAGTTCCATTAGAGCTTGGCTACATGTTTATGGGAATGAAAGTCATGAACGCCGTGGCTACACACACAAAAAAGCGTCGAATGAAAGTAATTTTGGCAGATGGGGAGCGCTGAAATATGAAAGAGAAAAATGTTTCAACATTCTATGGAAGTCGAATGTTTTTATGCCCTCTGGTACCGGTTTTTGGTCTTCACTCTTCCAACGCAAATACCAAATAAAAATTTGTGTCAAAAGTGATTTGGTTTGGAACCGAAACGTTCATGCCCACACCGAGAATTCAACTTGAAAGTGGATTTTCGGTGGATTTTTAGTGCAATCTGCATTGTTCTTTCTGACTCACATAAAATCTACCTGTCTCGTGCGATATGATTATTCTTTCTAATTTTTTACGCATAAAGTTGCAATTTCTGACGTATAGGCACACATGGGTTTTTTAAATTTTGCGCGGGAATTGCTTCATGTCTATGATTATTTATGCGTGCTATTTCAGTATTTGTGTATGGAACTGTGCATATGTTCCCTTTCCCTGTCAAATCGGAACTACATGCATATATCGATTATGGTTAGTCATGCTAAGGTCCAGTCTACTGAGGAAATGTTTTCGGCATAGGACATAGTTCAAGGAATTATACAGGTCCGGAATTACCCATCTCTACCGTGCACGATATAAGAATCTTTTTAGGAAGTCGCATTTCTGACTTCCTCAACTAAGGTGTTTTCACACCAATCCTTTTCATATTGTTTGATTTTAGTACCACGATATTGGTCACGATTGGTGTTACATCAAACTGGTGCGTCGGTTGGAGATTGATAGGTCCATTGTGAAACTATTTTGTAAGGGGACTAGTTAGTCACGTTTTCCGCTTCTAGAACAAATTGCTTTAATAAATGTGTAACAGATACCGGATCGTTCTTGGTCTTCCTCGTAACTGCAGCTTTGGCGGAAGTCTTTACAAGGGATGCAGCGTTACATTTCAGAAGGGGTCCAAAAATGGAGCACATGAACTGAGGAAAGGGGTCCTATAAGAAATAAGTCATTTACAGAATAAAATTAGTTCAAAAATCGTAATTTCTAACTACTAATAGTAGAGATTGTTAAATTTCTGAACTTTTCACTTACAAAATATTAAGAATATTTATAATTGTTTTGAAATGAGAATGCATGGGAAAAGGAAAGAAAGGGTAAATAATTTCCTTTCCTCCGACCATTGAATTTATTAAACTGAATATGCTTGTAAAGCAAACAGATCCGGAGTACCAGCGTAAATCCTATACACCGCCTGTAAATATATCTGCGTACAACTGACACATCGTCCCCTTTCTAACATTTAATTCTACAAATCTATTTCATAGCTCAGATTGCTTTGAAAGTCTCACTTTTAAATAATTTCAACAAATATGGTTTTCAAAAGGAAAGGGTGTGCTCTGAAAAATTACCAAATCACATTGGTTGTGGACGAAAGAGAGTGTGTGTAAAAAACAAACTACAAGCCTCGCGAACCTTGAGAGCCTTTAATGCTGAAGAAGCAATCACCAATTTGGAGACAGATTCCCAAGATTTTGGAATCTTTTTAAATACGTCTTCTCTATGCATCAGTCTAAGACTGTCTTCTAACACCTAAAGTGACTTCCTTAGCCTCTTTATAGTAACAAGCTCATCTGCACATTAAATTGTATTGTAGCCTTGTCATTCTATCTATTTTGCTATCTAGATGATGGAAAATTTTTAAATTGAAACTTTAAGTTCTGCGCAACCTCAGATATTATATATTTTAAGACGATTAAAACGATAAGAATACCCTACAGCGTTAGTGTTGCAACCCTTAATTCGATTGACTATTGACTAAAAACTATTAAAATCATTTCTCCTCTCCTGAATAGAATCCTATATCCAATGGTATAGTATCAGCAGTAAATGTATATATAAAATAACCGTCCATGCTTGCAAGGCAGACAAAATAAAATTATGCATAAATTTGCTGCTTTTATTCTAGAAGAAGAAGAAGATACCCACATCAACTTTGAGAATGCCTACCTCGCTCTATGACTGCTAACTGTGGAAAAGTCTTCAAAATAAGTTTGAAATTTTTTCTGGTTAAACAAAACTGTTGCGTTTAGATGAGGAATTTCTATTGTATCTTAGAGTCCCTAAAGTTCATATAAAATGACGCTGTAATCTGAATATTTAAAGAATTTGTTATACACGTTTGCTTGCTGCTGCTGGATAATAAACTTAGGAAAAGGTCTTTGGAATGTGTATCCAGTTGGTATTTTGTTCACGTTACTCTTCGTTTTTTTTTATATCTCAACGTTTATGAATTTTTAACTATTTTACTATAAACTTTCGCCTCTGTTGGAAATTTGCTACGTGCTTAATAAATGTCATACGTGGAATATCGTAACTATTATTGGTGGCTTGAGAATAGAAAACACGTTGTCAGATGTACTACAGATTTATGGAGAAACTAAAATGTGGATTACGATTCGTTTTGTCATGTCAAATATTTGGATGGTAAACAGTGAATAGTTATGACAGCGAGAATAAAATTATTTTCAAAACTATAATTTTTGTTAAATAAGTCGACACATTTGACTTATTAAGCTATGCTATTAAGGAACGGCTATAGTTCTCCAATGCCTATTAAAAACTAGCTAAACCGCACGCTTTGCACCGAAGTAGGTAAATTTCATTAAGATTCAGCCGATGAATATGTTCTTCGAAGTGAAGAATCTGCGTTCATTAATGTATAAACGTGTTTTTAAAGTAATGAATCTTGTTCAAAATATAATGTATTCTATTCATTGAATAAAAGAACTTTATTCATTTCTCATTGAATTTCAGCTAATTTGCTGATCACAATACATTTTTGGGAATCGGTTTTCAATACTGTTTACAAAAAAAAAAATGCATATAGGGCAAACCACCCAGTCGTCGGCCATTTCTTGCACTTTTTGCCTGCGAATGGTTGTAAAGGCTGTTTTTTTTAGAGGTTTTGGTTTTTCTAATAGAGATAAAACTGGCACTTTGTGTTCAACTCTGGCAATTCTAATGTCATTTATGTTCAGTTTGGTTTGCCATTTCATCATGAACAGGTTGACAAATGAATAACGCTTGCAAATCGTGCAAATTTATTCCGAAAATAATGGTTCAGTTCGCGAAGTTTACCGCAAGCTCATTTTGGGTTGAATGGCTACGTCAACAAGCAAAATAGCCGCATTTAGAGTGAAGAGAATCCACATGAGACCCTTGAAACGCCATAACATCCACAAAAACTGACTATTTGGTGTGCTCTATGGGCTGGTGGAGTCATTGACCGGTATAGAGCCATGATAACCGACTATTTGGTTCCCGAATTGGATGGCATGAATCTGGATGAGATGTGGTTCCAAAAAGACGGCGCTACATGCCACACAGCGCACGTCACAATCGATTTATTGAAGGAAACATTCGATGAGCGCATAATTTCGCGGAATGGACCTGTCAATTAGCCACCAAGATCGTGTGATTTGACACGATTGGATTATTTTCTTTGGGGATATGTGAAGTCGCTCACCTACGCCAACAAACCAGAAACGTTAGGGGACTTGGAAGCCAACATTCGTGGCGTTATTGCCGACATACAGCCCGAAATGCTTGAAAAAGTGGTTGAAAATTGGACCTCTTGACTTGTCTTTATTCGAACCAGCCGCGGCGGCCGCATGCCCGAAATTATATTTAAACATTAATGGCATAAAATTATCCTTCTAAAGCCAAATTTAGACATTAAAACGATTTTCTTGTGTTTTATTTTAATTCGAAGTTCTATACCTCTAAAAAAAACTCCAAAAAACATCCCTTATATGCAAAAATTTCAACCACAATTAAATTCTATGCACAATTTTAGTAAAGTAAAACATATATTCCCACTATAAATTCGTTAAATATTGATAGAAAACAGATTCAAAGACAGTGCTAACATGAACGTGTGCAGATGTGAAGAACCCTCTAGTTTTTTTTTAGAAGTATAGTTTACGTTTTTATTGATTTTGTTAACTGTTTTGATAACTTAGTGTAGGATTTTCTGTATTAAGAAAACTTATACTTTGATTGTGTAAAAATTAAACAAAATTTTTATTGGGATGGGTTTTTAAGTATTTGGTCCAGTACTCAACCCCAACGGCCGACTAATGATATTTTCGTTATACAAGTCAATTCGGTAATTCTGAATTGAATAATACTGATTCCAGTTCCATTTATTACAGTTTACCCAGTAGTAGTAGGCCTCCCTTTAAAGTTGTTGCGTACAGGAGGCTGAGTTCTGGAAATTCATATCCCAGTATTCAGCCATATGTTGTTTAGGTCTGATTGGTAAAGACACTTTATAAAATTTATTTGAACTTATAATATAATAATATTTATTTTAAGATCTGTTTAGCTACATCAACACACATTTTCTATAAATTCTAAGTAAGAAAATTATTTAAAGGGAGTGAATGAAATTTTAATTATTTTCTGTGCAGTTCGGTCTACAAAATGTTATAAATTGTTTTTGTAGCTATGACTAATATTTCCGAAATTATATCATTTAGAGTAGTTATACCTCAAAATCAAAACTGTTCCCATTAAATGAATATAACTTCCATTGGGGTGATAGTATACTTCACTACCATACCAGCTTTATATAGGGGCCATATAGGTAAATATCATACTGAAAGCGGCTTGTTGCGCGAAAACCATAGTCAACTCTTTATATTTTAGTTAAGCCTTGAAAACACTTGAAACAATGAACAAATATAATTGTAATTGTAACGGGTGATCCAAGTAGAGATACTTTTTTCAATAGCCTTTTTTGACAGATCACGTGTGAGTCGTGTCATGCTGTCATGTTATTTTTGTTTAGTATTGTTTGGCATTTCATAATGGAAAGACTTACGCGTGAACAACGTTTACAAATTGTTCAACTTTATTATGAAAATTCATGTTCTGTGAGGAATGTGTTTCGTGCACTTCGCTCAACTTATGGTCAACATAATCGGCCTACTGAGCGTACTATTCGCAACACCATCACCCATTTTGAGACCCAGCATTCATTATTGGATAATATTTGACCGAATAGACCACGTCCAGCACGCTGTGAAGAAAATATAGCGGCCGTAGCTGAGAGTGTACACGAAGACCGTAGAGAGTCGATTCGGCGCCGTTCGCAGCAACTCGGACTGACGTATGGAACGACTTGGCGCATTTTACGTCAAGATCTTAAATTGAAAGCGTACAAAATACAGCTTGTGCAACAACTGAAGCCGCTCGACCTTCCCAAGCGACATCGCTTCGCTCTATGGGCTCTTGAAAAGTTCCAACAAGATCCGACGTTTTCGAGGCAAATTTTCGGCGCCACTTCCCACACATCGCATCAATCAATGGACTTATTGAGAGAACATTTCATAATTTCACGTTTTGGGCCGGTCGATTGGCCACCAAGATCGTGTGATATCACACCGTTAGACTTTTTCCTGTGGGGATATGTAAAGTCAAAAGCTTATGCCGACAAAGCCGCTTCGATTCAGGCCTTGGAGGAAAATATCACGCGTGTCATTCGCCAGTTACCAGTCGAAATGCTAGAACGAGTGATCGAAAATTGGACTCAACGGATGGACCATCTGCGACGTAGCAACGGCCAAAATTTGATAGACATAATCTTCAAAAAATAAATGCCAAAGAATGTTCTTTCAAATGATTATAAACATTCTCCATTAAATTTTAATTTTCTGTGGTTTTTTCTTTAAAAAAGTAGGGAACCTCGAAATGGATCACCCTTTATAATCTCAATAATGGAGACAGTTTTAAAAGAACAACAAAGGACAAAATGGAAGTCGAAATTTGCACAGATTTATAGGATGCGACGGTTGTGCGCTATGGCCTCACCTTAAAAGCACCAAAGTCCAAAACCTTCCCTCTTTATGTTTTCACTGCAATACACAATAGCTTTTCGGGCACGAGTACGATAACGTTGGCGCTGAAAATTGAAAGTAGTTTTTTGTAGAGAAGCTAAATACAAGTCAGGGAAGGAGGGGAAGGTCTATCTGCAAAATAGAACTTCCCGCCTCCCTAAACGGGGCAAGATAATATTTATTTAAGATTATATTAACCCCCTCCCCAGCATTTTTTTATTGATCTATATTTTTTTGAATCTACATTGCTAGATATATTTTGAACTCACTCTTTTTTGCTTCTTATGATTTTGACTCCAATAAATTGAACACACTTTATCGCCGACAACCGCATACTTACCTACTATTTGACGGCTTGTATGTCAGGGAGAATGTATAAAAACCAGTGCAATTTCCTCCGCAGTCAATGCAGCGGATTCAATGATTTTGATTATTCACTAAATAAATTTCAACAAACAAATTCACCCAAAGTCTTTTATTCATAAATTTGATTCACTTAGTAATATAATCATTAATCGTCTTTCGCATCAGCTTGGCGCATTTAGGAACTATTTGCCATAAACGATTATTCCCGTGGACATAGCAAAATGTCCCATAGTGAACAATATCCCGCTAAATGGCCTCTAATCACATTTTGAGTACTAACTATGAAGTACGCTATTCAAATTTGTGGTGCATACGGTCGAAGCAATTGAATGAATACCGATGAATGATGTATGCGTCAATTCTTTTGACGGCACCTTGAGCCTAAGCTCTCATCAAGCGTTGATTATGTTGCTGCTTAAAATAATTCCCCAATATGATTTAAATGCTTTAATATATCTAATTTCGTCTTAGGTACCTACTCCCCGATCACACTGAACAGATAGTACCAAAGTTCAGAAATCCCTTCACCCATGTTCAATTTCATTCTCAGTCACAATCATTAAATAATAATTAAATCTCACTTTTGGATGGTTGCCAGACTTTCGCAAGAGCTGAGGAAGCGAATTAAAACTTAAGATGATACTGGGGCGGATTTAAACCTTAGAACCATCGGAATTTAGGCTAAGGCGTCAAACGCACTTACCACTGAGCCACAGTAAGAATGAAAAGTCTTCAAATAATCAAATTAAGTCATAAAATTTTTGACCTCTTAAGCTCTCACTATCTGACAAAAAGACAAAAAACAAAGCAAACTATCAATTTTTTGGATTCGGTCCTCCACAACATTCATCCAAACATCAAGTGCTCATTAAATCGAATGTCAAATGTCAAATGTCAAAAAATAGCATTCTCCTTCAAGCAGATAATCGAGAACAGAAATAAAAAGTAAAGGACTAAAAATGCTGCCTTGGCGCACACCGTTCTTAGATTGGGATCTCTTGTGGTGACTCCACACTTGTCTTTCCTCCGTTGTACATTATCATGAAGCATAACTGTCACCATTTCCCATTATCTCCCTTTCCTCTGTGCAAAGGAAGAAGTTAGCTTGTCTTCCACTGGGGTCCCAGGTTCACATCTTCTTTAGTTGCATATTTTTCTCACTGCCTCACCTTCAGTGAAATGTTTAATAACTTTGAGATTCTAAAACAAGCAATCTTAAGACTTAACGAGATTTCTTAAACGGATCTTCTTAAAACGAAAATATGATGTGCCGATATGTCTTTACATTGAAACTGTCGCGAAGGACGACTGATAAATAAGGAAACAAAGGGTTCATAAATATGCATTGAACTTCAGTTTTAGCGCTGCTAAGCTCGAGTACTATTTTTGAGATAATTTTTCCCTATTTTAAAAAAAAATATTTTTCCACTGCTCTTGAATATTTCTATTCACCCTCTCCTTTACAGAATTAAGCATTATTCGATTGTACGACTCACAAAGGATGTATTTACCTATACCCAAGTCGATCATTGTACTCTGCCGTACCAAAGGCTAAAAAGATTTCTAATTATTTTTCACCAATCTCCTTGTCAAAAGCAGTAACAAAAAAACTATTACCCTAGTATGATCGGTTCTGATACAAACGCCAATACCTTGCAACTAACACGCCCTATGGGGCCGACGGCCAACGGTCGTCGTTATAAACGAACTTTGTCATCACTATTTTGAAACAATATTGGTCTTAATATTGACTTTGGCTGGTTGTAAAGAATATTCCGCCTGAAGGACCAAGCATCGACTCGCCCACAAAGTGGCGCACACACTATGAATGTTGGCGACACTTCTTATTAAAAAAGCCCAAAGGAATACATTTTGTGGGCATAAATGTTATGATGCATAACTTTATGAACATGACGCTCTGTGGAGCGCACAAAACAAAAAAAAAAAAAAATAAAGGGGATGCTTCAATGATATTGCCAAAGGATATGCCATGCCAGTATCCAATATTTATCTTGGAAATTCATTACACGCTCTTCACGAATCTCTTTTGTTGCAATTATTCAACAGAAGCCAAACAGGAACGTGGCGGATGCTGATGGCAGCATCGAAAGTAATATTATACATTAATGGAATACCAAAATGTCGGCTGATGATATCAATACAATAACTCTCTAAGAAGTGAACTGGAAATTGTTATGTATAGGGACGAGTGCGATGCGAGTACTGTAATAATATGTAATGTAATTGGGTAGATGCGGCGGACGCGTATACCTTCGTTCGCGGTTGGAAAACAAATGACAGTAAATCTTAAGCTTACGGCTTACGAAGTTTTACGGTTTATTATGAATTTGGGTTATTACTAGCAGCAGCCGTGACATATTTTTTTTGTAAATGGCTTTTCAGCTAAATGAACAAAATTTATTGACAACGATTGCGGAAAATACACGGAATAGGGAGGGGCTTCGTTTGGTGGAACTTTTTAATTTCGAAGGGCAAATGCAAAATGTTGAATATTGTTGACAAATGAAATAAAATAAAAGACAAAATTAGGTATTTCTTACTTGTAGACTTTTTAGATTTATAAATTCAAATTTTAAATGAGCGTGGCAGAGACATTGACAGTAGGAAAATTTTGGCTTTATTGGAAATTATGCGCTCATCGAATGTTTCCTTTAATAAATCGATTATGACGTGCGCTGTGTGGCATGTAGCGCCGTCTTTTTGGAACCACATCTCATCCAGATTCATGCCATCCAATTCGGGAACAAAATAGTAGGTTATCATGGCTCTATACAGGCTCCATTAACAGTAACAGACTCTCCAGCATCATTTCGGAAGAAGTATGGCCCAATGACTCCACCAGCCCATAGAGCACACCAAACAGTCAGTTGTTGTGGATGTAATGGCGTTTCAAGGGTCTCATGTGGTTTCTCTTCTCTCCAAATGCGGCAATTTGGCTTGTTGACGTAGCCATTCAACCCAAAATGAGCCTCATCACTGAACAAAATTTTGCGATGAAAATCAGCATCGCATTTTCGGCCCATACACCAAAATCACAACGCATTGCATGGTCTCGCGGCTTTAATTCATTCTTGCACAAGCTGGATCTTGTAAGGTCATAAGAAGAGATCTTTGCGCAAAATCTTACATAAAGTTGATGGACAAAGCTCCAATTGCTGCGCACGGTGGCGAATCGATTCATTCGGGTCCTCCTCAACACTTTGCTCTACAGCGGCAATTGTTTCTTCGGTGGGCACTGTTCGACGTCTCTGCGGATGAGTATTATCACATAGAGTAAAAGCAGTGCGAAAACGATGCATGGTTAACCGCATTAATTGCTCTGATGGACGATTGGACGATTATGGCGACCATAAAATTAACGGAGCTTGCCGTGAACTTCGCGAACTGAACCATTATTTTCGAAATAAATTTGCACGATTTGCAAGCGTTGTTCATTTGTCAACCTGTTCATGATAAAACGGCAAACCAAACTGAACATAAATGACATTAGAGTTGCCAGATTTGACCACAAAATGTCAGTTTTATCTCTATTCGAAAAACCAACCTCTAAAAAAGCACCCTTTAGTTTATTCTGGATAGACCCCAAGTATTTATAACATGAATATTTGTATGTATTGTGTATTGCAATTGTTATAATTTTGCTTACTTGGTTAAACGGCAGCGCTTCAAAAATTGCATATGTTGTCCTTGTTGTTTGCTCTTTATACTAAATATTAAATACTCTCTACTTATAAATTATAATTGCATTAAAGATCTGCGAAACCTTCTCTATCAAGCCTATAGAGGGGAAAATTTTAAAAGGGGGAAAAGAGTGATATGAGATGAGAAACGTAGGATGCGAACAACAGAAAACATACATAGAGCTTTCTTTACCTCTTTTATTACTTTCAAAAGTCCGTTGCCTGTGGGATATTTTCAGATGTTTGGAAACAATTCCATAGTGCTGTCTGGATAGCGTGAACTAATTATTGCAGAGACTGTTCAAGCCAACAAGGTTCTTACTCATAAAATACACTTCGACAGTAGTTTTATCGATATTTATTGAGATTAAATTTCCATTCTCTTATTTAGTTAAAAATATCCTTTATACTAGTCTGTTTTTTTTTTATTTTCCAGTGTTTTCTGCACAGCAGGTTTTTACAAACCCAGTCAAAAATTTGAATAGCTTCAGCCGCTATTATCATTGATCGAGGTTGATCGACCGATTCTTCCAAAAAATCATCTTCATCAGAAATAACCTCTTCGCATTCAGCTTCGTCGGGCATTTGTAGTACTGTGTCTTCAATTGCATTCCATATGTTAATATCTGCTGCAGAGTGGGTTATCTTAACAAAATCAAGTGGTATCTAGCTATGGTCTGAATGATATTCAAAATCAAATAAGACTTACTTCTGCGATAATAATTTGTAGCAGATCTTGCAATTCATTAGTGTCTTCAAACCGCTGCTGCCTCAATTTATCCCATATGAAGATAACAGGGATATTTTCCTCCTAATCTGCACTATCCCCTTCGCCTGCGCAAATCTGAGGCAAAATATTACGCCAAAATTCATCTATGATGTCTGGTTTCAACCTACTCTACACTTTTGCGAATAAAGAAACTGCGTCTTTTATTGTTAAAGACTTTAAGAAATCCGAAACATTTCTTTTTCCAACTGGTAATCTTAACAGACTTTTTCCGTAAGCTTTGTAATAGGAATCGCATTCTGGAACATTGGCTGAATAAATGGTGTCACGTTTGGTGGCAGGCATACTGGGAAAATAGAACCATCACCTGTTTTTAATAAAAGCTGGGACGGATGACATGGTGCGTTATCCAGGAGTAGATCAGCTTTAATTGCCAAACCTTCCTTTCGTAAAAAATCGTGTACTTGAAACAAATGTATGAGCCTACCATCATCAACAATTTCTTATTCTATTCTTACCTGCGGAACAAACAGCTTGTGAAACCATTCCTTAAAAATATCTGCAGTCATCCAAGTGTTCTTCGTGCTTCGGTAATCAACCAGCATATCAAAGTTTTTAAGGGAACAATTTTTTTTTCCTTGCCAATAATCAGTGGCTTTACGTAATCCTGGCCTTCTCTACTTTTCAGCCTGGAGATATTTTTTTACCACCGGCAACATATGTATGTTTTTTCAGGCAACATTTTCCAAAATAAACCTGACTCATCGGCATTATAAATTTGGTTCTTAGACAGGTGAAGCTCATGATCGGATGAAAGGTTTTCCCCACAGATTTTTAAAAGCCGAATACCATAACGTGACTTGAACCCACATCGGCAACCAGAACCGGCATTAAAGGCCCCTTGTTTTTCCATTAGTTGAGTATGTAATAGTTTCGCTTTTTCTTTCAGCATCTCTCCACCAACTGGTCGATTTTTACCACACCGCTTCAAAAACCATTTGTATAACGCTCGTTCCATGCTTTAGGGTTTTTCCCTTAAACGAACTGATTTGGCTAGTGGTCACTACTTTAAAGATTTTGTCCTTATTTTTTATTATCGCTGAAATTGGGGATTTGGCTACACCGTACTGCCGGGACAAATACGATGCGCCTTCGCCTTTTCCAATTTTTCAATAACTTCACTTTTGTCTTTCAATGATAAGAATTTCGGCTATTTAAAAGTAATTTTTTACAAAGAAACACTTATCTAAACTGCACTGTTCTAATTGTATGCAATAACTTACAACCCAGCAAACGAACGAATGAGCGTGTTAAAACTTGTGCAATGTGCATGCAGTTACGCACGAAAACACCTTACTACAAACTCCTTTGTTCTAAATGTATGCAAAAACTAACAATTTGCAAAAGTTTTCGATCAAGTTTGTCGTGGCACACTTTTACAAAATTTATCCGCCTTAGTATTTCACTCAAATCTACTTAGCTGGTTGGAGTCCTACTTTATTAATCATTTTCAATTAGTGAAGATCGATAATAAATTTTATTTTTGCCACTCTTGTTTCTACTTTTCATAAATCACCAACCTAATGTAATCAAAAACTGCAAACGTCTTCTGTTTGCTGACGACCGCAAAGTATTCTGTGCTATTAAATCAGATAATAACTGTTGCCTACTACAAGAGGATGTTAACGCTGTGGTTTGATTGGTGTCGCTCCAGATCAAGGGTACCAGTTCTCTATAAAATCAAACTTACTGGACAGAGTGGACTCGAAAAACAATGTTGGTGTTATTCTTAACGCTTTACATTCAAGGACCATATGGACTGCACTGCTTCCAAAGCTAGTTGGATGCTAGGTTACTTGAATTCGCTCAATGTTAAGAATATTAAAAATTCGGCCTCTTCATCCATCCCGGCACTTATTTCCAATGACCCTACAGCTGTCAGCTCTTCGGATAAAGCCAATCTGCTTGCTGCTCATTTTGCAGCTAGCTCAACGCTCCCAAATTGTGCTTTATCTCCCCCAGTACTCGAGCGCGTAGAACACTCTATGTGACAAATCCACTTCCGCACCCGTACTGTGGCAAGAGTACTTCAAGATCTCAACATTCACAAATCCGCTGTGAATGTTTGGTATTTCCCCTATCGTTCTGAAGAGGTGTTCTTCCACGCTGGCAAAACTACTGCGTAAGCTTTTCTATCTGTCCTATTTTTCTGCGATGGAAAACAGCATTTGTCCAGCCCGTCCCAAAAAAAAGGCGAATCTTCCTCTCCCTCCTCTTACCGACCAATTGCACTTACGTCCCTTCTTTCCAAGGTCATGGAAACGCTGATAAATCGTCGGCTTATGAAATATCTTAAATCCCGAAAACTTCTTAATGACCGGCAGCAACAGGTCCACTGGTGATTTGATGACATATCTAACCGAAAAGTGGAACCAATCTATTCACCATGGTGGTGAAAGCAAGGTCGTTGCGCTTGATATTTCAAAAGCATTTGACAGAGTTTGGCATCAAGCTCTCTTGTCGAAAATGCGTGCATTTGGGATCAATGTAACCCTTCTTCAATGGATTAGAAATTACCTTTCGGACCGTTCAATACAAGTTGTTTTGGAGGGTTTCAAGTCTGCAACTCACCAAATAAATGCTGCTGTCCCTCAATGCTCTGTTTTGTCTCCGACTCTCTTTCTCATTTTTATCAATAACCTCCTGTCTGTCACTTCTAATCCAATCCATTCCTTGCCTGATGACAGTACCCTCAGCTTTACATATTCGTTTCCTGGGCAACGCCCCTCATCTTCGGGCGTTGAACTGGAACGGCAACGTATGTTAAACTCATTGAATTCCGATCTTGACAGCATACTTAAATGGGGTAAAACCAACAGAGTGGAATTTAATGCTCCCAAAACGCAATGCTGTCTGATGTCATTGAAGCGAACCCCTAATTCTCTGCCATTATCCATAATTGGTACTTGCATCGCTGAAACCGAACGACTTTCGGTATGTGTGTTAATGACAACCTTCGTTAGAATGACCACATATTCGATGTCGCCAAGAACGCCGCGAAATGTGTAGGCTTCCTTAAGCGATGTAAGAAATAGTTCACCCCTTCTGGTCTGGCAAAAATTTATAAGGCGTTTATTCGCCTCAAACTTGAGTATAACGCTCATATCTGGTCCGGTGCTCCAATTACATATTTGGAGCTACTTGACAGGATTCAAAAACGTGCTGTAAAACTTATTGGCGATCGAGACATCGCGAAGTGATGACTCTCTTAGTCATCGTCGTAATGTCTCCTGATTGTCATTGTTTTATCGGTATTTCCACCACAAGTGTTCAAATGAAATTGCCAGTTGCATTCCACCCCTACAGCAATTCAACCGCAATACTCGCCATGCGAGGAATGCACATCAGTTTACCCTTAAGCCTGTATTCGGACGTACAGTGAAATACAAGGATTCGTTTCTCAACCGTACAATACGAATGTGGAATGCTCTACCACGCTCTGTTTTTCCTGCACATTATAATTTACAAACATTTAAAACCAACGTGCATCGGTATCTCCTTTTTTCAAATCCTTCACTTCCCTAATGCCCGCACTGTATTAAAAAAAATCATTATAAGGGTATTCAAAATCCCTTTAGTGCGCGTACATTAAAAAAAAAAAAATGTATCATTATTAGTTAGACCTCCCGTTGAGTACTGTACCACAATATGAAATCCGCACTATGAAATAGATTCTAAAAGAATTCGCTAGATATCTGATTTTTCAATTAAATGGACGTGTTGATTTGCGTCCCTACGAAACTAGATGTGCTTTGACTATTCTCAAGTCACTTTTATGTCGTCGTCAATATTTTTTTGACATGTTTATTATAGACTTACCTAATCCATTATAGGATTCAATTCCATAATTTTCTAGCTTTGATAAGCTCCTCCTTGCTTGGTATATTTAGTGTTACATTTTAGTGTTTATACATTACTTTCTTTGCCGTTCTTTTGTTTAAATGTATGAATACCCTTCAATTGTTATTAGTTTACAAAAGTTTTATTCGCTCTACTGATGAAAGAAATTAAATAAAAAAATTAGTAATGACGGCTCGCCAAATGCCCTTTAGTTTCGCCTTAAATTCTTAAATGAAATTCTGCCCACTTTTACAAATCATGTATCAATATAACGAAGATAAAATTAATGTGAGAAATCCATGTTTAAGTCGTAACTATGAAAGTATAAATTGACATTTCGAAGCAAGTGTTCATGGTTGTGCAATATTATGGTACCTAAGGTGTGCATTTTTGCACCCAAATGTTTTAGTACATGTGCCCCCTTTATATGCACTAAATTTAAATATATATGGATTCTACCCAGTTTTTTGTCAAAATTAAATTACAATAAACCATCAAACTGTAGACTGCAGTTGGCGATTGGAAAACCTAATACGAAATACCAATAGGAATTTTGCAACGTAAATTATTATTTCCATATTTTCTCTCCGTTCCTTTATTATGGCTATTCACACTTGAAACATGAATTATCATAATATAGCTTACGATTCGTAGAAAACTAAACTATCTACCATTCTAAAACTTCATTAACTATTTTTCATTCAAACAATTAAAATTTACTTCAACATGTATGATGACTTTAGGCATAAATGCCAGCTTCTTCCAAAAACTGCTTATCAGGGTGAAAAATTAACTTTGAAAAATAGACTGTAAAATATATGGAGAAGTTAGCAAACATCTGTTAAAAGCTTTGTTTTTATTAAATTATAGGCTCCAGACCCATCCTCTGGGGTAGCAATACTAAGGAACTTAAGACAAATTAAAAGTTTGTTTAGAAGAAATATCTTAACATCTGTTTAATCACAAATAGCAACACTTTAGATAAAGTATAGAAATCGATTGGTTATAGTAGCTATGCAATTATCATTTAAATAAATGGATATCCTTGTCAGAGACTGTTTGCTTAACAAATATTGCGGAGTAGGATGTTGACTGGTTTTTGGCAGTTGAGTGCGGTTACATATTTTGTTCGATATTTTTGAATAAGATGATTGGGGTAAGTATAAATATGTGAAGGCGTCAATAAAGTGATAGTGCTGAGAAAAAAAAAACAAGTAGAACGCATGACCTTGGCTTTTTATTTTAAGATATACATTAAGATTTACTATCTATTTTGTACTGCGAATATAAACTATAATGAAATAATATGTCTGCTCAAAATAGTTTTAGCTAAGCTATTTGTTTTCACTATCAACGTATCAAGAATATCGCAGGCTTAAGTTCACTTGGGTGAACAGTGTAATAACCTATCCAAAATGGGTGTTGAATCGGGCATTTGTTCATATTCAAAAAAATGTATTGCCTATTTAACGAAATGTAGTTTTTGCTTATTCATGACAAAATACGTTGTACACGAAACTTGTCAAGAAGGACAATGTCAACATATTTTGCGAAAACCATAAACCTCAATATATATATTGAGTAGTGTAAAGTACCCAATTATGAACTTCCCTACCCTGTAACGAGCCCCCTAATTATATTTTGGTTAATAGCCAGGCTCCTGTCCCGCCTTTAAGAAAACAAATTTTATGGATTAGTTCCGTTATTTCGGATAGATTTGATGACTTCGGCAGAAGGCATGTCTGTACTCACAATCAGAGAACTACCATTTTCATTATGACGGTCTTTGCTCTGAATGTGTGAATGGACAATCCAGGCTTTTGTGTCGAGATTAGAATTGTGGGATTGCAGACGCTTTAGCACATCCACCAATTTCATCATTTCCCTGGGAGGGAAAGCACGCTTAAGCTTGGCTTAAGACCTCAAAAAACTGTGGTCCTAACGGGATGGATTTTCGGCACCATACTGCTAATTCATTCAGAGGTTTTCTGCGGTAAGGTCTTCACCATGAGGGTTTCGTCTTTCGTAGCTAACTTTAGCAGCATTTATTTGGAGACAGGGTAATACCAGGCAGGCTTTTATCTTTTAACGAGCTGGGGTGGCGTCTTCTTGATCTGCGGTCCAGCAGAAGATGAGGTTTTTCGCGAATTTTTGCTATCAATAGCGAGAACAGGCTGCAGCATCTGGTAGGTATTCTGACGGGCCACCAAGCACCTAAACGAAGAGTAGTAGTAATAGTAGTGACATTTCCTCTACATTAGTTTGAATTATTATTGGCAGTGAAAGCAGGGTCCGTTAGCTGGTAAGTATTATACCAATGTTTCTAGACATTGAAGGAACTGCCAACAATGTCAAAATATAAGCAGGAAAATTGATATCTCAATTTTAACCATTTCAAAAAACATAGTTTCGAGAAAAACTACTTTAAGGTTTGAAATATCGTTTGAGTGACCATGTCATAAAAACAGTTGTGACTCAGAAAATACAGACTTATTTTTCATGGTCTAAACTTTGAAAATATGCAAAAAAAAAAATCGATTCATTTTAATTTCTAGAGCAAAAATAAAGGAAACATACCAAAATTCGATATAAGCAGCTATCGAGGGAATCCCTCTAAAAGGTGGCGTAGAGTACGAAGTGTCCAGAGGTTGATAGAAAACTTGCACAGGGACAACAGGTGCAATAAGAACGCTGCCTGGAATATAATTGCATGAACCAAGTTCCAAGAGCGCCTTGAGGACCAGCCAAACAATCAGTTCGATGTCTCTTGGGACACGTAAAGATTCTCAGAATGTATGAAAGAAACAACACACACAAAACAAACCAGCAGGACATAGCAAGAAAAAGATCCGAAATAGATCATGACCGGGCACTTCAGGGAACGAATGGATTGCAAGAACAGAATGAACGCCTAAATGGAAATCCACAGCCACCTGTCAAATGGCACGAAAACCATGGCCATTTGATAAAAAACGAACTACAACCAGCAGTACGATAGAGCATGACTGTCTAATCTGGTAGGAGCTTTAACTGACCATCATTTTCTAAGGAACATTTCACAACATACATCCCTCTGCCACTGATCTCTGTCACTTGAGGAACAGAACACTTGGAAGCTTCTTCTTCCAATGCATTTAAGAATTGTTAAATGTTGGTGACAGATTTGTTGGTGACATTGGGATTGCTTGATAAAGCAAACCCCACTTAAGGGTATCACAATGGGTTAGTAGACAACTAAGTAAGGCAAGGAGCAGATTGATCGCCATTTAACCTAACCTAACCTAACATAATGCCGTTTACTTTTAGTAAGGTTTTCTAAGCGTATCATATCTACCATAATAGAAACAGAATTTGAGTTAATTCTTCTGCGTCTGTGTTTGGGAATGTTAGTTGGCCTTTAAAGGTTGACGATTCTGACAAAAATTTGATTATAACAAAAACTTTGAACTATTCATTTTTAGAAATTGATTAAATTAAACGTCGGCAAAATTATGGGACATTGCTTGTGGCTAGCCACTTCGTGGGACAGTGCCCTCAAAAAATGGCAGGCTAATCTTGGAACTTCTATTTACTCAACAGTAAACACTTGGGTAGCCTGCTTTACTCAGTATTAATGGATTTAAATTCTCCTCCTTAGTACCGCTCAAGGCTTCGTACAGCCATGACAAAAATAAAAGAGACCTACTTAAGCGTTATTACGAAACCGGTTAATCTTCCCCTTTTTATAAAATATATGAAGGAACTCTGACCCGCGCTGTTTCTTCTTTAAATAAAATGCTAGAAAATAAAATTGAAAGATGAAATAATTTTATACTCTACTTAGTGCCCACCCTGTACTGGTAATAACAAACGACCGATGGTCTTCACAAGGATACACAGCCTTTGAATACACACAATTATAATTAAGCCACCACTTGAAAGGTCGCCTTTCAATAAAAATCGTATGCACAGAAAATGTCGCAAACCTAAACAGAATAAAACGATGAGGGAAAAACTGACAATCTTTCAATTTACCTCAACATTCAGCCAACGAATGGGCACAACTTGCCGTGCACAATAATAAAAGACCAGGTCGACCTTAAATATCGATTCAGAGTGGATTAACTGAAAAACTAACGAAACAAGCAAATCAAGTTATAAGGTACACAAAGCTCCTCACCGAAGAAAATAAAAGGTACGACAACCTCTGCGACGGATTAACTTAAATCTCCTACTTTCATGGCTACTAATCTTTCGCATCCGTCAATTTAACTTCACCCTCTAAATACTTGGATGATTCTTTTCTTCGTCTTCCTCATTCGCATTAAGGACGACACACCGAGTTGCTATTTGTGCATGTGCCAAACGCACACATGGAACAGCAAAGCTAAGCAAAGCAAAGCACAACACAACAGCACACACAGTGCATGCAAAGCAGAAAAGAATATTCTTGAAAATCCTTTCCCATTTGTTGTGCTAACAGTTGAATGGGCATCTCCTAGATGTACAGAGACGTAGATGGTGGATTTCTTTTAGACTATTTTTTTTTATTTTTTTTTTATTTATTTATTTTTGTAATAACAACAATTGCAAATAACAATCGCAGCAATATTTCAATGCACACGACACCAAGCACTTCATTATTATTTTGCACGTTGCCATTCCTTTTGTTGCTGTTGCTGTTGCTGGTGCTGATGGTAGTGTTGGTGTTGTGTGCTCTTCCTGGGTGGTATGGTGTGGTGTGGTGGCGCTGTAAAGTGCTGTACCTTGTCGATGGGGCTGTGCACCTATGTTGCGCGTCTCGCAATAACCCGATGGAAATTCAACTGGTGATGGCCCGGATGGATTTCAAAGAGTTTCAAGCCCATCTATTGTGCTACACTCACACGCCTCCTGACTAGCACCCCTTCCATTCCATTTGCCAAAGAGGCCAGCCCGCAACATAACACATCCAGGATTTGTTTTGATTTCTACCCAGTTGTGTGTTGTACAAATAACCTTTCTCTCGGTCTCGCAAGAAGGTACAGTGGTTGGAGTGGAGCAGGATGAGTACGAGCACATTACCGTAATATGTTGACAATTTTCAACCACCACCTATGTATAGGGTGGCGGCAGTGGGTGGCGTGTCCCCATTTAAATGAATGCCATTATGAATACTTCAATAGCTATAAAGGCGACCACCACGTTACAAACAATAACCCCAGCAACACATTTGTTTGCAAGATGATGATGATGATGATGAGAGTTCGGCTTCGGCTTCGGTTGCTGGTCGTGGTGTTGGTGTTGCTGTTGGTATTTATTGCAAGGCGGGCGGCTTAAAAGGGGCTGCGGGAGGCGTGTTGGTGGTGGTATGAAAATGAATATTTACTCATGGAACATGAGACTCGGGTGCTCATATAAACGACATCGTCGTCTGCCAGCATCACCATTCCCAAATACGCTACTATGACTAGTAGGACAACAACCACGACGAGAATGAGTATGAGGATGGGGACGATGACAAGTGGGAGTGTCAATGGGTTAATGCATCTTCGTTCTGAAAAACAGATAAAAAAACAAAACAAAAAACACAAACTGACTACTCTGGTGTGGTGGGCTTTGCTTTACTTTTGACACAGGATACAGTATTGTTTGTTTTTAAAACAATATTAAATAAAAATACCCATACAAACACACACACACACACACACATGGAGAGTAATGTAAGTGCGAGTATTATTCGAGGCAATGTGTGTGTTTTGTAAAAAATATACCACTCTCTATCTCTTGTGGCCGTGTTTAAGCTGGGCAAGTGTGTGCTTTTGGGTACCTATCGCTATACACACATATACATATACTGGGCATCATAAAAGTTAAGATTAAAGGGATAAAGGGACGAAGTGCTGAAGTGAATGCATTTAACCAGAGATGGGCGGTTTCTTGTTTCACAAAAGAAATAAAAAAAAAAAAAAACAACAACTGAAAACTCTGATTTGCATGGCCAAACTAAGAGAGTACTGACCCTGCTAGGCAAGGACTTTAATCCTTTGCAAAGTTCCTCCATTCGAAAGCAAAGTGTTATGGCGTTCCGCACATCCATACACGGCCGAGTCGAGTGTGAGTAAGTAATTTTGGGAATAAATATTAGCCCAGATAGATTTGATGGGAAATTGGGAGTATTTTCGGTGATTTGATGATATTGAGTCAGCAACTTTTTGCACTTAGACATGCCGTTTTCGGTTTTATTTGGGGGAGTACAGTATGAAACTTCAACACAAATTTATGGTATTTTGCTTGGAGAGATTAAGGACGAGCCATTCGGCTGAGTACCTTTTAGAATGCTTTAAAATCAAAGTTTGCTTAATGGCTTGTGTTTCAATGCACACTTTTGAGGAGATAGAGCGGACTTAATGTTGCCTAGAATGTAAATTATTAAAACGGAAAACGAGCGGTCTACAAGTGTTTAGTTCATGGTTAAAAGTGAGCGTGTGCTTAATTTGTAATGGCTCCTCCCGAAAGATTACACCGGCCATGATATTGGGTTGGAAAAATTTGAAAACCCTTTACAAATTGTTTAAGGTGGAAACCTGCATATCTAAATGGAAATGGAATGGGATGTATCTTTGACTAGACACGCAGCTCTCAAGTATACGTATGCAGTATTAGGCAAGGTGCTGCCTTGGCACAAATATAGAGAAAGAAGATCCATGCAGCTCACGGATATTGAAGAACATACAGTACCTGTAAGTATTAAATAAAATAAGGACAGGACTAAATATAAGCCTAAAACAAACAAACAAACATTTGTTCACGACCTAGGCGAAAATGTCACTATGAATAGCAGAAAATTCGAGGTAACAAAGAAGTTCATCTAATTTTTATAAATATATATTTGTAAGAGAGACTGCATCATGCACTTTCCGGCACTTTGTTAGACTATTACCTTCTAACCCCTCCCCACTTAAGGTTTCGAAACCACAGCGGAACTGCATATTCGCATTACTTCATGGTGCACCTGGAACTTTTTGTCCTTTAGGATGCTTTTGTTTCCATTGCTCTTTATTCTAATTTGATGAATGAGCCTATCATCCTCCAGGAGTCTTCATATTCACGAAGACGTTATTTTGGTCATGTAAAAGACGAATTGAGAAGATGATACATCCCGGCTTCCTATAGCCTGGTCAAGACTTGGGCAAGAGTTTTCCAGCCAGGAATATTTCAAACAGAGCCTCTAGGTGCAAAATGACAGAGAACATCAAAATTGAGTCTTATGTCAAGCATGTCTACGGCAGACATTTTTTTAATGGTCGAAAGCCCGTGAAGCCCTGGCCTGGCTGACTTAGATCTTAGAACGAAAATGAGCAGGAATCTCCTATACAGAAACAGCTTTGGCATTACTAGTCAGCCATGATTTAGATCGGAGCCTAGATCGTTGAAGGAAGAATCGCATCTCCACAGTCTGGTGGCAAAAGCTGCCAGGCAACATGTACTCATTTCGTAAACTAAAACCAGGGAGATCTAAGCTCACGTCACTGATCTCTGTACCGATAACCTGCAACTTCGAATGTCTGCATGCTGCAAGATTATGCCAGTATTCGCTATACCTTAGACGAAAACATTCAGTCATTTTACTTTTCTGGACTGCACAGATAGGCAGTGCCCTATAGATGGGTGGGTGCAAACTACGTAAGCTTTGTCTGGCAAGACGAAGATGTCCATCATATTGAACGTGATCGGAGCATATAAACAAAGCAGCACCTCTCACACTTTTCGTTAAAGGGATTTTCTCAGCAGCTCAATCCCGGGAACATCCCGACTTGAAGATTGCTACTTGAATAATTGCAACGAGCAAAAAAATAAAAACTGCTACAAATATGGGACTTAATTTTCAGAATGAAGTCAACAAATATGCTGTAAGTTAGTTTTGGCACCTTTTGTTATTTATTTGTTTTTAAAAGCTTGGCGCCAATGTGCGGCTCTCATTCCGAAAAATTGTTTGCTGTTGGTTGTAATTTTTGGCCATTTTTATTGGGGGTTGCGTGCAGAGAGACCATTAATAGGGGAAACAGATCTGTATATAAACGACATTACTGTACCACCTGAAATTTTTAATTCGCTGCCCCACCTCTTGCGAACTTCTGACAAACATCCAAGAGTAAAAAATGTCATGAGAATCTTCTCAAAAATAAATTGCCGTTCGGAACCGGCATTAAACTGTAGGGCCCTCCATTTCAAAAATATAACTTCGCACACAGAATGGTTGGAGAAGATAGGCTTTAGGTCCTGTATGGGCCGTTTACGCCTAATATTTTTTTTTATATACACGACAGTACCACTCCTTCCATCCATCACTCATTAAAGAACGAGGATTCGAAAACGGCGTTCAAAAGTAAATTTAATTGAGTGCTCCTCCTGTAAGGCCTAGCTCAGCTCTGTACTACGCACCCTTGTCCCTTTGCTCACACAGATCTTATTTAACATTTTAATTGTAAACCAAAACTGTATCAATTCAAGGCTCCTTAATACTAACAAAGTGTGACAAGCATGCACGCTTCTTGGGGAAAATAATATTAGGCGTTAACGGTCCATATAGGACCTAAAGCCTAGTTTCTCCAACTACTGTGTGTGCGAAGATATATTTTTTTGACACGAATGGAAGGGACTTACAGTATTAGGTCGAATGGCAATTAATTTTTTTGAGAGGCTTCTCGTGACAGTTTGTATTCTTGGATGTTTGCAAGACGTTCGCAAGAGGTGGGGCAACGAATAAAAAACTTTCGGGTCCAAAGTACTAAGCCACTGCACCCAATTTCCTAAATTCGTACTAACGATAATCTATACCTATCTAGACGTCGTATTTTTGCATGTCATCTCTCAGGAACCACTTTAAAATTACAACTCGTAGGAGATTATTTTACTTTATTCAAACCACCCAAATATGAATTACCCACTTTACTTGCAATTCTATCGCCGCCGCACTCATAGTACTTTTTACACAAAGTAATTTCTGCTCAATCTGCATTGCATAAATTCCAATTATGTTACATTCATCTAGATCAGAATTTCTTCCAGTTAAACGAAAAAATCTATCAAAGCAACCCATTTGCCGAAAAGAAAAAGTATCTATACAAGAGGAGACAATAAATTCCATCCTTTATCATTGAATTCGCACAACCACACACACGCATTGTCTATGCAAATGCAAAACACACAAGAATATATACAAAACAATTTCCATCAATTTGCGAGGAGGAACGTGTTCCTGCCGCAGCTCATCTTCATGTTACGACTATGGCTTCCTGATGTACATAGTTTCGTGTTCGCATTCGCGAGTTTATTTCTCCAACACCTGCGGCAGCTACGCGTATAGGTTGCCATGTTGCTTTCCGGTTAATGATGCAAAATAGGAATTTCACTTAAGTTTGTATTGTCTTTTGCTTTCGAATCTTGGTGACATTCTTCACACATAAAGGCGACAGCGTTTTTCCTGATTACTGTGCTTCGTTCGATTGCAAAGGACCAAACAATGGGGCATTGCTTGAAAAGCAGCCACCATCAACATTCAATACACCTGTTTGATACATCTTGAGTTTCAAAGGAAGAGGGTATGGCAGTCATTCATCGCTATGCTTTTACAATCATTCCGCCACCCACTGATGGCAATGGTGGATGTACATAGGTACAAGGCCTATACTTTTCCACTCACTCTTCTGCCGCACCAGTAACTTGCAACTTGTAAGTATCTTGTTCACAGGTTCGCGTGAATTGCTTCAGCTACAACAGGTACTGGCACTACCGCCTATCGCATGCCTTTGATTTCATAGCTGAATGGGTTTTGATATCGATTGTTTTGTGTGCTCTTCTCTTCTTACACCGACCTATGACACACCGGGTTAGTGGGGGGGGGGAGGGATCGAACAAATACTTTTGCGGTGTGCGATATTTATTTTTAAATAATTGACGTTTGTACGCTTTCCAATATAATTCCTGTCGAACAAAAAGACGACGACCGACGAGCGACGACCGACGAGCGACGACGACACAAACGAAAATAGGTGTATTTTTAGCGGTTCAGGCAATCGATTTTCTGTGTGCACTGCGGAATGTCCATGAAGGGCACCTTCTTCCTCTTCAATGGCATAATAAACATGAAGTATATTATACCACCGACACCGACCGGCCAAAGTTCGTTTATTGGCAAAGTCCTTTGTATGAATGCGGTTTACCTCCTCACTGAGGTGTTCCTTGTGGCATTTGCACGAAAGAACTTGAAGGTTGATTGATGGTACCATTCGTTTTGTGTTTGAATTTGAATTGAAAAATTGTCTCTTTTGTCGGAAAAAAAAAATATATACATATTTGCCTATTCATTATTTTGCAATGCACAACGAGTATCTTTGAATTTCATTTCAGATCGCTTACATCAATATCCGCTGCTGTCATATCGCTCTGCTACTCAAATGGAGAACATACCTCGCAAGGTGCGCGAACAAATTACGAATTCGTTTTTTCACAATTTAGAATCAATTTAGGTTGTTGTAAAACGGAATGATATGATGTAGCACGGGGTGGTGTTTTTATGAAGTGTGCTTCTTTTTTTTGGAGGAAGCAGCGTTGAAATTTCCAAACCGAATCAAACCGCGCAGAGATATCAACACTCCTCATGGATCATCGATATGCGGATGTCGGAGATAGCGGCAGCTCGGAGGGATACGGCGTTAATGCGACACTGGATGCAAATAACCGCACAAATCCGATTTTTTCAATCAAACCCGACTTTATAACGCAGTGGTAAGTTGAATATATTTTAATTACACTTGTGTCAACAACGAAAAAGGGACATTATACCATTTGTTGCATTATTTATGTTGATTTAGCAACGTTGATATATGCAAATTATGCAAACAAAATGATTAAATTAAATGTCAACAAATGTTTTGATGAAATTTCAAGTGGGTGGATGGGAATATAGGTATAGCCTATCCTGCGATGTCCTTGCACATATTGCACGTGTGGAATGCATTTGCATTTTGCATACCTCCTTACACTGTGCATGCAGCAGTTTTGTAATCGTTTCAACAGCGCAATTAACACTATTAGGTCACTGAATTAAAGTGAACTCTAAAGGAGGGCTGTTTTATTATGGCAAGATGGATGTGTCTCCAGTACCACTTACTGGGTAATTACGGTCGCGTAGTTTTCTATTGATTTCCCGTCTTCGTAATATGTTTATTAAATGAATATGTATAGGTACCGCCACTATAAGTTGAAAGTAAAATGTCGTTTTAGAGAGCGAATTTAGTTCTTGCGAAGATTTTTGAAGTTATAACACGAACATGCTTACTTTTACATGCATACATGAGGGGTTTATTCACTTAATTTTGACATATACGGACAGTTTGGAGCTGCAAAAGGCTTCTATTTAACCTATCTGAATGATGTTACAAGCAAACCCTTGATGTCAAAGAGTATATACTTATAGTTATAGCTGACTTTTACTCCATATCTTGCATTCGAACAGCGGGTAGGCTATGTGCTATGGGGCTTGCACCTTTCTTAGTCTCAATAAATAGTTATTATAAACTCGATCTTTCGTTGTATTTTTCCTATTTCACGTATCCCTCCCTGTACTATATAAATTGGGTCTCCAGCCCACATCGCAAATTGGCTATTGGCGATAGTCTGGTTGACTTCCTTAGACACAGCCTAATGATCGGATAGTTTGTTTGAGCAAGCATTAGGCTGATTATTCAGCTATTCGCCTTACTGCAATCCTCTAGTGGAAGCAGGCTACTCCGCTGTCCTGAATACTTTCAGTGTATTAAAAAAAATCAGTCGCCAAATTTCCTTTTCTTCTAGAGCACTCTGGAAAATGAAGCGATTAACTTTTACACTAAAAGAACAGAGACTCATATAAAATGGTGCTTGGTGGTTTCTGTAATATATTCAAAATTAGCCTTCCATTTTGTCCACTCAATCACTGCAGTATGTTTCAGGCGTAAGTTATGTCGCATAAAGAAGTCTTGTAATGGCTAATGGAGTCAATATCCATAAACTCTACGGTAGCCCTAGATTGCCTCACTATCCTTTTTAATATCAACAATCTGTTGGGTATCGGGCACAGGGATATTCCAGGAAACTGGCAGGCAGATGACTCGCCAAACATGGAACCACACTGGACATTTGAATCGATAACGATTATTTAGGGATTCAGTGCTTATTAGCACTGTGTGCCGTTTTCATACTATAATTTATTTAAGCTGAATGTTGATGTTAGTCGCGGTTCTGGAAAGACTCTATATCCAACTTGTGGAATTGTGATAAGTTATTAGTTTCTTAATATAAACGTTCTAGAGAGAGTCGAAAATGGGTTTTCGGAATGCTCTTTGCCTTTTGCTAGTGCTGGGCAGGCGCATATTTAGTGAATGAGAATTTATTTTTCAGTCGTGAATGACATTGCGTATTACGCGGGCTTCCCAGTTTGCCCTCATATTGTCTTCTATAAGTGGTTACCCGTTATAATCGATGTTATTTGGGCTACGTATTTCTTAATATGCTGAATATTATCAGACTTCTTCATCTGAGGTTAGCTTTTGTGGAGAGTCTACGCCCCAACTGCTATCAGGCGAAATAATCACACGATTTCTTGTCTATGAAGTCTTCTGCAGAAATCGGTTGAATATTCACTAAACGATTTCTACAGAAGCTGCATAGAAGAAGAAGAGGACAAAATCGTTCACTTCCTTTTTTATTCTATTTTTAAATGTTTCCAATAGAAGTATCACTCTTGCAAATTGCTGTTTCCTTACGCTGACACGGCAATTTATGGATGGGGACTCCATAAAATCATGGAAATCTCTATCCTACTCTTTAGATGTTATTCGTTAGAAATTTTGACTCGTTTGAGTTTAGGAAATTCTTCGGCGGGATCGGCCTGGTCAGAAAAGTACGCATAAGGCGTTTGAGAACTAAGAACGTATCAAGCGAATAGACATCAACGCTCTAGTCCTCTAAATCTTCGACTTTTTACATCGCCGTTGGTACACTAAATAAGTACTATGCGTTAATATTCGTACACATGTGGCACAATTAAATACCGATTCGCAATCTCAAATTCGAAAAGCACTTCATAATAAGTTAAACTGTCGGATGCTTGTCAGACTTTTGTAAGAGATGGAGTAGCGAATAGTCCAACAAACTTATCACTGAGGGACTTCTCCGAAATGGGATTACACCATCAGATAAAGTTACCCAAGTACTCTTACTGGAGTGTCAATTGCTTGAGGCCTATGTTCACCGCGGACTGTAAATAAGTCCACCTTTTTCTCGTTTTCTTTGCTTCATCGTTTTGTTAAAGTTGAGTAGTCTTGAAGAAATGACAAAATTTGAAAAGAGTTTTTTAATTTTACTTCTGTCACTTGATGGCTCAAGACCAATAAGAAGCAAGTTTCATCAGAAATATTCCCCGACACGCTATTCGCATTGCGCTGCTCAGGGGTAACACAGTTAGTGACAACTTTGAAGTCAAGATCAAAGAATATAATTAAAGAGGCTAAAAGGTACGATCAGCAGCCATTTATATTTACCTCTCGTTGTGACCTATCTTGACCTACATCCAGCAATAATCGATGACTTCAAAAAGCTGCCAAATCTTCTAATTTTCAAATTACCGCTCACTTTCGCAATGTGCTGTGGGCACTGGATTGTTAAGTTGTTGTGTAAACTTTTGCTAGTGCGTACAGTCCCTTCCGCCAGCTCGATCCCTAGCTAGCTGCCTTCAGTTACGCACAACAAGTGGATTCAGATCGCCCTCCAATTTTGCGCGCCATCTAAGGTGGGACTCGTCGGGCTCCATGCGCTTCACGCGCCCTCCGATCGTCAGATCTTTTCCTCCACAATCCACCGTTACAAACTGGACCGAATATCGCGCTAAGAATCTTTCTCTCAAAACATCCCAGGAGGTTTTCATAAGATTATGACAGAGAACATGCTTCTGCACCAGATGGCAGTACCGGGATTTTTAGGTTCTTACTTAATATAATTTTATGAAGGAGGGCCTTACATCTTAGATGCCTTCTTGGCATTAGCGATTAGCAAGAGTGATTGGCTTAGTCTCTGCGCTGATGTTATTTTGTGAGGTGATAGTAGAGCCCTTGGAAGTTGTATCTACCCATCGTTACGTTTTGTCCAAGTCGTCGATGCTGAGAGTCTTTTCTCGCTGACAGCGTTACATACATGCTTCGTTTTGTCCTCATTAAAGTCAGACCCATCTTTATGGCGTCCGTTTCAATACTTGCAAATGCTCCACTGATAGCTCGCTGCGGTCTTTCGATACTGTCAATATCGTCAGCATATGCAAGTAGTTGAACAGACTTTTGAAAAATTTCTAATGTTGGCTTGTGAGTTTCGTAGAATTGCTTCAAGGATGATGTTAAAGAAGTTACGTCACCTTGCCTCAAACCTATTTCGACATCGGAGGGTTCGGTTATGTTCCTGCCGATTTTGATGAAGCAGCGAGATATATTAATTCAGAAAATTTGATCGATGGTATAACCGCCCTGATATGATAAGTGTTTGTCGTAATTTATTTAGCAGTTTTCTCCAGTGTCAAGCCGTTTCAATTGACTTCCCACCTTTCTTTTTTTATTGTTCTTTCCATCTCCCCTTTGCAACCCCAATTTTGCCAGCACTTTCTGTAGGTTTCCAATTGTTCTCCTTTCTGTTATAGCTTCTGGCACAGGACATTTAAGAAACTTTAATACAAAACTTAAAGCGTCCAAAAGGAAGAGTTCACAAATAAAGTCCCACAACTAAAAATAAAATTAAAGCTAATGAATATAAAAAAGTTCCTCTAGATGCCCGAAATAGAGAGATAACGTCGAAAAAAGAGAGACAGAGTGAATATTCATAATGGCCTAAGCTAATTTGTGCCCGTCAAATTCAATTTACTGAATTTCAAATTTAAGGAACAAGGAATTAAAAAATCACATAAACTGACCATTTTCCTCTTGAATTTTTTGGTTTTTTTTTCACAAAAATCATTCCAGGCGACTGCAAAAGGAACGTGAAAATCTATGCAAATCCCTATACCAACAAATAATAAAACATACCGAATGTCAAAACTACCTGACGAATCCACTATACCGGATGTTCGATAACAGCGATGAACTCCCGGGCTGGAGCAGCGATGAAGACAATATACTATATGACAATAAATCAACAAACGGAACGGTGACAGCAAAAAATGATTCATTAGATGGCAATGGTCCTGCACTGGTATTGCCGCCATTCGATTTGTGGCAGACGATAGCAATCGCCGTTTGCCTGGCGATATGCATAATACTGACGGTGGGCGGAAATATTTTGGTGCTGTTGGCATTTATTGTCGACCGAAGCATACGACAGCCAAGCAACTATTTTATTGCGTCGTTGGCAGCTACGGATATGCTTATAGGTAGGTTTGTTTGTGAATTCAAGCAAGTTGAATAGTAAATTTTAATGATATTTTTGTTGTTGCAGGCACCGTGTCAATGCCGTTTTACACGGTCTACGTTCTGATGGGCTACTGGGATCTGGGTCCACTGCTCTGTGATCTCTGGCTATCGGTGGACTACACCGTATGCCTGGTGTCGCAGTACACAGTCCTGCTGATTACAATCGATAGATTTTGTTCGGTGAAAATTGCCGCGAAGTACCGCAGTTGGCGCACTAAGAAGCGAGTAATCTACATGGTCACAATTACGTGGATAATTCCAGCTTTATTGTTCTTCATATCGATATTCGGATGGGAGCACTTTACGGGGAAGCGTGATCTACTGCCTGGTCAGTGCGCGGTGCAATTTCTCAAAGACCCCATCTTCAACACTGCCCTCATAATTGGCTACTACTGGACCACTTTGGTGGTGCTGTTCATCCTGTATGGTGGCATTTACAAAACAGCCTACGAAATGCAAAAACGAAGCGAGGCTAAGCAACAAAAGATGCAATCAATGGTGGCTCTAAGTGCTGGTGCCATGACCGGCATGGCAGGTCGTGCCGCCGGCATTGGAATCACCGATAGCTGTGGTGGCCAAAAGTCGAGCGACCTAGCAGCAGCAAATAGTACAACCATTCCGGCTTCAAATTTGACATCGTCAACTTCGTCAGATCAGAAAGAGGTACCTGCTGCTGCACCTGCGCGAAAGGAATCCTGCCATGCGGATAAGCAATCGGCGCAGGAGGTGTGTACTAAGACCGATGACGGAGCCAAACGTGATGTAGCAGAGGCGGAAAAGAGTGAACGTTCTAGTAGTCCAGCCTTTGACTCGGATGAAGAAAGTTCTGTGAATCAGTTACAGGCCTCCAACTACACGCAGCAGCAGCAATTAGCAATGTTGCGTAAACGCTCCTCCATCGGCCTCGTATTTGGAGCGCAGGCAGCTTTGATTGCCACACGAAGTAAAGGTAATGTTATCCCTAATCCCCTGCCCGAAGAAATTCGCTTGAAATCAGATGCAGACCTCTATTACATTCCCGAAAATGCGCCCGCCAGCAATGACAATAAAGGTTCTCCACTGTCTCCCGTAAATATTGATCCCATTGAAGTGCCCAAGGAGCAGGTGATTCCATGCCTTGTCCAAGCTATCCTACCCCCGCCCGAAGGCTTCCAGTGCAACTCACCCGTGTCTGAAGGCTCCGACAAGCAGATGGGCAGCGTCACAAGTGATCATACTACCACGTACTATGACGTCATGAAAAGCATGGACGGAGCCGACTTGCGCTACATGGACGAAAGTTCTATTATCCTCCCATCACCGAACCAAGAGAGCCTTTCAACATCCTACAGCTTCCCTCCGCACAAGACCACCGTAGTGAGTGCCGCGGCCCAAGCCAATCAAACGGTTGCGAATCCAACACTCTTACAAAAGGCACTCATCCGAGCGGCTGCTCAAAGCCAGCATGCATCCCACCAGAATCCCAAAGCACAATCCCAAAACGATGGCGCCTCTAATAACAAAAATACCAATTTGTCTTCACATCCAGGCTCCAGCAAAGACATGAGTGTCAATTTTTTTGACAACGTTCGAACGGTAACCACTTTAACAACGCCAGTCTCTCAGACGCCATCCGAGACGAAGGCAAACAAACAATCGTCGACGCCTTTCGTCGCCACAAACAACACAGACTGCAACGCGGACAAGGAACCCTCGAAAACCGCTCCCAGCACGAGTTCCGGTTCGACCTCAATGGCAGGCAAACAATCACACACCGACAACTCGCCCGCCGCCGCCACTGGTATCCAATCAAGCCGAACGGCAAGCAAGCGAGATTTCATACGATCTATCGGTCGTCATTTGAAGGGAAAAAAGAAAATCCCACTCAGCATCCGGCGACAAAAATCAAAGTCAGAGAATCGAGCCCGCAAAGCCTTTCGTACAATTTCATTCATCCTCGGCGCATTCGTGGCCTGCTGGACACCATATCACGTACTGGCCCTGGTTGAGGGCTTTTGCTCCAACCCGCCTTGCACCAATGAGCACCTTTACATGTTCTCGTACTTCTTATGCTACGCGAATAGCCCGATGAATCCCTTTTGCTACGCCCTCGCCAACCAGCAGTTCAAGAAAACCTTTACCAGAATACTCAAGGGCGACCTTCACATGACGTAAACAACACAATACCTACCTACACATATCCGACACGTGAAAAGCTTATTTTCTCACCAACACCCGCCTAAGGTTGTTGCTGTTTCTTTTTCTTTTCTTTTTTTTAATTCCTAATTTTGTTATATACTTTCCATATAATCAAAGTCAATTGTCAATTTAAAAAAAAAAAAACAAAAATATACATAAAAATTATATTTTCTAAGATTAAATTGCAAAAAAAAAAATACTTCAACATTATGTAAAATATTTTAGCAATATTAATTAACAAATTAAAAAAAAAAAAAACAAAACTAGACAATAAAAATATTTAAAAAAAAAACATTTTTAAATAAGAAACTAAATTTTAAAAAGCCAAGTATTTTCTACAAATAGTGTAAGTAAATTTTAAATAAAAAATTTTAATTTAGAACACGTTAATGGTTATTCGCACATAAAAACAAAAAAAAAATATAATAAAATAGTATACTCATTTGCAGTTTAGCATAAATAAAATATATATATATATCATGTAACTATATATTTGTGATATTATTTGTTAAGAATAAAAGAAGGTGTAAATCGTTTCAGTTAAATTTTTTTTATTATAAAAAAAGTAAAGTGTGGCGCTGCTTCTGCTTTGACTGAGCCCCAGAGCAGAAGCATACCATTACAAATATTCTCATTTATTTTCTAATTTTTTAATAAATACCTACATCAATGTTGGCAGATTTGTATTCTTATTATTTATTTTCCTGTCAATATTGGTAGTCAGACAAACAAAATATCATGTTAAATTATTAAAAAGCCTAAATCTAAATAAATTTTAATGTAAGCAGTTAGCAAATTAAATTTGTAAATTTATTATTTTATAAATTATTATTATTATTATTATGTACTTAAACATAGAGAGACTATACAAAATGCAGTGTTCTAGTATTAGATTTCTGTAAAAAAAAAAATTAATGAAATTGTTGTAATAAAACCAGAAAACAAATTAATTTAGACGATAAACGTATTTAGTACAATAAAATTGGTGTTGTTTTTATTTAGTATTTTTTCTTTTTCTTTTTTTATTATTTTTTTTTTTTTTTAATAGCATCACAGAGCAAAACACAAAACACTACGTTCTCTAAGTGTAAGCTCTCAGTATCGCTTTACGCAACGGTTGTTTGTTGCGCGACTAAGCTTCTTCTACCGATCTTCATCTTATAGACTATTTCAAGTAATTACAAATATAATTAATTTAAAGTTAATGCATTAATGGACTTTTTAAAATCTGCTCGCGACAAGCAAAAATCAATTTCGTTGCAGAATTCATTAAATGTGCTTATGCACCTTGTAATAGGCTCATTATTACCATAATTGGTTCTATGCCCATCTGTATGAAATAAGCTTCTAAACCGCAGTGACCTTTGGGGAGCATATATATTTAAAAGAAAGATCAATTCTGGTGAATTAATATGATAATTAAGAATATCGCGAATAAACATGACGGAAGTTGCATCGCGTCTGAAACTTAAGGTTAGCAGACCAATTAAATTGCACCTTCTGCCATAATTAGGAAGCTCATCAAACATATTTAATTTACGAACCGCGTACCTCGTGAAGTTTTTTTGGACTCTTTCGAATCTTAGTTCGTGAACTGCATATGGCGAATCCCAAATTACGGAACAATATTCTAAATAAGGTCTGACTAACGAGCAATAAATAATTTTAAGGCTATTTATATCTCTAAAGTCTTTACTATTACGTTTAAAGAAGCCTTACAATGAGTTAGACTTGGCAATGACATAATCATAATGAAAAAAGAAACTTAACTTATTGTCAAATATGACACCAAGATCTTTCACTTCATCAAAACGCTGAAGTCTAAGATCATTTATAAAATAATTATGCAAAATTGTAGTACTAATACGATATGCCGAAAAAACTTTACATTTAGAAATGTTAAGTTCCAAAGCATTACGATTGCACCACTCCGACAATCTATTAATATCTGACTGAAAACGAATGCAATCAGATACATTTTTTATCCGCGAAAATAATTTCAAATCATCGGCGAAAGTCAAAACATTACAAAATTGAAATATTTCATGAACATCATTTATAAATAATATAAATAGCAACGGGCCCAAATGACTGCCCTGTGGAACACCGGAAGTAACTTCTATAACGCGAGAAGTCAAACCATCGACTTTAACCATTTGCCTTCTATTAGTCAGGTAATTATGAAACCATTTTAGCATTGATGAATGAAAACCCAAAGACTTGAGCTTAGACAAATGAAGTGTGTGATGCACCCTGTCAAACGCTTTCGTAAAGTCAGTATAAAGTACATCAACTTGTAATCGTTCATCAAAACTATTAAATATATAATTAGTCAACAAAGCCAAATTAGTAGCACATGATCTACCACGAACAAAGCCATGCTGACTATTTGAAATAATTTCTTTTACCGCGAAAAAGAGTTTGTCCTTAACAATACTTTCAAACAATTTTGGTATTGCAGAAAGCTTTGATATAGGCCGATAGTTTACTACTTTTTGCAAATTTTAAAATCAATGGTTCTGTTATGGTTCCACCAAAAGACAAACCGAGATTTGCACCAAAGAAATTAGACTAATGCAGAGGTTTTCTGAGCCTTCACGTCAAAGAACTCATCTGGAAAAAATTGGAGCACGACCGACTCAGTTGGTATTGTCATGTTCAAAGAGAGATCCTACGAACCCCGTCAAAAAGGCAATGTTCCCTTACAATCGCGTAGGCAGGCCTAAAAACTCCTGGATCACACAAATGCAGAAATACCAGCATTTGATTGGCCTCAATGATGAAGTGATCCAAAATCAGGATGCCTGCATAAAATCGGGCACAAAATGTGCAACAGCTTTTTGTCAAATTGCTCTTGCACTTTTGACATATGTATTTATTCGCCGATTTGCGATTCGTATAATGCAAACAGATGTAGTTTCTTTCTTGATTATTTTTTACCAGATTTATATTTGAAATCTTTTTTTGATCGCTGTTTAGTCGTAGATGGAGGACAAAGGTAATCAAATACAATACAATAAAATACAATAAAGGGACGTGTTAAAAAGAACCCCTACAGTAAGTACCTATTATTTGGTGGTATAGAAAACTCAAGGACACTGTTTTTTTTTAAGTTTTAAAGGGTGAAACTTGAATTGTATTGACCTCGCTTCCTTTGTTATAGCAACAGGATTAGGTTTTCGGATTAGAAAAAGCTTTATGTCACTTCATCATAATGTAGAATACATCTACTTCCTCACCTTTCAAATAGATCGATAAGACTAACTCAACAAGGCACAGTCCAAGCCCTAAATTACTTTACAATTAGAATCTTAGACGTTTTATTCCTAAAACGATCCGTTTTATCGAATTGATTTTAAAATTTGCACGATGATTGCATAGGAAAGCTTTTGGGGCACATTTATCTTTTAAAACAGGATGCACAATATTGCAAAAGGGAATGGAACGGAATGGAATTTAATGTGCGTCTGCACATTTACGCGGAATTCCGCTGAAATCATTATTTGTACAGATTAGCTCGATAAAGTTTTAGTGTTTTTATTTTTGCAATGGACACTTTATGGCGTTGTGTATACTGTATGTATAATGGTCCCATGAAATTAACCTGAAAATACAAAAATATTTGGGAATTTCATCATCTATTCCCAGATATTTTAGAAGACGAGCAATCATTGATTGTTCAAGTACCTACATCTAGCGAAAAAGTTTACGATATGTTGAAAATTCTAGACACACAGAGCAAGATGCGACATTTCATATATTTATTAAATTTTATATTTTGAATTTGTATTTATAAGTAATATTGTTATCTAATGTGAGGGTTACCAACTGCTTTTTCTAAATTATGTGAGCTTATTAAAATAATAGTACATGAACATTTCGGACACTGGAGAGTATTTGTGCCGAATTTCAGCTAATAATATAATATACATTCAATTTCAACATTGACAAACTATGTGCTAAAATGATTATATCCTTGGGATAGTGTATAAGAAGAAACCGTATTAAAACATATTTTAAAAAAACCTATTCTTTTAAATCAAATAGGTAGCTATTTTAATAGCACAAACCATCGGTTGCAGCAATCAAACCAGTTTTAATATTGAAGAAATAAGTCGCTGTGATAAAAGTGACCCGCTGTGGATAGCTTCTTGACAATTATTTTTTGATTGTTCTTCGCTTTTTTCGAACTGTTTCAAAACTTGTTTAAATCTTTAGTCGAAATTACTCGAACCAAAACTTATTACTTTTTAACCATGACTGATTTGATCGCAATCGATTTATGAATTCGTTTTGATATGGCTTTATGGTGCATTGGCATTATTACAAGTCATCCTCTTTTAAATTCCCCTGTAGAGCTTGTTGACGCATTTTGTAGCTTTAAACTCAATTTCATACAGATTTAAAATTAAAATACGTTTGGCGAATCCAATTTGTTTTCTCAAAAGTGAAAATTATTTATATTATATGAATATGGATTCGAAATTCCTTGTGAAAACATGAATTGTTACCGAGATTTTTATAAATATAAGAAGGAATTTAGGAATTCAGAAAATAAACATGCGCCGCGCTTCTTCGTAAATATTCCAATAAAAATTGGATGGAGCTGCGGTAAAATTCGCTCTGTGATGCCGCGATAATGTGCCTTATGGCTGGTTAACATGGCCACGCATGTATTTTTGCACGAGATTAGAGAGAGAGAGAGATCTCTGCCGCCAATGATTTAAAGATGTAAGAGTGAGATCAGAGATCAGAGTCTACATTCGGCTGCTTAGGGGCCAGTTATAGCTATCATTGAAATGCATCGTTGGAAAAATCAGTGGAATAGTTGGCTCATTTTTTTAACAAGTCGGTGGTAGCAATCATTGAAAAATTTCTGTCAGTGGAAGGCCACTGGTTAGAGTCTATCATTGAAAGCAAAACTGACAGCTGAGAATCGAACACATCAGTGGACCGACTGTGTTCCAAATTGTAGAAACGATTATCAGCTGTTCATTGAAATCGTCTTCTGTCAGTGAAATAATAAAAACAGATTTAAAGAAAAGCTTTAATCAGAATAAAGTAATTTTGTTTGTAGAAAAATTCTATAAGTGATTAGCTTTATTTTAATACCATTGAAAGCCAATATAATTTGTTCAGTCATTTTAAATTACAAAAACAAAATGTTCAATGATGGCATTGAGTATTTTAATATCAAAAGTAGGGGTTCATATTGATACAATAAATTTTAGACGGCACTAGGTGCCATGGTTACTGTACTGCCGTTATTTGTATATCAGTTGGCCATTGCATATAGTTACTAATTTTCCTCCCAGCGAAAAAATAATCATGCAGATTTTTATCTTATGACATATGTATAAGCGCGAAAATCAAATAAAATCACCAAAATGGGTGCTATTGGCATATACGTGTTAAGAAGGGGTTAAGAGGATATTTTATAACAGAAATATAAATAAAGCTCCAATTGGTACTTTATATTTAATGTGTTATAGTAGGAACTTCTTTAATCGTGTTGAAATTTAGACCTCAAACTGTGAATGGGGTCCAAAAAAGTGGGTCGGATACCCTCTTCCATTAGCTTATCTGCCGGTCTCTCTATCTGTTTGTCTGTCCAAGCTATAATAGGTATTTGAACAAAACAATTTTTAAGAATGTGCTTCTCGCAACGCACGAGTTTCCAGTGCCCCGAAACCGTAAATGCTATTTTCTAGTTGCTTAATGAAATCGTGCTTCGTGCAAAATTCTGATTTTGGAAATTAAGCCAAAAGTAGTATCTAACAATCGGCCCTAGCGAGGTATTCGTCGAAACGGAAAATTCTCCGCAACGCATACTCTGTCGGAGACCCTAAATACATTCGAGGTATCCGATTTCCGAAAAGAATAATTAAAATGCGACGACGCATTGATCTGACATGCGACAAATGTTAGATTCTGATAGAGATGTAGAAAATGTACCGATATATCGAAAAGCCGATATATGTCGACCCATATTTGTATTTACAGTACTTTAAATTTGTATATGTCGACGGGAGGGAGGTATTTCATGCTTAATACAAGAAAGTTTGCAAATAAGCTTACTTGTGTAAGTTATAAACTAGTTTTCGAGTTCCCGATATTCATATTCAAAATATATTGAATCGATACATATCGATATCTTTTCGAAATAGCTATCTCTATGGACATATGTTTTAGATAACCAAGTTGCCAGAAATAAAAATTTGTGTTTTCAAAATCAACAAGATCAAAAAAATGGATATCGCAGCTTTATTTATTTTATTTGTATTGTCGTCTTCACCAATATCCGTTTCAGTTGAAACGAAGTTGGACGATGAAGGTTCAGTTGGTGCTTCCTGCTCATTCGCTCCAAATGACATTGCTTCAATACCATCAATAGAATCGCTTGTGCTGACCAAAGCTATAACAGCATCCTCCAAAGGGGTAAACCATTTTTGCCGGTATGGGCCACCTCCTGTGCCCGAACTTTCATTTTTGTTCGCAGTCATTTTTTTTTATGTAGGTCTTGTAGTCACTCCAAATCTGAAAAAAAAAATTTACATTAATATGAATAATTTAAATTTGAGGGTCAGATAATCATGTACCTACCTTTTTCCAATCGCCAGCATCTCTTTGCCGTGGACCTAGCTGGTTTAGTTGGTCAGTGACGTCTTCCCAAAATGCAGCAACAGCTTCTGGTGGCCTTTTGGTGTAATTTCTTGCTATGTCGGGTTTGTCCTGCATACAATTCACCAGAAGCTCGTATTGTCGAGTACAAAAAATGGTATGCAACTGTCACAAATGTCACTGCTAATGCATTTCATCGCACTGCAACGCAGATCATTAGTTGTGCGTTTTTTGCTGTCGGAACAATGTTCCGAACAGATGTTCCGAAGAATACCTCGAAGCAAAAATCCTCCGAATCGTAGGAAATCGGAGAATTTCCCGTTCCGACGGATACCTCGCTAGGGCCGAATATCCAAAATATTTTCCGATTTACATATCGAAGAATTTAAAGTATTTCACTCACCGTTTCCATTTCTTGTTAGAATGTTCCAGAATTTTAACTTTGTTTTCGAAAGCTTGAATTGTGATGAGCAACATTGTTCACAGTTATTTACATTGTTGTGTCTTCTAATCCACAATAACTGTAATTGGTACTGATACTGAGACAATACAGACTTCTATCCTCTACGTTCCCGGGCAAGCTGCTTTCAATTTTCCCAACCAAACGCACCGGCATCCGCGATGACTTGGTGTTTTAATCGGAGGTTCTGGCTGGAATTCGAAGATCCTCCTAGCTGGATAGTCGAGGGTTATATAGAGCATAAACTTTTACGAACCCATTTTTTCGCCAAACCGAAGTAGCAGCGGTTTTCTAGGGTAATTCTTTGTCGGATTTCCACTAAGTTGTCATTCGTGGAGTTGATATTCACACCGGGGTAGGTGTACTCCTTAACTACCAGGAAGTTGCTATCAATAGTGACATTTTGTTCTTGTTGGTAGACAGATATTTGTTTCGATTTAGATAGCATATATTAAGCCTTGTCCTCATTTACGTCAAGAGCAACTAACTTTGCTTGTTCTTTAAAATTCATGAAAGCCTCTATCACGTCACGTTGGGAGCAACCGAAAATGTCAATATCGATCCCCTGTAGCTAAGCAGATCTGTTGAAGATAGTGCCTACTTTCTGACTATTAAAGCTTAATTTTCTTGTACCTCGACAATGGTTTATGAATCATGGGTTTTAAATGAATAAAAACAACTTCAATAACAACAAGCATTACATATATTTGTTTAAAAATATTTGTTGCCCAGAATACAAAATTAAATTCAACACTTTTTGTCTTACATAACTAAGCAAAATCATATACAAAACGAGGATTACCAACTCAAATAGAAAATGGAAATGTCTAATAGGTCCGAGAGGTTCATTCTAAACAAAACAAAAGTTCTTAGTACAACAACAGTTTTTGCTTAATTAATTCAAAGCTTGCACGGCCTTTTGTGCGGCATCATCCAGATCTGAAGCGGTTTTAATAGGAAGGCCAGAGTTCTTGAGGATATCTCGTGCTTCAGTGACATTTGTGCCTTCGAGGCGAACCACTAAAGGTACCTTCAAGTCGAGTGCTTTTGACGCAGCCACAATACCGTTCGCGATAGTCGAGCAGTTCACAATACCACCAAACACATTCACCATGATTGCCTTAACATTCGGATCAGATGTGAGGATGCGGAAGGCCTGGAGAACTTGACTCTCCTTAACTCCACCGCCAACATCGAGGAAATTAGCCGGATTGCCACCATTCAGCTTGATGATATCCATCGTAGCCATGGCGAGCCCAGCTCCATTCACCAAACAACCAATGTTGCCATCCATGGCAACGTAATTGAGATTGTGCGCCGCAGCTTCCACTTCTCTGGGATCAGACTCACTGGTGTCTTCCATGTCGAAGATTTCCTTTTGACGGAACTGTGCGTTGTCATCAAAGTTTAGCTTGGCATCGACTGAAATCACTTCGCCAGAATCTGTCTCCGCTAGGGGATTGATTTCGATTTGAACGGCGTCAACGTTCTTGAAGAGTTCCCACAACCTTTCGACTTCCTTCACACACTTTTCGACTAGGGCTCCTTTGAACTCGAGGAAGTTGGCAATCTTAAGACTCTGTTCTCGCGAAAGACCCGTGTCAATGTCAATGGGAATGGTGAGGAGTTTCTCAGGAGTCTCCTGGGCAACAGCTTCTATGTCAACGCCACCAGCTGGCGAAGCGATTAGCACTGGACCATTGTGCTCGCGGTCCATAAGAATGCAGATGTAAGTTTCGCGGATGATATTCACGCTGCGTGCTACCATCACCTTCTTCACTTGAATTCCATCTTTCGGTGTTTGCTTTGTGATGAGGCGATGACCAATCATCTTCTTCGTCAGGTCAAGGACTTCGTCTTTTCTAAAACGGAAAATCGGTTATTGCAATGTAACTCTTTACCCACTAAAAGACCGCACTTACTTTGTTGTTATGTGCACACCTCCCTTGAATCCATTGTTAAAGTGTCCCTTGCCTCGTCCGCCGGCTAAAATTTGAGCCTTGACCACATACTCTGGACACTCTGAAAGAAAAACGAAAGTAAGCGATTTTTTTCTCCAGAATGAGGAAACATTTGATACAAGAATCAGTGCTCTGTTTGATCTTTGGACTTTAACCGCCACCGACTTGACACTGTTATTGATAACGAAAGGCTGTGCACGCCCATCAAAATGAAAAAGAAGAAGCTCTTTACAACCCGCTTAATGAAGTCTAATTGATTTAGACGGCAAAGAGCTCTCAATTTGTCGTCCATCAATTTGCATTGAGAAGAATGTGCATTTGCAAGTGCGACCGAGAAACATATGGAATATTCTGGTACTCAAAGATCAATCGCCTTATGCAATCGCACTCGAAAATTATGTTTAAAAATAGAAACGTAATTAGACATTTGAACTGTTCTTTGTGACGCGAACTCGCAGATAACAGACGAGTTCAAAACAGCGTTCAACTTTAACCTACCGAATTCTTTCAGCACAGCGCCGTCGATTTTCTCTTCGAGCACTCTGAATTCCTGTATTGACACGCCATACTTTTGCAGGAGGTCCTTGCTTTGATATTCCAGGAGGTTGAGATTCCGCACTGGAACTGTACTGATCTGAGCGCAAAAAGAATGATGTTGAGTTAAAAGATAATGAATGAGATTTTAGATTATGCCTTACTCTTTGATAAAGAGCTCGATTAGCGCACTTGCGGAAGATTGGAAGCATTGTTATTGCTCTAAAATTAGTTTGTTATGGTCGATGACAAAGATATTTTGATAGCAAATCACACTCGCCGGGTTAAAATGCAAGTTTTTCAATTAAAAAATTATAAATAGACTTTGAACCTTAATCTAATGTAGTGTAAACTTTTCAAAACAAATCGCGAAGATTAAAGGGGCAGGTAAAATGCATCCAAAACCAAATAACGAACAACCGTCACAGAACAAAATAAAATCCGGAATGAGTTTTCAATTTTGATAAGAAATTTTGACAGCAGTTGAGATAACATAGTGGGAGAATAGCAGAGCAGAACGTGCTTGAATGTAGCATGAGAGAAAAATCGTATGTTATTCGATTTTGACAACGATAAATGAGTGCGTTCAGTTGGTGAAAGGAATAAGGGAATAAGTCGGTAAGGTCAATCTCATTTTGGGGGTTAGGATTTTAAGTATTTAAATTGGAAAATAAAAAAAAATTGTTTTCCAATTTAAAATTGAATTATAAATATAGCGAGGGAGCCCCGGCGGTTTTTATTATATGATAAAAATGCGAATTGAAGAAACAAGAGCTAATTCACGTAGAGTTAAAAATTCACATATCCAACAGATATAGCAGATGAACTGCAGTAGCTAGCAGCCATTATACAGACGAGGAAAGGCAGCCTGCTAATAGGCTTGTGTGACGTGACACAAACGCAATGCAATATATTTGGGAAAGCTGGGAAATCAACGAATGAGAACATTAACTATTTGATTTTCTTTTAAATTTCAATTTATCAGTATGAAATGTGGGTATGGCCATAGCCTTATTTATTCTTTTACCTCGGCAGAAAATAAAACTGGGCAGTTTCCAACCTAAAATCCTTCTCGGATATTAGCTAGATAATCTTCGATCTGAGAATTATTGCCCAAATATTGAAAGAGTACTGAATTAACTGCATAACTCTGCGAGAGCCTTACGAACTAAAACGCTTAACTTCCTCCGCCTTGGCCAGCATGGCAAAATCATTGTATACTGTAGTGCAATCCGACAAAAATATAGCAAAAGCATTTTAAATAGTTTATATGATAAAACTTGTAAAAACTTTTAGTTTAACAAACGAATTATTAATTTTAAGAACAAATTGTCCGGCGAACTAAAACTCATCGCACTCCAGTTCAGGAACGACGGATGAGCTCCCTCTAGCTTTTTCTTCTTTTAAGCGTCTAAATTATGTGTACTGCCAGATCGAATAAATCCTTGTCATCTTCTCGGGTAGGAGGCGTTGCAATTGTGTTTCAACTCCGTTTCTGATTTAAGTCACCATCCAACTCGTGTACAAGTTTACACCATGATACGTTCAGCCGAAAATAATGAGGTAAAACACGTTCCAGTTAACGCCTTTTTTTGACGTCTGACATTTTTGTATGGAAGAAAAGTCATCACAGTGAAAAGAACATTAACAAAAACTATTAATTAATAATATTTCAAATGAATTCATTGACACAGTGATTGGATGACGTCAAACAGTTCTAGGGAAAACAGAATTTATTTAGGTAAATCTTTTTTTGATGAGTAGATATCAGTTATCCTGCTGAAAATTTTCAAAAAGAAGCTTAAATAAGGGCCCGAGAGAAAAAAAGAGGCGTCCACATAAAATATTAATGAAGCAAAAAAACGAACAATTAACAGATGCAATAACGTATTATGAACTCTATAAAACAACTTCGCGCGATAAACAAAACGAACATTAAAAGGGGAAGTCATAGGACCGTTCTCTTTTTGAATCCTCCTTTCATTTCAAACAAAGTTTGATAACTTTTAGTATTGAAAACAAATCAACAAACCATAAATTTAAATAGCTACTGAACTGTCAAAAAACATAAGCAACAATATTTGTATCGTTTATTTTGTGCCGGCGGATTCAAACTTAACGATATTATCTAAAAATAATCGGCTTACGGCGATACGAACGTACCCTGTGGGTGCGTAAGTACGACAGTACTTAGTACCTTAATTTTTTGGAGATACATATGTATATTGGTTTGTCGTCCTTTTTTCATTTTACATTCACTTAAGAATAAAATCTTACTTGAACTAGAAAAGTGCCCATATTGATAATATTTGAAAAAGTGTTGGCCAAGGGTTTCTAGACTTAAAAAAGGGCAAACGGCAACCGGATTTTCGAAATGAATTTTAATTCAAAATAAAGTCAACTTGGGTGCAATCATGCGTATGACGTAGAAAAATGGTCATCCCGTTTGATCGCCGGTCGTCCGGCATGTCATTGAACGTGTATGTCTGGTGACATATCAGTTGATAGGATTTTTATGATTTTTTTTTATAGAAGAATGTTTTGGTTGACCGTGAGTTTGCCTGTCATTGCTATTGGGACTGGATGACCAACATTTTTTGAAAGCATGTCATTCGAATGACAAGGTCCTGTGGATGACATTTTCCACAGTGTCATGTATCATCGGATGACGAGTTTGCATCATTCAGGCATGTCAATTGGATAACAAAGTAAAAATGACACTTCAGAGGACATTCAGATGACAACCGAAATACATAAGTTCTCTGACGTCAGCATGATGGCCGCCTATTAGCATCTTTAATATTAAAGAAAATTATTTGTTTTATTAAAGAACATTTTACGAGAACAAAATAAGCTTCTCTCCAATGAAATAGCCAAATAGTGTTTTCAAGTACCTGCCGACTTTTTGATTGTAAGTACAAAAATATTGCCACCTATAACTTGGAAATTTAATTCCGAATGTCAATTAAAAAATTACTCGAGCTGGGTGATTTAAAATAAAACAACTCAAAATGTATGATGGGCTGGAAAAATCATAAAAGTTTTCAACCAATTTTAAATTAAATGAACTGCATAAATATAAATAAATTAAATGTTTGGTTTCATTTACCAGTGTTGCCGCTGAAAAATTTCATGAAGGGGCTTAAGAAAGGGCCGCCCTTAAAAAAGGAGCTTTTAGATAAAATATTAAGAAGCAAAAAATACAAAAAGAGGTGCAAAAATGTATCACTAATCATTTAATTATATAAAACAAAGTTGTAATTCTTTTGACTGGACCTACTTAGCGAATGGATGAATGGATTTTAGTATTTTTATGATTAAATACTCACAAGAAGCAGGTTCGTGCATTTAAAAAAATCTAATTTTGAGTTTGAAAGACCAAGTAATTCAACAATTAGACTTTGAACGAAAAAGAAGTGAACTTCTCCTTCGCCTAATAAATTTCAGTCCTTAGAGCTTTGAAATACGTATATTTCAAGTTCAACAATATACTTCTACATGCTCTTAAAGCTTAGCAATTTTAGTAGCATCTTTGCATAACTCCTTTTTTTTTTGGTAATATGTTAATTGCCCAAAATTTTCAAATCGATCTCAGTGATGTAACGCAGGTGCGTTTATCAGCTCTAAAAGAAAACGGGCAGGGCTTAGTACATTTTATTTTTTGTAGATATTTTTTAGTATTTCGTACTTTTTCCATTTTTCGTTCCAAAAGCATAAAATCTGACTTAAACTGAAAAAGGGCCCATTTTGATAATATTTAAAAAAGGGGGGCCAAGCGTCTTGAGCCTTAAAAAGGGGGGCGATTTGGCCCCTAAACGCTTGCATTTACATTGTTTTGTAAACATTAGATTTTCGTAAATGGCTCCCGTATTACTGACGCACAGAATTTATACAAAAAATAAACAAATTGAGAACACCTCACCGATATCAACGCAGACAAAATTAATAAATTTAAAAAATGTCAATATATTCTACACCCCATCACGCTCACATAAACAACTTTCATTTTCATCTCCGCATATTCGCACCTGAAATGTTTCTCTTAATATTTTGTTTACTACATCACCCACCCCACCTGGCCACCTGTCACGATTAGCAGCACGTGTTTCACCTGAAAGAATGAAGATGTGACAGTGTTTTTGTATTTTCACATTTTACCGGCAAATTGCTCTTTCACTTCTGTGTTGCTTGCCAAGTCAAATCACAAAAAGAAAAAGCCAACAACAAATGCAATCCCTCTCTTCTTCTCTTCGTACGTAATCGACTCGTATCTCTATTCTATACGATAAATGCAATCGATTAGGAATCAATTATTTTAGAAAATTCAGTCGCACCACTTGGATTACGCGCAACATCTCGAGGCGAGGAAACAAAAAAAAAAAAACCTACAAAAAGTTCATTTCAAAATTTGTAATATTTTTTTGTCGGTTTGAGTTTTGATTCCAAAACATATTCGAATTGAATATGGTTATCGATATCAAAATGTGTCGTTTTGATAACGTCTCGTGGGGATTCCGTTTGGTTGGCGGATCGGATTTTGAAATACCATTAACGGTTGTCAAGGTATTAAAATTAATAATTTTTACTAAAAAGTGTGTAACTGTTTTAATGAAGTGCCGTACGTTGCGTGTTTGAATTAAGTATACTCGATAACATGAGATAATATCGATGAAAGAAAATTGAAAACAGTGTGTTACGTAACAGTAAATGAAGAAAATACTTAAAAAAGATCATAAATTTAATTGACCAAAGTAAATGGGCCCATACAAATTAATCCAATTAACTAAAAAAATGGGGTTTCAAATACATGATCGAGATAACTAGGTTGTTGAATAATTTTGGAACGTTTTTTTTAGAACTTTACGACGAGCGTTTTTTAAACTAAAAAAAATAATATCGAAGTGCTTTACTTTACCCCCTTACTTATATTTTGCTATGAATATACCATTTAACCAGCATTTTTATTTATTCCAAAGCATTATGATCATTCAATTCGTATTTTTGGCAGATAATCAAAATATCTAGCGAAAAAAAAAAAATACACCGATTCGCAAAAATTCATTTATCAACTGAACTCGCCAATCTAAAGATATCGACCAACTTAGTGAACTCTTGTCCCAGATAAAGAAATCAGCTTCTAGACAGACGATGTGCATTTGTTTATAAATGTCGGTCAATAGACGATAAAAAAAAATCAAACATGTGCATGTTCTCTTGAGAAAGACACAACAAGTGGAATTCTCTTAAATTAATAATATTTTGGATTTAAAATCTTCTCTAAAACTTGAGAAGAAAATATCCGATGTTATTAAACGTGAATAGAATACAACAATAAACATCTAAATGTTCAATTAACAATTCAATTTAATTAAAGAAAGACCAACCTTCCTCCTATGAAGACTCCCTCTATCGCGTTGTCCTTCCGGATCAAAGTCGAAAGTGCGCTTCACAGCATGTAGAGTTCTTGATTCAATCGTTTCGTCCAGACAAACTGTACCAAATATTGTACAGCGATTGGCAACCGTTATTCTTCGTTTGATTTCTGAAGAGATGCAAGTGCATCGCTTTACCTTAATACTTTTCTGACATGAACGGTCTCTTTTAGGGTTCTAACAAACTTAATGCAGCAGCTAGCTTTCTCCGTCGTCATACTGCACAAACGAACGAGACTGATGCCTTCTTTCTTGTGAACTCAGCAAAAGTTGCTGTGGTTCCATTCTGACCGAGTCAGATCCTACTGCCTTAAATATTTTGGAGGGTTGACCAACAGCCCTGTTAGATTTGAGTCACTTTTGCTATTCTCACTTCATTTTGGTCGGGTGGATGTAATTGTCGACTTGAAACGTCAATGAATGGTTCGCTCTGCCTGACAATCCACAGAAATGGTTCTCCATATGCTTCGCACCGACAGCGAATCTACTACAAGGTTTCCGTGTTTATCAATACAGGCCTCTTTTGCGGGTCTTGTCATCCTGAGTAGCAACACTCTATTTACTCAAACGTGCGCTTCTCATGCTCTTTTCTTTTCTGCGGAGAAGGCGATGATATTCCTTCCACTTTTGCCGTTCTCGTCCTTTTATGGATCACCGCTTTGTAGGGATGTTGTTTTGCTGCATATGCTTACCTGTAGTCTTCATCAAATCAGGCGGGTAAAACCCTTCTATGCCACTGGTCTTAAGCGCTTGATGCTTGCTGCAACGGACTTCTAAAGGGCTTGAGGTATATTACCTGTTGTTGTGGCGACTGTGTTATCCGTAGATGTACTTTGGCTGCAACTAATTAGTTGTCGCAGTCTACAGCTGAAATGTTAAGACATAAAAAAATGAGAACTGCCTTACATTTATCAATCTGGTTTACGGCTTTAACAGCTGATCTGGTAACCGCCATCTTCTTCTGTAAGCTGTGAGCTTCCAGCTGGTTCGTTTGTGTTACCAAAGATGATTTTCTTAATATTTCGGCGTTAAATCCCGTAAAGGCTAGTTAAGTAGAATCGTCCTTTTTTTATTGAGCCGAGTATGCATATCAGGCTGATGTTGGCAAATTTGTCATTGGTAAAGGATTTTTATAAGGCGTTTATTTATGTGCTGAAAGCTCAAGACTTCCTGCCCAAGTTTGCTGGTAGCAACAAATTCGCACTCTAATAGACGATGCTTTCATTCCCGATGTCAATGACCATAGAAACCATTCAACTTTCTCTTGCTCGGTAATTGTTCGGCTGCAAGCGGCCTGCGTGTAGATCCTTAAGTAGTTGTAATTTATTTGGCTATCAAGGTTGCCAAAAGTAAATCCGTCCTTATCCGAAGCTATTTGTCGCTTCGTAATATTTTTTTTTTTTCGACACAGTTAGGAAGTTGGTCCTTTTTGCGACTTTTTGGATATAATTGCCGAATATTTCGGGGCTGTTAACCACTTCGGGGTTGTGAGTGCTGACATTGACCCATTAAGGGCTAATCAGCCACAAACATCTTTCCAATACCAGGCTTGGTGTTGGAGTTATCTAGAGACCTGAGATTCAAATAAGTCGCAGAAGCTTTTATAAGCATTTTTTGGACATAACTCTGACCTCACCTTTGATGCAAATCTAAGATTTCGTCTGCTGCCGACGAAAACAGGAGGGAATGCCTTAGGGAGATAGATGCCTTTAGCATATACCACAGGTCCTTTTGCAATTTTCTGACACTATTGCACAAAAGCTATCAACATACTAAGTGGATGTCCCTTCATCGTTCTTACATGTTGGTTTCAGTTATTTATTTGTCCGCTTCCTACCTTCAGAGAGTCTATAAATTGACACGCAATTGACTTATTTTACAGGTTACAGAAGGAAGTCTTGCAGAAGAGGCAGGGCTTAGAGTGGACGATGTAATAGTTCGCATTAATGATGATGCAACGAGCCCAATGACGCATGATGAGGCTCACAAAATTATATCTCACTGTGGGAACGTCTTCTACTTGGGAGTCTATAGGTAAGCCAGTGAATCGCTACTTTCAATACACTCAACTTTTCTTCCAAAAATAGAGAGAGCGAAGAGGAGGAAAAGGAAAACTTCTTTCCCATAATTGGCAACTTAGAGCCCAAACTTTCCCGTACGCCCGACTCATTGGTGGACTCCACTATTCAAAGTCAAATAGACGAATTAGCCAATGAAGATCAGCCTCCTACAAAAGATGAGCTAGCTCTTGTTGAAGAACAGATACTCATCGAAGAACCTACCAACGAAGTCGCAGATGAAGAAATCGCTAACTTGCTGTCAGCAGAAGCCGAAGTGCTCCAAGAGCATAATGTTCTCGGGTAACGTTGCATGCGAATCCATTAAATCAAAACACAAAGGGGTTTAACTCTAACTTTTAGCGTTAACTATTATAGAATATTTCCCAAACCTGGAGTATGCCAAAGCAGTGAAGTTCTGCGTCAACTGAACGAAGAAGCAATCAAAACGAAGCTCGAGCAGGAGAAGGAAAAGAAGAAATGGACAACCTTCATGCAAAAACCAGACAGGCCGATTCCGAAGAGCAAGCAGGAACTAGAAGCTGAAGCCCGGAAAGCTAATGCCTATAAGATTAATATTGTCAAAAACTACAAAAAACCAGAGCCGGTACGTCCGCCAAGTCCGGTGGTAAGTATTTGAAATTTAGGAAGTCAGTTCCTTTGAAAAGTTTTTATTATTATAGCCCGAACCTATACCGGAACCTGAGGAACTTCCAAAGGAGAAAACTCCTCCACCTGAAGTCGAAGAGGAACCGCCAACTGATAGTGAGGTTCCAAACTTGGAGCAATCTGGTGATGTGACTAGCGTGGGGGAAGAGCCAGCTAAACAAAATGAAACTGAAGCCGAATCAGCTGTATCAGTTGTAGACGAAACAGATACAATTAAGGAAGCCTCTGTAGCTAAGGACGAGGATGTCATCGAACTAATGGAAAGCGAAGAAAAGGCTCCATCCGAAAGCGGTTCCTTGCGCGAGAAGACCGAAGAAGAACTACAATTGGAGCAGCAGCTGGCTGATGTACAAAGACAACTCTTAGCATTAGCTAATCTTCCATCGACCATTCAAAGTACACTTGACGCTGTCACCAAGCAGCTGAGTGAGCTCTTGCCCACGTTCAAATTGCAGACTAATATTACAAGAGAACCCACCCCGAAAAGGGTTACTGAGAAGCAAGAAGAGCGTAAGAATGAAAGCAATGCATAAAAAGAAAGATATCACTAATACAATTGAATTTGTTACAGAAATCGAAGTTACAACTGTAGAAAACGAGGAAACTGTTGCCGCTGAAAATAAATTAACCGTCGAGGTAGAACAAACTCTAGAAACCGAAGTCACTCAAACGGAGTACGTAGAAACCATCAACGTCGAAACGAAAACCGAAATCAAAGAAGTCGTTGAGGAGAAGACGGAAGTGATTGAAATCAGTGAACGGAACTTCGAAGAAGAACAAATGGAAGAAGAACAGAATCTTAAGAGGAAGAAGGTAAGAACTCTTAACATAAAATTTATTATCTTGCATACCTAACTGAACTGCTTTTGAAAACGTTGAGTTAGAAATATCTTCCGAATGACAACCTCTAAAGTACAAGTAGATTTAGATAAACTTTTCCCTCAGCAAGATGGCAAATTTCTAAATTTATAGTTTAACTGAAATTAAACCTGGCAATATCCCAAATTATACTTAAATATTGTTCCTTAGGTCTGGCAGTACCTACAGGCTGTTCATATGAACCTAAGTAGCCCAAGACCAAAATGGCCGATTCCCTTGGTGAATTTTGAAGAAAATACTCCACCACCACTGGATGTTTTGCCCCAAGAATTGGAAAGTGGTTCTGGGTGCATATAACGTGTCAGCCTTAACGAAAGCAGTTTTGCCGACCACTGCCATTCTAAAGATAAAAAAAGAAACATCTGCCATAATAGCCTTGGCTTGATCTTCTAGAAAATAAAAAAATCAAGTACAATTACGACCTCTGCCAATTTATTTATAAAAAAAAGACAACCTTATGTAAAACGTTTTGTTTTGGAAAATAAAAGAGAGTTTAGCATGGAAGTGCACTATTATTTTATTGAACGTTTGAGATGAGGTGGGATTCCAAATTTATAAATGGCAGCCTTTCCTTATAAGTATGCTTTTGGGTCTACTAAATCTATCACAAATGGGACCTCTTCATATTGAACGACTCTAAATTGAATGATCAAAATTTAAACATGTCATGTAGATCCTAAAACCAAGCTTTTCCAGCCCCTTAGTTATAGAAAGCTTTACTTGTGGCTTGAAGAAAAGTGACTACAGTTATACGTCGGTTCCCATTGGAATATTTAATTTTATCTCGGCACAAGCACTGTAAAAGAGTGCTACTGACCCACGAGATCAGTAATCCAACAAAATGGCTTGTGGTGATAGCATTTTCTCGGAAGTTTTTGGAATCCCACAAGAACTTAGGCTCCCCAAATAAGCTGTTTTACATTGAAACTTGCCTGAAGTGCTCTTTGCATAGGCGACTAGTAAGCTCGATCTTAATTAGCTGATCTTTACAAAGGAATTGTTTGCTTCAGATAGTTTGTCTGGTTCAAACTATGTTGTTCCGTAAAATGCACTTAGGCCCGAGCTTCTCAAATCGATGGTTTTAAGAACTAAAAATCTTGTTAGATTAAAATACAAAATACCACTAAAGATGCAGAAACTCAGTCATTTCATGTTTGTGAACGGAGGAGCGGCAGTCTATGGTTAGTTGTATGACAACAGCTTATTACCCTACAAAGCCGTCAGTTCTTGAATTAATGGCGGATAACTCTGTCTGGAAATAATCTTATTTAGTTTTAACTGAGTTGGGAACTGAATATTCAAGGCGACTATCGCCATATAGTACTCCTGTCCCTAGGCTCAAGATGAAGCATACAGCCCTATGTATTTCACTGGTCTTGCTCTATGGCAATGTGGCTTGGTACTTAAGAAGTGCAATGCAAACTTGCATATGGACAGCGAAGGCAAACCGACTGTCGTGATAAGTACAATATTGCACCTAATTGAAATTAATATCTTTGCTGAACTTGTGGCATCCAAAGCAGTTATATGACTTAGAGAGTCATTAGAACGCCCTTCTGCGCTAACTACTTAACTTCATTTTGTTTTTTTAGTTTAGATCCCTTTTTCATTTCTTATATTCAACCAAGCTTAACAAACATGGTGTTATGAGAATAACATGATATATTAAAAACGACTATCATTCAAAAGTAGTACGAAGAATAACGCAGGAAAGGTCTAGCTATCATACGTCAGATCTTTGTACAGAGTCAATTTGTTTGCTTCACATTCCGCAGGTAGCTACACGCTTCTAAATTGCACTTTGCTTTCATCCACAATACGATACCATCTGTCCTACTCTTCCGGTCTCTTTCCGAGTGGATGGAAAACTGCATTTGTCCAACCCATTCCGAACAAAGACTTGCCATCTTCTATCTCCAACTACCAACCCATTGCACACAAGTCCCTTCTTTCCGAGGTCTTGGAAATACGAATAAACCGTCAGCATGTATTACGAAAGCTTTCAAATGACTGAAGAATTGATCAATCTCTCGTTTGGTGAAACGAAGAATGTTAGTTAATATTTCATAGATATTTAAAAATATTTGACAACATGCTTTTGTCTAAAACGCATGCTTTCTCTATCTCTTTTTTAATTGATTAATTTCTGTGCTTTCACTACCTGTGCTTGGAAGACCTGAAATTTGATGTAAATGCTGGCCTACCCCAAGGCACCGTATTGTCTCCGTCTCTTTTTATTTATTTTTTTTTTTTTTTGTTTTCTACGAAATGACTGCCTGTCTGCCACTTTTTATGCAGTTCACTCCTTTGCTGATGGTAGTACCCTTAGTTTCTCATGTTCATTATAAAACTCTCGTCCTAGCTCATTTGCAAATGGAACGTCAACAAACATAGTCATTTTCAAATTATGACACTTGCACCGCTGAAACCGCTAAAACTTTTGCAACCAAAAGCCTAGGCCTAATCGATGCATTAAATTCGTTACACCTTCTGATATGGTTTCAGTTTACAATGCGTATAATGAGTATAATAATCAGATCTGGTCAGGCTATGAATGTAAGTAAAAGTAAAATCACCGCACGGACATTGATGTCAAAAGAAATAAACATCAATGCTCCAGAATAAGGATAAGTATTGGATCACTGGCCATTGACTGTTAGAAACGAATGCCAACAAAATGGGGATACTGTAAAGACTTTTGATGAAGCTCCAGATCCGTCGAGGAAAATGAACCTACCGCCAACAGCTAAATAGAGACAGCTTCTTCTTTTTATTTTATATATAGCATTAGTCAGGCCATACTGCTGTTTCCCATAGGAACTAGAAAGAAATACTGCGAGTAAGCTGATAGTGAGTATCAATCCAAAACCCGAGAAATTAATGATTATACTAGTCACTCGTTCACCTCCAATAATTCGGGAGTAGTTCGATTGCTATAGCCACCTGATTCTGCTCTCATCCCCATCCAAATCAACCAATCTTAGGTATCTTTAGTACACCGAAAGTAACCTTTGGTTAGGCCCCCTCCGCATCTGTTTAACGATCTAAGCGTATCCACCTTACATAACCTTACTAAATGAACACCCACTCAATCTGTTCCCAACTATGACCACCTTCTAAATTTTTAAGGTAATCGTAGTATCCGAATCAACGTTAATAGCACCTAAGGCAGTGTTTTTCATTTTACTTTCCTAAAAGGATATTTGGAGAAGTAGCGATTGCAAACGCAGCTTTTTTTCTACCTTTAGCTTCAGAGAATTTGAAGCGATAAGTGGACTCCAATTGCAGATAGATCATTCTTTCTTTTCAACGATAAGTTGATGCCTACATACTTGGGTGTGCCTCTAGTAAATAATGTGCATCTTTGGAAACGTTAAGTGTTCACCTCCAATAAGGATGTCTTATTTATTGTAGTCAATCATTATTGCCTCAACATTAGTTTGTTCGTAAAGTGAGATTCGATGGAATGTAAATGGCGCCTGTTGTACCTTTGAAATATATAAAACGTCTTAAATATTGAAACCACTAACCGCAGACCTTATTTATTAACATATATTCCTGTCCTTGCAAATCATTTGAAAGCTATCATTTTGCTTCTCTTTCACAGCATCACTCGGTTCGATTTAATATTTGACCAATGTAAATTTTGAAACCTTTTATTTTGCTTTAATAAAAAGTTAGCCTATAAAAAAACTTTTTTATACCCGGTGACTTCTTTTTGGTTTTTGATTTTAAAACTCTTCACAGGAACACGGTGTCATCGAAGAGCTTCAGAAGCAAATTGAGCACAAAGAGACGCAGAAACGTAAACGGTCGAAACGCATGTTCGGGCCTCTGGTGCCCCAGGAAAGACCATTAGTTTTGCCAGGTGGCAGACGATGGTATCGTCCCAAGGATGCGTACAATGATGAATTCATTGCAGAGACATTGACTGCGCAGGCTGAACTTATCGCTGGCACAGCTGTAGGGTAAATGTTCTTGATTCAGTATAGTCATCCAGTTGCATACATTTTATATCATTCATGTATATATATTTTTTTTTTTCACTTTCATTTGCACTCGTCTGTATCAAATCACCAATCATGCACGCTTCACAGATGCAAGTTTGAAAGCCCTTTACTGGGCTACGACGAAAGGTAGTCCAAAATTTGATTTTTCTATGAACTGTTTTTCATTTTTTTTGTTTTAACGCAACAATCCATGTTCATTGTCATAATTTGTCTACTCTCAAGAGATCAGTTAATTGGGCAGACACTGCAGCTGTCTTTTTAAATATTCACTTTTCACTTCACTTCAAAAGACAACTGTTGCGTTAACAACTGAAGTATGGTAAACATGATTTATGTCATTTGTTCACCTGTCATTTTTATTCGTGACTAACACTGGACATTTCTTTGTTGTTTGGTTTTAGATTGAGCTCTGGAACCGACGTTTCAATGACGGACATTTAACACGAACGTTTTTCAGGTAATGTCTCTTCTTTGCATCTTGTTCTCATTTCATTGCATGCTATGTACGTATAATATTTTCAGGGAAAACAATCTCTCTTCTGTGACAAATCAAATGGAGAAGAGGTAAGGATCGTATGATATATTTGTTTGTTATCCTCCCTCAGCCTGACCTATTGTAACCTAACTTTGAACTGATCGGGAATTACTATTAAAAATGTTCTCTTTTTTTCACAGAGTAAACTTCATGAAATACCAGAAGCCTGAAAAGAAAATCGATTTGGATAAGAGCGAGGTGTACAAAGTAATTCATCATTTGGATCGATCACCAATTCGGGGTATTGAAGTGCGTCCACCTGTTGTGGTTGCAGAGGCTGATGTCAGGAGAGGGATCGAGTCATAAAATTCTGATGGGAGATTTGGAATCTTTTTCAATTGCATATTTCATTACACACGTATCATGTACGATTTCACATTAACTAGAAAACAATAAAAGAAACTGTTTCCTTGGGAAGCTTCATCAGGCGAATTGATTTTTATTTTATTTCAAATGGATTAAGCTTTTGGGCCTTGCAAACTGGGCTTTGCCATGTCTATGTCTATGAAACTGCCGGACACAAGTAGTGTCTGCCAATCAGAGGGTCTGACTATCCTCAGGGCTATCCACTATCTACATCGATAGCACTTAAGGAAATGCAATCAACCAATATCAAATCTGATTCAGTTGGGGCTATTTTGAGACAATGCTAAAAGTCTTATTCGATTGTGCTAGGTGCCAGGACATTGCGTCATTGAGTAAGGGCCACTATTGAGGTAAAAATCATAAGCTCTGTCAACCTAAGGTGGTGGCTTTATTGCCATTTTTCAACGGTAAAAGATCTAGGGAGTTAATAAAATTAAGCAGGGATAAGCTTAGAACAATAATAGGAATCCTAGCAGGCCCATATTTCCTCCGGAAACTCGCAACGAGGCTCGGATTATCGGATACAGATATCTGCAAATTGGTTACGATTTTCTGCCTTTTTGAGTGTAAATCCAACTGCTTCCCCAGGGTTCGCGACGATCAAATCATCGACAAACATTAGACGTTGGGAATTCAACAACAAATCAGAAATTTCATTTATTGATTGAAGGAAAAGCAAATGTGTCTTCCCTGCGGGACTCCACGCGTAACATACACTGATGGAGAAGAAAGTATGTCTTTAATGCGAACATATTGAATACGATCCGTAAGAAGCGAATCCACTCTACAAAATTAGAGTGAAATACAAACCTATTATATTTTGAAATTAAAGTCATGTCAAAAGTTCGTATAACTAACGTCACACTGTAACCTTATCTCAATGACATTCAAGACAGTGTGACAAAAGATTGAGGGGTTTGTAGTTATAGATCTACTAGCCACAAATCCGTGTTGAAATGGAGAGATTAATTTCTTAAAGAGATATGTTAGTTTCTCATAAATAAGTTTTTTTCTTAGGTATGGTCGAAATTTTGCAAATTTGACGATAATTAGTAATATCATGTCGATATGCAAAAAAAAAATATTAGACGTAAACGGGCAATACAGGCTCCAAAAAGTAGCTTCTCCAACCGTTGTGAGTGTGCCGATTCCGAACGGCAATTTTCAGTTTTCAGATGCTTCTCATGACATTTCTGACTCTTGGATGTTTGTCAGACGATCGCAAGAGCTCAGGCAGCGAATGAAAACTTTAAGGTCGTACGGGACGGAATTTTAATTTGTTTATTGCGTTGTCCAGGTGCTGTAGAGTCGATATTGGCAACATTCGTGAGTTAACGGCAAATCTTTTTTGTTCTACCGTCAATGTGCCCCATCCAATAATCCAGTGCTGTTTTGGGCACTGAGTAAAACGGAGTTTAGTCGGCCTGACTACAACCTGACCAGTGAGTATATTCTTCTTCAATCGCAGTCTCGCTCATAAAAGAACTGTATAGCAATATGATAAAGCCAATTGGGAAGCTATAAATATCTTTTTAAAGAAGTTTTTACTAGTCGCTGCACTTCCTCGACAATGACGTCGATGCTGCTGCCGAAATGATTCCAAGTATAGTTCATCTGGGTATGAACTGCTTTAAGCCTAACAGGATAAAAAGTACCAAACCAAAAGTGAACACATGGTGTGACCCGAGCTGCAAAGAGGCTACCAGGGCAAAATAGGTTAGCTTCCGGTGTTACAAGGCCAGCCCAACTGAGGAAAACTAAAAAAAGTTCAAACGAACCAGAAATGACTGCAAAGCCCATATGCGCGAATACTTCAGGTTTCAAAACTCACAAATCAGCTGGTCAAGATGTTAGTTTTGTTCTGAAAAATTCGTCTTTTCCATGCACGCAAAACTACTGCGTAAGGTTTCCTATATGTCCTATTCTTCATGGATTTTTCTGAGAAGATGGAAAACAGCATTTGTCCAGCTAGTCTCAAAAAAAGGCGAATCTTCCTCTCCCTCCTCCTACCGACCAATTGCACTTACGTCACTTGCTTCCAAGTTCATGGAAATGCATATAAATCGTCAGCTTATGAAATATCTTGAATCGCGGAAACGTCTTAATGACCGGCAGTACGGTTTTTGCGGCAATAGATCCGCTGGTGATTTGTTGACATATCCAACCGAAAAGTAAAAACAATCTATTTAAGTGGTGATGAAAGTAAGATGCGCTTGATATTTCAATGAATTTGAATTCGGTGATACCTTTCTTCTTTGGATTATAAATTACCCTTCCGTGGGCTCCGTTTTGTCTTCGATATTTTTTTCTAATTTTTATAACTGATTTCCTGACACTTCCAATCCAATCAATTCGCTGATGAGAATGTATGTTTCCCCTCATCTTCAGGCGAAGAATTGGAACGACAACGTACGTTAAGCTCCTTAAATTCCGATCTTGACAGTGTGGAGTAAGACTAATGGAGTAGAATTAAATGCTTTCAAAACGCAATGCTTTCTTCTGCCATTATCCCTGAATGGCACTTGCATCGCTGGAGCCGAAAGACTTTTCATTCCCGCTATGTGCGTTAATAACAAACTTCATTGGAATGACAACATATTCGACGTCGCCAAGAATGGTGCGAAATATCTTGCTTCCTCAAGCGATTCAAAAAATATTTCACCCGTGTTTATTCGCCCTAAATTTTAGTATGAAGCTAACTATCTGATCTGGTGCACCAATCAAATATTTGGAGCTGCTGGACAGGATTCGAAAACGTAATTTGGACGTTCTGAGACGTTGCTTTGCAGCACAACACAAATGTGGACTGCTCCGTTTTTCCTTACTAGGTGCAAAATTTTGCAAACATTTAAAGTCAATGTGCATCCGTTTCTCATGTTTTATTTAATTCCCCATTTCCTTAAAGTCAGTCCTGTGTTACTAACATCATTATATGATTTCATCCCTTTTGCATGTGCGAATTATAAAAAAAAGAAATCCTAACTTAATAATAAATAAACCCAAATCGCGGCGCAAACACAAAATGTTCTGTACAACTGATGCCGATTTACTATAATTACTTTACACCTTCATCATTGTCACTAAAAAGAATGCCTTTTCACATTGACTTTGATGACGACACGCTAAAGTGACCATGAAAATCAGATTATAAATACCCCGAAATTACCGATATCAATTTAATTGAATTTTAATCGAGTTGCAAAAAACAAGCGATTATCAGCAATATATTTGCCGTTCGGGTGTAAAATTATAAAGTGAAGTGTTTCTGTTGAACCGCCCTGATCTATCCAAGATTCCAAAAGTTCGTTCCTAACTCAAATAGCAAGTACGATATTACGCAATTTAACCGTAACCGACTTAAGACTAATTATAATATGTAAACAATTTTATTCTAGAATGATTGGTTCAAAAATAAACCTTCCAAAGTACACATCCGACGCCTTCGATAATGTCGAGTACGAGTTACGTATTACCTATACCGTTGAAACAGATCGAAGGATAATGAGCTTTGTCGATACCCTGTGGGGGTTTGAGGTGACAGGTGGCATTGACCAATTCGAGCCACTCACAGTGATAAATGTAACCAGGGCAGGTCTAGCTCGTCGTGCTGGCATCCGTCTTGGTGATGTAATAACGCAAATCAATGATACACCTGCTGAGAATCTAACATTCAACGAAGCGCAGGCTCTGATTCGAAAATCAGGGAAATATGTGCGAATTTACGTCAGAGGGTGAGTTATTCACATTTGAGTTCATAAAATTAAAATTTATATCTTTTCACCCTAGTGATGATGATGCTGATAGCGATGACGAGTTTACTGTAGACTTTTGGTTCAAACCACGCAAGCCATGGAAGCGCGATTTCACACCAATCCAATGGACTTTCCCATGGAACGACAGAAAGAAGCCCGTCTACAAAGAGTCCAATTGCTTCATGGTGCCTAGCAAAGTTGAGGAGAAGATTCGTGCCCGACGTGCAGCCACATCGGCTGTTAAGAACAAGGAACCATTAGCACCACATACCAGATCGCTAACACCAACTCCACGCCCTGCCAACCAGCCTGGAGAGAATCTGCTTAACACTGTACTGAAGCCTAGATTGCCCCCGCAATGAAGCGAGTAGTCACGAAATTAGCGTACTGCTCTAATATCCGTGATAGGCTGTTCCGTTAAGAACTATTTTTGTATCCAGTTTAAGTGATAATTATGTAAGTTCGATTCCATTAGGTTTAAGTATCGACAATGACTGCTCTTAGTTGTATATAATTACGAAATAAATAAATTATTTAAAAAAATTAAAAAAAAAAACTATGCGAGGTTGTTCCGTTCCCGATTTTTCAATGTTACGATTATACCTTCGCATAATGTTCGAAATGCTTGATAGCATTCTAAAGATAGATGCAATTAGTCAATTAAGTTAATTTTTACAACATTTGAATGCTCACATGTCCTTGGGGTGGTTCTTAAATAGATGTGCGAGTAAACAGTAAGTAAATCTGCCAATTTTAATTGTTTTAAAGAAACGCATTTAGTTTCAGAGAAGCGTGAAATCGACATCATTCAATCAGTGTGATGAGTAATTTATTTTAATCGGTTCATTTGATTGAACTTTTCAGCGAGGATACTTATTATTCAACGTGAAGAAAAAAATTAATTGTTTCTTTATTAATTTTGCGTATGGCGTATACGTACTATTTTGCTCATATTTGTGAGCAATGAATTTTCATATATCCGATAGCGAAGAGCTATGGTCGCCATTTTTGAAAAAAACTAATGTGCAGCGATGGTAAATACTCTACAATGCTACAAAGATCTAGAAATTTTCTAGCAATCATCATAGTATGTCATTTTTTCGTAGATATTTTTTTTTTGGTAAGGTCATCTGTGGCCGAATAGACGCATCAGTTAGCGGTCAATACGTCACTGAAAAATATATATAAATAAATTTGGCATTGGGCGATTGCGTAAGCGAGAAATATTTTTTTTTTTACACAAATGAAAGGACCTACCTACTGTTCAATGCAGATGGGTAAAAGGAAAAAGGACATTGCTGCAGCACAGATGGAAGTGAGGGGTTATATGAGAATATCTGTAATGAAAAATAAAAAAAAAAATAGATTACAATGAAGAAATGTTTTCATATCATGTTTGGTGGTAGGAAATTAATTTCGCAGTCTGGTAACGTGAACATGAAAGAGCAAGTAATGAGTTAATATGGTTGCATCTCCTAACTCCATAGGCATATCGATGGATATCGTTAAAAGCAGCAAGGAATTTGTGCTGATATATGGAATCTAATTTGCAATACATGACTATAGAATAATCAAAGATCGACTAAAGAACCGACTTTATCAACCTCAGTTTAGTGTTAACAGGTATAGAGCAGAACCATAGATGTATTTGTATGTGTGCGACAAACCTATAAGGCTTCTTATTTCAATTTTCAATTCAATTCAATTCAATTCAATGAAATCTTTATTCTAATATGTACAAAGTATGAAAAATTACAAAAATACAAAGCAAGTTTTGAATATAGCAAGTACATACGGAATAGTTTGTGACATCTGTATTTGAGAAAAATAGAGATGATGTCACATTGGTTACATTTAACTTTGTGGGGAGTACAAAGGTGGATACAAAGAAAAAGGATGAAAGTTAATTAAAGAATTACAGCAATTTACGAAAATAAAGTAAAAAAGAACAAAAAATATCAATAAATAAAAGAAATTTAATTTATTTAATCAACTACCTTCAGCGAATAAGCAATTCTTTTTTATATACAGGGTCCGCCATCTAACGTTTTTTTTTTGTTCCACTAGTGCTTATTTCGCGAATGGTAACACTTAGCTCATGTCTGATTTGACAGATAATTAGTTTTATCCTTCCGCTGAACGAATATGGTTGTGTATACGCTTTACCAACGCTGGGAAATGTTGCGACAAAGCGACATAGAGAAGATGCCGATTTTGCCAAAAAAATCATGTTTTCAGATGAAGCTCATTTTGATCTTGGCGGGCATGTAAACAAGCAAAATTGTCGCATTTGGGGCACAGAAAACCCGCACGCATACATTGAAAAGCCGATATACCCAAAACGAGTCACTGTTTGGTGCGGATTTTGGTCCAGAGGCATAATTGGGCCATTTTTCTTCGAAAATGAGCAAGGCCGTTACAGTCAATGGCGATCGTTATCGGGCCATGTTGAACGAATTTTTGTTCACAAAAATTGAAGAGGAGGATATTGGCAACATTTGGTTACAACAGGACGGCGCTATGTGCCACACAGCCGAAGCTACACTCGATGTTTTGCGCCCTGTTTTTGAAGATCGCATTATCAGCCGCAGAGCTGATGTCGTTTGGCCACCGCAGAGCTGCGATTTGACACCGTTGGACAGTTATTAGTGGGGTGCCGTAAAAGATAAGTGTTACGCCGACATGTCAGAGACAATTGACGCTTTAAAGGACAATATTCGTGAAGCCATTGGTGAAATACAGCTGCACATAATCCATAATGTGCTTCAAAACTGGACCGATCGTGAAGGCTACTACATGGCCAGCCGAGGCAGCCATTTGAATGAAATTATTTTCCATTATTAACCAGAACGATTGTACTTTCAAATAAAAAAAGAAATTTGAGAAAATTTTCGGTAGTTTTTTTTATAGCATTTTCAAAAAAAAATAAGTTATTTAACGGACCCTATATATAAATTATTATTACTATGCAGTATTGCATAAAAGCGTTTTGATTCCATCATGGTTGAATCCAAGGAGCCAAATTTTCGTTAGTTTTGTTAACGTGCGGAAATTTCTGATAGACCGAATTTCCAATGGCAAAGATATAAAAAGTTTGCGAGAAACAATGGAATAGAAGTTTCTGTAACTTGTAGTGTGAAACAAAGGTAAATTCACAACGAAGTTCGAATATGGCTTCGTAAGTAACGAAAGTCAGAAATCGGGCTATCCAGATACCCGCCTCTCATAAAAAAGACCTTAAGGACTTTGAAATAATATAAATGTTTCAAAGGAAGCATTTTGAATAACTTAAACAGGTCCATAGTGTGAACTAAACGACGAGAGCTACAAACTTTGCGTATAGCAGATTTTTGAATAACCGTTAATTACTGGAGCTTATTAAAATATGCGCCACTCCATATTGCAATCTTGATGAAATAAGCCATAATAAACCATTTTCATTGTGTCAGAAGAGCAGTACTTTCTAAGGCGAAAAAACAACGACTAGAGCAAACAAGATAGTTTTTCAAAAGAGAAAGAGGACTAGTTCAAATAGTTGGTCAATAGTAACACCAAAGTACTTAAAACTATCAACGCTTTCAATTTTGAAGCAGTTAGGACTGCAATCTGCGATTTTATTGAAAGATGGATCATTTAGGAAACTGCAGATGTGGTTCGACAGCTTATGACTAGCACAATCATTAGAATAAAAAATTATTTCAGAGTCGGGGAACTCCTGTTCATTTAGACTGAAATACATCAGTTTAGTTTTGCTACTAACAATAAGCCTGTTTTCTGGAAACCAGCATCTAAGTAAAGATACGTCATGGTTTATGTTAGATATTAAGTCTAAAGGACTAACTGCATAATAAGCAATACCAAGGTAATCGGCAACGTCTTTAGTTTTACCAAAAAATGGAAGTGAAAATAAGGAATTTATATGTATTAGGAATAAAATCGGACCAATAACCGAACCTTGGGGTACTCCCAGGTTATTCGTTATAGGACTGCTTATACTGCTTCCAATTTTAACTCGCTGTATTCTATCGTAAATGAATCCTCTGAATCCTGCCTTAAATAATTTATCTAGGAAAATTGCATGATCAACCATATCAAACGCCTTGGTAATGTCGACAAATAGACCAGCGCAGAAAAGTTTGTCATCTAAACGCTTTTATAAAATAGAGCAGAAGTCCAGTAGAGCATCCTCTGTAGAATTACCAGTCCGAAAACCAAACTGTAGGGGACTAAAAAACTCAAAATTATTGAGAATTATTAATAGGCTAAGATTCTCGTTTTAACTACTTTTTCAAAAACTTTGATACAACGTAGGCAACAACGAAATTGGTCAATAAGTGTCTGATTCAGATTTATTACCTTTTTAAGTAAAGGAATTATTATGGCGTATTTCAGATCAGTGGGAAAAGTTCCAGACATAATGCTGAAATTAAAAAGGTAAGGCAAAACATCTACTAAATAGAGAGCAATATGCTTTAGAACCAAATTCGAGATCTCATCACTACCACACGAATTAGAGTTAGGCAGAGAATTAATAGTTCTTAGCAATTCAAATCCTGTGATAGGCTCAAAAGTGAAACTGTTTCCGAAGCCATTACAAAAAGTATCAGGCTTAGTGCTATGACAATGAAGTTTGCGGGATTCTCCAATGGAAGCGATGTAATTGCTTAATAGGTAAGTAGTTAATAAAGAGAATAGATAAAGCAAACAACTGAACCTTGGAAGTATATGAGATTGACCATACCCCTTTGAATATGAAAAGTAAGATAATTTATAATTGGACTAATTATAGAATCTTTCAAAACAATGTACAACGCTGTAGCGATGTTTAAGACAACAAATGTTTTATAAATTGTACCAGATCAGGGGATGAATTACGACATCAGTTAACGGGCAATATGTCACTTAATTATCAGAGTTTGGCATTACTGCTTCAGTTATGGAGTATTGAGTTTGATTGTATGTTTTTTATTTGACAGATCTGAAGGTGTCGTATGGCAATAAAATGGCAGAAAAAGTTTACGTTCTACAGTTTTTGTAAAGTGCTTATAAAATTTTCCTTGTTTTGAGATATTACAAAAAATTTGTTATACGGTTCAGTTTAGATATTGAATTATTACTAAATAGTATTTTCATTTGGCAATCAAACCGTCTTTGAAGTATTTTTAACAATGCGTTTTGGAAAATTGTGGTTTTAAAAATCATCAAATGGAATAGATGTTTTTTGTAATTTTCTTTGTGGAATAGATTGCTTAGATTCCAATAAATTAACAAAAATTACGAAATTGAAGAAATTCATACATTATTATAATATTTAAATAATATTTTTTTTTATGAAATCCTTTTTATTTTTATTTTCTTTGGAAAAAACAAAAAAAAATAGAAGAAAATTACAAAAAAATAAGTAAATTAAATTTAATTAAATCTTGATTGCTATACCTGGTTCTTACAAATAGGGTCAGTTTCGATGTTTTCTTGTTCATTACCGTTGTCTTTAAAATCTTATATATCTTTACAAAATTTAAGTACATAATTCCAAAGGTTTCCAATTAGATCCAAAGTGTTTTTCCAACAAATTGTGCACATCATTGAATGAGCTTTACATCCCTGAGTTTCACTTCTCCAACATCAGACTTATAAAAGGGTTCATTCCGAATGTCAATCATGCACACTTTACAGCTCGATAGATCGAACTAAGCATAGTATCAAATTCATGCGCAATAGTTAAACAATAGTTAATTTTCGCACCAAATTTTGAATTGTTTTGATTTAAACAAAAAAAAACGACACTAAGGAATATTTTGGTTTTTAATTTTACCCTCAAATCTAGATAAAAATATCTCTGGAATAAGTACACTTTTCAAAGTTTCTATGACAGTGAATGATTGAGTTTAAAAAAATTACGTAAACTGCATCGTTAATTCATTTTATTCAAAAAGTGGGATGCATCGTTTTTGATTCTAGGGGACAGCTGTGTTAAAAATATGTCTAATATGTAAAATCAATGTCAGAACTATTTTTATCTTCAAATTTCGAATTATTGATCTCATCTATGTTAATGTTGTCCAATTTCACGCACTTTTCATAGTTAAAAAAATTATAAAACTAATCGCCAAACATAGTTGAAAGACATCACAGTGGCTTGATAGAAAAATGCAGAAAGTTAAATAGTATGTAAGCAGCCATTATAATGATGTCGACTGGCCTGCCGGGGCTTCATCATTTAAAGCCGCTTTTGGATTTTTTTTTTTTTTTTGTTGCAAACTCCCAAAGGTCACTGTTATAAAGACACTTTACTCAGCTACTCATTCCATACAAAGTTGACTTATAAATTGGGATAACAGAATTAGCTATTGTTATTTGAATTACATTGCAGTCAACCTTGGCCAGCAGGCAAACAAATTTTGAACGGTTCTTATTTCGTAGCAATTTTGGAAAATAAAACAGCAAATGATTTCCCCTTTAGATACAAACAAAATAAACAACAAATTTATTTTTCAATCATCAGGTGGTGTTCAACGTATCGAAACCGTTCTGAGTATCTGTACATTTGTATACACACACAAATAAAAACCCACCACCCAAATTGCATGGTTTGTGTATAAAATCGTAAAATACTCTCTCCAAGACACAAACTTCAGGTACGATCTTCTCGAAAGCAAATTGATGATTGCTCCACCACTTTGATATTCGAAAAAAAAAATATATATATAAAACTCTAAATGCGTACGCAACATAAAACAGTGATCAACATCAACATAGTGCGTGCGTTCGAGAATTCTATTTCTCTATTCCTCTGGCGATGCTCCACATAATTTATTGAATTCTCTTTAACTTCAGTCGCTGTGGCGGTATCTTATTATGTTGCGATTTTTTTCTAAGTTTTTTATTGTCGGTGAAAGACTTGTAACAAGTGTAACTAATTTAGGATCAGCGCCTCGCTGATTGCAGAAGAAGCTATCTGTGGGTTGGCTAGTCGCGCGATTGCATTTGACTGTGCCAAATCGAAAATACTTTCCAACTATATGAACGAAATAATTTTGAAAAAAATACAAAAAAACTTATTTCTTTAATGTTAATGATTTCATTAAAAAATACAAAAGTATAGTTTCCGCGTAAAGTGTGTGATGGTTTTTTTCTCAAAAACATTGTGACGAAAATTTATGTAAACATAATATATTTAAATTTTTGCAAATTTGTTATATAACGTTACATACGGCGGTGCATGCGATATACGATTTTTAAGATTTCAAAATAAGTGAAATATTATTTAAACAACTCTTGCCATCAATTGGCGTATACTCAACGGGAAGAGAGTGTTCTAAATTTAGCGTGCGTAAAACTATTTGCGGATTGTGCAACAATACAGCGAAGCGGAGCGTTTAGTGGAAAATAAAATACAAAATAATGCCGGAAGCAAAGTTGGCTGTATACCATCCTGTGGTGGAACAACCAAAGCGTCCGCCAATAATCAAAGTCTCGTGCGGCATCGGCGATACCGACGGCTTTCCAGCATTTGATGTTGAATCGGACAACTATGCGGCGCCGGATGATCCGAAATGGGGCTTCCGCATTACTGGTGGTGCGGAATTCCATATGCCAATCACAGTGTTTCAGGTTGGTAAAGAGAGTTAATTAAGTGTGGAATAATCATTTATTTTAAATGTCACTTTTTACTGCGAGTTAAAAATAGTCGAGCGATGCTATTTTAAAGATTTTGAGCTGGTGATAGCGATGTTGTAATGCGTTGCAAAGTGACTCATTAGGAGGGATTAAAATGAAAAAATTCAGATAACTCGCAGCAAATAAGATTAGCGCATATCGGTTTGGTCGTTCTTTTAGCCTGTCAACGTTGTATGAAAGTTTCTAGGACTTACAATATGTGTTTATCAATTGCCGCTATAAAATAAAGGATAATAAATAGCTGCAATATATTGAAATGTTGACTACCAAAAAAAAAAACTTATTAAGCTTAAAGAAAAGACTTTAACCTTTATCAGTTTCACATTATTTCAGTAAATTTGGTTCCAAAATGATGGTTCGATGCGCCAAACTTAAAGAGCCCTTCCACTATATTTCACTGATGATATTGACCATCGACAATCTTTTTGCCGTATTGATGACTGTTTTTTGCATAACGGTTTCTTTGCTAGATCTAGTGGAAATGATGAACCCAGAAGAAGAATGTGGGCGAAAGAAAATATTGCATCCATCCAGGAAATTGTTGAGGAAGATCCAAATTTATCGATTCAATGTCATTTGTTTCGTGTTTGTCCACACACTATATGGAAAAATGTAAGCAAAAATCTTGGCTTCAAGGCTTACAAGATATATCTCGTGGAACAAATTAAGCCGAATGACAATCGTTTGCATTGAATCAGCTGTTTTATCGAAAACAAATTTTCAGCGATCAATTTTGGTTCAATGTCATCATCAATAAGTAAAATTGTAAAGTGTTTCCACCGCAACTATGCTAAATCTCAAGATTTGCGAAAGATTTAGAGCAGTTTTATTGTAAATTAGGTTTACTACTTTAATTTTTAATAAATTTCGTCGGTTAGAATGGAATAATTAGGTTTATTATTTTTATAAAAGAAAGATTACAGGGTTTTTGTGTAGATATAAAATTTTCATTAATAAAGTAATCAGGTTTTCAGAAGGCTAAAAGATGGAGCTTTTTGAGGAGGATAGGGCATATAACTTCAGCTTGAACTGCTGGAGAATGCGTCAAGCCCTCTTAAGTACTTGCCTTTGAGACAGTGTCCAATAATACCACCCATAGTGGTAATGCTAATGTTCAGTCTGCTTATAGATACCAAGCTCCTAAGGTCAAATTTACTGTTTGGTGTCAATCTTATCAAGTGTTTGAAGAAATGTGTATGAATTGAGTCAAAAGCTTCCAAGGGCATAAAAGCAAAAACGTGCACACACTAGGCATTGGCAGTCGTGTTAAGAACTGGATATTTTGAACCCGCGTAAATATTTTGATTTGCGAAAAACTTAAGCCACACCATGTTTAAGGCTAGTTAACCCTAATTTATTTTTATAGAAAATAATGCGACCAATTTCCAACCGCTTGTCGTCGTCATTGTCGGCCTTCAAAAATTAATATATATATTTATTTTCTGGATGTTAATACTAAGTCCCCAAGTTACGCAAAATGAGTTGAGCCTGTAATACTACGTTTCCACCGAGCACTATATCGAGATAAGGATTAATCAGCCCTTAATCTAGGGCCATACAAATATTAATCTAATCTAATCTGCTAAACACATGTACATGTTTGCATGTAAGAATCGGCTGCTGAACACACTCAATACCAAGTTACCTGGATACCAAAAAAGTGATGTTGGTTGCTGAGAAAATAAAGCGAGTAAGCAATAATATAGCAAATATAATAGCTTGAAAGGGTTCTTAACCATCACGACCAAATCGCCCGCACATAAAAATAATTTTCATTTAAGTGTTTGCAAGAAATATTCCACCAGGTCATAGATTTCATCAATGAATAATACAAATAGAACTGCTATCATTTCGAACCAATCTGAGAATTCCAACGCATCGCAAGCTGACGCATTCGATGTTGAAAGAATCTTGCAGCAGAAATTTTCGCGACAGTCACAAAGATGACAGCGTAGTTCTTAAGTAATCAAAATGCAGACCAGTATCGTGGATGACTCCTACGTGACTTTATCCAAATTTAAAAATGTGGTTAAAATGCATTTTATGTGTAGTTAAATGTTACAACTAAGAACAAATTTACAATTATTATCGAAAAACACACTCTCAACATGAAGCAATCTTGTAAGGCTATACGCCTTTGAAGTCACAAAAACAATCCAGAACTCCTAAAACCCCTACGTTCACAGTTCACTTCTGCATACAAGAATATAAAAAACACTATCAAAAAACATCTTCAAGTCCCAATCCCCAATGAAGTCTTTCACACTACATTATCACAGTCTATTATAATCCACAATTAAATAAACAAGTAAACGTGTGCTTATTAGCGAAATTTATTTGGCACCAATGCTTTAACAAATTTTCTTGTTTACTTCTTTGCTCTTGGCGGTTTGCCGAAAAGATTTTTCACAATATAATCACGTTTCCATTCAAAATGTCATGCAAACACATACAATACAGTTCCTGCAAACATATTGAAAGCTAAATCAAATGTGTGATATGTTTCATCGTTGTTCTTGCTTATGAAAACAGGGAGCACACTTGATTTTATTTAATACCACCATAATTTTCAGAGAGATTATGTACGAAAATAAACTCGAATGAGGGAAGTCGCATTGGTTACAGGGGATCCCCAGGCACAGGCATATACTGACAGTGACAACTCGCTGTCGTAAAGTCAGAACTAAATATTAGGTAAAAGAAGTCGTATTTATTGATAGCAACATTGTTACCACATAGAACAATAAAGGAGCAATGAAAAGAAAAAGAGGAACAAGTGTCAACTGACAGATAAAATATGATAAATGTCGAGGCAAAAATTATTCACTTTGACGTCTTCGGATTATTGGAGTTAGATTTTATTCATTTGCGTCCCGAGTTTTATATTTTTCAAATACTTTCGTTTTTATTACGCGCAATAGGAGTATCAATTCGAATGCGTTTATAGTGAATGGCATAGATGTTGCATATACTATATAGTGAATGGTGTTATTTATTTGCATACGTTTAGGCGCACGACTTGTTCGAAACTCGATGACTGTGATGGAGATCTGCTGTAAGGCAGTTATAACACGTTTACCTCTTGCAAAGACTTGGTAATTCACATTTTGATACATATATGGCTGCGAAATTTACTGCAATTGTAATTATATTCCTAAGCAAGCGAAAGCTTAATATCGCATTCAATAGAACCGTTAGCTAAGCTTACGGGCTACGTAGATACGACAGAGTATCTGGTTTTGCAGCGTGCCTACTACATATTTATGTCTATTGATAACTATCTTAAGCTTCGAAGTTTAAGTTTGCTTTATGATATAATCCTTACACGACAACCGTAGAATTGTTTCAAAAAAAATAAAATTGCATCCTCACATAGATCTCGTCAGTTGATTTATTGTCCCTCACTGCTCATTCTTTACAAAAGCAAATAAGCAAAAAGGCGATAAGATTTTTATTCTAGAATTAAAAAAATTCCTTGTAAAGAGATTCTATTGAAAAGTTAGTACTAAAACTGACTAATTGTTCCATACTAGAAACATAAAGAATGACCGATGGTACCTTCACGGAAACGAAAGCGGAGACTTTCGGTCTCCTGCGTAATACCCATTTAACTGGCAACCATATCTCCCATCTCACAAATGGGAGAGCAAAGACATTAAATTTGACGTAGCTGGTGCATTGCTTCGTGTGGCTACTAATGAGGCTATCAAATTTTGTTTAAGCCAGCTCCTGCAAGCCTTAAAGGGAATCTTTACGAAAGTTTTGCACTTACTGGCATCCCAGCTAACTGGTGAATTGTAAGAGCGGTATTGATACCAAAAGTTGGTAGGTATATGAATTTCAGACCTCTTAGTCTAACATCTATTCTGTTGAAAGCAGGCGCAGTGGCTTCGAGGGCTCACCCTCTTTGCATAGCCAATCCTACGTGTATATTCATTTTGATACATAGTTTGTAACACCCTTTAATATTCGTCGTAGACCCCTAAAAGTAAATATATTTACGATCAGGACTAAACCGTAAGACGTTTTTTCAAATATAAAATAAATGTATTTGGGGCATATAGGCACATGAGGATAGGGTATGTTTCATACCCAAGTGGACATTTGGCTTTTCTTATGTTTAAAATACAACATGCCTACCAGCGAAGAAAATCCTGCAAGACAGTACTCCAGAGGCTAGTTGGAAAGATCTAGAATGGGCTAGACTTTAATAATAGACCAAACTAGTTCGACCGAATGTCGGTGGGAAGATAGCTACAAAACATTGTTTTGCTTAGAGCCATGCTACTTTTTGTTGGGCTTATAAAATCACTTGAAATTATTTACATTTTTTAACTACATTTAATAGTTCTGAATTTGTAGCATTTGTATATATCAAAATCGGAAATATTCACTTTAACTTGATACAACTTGAGTTGGGGAGATGGTAGACCCTACTACTGTACTTCGTCTCGTCTGAACTTTAGGAATATCTACGAACTTAAGTATTTTGTTCTAACTGGAAATTTCTGATGTTTAAGTGGCAATATAATCAGTTACGTGCAGCACCAAAATTTCTAGGGTAGACGTAATGATTTTCCTGTGCCTCTCACTCTTAGATTGCTTGATCACCCATGCCTTCTAAATCCTAATCGCGAAATAATTCTATGCAGTTATTGAATACAACGTCAAAATGATCGCTGTTAACAATAAAAACAGAAACTCTGTCTACCTGTTTTAAATGGTTTACACGACATTGCAAATATTTTTGAAAAGCTGTTTAATGACATACAACCTCCTCAATCTGCTATGTTGATACCGAAAGAAGAATCAAAGTAAGAAGAAACTCACACATAAAAATAACACCAACAGCTTTTGATTGGCCTAAGTCAAAATGGGAGGCCTGAGGAAATTTGTTTAAGTATAACAGGGAATTTGTAGAGATGCATTAAAAAAAGTGGAGAGCTATGATCTCTCACTCTTGATCATAAAATGGTCCGATATTATAGAAGAAAAGGCTAAAAAAAATTCCATATAATTGATTTAAAACCACAGCGACTATCTCAACCAACCAAACTTAAGTAAGTGATTTTAATCAAACCCAATTTAAAAGATACAATTGGCTAGCAGCATGAATATTGCTAAATTGATTTTCATTTAAGGATCCAAGACTCATCATGCAACCGGGAGCAAGTGAAAAATACAGAATATGTATATGTGTGTCTAATTAATATCAATATTTCCTAATTTCTCACTCATTTAAATGTTAAAAGCAAGAGCTGAATGTTGAGATTCCACTATTCTCTCTGTAAGAACATGTTGATGACTCAAAAACCATTCCAGCTTAAGCTTTACAAGTTGCAAAAGGATCTCTAAACTAATTGCATAGAGGATCCAAATTGTATCTACGGTCTACAGTTGATTCAATTTCAATATATTTTTCTGAACCCGGTTTATAATTTGAATAATCTGAAAATAAGAGTTATTATATGTGGGGTAAAGCTAAGAGTAGACAGAAATAGACGGAAATGCGTTCTGGCTCCACACAAATTTTTCTCTTGGTTGGTTCAGTGGTTTTTTATTTTTTCTTTATTTTTTTTGGATAGACAGTGTGTAAGATATCTCCATGACACGCCGTCACTGCATATAATTTTTATTATCTGACCACTAAAAACCAGCTATTCGTCAAACAAAATACATTTCCAGCCAAACATATTTTACAAAACACAAAAAATACAATTTATGTAAAATTCTACCTCATGTGAGAGATGAATACAATTTTCGCAGAGGGTGAAAAAAAAATTAGTCAAGCTTTGAGAATACCAATTTTTTAGCTATGCGAATATTTTAGGTGGATTTGCTCGATTATGATTTACTTTATAAGAAATTTGAGAAATGGAGTCCTGACCTGATCTATCCCAATTCCGAATGGTTTGCTAAAGCATTATCATGACTTTTATGGTTTCTTCTTATTTGAAGCCACAAGAGTTCGTGTGTTACTTATGAGACCTTTACTTTTTCTATTTGTCTACTCCAGAAAAAAAAACATTTTTTGTTTCGCTTTATCATTTTGAATAAATTTACCTGTCCAACTAATATTTTTTCAAAAAAACACTTATCACTAATTTTCGCAAAAATGGATACTTTGGATACTCTGGGTGCTGCCAATATTTAAAAACTAATGAAGGGAATTCAATATGAACTATATTTTCAATGCTATTAAATTAAACAAATATACATACGTACTTAAATTTTTGAAATATTTTTCGTATAACGATTTTTATAAACTTTAATTAAATATGTTTTCTTAAGAACTGCCCTAAAGATTTTGATCTGATTCCGTATTTTGGATAATTGAGTTAATAGTGTACGGTGTACAAAATTACATAAAAATCGTTAGAGCCGTTTTCGAGAAAATTTTTTTTCAAAATTTTTCAAAACTTAAAAAGTGAGTAAGGTTTAACATTCGGGAAATATTCAGAGCATTCTTAAAAACTGCTGCAAAGCCATGGTTAACGTTAAAATGTTGACAATATTTTTGAAAAACGAAAAAATTTAACACAATATTTATTATTATACTCACAGTTCATCGAATCCATGACACGCGTCAGCGACCAAGTAATCATAATTTCAAATGTATACAAATTAAAACTATACAGCACACGCCATAAATCAAGAAAATCTCATAAATGTTAAAATATACAAAACAGATGCACTGATCTATTTAAAACACAACACGCCTGTCATTAAATACAATATTTACAAGTAGCCGCACTGCGATGAAGATACAAAATCTATTTTTTAGAACAAATTTGTTGAAGCAATTTTCATTAAATTTATTAAATTTGAAAATACAATATGTTTAATAGCTGCCGCTGCTTAGGTCGTTGCCACCTGTTCGAAAACAGGAAACTCACTAGGCGAACTACTGCACATTGAGTTTCCTTCTTGCAGCAGGCAACCTTAATACCCCAATTCATCGACGCCTAGGATTGGAGCCAATCAAAATAAATAAAAATAACCACTGAATGCGAACAAAAACAAAAAAAAAATGCCTCTCATAAGTAGGTTATGACGACGATCGTCAACATTTCATTTGTTGGGGGATCTTTTGACTAAAAAATCATTCATTCTGTGGCGAGCGAATGGCGAGCGCACTTGAAGACTTATTGAAAACTCTCAGTATCTCAGACAAAAAGTGAAACGGAAATATATTTAAAAAACAAATATTTCTTGGTAAAATAATAATTATTGAGATATTGTGATTTATGAACGTCAAGCAGAGTCTATTTTTGGCAAAACTGATTTCAAAATATTGTTCGTTGTTTTTTTGTTTTGTTTTGTAGGTAACGGATGGTGGTCTAGCTGACATAGGAGGCATTCGACTGGGAGACATAATTGTCAATATCAACGAGACAGACGTTACAAGTTTGCCACTGGCAAAGGTGCAGGAAATTATAGACGCATCAGCTAAGAAAATTTTTATTGTTGCCAGAGGGTAAGTTTAACGTATAGTTTTGATGTTTCAAATTATTGAAATAATTCCAACTAGAATGGAGGATGATGAAATGAACGAGGAGCCACAAGAGGAGGAGAAGTCAATTGTGCTTAGGGTACCTAAGCCCTTGCCACCACCAAAAGGTATGTCGAAGCAGTTTTTATTGCATACAGCGTGATTCCCTTGCGATTAACACAGTGGAAATATTCTGGGCTTTTTGTTTTTTCTTTGTGAAGTGTTTAGGGTATGCGGCTGGTTTTTTTTTTAACACAAATAGTTTTTTGAAAAGAAAATGTTCAGAGTTCACAGTAGAATAAAATATATGTTAGGAATGACGCAGACAAACTAATGTGGGGTGATACTTTACTCAAAATTAAGTCGATATTGCGTTACGTAACGTTATTTTTGTCAGTAAACTCCAAGTGCCGTCGATAGTTGGGTGACAGTATATGTGAAATTGTATTGGTAAAAATGCTCATATTCCGATAGTCAATTTGAATTGTCTTTTTCTAGACCAACATAATTCTATTGCTCCGGCAATATCATGTTTGTTTAAAAAAACATGGTGCAGTTGATGATTTTGTCAAGATGTAATGCTTATACTATCCAACCTTCTGTATCCGATTTCAACGGGATATGAACTTGCGTCGTAACACTTGAACTGATTCCAGAAATAAATATTTAACATAATTCCCTATTTATATTTTCCTATTCTGAGAGAACCACAAAACTTCAATCGTATCCTGCTTCAATTTTTTTTTCCAAATTTAGTGATTTAATTTACGCCATCCTCTAACCCAGTAAATAATGCTTATTGGTTTTATTTGTTTGAATTTTTAGAATTTACCCCTACCCCATTGCTTGGCACAAGAGTGTGGCATCCTATAATGTGGCAAGATCCTCCACCGCCACCAAAGGAGAAGAAACACAAGACCAAAGTTGAAATCGTCGATGGCGAGGAAGTTGTTATTGAATTAAGCGAAGAGGAGAGCTCTGACGACGAGGAGGAGGTGATTGTCATTTTCATCCTTTGTTTTCCTATCTACTAAATAATTAACACAAAAACTATAAAACATATATATATTTAACAGGAGCTTCCACATCACAGAATAATTCGAAACATAAGACGTTTCTTTACTGAAAATAAAGATAACAACGATCTGAGAAGCCGTACCATTGAGGATATGCTATTAATTCTGCCTGGTGCTTCGAAAATTGTAAAATAAATTTTCGCCAGTATAACAGCTGTTTGTGGCTTCTGATTTTTTTTTCTTCTTTCTTTTTATATTCGCTTCATTAATGTACCTATACTAATAAAACTTGTGTAAAACCTTGAATTGTGTTATATTATTTTAAATCTCTTCAACGTGTACCTATGTATATTATTTTTTAAGCCAGCATCGAAGAACGTCTGCGTGAAATGCAACGAAAACTATCTGAAATTGCTGAGATTCCGAAAATTCTATCATCAACCCTTGAGACTGTATCACTGACTTTTGACAAGTTTCTACCACCGCTGCAAAATTCTCAGGAGAGTCAAACATTTGAAAGTGATGACTTGGACTCGGTCAGCGATGATAATGATGAGATTCTGACAGAACCTGATAGCTTAGAGTTTGACGGGAAGTATAAAGACTTGACTCCAGAATCCGATTATGTATCTGAAACTATTGATGACGACGATGAAGACGAGGCCAATGAGGTAGAGCCTCTGGAAAATAATGAAGATGACAGTGATGATGATCAACAGTATACTTGGAATTCGAGTAACGTCCCGGAAGTTACGATCGAAGAGACTGAGGAGGAAAGAGAACCAACAGCTGAGGATTTGTGCAGACAGGAGAAACAAGATAAGGTGGGTTTAGTACTTAAATTAACTTCTTGTAGGTAAATTGAATTAAAGTTGAGAATCTTTTTAATTTTAAGCCCGATGCACTTAGACTTATACACATTAAAGCTTTCGGCTTCAATCGGAAGTGATAAGGTTGTCTAGTAAACGAAGATTTAGTTACTCAAAGTCTGAGAAAAAGCTTCAGAAGTAAAATCATTTGTCAGTTTCGGAATCATGTACATCGTTTGTATCTGTTTCTAGTCGCAGGCAATGATTTGAATGAACAAGATAATAGATAATAGCCGAGTAATGTGAACTGTACGAAATCCACGAAGAGGAAGGAGAGCAATTGAGCCCGAAAACTTTGGCGTGGAATGAAGAGCGGAGTGGCCTAAACTTCTCGACTTGTAGCGGAGTCAGATGAGGTGACTGATGCAATCAATCTCAGACTGTTCCGTAAAATTTTAGGGAATAAGAGAATGACTAATGCACAGACTTCTTAATCAAACTCTAAACCACTCTCGAATGAGTCTATGTAAACCATTTGAACTTTCGCTGCTTAGATCACTCAAATCGTCGAAAGAGCATTCACCTAACATTTCACAGAAAGTTTTTTGTAGTCTCCTCTTCGTCTTTGGAGTTCCTACAGAATGTTATTTGATATATTTCATACTTATTAAAAGTAGTTGATTGGTTATTTTTACACTTAACTTAGTTTAGACAAACTTTAGGTGGAAAAGTAGTAGTAGTACCAGTAGAAACGCTCCCAAAATGTTATCTCTCTAAGCGGACGGCATATTAGCACTACTATAGGTGTCATCACTGGACACTGTCTTATAGGTAAACATGCAAAAAGACTTGGTGCATTCTCAAACAACTTTTGCGGAAGTTGTATGGACGTAGAGGAGGAGGAAACGATCCCTCACCTGCTTTGTACATACCCTGCTCTCTTCAGGAAAAGGAAGCTCCATCTCGGAGCCTTCTTCTACGAAGACACATGTGATCTCACAAACATTGACTTCAAATGCCTACTTTGCTACGTCATAATCTCCATTTGGTTGAACAAGTAGCGGGAAGTTCTATCCCAGATCCCTGTGCGGTATCACAAAGGACCAATACGGGTCTAAACGTTTCGGCTCTTATGACGACAACCACTTCAACCTAGCCTAACCCAGCTCAAACTAGCGTCGATGATTTACACGTGCTGATTTCATGCCACCGATTGTTAGCGGCCTTAAGTGCAGTCGTTGGTAAGTTAAAATTTGCTCGATTCAAAAAACGCAAGGGCTTGAGACCTTTCTAAATAGGTTACCAGCTGTTATCTATTTAGTTAGAAAATCCCTCTAGTTCTCTTTCTGTGACATACATATAACTCTAAATATATTTAGCACATACCAATTTTTTTTCTCTCTTTCAGATCGAAAAATTGGATAGAGCTTGGCCATGGGCTGATAGGGAAAAAATTATTTACAGGTAAATTTTCAGCTTACTTTCAAATTTGTACACATTGAAAACTGTGTATGTTTACATTTTCAGACAGTCTACGTGCCATCTTGTTCCTCGACAACCACTCGGAATAGTTGATGACAGGTAAGAACATCTTGCTTGCCTTTTATCATTTCTAAACAAAAAATTTATCACTGTTTTTGTTCTTTCAGAATTAAACTTTTGGCAAGAAGAAATGTTTCAGCAGTTTATGAGCGAAAGCAAGCCGAACATTGATTTGAGAACTTCCACTGCCTTTTGTGAAAAAAAATCAGTTTTCTGCCAAGATTACTACACTCCTATTTATTTAATCCAATGACTTATATTATTATATTAAACCTTTGATTATTCCTGCCTGTGAAATATTTTCACATCAACCATTTTTAGTAGTTTTGTAAATGCTTTGAGTTTGAAATAAACAAACAAATACTTTTACATATTTCTCGTGAACTTTTATCTATTCTACAGGTTTTTCGTAGTTTATAGTTTTATAGTTTGCACGTGCGAAAGGGATTGTTACCACCCTTATAATGAATGTTAATTGAAACACAGCACGGGAATTAAGGAAATAAGGAATTAGACGAAAGGATGAAGTGGACTTGCAAGTTGTAGTGGTCAGGAAAAACAGAGTGGTAGAGCATTTCACATTCGTGTTATACGGCAGAGGAATGAATCCTTCTATTTCACAGTGCGTCCGAGTACAGGCTTTAGAGTGAACTGGTGAGCATTCCTGTCATGGCGGGTATTACGGTTGAAGTGTAGAAGTGGAGGAATGCAGCTGTCTATTTCGTTTGAGTACTTACGATGGATGTATCAATAAAACAACGACAAGCAGGAGACATTACGGCGATGACTAAGAGGGTCAAGCGATTTCGCAATATCTCGATCGCCGATAAGTTTTATCGCACATTTTTGAATTCTGGAAAGTAGCGCCAAATATGTAATTGGTGCACCGGACCAAATATGAGGCTTATACTACAATTTAAGGCGCATAAATGCCTTATAAATTCTAGCGAGATCAGAAGGGGTAAAATATTTGTTTCATCGGTTGTGGAGGCCTAGACACCATTCTTAGCGGCGTCGAATATGTGGTCATTCCAACGAAGGTTGTCATTAACGAGCTTTTAGAGGATGAAAAGCCTTTCGGTTTCAGCGATGCAAGTGCCATTCATGGATAATGGCAAATTATTGTTGTTTCGCTTCAGTGACAGAAGACAGCATTGTGTTTTGGAAGCATTCAATTCTACTCTGTTCTTTATACCCTGTTAGATTTGTGTGGTGGCTTAGGGTCTGTTAAGGTATTCACTCAGCTGTAACTTTTGAACCAATTGAAATATCGTAATGAAAAATATATATTGAATTTGAAATGAATACAGGAGAATCGCAATCGAAGTCAATTTCGACGTAATTCGTCTTAGGCTATTTTGCTTGTGCGGCGGAGAGTGTATTGTATAGACTAGAGTTTACTAAATTCCTCGTTTTTACATATACATATATGTGGCGGCGGTATAAGATCGGAACAAGAGCAGCAGACTGGCAACACCGCACATTACGACAAAAGTGACAGAAGATAGAAGCCGCCTGACGACAGCCAATTAAAAACGAGACGCCGGCTTTTCCATCTTCTTTTTGGTTAAGAGTTCGACCGCGATGAATATTATTGGTACTCAGGATATATTTTCTTAATTACTTTCACTGAAAATCGTGTTTTAGTTTTTTTTGGTTTCGTGCTCCGTTTAGGCAACCAAATATACCATGTTCGATTCAAATAATCAAGCCTCCAGCATTCCTTAGTTGCCAGCATTTTACTGACGATGTTTTCCGGACTTATTTCACTTGTGGGCGTTTTCAATCTCTGGTTTTCTTGCGCCCGTCTCTTAAATGCGGAGGTCGTATGGCTTGCAACGTATGTTATGGAGTCGCCATTACTTACAGGTTGAGCTCGTTACTTTTCATACAAAGGTAGGTGTTAAAACATTCGTAGCTGGTAACATATTGTGTGATGGCATCCTCATTCCCCGGGTCAGCAATCTTCATCGTGCTTTGAAACGTTGACGGGTGAATGCATCGTTAGTCTTTTCCCAGTTCTACTCTTTGCTAGTTTATGTACTTTATTTCAGCTACCAGGGAGTAGATGAGGATCACTCGCACAACGTAAAAAGCTGTTGGCACCAAATCCTGCCTTAGGGCACCTCTGCCGTGTGACGACGCAAGTTACTTTTTGTATTTATCTTCTTTTAGAACGTTAGCTCGAGTCTCAAATCCATGCAAAACGATCGGATTTTTCATTGGCATAAGTAGACTTTTTTTCTTTCTGTGTTAAGTCCCAAACCCAGATATTTGACTAACTGTTTTTCTCTTTTGTTTCGAACTCCATTTTCATAGGAATATTTCTGTCTACACTTCAACCAGGCTTTCATCACACCGTAGAACTTGGTTCGTCATTTATGCTACTGACTTGATTCAGATCGTTCATTTCCATTCTAAGCTTTCCATCATATCGTGTGCTTATCCTGTTTTCTCCAATTCCCTTCTGTGGTATTGTATATCAGGTTTCTATCAATTAAGTAAACTCCTAGTATTGGAGGAAGATTCTATAGCACCCCACTTTTGAAATTTATTGACTTGGTTCTATTCTGTTTGAAGTTTGGAATTTTATGTTAAAACAACCTCTCGACCATATTTTCTTCATATACCACCCTCACACAACCTATAATTTCCTGAGGTTGCGAATAACTACCCTACTCCAACTCATATGTAAAATGCGGTCGGAGGAAAGTGGGCCCGGAGATTCCAATCTCAGTTATATCTGCCCAATCCACAAAAAAGGAGATCACCTACTTTGCAACAACTATAGAAGCATTAGCTTTTTAAACGTCGGCTATAAGATCAAATCCAGTATTTTACATGAACATATCCAGCCGTTTGCTGACGATATAATCGGTTCTTACCTATCCAGGTCTTCTTTAGATCTGTAAGATTATCAGCAAGCAAATCATCAGATTGCGCCTGATTCTGGAGAAATTCTATAGAATTCAATATCGAGACTTGGCAGTGTGAATAGACAAGAACTATACCGTGTCATGTCCTGTTTCACTATACCTACTTCCTAAACTGATAAGTTTTACCAGGACAAGGCCACGTTGGATAAGACGAAGGTATGAAATCGGAGATCAAAATAGATCAATATCGCTGGAGGGTTATATTGCGCAAGGTCCCGCAGGACCACGTTTTGTAGAGCTGATGAAAGTAAAGTTACTTAGTAATGCTATGGATCTTTGTCCCGGTACTGTGCGGACTTTAATCTAAGTCCTTTCCAAAAAATTACTTCATAGTGTACTTTTCTATGACGCGCAGTTTATTATTAAATTTTACTCCAGTTTGCTTATTCCAAAATTAATTTAATGTCAAATGAGCAACATTTCACTGCTGTCCATCGTTAAAAATTATATTTGGCTAAGAGCGTGTTCCTTTTATTGAATTAAAATTATTTTTATCCAAATTTTTATATGAAAACTAAATCACAGTTCACTTTTCAAATTGCGCCCTTAGTATCTTCACATACTCATCATATTGGCATTGGTAATAGTTTCCGGCATAGGCATTTCCCAATTGATACTTGGTAATATAGTCGCGAGTCTTCACACCAATCCTTCCCTCTCGTGTCCTACAGAATACACTCACATTAATAAATCACTTCACTCAAGTATCCACAGTAATTAGTAACTTACGTTTTTGACATGAATTTTGTAGACTCAATTTTTCTGGCTTGCTTGAAAACTAGGAAAACATAACGATGAAGACCACTGCCTTCTGGCGGACCAGAGCCAACGTACTCTGCAACAGTTTGTCCCTCCGCTACTTTATTGCCAGGAATATTAATAACTATCCAGTGGGCGACTTCGCGAGCTGTTGGATTTTCACGTGATGGTGCGTCTGGATCTACCATCAGCAATGTATATAGAGAACTATCATCGGCATCCCAAGTCACTTCGGGCTGATCCTTTACCTGGGTTGGTGTCAGCTCCTTACCCAAGTCCACTGATACACCAGAAGGGTAAGTGACCTAAAAGAAAAATGTGTGGTTAAATTCAGTTTTTGTTGTTGTTGTTGTTCTCAGATCGTATACCTTGGCTACTACACTGGGAGCGACATCAATAATGTCTGGAATAATTCCATTGCTATCCATTTTGGGAGTAAGTTTAAATTGAAGAGGTTCACCTGCGACTGAGTCAATCTAACCAAAGAGCCAATTTATATAAAGCTAATATCACATTTGGCTAGATAAGAATTTGTCAAAAATGTAACATCACATATTTGACTACTTTCTGTATACAAACTCAACTCAACATAATTTAGAATGCTTATCAAGAGCTGATTGCCTAAACATTTTAGGGAATGGCTGGTAATATGCACAGAGTACGAAGAACATATGGTTGCGTTTGTCAATAAATCACAACGCCTATAAGTCCGGGAGAACATGATAAGATAATGAACTGATTCACTTAAATATTTGTGTCCTAAAATGCTACGATAGATACTTTGCAATTACACCACTAACATATTTTTTTTTTAAAACAAATGATTCATTTTGCATTTGAAATCCGAACGATTTTGTTTGTAAGACTTTTAGATGACTTGCAATAATTGTCTGCTATCTTAAGGGTATAAGCATTTTGATATCCATTTTATACTAGTTGCAGACCCCTGGAAGTGTGATATGTTTTGGATTAGCATCAAAGGTTACTGATCTTAAGACCTTAAAAATTTGTTAGAAGACTTTTTCCCAACCAAACTTGACTTGCTAAACTTTATAAAGTAGCAGCACAATGAAATTCTTTATTTTAAACAGCTGGGCGGGCTGGAAGAGTCTCAGAAATAGATATGAGTTCTTCAGAAAGAAGAATTAAAGCGGATGAATTCACGAGATTGCATTATCAATATTTATGATCGCAGTACTTGACGTGAGCTACTTTATTATATTTGGAGCTGGGGCCAGTAAGTACTTTTCAAGATTAGTCAGAGTTCTTTGCGACTACGTCAGAAACGATAATAACTTTTATTTCGGTTAAAACATAGTGGCTGTCTGCTCTCAGCAACAGATAATACTCTTAAAACCACGTTTGTTCTCATTACTAGAAGAAGGAAGGTCACTGGTCTGACTCAACTCGTGCTTAAAGGTTGATATTTGCCTTCATATGGGAGTAATCCTCGAAAAAACACTTTTGATTTTCTAGCAAATTAGAGGAACAAGCTTTCGCGGTAACGTGTTACTGCCTCTTTTGCCAAACTCCAAGAAACGGTCTGGCTCGACTGTCACAGGGGCTTTTCCTAGAACGTCGGGCTCTGCCCTAGATGCTTTGGTACCAAGCGCACTGGAATTTTGAAGAACTTTCTCGAGAATTATCCTTCGATCCCTATCTTATGAATATGCCAGACATCATTTCGGTATTTTCGGGACTTAAGTGTCGATTGCCGAACATCATACGAAGAGGAACACATATTGGCCTTGTTAATTGGTAAGAACAGCCTTAACAAAACGATGACGAATTATTGTAACCGACTTATAGAATTTGCAGCAGCTTTTTCACGGTGAAAATAAAATCAGCTAATAGAAGCACGCATCTGACATCTTGAACTCCGATATGTGCTCGTTTCAAAGAGCAAAGAGTTTGACTATTATCGTGTTGGGGTTAAGCTTCTCTTTCCAACAATAAGAAGCTGCGAACTGTCAAGCAAAAGAAATTTGAGTTTACAGATAGCGCCTTAGTGATAAAATGTCCACTACGAATTAACCTACCACAAATACCACATACGCTTCGTAATTCACACACGTACTAGTGTTGCCTCCAGCCCGGATCGATTGTAGTAAAATTTTTATCCTACAGCAAATTTCGAAAAAAGTCCAAAGCATTGCAAATAAGTGGAGAGCTCTAACCAAGAATACAAGGTGCATTGTACTGCTCAGTCCAAAAAAAAACAAAACCCATTTTAATACATTGACAATCAAATCGAGCGAATGGGCAACCGTGCTCCAGAGCTCAGAATCGAGACGACAAGGAAAACCTAACCATTCTGGAAAACTGGTAGCAGAGTGCCCGGGTTAGCAGAGAATAAATAGCGTCAAGATGTAGGTAAGGATCGGTGTCTTGAAACATCACTGTTCGGAATTCTATTTTAGCAAAAAGGACAATCGACTGGAAAATATTTTTGATGCATAAAAAATGATTTCAAACAGATCCTCTGGGCGCAATGGCTCATTATTAAATGCATTCGTTGCCCCCAGGCTTTAAATTAAGTTTGTCACTACCCCGCACCTCTTCCGAATGTCTAATAAACCAATGCTATAGCTTGTCATACAAAACTTCTCAAATTTGTCGATTCTAATTTTGTATGTCAACATTTGTGCCTACAATATAACTTCGAACACAATTTGAATTAGTAGGTCAAATGCCCTAAACAGTTCTTACGACAGATTTCTTCACAGAGAACTTCTTCTTCACAGGCGCTAGTACCGACATTTTACTAATAGTTAGAACCTTAATCGATATCAAGTCTTCACGAAGTACTAAACCGAATTAGGTACCAAGTGCCCTCAAAGTCTAGCAGTCTAGCTTCGTTAGGATCTGAATTACGTCGATATCATTGTTTCGATTTTTTCTGTAATGATAATGTCGTTTCTTTTACTTTTTGGGGTAGATAATATGATTTGTTTACCAATGGTGAAGAAGGGGTGGCAATTTTCACTTTTACGGCTTATAAATGGAATGGGAATGCTAACAGACCCACCTACTATTTTTTCGGAACTTCAGAAGTGATATTCTGATGTGGCCTACACGTAAAATAAATATTAGGCGTTAACGGCCCATATAAGGCCTAAAGCCTAGCTTCTCCAATTATTGTGTGTGTGAAGTTATATTTTTGACACGAATGGAGGCCGATTCCGAACGGCAATTTATTTTTGAGAACTTCTCATGACATTTCTTACTCTTGGATGTTTGTCAGACAATCTCGCAAGAGGTGGGGCAGCGAATAAAAACTTTCAGGTGGTACAGGTCGGGATTTGAACTAGCGACCTCTCGCTTAAGCACTAACCACTAAGCCACTGAACCCACAATATATAGGGTCCGCCAAATAACTTTTTTTTTTTGAAAATGCTATAAAAAAAAACTTCTGAATATTTTCTCAAATTTCTTTTTTTATTTGAAAGTACAATCCTTCCGGTTAATAATGGAAAATAATTTCATTCAAATGGCTGCCTCGGCTGGCCATGCAGTAGCCTACACGATCGGTCCAATACACCAATTTTAAGCCCATTATCGATGGTGTGCAGCTGTATTTCACCTTTGTCCGTATTTGTCCTTTAAAGCGTCAATTGTCTCTGGTATGTGGGCGTAACACTTATCTTTTACGGCACCCCACAAATAATAGTCCAACGGTGTCAAATCGCAGCTCCGCGATGGCCAAACGGCATCAGCTCTGCGGCTGATAATGCGATCTTCAAAAACAGGGCGCAAAACATCGAGTGTAGCTTCGGCTGTGTGGCACGTAGCGCCGTCCTGTTGGAATCAAATGTTGCCAATATCCTCCTCTTAAATTTTTGTGAACAAAAATTCGTTCAACATGGCCCGGTAACGATCGCCATTGACTGTAACGGCAATTGCCGGTCAGTTAACGATCCTAGGCAAGGGGATTAATGCAACGTTAATCGCGTGCCAGGCCCTAGAATTTGCTGGGTACTGTTTAGCCATTTACGACATTTAGACTGATTTATTTAAATGCCAGCAACATTGGCAGAACGGGAGATGACTGGTGCTGCATTTTATCGCTTTGCATAATTTTCACGGGAAATCAGTGCAATCAATTGCACTCATGTAAAATTGTAATCACCCGGTGACAATGAGCAATACAAATGTCACTATTATGACATTTCATATGCCAAAATGGTTATTAAACCAGTTTTAGACATATAAGCGACTCGTATCATAAAGAGCTAGTACCTACTCTAGGTAAACCGGGTACCATCAAAACAGCTTAATATTCATGTGAAGAAACTGGCCGTTAATATATTAACTAGATTAGTACAATTTTTTTGTTGATAAAATAAACAACTAAAAACACTTCGCACTTCTGTCAATCAACTTAATCACGCATTCGTCCGATTTAGGCTTATATAGTATATGTACCTTTGTTGAGCTGCTGACTACCAATTGCTTCAAAAAGTAACTTACCTTTAGGAAAGCGGAAAACAAAGTAAAGGGTGATTTTTTAAGAGGTTTAGAACTTTTTTAAAAAAAAAAACACAAAAAATTCGAAAAAATGAATGAAATATTTATTTGAATCGATAGTTTGAACCTTTCAATTTAATGTTTAAAGATAATTTCATGCAAATGTTGACCGCGGCTGCGTCTCAGGTAGCCCATCCGCTGAGTCCAATTTTGGCATACTCTTTCACACATATCGGCCGGTATCTCACGAATGAATGCATGGATGTTGGCTTCCAGTGCGTCAATAGAAGCGGGCTTGTCCCTATACACATTAGCCTTGGCATACCCCCACAAAAAATAATCTAATGGTGTCAAATCGCACGATCTAGGCGGCCAATTGACCTGCCCGAAACGTGAAATTAACTGTTCACCAAACTCGCCTCGCAATTGCGCCATTGTTTCGCGTGCTGTGTGGCATGTGGCACCGTCTTGTTGAAACCACATATCATGCAAGTCAAGAACTTCCATTTCGGGCAAAAAAAAGTTTGTTATCATCGCTCGGTAGCGTTCACCATTGACAGTAATGCTGCGATTCGCATCATCTTTGAAGAAATATGGCCCAATAATGCCGCCGGCCCATAAACCGCACCAAACAGTGGCTTTTTCGGGATGCATTGGTAGCTGTTGCAATGCTTCTGGCTGATCTTCACTCCAAATGCGGCAATTTTGCTTATTTACGTACCCATTCAACCAAAAATGAGCCTCATCGCTGAACACAATTTTTCGATAAAAAAGCGGATCCTCGGCCAGCTTTCCAAGAGCCCATTCACCAAAAATTCGGCGTTGTGGTAGGGCGGCTGGCTTTAGTTCTTGCACCAGCTGTATCTTAAAAGGCTTTACGCCCAAATCCTTCCGCAAAATTTTCCACGTAGTGCTGTAACAAAGGCCTAACTGCTGGGAACGGCGCCGAATCGACATTTCGCGGTCTTCTGTCACACTAGCTGATACGGCCGCAATATTTTCTTCAATACGCACAGTACGTAAACGTATTGGTGGTTTAATGTCCAACAAAGTAAATTTGGTGCGAAATTTGGTCACAATCTTCCGAATAGACTGCTCAGAAGGTCGAGAATGCCGATCATAAAATGGAAGCAGCGCGCGATGAACATTTCGAACCGAGCACGAATTTTGATAGTAAAATTCAATAATTTGCAAGCGTTGTTCATTTGTAAGACGATCCATGGTTAAATTGCAAAGCAAACTGAAGCTGTTTGACAGTGACACAAGGTAATAAAAACACGTCAGCTGTCAAAACCAGTGTTGCCAAAACCAAACCAGCTGAAAAATCACCCTTTAGTAAAATTTTTATCCTACAGCAAATTTCGAAAAAAGTCCAAAGCATTGCAAATAAGTGGAGAGCTCTAACCAAGAATACAAGGTGCATTGTACTGCTCAGTCCAAAAAAAAACAAAACCCATTTTAATACATTGACAATCAAATCGAGCGAATGGGCAACCGTGCTCCAGAGCTTAGAATCGAGACGACAAGGAAAACCTAACCATTCTGGAAAACTGGTAGCAGAGTGCCCGGGTTGGCAGAGAATAAATAGCGTCAAGATGTAGGTAAGGATCGGTGTCTTGAAACATCACTGTTCGGAATTCTATTTTAGCAAAAAGGACAATCGACTGGAAAATATTTTTGATGCATAAAAAATGATTTCAAACAGATCCTCTGGGCGCAATGGCTCATTATTAAATGCATTCGTTGCCCCCAGGCTTTAAATTAAGTTTGTCACTACCCCGCACCTCTTCCGAATGTCTAATAAACCAATGCTATGGCTTGTCATACAAAACTTCTCAAATTTGTCGATTCTAATTTTGTATGTCAACATTTGTGCCTACAATATAACTTCGAACACAATTTGAATTAGTAGGTCAAATGCCCGAAACAGTTCTTCCGACAGATTTCTTCACAGAGTACTTCTTCTTCACAGGCGCTAGTACCGACATTTTACTAATAGTTAGAACCTTAATCGATATCAAGTCTTCACGAAGTACTAAACCGAATTAGGTACCAAGTGCCCTCAAAGTCTAGCAGTCTAGCTTCGTTAGGATCTGAATTACGTCGATATCATTGTTTCGATTTTTTCTGTAATGATAATGTCGTTTCTTTTACTTTTTCCTATTATGATCTTGTATAATGTAAATTATCAAATGGATTACATTTTTGGGGTAGATAATATGATTTGTTTACCAATGGTGAAGAAGGGGTGGCAATTTTCACTTTTACGGCTTATAAATGGAATGGGAATGCTAACAGACCCACCTACTATATTTTCGGAACTTCAGAAGTGATATTCTGATGTGGCCTACACGTAAAATAAATATTAGGCGTTAACGGCCCATATAAGGCCTAAAGCCTAGCTTCTCCAATTATTGTGTGTGTGAAGTTATATTTTTGACACGAATGGAGGCCGATTCCGAACGGCAATTTTTTTTTGAGAACTTCTCATGACATTTCTTACCCTTGGATGTTTGTCAGACAATCTCGCAAGAGGTGGGGCAGCGAATAAAAACTTTCAGGTGGTACAGGTCGGGATTTGAACTAGCGACCTCTCGCTTAAGCACTAACCACTAAGCCACTGAACCCACAATATATAGGGTCCGCCAAATAACTTTTTTTTTTTGAAAATGCTATAAAAAAAAACTTCTGAATATTTTCTCAAATTTCTTTTTTTATTTGAAAGTACAATCCTTCCGGTTAATAATGGAAAATAATTTCATTCAAATGGCTGCCTCGGCTGGCCATGCAGTAGCCTACACGATCGGTCCAATACACCAATTTTAAGCCCATTATCGATGGTGTGCAGCTGTATTTCACCTTTGTCCGTATTTGTCCTTTAAAGCGTCAATTGTCTCTGGTATGTGGGCGTAACACTTATCTTTTACGGCACCCCACAAATAATAGTCCAACGGTGTCAAATCGCAGCTCCGCGATGGCCAAACGGCATCAGCTCTGCGGCTGATAATGCGATCTTCAAAAACAGGGCGCAAAACATCGAGTGTAGCTTCGGCTGTGTGGCACGTAGCGCCGTCCTGTTGGAATCAAATGTTGCCAATATCCTCCTCTTAAATTTTTGTGAACAAAAATTCGTTCAACATGGCCCGGTAACGATCGCCATTGACTGTAACGGCAATTGCCGGTCAGTTAACGATCCTAGGCAAGGGGATTAATGCAACGTTAATCGCGTGCCAGGCCCTAGAATTTGCTGGGTACTGTTTAGCCATTTACGACATTTAGACTGATTTATTTAAATGCCAGCAACATTGGCAGAACGGGAGATGGCTGGTGCTTTGCTTATTGCTTTGCATAATTTTCACGGGCAATTAGTGCAATAGATTGCACTCATGTAAAATTGTAATCACCCGGTGACAATGAGCAATACAAATGTCACTATTATGACATTTCATATGCCAAAATGGTTATTAAACCAGTTTTAGACATATAAGCGACTCGTATCATAAAGAGCTAGTACCTACTCTAGGTAAACCGGGTACCATCAAAACAGCTTAATATTCATGTGAAGAAACTGGCCGTTAATATATTAACTAGATTAGTACAATTTTTTTGTTGATAAAATAAACAACTAAAAACACTTCGCACTTCTGTCAATCAACTTAATCACGCATTCGTCCGATTTAGGCTTATATAGTATACCTTTGTTGAGCTGCTGACTACCAATTGCTTCAAAAAGTAACTTACCTTTAGGAAAGCGGAAAACAAAGTATATAATATACTGCAATCAAAATCTAGCGGAAACTATGACATGATTTGTTTTTAAATTACCAATGCCTCTTCGTTTGGTGATTTTTCAGCGTATTGTTATCTCTACACAAAAAAATAAAAACTTTTAATTGAAAATAACAAACACATTAAAATAATAAAACGTACAGCAAGGTGTACAGTAAAAATCATAATATACATACAGATGTTAAAAAAATATTCATCATCCAATATTTAAATGTACACACATTTCTCGAAAAAAATCACCGGTACTTGTCTTTCCCCGGGGTATCAGCAGATGCGTATTCTCTCAGTCAGTTATCAGTCAACTTTTCGTATAAAAGTAAAACGATCTTCGAGGACGGTATCAGTTGGAAATATTCAGTGATTAACACAGAATCTAAGATGACTTCGAAACTTTTGATAGTTTGCTTGTTTGCATTTGTCGTTGGCAGTGTTCTATCGCAGCGAACATTGGAATACAGGCCCGGCAGGGACTCAGCGCAAGCAAGAACACTAGAATACCGTCCAGACCGTGACCGTGCACGAGTGATTCAACCTACTTACCGTCCAAATAATAACAATCAAGCAAGGCAATACCGGTTCAGGCGCCAGTATACAACCAACCTTGACTCTTCGAACACTCGCACCAACGAATATCATCCGGACTCACCAAATCAGCCACGTCCCTCGTATCCCGTGTATCGTACTGACAAAATCGACGAGGAACGTTCATATCACTTTTAAGCAGACAGACGACTGATATTGGCAATATGGATTTTACTTTTCATTTAAGAAACCAAACCAACTTCACTTAAATATTTGTTAAAATTGTTAGTTGTAATAAATTATTTCGAATAAAAAGAACTTAAATTATACATATGTTTGAATGTTTCAAAACTAGCATTGGGCAAGAACCATCTTAGCGCAAGTAATTCAAAGGTTTCATAAGGTTTGGTGAAAATCAACCATTTTCTGGATATTGTCTCATTGGGACTTCCCAATAATATATTAAGTCCTTAAATTAGAGGTCCCTTTCCTGTAAATTGTATTTTTCATAGCCGCGTACCCCAAGATGTTCAAATTTGTCAAAAAGTTTTTCTAATTTCATAACAAGAGATAACAGTGGCCAAACTGCTCTATTTGGCTTCAAACTAATCGATTAGCACTTGGATTGTAATGTATTTGAAATGTTATCATCCGAAGACAACCAACACTGAGACCTAGTGTTCCAATGTTCTTTAGCAAGGCTGATCAATTTAGCCACTGACAGATTTGTTTACATCGGAGCCTAAATTGATGAACCTACAAGTGCTCCTAGCAAAGCGAAGAAGGCGTGTTCGGATTATTATCTTCAAGTAGGAAGTATTTTCCAAGGATATCCAGTCTGGTCAGTCTACTTAAATTTCGACCTTCTAACCCTGATGTTTTTGAGATGGTGGTGTGGATAACTGAAAGAGTGATGAGACCTTCTTACTTACTTAACGGGCTCCCGACCCGTGAAGAATCCCAGCCTGAGGATAAGGCAGCCTTCCACCTCCTGCGATCCCTAGCACGCTGCTTCCAGTTGTCCAGGCCAAGCACTCTGACATCCTCGATGGCTTGGTCTTTAAAACGGAGGTTCGGTCTTCCTTGTCGTCTCGAACCTGGGGGCTGGGATTCGAAGATCCTCTTGGCTGGAACGTTGTGGTCCATTCGCTCGATGTGGCCGAGCCAATGTAGTCAACGAGTTTTAGCTTTTCGGACTACATCCACGTCCTGGTACAGCTCATAGAGTTCGCGGTTGTATCTTCTCCTCCAATCGCCCTCCTCGCACACAAGACCAAATATCCGTCGAAGGATTTTTCTTTCAAAGGATCCCAGTACTAACTTTCCTTTCCTGGTTATCGTCCAGCACTCGCCGCCGTATAGCAGAACTGGCATTATAGGGGTTCTGTAGAGCATGCACTTTGTCCTTCGAGTTAGGAGTTGTGAACCATTGAAGATAGTGCCTTCCGTGTTGACACCTGCCCTGCGCACTATCTGCTCAACAACAAGATTGAAGCAATCACACGACAGCGCATCTCCTTGCCGAAATCCGGTGCATGTTTGAAAGAGTTCAGATGAGCTGCTGCCAAACTGCACCATTGCATCGCGTGTTATTAAGTGTCATGCGACACATCTGGATCAGTTTTGACGCGATCCCGAATTCGGCCATCGCCACAAAAAGCTCCTGACGATGAATGCTGTCATATGCGGCTTTAAAGTCGATGATGAGATGGTGTGTCTCGACTTGAAACTCGTTGGTCTTTTCCGGATTTGCCTTAGTGTGAAGATTTGGTCTACAGTTGATCTGCCGGGACGGAAGCCACACTGGTACGTGCCGATTAGTGTGTTGCAGAAAGGTTTGAGACGTTCACACAGTACGTTGGATAGGATCTTATATGCGACATTAAGCAGGGATATGCCTCGATAGTTCTTGCAAGACATAGGATCGCCTTTCTTGTAGATGGGACTTATGGAGCTGATGGTCCAGTCATCGGGCATGCCGAAATTAAAATCATTGGTCGAGTTAAACACTTTTCATTTTTAACTGATAATTGGCTAAAAATTGTAGAATTGAATATATTTGTGATTAAAACAACTAAAGCGGGGTATTAAAATAAACCGCGTTTTGTGGTATTCTCAGATACGTTTGATTTAAGTTCTATTGCTTTTCGCTCGATGACTTGATGTGAGTCCGGTAGTATCGTTGTTGTTATGATTTATCGGTTACACATGCAGCTGTTGGCCGTGAAAGAAAAAAAAAATTCTCGCGCCATTAGAGGTTACCGTTTCTGTTGATGCTCATTATGATTTCATAAAAGCAGTGATAAAAAATCTGAAAGACATTGTGAATGCTTTGGAAGAGATGTGTGATCCATCACTCTCGATACTGGGTCAGCTGCGAGTTTACTCATTCCAGCTTTATGCCACTTCACATTTTTTAAGTTATACTATTCACTATTGGAATGCTATATTAGAAGAAGTTAATATACCCGCAAAAGCCAAAAAAAACGTTTGATATAGACTTAGGACTTAGGCTTAGGAGCTAACAATTGGCCTAACAATTGTCGCAAAGATCCTCTGCAATAGATAATATCGCAAATACATTCCAAGTTGTACGGCACAAGTGTTTGATTAAAGCTTCTGACAATGACATAGGAACATCCACTTAAAATCTCAACAACATTTATTAGCGAATTTGATGATAAACAAGTGATGCTAGAAATAAAGAGATTTCGACGACACATTTCGGGCAACAAATACTACGACAGAGTTAGCTCTTACCTGGACAGCTTAAGAATTTGTACAGTTCATTATCAAATGGGACTTCAGCACAGAAGAGTAATTATACAGATAGTCAACTGAGAGAATTTTTGGCTCTTCCGCCCTTTATTTTTTATTTTTTTCAAAAAGCGTAGTTGTACTAATAAGCGTAGAACTGTATCTGTATAATTTTTGCATGCAAATCAGATTAAGCCAAATGTCATGTAGGTATCATTAATGTCAAACTTGGCTCCAACCAACATTTTTTTGATAATCAACAGCCCCTCTGTGGTTCATTAGTCTTCACAGATAGGAAATTTAATGTCGATTTTCATACATCCATTCGCCATGTTGGAACTGTTCCAACTGCTGTCAAAACTGTTCCAACTGCTGTCAAGTACTGTTCCAACTGCTGTCAGTGCTGTTCTAGCTATTTTACGAGTACTGTTCCAAAATGGCGAATCGACATAAGAGAGGATTTTGCTGCCATTTTTAAAAATTGTTTGCGGGTCGCAGAGTTAGTTACTCATCTGTGGACTTCAGTGAATCGCTTCCCAATTTATTTATTTATAATCGTTTTCTCTATATGTGTTGCCGTTGTCTGTTGTTTCTTGCGAGAGAAGTTTCTCAAATCTAGCGGTTTTATCGATCGAGAGAAAAGTAGCAATATAATAAACGACTTCGGTAATATTAAATCTCTAAAATATTAATACGTAGTAACACCTTATAATGTCGTATTAATAAAATTAAAATATTAAATTATTCTTTCGTCATTTTCCTTTCCAAAACAAGAGGCCCATTACGTGATGCCGCCCCGCGCCCCAAAGGGATTTAATCTACCACTGATTATTTCTAATGCAGAATCTTAAATAAATCCGGCGAAAAATATTCGCATCGCCTTAGTAGTTGCATTCCCACAAAGGGCAAAAGGAACAAAATAAAATCCAAATCCAATTATTTTTTATCTCCCAGCAGAATATCAAATTTCATATTTTGTTTCCACCATTTTTGCTTTTTGTGCAACTTCCTCAAAATTTCAAGGTTACCCCGTAAACAAAAATGTCACAAAAACATTCAAAATTTGTCTCCTCTATCAACATGCAAATTTTTAAATTATTTTGGTTATCGTGTTTGGATCGGCAGTTATCGTGTTTTTCAAAATTACGTTTAAAGCCGTCTTAAAGGGACAGAGAAGGCACATCAAAATATGCTTACCACGTGTCAACAATGTAAGGTGAATATGCTCTCCAAGTTTCATATCACTTCCATTGGGCTGTGTGCCGCTGATTCAGTCAGTCAATTGAAGACAATCTATTTTGTATAGCTGAACCAGTCTGGGACTAAGACCCCAGAATTTTGCCAAGCATCCTACGGCAATACCAGGAAATGCCTGCATCCTTAGAGGTTTAAGGTCTAGTTGGATGCCTAAATACTTCACTAGATAGTGTAAGTTGAGTGCCCAATAAAACAGGTTTCCATAACATGATTTACTTTTAGATTTGCCAGTTTAATGTTTTTTTCAACGAATTTTAATCTCTTAAACCAAATTGTTAAATTGCTAATAACAACCACAGAAAAAAAATCGGTTGTACAAAAAGGTGTACAGTAAAAATCATAATATACGTATGGAAAAAAATATTCATCATAAAAAATTGAGATGTACACACATTTCTTAAAAAATCACCGCCATTTGTGTTTCCCCGGGGTATCAGCAGATGAGTATTCTTTTTAGTCTGTTAAATACTTCATTTTTCTTTATCAGTAAACTTTTCGTATAAAAGTAAAACGATCTTCGAAGATGGTATCAGTTGGAAATATTCAGTGATTAACACAGCATCTAAGATGACTTCGAAACTTTTGATAGTTTGCTTTTTTGCATTTGTCGTTGGCAGTGTTCTATCGCAGCGAACATTGGAATACAGCCCCGGCAGGGACTCAGCGCAAGCAAGAACTCTTGAATACCGCCCAGACCGTGACCGTGCACGAGTGATTCAACCTACTTACCGTCCAAATAATAACAATCAGGCAAGGCAATACCGGTTCAGGCGTCAGTCTACTACCAACCTAGACTCTTTAAACACTCGAACCAACGAATATCATCCGGACTCGCCCAATCAGCCACGACCCTCTTATCCCGTGTATCGCACTGACAAAATCGATGAGGGACGTTCATATCACTTCTAGGATCTCATCTAAGAAAATAAACCAACTACAAGATTGATCAATATTTATTAAAATTTTTCATAGTTGTAATAAATTATTCCGATTAAATAAAACCACATTTAATTTATATAAATATTTTGATGTAAAGGGTGATTTTTTAAGAGGTTTAGAACTTTTTTTAAAAAAAAAACACAAAATATTCGAAAAAATGAATGAAATATTTATTTGAATCGATAATTTGAACCTTGCAATTTAATGTTTAAAGATAATTTCATGCAAATGTTGACCGCGGCTGCGTCTTAGGTAGCCCATCCGCTGAGTCCAATTTTGGCATACTCTTTCACACATATCGGCCGGTATCTCACGAATGAATGCATGGATGTTGGCTTCCAGTGCGTCAATCGAAGCGGGCTTGTCCCTATACACATTAGCCTTAGCATACCCCCACAAAAAATAATCTAATGGTGTCAAATCGCATGATCTAGGCGGCCAATTGACCGGCCCGAAACGTGAAATTAACTGTTCACCAAACTCGCCTCGCAATTGCGCCATTGTTTCGCGTGCTGTGTGGCATGTGGCACCGTCTTGTTGAAACCACATATCATGCAAGTCAAGAACTTCCATTTCGGGCAAAAAAAAGTTTGTTATCATCGCTCGGTAGCGTTCACCATTGACAGTAACGCTGCGATTCGCATCATCTTTGAAGAAATATGGCCCAATAATGCCGCCGGCCCATAAACCCCACCAAACAGTGGCTTTTTCGGGATGCATTGGTAGCTGTTGCAATGCTTCTGGCTGATCTTCACTCCAAATGCGGCAATTTTGCTTATTTACGTACCCATTCAACCAAAAATGAGCCTCATCGCTGAACACAATTTTTCGATAAAAAAGCGGATCCTCGGCCAGCTTTCCAAGAGCCCATTCACCAAAAATTCGGCGTTGTGGTAGGTCGGCTGGCTTTAGTTCTTGCACCAGCTGTATCTTAAAAGGCTTTACGCCCAAATCCTTCCGCAAAATTTTCCAGGTAGTGCTGTAACAAAGGCCTAACTGCTGGGAACGGCGCCGAATCGACATTTCGCGGTCTTCTGTCACACTAGCTGATACGGCCGCAATATTTTCTTCAATACGCACAGTACGTAAACGTGTTGGTGGTTTAATGTCCAACAAAGTAAATTTGGTGCGAAATTTGGTCACAATCTTCCGAATAGACTGCTCAGAAGGTCGAGAATGCCGATCATAAAATGGAAGCAGCGCGCGATGAACATTTCGAACCGAGCACGAATTTTGATAGTAAAATTCAATAATTTGCAAGCGTTGTTCATTTGTAAGACGATCCATGGTTAAATTGCAAACCAAACTGAAGCTGTTTGACAGTGACACAAGGTACTAAACACACGTCAGCTGTCAAAACCAGTGTTGCCAAAACCAAACCAGCTAAAAAATCACCCTTTAAAAACATAAGCAAATACTACAGTCTGCTTGGGGCGAAAAGTATGATACACTATCCTTATCCCTATATGCCACAGAAATATATTCAAAGCAATTACAAAGCCTTTAATTTCAACGTTTTTAGAATTTTTTCGTTTTGTGGCATATCGCAGGTCAAATTCTCATCAAGCGTGCAAGGTCAAGTGTTTACCACGTTATATGTATGCTTGAAGCAAAATCAAAATTTTCAAATAACAGTAGCTGCCATACAAATTTTTTTTATGAAAAGCACTCATCACTATTTTTCTCGAATGTGGTTCTAAGGATTTCGGTCTTTTTTTGTACTAAGGATTTTTGGGAGGGGGTCAAAAATTCTGCATACTTAGTTTTTGGAAAAAAATTCGATTAACGGTAATTTATAAAGCGGCCAATATCTCGAAAACTAATAAAGGGAACTTAAAAAGTTTACAGCTTTGTTTATACTATAAACTTAAACATATCTGAATACTTAAACAACTTTTTTAAAAAAAAATTTTCATATAACGATTTTTTTAAATTTAAATTAAATTCGTATTCTCAAAAGCGGCTCTAACGATTTTGATAATTTTTTTGTATTTCGCACAATTATGTTAAAAGTGTCCAATGTGTGAAATTACATCAAAATCGTAAGTGCAGTTTTTGAGAAAATAAAATTTTTTAAAACCTAAAATGTGATTTAAATAAATTTGTCACCAATAATTTTTGATTAATTTTGCGACTCAAAAACGCATCTCATGTATCGAGAAAGTTTCGTATGACGCAGTCGTGCACTTTATTTTTTCTTGTATTATGAAGGAGACAAATTTTGTTATAACAATTTTTTTTTCTAATAATTAAAATTCGTCGCACTAATCGAATGTTCGGATATAGCACTAATGAAATTTAAATCGGCATACATATTGCCCGTAGTCAGAAAACGAAGGGTTATTGAAAGACTTTGACTGTCGAGTATGTACACATTTTTTTTACATTTTTGAGTGCAATCATTGCCGGAAGTTGATCAACTGCCACCTCGTCCATGCGGAGGATATATTTAAAATCATTTGGCGAACATATTTTCAGCTCTTTCAAAAGATTTTCGTGTCTACTTGTTTCCTTCTGGTTTATTTTTTTTTTAACCATTTTCGTTTTGATTTTTTCAACATCGTGTTTAGCTTCAGCCCTTAAAAGCGTTAACCGATTAAAAAACGTGCTTCAGGGTTTGTGCATCGTAGTGGTTAACAACGCTGAATGAAAAGTGGCTAATACGCAACGTTAAAAACGCATTCTGTGCGGCAAAGGCTTTAGGAAGCTACCTTCGCCCTTCTTCTTAAAAGGATATTTGCAGCAGTTGCAAGATATGCCTTTAAGAAGCGCTCTTAGCCGAGACTCTCTGATCTGTTTGCTGATACTTAGCCGGCATCCAATTACCACACAAGTGACCTTTCCTGGGTTTGCTTTCAACAGAGTTCGGTAGAGGAAGATAAATAGAGCTTAACTACCAAAGCATTGGTGGGAGTTCCTTTCACTGCACATGTAATACATAAACACGTAGGATGTTTTAGCTTAGACAGATGTCTCCTGAGATTTTTAGCTCTTGGCCATGCCATCGAACCACTGCCCCAGACGGAAGGTAAGGTAAAAGTTTCGTGTCGGGAGTGATATCCAAAAACTTCAAGAAAACCGACCTTGTTTACATCATCATCTTCGCCTTGGTCTGGTTAACAGATAAGCTCTATCGGCACCGATCCTCAATTATGTTAAGTGCTGTATCCATACGCCCAAAAAGAGTTGGTAGGTCTTCAGCATAAGCATTCCTTTAAGCGTTTCCAAATTTTTCTTTCACTAAATTCTCAGTACTTATCTACTACTTACCTATATTTTCTCAGAAATTATTCCCTTTTGAAATTTCACAGTTGAAACAATAATTTTAACATTATAAGTCATAATATGCCAAATGTTTTTTATTTAATTGAAATTTCTTTTAATTAAGTCACAAACAGTTAATTACAAAAAAAACTCACTTAAACTGAGCATGTAATGTTGGAACATAGTCATCATATTGAGCAACATAGTAGTTTCCAGCAATAGGGTTTCCCAACTTATATTTAGTAATATAATCACGAGTTTTCACATTATACCTTCCGGTTCGAGATCTTTAAAAAAAAAATGATTTAAAAAATTAGCACCTTTGTATATGATGTGAAACAAAAAACTTACGTGTTTGGAATTAATAGATCAGTTGTGATTTTTTCCTCTTGTTTGAATACTAAAAAGATATATCGGTGAAGGCCTGTGCCCTGTGGCGGCCCAGAACCAACATATTCGACGACTGTTTGTCCACTCGCCAATTTATTTCCAGGAATATTGATTACAAGCCAATGGGCGATTTCTCTAAATGTTGGATTTTCACGTGATGGTGCGTCTGGATCAATCATCGAAAGGGTATATAAGCTATCATCTTCAGCATTCCATGTGACTTCGGGTTGGTCCTTTACTTGGGTTGGTGCCAGTTCTTTTCCAAGATTAACTGTCACACCTGAGGGGTAAGTGATCTATCAACAACAACAACAGCAAATGTTTAATGTTCTATATATAATTTGTCAGTTATAACGAACCGTTGCAAGTGCTGTAGGAGCAACATCAATTATATCTGGAATAATGCCGTCCTTGTCCATTTTTTAATAAAATTCAATTCACTGACAATGTTTTCCTACCAAACACTAAAAACAAACTGACTTGGTGCAAGCACTTCTTCGACTTTAGGTAGTCTTGATGTAAAATGTCAATCATCTACGATAAGATAGCAAATAGATTTGGAAAAGAAATTAATGATAGTGTTCACGTTTTCAATATGTGTCGTCTAACAATTTCACTTCAGCAAATCGTGTAGGTATACATATTTGCATGTGTAGTAACATTAAGTACAAAAATACATAACAATACTTTAAGTAGGTATACTTAGATACAGATACGATAAGGTTGGGGGGGGAGGTAGTCTTCTATAGATGAAGCCGAAATGGATGTAACTTCTCAGTTTGTGTCCGGTATTAATACCACGGTGATGGCAAATACGAGACTTTTGGAATTATTCGAAAAAAATTGTCTAAAAGCGGCAAGTTTCATAGAGCTCAAGCTGGTATCAACGACAAATATCCCTAGGTGTTCTAATCTTATTGAGCTACTTACATCTTCAAACTAACAGATAAGACGTCAGTGAAGTAACGGAATTAAAGCACACAACAGTTCGAAAGAGTTTCCTAAATTTGTTCTCGCCCTTCAAGGGGCAATATTAATTCAGTGCTAGGCCGGACGATGGACAACTTATTTAGCCACCTAAGTCGTTGGACCTTCACTCTTCTGGCTAAGTCGATGTCAATGTACAGCGCATAAAGTTCGTAGATGTGTCCCCTCCTCCATTAACCGTCTATGCAGACGGAACCAAAAATTACTTAAAGAACTTTTTTTTTTTCAAAACAACCAAGAGTGTTCTCATCTGCTTTTGATAAAGTCGATGCCACTACACCATAGAGAAGGACTGGGATTTTTAGGGTCTTATAAAGGGTCACTTTCGTTGTTCGAGAGAGGGCTTTCAATTTCTTAGCCCAAAAAATACAGCCATTGGCAAGAGTTATTCTTCGTTTATTCTCAGGGCTGGTATTATTGCCTGAGTTCATTGTCGAGCGCCTAGGTGGACAAAGTTTATTTAGAGTATTTATAATCATCCCTTCTGAGCTTCAGGAATATCTATCTATATGAGTATTTATTGAAATTGCTACAAGCTTACCTAACACAACCAGATATGTTAACCTTGCATTAAATTTTACTCCTTCTTTTAAACAACATATTGATTTAGGTGCAGTGGCTTAGTGGCTAAGTGCGTTGGACCACTAAGCAAAAGGTCGCTGGTTCAAATCCCGGCCTGTACCACCTGAAAGTTTTTAATCCCTGTTCTTGCGAACGTCTGACAAACATCCAAGAGTAGGAAATGTCATGAGAAGCTTCTCAAAAATAATTGCCGCTGGGAATCGGCATTAAACTGTAGGTCCCTCCATTCATGTCAAAAAAATAACTTCGCACACACAATGGTTGGAGAAGCTAGGCTTAAGGACCTGTATAGGCCGTTTACGCCTAATATGTATTTCTATTGAATTAGGTAACTCTCCGTGTCATGCATTTATCATCGCTGAGTCTAGGTTTCAAGGAATAAACAGGAGCTATAAAGTTGGCAAACACAGCAAGGAATATATTTAAGCAGAGAGGAGAATACGCGATGGAGAATTCGCATCACCTTGAAGGCTTATGCGTTCATCGAATGTTTACATCAAAAAGTCAATTGTTTCTTTTGATGTATGACAAGAGCGCCTACAGCAAATATCGTTGGCCGCACAACACTGCTTTGCCTCATTTTTAAAAATAACGGGTGGGTCAAATTTAAATTTCTTTTTAAAAATGCAATAAAATGACCAAAATTTAATTTCTTTCTACATTTTATGGCATTATTAGTAAGAGCAAACATTCCCGATAATTATGGAACAAAACGTCGTTCAAGTGGCTGCCTCGACAGGCCTCGCAGTAGCGCATTCTGTCACCCCAATTTTCCAAGACCTTGTATAGGTATCCGGGCTGTGGTTTACGGATTTCTTAAATGATATTGACCTTAAGTTCTCATTGGTCCTTCACTATTCCCCACAAAAAATTCCAAATGGGTCAAATCGCAGCTCTCAGGAGGACAATTGAAATCGCCAAGACGGCAAATCCATGCTTCAATTTCATTAAAATAAAAAATTAAGTCGGTTAACATGGGTCTGTAACGCCCACCGTTGACCGAAACGTTGTTCCCAGCCTCATTTTCAAAGGAAAACGGTCCAATGATACCACGACTCGCACTCTTGGCTACAGCAGCGACATTCTTGTCTGTGAGCACCGTACGACGACGGGGACCATGAGTATTGTCCACTGGCATACCAGTCTTACGAACTTTTTGCACAAATTTTTTGACCAATACTTTTTTTCAAAAAACCCTTTGTTTGGGCAACCTTTCCCACTTTGGAAATAAGTTTTCAATATTTCCCAACATTGTTCAAGCGTAAAGCGAATCATTTCGTTCCGCGGAGGTATGAAAGTGACTTTCTGGCAAGATTTCGAGCGGGAAACAGCTGTCAGTGTCAAAATAGCCTATGATTTATGATACCTCGATTGATGGCCCACCCTGTATATGATCCGCTGCCTGCAACAGCCCAGAGACCACACCACAGTGTGCATTTTTCGGGATGTAACGGCGCGGCGGCGTTTCGATAAACTCATGTATATTATCTTCGCTTCGAATTCGACAATTTTGCATATTGACGTACGCATCGGACCAAAAATGAGCCTCACTGAACACAATTTTGCGATAAATCAGCGGATCCAATTCGAGTTGATTTTCGAAGTAAACGGTGTTTGAAGATAAACAAAGCTGCTTGTTGAAGCGTGTTTTTCAACACTACTTAATTGCACTTTGACAATTGGTCTGACAGGACTGAAGTTAGTACGGGAAATACAGGCAAATCACGCTTTAAGCCGTTTAATGTAAAAATGTAGCCAATCTTAAAAAAATTCATTTCTACGCCACTGCTTGGGTCGGTTTACTTGCAATAACTTAGTATGAATATGTTAAAAATAATCCACCCTTGCATATTTACCTTCGTTCCATAGTTCCTTTTCGCATTAACTACGGAAAACAAATACATATATATCCCATTTTCAAATATTTAACTACTAAATTGTCCGTTTAATTCGTTTAATAAACAACTCGGGTTTTTTACAACTTTGCTGGTACTGTTTCGTGATTATATTGAGCCTGGTAAAAGTTTCCAGCAATAGGGTTTCCTAACCGATATTTGGCAATGTAATCTCTTGTCTTCACATTAAGCCTTCCAGCGCGGATTCTACGGAAAGAGGCAATGATTTATTTAAACAATTAACTTTAGTGGGATCCTTTTGCACGCGTTTTTAGTTAATTCACCAACCATAACAGGGTGATCCACGTTCTTTAACTATTTAACGTGCAAAAACCCATCACTAATGTCTAACTTCAAAACTTACGTTCTTGGAATATGTAGGTCAGTTGTGATTTTCCTTTCCTGTTTGAATACTAAGAGGGTATATCTGTGAAGGCCAGTATCAACTGGGGGACCAGGACCAAGATACTCAATAACAGTCTGTCCAGAAGCCAATTGATTGCCAGGAATATTGATGACAAGCCAATGTGCTATTTCCCTAAGTGCTGGATTCTTACGAGATGGCGCATCTGGATCAACCATTAAAAGGGTATATAGACCATTAGCTTCGGCTTTCCATGTAACTTCGGGTTTATCCCTTACTTGAGCTGGCTTTAGTTTCTTCCCCGGGTTAACTGTCACACCTTGTGGGTAGATGACCTTTTAAAAATAAAATTCATAAATAAAATTATACTACTAACTTGCATATACTTACTAACCTTTGCAATTGCTTTTGGAGCAACATCAATTACATCCGGAACGATTCCGTTGTTTTCCATATTGAAAAAGAAACAAACTAATCGCTACTTGGGTGATGCTGCTAATAGCTAATGTATAGCAAAACAAAACCACTGAGAGCAATCTCTTTATTTGGTGCTCATATAAAGCTGTACAACATGATAAGATAAGAAATTTATTTAGAAATTGACAGTTCACTTTTTATTTTACAAAATTAATGAAGGAATTGAAGAATTTTAAATTCGCGTATCTCATCCATTTAGATATGCCACTACTAAGTACTACTTGCGTAACAGTTGCAAAGTATTGTGAAATAATGGCAAATTATTTAAATTAGGAATAGCTTTTGTATTATATCTCTGGACAGGTGATGTAAACTAGCAACGACTTGTATGTTATGCTAATGACTAGGGACACCTTTTGAGCAACCTTTACATAAATCGTAAACTTGAAGCCCTGATTCACTGTTGTTCTGACTACTCCTCTATTAATTGCATTAATTTCCATATTGCACTTGACTTTCCTATTAATAAACCAGTGTGTACTTAAGGTATCGACGCGTTGTTTTTATCAATCCGATTCAAGGTTGCCAAATCACTTTTAAAATTTGCAAGGTCATGCATAGGTGGTTATCAGTCTAAGATTAGTAGCTGAAGAAAAAAGAACAATTTTACATTTAAATTTTGTGTCGATTATATCGACAAACCAGCTGATTGCCCTGCCGTGTTAAAAGATTAAAATACTGACATGACAAATATTTTGCATTGCGTAGAAAATTTAAATTTTGCGTGGAAAACAGCTCAGTGGAGACCTACGAATCACTGATGCCAGATCGTGGGATTTTTCCCTTTTTTTGGGAATTTTACGTCTAAAAAGTGCAAAAAGGGATAAAGGGATTTTTCGAACCTCGTAGTACAAAGAAAGGGGATTTTACAGTATTTTCAAATTTTTTCCTAACATCATTTTATTAAGAAAAAATGTTCATGTTTAGAAAGAACTCACTCGAATTCTATGTACCCATTTGAATGCGTTTAAATTTGTACATGAGATACGTGTCGTGAATCTGCAATAGTTTACAATTGTAAACATTTTGTGTTCAGATGCTTTCAACTTGAATGGGAATACAAATATACTCACCTACAATACCGTGTTTTATTCGTCAAAATTCCATAAATACTATCCTAACAGATCTTATATTTGTACTGTGATATTCGGATGTGATATGTATGTACATACATGTATAGAGGGATATTTCAAAGTAAAATAAATTAACGAATACTTTTTGGAGACACTGTATTTTAAAACCAATATTTCCATGTCATAGCCACCTATAGTTCAATAAAAGGAAACGTCAAATACGAAAGCAAGAAAACTTATCAAAACTTATCGTTGTTTTATGTGTGCAGTTTGTTTTGATTGTTAAAAAAAAAATTATAATTGACTTTTTTAACTATTTGTTCCAGAACAATGTCGTCAGAAAAAGTAAATAAAAAAAATTCCAGACGAGATGGCTGGAGGACCCAAAATTGTCTGCTTGGTTAAGGCCGGTTCCTACAGACGACTACAAGGCGTTTTGTAAAGCTTGCGGGACGACAATTATTTGCGGTAAAACCGAAATCCTGCGCCACAGTTCAAGTTCCAAACATTTAACGAACTTAAAATGCATCAGTCAAACAGCTTCAGTTAGTACACTGTTTTCAAAACGCAATAAAGCTAAGGACAAAATTATAGAGGCAGAAATTAAATTAAGTGCTTTCTTTGCTGAGCACAACGTTGCTTACGAAGTTAAAGGACATCTTCCCTGACTCTGAGATATTAGCAGGCGTGACACTCGGAAGAACAAAGTGCTCCCAGATTATAAAGAACGTGCTTGCTGCTGTGGAGAAAATGGAACTAGTAAACATTTTGCAAAATAATAAATTTTCCATACTAGTGGATGAAAGCACGGACAATATTAACACCAAACATATGTGCTGCTTTGTCCGATTTGTTCATCCAGAAGATGGAAAAGTGACGACAAAAATTTTGGACATGATAAACATGAACGCACTAGATTCAGGCGCCGAAGCGTTATATGATCAATTTTTAAAGATGATGGCTGAAAAACAAATTCCCTTTAATAACATAGTAGGTATGGCTTCAGACAATGCATGAGTTATGATAGGTAAGCACTCTTCTTTCTATACTAAATTGAAGCAAGCAAGTCCGAACACTGCTTTAATGTTGCAAGTAGTAGAAGCCTTTCGATTTCTGAAATATTAAAGAAAGTTGATCCCAGAACGTCAAACGAAGCAACCGAAGAATTTAGGAATCTTGCTATACTTCTCAGTGACGACAAAAATGCTCCCTCCAAAAATTGCCTATTGATGAAATGTGGTTCGAAATTTGTCAGATGAAACATTTTGATGAAGTACTATTGATTCCTAATTAAGGAATATTAGTAAGAACAGCATTGACTCTTCCGCACTCAAATGCGGAGGCGGAAAGGATATTTCCAATTGTATCCGATGTTAAATCGAAAAAAAGAAATCGCTTGAGAAAGGACGTGCTTAATTCAATTTGTTTGTTGAGGTCCTCATTTGAATCAAATTAGTTGTGAAACAAGAGCATTTATCCCTCCACAATTTCAAAAATGTATATAATTAATTAGATGATAGATATTTATATAAATTAATGTGAAATATATTTTAAAGCAAATTAATTATTTATTTTTTACACCTCATGTATGTCATAGTAGTTTGTAAGATATTTATAGCATATTCAAATGCATTTTAATATACCACGTTGTATAATGTACATTTAATGTTAATGTGCAACATCAGTATTTGTTAACCAATGTGGAGTCCATTTTTATGTTTCTTGATTTTTGTTACGTTATCAAAATTGTTATGTATTATTTAATGTTTATTTAATTATTTTTGTTTGCTTACATAATATATCAATGTTACTAAATAATATCAGTGCATATTATATTTTTCCTAATAAACTGAAGACTGAATAATAATGAAATATGTGTTTATTTTATTTATTATATCGTGGGATAATCGTGGGATAATTATAACAACGGCGTGGGAAAAAAGGGAATTTGTGGGTATCTCTGTGGAAAAACCTGGACCCAAACATTGGCATCACTGCTACGAACTTGATCGTAATAGAACAAAGGACGTCGTTGGAAACGATTTTGGCTGATTTGCAAATTTAGCATAAAACCATATTTTTCGTTTCTTCTCTGGCATTACATGTTCTTTTGTTTGGCAGTGGTATAAACACCGCGAATCTCACAAAAACAAAACGTCACTCTTCTCGAATTTTCTATTTGGCAATGCTTTGACCTTTTGTATCGCCAATTACCCCATACCTTCAGTTCAATCTATGTATCGTGACAGTACCTACATTTTCAGAGCAACAAACTGCCACATTTTGCGACAGAACGTTTTACACTACCTGATCAATCAGGAATGTTGTCACTGCTTAATTAGTTTTTTAAGATCTGATTTTACACTTACACTCTTTTATTTATTTTTAACCCATTAAAAAATGCCGCACTTCCGTTATTACTGCATAAAAACCAACAATATCGTGCCGCTTTTCGGGCGTCTTTACTGGAGCTTCATTTAGCTTGATTCTGTATTATTATTATTACCTGAGTCTAGGTGGCGCTAGTTTTAGTGTATAACTTGTATGCATATCACAACTATTATGGTTTTTGTTTTATAATTATGGCTCGATGTTGTAAAACATTTAGTATGTACGCATAGAAATTTAGAAAACAAAATGTATTCATGCGCCTGTTCATCGCATGGTTTACTTTCAGGCCAAATTTGGCTTAATAGGCTTTACAGTTTTCAAGTACTTTTCATTTCTTGCTCTATCAATCGAAGAAGTAGCTATACACTCGTTAGGCAAGCACTTGCAACCACTAGAACACCAGGCGCCCACACTTTTAACTTAATTGCCGAAAATACAAGAAAAGGTTGAAATTGTTAGAGCCATTTTTTTTTTAAATTTAAGAAAGTTGTTACATGAAAAAAGGAATATTTAAAGAATTGAAGTTTAATTTAATCGTATACAAAATGTAGCAACATTTTTTGGAATTATCATTCTTAGTTTTTGAGATATTGGCATTAAAGTTGAATATCTTTAGTCGAAATTTATTCCAAAAACTGAGTAGAGTATGATATGCAGTACATATTCAAAATGTAAAAACAGACGTTGTAGCCGTTTTTGAGAAAACTAGTAATTATTGTATTTAAAAAGATTGTATGGCGTGTACCGTTTTGTATGTTTAAAACGATAAAGAAAGAGAGAAAAAATAAGGGAGAGTCAAACCTTTTCGCCATATGATTTCTGAACAGACTGACAGACATACGGACAACTTCATAGAAAAAGTTTATGGCAACCAATTTTCTAAATCTTACTTTTTTTTAAGCTATAAATTGTAAGCAGAAACATGGAATTTGTGACAACAAACTTTGGTATTTCTTTCTGTCCAGATTGGTTATTTTAACGACTGTGTTCCTGAGTCACATCACAATTTACAATTCACAAGCCAACACCCTTAACTCTACACCGTCGCCAACTTAAAAGAAAACCCCCAACTGTCTTTAGTATATACATTTATTTTTATTTTTTAATTTTATTTCAAATAATTTTATGCGATCAGCTCTCCCAATTGAGAATTCATTATTAAGCTGCTGGAGGTGGTCCACCCAACTGAACATGTAGTATTGGAACATAATCATCATATTGTGCTTGATAAAAGTTCCCTGCGATTGGAGTGCCTAAATTGTATTCCTCAACAAGATCACGTGCCTTGGTTTTTATACGTCCATCCCTTGAGCTGGAAAAAAAATTAACATATAAATCGACTGGCTATTAGCATGTCGCGGTAAAAAAAACTTACGTATTTGGGCCAAATAGATCGGTTTCAATAAAATTTGGTTGCTTGAAAACAAGGAAAGTATATCTATGGAAGCCACTTCCCTTCGGAGCTCCAGGAGGAATGTAATCGAAAACGATTTGTCCCTTCGAAACATCATTTCCTGGAATGTTGACTATTAACCAGTGTCGAAATTCCCTTATATGTGCAGGTGCATCGGGATCAGTTAAGAGTACAGTATAGAGAGCATCATCTTCGGCATTCCAATCCAACGATGGAATGTCCTTAGCTTGTGTTGGAGTGATTTCGTTTCCTAGATTCGCTTTCAAATCACTTGGAAATGTTACCTAAATTAAAATAATTTTTTACAGTCTATTTACATCAAAATCTCGGTGTTTGACAAAAAACGCATTCACTCTAAGGCAATACAAATCTTACCGTCAATAAGTCATTTGGAGCGACATCAATAACATCGGGCACAATACCGTATTCCTCAAATTTGAATTTCACCGAGGTATCTTCAGCAACAGTGTAGCAAAATAAGAAAAAACAAAATAATAAATTAGTAACACCAACCATTGCCACTGACTGGATATGAGTAACTATTCGGAGTTCGATAAAATTACATTAACTTGTAGCATCGGAAGGTGTGCGATACAAGCTTAAATATGATGTCTAACTTATTGCAGAAAATAGAAATCGATGGTAATTGATAATGTTTAGACACAATGTGTTAGTAACTTAACTTAATTGATGATTTTACTAATCAAGAGAAAACGAACATTTTATTATCCAATATAGGTTCCATATTAAGTTATTACGTAAAACATTTTATATTGTTTATACAAATTTTGAAGACAATGAGTATAAGCATTATTGGCATACCTCGCGTCTAAAGATGTACGACAGTTTTCTCTATATAGTTCCTGATGTGGGTGCATTGGCTCAGTAATTAGATAAGGCTAAGAGGGCTATTTTGCAATAAATGCAGTTTTACCCAGAAGCCATGAATGCCCATTGCGAATAAGATAGTTGTACATGTATGGAAATGTCCTATAGAGGTACTCTTGCCAAGTCGTCCAAGCTTTTGAGGAACCGTTTTCCCACGAAGCATAAGGCATCGACCACGCAGTGAGCGATTGAGCTGCCGAAAAAAATAGAAGATAGGAAATCGCATGGTAGTGATGTCTTTATCGTCGCTGAAGCGCTCAGTCGCTCGTCGCTCACTGCGGGACCGAATCCTAAGACGGGTTCCTGTAGAATTCGGCAGTGGTATAGGAGTTGTTTTACGGACTCTATTTCCTCTTCATTTCTGCAGCTTCTGCAAAAATCATCGAAGACTAATTGCCTTTAGCCAATGATCCGGTTAATACCCCGACGAGCATCCGGATTTGACTAGGGTCTTTAATCTTTTGTCGTCAATGTTGAACCACAGACTTATGGTTATGATGCAACCGCTAGTGTTGCGCCGATTGCATTAAGTTCTGCTCGACTGTCCATGTCGGGTTACTACCCCGACGAGCATCCGGATTTGACTAGAGTCTTTAATCTTTTGTCGTCAATGTTGGGCCACAGACTTATGGTTATGATGCAACCGCTAGTGTTGCGCCGATTGAATTTAGTTCTGCTTGACTGTCCATGCTTATTTCCATCCATGGCAATTCCATTGACAGGATGGTCTGTGCTCCTTTCTTAACAATAAGTAAGTCAATAACAAGACACCAGCGTATATACTTTTCTATGTCCTTGAACCATCCGTGTAGACGGGTAAACTTTTGATAATGGCACTGGGTGAGTCCCACTCCTATCGTCCGGGGATAGTGATTATGAAATATTTTTCGAATTAATTCCTGGATTTCTCGTAGTCAGTAAGTGACATGAGTCCCCTTTCGATCAAAGATTCTAAGTATGCTTGCATGTCCCAAAAAGTCAGGCTTTCAAATTATATTCTCACTTAGTCTAAGAGCGCCTTTGACTCCCACGAAGAACTCAATAGCTTGCAGGTTCAATAGCGTTTTCAGACAAGCAATTCTCTACAACTTTTTTCGCCTCTTAGTAGACAACTGAATTGTTAGAATGGGTCTCACGACAACCACAACCAGTGCACAATTCCATTTCCACAGTCCCATTTCTTTAAAAGGCTTTAAAGGCATTTAGTCATTTTATTCATTCGTTTTTCAATTATTCCGATTCCAGTTCAATTTGAAAATGATTACACCCAGGTACCTGCAGCGCACCTCTGCTAACTTTTGCTAGCTCAGTGATTAGTGCATCAAGCACAGCTAATGAAGATTATACACAGAACTTCAGAGCTGGTGACGCAGATATCAAAATATCAGAAGTCACATTGAAGTCCTGGATCACATAATTAAAACTAAATAAAAATTAATTCTTGAGTGCTCCCTTCTTCTGTATTTGACCGCTTTTTTTTAAACGAAATCGTTAGTTTTATAAAAAGAACGTGCATTTCGTCACGTGTCTTTTGATGCTTAAAAATTGTTTTATGTGAAAGCCGCAAAACGGATATATCCTGCAGAATTTTATGCAGTACAGTTTGCAGTTTGTTAAAATCAATTTTTTATTCATAGGACGAGATAAGTATAGCCAGCTCGATACATTTTTCATACAATAAATGACTCCACCTCAGCTCTACAGTGTTGGGAAATGTAGGTACAAGAAGAATAATTTCAAATCGGCAACTGCTAAAACAGTTCCACATAAAAGCAGGAGTTATGAAGCTTGATTGAATTATAAATGAAATGATCTGAGAAAGCCTTCACTTCACAAAACACCGATCTTGAAAAAATTCTAGTACGACAAAGACACTCGAACACAGTCAAAAGGGCAATGTCAATCAATATTCCTAAACAAACCCTTAGATGAGAAACCGTCGAATTCCAGAGACAGACCAGTAATTAAAGTGTCAAAGTCAAAGGAAAGAAGAAAAGATACCACTACAGTTGTTCCTAACGGCGATAGGTAGCTGTAACAGCTTAAGCAATGTATAACATTTCAAATAGTGGTACTCGCATATTTTTATTTCTTCTTTTTTCTATTCAACTGCCGACGATGTTATGATTAGAAATGAGGGAGCAATCTTCTTCACTTTAGCCCATTTTAATCAGCCTTGGGGTTTGCCAGTTCGACGATCCCAGTTTCTTATAAATCACTAATGCCAATCAAATCCTGGTGTTGCTACAGGGTTTGAGTTGTTGCCGAGGATTTTAGACCCATAGACGCTCATGCTTCTTGGTTTCTTAAAGTTTTGAATATGTTGCTAGGCTCAAGGCTCTCGGTTCTAAAATTGCCTAAATGTGACATCTCCCCAAACACTATTTCCATTTTAACGGTATATAACTTGACTGGCGGTCTTATGCCGACAGCCATTTTAACCTTATCTGCCCTAACTTGAGTTGAAATAAACGAAACAGTCTCTAACTTTTTTTTTGAGTTTGAGCTTCAGAAGTCTCGACCTGCAAAAGTTTACTTCCTAACTAGAAAATCTATCACTAGCACTGGAAATTACATTTTGTAAAATAATATTATTAGCTACTCTATACTTACTACTCTACTTTCTTTTTATTATTCGAAATGATGGCAATGCTCTTAACTATATTGCCGAAAGATGGAAGGCATGGGGAAGGCTGCAAAGGCATTTGACAATAAATAGATTCACATCAGTTGTGCATGTGCAAGTAAATCTGACAAAATGCGGTGGACTATCTTGGGTAATCACAGAAAACTATTTTCCTTCGATATTCCGATTGAATCTGCATCTTTTAAATGGTTCGACTAGTCATAGTGCAATTAAAGTAGTCAATTGTAATAGTTGTCATTCCCTTGCCTTCATCAAGAAGTTAATAAAGATGTCTGAGTTTCCGGTAAACGGAGATTCGGAAGGGGTTTAAGAGTTCGTAATATAATTTACCCGACTCTTCTCCAGCCAAAAAGAAATACAAGAACCGGAACCGGTCTTTTTCCCGTTCGTGTTTAGCTTTTTCCCACACGTTTCATTCTCTTTATAATTACTTAGATTTATGACACTAACGTAACGATCACTCAAAGCAAATCATGACTATTCAATTGCAAATTATTTTAATTACTGTGTCAAATGTATATTTTATTTAAACACGAGACAAAAATACAGAGAATATGATTCATTAAACCATTAACCCAACTGTGCATGAAGAATTGGAACGTAATCATCAAATTGCGCTCGGTAGAAGTTACCAGCGACTGGTGCACCTAAGTTATAATCTTTAATAAGACCTCGAGTTTTCGTCGAAGGACGTCCTTCCCTGGAGCTGAAATATGGTAAATTATTATTTATGTAGGTAGATATGCCCAACTTAATTCAGCTTACGTGTTCGATACATAAGTATCGGTTTCAATCGATTTTTCCTGCTTGAAAACCAAAAATATATAACGATGCAATCCAGTTCCCTTCGGTGGTCCAGATCCAATGTAATCAAAAATTGTTTTGCCTTTTGAAATGTCATTCCCGGGTATGTTGACAACGAGCCAGTGTCGGAATTCTTTCCATTCGCCAGGTGCATCAGGATCAGTTAAGAGCAGAGTATAGAGGGAGTTGTCATCTGCTTTCCATTTTAAAGATGGTACATCCTTAACTTGCGTTGGTGTTAGCTCATTTCCAAGATCTGCTTTTGAACCGCTGGGATAGGTTACCTGAATAAACAATGAAATGTTTTAATGTGCAAAATTCTATGAAATGCAAAGGGAACTGTAGAATGTTTGTCAACGTTGGCTTATATTAATGTGAAGTGTCAAACTATCTTAGTTGATTTGCCTACCTGCAGTAAGTCATTTGGGGCGAAATCAATTATATCGGGAACAACTCCATACTCCTCCATTTTTGATTTCGTGTCATCGGCTATGGCATAGCCAAGCATAAAAAAATAAACAATTAAATAGTTAACAACACCCATCTTCTCGTCGTCACCAAAGCAGATGTAACTACCAACTACTTCGGATTTTGTATTTAAATTCGATGCAGGTAAAATCGCATGCCCGCCCAACGTAAACGCTGACGAATAGTACAAACTGGTTGTTGGCTGTAACCTACATGACTTACATATATTTATAAATTAGTGTTACCATAGCGTGTGGTTTCTTTTCAAGCGTCACCAATCGCTGGCCCACTTAAAAAAAACTCTACATTAATTTCTTTTTGAAAAAAAAAAGTTCTCAAGTTTATCCAGCTCGAAGAAATGTCAATAGTTGGGTCATTGAGAAACCCAATTTTTAAAAAAAAACTCCAATAACTTATTTTCCTATTTCATAGTGCGCAATACAAAGTAGTACCTTCTGGTCACACTGGTTTTAGTTGCTGGTTTAACGAAAAATATATTTTTTTAGGCAAATATAAGGTACAACTATTTTGCGCGGTAATTTTTAACGCAAAGAGTAGCCAAAATGTAGTTTTCTTCAAAGTTGTTTCTTTTTTTCAGAATTTATGAAGAGAATAAGCTTGCACATTGGTTAAGCGCTTGTTATTTTTCTTACCAAAGAAATAACGTAATTCGCCTTTTGGCTAATGCCAATGAATTGAATATACAAGTCAACGAATTTCCAGAGAAAACAAAATGATTTCAGGAATTTTTCTCTCGGCTCATCCAAGATCAAGTTATTTGTCAAATATATGACGTCACTTGTGAGTATCTTTTACTCGTCCTTTTAACACTTATAAAATACTAAATATTACAGTAGAAGTTCGGAAAAGTTGACTTTTAGAAAAGTTTACTATACAGGAAAGCTGACCAAATTTTAGCTACCAGACGTTAGTGTTACTAACGGGTGATTTTTTAAGAGGTTTAGAATTTTTTTTAAAAAAAAAACACAAAAAATTCGAAAAAATGAATGAAATATTTATTTTAATCGATAGTTTGAACCTTGCAATTTAATGTTTAAAGATAATTTCATGCAAATGTTGACCGCGGCTGCGTCTCAGGTAGCCCATCCGCTGAGTCCAATTTTGGCATACTCTTTCACACATATCGGCCGGTATCTCACGAATGAATGCATGGATGTTGGCTTCCAGTGCGTCAATCGAAGCGGGCTTGTCCCTATATACATTAGCCTTGGCATACCCCCACAAAAAATAATCTAATGGTGTCAAATCGCACGATCTAGGCGGCCAATTGACCGGCCCGAAACGTGAAATTAACTGTTCACCAAACTCGCCTCGCAATTGCGCCATTGTTTCGCGTGCTGTGTGGCATGTGGCACCGTCTTGTTGAAACCACATATCATGCAAGTCAAGAACTTCCATTTCGGGCAAAAAAAAGTTTGTTATCATCGCTCGGTAGCGTTCACCATTGACAGTAACGCTGCGATTCGCATCATCTTTGAAGAAATATGGCCCAATAATGCCGCCGGCCCATAAACCGCACCAAACAGTGGCTTTTTCGGGATGCATTGGTAGCTGTTGCAATGCTTCTGGCTGATCTTCACTCCAAATGTGGCAATTTTGCTTATTTACGTACCCATTCAACCAAAAATGAGCCTCATCGCTGAACACAATTTTTCGATAAAAAAGCGGATCCTCGGCCAGCTTTCCAAGAGCCCATTCACCAAAAATTCGGCGTTGTGGTAGGTCGGCTGGCTTTAGTTCTTGCACCAGCTGTATCTTAAAAGGCTTTACGCCCAAATCCTTCCGCAAAATTTTCCACGTAGTGCTGTAACAAAGGCCTAACTGCTGGGAACGGCGCCGAATCGACATTTCGCGGTCTTCTGTCACACTGGCTGATACGGCCGCAATATTTTCTTCAATACGCACAGTACGTAAACGTGTTGGTGGTTTAATGTCCAACAAAGTAAATTTGGTGCGAAATTTGGTCACAATCTTCCGAATAGACTGCTCAGAAGGTCGAGAATGCCGATCATAAAATGGAAGCAGCGCGCGATGAACATTTCGAACCGAGCACGAATTTTGATAGTAAAATTCAATAATTTGCAAGCGTTGTTCATTTGTAAGACGATCCATGGTTAAATTGCAAACCAAACTGAAGCTGTTTGACAGTGACACAAGGTACTAAACACACGTCAGCTGTCAAAGCCAGTGTTGCCAAAACCAAACCAGCTAAAAAATCACCCTTTATTATTATACTTGCATTTGGTTTCTTTATTTATCAAATTTATATAAATACATTGATCAAATGATGCGCCGTAAATAAGCAAGCTCACCATATGCGGAACCAGGGGTTTTACTAACAAATATTGTAAAAACTCATTTTAAAAACAGTACGAAGCAAACCACTCTTTTTAGCTACTTCAAACTAGTTAAACATCGCTAAGGTTCTTTGAGTTTTTGCTTTAAAAAAAAATAAAACTAATAAAATAAGACTATTTATGATCAAAATACTAATTTTCCACAGAACTTGTCCAGAAAAGTTGACATTTCGATCAACTTTTCAAAGCTTCTACTGTATTTATATATAATTCTTCACTACGATCACTGCCCATTATTACATACGTAAACATTTTTCTTAGTTCCGCTCGAAAAGAGAAAATGGTAACACATACTGTGTTGGAAATTTTTGCTGGTAGGTCAGATTCTGAATGGAATTAAAAATTTTTAAAGTTTAATGTTAAGGAAGTCACATTGCAGCGCATCAGATTGCATATTCCCTTCCATTGATCTTGGCAATGAGTTGGTGTATGCTCTCTCCCTAGTCATCGGGTAGACCGTCCGGCCCAGCTGAATTTAGATAAGATATTGGTTTGACAGTCAACATTACCCTCTGTGGTTCTCACGTACTTAGATCAACTTGCGGCCATTTTTAAAAAAAAAATGCTGTTTGAGGGGACAAGGGTATGCTGAGTTGACTATCTGGTTAGTTACTCATCTGTTGGTCGGAGTCTAAGGTGGCTCGCTCGGATTGTTCGGACTTCTTAGGTATTTGAAAAGTGCCTTATGTTAATCACAACGATGGTTTGCTGATCTGATGACCACATTGTTCTTTTGTGAATATTGCGGTGAGGAAACCGTAACGTTACTTCCCGCAACCAAATCGATTAGCCAACTCGATTAGTCTCAGTACTATGACTTCCAATTGTGCTGTCAAAATTTTCATCCTTTCCAATTTGGCATTAATGTCGCCTAGGACGATATAACCTACAAGCAGGTTTTGTCAAGGAGCTCGTAGCTCGTTCCTTTTTCTTTTCCTCTATTGGGGCGTGAGCGCCTATAAGGCTGTTGTTGGCAAATCTACCTTTAATATACTCCTTGTCTAAGTCTACGGCTTGCAGCAAATCCAGACACAAATAGATGCTGTTTTCATTCTCTATACCATTAACCATAGTAAGCATTACAGTTTTTCATTTTTCTTTTACTTGGCCGAATCACCCGTTTTATTTCAAGAAGTATCAGATGGCTAATGACAATCATACGTTCTTTTGCTTAATATGCTATTTTTATTCAACACATTTTTGCTCTTTGCACAAAAGGTCACGACTCTCGATACACAAAAAGGTGAATTCAAATTGCATAGTTCTAAATTTAATCTTAAAAGAATTTTTCAGCTAGAATTCGGGTGTTTCTACGTTCTCATGTGAATGAAATGTCAAAATTCACGAATCACAAAGATGAGTTAGAAGGCCATTTCCTCCTTTTGCGTGAGAATTACAATTCAAATCCAAATTCTTTATTTAAAATCAAATGCATGTACATAACTAAATAATTACTCTCTATGGAAAAATACAGAACTCTAATCGTCCTTAGATGTGTATTGAGAATGTAGAATCGGAACATAGTCATCGTACTGTGCCCGATAAAAGTTTCCAGCGACTGGCACACCCAAATTGTATTCCTTAATCAGATCACGGGCTTTAGTATTTGTACGTCCTTGCCTTGTTCTAAATTCAAATGTAAACAAATATTATTATTGTTAAAGAGAAAATTAAAAGCAACAACAAAACTACGCCTACGTCTTAGAAATGTAAACATTTGTCTCAATACGAGTTGGCTGTTTGAAAACCAATAAGGTATATCGATGTAATCCAGTTCCTAATGGAGGCCCAGATCCAACGTAATCTACAACAGATTGTCCTTCGGACACCTTATTTCCTGGAATGTTTACAACAAGCCAGTGTCGGACTTCCGTCAACTTAGCATCCGGATCAGTCATAAGCACTGTGTAAAGAGCTTTGTCATCTGCATCCCATTGTAACGACGGTTGTTCCTTAACTTGAGTAGGAGTAAGTTCATTACCGAGCTCAACTTTTACACCACTTGGGAAGGTAACCTTTAAAATGAGAAAGATGTGGTGTTTTTATTTTAGAGCGATTGGTACTGGATATTTGGTTTATGAGTCACGCTAATGTTAATTGTTTAAATTAATAATAACAATTTGTGGTCATTTTCAGAGTTTGCTTAGTATTTGTATATAAAATTAACATTGCTATGCAGACATAATAGTGATTCATATGTCTTAATTTGTGGGACAAATTTATACACGTTATCAAACAAAATATAAAATTATTTAAAAGTTGTCTTATTTAACTTATAAAAATATTATGCGTAAGCGGCCCATGCAGGACCTTAAGACTTGCTCCTCAAACCTTAAAAAGCGTTACCTAATGGCCCAGCTCAATTTAAATTGCTTATAATAAATGCACTTAATAGCAAGCTAAGTTCAGTACTGCGGCTGTTGCAGATTTTTCAAGTCTAACATTATGCATAATAATCTATTGATCTCAAAGTTCTATTCAGTTGCATTCAACTGTAAACATAAGCACAATGCAGTTGTATAATAATGCAAAATTCGTTAAAACATTAATTATAACATGATTATATGTTTTTGATTAACAATCAAAGACACCAAGTTTTGAGACCAAACTGCGTGACAGCTTTTCATTTCGTTCCTATAATTGAATTTCAACTCAAGCTACATTCAGATAAGATAATGACACAAATTTGAAAGTAAAATTAAAATTTTATCTAATTAAGTTAACAAAGAAACTAAATAAAATAAACACTTATATTTATCCACATATATATGGCGTAGTTACCTGCACAACACCAGTTGGAGCAACGTCAATTACATCGGGAACAATGCGACTTTCTTCCATTTTCGATTGTGCCGAACTACTAACAACAACTCCAGCAGAAACACTGCCAACAATAACAAAACAGAAAAATAAAGTCTTAAAAGCCTCCATCGTTATCTATGTTATGGAGATACGAAGAGCTAGCAAATAGATCAAGTTCTTGACAAACTTCCATTTAAATTAAAAATCGATGTTTGTACTCTTGTAGAATCATGGAAAACTGGAATGTTTTTCACTGATATATGTATATAGTATTCGTGGTGGTAGCCGGCTTTGCATGGGTACTCTGTGTTAGTTGATCGAACTCATAACCATGAAGGTGCTACAAAAAGGTCTTCTAAAAGACACATACAGCATATCTACAATCAATGAAGTATGTATCGTGTGATGCCCTACAACACATTGTAGAGGTAAGGTGGAAAGTTATGTATTGGTATTGAACTCATTGTTTTTCCAAAAAAATGTATACATGACCTAAAATATTTACATACACAATTCGTCCCAAATATGTAAGTCAAAACTCAGTTTGGTGTTATAGTCCGTGAAAGTGACATATTTGTAATTGGTTGTCCTGTCCGGAGACCAATATAAAGGATATAAAGGAGTGCACTCATTTGTGCGCAAAATTAGTGGTAATTTTTTCACAATCTGAAATTAAAGTCAATGAATGCAATCAAAAATTAAAATTGATCAAAGATTGCATTAAAAAATGATTGCATTCTTTATATTTTTATTATTTAGATATTGTTAAGAGTCGCTTGGGATGTTTTTGATCAAAATACTCAGTAAAAGTTTTATCAACGTTCTTCGGTATTCGGAAGTGCTCCATAGGTTTTATGAACTGTCATTGTGTCTGTCAGTTACTTAACTTTTATTTGATATCGGCTTCTCAACAAATTCTGAAATTTTAATGGTTTCAGCTTCATTGTAAGAAAAGTAAGATGGAGTGAAAACGGCCTGAGTTGGTTTCTGTAAATAAATAACAAAAGTGGGCTGCTATAGAACTTAGAAGCACACTACATTGTCTTGATATTTCGAACTTATTTTGTTCAAAATTTGCGAACTGAATAGTGCTCCATTTTTAAAAACTCTAAGCTTTCAAACTGTTTTTTAATTTGAATGGTCGAATGAAACAACAACAACTCGGGCCTGGCCACCACGATAATGAAGACTATAATAACATCTGTTTCAAGGCTTGCCACGGCCGTTCATCAGATACCATTTTGTGGTGCTGGTCTAATGTTTGTCATTGAATTCTAAAAACACTTGTCTCTATCAGAAATTAAACCAGCACTAAGACCGGCGATCTCGTTAACAACTTCATCGAAACCACAAGCTCAACCCTGAGTTTGATGTTTTTTTATCGGTTTTTATCGACAGGCTAGTACCGACGGTTTCCTTTTCGATGCCAACACTTTACCGCACAAATGGCGTACAATTCAACTTTTGCGTGTATTTTAGGACATATCTATAGGCTTTGGGAATAATCGCCCAAGTTACAATCGCCCAAAACCAATTAAAAAAAAATAATTGCCCAAAAAAACGTTTGGCAATTGTTCATTTTTACTTTGGGCGATTATTCACGCTGCAATTTCGGGCAACTGTTCATAATGAAAGATCACCAAAAAAGTAATAAATGAATATTTGTCCAAAATTGAGTTTTGGGCGATTGTTCATATATATCAAACTATTAATTTGGACCGAATTTTGCAGCTTTGAATAACATGAATGCATAAATAATGGCATATGCAACCACCCTGCTATTGTGAGATTTAATAGTCGCGAGTTAGGGTGTATGCTCCTCGTACCCACTCCGAATCTAACAGGGGGTTACAGGAGGCCATCATTCCTATATTCCAATATTCACGGAGTGGAAAACGAGTTGCTCTTGTTATATTGGACAGTAGTGGCAATTGTACGTTAAATTTCAAATATTGTTGTTAATATAACAAGAGCTTTCGACCTGCAAGAGATGACGCTATTTTTTGTGGTTTAAAGCCGAAAATCTATGGAAGGCGATTAACATTTTTACATCTCATTATTTAATCTATTAAACATGCAGTTGCACTACTGTAGTTAGATAATAAAAACCAAAGCTAAAGACCTGAAGTAAAGCACAAAAATGTAGTTAATATCCATGAAATTGGAAATTATCACACACTTTTCGCAGTAAATCGGAATATTTGCTTAATTATTTCTAGTTTAACGGCGTTAACAAGTCTGTTTCGTGAAATTAATCTCTCGACCAATGTTTTGTTTATTATATTAATTGTATCGCGCGCTGTGTGGCATGAGGCAGTGTTCTCCTTAAACACATGCCTGCAACATAAATACCTTCTAATTGAAGCACGGAAAAATTATTAATCATATCTCTATACCCTTGTGACTGTAACATAATCATGTTTAAAGAATTATTGATCAATTAACATTACGCGGCACGCCAAAATCGCTTGTTATTTGCACAATGTACGATGTCTTACGGGATGCGTATTTTCGTCATCCATAATTTCTTGAATTATTCGCTTTGATGGATTATTATGAGCAGAATAAAATGCGAATTGAAATATGTTTTTGACAATAAATTTGAATAAACTTTGTTCTAACTATTAACGATTGCCAAAAACAACTGAGAACCCTTAAATCGGCTGTTACAGAAAACAGTGTTGCCAATTTTCGAACTTCGTCACATCAGAAAACTATCAGCAGGAAGTAAAACACTGTGGAGTAGGTACAACTATTAGTGCGCTTAGAGGTTTAGTAATTTATATTCACGAACACGAACTTGCCCTCGAACTATGTATAAGTCTCAAAAAGAAACAACTTCAAGTTCATAATTTATGCAAGCAATTTTTTTCTAAATAGAGTAGGCTGCTTCAAAATGTATGCAAATGCAATTCAATGGACGAAGAACAAGTTGACATTTAAATAAACAAAAACACATATCTAGAACCAAGTATCAACTACTTTCACATCGGAAAATGAACCCCGCCAAAGCCTATATAAGCGGATGTGAGCAAACTTTTGGCGATTTTGTAGATTGCGTTCTCCATCATAAACAAAAAAAATAGTACACAAGTTGTTATAAAACATTCGGATCTCTTTTAAGACTGGTTACATGAATGCGGGGCAAGCAGATACATACAATATACGGGACAGAGCAATAAATCTCTGCGGAAAATCAATCGACAAAGTTATTTCTTTTCAAAGATTTCAATGGTAAAATGTACACACAAAGAAACCATCTGCAAATTTTAAGGTCACACAGAAATGCAATTAGCATTTGAATGGCGTGCACGTAACTACCACCTACGATATGTGTGGTGCTGGTGCCAGCTATGCGTGACGTTGACGTCTAAAAGACTAGTTTATCAGAGGAAATCTGAAAATGAGCCTAGGTAACCGCGTTCGCCAGCACCATAAGCACCACGGCTTTTATTGAAAGAAAAATCTCAATCTTATAAGACGCAGGCACAAACGGTCGACTGTATAGTAGAATATGTATTAATTTGTGATGTGGTTTGACTGTGTACGGAATGGTAGAGGTATATCTGTATCTGAAAGTTCAGCTGGCCACGCGTCTGCCAGTTATTGAATCATTTCTCTTTCAGCACTGATCTCAGACGGATCGTCCGATAGCCGAAGGCACCAATTGTTGTTAAGTTGTATTTCGATCAAAATGAAAATCTTCATTTTTGTTGGATTAATTGCGGCTGCAAGTCTTGGTGAGGTCCGGGCGGTGGATTCCGACATCACTAGGTTCTTGAAACACTTACAAGTTATTCCGGATGTTATCACTGATGGACCAGCAAATTTCTTAAAGGTTAGTGAGACGTTATTCGAGAAAAAAAACACACAAATTGCACCATCTTCATATTTCAGGTCTCCTATGATAGTGGAGTCAAAGCAGACAAGGGAGTGGAATTAACACCCACACAAGTGAAGAATCAACCAACTGTAGAATGGAGTGCTAGCAAAAAAGCTTATTACACACTGATTTTGACAGATCCGGATGCACCCAGTCGAGCTGATCCCAAATTGCGTGAATTCGTTCACTGGTTGGTCGTGAACATTCCTGGAAATAAAGTCAACTCTGGCGAAGTTCTCGTCGAGTACGTGGGTTCTGGTCCACCAAAGGGCACTGACTTCCACAGATACGTCTTCCTGCTGTACAAGCAACCAAAGAAGTTAGAATTCGACGAGAAGCACATCAGTAAGACTTCTGCCGAAGGACGAACAAACTTCTCAGCCAAGAAATTTGCGGCCAAGTACAAAATGGGAGTTCCAGTAGCAGCCAATTTCTACCAGGCTGAGTACGACGACTATGTGCCGGAGGTCCATGCACAAATTGGGTTCTAATTCGGGACTTGTGTTGGGTTAGTTTTATCATAGTTTCATAAGTTTCGTAGAGTGGATTGTGTAGATTAAATGAGCAAACTTGCAAAATTTGTTTGGGTACTCATTTGGTATTTGATTTTATTGCGCAGGTATACAGTGGATTTGCATTTTATCGCAACCGGATTACGAGTACTGTTATGCAAGCTTAATTAATTCAGGTGACATATTAGTTTCGGTATTATGGACAACAACAGGTTTTGTCGAGGCTAACCGATTTCGGATTGATTTACGATCGCTTTTATCTGAACAACAACATAAAACTGATATGCCTGGTTTTGATTAGTGGTTTTATAATATGTATATGGATTCTGGATAAATATCATAGCGGTGAATTGATGTACTTACAAACGAGATATCGGTCTCATTTGTTTATTCTTTTGGTATTAAGACTTGTTCTGTTAGATAGGAAAGTTACCTACTCATTGTTCTATGACCTTGCTACAATTTATATGAAAGTTGTTCCTTGAATAGCTGGAAGTGGAAATATGAGTTGTTAAAAGCTACATGTCTAGTTCTGGTACTATATAGCGTTTTGTGTTAATATATTTTGATTACTGTGGTGGGTGTATGAGAATGATTGGTAAGTCGCAACAATCATAAGAAGTAAAAGTCAACTATTTTTTCTCTTAATCAGAAGTTTGAAACAGCTAAAGCTGCCCGAACAATTTTAAAAAATGTGTGTCAAGGTTATTTTTTCATTCAATATTCGGGTCCTTCCGCAACTTACATTGGCTAAAAATGTGCTGGATTGTTTGGTTGCGACCTATTCCGCATTGTAGGGTCCTGCCACACTCCTTTGTTTGTTAGGGATTTACAGTGAATTACATCGAACCCTCCAGCTAAACAATTCTTGAACTCCTTTATTTTGTATTTCTTATTTAGTTAGTGAGAATTTATTTATTTGGTCTGACGAACTTAAGCTCTTTTGGAGATTTCAGGATTGACTGAGCGTGGCATTTATCTAGTTTTACTCTAAACACATCAGCAATTCTATTAGCGACCAGATCGGAGCTTATTTGGAGATAAGTCTGCTGACATGCGGATGTTTCCGAATTTTTAAAAATAGTTTTGGGACATAATCCACGGTAAGGATTTTTCTCAAATGTTACATTCGAAAAAGAGATTCCTGTTCTACTTACTATTGGCATAATGCCGTCGACAAGATTAATAACTGTTTGAGGTCTTTGAAATTCGTGGATACGAAGTTTAAAAATCTTAGTCGATGATAGTACCAAAAAGCAACTGCTTCATCTACACTCAGGGCCTCTAACCAGAAGCTTCTTTTATGGAACTCTTATTAGTGTAATACGTCCTCTCTCACTCTCAGATTACACAGACTGTACAAAATTGGAAGTTCGGTTTGGGTACAGAGTTAAATGCTTATTTTGTCCACTAAATTATCAAAGCAAAGTGGCAAACTGTTTTAAGGGCTTCTCAGTAAGATGCGAGATGTCCTAGACGAGGGTTCCTGCAGTCATTGTGATATGCGTTAGAACTATCCTGGGAGACTTCTATCGCCTAAAAAGAATGTGTGATTTAAGGAAAATATCGTTATTCACGATAGTAAAACAAGATACGTAAATAACCTAACCACATACGTCAAGGGCTTAGTTTCTAAAAGAAATTGGTTTTTTTGTGATGACGTTTTTAAATTAAGTTTGGAGTATTGAGATATCCGATAATTCCTTAGTCAGTTGCGATTTTTATAAGGAAAACCTATATTTTGTAGATTTTGGGATGATTGGGCAAACCCGGAGCAATTAAAAAAGGAAAACATGATTTTCATTAGTATAGCTCTCTTCTCTGTCTTTTTCGGAAAAAGTTTATCCACGTATCGGTACGTAAATTTAAAATGTCAAAAGCACTTGTGCGAATAATAGCAACAATGCACAAATTGGGGCCATCATGCTTAATAATGCACACTAGATACATGCATACATATAACACATGGCGAAGTTTAATTGTGAACAAATCTTAAGAAACAAAAGCATACTGAACAAGCAATCTACTTATAGGTACCTAGTTACCCACTATTATTCACAAATACATAACTTTTCCCATTGTCAAAAGTTGGTTTAACTTATGTGTTGAGGTAAAATGTGTTTGATTATATTTTTATCTCAATATATCTACGTAAAAAAAACACCATGTATTTTCTTTATAAAGGTATTTCTCAATATCCCAATTTTTCAATCAATCGAGTACCAAAAACACTTTCAGAATAGTCCGGATAACCAATAGAAAACGACATCACTTTTAAGTTAAATTTATTCACCTATTTGAGTGGGTGTCTTCTAGGCAGACAGACGGATTATTACCAACTTAAATTACAAAAATAATCTAAACATGATACAATCACCTGGATTAATGTCGTCGTTTCCAACTCACTGCTATTCGATTTCAACCGACAAGGGTTGAATAAAAATTAAAATGTTCGTTTGTACTAGATTCTTAATCGTCTACTAACTTTTGCTTTATTTTCCAATAAAATACGGCACCTAAAGCGACATGAAAAACAAATTTTTTTGTCGTTAGCTATTTCGGTGTGACCGTGTTTGTTGGCTGCAGGTTATTCAGTGTAACTATGAAATGTCGTCTTTCACATTTGTTTCCATCCCACTTATCTTCATCAGATTGACTGTTGAAGATACAAATAGGTACCCAAAAGCAACAACATGAGAACTTCAAATTCAAATGTAACATTTTTCCTTGTTCGATTGACTATCACGGAAAGTTTTCAAGAATACCAATCGAAAACTTCATTAAAAAGTGCAAAACCCAAAGGAGAAGAAGACATTTCCATTCAATGGAAACGCCGAATTTGTCTATTACACAACCTATTAACTGGTTGTATTGTATTGATGATTGGTGCATCCTAGTAATATGGCGGTCGTGTGGCTATTTTGCGACGCTCTCAAAAAACTATTATTATAATAAAGGGTCCGCCAAATAACTTTTAAAAAAAAACTACTGAATATTTTCTCAAATTTCCTTTTTTATTTGAAAGTACAATCCGGTAAGTAATGGAAAATAATTTCATTCAAACGGCTGCCTCGGATGGCCATGCAGTACACGATCGGTCCAATTTTTAAGCACATTATCGATTGTGTGCAGCTGTATTTCACCAATGGCTTCACGAATATTGTCCTTTAAAGCGTCAATTGTCTCTGGCATGTCGGCGAAACACTTATCTTTCACGTGACCCCACAAATAATAGTCCCACGGTGTCAAATCGCAGCTCCGCGGTGGCCAAACGACATCAGCTCTGCGGCTGATAATGCGATCAAACATCGCAAAACATCGAGTGTAGCTTCGGCTGTGTGGCACGTAGCGCCGTCCTGTTGAAACCAAATGTTGCCAATATCCTCCTCATCAATTTTTGTCAACAAAAATTCGTTCAACATGGCCCGATAACGATCGCCATTGACTGTAACGGCCACTCCTTGCTAATTTTCGAAGAAAAATGGCCCAATTATGCCTCTGGACCAAAATCCGCACCAAACAGTGACTCGTATGTATGCGTGCGGGTTTTCTGAGCCCCAAATGCGACAATTTTGCTTGTTTACATACCCGCCAAGATCAAAATGAGCTTCATCTGAAAATGATTTTTTTGGCAAAACCGGCATCTTCTCTAAGTCGATCGCAGGCCCACTTAGAGAAGCGAAAACTCATTGGATGGTCAGTTGGCTTCAACTCCTGAACCAATTGGCCTTTGTATGGCGTCATACCAAGGTCTTTATGCAAAATTCGTCTCAATGATGTCTCCGAAATGTTCAATTGTTGAGAACGACGGTGAATTGATGTTGATGGCGCTTCACGCACACTTTCTGCCACAGCAGCAATTTTCTAGGGTGTACGCACTGTTTTTGGCTTTTCACGCTTTGGTTTATCGATGAGGATGACAGTTTCTTTCACTTTTTTCACAAGATAACGAACATACTTCCAAAATCCGTACGCAATTTTCGCACACATTCTGCAACATTACCATGATTTTCAAAGTAATGTCGCGATATTTCCCAGCGTTGTTCAAGCGTATACACAACCATATTCGTTCAGCGGACGGATAAAACTAATTATCTGTCAAATCAGACATGAGCTAAGTGTTACCATTCGCGAAATAAGCATTAGTTGAAAAAAAAAAGTTAGATTTCGGACCCTTTACCATCGGCTTAAAGTGTAAACCTGCTAACTCCTTTATTAACAATTCTACAGGAGAAGGAAAAAACTATACGAAAAAGCTTTTTGTCCCTTTAAAATAAAAAAGAATACGTTAACGTTATTATTTGTATGTCAAAGTCAATATTATTATAATTCTGCCCCTTCAATATTTGGGGTCAATGCAACATAATAGTTATTAGAATTTAAAATAGTTTATAAAATGCATGCTTTATGTAATTTTATTCTTTATTAATTATTTATTGTTGATTTAAATGCCTTTGGAGACTAAAAGGATGTATGCGGATTACAATAATTATTTTACATTCATGCGACATGTGCAAAAAACATGTGGCGGCACGCATCAAAATTTGCTCTTCCAGAAGTAATCCGTGAACGGATATGATAAGGCATTTATGTTTTTCTTCTTAGGTGATTTGATTTCTTAGTAAAACTATCTAGCCTAGGTAAAGTAACCCCGCCATGTCAAGAGTGTGCCATCAATGCCAACAATATATTCGAACATACATTTCTTTCTCCAACTCAACGCTCTGTTTTTCTTGCTAGGTATAGCAATAATTTTGAACTCCTCTTCCTATAATACATTTTAACCAAATATCTGCGGTAAGTGATACCAATTTTCATTTACAACAAAAACAATTCTTTTCACCTATACCCCTAAAATATTCGTCAGAAACAAAAGACTTTTGAAAGACAGAAGTATAATTCAACCACAAATTTTACGTTCAGGTTGACATTTGTTCTATAAGACAATTAGTTAATGATGGAATAATCAGGCAAAAAGCAAATGTAAAGACTAGTTATTTTGTTGTGCTAATCTAGCTGATGAAGATTTAAAAAAAAAACTTTTTACTTCTTCCAAAATTCTACCATTTTTTTTTAAATCGAATCTTTAAATCAGTCGTGAATATGAGGACTCACATTTGACTTTTAAAGATTTGTAAATTTGTTGATGGAACCCGATTCGCAGGCTCCAAAGTATTCAATGTCAGGGCCGAATTCATTTTGGGGCTATGATTTTTTTTTGGTACCTAAGTTTCAATTATATCTTTGATTTTATCCTTGTTAGACATTTTATAGAAATTCTTTAGCGAATAACATAAAACAATTGCAAAGCTATTCACCGATAATTCAAATGCCTTTCTCACAGCTTATGCCAAAGAATATACGAGTGATGATTTGCTAATTTAGGCGGTTTCTGTTCATAAGCTTGCAAGTTCAGTTTTTGTTTATAAATTACTTCCGGTAAAATACTTAAATAAACTACAATTACTTTCTGTTGTCATAATCTGTCAATCATGAAAACACAAATTTATAATGAGACAACAATACCTAAGTACCTGTTGGCACTTGCTACGTGCTGTAATTATTAAACGTTTAGCAATAAAATACAATAGAACAAAAATATCATTCAAATCTGCATCACCGGCATTCATGAATTGTTGTGATGCGTTCTCGAGATTAGGAGAGCGTTGTTTGTTAGAGAGATGAATAATTTTGTTTCGATATTGACGCATGTCTGAGCACTGAGCAACTTTTCTTTAAATGCGTTGTAGAAGTTTTAGATAGATCGCAAATTTAATTTTCCTAATAAAAAACTAATTTTAAATAAGTCAGGGATTACTGCGACACGGAAATGACATTTTCAAACCTAAGCTGTGCAATCTCAATGCGTTTTAAGAGACTATCAAGATCCCCACTAACTACAATCATGGAAGCTGTATTAAGACAAACCGCCTTTAGTTTAATCCATGAAAATTCTTGTGAGTACAAGTAACAGTATTTAAAAATAATGTTTTATATTCATATTTATTAGCTTAGGCAACAAGAATTCGGCAGCATGAATCCTTGTCCCTACATACACACCTGCGGTATAGAAGAAGAATAGAATGTGTCTACGACAGGCAGGTATTCGCGGCACTCAATTTGACAGATCTCGATGGTGAATGACTTATTTTGAAAAATTGTTGAACTGATAGCAAAAGTATCAGCATAGACTGCGCGGGATTGAGGCATTTTAACTCTTTTTGCACATTCAGTAAATTGAATCCGCCAAATCTGCTGGGTACGACTACACATACAACACTTTCAACTAAGTACATTAGAAGAGTTATAAAGAAATGTTATTACTCTCTATTTATTTGATACATAAAAAAGAAACTATGTTTAAGTCTTAAAAGTTACGCGAGGTGGAGTTTACTTTCCGGCAGCCGTTGCGAGAGGATTGCGAAGAACCAAGATAACAGAGTCTCCACGCAAGAACATCTTAGAAATGAAGCGATCTTTGTTCACCGGCTTAACCTTTTTCTTTCCTTTGCCGGTACGTGGGAGCTCTGTCCACATTTCTTTTACATTCTCCAGAACCATGTTGCAATGACGATCAAAAGCCTTAACACGTCCGAGTAGTTTCTTATTGTTTCGGCAATTGATGAGAACCTGTGTGTTGTTCTTCACAGATTGTGTGAGCACGGATAATGGGCCGGTGTTGAATTCTTCCTCTTCTTGGCGGGCCAATTCCTCAGGTGTGAGTTCGGATTTTGGTTTCACAAGAGCCCTAAATGGAAGGAAAATTGTTTAATAGAGTCCTATGCGGTTTTTTTCTTTACTAGATACTCACATATTTCAAAAATTTCTGAATTTACGCAAATAAAAACTACAAAACGTTTGCTATGCACGCCACTTTCAAGTAATTTGACGTTTTACAACTGTCAAGTAATAAATGTAGTAGACCACTTATTGGAATCGTTTAAAGATGAGTTGCCGTCATATAGTTGTACTAGATGATTCATGAGTATATATAAATCGTAGGGAGATTTTTTTTTCATTTGCAGAAGTGTTAAAATGTTTTATATATTCATTAAATATTCACAAGGAAATAGTTTCTATTTAAATTTCATAGATAGTTAAGACCAAAACATACTAGAGCTGTGAAGAATGAGAAGGTGCAAGCATTCAAAGAAGCGATTATTTTGATATATGATATTTTTATGACAACCGCTTCACTTGACAACTGCTCACAAAAAAACTTGTACTCGTTTCGCCACATACCTCGATTTTCGCATTGCTGCTTTTCTTACCAACACCAGAAACTACAAAAAAATTATTTCCATTTTAAATTTTCACATTTGGCAGCGACTGGCATCAATAATACATGCTCATTTACCAAGCAGCGAAGCCGTATTTATTTGAGCCAAATTGAATATGTCACTTTGCAATTTGGTAGACTTTTTAATGCTATCACCACCGGAATCGTTGCTTTTCTTTCATTATACTTGGATTTCCTCGCCATAATAAACGGACTGAAGGGCAGAGTACTTCTCGATTTGGGCTTCAACTTTATTTTCTAAGTAAAATACTAGATTTTTAATAGGGTAGTAGAGTGGACAAGTCATCACTTTTTTTTCGAGGAGTATTATTGGAAAACCATTTCCAGGTTTTAATAACTTTCCCTTCGAAACTCCGCTGTCAAAATGTGTTACTGAATATAATTTCTTTTTTACAAAAAAACCAAATTTATTACCATGGAACCGAAAACAAAAAAGCCTAAAACTGTCGATTTCAATGAAAACCAGCCCTCAAAATTGGAAGAAGCAACATGCAAACACATTGTAAAACGAAAAAAACGTTTCTGTAAGATGACAGTGTCCAAGGGCAAGGAATATTGCGGTGAACACGAACCACAACTGGATTCCGCTGATGGTACTGAAGCTGCTGACGAGGGCAGGATCCCTTGTCCGTTGGACTCCAAACATACCGTGTATAAAAGGAACCTCCACAAGCATCTAAAAATCTGCAACGCTCGACCGAAGGATCTACCTCCATACATTGTTCCAGGAATAAATTCTGGAGAAGATTCTGAAAATGCCATTGAAACCATCGAATGTCCCAAACTAAATGAAGTTCCACCGGCGGAACTAAAGGCAATCATTGATAAAGTAAACGAATTGTACCTAAAATACGTTGATGGCCAAATCAACGAAATGAAGCACTCCCACGTCGTGCTCAAGGACGAACTTGCTAACGAAGACTACGGATTCGAGACCAGAAAGCATTTAATACAAGCCGCTTCGCTGATCGGATGTATAGATGACTGCCGTCTCTTCAAGGACTCCACAAGTTTTGTAGAGTTCGGCGCTGGAAAAGGACATTTATCATATTGGCTGGCACAGGCACTTGCTGGAAATGACAGTTCCAAGGTAATCCTAATCGACAGAATGTCCCACCGGCACAAGAAAGACAACAAAATCGAGGACAAAAGCGCCGTGCATAGAATACGAGCGGATATTGCGGACTTTAAGCTGACCGAATTGAATTTGTTAAACGAATCGAAGCGGATAGTAGCTGTCAGCAAGCATTTGTGCGGTGCAGCCACTGATTTGACTATTCGATGCATTCTGCAAGATGAAACCAATAAAACAGAGGCTGTACTGATTGCGCTGTGTTGCCACCATCGATGTGATTGGAAACCCTTTGTTGGGAAGGAGTTCTTCCTTGCCAATGGCTTGGATAGAAAGCAATTTGCTTTGATTACAAAGATGGCCAGTTGGGCAATCTGTGGCACGGGTTTCAGTAGGGAAAAGCGAAAGCAATTGGACATAGAAACTGGGCTAGACGTCGGAGATGTGGACAATGTGTCGGTGAAACAGCGCGAGGAAATCGGTTTGCAGTGCAAACGCATTCTGGACTACTCAAGAGTGGAGTACCTAAAGAAGGCCGGGTTCACTGCTTCGCTTAATTTCTATGTAGACAAGGATGTCACTTTGGAAAACGTTTGTATTTTAGCACTAAGGGAGAAGATGCAATAAAACAATCAAATTCAAAAAGCAACTGTGTAGTTTTTTGGGTACTAAATTATTCTTGCAGTATGGAATAAAACTTGTGGAATCAGATATGCTATACGTTTTAGATTTTTGGCCAGTGGTCGGGCCGCAAGACATTTTGATAAGATAAGTTCTTTAGAAAGTTGCTGATATCCTGATAACAAAAAGGCAATCAAAGAGTAAGGATACGATCATTACGAGTGCCAATATAACTCATGCTCCTAAGAAACCTTGATACCATATCAAAATACAGAAAAAATTGATTAGTCGTCGAAGTCCTAAGAGTTTCTTAAAAGGAAGTGGCAGCGGAGATATACAGCTAGGTTCCAGAAATCGAGTGAAATCGCTTCAGTGTTCTGTATTTCGATCGATTTTGGTGACTTCGAATTTATTTCGAAATCACTGCGTGAAATTGAAAAGTGTTTTTATTTTGGGAAATTGTGTGCTGGTAAATTATTTTGTTGTTCACGCGTTTTAAAGTATAATTAATGAGTGCTGTATTAATTGCTGCAAGATTGCTTACTGAGAGGTTTATATACACAGAAGAAAAATAAATCGACGAAGACTGATCGATATACATATCTAATCCCTTTGAAATTGGAGAGGCAGTTTGCAGTTTGTTATAAAAGCTATAAACGAAATTTCAACGGTTCTGCAAATTGTGGAACCTCACCGTGAGCAATCTTCAATTCTTGTCACGTGATATTCAGCCGCAGTTTTGCATTTTCTTGGCGAAGAAAATTCCCAAATGTAAATCGGAAAAGATGCTGATGCGGTGGGCCGAAGCACTGTATCAAAAATGTTGACAAAAGTGTCAACGTCCGTGTCGCGTCCTTCTGTGGTGGACTATGCAGTTTACATCTTTTCTCAAATTTTCACACAAAACTTCTCTTTTCCTAAAACCTCTTACAAGATTTAAATTTAATTTCTTACTCCGTTTTCACCATTTCACATCGAATGTCACAGATCGATTTGAATTCACTTTGAAATCTATAAAATCGAATTGTGAAACACAACTATTTCACGGTTCGATTTCGAAAAATTTGAAATCGAAATTGATTAAAGTGAAATGTAGAACACACAAATTCATTTTCGATCGATTTCAATTTCATTTGAAATGAAAGTGAAATGTGGAACCTAGCTGATAATTAGGGGCCAGTTATAGCTATCATTGAAATGCATCATTGGAACAAATCAGTGGAATAGTTGTTTCATTTTTTTGACAAGTCGGTTATAGCAATCATTGAAAAAATTTCTGTCAGTGGAAGGCCACTGGTATATATGTTTTAAGGTTAGTGCCTGGCTACATGTTCATGGGAATGAAAGTCATTCCCATTAACGTCGTGGCTACACACACAAAAAAGTCTTATTTGAATGGCGGGGCACGCTGAAATCTGAAACAAAACAAAATTTTTCTTCGAAATTCGAATACTTTTGTGCTCTCTAGTGCCTGTATTCGGTCTTCACTCTTCCAACACATCTCAAATGAGGATTTCTGTCAAAAGTGATATGGTTTGGAACCGATATGGTTGGAACCGAAACGTTCATTTCGGTGGATTCTTGGTGCAATCTACCCTTTTCTTTCTGACTCACATAAAATCTACCTGTCTCGTGCGACATGACAATCATTCCCATGAGCGTGTAGCCAGGCACTTAGAGTTGGTCATAGAAAGCAAAACTGACAGCTGAGAATAGAAAGATATTCGAACATATCAGTGGAACGATTGTGTTCCAAATTGTAGAAACGAATATCAGCTGTCCATTGAAGTCCATTTCTGTCAGTGAAATAATAAAAGTAGATTTAAAGAAAAGTTTTAATCAAATTTAAATAATTTTGTTTGTAGAAAAAATCCTTAAGTGATTAGCTTTATTTTGATACCATTAAAATACTATATTGTTTGCTTAGTCGTCTTTAAATCATAAAACAAAATTTTTAATGATAGCTATAACTGGCCCCTATTTGACTAGAGGGAGTGGGGCTTACATTGTGTTTTCTCATACACATACAATGAATACAATTCGAAGCTTCTTAAGCTTATGGTTTGTATATTCTTTTTAAGATGCCTAATACTCAGGTCACTGAGCGAGACTCCTCGAGCTTCTCAAGTCACTTCTTCCGAACAGACAATTTTCTGTCGCCAATTAGACTTTGCGAACATGTCATTCATACTCCATAGGTCTTTACACACAAGCGATACAAGCCAAGTCGATATAAACCTAAAACTGTTTTACTTCATTATTTCAAATTAGCTACAATTTGAAGTTATCAGCTTGTTTCTACCCATCCTGTAAGTTGATTATCAAATCTTAGGTATAATTTATCTACATTAAAAATTATAGGAGAATAAAGTCTTATGCAGTGATGGAAATCAGAGGTAAATGAGCAGGCGGATGAGCTTGCAAGAATAGGAGGGCTACTTGTTGATAGCCAGGTTGCAGACATCAAACCTCCCCTCTACATAAAAAAGGCCATCATTGAGGAAAAAACCATTAGGTCTGCCAATCAAAGGTGGAAAAGTCTTGATTTCTCGACTGTAAGAGGTCCAGGAAGCTTACAAAAATTAGCAGGGAAAAGCTAAGAATACTATTAGGGGTCCTGACAGGCATTGCCTGTTAGGAAAACATGCAAAAAAAAAACTCGGGCTGACAGATACAGATATCTGCAGATTCTGTGGCGATATACCGCACATAATGTGTGAATGCGAGGCAATTTCACGGAGTCGTAGGAAGTTCTTTAGGAAATACTTCTTCGAAGCTTTAGAGGAAATAGACGGTACAAACCTCAAAGGCCTTTCTGGCTTTTGTAGGGTAATTGGTGTGTTTTAGGGAAAATGTTTATGTTTTTTGTGTACCGTTTAGATTTTTAAAATTCTGCCGGTTCCGCTGTTTTAACAAAACCTATGGGAAATCAGAATTTCAGATTGTACTTTTTTGCAAACTTGATTACACAAAATGGGGCATAAGTTTTGCTATTTAAACTTAAACCCTTTTAAAGTGTTTGTCACCCTTAAAGCTTTTGATAAATTCTACCAACAAATCCTGTGGACAATTCCAAAACATAAACTTTTTTGTCAGTTTCCGAATTTTTTTTTTTTTTAAAAGGCTATATAAATTAATACTTTTTCTATATGATATTTTCAAATGCAAACTTTTAGTAGTAATCTAATCCACTGTTGACACCTTTACTTTATGGCTTGTTAACATGGCCACGCGAGCCAATAACTCACGATGAGTGGCATGCACAATTCTAAAAATTCTACTGCCAATTAAAGACAGTATACTACCAAACATACAAAAATTCGTGAAACGTTTCTTAGTCGCTAACGTTAATTTGCGTGGTAGGAGCCGAATTTGAATCTGTGATATCTATCCACGGTTACCAACTCTATTCGGCCCGGAGTTATTTTTTTTTTTTGCCAAGTTTTTGTGACAATGCATACTTAATATAAAAGAGTCCCTTTTCCAAAAAGATTTTATTATTATTTATTTATGATTATAATTTCTTTTATAACAAAATAAAAAATTTAAGGTATGTTCATAGAGTGGCGCGTGAAACTGGCAGAAAGTTTTGCAGTTTAGTGCGGAATTAATCATGTGATTTTACCTAACTAACAAGAAGCTACATGGCTATAACCTAATAAAACAATCAACGCTTACAATTTATTATTTAAAATTAATTTTTTCGAACAAAATTTACTTCCTACATATGACTTTCTAGTTGAATTTGTCGGGGATAGAAAGAAATTTATCTTCATTGTACATTTGCCGAATTAATTATCACTGTAAACGAATGCTTACAAATTTTCAATTGCTGTAAACGATTTTTAAGTTTAAAGATATTAAAAACCGCCCGGAGTCTCCGAGCCAAAATACCGTTGTTGGTAACCCTATCTCTATCTATCATCTGTAATTAACAACGTTGCCATGTAAAGCCACCATTAAGCAAAGTTTTATAAAAAAGAACAAATAAAATTCCCCGATTATGTCGATATAAATTTTTGTGTTAAAGAAATTGGTTCTTCTTTAAAATGCGTTCCGTTTAGGTTTAATTTATTTCCGTGTTTGTTTTTCAAATAAAAATTCCTAACTGAGTTGAGAATCTTATATATTCGTTTTTCAAGATTCTGCGATGATCGATTGGAGCGCTTTTCATTTGTGATGATGCCGTGCCGCTTGATTTGAGAATCATATTCCGTTCATACATCCTGCTAGAGCTTGGTAAATATTTTGTCTAACATAAAATCAAAACAAAAGTTTGCACCACTCAAAATACGCACATTGAATGGAAAATGTTATTTTCACTCGTGTATCACGTAGCTAGTCCTGATAAATATCAACTGAAGGCCAATCCATATCCTGTTTGACAAATACGAAAATATTTTCGCCTTCAACTCAAAGGATAAAGCACCTTCAGCCTATTCATTTATCCATCCATCTTCGGACTTAATTAAACCCCTGTGTCATTGTCCTGCAGATAAACAAAGATTCTGGATGCGTAAATCTCTTCACACAGCTATCCAACTATATCATATCATCATACCACTAATCGGTTCATCCCCCCGCGCAACTCAATCAGAATAAAAACAAGAAAACAAAAAACATTTGGCTGATTTTCTCGAATAGAATATTATTATTTTGTTTATTGGCAAAGACGTTTGCGCCATGAGTTTCAATTAGAACAGTAATTTGTGTTCACCTAAAGGCGCAGGTATCCTTATTTTTCGTCTTCGTCTTCGATATTACATCTCTTAGCATATGTACCTAACCTATCTACGTTGCGGGCCTACAGTACAACTACTGCCGATTAGCATGACATAAATTCCCTACAACAGCGTTTTCGTAGCAATTTGTATCCTTTCGTCGAAAGCAATTTGCTTGCTATGTAAATGAGCAGCGGGGAGTGTAGATGGTTGACATGTAATGGATGACTCTTAGCCCAACCAAATTACTCCCCTGTTGTTGTTGTTGTTGTTGTTGTTGTTATTATGTAATGTGTGTAGGTAGGTAATAATAATGAAAATATTAAATAAATATGTGCAAGTGGAATGAATTTGTCGTTTTTAATGAGGTCCTGGACCGGTTAAGGAGGGTTGACTTTGTCTTGTAATTAAAATACTTAAGTTGAAAAAGGCAACTTTTGAGACTACAGCATTTTCCTTAAGCTGACTGTAGTGTTTATTTTGTTTAGAATACCAGACCAGGAAGACTTTCTTCACTATGAAGGAGGAGATTAGATATAACTGTCCAATAAATAGTAATATTCATGAAAACAAGAGGGGGTTGTTATGCGCCTGGAATGGGGTGATAATGTATGGAATTTAATAATATGAAAAATAAAAATAAGGTCGTCGACCGTGCTACGTTATTGAGGTCGAACATGTCTAGGAAGCAAACCAGTCAAAATCAACAACAAGACAATAATAATCTTTTTGTTTAAGTGTGTAGTGTTTGCGCTCATGGCGCCTAAAGTATTTATGTCCAGCCGAAACGTCATCGGAAGTGTTTTTATAGAAGTCATAAGTGTATTCTTTGAATCTTATGCCTGGGGGGGTAGGCAAAACCAGATCATAACTATTTATCGGTTCCCCCGGAAAGGTTTTATTGCCACTAAACAAAAGAAGGGCGAAATTTCTTTCTCCATTAAAGCTATGACAGTACGACAATAGTTTGAAGCCATCAAATGGATTGTTCACAGATGAATACAAATGAAGCAGTAGCTAAACCAATAATGATAAAGTCGAGTGAGGGGGAGCAATCCAGCACATCTGGATATATTGAGCTTGATGCCATATGTTTAGAGCTGATAGGTATAGTTAAACGTAATTAAAAAACAGATACAAACATTGGTAGATGGTAAATAGATATATAATTCAATTTATTATTCGTTTTAGATATATACCTAGTTCATTTTACAAACATTTTTCTTTTTTCCAAACCGCTTTAAGCTTGGCTTTGCCGTCTGCCCTATTGATATGAATTATAATAGTATTTATTAGATATGTTTCAAGGCAAGTATATAGTTAAAAATATAACAATAGTATTGTTAGAAAGCTTCGTGGACAATTTGAGTGCAATAAAATATGGCGATTTGATAAAAATTGGCAGGCTATATTCCTTTAACTTATTGCTTGTAATGCTCATACTTTAGGAATACTTTAATCAACATGATGCTTAAAAGTTTTAATGAAAAAATGGTGCAAGGCCTGTCATAATTTTGAGGCCATGTAGTTAGGGGTGTTTTTTTGGGTAAACTACAACATCTTTTAATTAAATACCTTAAGTAAGTTTCTCTACTATTTCATACTGTCCGTATCCTCAGACACGGCTTTTTCCTTTAACAAGGTTATCTTTAAGTTTATCGTTACTCCCAGATTTCACTATTTCGATTGGCTCTCTGTTAAAATGTCATTTAGAATTTCTGACTATTCTTCCAGACCCCTTTCGAAACATTATCACGTCATCTTCGCCTGGTAGAAAGACTATTAGGTCGTATATGAATACGGCAAAAAGATTTGGACTAAGGGTGCATACCTGTTTGAATCCCATCTTTGTTTCGAACCAGTTTAAAATTTCAGATCTGTTCCACACAGCTAAAACGTTACTCTCGTAGATATTTTCAAGAACCTCTCCAAACTTTTCTGTGATTTCAATATTGTGTAATTTGAAGAATAGACCTCTACGGCCACTGCATTCAAAGCTGCTCTTAAGGCAAGAAAGAATACGTATAGATTCTTGTTTTGGTAGATAAACGTCCCGGACATGCTTCGTAGTACAAAAATAATATGAAAAACATAAGAAAAGGCTACAGTGCGCTTGGGGCAAACAGTATGATACCCTATCCATATCCCTATATGCCCCAAAGAAAACAGAATTAAGAAGGTGATGGATAGCATTTAATTTCATTCTATTATTAAAAAAAAATGTTTTTTTGAAAAAAATGCCCCCAAAAAGTAGGCGTGGCCAAAAACTTCGTATGGGCGATATGTTGGAAAAAATAGTGGCTATATATCTTGTTAAACATTTCTTTTTTGCTTTTTATGAACATTTTCGAAGAAAACAGCATTTTATTAAAAAACGCCCACAAAAAGTAGGCGCGGCAAAAAACTTTATATGACAAACTTATAAAGGATAGCAGCGGCTGCATATCTTGTAAAGCTTGTAATACTCTATCTTTCTAACTTTAGCTTTAAAACGGTTTTTTCTAAATTGTGGGCGTGGCAGTGGGCGTATTCAAAAAAATTTTAAACTTAACCATTTCGGAGCCCTAGGGAATATGTGGTCCAAATTTCAGCTTCCTAGCTTAATTTTAAAGGCCTAAAAATTGCGTACGGACGGACGGACGGACGGACGGACGGACGGACATTGCTAGATAGTCTTAGGATTTGATCCTGATCATAAATATATATACTTTTATGGGTCTACGACGAATATTAAGGGGTATTACAAACTATGTGTCAAAATTAATATACCCTTAGGATAGGGTATAAAAATATTATGAATGAATAGCCACTTCGAAATCCTGCTTGAAATTCTCCAGGCTAATCGATTGTTGAGTAACGTTGTGAAAACCTAGTAAGAGGCGTGAAGGAAGGAGATTGCCTGCTCTCAGGCGCAGAGATCTCTACATTTATTCATTTATTTATTTATTAAAATCTAACAGCAACAAGTTCAAAACTCTCTTAGATATAAAAAAAAATGTAAGTGTTAAATGCTGACAGCTGAAGAACTCTTATTGCAGTAAAATCTAAGGCGACTTTGGCACTACACCCTTATTTGTGTAAACCAACTTTATATCGCCTCATGTACTTACTTATTTTGCTTCCAGTGTGTCTTGTCTCTATGCCCAGTCTTATGCCTATGATGTCGCTTTTCTTTCTGTGGGATCGCGCCTAGCAAATGCTTGTGCGAAAGCATTGGGCATGATCGACGATTGTTGTACTAGAAATGGTCTCTCGGTGAATACTCTTACAACCGAGTTAGTTATCTCTACGAGAAGGAGGAAATTAACCGGTATGTCTCAACTAGTACTAAACGGCGTCATATTGCAGCAATAGTTGGACTCTATGGAAAGCTCTATTTTACCGAGCATATTGAGACAAAGAAAACTAAGAAATAGTCGGCTTTCTGGCAGTACAAGGGTGCTTTATGTTAAACACACTTGTACTGTATGCTGTATGTTTAGGTTGCATTGGGGACTTCTCTAGCACATCTGGCACTGCTTTAGATGCTCTGGTGAACTTAATCGTCCGTCAAGGTTCCGAAGAAGTTTTCTCTGGACCTGATCCTACGTTGGGTTTGACGGGACTCCTATTAATGGACATTTATCACTGGCAAAACATTCGATGTCACTATTCCTCGATCTGCAAACAGACCAAATAAGTTCGACCGAATATGCGTAGCATGCGGAATTTTTGCTAGCAGTAGCAACAAAAGACTGCCGCCGCCTAGTATTTCATCTGTAAATTTCCTGGTTTTCCTCGAACTTGGCTCCATGCTTTAGGTGCTGACTTGAAGAGTTCTGAGCATCTAAGCTCCTTATCACCGAAGTCTCTTGTCGGCTTTCTGAAAAAGTCGTGTAAGTTTATAAAGTAAAAAAAAGTATTTGTCTTCAGCGGGTGTAAAGACCTTCTGACACAGAAAAAAATTATTAAGTATTATTCATATCTTACACCCAAGCATAACAAATTAGTTTTAAATAATATATATAAATTCCTATCTCACCCTCTAACCGTAAATGTTCAACTTCTGTGACAATTTCCAAATAATCATTTCATTACCATTTCAAATTTCCTGGGAATTCGAAAAAATGTCAAAAATTCACAAACAGTTTAATAATTCATAACTGAGAGAGGGCGTCCTTCAGCTACAAACTTACACTATTAAATTGAACTTAAATGGGCTTCAAATATATAATTCATTCCGTTTGTCAGCAACCTTGTTATCCTACTATTAATGGACACGATTACAGCTACAAATGTAAATATGTTTCGGTTAGTCAACCTCAACTATTCTCCCATAAGACATTTATGGAGACAAAATCCTTCGTCCTTTTTGTAATTTGCAATGTAAAACGTCTTTCTACGAATCCTCCTCCTCCTCCTCCTCCTCCTCCTCCTCCTCCTCCTCCTTCACCTCAATGATGAATTGCTTAGCTGAGCTTATTCACATTCCAAGAAAATGGAAAATTAGCATTTTAATTGCATTTGTTGTGACAATGACAATGATTACGAGTAATGTATGGTTCGTAGATTTAGAAATCCATTAGTATAGTATCTACACATGCACATGTAAAATTAAAGAGACATATCACAAAAGTTTGCAGCTGAAAATATTGTATACATGGAAAAAGGGTTAAGAAACAAGTTTAAGGGCATCCAGGGTCAACTTGGTAAAACAATTTAAGAATCTAACTTTAAATTACGGTTCAAGGATAATATAAAAGTATAATCTTAGGCCGGTATTCCGTTATTTGTAGTACTTTTAAATTCAATTACTCACTCCACACAAACATTGGTCCAGAGAATAATTTGGTTGGACTCATCACAGGCAGACAGCAAGCAGACATCACATCCTAATTTGTAAGTGTCATTTGAGAATGCTGCCGTATCATTGTCCTTTCAGTTTATTTCATTATTATTTTACGTGAATAATAATTTATCATCAAAATAAAACGTTTTGGTAAAATGATGGCGCCATTATCACTCAACAACAGGTGTACACGTCGACTTAATCGAGGGAGGGAAAGAGAAAACAATGGAGTAGGTACCGAAATTGTTAATTCCATTTTTTCCCCAATTGCTCTGTAAATTTCTGAATTAACGTTTGGGTATTGGGTGGGCTTAAATTAATTGCAGGGATGATGGTATTAACGTTATCTTGATTTATAAATTAAGAAAATCGATGGAATGGAAAATGAATCGTTGGAGGATCAATTAAAAAACAAAGCAGCGTAGAGAAGACATATTGTTGGGTCATTCATTCAAGAACATCACTCATTAGTCATTGTGCGAAAGCAATTTTATTTTTCTGTAAAATTCGAAGCAAAGGAAAGGAAATGAAAAAAAGGAAATGTACTGCTTAAGTTTAAGATACGAACGAACTTAATTATGAATGGGGAATTGAGGTCGCCGCGGCCATCTTTCGCGATTAACTAGAAATAAAGCTTTTACCGAAAGTCCTGTAAATATATATGGCATGGAAGATAGATTCGGGGGGTCCCGAACAAAGGGCTCGACTTTGTCGACTCCCGGAAAACTGGATTAAGGAATGTGAAAGTTCCACCTTTTTTGTCTAATAACAAACCAGAACAGTTACTATCATAATGAAATTTACTCAGACAGACTTGGTCGTTGAGTATTGAAGGATAGTGTATCCACTGAATGGTATCGACTTGCCGCAGCACAGTGATATAACTATATCTACACATCAACTGTGCTTATTTTACTTCCCCGCGGTAACTTCCGGAATTGCAAAACTTACAACACTATAATAATCTGACTAAGATGACTAGCTGGTCGAGTCTCAGAAGTCTAAATGAGCACCTCAGAAAGGAGACCTACGGTAAATGAATTTACTTGATGGGATAAATGTCGTCGGCAACGGTCATGATGGAATTTTGAGGACATATCAGCGTTCTGGGAAAAAATGGCGGCGGATGAGCCTTTTATGGGCCAACGATAGCTTTCCAACCCAAATTTCCAACCAGATCCGGAACGTCAATTTATTTATTGACTTCAAGCCCTACCGACAATGTTGAGGACCTTATCAAGGAGGAATTTTATGACTTCCTGGACGATAACGGTGAGCGCTACATGTCTCGTGAACTTAGGTTACATGCGGTGCCATGTGCAGTTTGGCAAAAGCTCATTAAAACTCTTCGAGACATGCACCGGATTTCGTCAAGGAGATGCGCTGTCGTGTGATTTCTTCAATATTGTTTCTTATTGTTCGTTAGTGCCTAGGGCAGGTGTCAAAACGGAAGATACTACCTTTAACGGATCAGTCCAGCTACCAAATGAGGACAAGCCGAAATATATGCTATTAGCAAACAAACAAACAAGGCTATAAGTGCCTTTGATCCATTCCATTTGCATGGTTTGTCAATACATGAAAACAAGAGCGACTTATTGCGATTACGAATAATTTAACGGTCTGGCGAAACAGAGCAAATTGTAATTGCCCGCATTAAGGTCTTAATAAACCCATTATAATACCCTCCTACTATGTAGGATACGCTGATGGCTTTCCTGGCATACGGATGTCCTCAAAAACCCTTATTGATTGTTAATTGAAACATCAGAATGTTCTTCAATGTCTTACAAGCTTTCGTCCAAGCAATTTGTTCCTCAATGGACATAGATAATGAAGTGCATATTTGCGAGTCGCGTTATCCTTGAGTTTGTTTTCACTCCTTGAAATGCCGCTGATCTATCTATGCAGGGAGGATATATTTCTTGTTTTGAGTTTTATCATACATATTACATTTCCGTCTTCTAACCCTTCCGTATTTCTGGCCACTGCCTCTACCGAATCGTTCGACACTGAGTCCATTCAAATTCTGATGTTGTTTCGTAATATAATCCATGACCTGATAATCCCCGATTGAGAACTATAGGATTCTAGTACGCACTCTCCATGTTTTATATAGTTAGTGAGATACAAAATAAGAGTACACCTCCGCATTTCATAGGTTCTAATTAGTTAAAGTTTTGACAAAGATCCTCTTTCATAACTGACACACCCAATATCGAACATCAGCATCATTTTTGTTCCAACAGGATAACTTAATGCACTCCTAAGTCCCTGTGAAATGTAATTAAACTCCCCAATCAGACTGTCTGACAACTAATTACATAGTCCAGTGACCAACTAATGAGAACATTCCACTCCGAGGGATTAAAAATCTTGAACTTGAATTATTAGTTTACACTTCAATTGATGCGAACCAAATGTCAAAATGCATAAATTAAGTTATTAATTAGCGTCTGACTATCGAATTAAAGCAGCCCCCGATCACAATAATGGGAAAAATATGGCGGCATTTCCTTCAATTCAATTCTGCGGTGTTCTTATATTTGCGGTTTTAAATATTCCTGGAATCATATAAATCAGCAATAACAATCCAGCACCGGAAAACCATTAAAATACATTCCTTTGACATGTCAAATAAAGAAATTTTGGTAATTACTTTGCCCAAGAGAAGAAACTTTTGAAATTTATAAAGAGTGTTGCCATGCTACGCCTCGACCTCGACTCAATCCCTCATTCATCAACGCGCGTTTCCTGAGTGTAATTACAGTTTATGATCGAATTTGCGGTTGGTAGGACACTGTGCGTGGTGGTAGTTCCAACGGGGTTGTTCTTTGATTTTCTTGCAATTAGCCGTGAAAGTTGGAAATTGTTATTACCTTCGAGCATTTAGTAGCAACATGCAATTTTTGTTATTGTTAAAATTAAGGTAGGAGTTGTTTCATATTTTAATTAGGCTCACGCATAAAGAACGAAAACCTTCAAAAAAAAAAGCACACAAAACCCGAAAGAGTTACTATGTTCCACTTCCGATGCGGGAATGTAATTTATAGCTTGTTCGAAGTTTTGTCAAACAGCATAGTCAGCATTCATGTCCAGTCCAACTCGAGGTGAAGCGAAGCCGGATTAATGATTTATATCCACTCTCTCAGTATCTGGAGCACATGAAAAGAATTGCTTCCAGTCACATCGCAATTCTTTGGCCTGCTGGCTTAATTTGTACTCGTATGTGTAGTATTTTATTTTAGTCGCTGATACAGGACGGGACGGGACGATGAACATTTTGTCATTAAAAGAGTAATTTCTTTGGGGTCGATGTTCCTATGTCAATCTATTAGTCTGTTGCTGGGGGAGCGATGGGGGCAGGAGGGTGAAATACTGGAAGGATTTCAAAGTGATTAAATAGTGATTGGAGAAGATCAAGACTAAAGAACTAAACTTTGTAAAGTACGTGATTGTCATTAGATACTTGGCGACAGCTCATGCAGACGGTTTAATGGTGTATGCAACCCAAAAGAACAAGGCATTGGCTGCACGCACAAGAGACAGGACATTTAAAATGGTTAAGTATGGCGCGAAGGGAAATGAGACCCTTCCACTGTCCGCAGTCAAGTGAAAGGTTGAGTTTTGAGATAAAGTTTGAGTAGCAGTCCTTTGCGCAAAGTATTTCAAGTTGTTTGTGGTTGAGACTTTGCTACCATGTACAAGAACTATTTAACCCTATAACCGCACAGACATGTTAAATTTGAGTGGCTGTCGGCCCAATGAACGCTTGCATCCTAACCCACAAGCCATTATAATACCACAGACGATCTAAAAGGTTCCCCATTCCCAGCGTAGAGACAGTTGGAGTATTTCACAGCATAGAGAATGATTGTGGCATCCCAACGTACCACTAGTATCGGTTCACCGAGGTTTCTGTAGCTGAATTTAGCTAAAAGAAGTTTCCTATTAAGAAAGGAGGTGGGGCCCGGAAATAAAAAGTGGTTTCCATTTCCTTCTTATTGTTTTCGTAGGGAAGGAGATGGAGATTCTAAAACGTTATTGTGCGCTGAGAAGTTGCTTTAAATGAATCGAAGGCCCTGCGAAATCTGAGAACGTTGTGACAAAATTAGTTTTTGATGTTAGAACAATAAAAATGGATTTCTTTTGTAACTAACTGAAATTGAAATGAAGAAATCCTATTTCATTTCAATTTAAAGTGCTACTTGAACATGTCCTCTAAATGCGTAAATCTATGTATGTGTGTTTGTAGCTATCACCTGCTATAATGAGAATATAGAGTAGGGATTCCATTAGGGGAGGGCAAGTTTCTTATTTTAAAATTTAGTTGATAAAGAGAATCAAACAATTTCTGCGAAGGGCGAAAAAATTTGCAAAGAGGTACGGGTCAAGTTTTGTTCAATCAACGTCTTAAAGCGTTGAGTTCTGAGAACGTTAAAATTGTTTCTGTGGGTCGAGTAAACAATATCTAATGATGCTCTTGTCTACGTATTCTTTTTCCCACTTTTATTCATATTTTGACAGACAGGAAAATTATTCAGTGGAAAGTGAAACACGATTTGGTCAGTTTTAAAAATATTTTATTTCTTATTGCGTTTTGTCTATGTCATCTTTAAAAGTTTCAGAAAGTCTCTTAGTTTTTCCTCTCTTTTTAAATTTTTTATTATACCAGTTACGGTTTCGGAATAGTTATCCGTGCGAACGTGGTTGAAAGTATCGATTAAATTAAATACTAATCGATTAGAGAAAATCCAATTTTACCAATCATTTTTGATACTATTTTGACAAAAGGAAAGTATCCTACCTAAAAGAAGCTGGACTAATTCATACTTACTTTAATTAATGGGCTCCCGATCCGTAAAAAGTCTCGGTCTGAGATACGGTGGAGCGTTGACACTTTATTCACCTAAAGCTTATAAGCTGTTATTATTAGCTGTTGATGTCAAAAATATATTGGAGTAGGTTCCATCAACAGTATATAATAACTTATAATGGTTCCACCATCAGTAATGAGTAACAGCCAAACTTTAGGGGTTTTCACTTGTTCTTCAAGCAGATATTCGAGCACAGTAATAAAAAGCAACGAAACTCTTTGCAGACTCCAGAGGGGCATGACCTAGGTTTTTGTTCCATCGTAGATGTCCCTAAATAGGTACCTTTGCGTAGGTTTCAGGAATTTCAGGATGACTATCGAATGCTTTTGCCAACAGCCAAATGCAAATCCTTTGAGGAACCATGGTGATTTTCCATTATGATTCTTTTACTTTGGATCAATAAGTCTTATTATACACTGCTGGACAAAAATAAACGCATATAATTGTCCTATTTATAAGTCAACATGTGCAGTACATAAGGGACGATACTACTTGGATACCTTGATATAAAAATTGTATGATGGAGTTGTCTACTCTTACCCCAAGTTTTAGGCCTTTAAATGCAATTTTGCGAATTTTAGGTATAACTATTCTAACTGATATAACTTCAAAAACCGCTTAATATAGTTTGTTGATGTAATTCAATAACGCAATAAATGTAAGCAGTAAAAATTAAAAAAAAATTTATGAATGAAAAGCTTTGGTTCTGCTTTTTCATTTTCCATCACTCTTTGCCAGAACTCGCGGCGACAGGTTCTCGCATTCTTGACGGACATTTTCTTTGAGAGCTTCAAGAATCTGCGGGGTGTTGACATAAGCTTGTGATTTAAAAAAATAACCCAAAAAGAAGTCTGGAATGGTTTAATCAAGCGATCTTGCTGGCCAGTGCAACTTTGAGGGTTAACCTCCATTCGTCAATGATACTCGGGTTATAATTATGGTTTGATTATACAAAACTTTAAGTCTCTTTGAGGTTAAATTAAGAAAGAAAATTGTATCCCTGCTCCTTTAATAATTTGCTGTCTGGCAAAGTCTTGGCTATAGAAATTCATAAGCAAATTAAGCCATATATTTTGAAATAAACCACAACCGTTGGGTGCGATATATCCATTACTATATGTACTCGAAGATGGTCACACCCCAAAATGTTAACAGCTAAAAATAATTCGGGACTCAAAGGGTTAACTACTAAAAATGGGCACAAATAAGAACTCAGAACATTAACCCTTAATTACCTACCTGTTATTTTAGTCGCATAACTACCTAGAATATCTCAGACTTCTCTTTTTTGTTATAAGATGATGTCACAAAAGACAGTATACTCACCATAGACCTTGACGAGGTCCAGGCGTCCAACGGTACTATAGGTAAATAGGAGAAGGTACAATGATGCGTGAATAATTAAAATGTCAGTGGAAATTGTTATAACAAAAAACAAAATCGCCAAAGTCTAAAGACTTAAAATAAGAAACAAAACAAACGACATTTTTATGATAATATTTTACATATTTATTAGTCTATGTCTTTTTGTTTAATACTATTAACATTAAATTTAAGATCTAAAAATTACCTACATCTACGTCATAGTTGTTGAAGATCACATAATTTTAAAATTCGTTTTCGATAGCTTTGGTTTTACAATATTCTTTGAGCAGAATAAGGAAATATTGACTTACGCGTAGGATGTCATAACATTGACTAAAATCACCCAACGTTGTATGACAAACTATGAATAACAGAAAAGTTATTTACATTGTAATATTGTTTTCTTGTATAAATGTATAGAATTGTTGTTTATTTTATAATTTTTTTGTATTTATATAACAATAACCTCTTAAGACATGTACTGGCGTTAGTCATAAATGAAATGCTCGTTGTACTGTAGGAAGCTAGCCATAGTAAATGTTGCTTATACATATTACCTTATTGCACACTTGTGATTGGTAGCATGATATTTCGTTCGAATAATCTGTAAAATAATTATAAAAATTATTTTTATTATTTCATTGATTTTAATTAAGTAAAATTAGTAATGTTAACAGTTGGGCTAGAATTGAAATAAACGGTAAAATTGCAATGGCGGATTCTTTTTTTAAACACTATCATTCAAAAGGCAGGAAAACCTAAACATTCTTCCTGGTGAAACATTTACTTTACAAACGTCTTTGAAGTTAGTGCCGTGTAAGACTTTCTCTGACTACGAGATATTGCCTCGCATTTACACAGTACTACGATATGTCCACAACAGCCTGCAGATCACCGTAAGTCCTGCAAATATCCGCATCTAAGTCTCCTTTTATATGAGAATCATAAGCTTATCCCTGTTTAATTATCTTAACTCCCTTTATCTTTTGTCTTCAAAAGTGTTAACCCTTATAGATGCTCGATAGTGTCCCTTACTATGCAGAAGGGAGGTTTGATGTCCACAACCTCATTTATTTCGAGTAGCTGCTGCTTGATTCCATTGTGGCCTGACTATCCATATAGATAGCGACATCTCTTCCAATTACCGGTCTCACCAATCTCACGTCTCTGCCCAACTGCCCTGAGGACTTCTGTATTGAAGGCACTGTTTGTGTCCGGCTGTCTTATAGACACTCTTAAGAAGAACCTGTTCCTTCTTCTGAGAAATCCTATAGGCCCAGCCCTAGTTCTATGATAAATTAAAGGACCACATCATTTAATACAGACCGATCGAATACTCATCGATCATCAATGGTCTTATAAGAGAAACGAAAAGAAGGAGCAGAACTTTTTGTTAGAACGTTAAAAACATCGTTCAAAAAATCGATTGCTGGTATACGTATTCTGGAAAATTGCCAGCCGAAATTTTCCACGGACGATAGCTTAAGAGTCCCCTTTCGTTGATGTGTCCACGCCCTCCCAAGGAAAGTATTGGAAAGGCAGGACGCATTAACAAGGAACAGCTGGTCTTTGCCAAGAATTATTCATATGGAACAGGGTTCTAGAAGTAATTTTAAAGACAATGGGACGTATGATGCATCTGGTTGCAACACCTTTCGGATCACGTTAGTGACACCAGAATGTAACACTAGTACAAACGAGACCCCAACCGATGATTGTCTCATCACAATCACACCGGTAAGTATGCAAGCAAGGGTGACGTGAAATAACGCCAAACGAAATAAAGCCAACTTCAAAAAAAATGGCATTATTTCCATTACAAAATCGACTAAATTTGGTCGATCATTAATACTAACAGTTCTACACATTTCTCTAGCTAGATCATTGGACCTGAGAGTACCGCCATTTATCCCTTACCTAATCTAGAATCATATCTCAGCTCACCTACACTCAGCATTACAGTAGGACAAGAAATCCAGTAATCCGGTTGCAGCTAACTCATCACTTTCTACACACACTAGTCTACAACTTTATTGTCATTGTTTACTTGAAATGAATTTGACCGCAAAGCATTCATTAACTTACTAAACTACTACTCAAAACTAACTAATACTTAATATTACCATATAAATCGTTAATTGTGAAGTTGTTGTGCATTCAATCCAACAGGTGTCTTATATCCCTTCTTCAGCTTTATAGCAGTTTCTTTTCAGAGGACATAAAACCATTTTGACTCCCTCCAACTTTGCTGGGATGGACCATATCTAAATTGCACAATCCTTTGTCCATCCAATAGATTATGATGAGGTAAACCAAAGAAGCAAATCGTACTCATTTTTCCCAGCAACGGTCTGCAAATTTGAATACACATAATGTAAGCCAGTTTTATGTTAACTTTATGCGAATCCACCATAACTTGAAATAGTCAATTCCATAAAAATGCAATTTTATTTAAGCACCTGCAAGTCGTAGAAAAGCAAAAATATGTAACACGAATTTATGCAGGATAAAATAAAATTCATCTGTGTGCACTCTTCGGCTGCAAATCATTGCAAATTTAAATGAAATGTTAGCTACTCACTGTCGTATCTCACTTTGCTTGGTCATCGTTGAAATTTAATGCAAAACATTGAGTGTCTTCTTTTCTACCCTCTAATATGTCTGCATTGAAAGCACAAAATTAGCTTTCCATAACCAAGGTTTGCAAGATTTTATCTAAAAACAAATTGAACGCTTTGTTTTATTTTATATTTACCTTGCGAATGTAAGCAGAGCTATAGCTTTTTTAATGGCAAAATCCACGCACAGCGATATAAATATTTCAGCAATTTCTGCATTGTTCTGCGTGACATAAAATACGAGTACGAGTTTATGGATGTAATGTGCACTCAAATGCAATCAAAATAAACAGAAGATAAAGATAACAGTTTTGTAAACAGGACTAGCTTCCAATAGCTTGACAACAAATAAATTTTACCCAATAAAATAGTGTTGAATTAAATATTAATATTTTGCACCTGTAGAAACACTCGTAGTAGTGGAACATCGTGAAATAGATTACATTTATCTATAAATCAGCGAGTTTATTTATTTTGGGTAAATTCTAATGTATGGACGATTGTTTTCGTTATGAAGATGCATATTCCTTTAAAACCTAAATATTTCATGAACTGATGGCGTGACTGTTGATTTTTAAAAGTGGAAAAGTTTATATTTTTATTTAAACATAATTGAAATGGCTTTACATATATCTGTATATATTTTTTTAAAGAATATTTGCCCTAAAAAAAATAGCCGAGTTTTTCATAGCAGTCTTGGGGTTAGCTTGATTCAGGTAATTTGAAAAATATAGCGACAATTTTAAGTGATGTAAAGTAGAAATATGTAAAGTGTGTTTTTTTTAGAGGTTGGGTTTTCGAATAGAGATAAAACTGACATTTTGTGGTCAAATCTGGCAACTGTAATGTCATTTATGTTAGTAGGAGTTAGGTCGATTGAGACTGGGAATTCTGCGTTAGAGTGAGAGGGAAGATGTGAGTTTTGAATGGGGTATGATTGTTGTTGTCGTTGCATTCGGTTTGGTTTGTGTCGTCATATTTTTTTATTTTTTCTTCTTGCTTTGTTGTGTGGTTGGCTAGTGAGTATCTTTTATTTTTTCTCGTTGCCTTGTGTTTTATTTTTTCTTGTTACTTTGTTGTGTGGGTGGCTGATATGTTTGTTTTATTTTTTGTTTTTGCTTTGTTGCGTCCGTGGTCAGATATGAGTTTTGAATGAAGTTGAGTGTCGTCATATTAGATATCAGTTTAGTGTATTTTTTGTTTTTGGTTTCTTTCATACTGTGTGATTAGTGTGTGTGTTTTGGTGTGGGGATTCTGTTGAGATGCGTCAGTGAGCGGTGTGTGTGTTAATAGTGATTTGGATTTTTTAATTGCGCTAAGTAGGAGTTAGGTCGATTGAGACTGGGAATTCTGCGTTAGAGTGAGAGGGAAGATGTGAGTTTTGAATGGGGTATGATTGTTGTTGTCGTTGCATTCGGTTTGGTTTGTGTCGTCATATTTTTTTTATTTTTTCTTCTTGCTTTGTTGTGTGGTTGGCTAGTGAGTATCTTTTATTTTTTCTTGTTGCCTTGTGTTTTATTTTTTCTTGTTACTTTGTTGTGTGGGTGGCTGATATGTTTGTTTTATTTTTTGTTTTTGCTTTGTTGCGTCCGTGGTCAGATATGAGTTTTGAATGAAGTTGAGTGTCGTCATATTAGATATCAGTTTAGTGTATTTTTTGTTTTTGGTTTCTTTCATACTGTGTGATTAGTGTGTGTGTGTTGTGGGGGATTCTGTTGAGATGCGTCAGTGAGCGGTGTGTGTGTTAATAGTGATTTGGATTTTTTAATTGCGCTAAGTAGGAGTTAGGTCGATTGAGACTGGGAATTCTGCGTTAGAGTGAGAGGGAAGATGTGAGTTTTGAATGGGGTATGATTGTTGTTGTCGTTGCATTCGGTTTGGTTTGTGTCGTCATATTTTTTTTATTTTTTCTTCTTGCTTTGTTGTGTGGTTGGCTAGTGAGTATCTTTTATTTTTTCTTGTTGCCTTGTGTTTTATTTTTTCTTGTTACTTTGTTGTGTGGGTGGCTGATATGTTTGTTTTATTTTTTGTTTTTGCTTTGTTGCGTCCGTGGTCAGATATGAGTTTTGAATGAAGTTGAGTGTCGTCATATTAGATATCAGTTTAGTGTATTTTTTGTTTTTGGTTTCTTTCATACTGTGTGATTAGTGTGTGTGTTTTGGTGTGGGGATTCTGTTGAGATGCGTCAGTGAGCGGTGTGTGTGTTAATAGTGATTTGGATTTTTTAATTGCGCTAAGTAGGAGTTAGGTCGATTGAGACTGGGAATTCTGCGTTAGAGTGAGAGGGAAGATGTGAGTTTTGAATGGGGTATGATTGTTGTTGTCGTTGCATTCGGTTTGGTTTGTGTCGTCATATTTGTTTTATTTTTTGTTTTTGCATGATAAGTTAATTGTATGGTTGCTATGGATTATACATTTTTTATCCATCGGCCATCCCATGGCACCCAAGCTGCAGCGTCAGCCAAATGACCAGACCCTTAGCGAGTCCAGTATCTGGCCCATGCCCTTGAAATCCAACGGCACAGCACAATCGTCGTTCCCACACCAGTCCATCGTCCGTCCCAAGCAGCCAAGCTGCAGCGTCAGCCAAATGACCAGACCCCCCAGCGAGTCCAGTATCTGGGACCATGCCCATGCCCTTGAAATCCAACGGCACATTGTATGTGAGGGTGGTCTTTTGAGGTCTATATCTTATATAAATAAATAAAAAACAATGGAATTTTTTTTTAAATGCTGTTTTATTTATTACTAAATATTTTTATTTTTGTTGCTTTTCTTTGTTGTTGTTAGTGATTTTGTATCAGAGGCTCGGTACTGTTTTATTTTAACAGCTGACTTTTATTTATCCATGAATTATGATCGTTTGAGAGTCCAAGCCACTTTACATACACTTGATCACCCTTAGTTTTTAATACATTTTCCACTAGAAATACATCGGAGTGGATGGTTTTTTGTAGTTCCATTTCGTAGAAACAACCTTGGATGGATTGCCCTTGAAAGTCTTTCAATAAATATGTGGCAGGATTAGTCAGGTTAACTTTTCTAATTGTGAATACTTCGGTTGACCAGTTGGGTGTGTAACCTTTCTCAAATGCATGTTTAAACTTGCTTATTCGAACTTGATCACCAAATTTGAATTTTCTCCGTGGAGCAATTTTAATGTGAGTGTAAACTGATGATAGAAGTTTATCAGCATTTTTCTTATTCACATCAACTGGTCTCATTTTTATTGTTCTATGAGTAGAGTTATTGTATGCGTGGAGCAATCCTTTTAGAATGGGTAGCCATTTATAGTTACCATTAAAACTGAATTCTTTCCACATTTTCTCCTTGAGAGTTCTATTGAATCGTTCAACAATTGATGCTTTCAATGAACTATACGTTGAATAGTGATTAATTTTGTACTGTCTCATTAAATCTTGGAAGATTTTATTAAAAAACTCCTTACCATCATCAGTTTGCAGATTTTTTGGTACTCGCTGGGAACTATTGAAAATTGATTTCATAGCTTCTGTAGTGCATTTCGAAGTTTTATTCTTCAAAGGAACTGCCCATGCATACTTTGAAAAGGTATCAATTACAGTCAGTAAATAGTTATACATATTGTTATCGCTGTTATAGGGTATCATTTCTACTAAATCTGCTTGCCACAAGTCATCGAATCCTCTAATGACAACTCGACGTCTGACGAAGTGTCTTCGAGCAGTTTTGTGCAATTCCTCAACAACAGCCCGTTTACTCATCCTATATACTAATGAATTAAGAAATAAAACTTTTTCTTCTTTTATAATCTGTTTTTATTTTTATTCTTTAATAATTCGAGCCCTACATTTCCTCTTTCAACTTTTGATACTTAACAGAAGATTGCTCTCTCTGCTTAGGTTCCAATGATGATGATGATGATGAGGATGATGTTGATGATGATGCAAATTTAAATGGATTGCTTTTAAGAGCATACTCAATTTTTTTTAAAAAACTATCCTTTGGATTTATGTTATGTGTATTTGTTTGATTGCGATCCATTTCGTCTGTCTGATCCACTCTTAATCTGTTTGCTTATTAATCGAAACTAATATGCTGTCTCGAGCAGTGAATACATTATATACAAAGTAAATGATTAGCTCAGCATTTTTATATTCTTACGCATTATGATGAAATTCATCTTTACAGAACCGGGATCATACCAAATAGAATCGGATACAAACATCAAAGCAAAAATGAAACTAAAGATTCTTATTTCCTTTTTTATTTTTTTATTTTTTTATCTTTGTTTGTAATCTTTCATACAATGACATTAATTTCTTAATTCTATTCATTTTAATTTCAATCATATAGCAAATACAGGTGTCTGGTCCATTTTTACAGATATTTGATGACCAGGGACATGCGACGAAATGACATCCATTATTAGATGTGGTGCGGGATATGTTCTCAAAGTTTTTTAAAAAAGAAATGCACTCAAGTATCTCATTGTAGTGTTCAGCAAGTAGAATGTGTTGATAGGTTTTTAAAAATATTAGGATTTCACCGAAAATCGTGCAACTATTCACATTGGACATGCTTTTCAATTGAATTGCAAACTGTAACTATTTATTTTTTTGTTTATTTGAGTCGTTTATAGAACACTAGTAGGGCTTTTATTCGATTCGTCATCCATTCTATTCTATGACATGAGCATGTATCGGGGCCTAATGTACATTTATTCGAAGACCAAGAGCAATTCAAGTAATGATTACCATAAATAGATTCCACACAAGCCACGTTTTCAAATTTGCTTAGAAAGGAAATACATCTTAAGATCTCTTCGTAATGTTCCTCAAGTATATTGTGTTTGTTGTTCAGTAAGAAATTTAAAATTTCTTTCGAGATAAAAGGAGTATTCATGCTTGACATGTAGTTTCAAACTGAATTTCAAATGTCTTTTAAATTGGTGGAAAGTTATTTCCGTTTCTAGTAAATTTCACACCGTTCTCTTTAAGGTCTACAATGTTCTCATTATATTTCTCTAATATATCGAGGAAATAGTTTCTAAGCTTGTTCACAATTTCGAGTGTATTTAAGCTTTGTTCATCAATGTATGTGCGCAACATTTTGTCATGTTTTTCAAGTTTTTCATCCATACCAATGAGAGAGCTCTTAAATTGTTCATGCACACGATTATCAACATAGTTTTTTGTTGCAGCATCATTTGCATCGGTAGGATTATTTATATTCTTCAAGGCTTTATGTTTCACATCATAGTAGTCATCTGAGTGTAACCTGAGACCCATTTCAGTTTCATCATTTATCGCGCTCATGAGAGATTTAAAATTATTATCAACATATTGTTGAAGAATAATTGTTGTCTTATTTTGGAAATCAATATTATCATCTACATATTCTTTGTTGGCTGCTTGGTGTGATGTTTTAGGCATTGCAACATTATTCAGACATTTTCCCTCTATATCAAAATCACCAGCAGATGATAGCTTAAATCCTTCTCCAGGAGGTCCTCGAGGACCAGTTGTTGTTGTTGAATTGTGAATTCGATTGAAACTCCTTCCGAACTTGTCGACGTTCATTTCGCTTTTAACGAATTCTCTGCTTAGGGTTGCTGTTAATATATGATGTTTGCTTCGCGTAGTTCTTCTATGATTGAATTTATCTCATTTTGAAGATTATTGTTTCCTGCCCTTTGAGATGCAATTAAAAGTCTTAATCTATCGACGAGCTCATTGGGGCTATCCCAGTGCACATAATCGATCGAATTATTAGAATAAGTCATGTCAGGTAAGTTATTGTTGTATGATTTCCCAATTTTGTTTGTAACATTCTGAAGTAAGGGTTGAATAATATGTTTATACTTATAACCTCTATTTCCTTTAACTTGAGAGTTACTATCATAATTTTTTAAATGGGCTTTTGTTTTTTGTAATATCTTAAGATATTCATCCAAATCTTCTTTGCTATATCGATCTTTTCGGGGGATTTTCCGAAAAATTAATTCATAAAGACCATCCGTTCCAGAGAAGATTTCACCATCATCACCAATGATGAAATTCCTCTTTTCATTAATTTTAAAACTTGATGTACCCAATTTTGTTGAATTTGACTGCACATCAAAATATGGCCCATAGATCTTATCTAGATTCGAATCTGATGGCGATGATCGTTTGAATGGAGTACTTTGATCGGGGTCGTCGGTATTAAAATTCGTAGGCGTTCTAAATGAAGCATCTTTGTCCGTTAGTTGAATTGATTCTGCAGATGAAAGGTCAAAACTTTCCTTTGGAGAGGGTTTGATTGTTTCTGGAGAACTTGAGAGCTGCAAACGTCGTCGTAGTCGATGCTTTGTTTTATCAATTTCAGTACCAACAGCAGCAGCAGCAGCAGTGTTTCGACTATAAACACTTTTGACATTTTTAACAATCTCTTTTAAGGGTTCAACTATTGGTTTAAAAGTAGTTTCAATTTCCTTTTCTTTTATAATTTGCCCGGTCTTGAGAAACATATATTTTTTCCTCAAATCTCTTTTAGTTTTTATAAGATCTTTAAGAATATTTTCATTAACATCCATATTTAATAACTTTAAACAGCGGTTTTAAACAGGATCAGTTACGAACTGGATCGATTACAAACAGGATCAGTTACAAACAGGGTCGGTTACAAACTGGGGCTGTTCCAATCTGGATATGATCATATAAGCGGTTGATTAATGACTGAGTAGCTTTATATAGATACAATTTCCTTAAATGATTTATTATATTGTCCTTTATCTGTACTCAAGTCTTTATTAATAGCCAAGAAACCATATGCATCTCTCCAACATGTTGTACATAAATCTCTGAATTGTTTGAAAGTCATATTTGAATTTATATGATCGTTGTATATATGTTTCAGATTAAGTTCATCTTGCTTAAAAACAATGATATAGTTTGCATTGTCTCGAATCAAATGTTTTGGTATATGCGTATAAGATTGACACAGGTAGAAACTATCTACATCGTTATGTCGTCCCATGCAGAAATATTCTCGAATGTTGTTTTGTTTATCACAAGCTACATCATCAAATATAAATATTGAATTTCGCTTTGCTTTAGAAGGTGCGATTATTTCAGAATTATTCGAAAATTCATTGTACCCCATTCCCTTGATTGACTTTATTAGTTTTCTCAAGTAGGTATACTTTGGTTGATGCAAAGACTTTGAATATATGTAAAGGTTTTCAAACTTTAAACCGTTGGGGTCAAGCAAAATACTGAACATAACATTAGTTTTTCCACAGTTTGATGGACCCACAATTATTCCACGAATACTATTAGGAAATAATTGTCCATGTTTTCCATTTTCTTTAATTTTAGTATCAAAGTTCTTAACTTTAATACTACCTTGTTGTTGTTTTATGAACCTCATTCCACTACCGAATGAAGCTAATAATAATAAAAGGTGATGTTTTATTGTCAAAAGATTCATAAATGCTCAATGTGTGTAACAAGAAAGTGATATAAAATGATTGATTATAGTGTGAAAGCCATCACTTCAAAACATTCATTCAAGGGGTGTGGATTAGTAAATTCCTTAATCGATAAGTTACCCTTTGAATTGCATCTTCCCTCGTATAATTTCTGTGGACCTGGAACTAAACTGAAAGAACGTCTTGCTAGAGGAGATCGAGGAGTGAATCTATTGGATGAAGCGTGTCGCGAACACGATATTGTATATGCAAATAAAAACAATAACCTGTCTGATCGACATATTGCTGATAAAATTCTAACTGAAAAGGCTTGGCATAGAGTAAAAGCGAAAGACTCATCAATAGCAGAGAAATTAAGTAGCATATTGGTTACGAATATGATGAAAGCTAAAACAAAATTCGGTATGGGTTGCAAATCTAAACATAGCAGAGCAAGGAAACAAAAACTTAAAATGAATAAAAAATTATTTAAAATAGCCATTATGGAGGCTAGAAACGCAATTAGAAATCCAAAAAGTAAAGATCCAAACGAAATTGCAATATCTGCTTTACAAGCAGCTAAAAAGGTTACTAAAAATAAACGGAAGAGCATTTCCATTCCCCGAGTCATACCGCTACCAAAAATTGGAGGTTTCCTACCATTATTACCGATCTTAGCTGGATTATCAGCGGTTGGTTCCCTAACTGGGGGAGCTGCAGGACTAGTTAAGGCAATCAATGCTTCAAAGGTAGCCAAGCAACAGTTGGAGGAGAACAAACGCCACAACCAAGCTATGGAAGGGGTTCAAATTCAGAAGGGCAAGGGACTTTATCTACAACCATACAAAAAAGGATTTGGACTTTTTCTCAAACCGAACGATTCAAAAAACTTTTAAATTTGCTACCCAATCATCCGCTCTCCAATATTGATATTATTAAATTCGGAAAAGTCAATATACCCTATTTTCGTGGTGTTTATATGAGAGATAAATTACCTATAAGATCGCTTGATAGAGAATGTGGTGTAATTAACTTGGACAATGAGCGTGGACCAGGGACACATTGGGTAGCATATATTAAGAATAAAAATATTGTAAAATACTTTGACAGTTTTGGTAATTTAAGACCGCCTATAGAGGTTGTAAAATATTTGGGTGAAAATATTCAGTACAATTATAATAATTGTCAAAATTTTAATACATTTATATGTGGTCATTTATGTTTGAAGTTCCTATTCGATCAAAATGTAAATAAATAAATACTACAAAATCAAAATATGTTTCATTTCTATTCCAATAGCAATGTCGTTAACACTTACATTGAGTGGAAACAAATCTACGCTCACCGCCGATTACTTTCCTCCAATAATCCTAAATACTGATTACGTTTGCGGTTTAGTTGACTTCCAGACCTACAATTCTATACCTAATGTGGATGTATTTAATAACTCGTTTCATTTTGGTGATAACAATGAAATCACTTTTCCGGTAGGTTCTTACGAAATTGAGGATATTAATAATGTAATTCAGGAGGTTCTGAAGCTACACAACGAGGATAGAGCTGAAAAAATTATAATTAAATTAAGAGCCAATAATAATACTTTGAAATGTGAAGTTTACAGCAATATGGAAATAGATTTTTCTCATCATCGTAGTATTGGTTCGCTCTTGGGATTCAGTAAGAAGAAACTTGTTCCCAATATTATGCATGAATCTGACCTATATGTTGACATCAATAGAGTGAATATTGTGCGAATTGAATGTAATTTAATTGATAAAACATATATAAACAATCGACCTGCTCATATACTGCATGAATTTTCTATTAATGTAAGCCCGGGATATAAAATAATTGAAGTTCCTCACAATGTCATCTATCTGCCAGTGAGCGCTACGAGGATAAGTTCTATAACATTGAATCTCTTAGATCAGGACGGAAATCTTATAAACTTTCGAAGCGAAACGATAACAATTCGATTGCATCTAAAACCACAACAATGATACTGTATGATAACCCATCGTACCCCTCAACTTATAAAAGAGTAGGTGATATTACTAAACCTCTCAATATACTATCATGTACTGATAGGAAAACATCAGTACTAGCTGTACAAAATCGGCAATTTCTATTATCACTAGGTTACAGATTAAAAATCTAAGCCAAAACACCTACAAGACATGCTGAATATTTTTGAAGAACCGAAATTTGAGGAGAGTATCTCAAAATTGGAATATCATACGTACTCGCCATATTTAAATAATTTCGACAAAAATGACATCATTCAAATTTGTGTCCAACATCAAAATCTTAATATTTTGCCTTCAGAAAGTTACATTTATATTGAGGGTACTGTGTCGAAAACTGATGGATCAGCCGTTGCGAAAACAAAACTTGTAAATAATGGAGTAGCTTTCTTATTCGATGAAATTCGTTATGAATTAAATGGTGTGGAAATTGATAGTAATCGAAGTGTCGGCATTACGTCAACAATTAAAAACTATCTCTCTTTAAATAAAAATGAAAGTGATATGCTTTTGAATGCATCCTGGTCACCTAATTCTTCAATCAATGTTAATGGAATCTATTTTAATTTTTGCATGCCACTAAATAAATTACTGGGATTTGCTGAAGACTATAAGAAAATTATACCAAATGGCCGTCATGATTTGATTCTAACACGTGCACGCACAGATGATAATTCATTAATTGCTGACGAGGATGAGAAAGCAAAGATAAACTTGCTTAAAGTACAATGGAAAATTCCACATATAACACTCTCTGATACTTACAAATTAAAACTATACAAACATATTAATAATGGACAAACTATGAAGCTGGCTTTTCGCAACTGGGATCTATACGAATATCCTGCATTACCCAGCGTCAGTCATCATATTTGGAATGTAAAGACAACCTCTCAAATGGAGAAGCCACGCTACATTATACTTGCTCTGCAAACCAACAAACGTAATTTACTGAAAGGAAATGTAACTAATTTTGATCATTGTGATATTTTAAATATAAAGGCTTATCTAAATTCCGATGCTTATCCATGTGAAGATCTAAATTTGGCATTTGATAAAAATAACTATAGTTTATTATATAGTATGTATTGTGATTTTCAAAAAACCTACTATAATCGCCTTTTTGCTGAACCACTCTTATCAAGAGATGCTTTTAAATCTCAAGCAACAATTTTCGTAATTGATTGCCGGCACCAGAACGAAATAATCAAAAACGGCCCAATTGATATTCGTATTGAAATGAAAACAGCAACAACAAAAATAATACCTGCTAATACATCTGCCTACTGTTTAATGTTACACGATCGCATTATAAACTACAATCCATTGAGTCAGACAGTTTTACGAGAAATATAAGTTTAGTTTAATGCTGGCTTTTATCGCAAACACACGTCCTTTTTTTTTCTATTTTTTTTACCGTAAATACACGCGTACGCATTCGTAAAAATGTATTTTGTTATCGACCTGCAGGGATTCAAAGGACCAAACAACCAGTTTATTGCAAAGGAAATAGCAGTACTGCACAGTGGTCATCATTATCATTTCATCGTAAAGCCGCCATTCAGCTCTGACCAGTTAACACCCTCATTAAGAAGACAAGCCAATTGGTTGTATGAAAACCATCACGGCTTAGTTTGGGATGGAGGATTCACAGAATTCCGAACAGTAAGAAAATATCTTCAGGAGAAAATCCGGAATACTCTTTTGTACGTCAAAGGAACTGAAAAAGCTCAATGGATGAAGGAAATACTAAAAGATGAAAATGTTGAAGTGATGGACATTGAAGATATTGGCTGTCCGAAATTTAAAGAACTAAAGCGTCTCTATCCCAATGAGAAAAAATGTTCATTTCACGGTAAATGCTGCGCCCTGCAAAATGTTTACCTGTTAAACAAATTTATAAGTGGAAACTAAGTGAAAATAAAATAAAAAAAAAACATTTTTGATTCTTTAATGAAATATGAAATTGGTGTTTTTATTTGAGTCTTTTATAGCCATATGGCAGGGAACTGTGATCACCAAGAAATCTACGTTTTTCTGCTCTGGGTTTATAGGTTTTTGTTTCCGCAACAGTAATTATTTGATGTTCTCGCGTCCGACGGATATTACTCGAAATAATCTTTATATCATCTGTGTTCGTAGCATTAAGTACAGCTTCCTTAATCGTCTCAAAATTGACCTTCTTCGATGCTGAATAATTTAGATTTATTCCTTTTACTTTACACACAATTTGTTCGATGTCATCTCTTGTACTGTAGACTTTGTAAGCATAATTTTTCGGTCCGCCACTTACAAATTCAGTAATATAACTTCCTTGACCATAGCACTCTAATTCGTCAGTCATATCGCCTATGAATTCACCGGTCGGTGGGTCAGGTTCTCCTTCGCGACTTATGTAGATTACGGAATCAGTATCATAATATAGTACTCTATCTTCTAACTGTTCCAGGTAACTGTACAATTTTAGACGAGCTTGCGTGGTTGTATAAGCTGCAATACACACATTTACAGTTGATAGTGTATCTGCTGCTTCTTCTTTATACAGCCAACTTACTACGATATTTTCCTCATTTATAGGGAGAATATGACAGACTAGTACGGTTGGATTCGTAAGCATCTGATATAACTCAGACGGACTATTAACTATTGATGTTTTCTGCTGGTTTTCTCTTTGTCCGAATTTACCCCAAAACGAATTCAGTATCAGTTTAGCAAAAGATCTTTTTCCAGGGTTGTTGCAAATTTCTTCAAAATCTAGTTTGACATCTTCATTGTTTAGGAAATCAGCTATATATTTGTTTTTATCTTCCTCTGTTGCACATTTATTCGGCCATCCTGATGCTTCCTGTTTTATTTTAATGAATTTATTCATCATTTGAGTGAAGAGGCCATCTGATTTCGCAATTTTATCATATTGCATCATCGAATACTCCCATATTTCGAAAATATCTACTAGCTTATACCCTTTCTCTATTGCTTTCAAAACTTCATCAATAATCCATGTTCCGTGCAGAGCTCTTTCATCATCATCGTGGGCGCATTGCTCTTCTTGAGATAATTGTTCACTGCATGTCATACACAATGTAAACATTAATTTATTATTTTGCTTTACAGGTAATACCGGATGCAGCAATTGCTCTGGAGGAATTATTTTACATTTTATAACTCCATTGATGTTCTGTAAATTAACTTGAGACCAATCGGTGGTGGTGGTGGTGGTGTGAACTTTGGGGTGATTCAATGGAAATTTCCCGTATTTACAAACCCAAGGGTATAGAGAACATACGTCTATGTATTTGATTTTTTCCCCCTCTTTACATTTGTAATAGTTGTATGTGTTGCCTGTACGGCCTCCGTAAAATGCATCGCGAGGATTCAATGGAGCATATTGTGTTATTGGATATGCTTTTAAATATTTGACATCTTCATCACTCAACTGTTTTTCAAATTCACAAGCCCATTTTTCAATTACCTCGTAACCGAACTGCCTTAGCCGAGTCAATTTAGCATTGATTTTTTCATAGCGTGAATTTAAAGTGTCGTACTGGTCATTGCTTAAGGACTTATCACGATTATTTTTTAAACAAGTGTGCCCATTATAATAGCAGCCATGAAACTCAAACACCTGTTTGGTTTCCTTACAAAAACCGTCAACACTTACGCCAGCTACTACGTTCGCTTCTCGTTGCTTGGCTGCATACTGAATGACACAATTTCGCCTCTTTTCTTCCCAAATGAGCCACTCAATTGCCTGGCGTGATTGATTATCAGCTTGTCTGTATCCATTTCTAGGTATTAAGCCAATAGTGTTTGGCTGTAGAAAATTACGGCGATATACCAGGTTACATGCCGATGCTATAGTTACAGACTCTAGAAACGGCTCCACATTGCACTGATCAAGGAACAAATTTCTGAATTTAATACACGCTTCAGATAGGATCTGTACATCGCTGATGCAGTATTCAAGAAGGTCACGTTGCATATTAAATTCGATATGCTTATTTTCTTCATACCACTTCAAGAATACAGTTCGATCATTACTTTTCATAGCATCCGGATTGTAATACTCTACGGGCGGTAATGGACCATTATAATTTTCATTTTCTTTGGTATTGAAGAAATGCGGAAAATAACCCTTTTTTAGCGATTGTTTTAGATCGAAAGCACGCGGAAGAACTGCTAAAGCCATTGGAAAATAATTCAGTGAATCGATGAATTTCACATTTTCCAATTCCATGAGTATAATTTTAGTTCCTCTCATAATCAATGCCGGTTGAAATCTGGTATTTTGTAGGATGTAGTTTAGAATGAATTGATGATCGTACGCCTGACCGTTATGCGCTATAACAATAACCTTTTTAAAAGATTTGCGAACATTAAGAAGGTGTTGTAGGAACTCGGCTATAACATTCGGACCTTTTTTCACATTAAGTCTGAATTTACATTTTTGGCAAAATTGTAGGTCATTTTCACTCAAACAATGGTCACATCTTTGCTGGAAAACACACAAATTTGGCTCGTGAAGTTTTATTGAATCGGCATAATCGTTTATCACCTTCTCACCAATAACCTTCTCTTGACGACTCTCCAAATCATAGAATACGTAGAGAACATCTTTTAATTTTGGGTTTCTAGTGTCTGGCTGAATGTAACACAAGTGTTCTTGAGAGACGTGTTGATCGCATTTATTGCAATAGAACTCCCCACAAGTATGTCCTCTATTTGCTCCATATGTTTTAAGGCAATCAGCACATCTTTTAACAGTTTCACAAATCGCTCGGTTTCCGGTTGATCCTGAAGCCTTGTGTTTGTCAAAACAATCCTGTCCTCTAAAACTTCTGTTGCACTCTTTGCATAGAATTTCGGGAAGGTTCGTCGGACATCTAGGTGCTTGTTGACATTGTGGACATGCCTTTACACATCTATGATCGGCTTTTGTATTGTACGGTATGTTGCAATTTTCACAAAAGTAAACACAGCAGAAGGCTGCCGTCAAAGATGATATGACATTAAAGTGAGCATTGAAATATAGTAAATTTAGTCTTTTACTACTATTATTGGTGACATCTTCAAATAGTACAGACCGTCCTTTTCGGGCATACTCGTAGACGGTGATCTTATATTCCGACAAATGATCTTGAAAACTGCGAAGCTCTGGAATACCACAACCTTCAGTCGGTATATTTACACCGCTCATGCTTATTAAATTAGCAGTTTGAACATCCTGAAGTTTTCCGGTATTTCGTCGGATTTTCACGTAATCAGAATCTTTGTTTACGTGAGCAATTGCTACAACCAATGCACGAGGTAAGCATAGGTTGTCCTTGTTTGATATAGCAATTATTCCTCTCCTTCTTGCAGATTCTTCATCGAAAGAATTATATTTTTGCCTTCGTTCATTTCCTTGCCCGGTAGGAAGCCTTACCGATGTGACATTTATCCGAAAAGTATCCGTACTTATGCCTTCGGAATTGCTCTGGAATATTTTCGTGATTAATTCCCAGACATCACTCCAATTTAATTCGGACGCCTTCTTAAAACCCATCCAACCAGGACCACGATGTTCGAAATTCGTGCCTGTAAACGTTATCCCCACCATATCTGAAGAATCCAGATCTGCAGCAATACGCTCAAACATACCCTTCACTGCGTTTTGGACCCAATTTGTTGGTTCAGCGTTGTCTGCCACTTCCTTAATACGGAATTCAATCCTTCGACCACGCAAGTTGAATCGCTTGACGAATGTTGCCTGATCCTTAACTACCTCAAAACGCTAAAGAGACAAATAAAAAAAACACCAAATAATTTTCAATAAGTAAATTTTTTATTTTATTATTTTTTCTTAAATAAATTTACAAAAATGGCTGGGAAAGTAAAAACTCCACCTCTTCTTCTTCTGCTTCCGCTGCTGATGAGGCATGGAAAGCCAGTTCAAAAGAGTTTCCATTAGGCTGGATCACCTCCATCTGGCTTGAGGAGAGCAGCTTCAAAGTGTCCTCATCCATGGTGTCAAACCGCGCCGGTAGGAACACCTTACTATTTTCCAGCTCCACTAAAATCCTGGACCCATATTTGGTCTGGCATCGCGTACCTTTCAGGATTCGGTACTTTGTCTTCAGTTTTAAAGACTTCAGACTCTCCAATGGCTTGACGGCTCCCAGCTGGTTCAAAAATTCCATTTTATTTTAAACTTTCTTCACTTTAGCTTCAAGATAAACTGATACTTCCTAATTCTTACGCTTGGCCTTTATACAAGGAATCCCCTCCTAAAATTTCACAGTTTGTATTCAATAAAAAAAGAAATACGCGACAATATGCTCAACGCGATAAGACAGGAATCCTATAAAACTCATGTGCCCTTCCATGGGCTATTCAACCAATCCCAATCAACCATCAGACACCATAATATGTCGAAATCATAACAAACAACAATGTGTCGCATACCAGAGACTCAATCATCGTTGTGGCTAGCGTCGGAACGACGATTGTGCAGTTCCGTTGGATTTCAGGGGCATGGGCATGACCGCTGGAAGTCTGATCATTTGACTGACGCTGCAACTTAGATCCCAATAAACAGATTGGTCGTTAAAATAAGAGCAATCCTATTCGGTACCCAACCCAATATGCCACAACAAGGCTTCCTTTGGGGCTATTTACTCAATTCATGAACAACAAAGTAACGCTAACGTAGTCAGTTCAACCATCACACACCATAATGTGTCGAAATCATAACAAACAACAATGTGTCGCATATCAGAGACTCATTTCTTTTTTATTTATTTATATAAGATATAGACCTCAAAAGACCACCCTCACATACAATGTGCCGTTGGATTTCAAGGGCATGGGCATGGTCCCAGATACTGGACTCGCTGGGGGGTCTGGTCATTTGGCTGACGCTGCAGCTTGGCTGCTTGGGACGGACGATGGACTGGTGTGGGAACGACGATTGTGCTGTGCCGTTGGATTTCAAGGGCATGGGCCAGATACTGGACTCGCTAAGGGTCTGGTCATCTGGCTGACGCTGCAGCTTGGGTGCCATGGGATGGCCGATGGATAAAAAATGTATAATCCATAGCAACCATACATTTAACTTATCATGCAAAAACAAAAAATAAAACAAATATGACGACACAAACCAAACCGAATGCAACGACAACAACAATCATACCCCATTCAAAACTCACATCTTCCCTCTCACTCTAACGCAGAATTCCCAGTCTCAATCGACCTAACTCCTACTTAGCGCAATTAAAAAATCCAAATCGCTATTAACACACACACCGCTCACTGACGCATCTCAACAGAATCCCCACACCAAAACACACACACTAATCACACAGTATGAAAGAAACCAAAAACAAAAAATACACTAAACTGATATCTAATATGACGACACTCAACTTCATTCAAAACTCATATCTGACCACGGACGCAACAAAGCAAAAACAAAAAATAAAACAAACATATCAGCCACCCACACAACAAAGTAACAAGAAAAAATAAAACACAAGGCAACAAGAAAAAATAAAAGATACTCACTAGCCAACCACACAACAAAGCAAGAAGAAAAAATAAAAAAAATATGACGACACAAACCAAACCGAATGCAACGACAACAACAATCATACCCCATTCAAAACTCACATCTTCCCTCTCACTCTAACGCAGAATTCCCAGTCTCAATCGACCTAACTCCTACTTAGCGCAATTAAAAAATCCAAATCACTATTAACACACACACCGCTCACTGACGCATCTCAACAGAATCCCCCACAACACACACACACTAATCACACAGTATGAAAGAAACCAAAAACAAAAAATACACTAAACTGATATCTAATATGACGACACTCAACTTCATTCAAAACTCATATCTGACCACGGACGCAACAAAGCAAAAACAAAAAATAAAACAAACATATCAGCCACCCACACAACAAAGTAACAAGAAAAAATAAAACACAAGGCAACGAGAAAAAATAAAAGATACTCACTAGCCAACCACACAACAAAGCAACAAGAAAAAATAAAAAAATATGACGACACAAACCAAACCGAATGCAACGACAACAACAATCATACCCCATTCAAAACTCACATCTTCCCTCTCACTCTAACGCAGAATTCCCAGTCTCAATCGACCTAACTCCTACTTATGTTCAGTTTGGTTTGCCATTTCATCATGAACAGGTTGAAAAACGAACAACGCTTGCAAATCGTGCAAATTTATTTTCGAAAATAATGGTTCAGTTCGCGAAGTTTACCGCAAGCTCCGTTCATTTTATGGTCGACATAATCGTCCATCAGAGCAATTAATTCGTTTAACCATGGATCGTTTTCGCACTACGTTTACTCTAGGTGATAATACTCATTCGCCGAGACGTCGAACAGTGCCCACCGAAGAAATAATTGCCGCTGAAGAGCAAAATGTTGAAGAAGAACCGAATGAATCGATACGCCACCGTGCACAGCAATTGGAGCTTTGTCCATCAACTTTATGAAAGATTTTGCGCAAATCCCTTCTTACGAAATGAGATTGATATCGATGCTGATTTTCATCGCTAAACTTTGTTCTGTGATTAGGCTCATTTTGGGTTGGATGGCTACGTCAACAAGCAAAATTGCCGCATTTGGAGTGAAGAGAAACCACATGAGACCCTTGAAACGCCATTACATCCACAAAAACTGACTGTTTCGTGCTCTATGGGCTGGTGGAGTCATAGGGCCATACTATTTTGTTCCCGAATTGGATGGCATGAATGTGGATGAGATGTGGTTCCAACAAGACGGCGCTACATGCCACACAGCGCACGTCACAATCGATTTATTGAAGGAAACATGCGATGAGCACATATTTCGCGGAATGGACCTGTCAATTCGCCACCAAGATCGTATGATTTGACACCATTGGATTATTTTCTTTGGGAATATGTGAAGTCGCTCGCCTACGCCAACAAACCAGGAACGTTTGGGGACTTGAAAGCCAACATTCGTGGCGTTATTGCCGACATACATATGCTTGAAAATGTGGTTGAAAATTGGACCTCTAGACTTGTCTTTATTCGAACTAGCAGCGGCGGCCACATGCCTGAAATCATATTTAAACATTAATGGCATAAAATTATCCTTCCAATAAAGCCAAATTGATGGACATTAAAATAATTTTCTGGTGTTTTATTTCAATTCGATGTTCTATGCCTCTAAAAAAACTCCCTGTATAAGCATAAGTTTTTGATTTTTTTTCTGTTGGTGTCATTTGTCAAATTTTTTTTACTGAAAGTCTCATTCAATTTAAGGGCCAAACGCAAGGAATAATTTTGTAAGTGCAAACGCTCTGCAAAGTACGAGTGTACTAAACTCTTAAACAAACTTCAGAAACCGTAATTTGCATAGGGGAATAAGGAATATTGACATTTCCAAAGAATTGACCAAAAACAATTATGAAGTAGGAGACATATTTTCTGACAAATTTTTCAAAGGTTTCCTTAAATTCTTTTTCTTATACCTAGCGATTTAAGGAACAACGACAAATTTGAATTGACATTTTGAATATAAGTTTATTGTGGTTTGACAATGCATTGACAGTGCATAACCGTATGTAAACAAGCTTGATTTTTGCATATGCAGCTTATTTACATTGCGATTGGCTTTTTACACTTTCCGTAAGCCCACTCAAGTTTACGAAAATTTGACGAAACTTAGCACAATCCCATTATGGCTATGCTGCACTGTTTACAAGTATTTATATGTTTCATTTAGCTAGCTTAAACTTAAGAAAGTCTATTATGGTTGATCCTTAAGTTCGTGATCGAATAAGTCCTCTCGTCAAAAAGAAGGATATATTGTCAGTTTCAAAATCAGCTTTTCATTTAAAATAATTTTTTCTCAAAAAATGTATTCCATCAAAATGTAATTCGGTTTAGGAGTTATTACTCTATTAATTTTTTGAAAAAAACTAAATTTGTTTTTTCTCAAATTGCATTTGAAATGAAAAGCTGAAACGAGACTTCTTTTTAGACTTATAAAATTCTTTATTAGCTTATGTATGGACCGCTTATGTCTAATATTTATTTAATTTGGAACAAGTACAATAACTTTGGCGCCGAAAATTGAAAACTATTTTTTGTAGAGAAATTAAATACAAGCATTTTTTGTATGATTTTGTTTAATTTGTTTTGGGGTCTATCTTTCCCCGTTTAGGTGGGAGACACAATTTAAAAAAAAAGACTTTAAATGGAAAAAGTGTATTAAAACACAGCGGTAACACTTCAAAAATGCAATAGCAGTTTTGAAAGCCAGCAACTCGTTTCTTCATATTTGTTTTACAAGTAAGTTAATTCCATCAATAAAAAAATATAAATAAATATTAGGTGTAAACGGCCCACACAGGACCCAAAGCCTAGCTTCTTCAACCACCGTATGTGCGAGATATATTTTATGACACGAATGGAACGGACCTACAGTTTAATACTGATTTCGAACAGCAATTAATTTTTGACAAGCTTCTTATGACAGTTTTTACTCTTGAATGTTTGTCAGACTTGCTTTGCTTCTAGTATTAAAGTTCTTGGCGTTTGTAACAAAAACACGTGTACCTATATGTTTTCGAAGATTTTTTTAATATATATTTTTTGTTCATAAAATGTTGGTACCAGAAATATGTGAGCACTTATTTTAAGAACAATTTTGCAGCATTAGAACTTACCATGTCGCGAGATCTCTCCGAGTAGGAACTACATTCCGCAAAAACTATATATTTTTCTCCTCCAACACAACATATCATCGATCGTAGTGAAATTGTAGCAATTGTAGCATCTTATGCAGATGATTTTTCTGAGCTGAGCTGAGAAACGTTTGCAGTTCTATAACAAACTATCCGCATGGGCTCACTGGAAGTGATCCCATCAGGCACAAGTTTTATCTCGTTTTGCCGACCTCTGCGGTTGAGTTCATTTAAAATGGCTTCCTTTGAAGTTAAATTAATCGCATTAATCCGCTCTTCCTTTCTATCAGTACAGACGTCATATCCATCACAATGTGGCAACATACTTAAATGCTGCTCTTCGTTGACCGAATGCTGGACTAGGGGGTAGCCAAACCTCCAGGAATCAGTTGACTGGTTACTTTCTTCTCGTTGAGAACAGCCTGAAAGAAACCCGATTATTTTAAAGCTAGATCTTTACTTCGTGTATGTAATGTCGCTCTCACTTGTATAATCAGATTCGTGGAGTGAAGTTCGCAGTCGCTGGGACCTTGTATCGTCGTATTTCTGACGGTCCTGTTCGTCGTCGTCGAACGACGGCGATGCGATGATCCGCCTACTGAAACAACGGAACGTTTCCTAAATAAAAAAGACTGCAAGTAAATAAAATAAATTTTAAATCAATTCAGTCACATACACACATAAATTGTTATTGATTAGTCGTTGACATACAGATACAACATGCAATATTATATGTTACAAAAATACGAACCTTAAATGCTTCTCTGAACTTATTGCTCATTATGTTGTACAGCAGCGGATTGATGCAAGTTGACAGATAGTAGAGAACACCCGATATATATGTCATTATATTATAGAGCTTAATTGCTGTAGAATCATTGGCAACGCTATATATGGCAATCAATCGCTGTGCATGAAATGGTGCCCAGCATAAGAAAAACGCAATTACGACCGCAACTGGAAAAGAAGAAAAAAAAATACAACACGCACTCAAAGGATTTGTTAATAATTTAAGTGACATACGATGGGGAACAAATTTAATGCTCTAATACTGCCTGGCGGACGCATACATAATTGAAATTCTAATTAAGCTGTGAGATAAGTAAATATTTGCAGGTTGATTAACTTTGAATTTTAGCCAAAATAAACGAGAAGCAATCATCGAGTTATATTGGTTGCGCTGAAAGGTCATGCAAATATTGAGATGGAGAAAATAATATAAATTATATTATCGAATGTACTTCTTACGAATGTTTGTACGGCAGAGGTGTCAGAAACGATTATTGAAAAAATGCTTGTTGAAAGATTTGTAAAGTAATTGTTATTATAAGAAAGGATAGTGTTTATAGTCATCAATCTTTTGTCATGTCTAAACACCAAACAACTGTGAACTTTTCGAACGAGTCATCATAAAATAATTATGTACTTGAATCTAAACGGAGCATTGTTATGGTTGTCAAAATGAGGGAAGCTGGATTAATAGAGCTCAATTGTGCATGTTTGTACAAGGCTAAAGTATGTAGTTTCTATGGTGTTGCATTGCTTTCGTTGATGGATTAATCCTACACCGTATTTGCCATTGTGGAGTGAATGTCCTTCAAAATATAGCGTTAAAATATCTTAATAATGCTTGGTTCTAAAATGAATTGTTAAGAGCTCTTTAAGAAAATCGGATCGGTTAGCGACAAAGAACCTAAGTTCTTGTTCTATGTTGCCAACAATAAAATGATTGTTTTTATACCCTTAGGATAGGGTATATTAATTTTGACACATAGTTTGTAACACCCCTTAATATTCGTCGTAGACCCATAAAAGTATATATATTTATGGTCAGGACCAAATCCTAAGACTATTTAGCAATGTCCTCCGTCCGTCCGTCCGTATCAACTTTTGAGGCCTTTAAAGTTATGCTAGGAGGCTGAAATTTGGAGTATATACTCCCTAGGGTCCAGAAATGGTAAAGTGTTAAAAGTTTTTAAATCCGCCCACTGCCACGCCCACAATTTAGAAAAAACCGTTTTAAGGCTTAAGTTAGAGAGATAAAGTTGTAAAACCTTCACAAGATATGTAGGTACTGCCTACCTTTATAAATTTGTCATATAAAGTTTTTTGCCACGCCTACTTTTTGTGGGCGTTTTTCATTAAAATGCTGTATTCTTTGAAAATTTTTATAGAAATCGAAAAAAAATGTTTAACAATATATTTAGCCAATATTTTTTCCAATATATTGCCCATACAAAGTTTTTGGCCACGCCCACTTTTTGGGGGCGTTTTTTCAAAAAAATATTTTTTTTTCTTTAAATTTCATAGAATGAAATAAAATGCTATCCATCATCTTCCTAATGCTTTTTTTCTTTGGGGTACATAGGGATAAGGATAGGGTATCATACTGTTCGCCCCAAGCGGACTGTAGCCTTTCCGTATGTTTTTTTTCTCGTTTCCTCTACTTTCGTTGGCCTAGCTGTTGGTCAGCGAATAACTCGTTCATTTAGGTTACTTGGTATTTCAATACATAGAAGATATTATCAAAACTATTTATTTGACTCAATCAAATCCAATGAGTCAAGGAAATTCCCACAAAAAGTTCCTAAGACTAATCATTCATTTCAGTTGTCAGCTTCCAAAATGCTAATCTGTCAAACCCCATTATTGATTTTGAAAACGCATTCGCCAAACAAAAAGGAGATCTGCAATTTGTGGCGTTAAGACAACGAGAAGTTACTGAAACCGACGTACAGATGATCATGGACATGTACAAGAGAGCGAAGAGAAAATTAAGATGAGTCAACAAAGAGTTCCCAATCAAAGTCGGTGATTTTTTCTTTGCTGTCCTCAAAAATTATCTCCAAATATAATTGCTGAAGATAAAGCCATCATAAGGGGAGATCAAACTTCCTTGATCAATGGGCTACAAAAAGACAGAGTATTCCAGGCATCAGCAGCTACGATCAACAGCAAAACAACCGTGGATGACGAATGATGACAGTAAAACTCTGTCATCTACTGTAACCGAAAAAATGCTCTTTAAGTCGAAAGTAAGGCTCTACACCGCAGTTATTCATCCGGCTCTCACATAACATTCCCAATGTTGGATAATGTTTCGGGTTTTCCAATAAAGTTTTGACAACTCTTTTTTTAAATAAAACGCAAACCATTTGACATATCTCGAAAATTGTATTATTGGTATGAATTTTGAAATAAAGTCAAAACATTTATGTATGTATGGAATTCAACGTGCGATGTTTATATGTCCACCACGGGCACGTTTGCAGCGGACGATTGGTTAAACTCCATTTTCGATTACTCGGCTACACATTTTGACAGAAACAGCCGCTATATCTCACTCAATCTTGGCTTTGAGTTCCTTTAACGACGCCGGCTAATTGGGATAATGACTAAACGTAGCCCCATAAAAAAAAGTCTAAAGTGTTAAATCAGACGATGGAGGCGGCTAATAGAAATAACCATTTATCGATATAAATCGATTGTTACAGCCGCTGTTCGATGTGTGACACCATCTTGTTTAAACTACATATCATTTGTCTAGTCTATGCAAATGACCAAAGAAATAACTGTGCAACATGTCTCTGTAGCGATCAATGGACTGTAACGTGACGATGAACATACATTTTTGTTTGTGGATGAAGTTTTGTTTCTTGAAGCACATTAGGGTGTTCAGCTTACCAATAACGCATATTATATTTGTTGACGAAGCTGTTTTTGCCAAAAATGTATTTCATTACTGAATATGATTTGGCGATGTAATTGTTCATAAAGTTGCAGTCACCGACTAGGAATTTTGGTATATTTTTTTAGTTATTTGTAAACATTTCTTCTCTCAGTAAATTCACAATGATAAAGATTTTGTTTTTACTGAATGTTTTGACATTCACAGTGGTTAAGGTTGCGTTCACAGAGAAAATTCAAAGTTTTCAAGTGCCAATTGGAAAACCCTAGTAAGGTATAAAAATATCTATCTACGACGTACCCGAGCTAAGCCAATATTAAAGTTTAAGTAAAATTTTAATGATTCTTACCCAACATTTTCAATACTCTCTTGGTCCCTTGTTGGTTCTTGCTCCGTACGCATACTCCATTCCCGGATCGATACAGAATATTTCCATTCGCCTTTAACGAATTCGCCTGATGTAATTTCAAACCAATTAGAAGATACAAAACCAATATAATGGTCATCGGCGCAAAGAAAAATATGAACGTCGACAATTGGAATGAATATTCCACTATGGTCCGAACGACCACACATTTCGTTACTCCCGAATGATAGTTAATGCCAAACTGTGCCGCTTGTGGCAAAGCCGTTATCAGTGATATCAGCCATATAAGCAGAATAATTTTCGTTGCTCTATTCAACTTGGACATTGCATGCGCAAAGAATGGATGGCAAATCGCCACATAACGCTCCACTGTAAAGGCAGTAATTGTCAGGACTGTTGCATTGGCAGACAACTCAGCCAGTAGTCCTCGACCAACACAGAAAACTTCACCAAACACATATGGCCATTTGGACCAAATGAAATAAACCTCTTGGGGAACTCCCGAAATTAATAATAGAAAATCCGAAATGGCCAAACTGAAGAGGTAATAATTGGTGGCCGTATGCATAGATCGGTGCTTTTTAATGACAATACAAGTGCTTATATTTCCCACCACCCCGGTTACCAAAATGAGGGAGTAAATTATCGTAACTGGTATCACAACATTGAGTGAGTCTCTGGTTGGGCCCAATCTATATTCGGTTATGTTCGGACCGATGGTAGATAGATTGAGGATCTCTTGTAGGTAAGTGGAATAATTCAGCGAATCCTCCAGGTCCCAGGGATATTCATCCATTGTAAGGCGGGTATTTTGTGTATTCCTGTAAAGAAAGAAGATGTTTTAGTGAGAAAATTAATGAGCGTGGAAAGAGGCAAATGGATCAGGTTATTATCTAAAATAAATATTTTTGACTTACACACAACCGAGTAAAACAATGTTCAACCCCATCTAAGTTAATCGTTAAAAAAACATATAGATCTCATGGGAACGTAGAAGAAGCACGATTAACGTAAGCCCTACGAGAAATTAAATAGTTGAATTTACAGTTTGTTATAGTAGAGCTATACAAATATAAGGGTGTTTTTTCGAATATAGATAAAACTGACATTTTGTGGTCTAATCTGGCAACTCTACTGTCATTTATGTTCAGTTTGGTTTGCCATTTCATCATGAACAGGTTGACAAATGAGTAACGCTTGCAAATCGTGCAAATTTATTTCGAAAATAATGGTTCAGTTCGCGAAGTTTACCGCAAGCTCATGAGGCTCATTTGGCTGGCTACGACAACAAGCAAAATTGCCGCATTTGGAGTGAAGAGAATCCACATGAGACCCTTGAAACGCCATTACATCCACAAAAAATGACTGTTTGGTATGCTCAATGGGCCATACTTCTTCCGAAATGATGCTGGGGAGTCAGTTGCTGTTAATGGAGACCGGTATAGAGCCATTATTACCGATTATTTTGTTCTCGAATTGGATAGCATGAATGTGGATGAGATGTGGTTCCAACAAGACGGCGCTACATGCCACACAGCGCATGTCACAATCGATTTATTGAATGAAACATTCGATGAGCGCATAATTTCGCGGAATGGACCTGTCAATTGGCCACCAAGATCGTGTGATTTGACACCAACATTCGTGGCGTTATTGCCGACATACAGCCCCAAATGCTTGAAAAAGTGGTTGAAAATTGGACCTCTAGACTTGTCTTTATTCGAACCAGCCCCCCAAATCATATTTAAACATTAATGGCATAAAATTATCCTTCTAATAAAGCCAAATTAATGGGCATTAAAACGACTTTATTGTTTTTTATTTTAATTCGAAGTTCTTTACCTCTATAAAAACACCCTGTATATCAAATTTTAAGAGCAGTTGGAAAAAATTTTAAAATCATTGCACGCAGATGACTTGCCATTTTATTTTCCTTGTCTTTCCTTCCTTGATTTAAGTTTTACTCATTGACATCGTGGAATTTCTATCACGGTGTTGACATTTGGCACCACCGCGAAGATTTCCATCATTACCGCATTCTCATAGTAATTGGCATTTCATCAGAATACATAAGTCGGAGAGATTTTAAAGCGTATAAACTTTAAGCTTATCATCAAAGTAAAAACATTTGATATCTATGTTATTCAGTAACACGATTTCGATCCAATAATGCAAACAGTATTACAGCTTTAAAAGCAATTTCATTCAAATGGGGTTCTTCCAAGAATTCATCAGATTTTGGAGGTATATTTGGTTGGAAAAAACCTATTACAATATTCGTTTGTACGCCTATTATTGCTGGTAAGAACATTTTCCTCATTACAGGAGCATTATGTATGTTCTTATTCCGCTTCAATTAGTACACGGCAGAATTATGTTCTTATCGAAATTAATAGTAAAGATATTTTTAGAACTATGAAATAGTTCACTCTCGTGAACTTTGATGCGATTACTATACATATATATGTATATATTAATTATTATTCGCTACGTACACCACATTTTCATTGAAAAATCATAAAAGTAATAATAATTGTTTTTGAAATGAAAATTATTTGTTTCTTCAAATCCCAATTAATAACTTCTTGTCCACTCCAATCTCCTTAGATGAAAAAAGGCAGTGCATATTCAAAGTTTCAAGTCAGGGGTGGTCAGAAATATTCCCTCAAAATTTCAATTCAATTGAATGGATTCTCGCACCGGAAAAAACTTAAACGCGTTTTTCTCGGAACTATGTTTTGAAAGTTGGGAACTACTCGATGGAATTGGAATGAAAAGAAATAAAGTGCACGACTGCGTCACGAATCTTTCTGTTACATGCATGATTTGCATTTTTAAATCGCCTTCAAAGGTGATAACATTTTATTTAAATCACTTTTAAGGTTTTAAACGGCAGATTTATTCAACTTAACATCATAAAAATAAAAGTAAAATTTTGAATTACAGTGTGTTTGTCTTGATGGCAGGAATGTTTTTAGTGAACTTTTATCATGGGTCTTAACTTGCAAAGATGCACTGAAAATGTTTCATGATTAAGAATAGCTAAAATTAATGTGTGTACATTTGCATTTTCTGTCAGTTGATAATTTAGGCATAATATTATACAAGGCGCAATTTTTTTTTCCAATATTTTCCACGGAAATGGCCGAACACATAGTATCGAAACGTAGTGTACCAGAGTACTCGATTAATGTATTCTAAATTCGAAGGGAACATATTTAAAGAGCCCACAGACGGGCTATTTTGAAGGAGAGTGAGCAAACAATATCAAAATATTACGCCTCAAGTACACAAGAGTTTGTTGTTGTTGTTGTTGTTTTCTTGTAACAAAAGAAGTACCACTTTCCTTCTTTGTATCAGGCTTTGAAAGTTAATTTGTTTTAAGAGGAACATAGGTAGTGGCTTCCATAGAACTTATTCAAAAGGTGGTAGTAAGGAGACCCCCCCCCTAATTTTAATTACTGGTTTTACCTCATCTTTTCAACCCTTAATTTTTTTTATCTTGAAAAACATAAATTTGCAATCAGATGTCATAAATATTGACAAATATAATATGGCAACAGTACCTGGGTGGCCCGCTTAGCGGGTCTAAGAGATTTCAACACTCTTTCCGTAGCACCTTCGTTGCTTCGCTCGAGGTATGTGCTTTTCGTCAGGCAGGCGCCTATGCCAACAGCACTCACCGCCCAATAATGAATAAAAAAACTTACTTACAATTTCTTACAAAAAAACCCAAAAATAACCTTGCTATGGTATCACTGAAACAAAGAGAAGTGTAAAAAATCCCAACACAAACCAAAGTAAAAGCTGAATTCCGGTGAACGCAACCATACATCCATATTTTCCTGTCATTTCAGTGAAAAAAGTGTAAATTTTAAATTAATAATTTTATTATAAATATCCGTCTCCCACACTCAGATTTTGAATTTGTTATATTGAACAGTTTTTCTATCGAATAAATATTTTCATATGTACAAATTCCTGCTATCCGAAAGGAAAGTTGAGTCGAAGTGCCAAACGTCACTTTATAACGCTTTAAATTAAAACCAAATCCCATCATTCCTACCTTTATTGGGTATGCCACAGGAGATATTTAATTACCTCCACACCAAATATAAACACAAAGAGTGATTCCACGTTTTTGAGTTTAAAAGAAAAACACAATTTAATAGAAGATGATAAAGGGATTGTATATACATACATACAGAAATGTACATTACCATCAAGAAACAATTGGTGCCAGACATTACCCTCCTCAATAATTTGCAATTTTTCGTTTCACGTCAGTTGAGCATTTGCCAAAACATACACACTTACACTTCCCCTCTCCAAAGACTTAAAGAAAAACTTTCTGACAAAAGGAAAAAATTAAGAAAAATCAAATGGTACGTTTCCTTTTAAAAGACAGAACATACAGAAGAAGAAACAAAAACAAAACTTTATGAGCAAAACATTCTAAGGCTGACGAAAAATTATGCAAAACTCTTAAAGAATATTCTTCGACAAAGTACGTCTCATGAAAATTTATAAATAAACAAAAATTATTCGCACTAGTGGATCACAGAACATTTAAGTATGGGAATAGCACTCTCTGGAAGCAGTTAACTAGGGGTAGTTCAGACCTGGCACCGATGGTGCACCTAATTATTTTTGTTCACTGATCTACTATGTGCCGAGTTGATAGTTTCAGCTTATTTATAGGAAACACTTACTATTCATGGATACCTCTATACTAATTGTTATTGAATCATCAGCTAGAAGGGGGGGGCGTATATTATACCAAAACAAAATTTTAATGCGAATTTAATCTCGGTGATACCCACACGGACTTCGGTTTGTAAGAATCGATAATGCTTTAACAATTTCCATTCCATGTTGGAAATTTCTTGTAAAAATTTAAGTTTTTCTTCGTTTGCCCAAAAGTTTCAATCTCCAAATTCAATTACAAACTCAAAATTCTTCGACACAAGAACCAACCTACACAGATATGAGCAAAAAACTCATGCAACATACTGACAGAGGGATAGAAATGCCTTACGCCGGCGGCAGTGTCATGGTGAGGTGGTTTTAGAAAGGGTTAACATCCCACACTCAGGCTTTCGACCTCAATTTTTATTTCTGTATAGAAATAATTGGAACTTTTTACACCCAATAAAAGAGCAAATATGATGTCGATTGATGGCATTTTGCAACGAATTTGTCCAGTGGCGTACCGTGTGTACCTTCAAACAGAGATTAAATATAAGAACTAAGGAGAGGAAGGCAATAAAATTAAGCTGCAAATTTAAGAATTTTCAATCTAAAATATTTTCTCTTATAAATTCATTTTTAGTACCAAAATTTTTAGCTTGAAATCGGCTACTTCAGTGGGCTTGCATTTATTAAATGTAACAACACATAGCAATTTAAAGCCAAGTTCTTCAGAAATATTGTTAATTAATTGTTAAATCCTTGTAACTTCTATTAAAACATATTTTTTAAAATAAAAAAAAAAGCTTATTCCCCCACCCGTACACCATTGGATTTTTCACATTCCTATATTGAAAAGCAATTTTGCTGAGGTTGCTACTTAAGTCCAGTGTGAAAAGGTAAATTTAACTTAGTTTAGAACGTTTTGTCATACGAGCGCTCCTTGTGTTGATTACAGTTACTTGAAACATTCACCTTGGTAAGAAAAATGGAATTGAATCTTGAATATATTGGTGCAATTATTTTTTATAATTTTGGACGTAAAGAAGCACAATCTCGAGCCACTGTGGTTCGTTGGTTGTTGTGCCAGAAAAAACCGATGCTGTGTGTGAACTGATATTGCAAGATCGTCATGTGACATACCATGTGAAATTGAGTCATGCTTAGGCATTAGTTCCACTCGCATTCATTCTATACTGAATGAACACTTGGCCGTCAAAAAGATTTGTTCTGCTTACTTTGACAATCGCTTAAAAAAGCCTCGTGTCGATTTGTGTCAAGAATTGTTGAAAAAATTCAATCGCGGTGCTTCAAAAGTCTATTCGTTGAGAATATTTCGAAACTATTTTTATGCTTTATTTGTTCATTGGGCGAGACATAGAATGCTGAACGTCATCTTCGTATAAATGTGCTGATAAGTGCTTGCATATCGATGAGAGGTCATTAATGAATATGAAAAGTAATATTGGTCCTAATATTAATTCCTGTGGTACTCCTTGCGGGTGATCCAAGTAGAGATACTTTTTTCAATAGCCTTTTTTGACAGATCACGTGTGAGTCGGGTCATGCTGTCATATTATTTTTGTTTAGTATTGTTTGGCATTTCATAATGGAAAGACTTACGCGTGAACAACGTTTACAAATTGTTCAACTTTATTATGAAAATTCACGTTCTGTGAGGAATGTGTTTCGTGCACTTCGCTCAACTTATGGTCAACATAATCGGCCTACTGAGCGTACTATTCGCAACACCATCACCCATTTTGAGACCCAGCATTCATTATTGGATAATATTCGACCGAATAGACCACGTCCAGCACGCTGTGAAGAAAATATAGCGGCCGTAGCTGAGAGTGTACACGAAGACCGTAGAGAGTCGATTCGGCGCCGTTCGCAGCAACTCGGACTGACGTATGGAACGACTTGGCGCATTTTACGTCAAGATCTTAAATTGAAAGCGTACAAAATACAGCTTGTGCAACAACTGAAGCCGCTCGACCTTCCCAAGCGACATCGCTTCGCTCTATGGGCTCTTGAAAAGTTCCAAGAAGATCCGACGTTTTCGAGGCAAATTTTGTTTAGCGATGAGGCCCATTTCTGGCTCAATGGGTATGTAAACAAACAAAATTGCCGCATTTGGGACGAAGAGCAAACTGAAGAGATTGAAGAACTGCCACTTCATCCAGAAAAAACAACGGTTTGGTGTGGTTTGTGGGCCGGTGGAATCATCGGTCCATATTTCTTTAAAAATGATGCCCGTGCGAACGTAACCGTCAATGGCGACCGTTATCGTGCCATGATAACCGACTATTTGATGCCTGAAATTCAAGCTCGTGATCTCGGCGACATTTGGTTTCAGCAAGACGGCGCCACTTCCCACACATCGCATCAATCAATGGACTTATTGAGAGAACATTTCGGTGAGCACATAATTTCACGTTTTGGGCCGGTCGATTGGCTACCAAGATCGTGTGATATCACACCGTTAGACTTTTTCCTGTGGGGATATATAAAGTCAAAAGCGTATGCCGACAAACCCGCTTCGATTCAGGCCTTGGAGGAAAACATCACGCGTGTCATTCGCCAGTTACCAGTCGAAATGCTCGAACGAGTGATCGAAAATTGGACTCAACGGATGGACCATCTGCGACGTAGCAACGGCCAACATTTGATCGACATAATCTTCAAAAAATAAATGCCAAAGAATGTTCTTTCAAATGATAATAAACATTCTCCATTAAATTTGAATTTTCTGTGTTTTTTTCTTTAAAAAAGTAGGGAACCTCGAAATGGATAACCCTTTATCATCCAAAAATACCTAATCTATTGAGCAGCTGTGATTAGCTCTCAAGCCAGATTTATTAAGGCTCATCAGTTGATGTAGCGATAGGTGTTTGTTCACTTGGCTAGCTATAAGTTTGGCATAAATTCTCCAACAGAAACTCAATGACATTTTTTGCAAAAGTTAAAACATTTCCAAGGCAGGTGGAAAGGTAAAGTAGTAATGCAGTTACTACTTCAAAATCATGGTCTTGGAAAAAAGACCTCTGAGTTTATTGTAAAACGTAAATAAGCCTCGGCAGTATTACCGCCCGGAACGCGAATTTTACATAGGTTACTGCACAATGTTTTAGCAGGCAGTGATTTGTTAAGCTTTGAAGAGTATAAATTTTCCTTAGCCCTACCTCTGATAAGGGTAGCATTATTCCGTGCGGCTCTATATGTAGGTCAATTTGAATCAGTTGGTCTATTTTTCTGTTTTTAATGAGTTGATAACATCCCTGGTAAACCAAGAGCAACTGGCATTACATACGTTAACTGTTTCTTGGGGACCTTGGGGACATTTATTGTGTTCTAAGTTTTTAGACAATTCCTTAAAATTGATACAGTTTTAGGACTGGATCACAACTATCCCAGGGGGCAAATAAGGTAGCAGTTTGTGACTTTAAGAAGATATGCATTAAAATTACTGAAGACAATTTGTTTACGTGATCACTTATATCAAAAGTTACATACTCCACAATCCATAGGGTTTACAATAAATTTTAAGATGCTGTTTTCCATTTCTTCAGAAAGATCCCCGAAGAACAAGACACATTTGGAAAGATAATTCTGTGCTTTAGTCAGCGTTGAAGAACACCTCTTCAGAATGATAGAACATCCGACCAGCGCATGTGTAAATATTGAGAATTTGAGGTTCTATTGCCACTTTTCGAGTACGATGAGACATCGGTCCCATAGAGTTACTCTAAGCCCTCGAGTAGAGCGGGAGATAAGGCTCAATCCGGAAGTGTAGAACTATAGCGTTGTAAATGATCATTTTTTAACAAAAATAATTCCAATCAAATTCAGTCTTTTGCGCTTTATTTATTTCCACTTAATTGACGCTTAACATATTTTGACAGACGGTAAATATTAAAGTTAATTTGATTTATTTGTTCTTTTTTTTTTCATTAGTTCAGAACAATTTATTCTACAAAAATTGCAATTGGCGGTGTAGGTGTTCATAATAAATCTTATTATTCGTAAGCCAATAATATCATTCTGAAAGTCAAAATATAAATATTGACACATTTCCCACTCACTTATTTGAAATAAGATACAAAATATGAACTGAATCTGAAAATCTGATAAATGAATGAGCAATAACAATATGTCTTCGCCGCCATCAATCACCTTCTTGGAATAACGCAGTAAAAAAAAAATGAATTGTTACTCTACTGTTATTATTGATGCCGAGCTATATAACTCCCATTAATCTTGTATTATGCCACCGCAGATTCGGACAATACAACAAACCAGCCTGAGTCTCCCCCCATCAAGATAAGCAATTCCAGGCAACAATTTATTTTTAAACAAAATATTCCTCTCGATATCTTCGTACGAATATTGTCCTTAGGGCTTATGCTCGTAGACCTATCTCATTTATCTTTCGTAATCGTAATCTGAACTTTTGTTTCATCCTCGATATTGCACACATATCGTGGTCAACAGCTCGTCAAATAACTTGGTTAGGAAATCAATTTATCTATGTATATTGTGAAATCGCATTAAATCGATTTTTAATACCAAAAGACTAAACCAAAAGACGTCCGTACAAGAAAGTACGAACGAAAAAAAAATCTTTCTTATGATTAATGTTCTATCAGTATGTCTATGTCTATGTCTGTGGTGTCAACCTTATGTTACCCCGCAGAGAGAAGTTTACCAAAAGGACATATATTTGCTTGTGGCTTCTGCATGAGAGAAAATAAAATTAAACTTCAATATTTACATAAGTGTCAAGATGAAACAAGGACTGATCTTCTTCTATATGTACTACATACTGTCCAGTGATAGATAGAGTAGATAAATGGCTGCGTAAGATTGGGCTGGAAATTACATTCGCAGTGTTTAATTTGCTTATAAAATAATTATCCTCTTTTACACGAAAAGGATCGTCTAGCTAAAAATAGCGCAATTAATCCCTCATGGCCCCACCTCTAATTTCGATTCACAAAGTAAGCAACGGCAGCATACCCTGCTGATTTATTTGTCTTTTTCTTTTTTGGTAAATTTGAAGACACAAAAATATTTTGCGTTAACGATACGATAATGAGGAGGGAGAAAGCAAGAGCCAGAGTCAGGTGATTAAGGAAGAATTTATACGCAAAGGCAGTAGGTATTTTCTAATGACGGAATAAAGTGTGTTGTATAACATGGCATGTGCCTATATTTGATGTGTTTCCCATTTGTTATTAATAATAAATTCTGCACTTAATGGGATGCACTTAAGGTTTCGTCCATTTTCTAGTCCTGGACTTAAGGCAGGCAATTTTTCAAAATATGTATGTAACACGATGCAGACAATTCTATGGCTGGGTATTTTTACGCCGCACATTTAAAGATGGGCTTGCCATGAAAAAAGGAATTTTATTTTAACATTAAATTGCTGAATTCTTAGAGTAATGTTTCTTGTTTAATGGTTAAATTAAAGGGATATAAGCATATTGTACCTCGGGGAACGGATCTAGGTCCTGCAGACAAATGATATTTCCTCATTCGTTGGATAATAAATGGAACTATGTTAATTAAACTAAAAGTGCATCGGTAATTAACTGATGATGTCGTGATAGTGTTCGAAATGTGTTTTTTCCCATTTAAGGCATTAGTTCACTTTACTCTCTTCTCTTTAAAATTAAATGCTGTTCGTTTGTCTCTTGTGGACTCGCGATCCACTCGACCGATTTTGATGAACTTTTTTTTTGTGTGGATAGTTTGGTTCATTAACAGTAGGAGGCGTTGTTTAAAATTTAAAATAATAATAAATTAATTTCATAAAAATTCAATTCATAAGATATGAAAGGGTTTTGTAAAATTCGTGCTTATAGAATGAAAGAGAGGTTTCACGGCAAACGTTTTTGGACCCCATTCTTTATAATTTTTCATTACTTTCACAATATGTTACGAAATGGTTCGATATGACTTAAGACAATAGATACTCTTGACAATGTAATCTCAAAAACCGGATCATAGGAGAGCATCACTAAGGAACAAATCTTTTAATATCTGCCTTTCGTGGGAATTTCGATGTCGAAGGCTTTTCGCGGAAAAAAGGGAAAATCGGAGTTTTTTTTATTTATCTTCGGGAAATTACACAAAAGTCAAAAACTATAAGATAGTTTTAAAATTTTATGTTTACACTAAGCGTTCATGAAATTAACTTGCTAAATTTAAATCCTATCAACAAAAGTAAAGGCAAATAAACCAATTTATTATTCAAACAGATCAACATTCGGATATCTTGGAATTTAAATTTAAGGGTAAGGGGAAGTTCTCAAAGTAATTCTCAAATTGCAAGAGAATCCGACAAATACTTTTCGAGTTATTCAACAATTAACGGTGGGCTCTCTGACGCTCAGAGCGTCGTCGAGTGTAAAACTTCAAACTCGTTTTTCTGAAAACTATGTTTTGAATATCAGTGGATTTGAATAGAATTTATATAATTTTATTTAAACATATTAAAATATTTTTTTTTTCCAATAAAAAATAAACAATTTAGGTACTTTTGCTTTTTTCTGAATATTTGAAAGTAAGTTGTGTGAGGTCGCCATTTTATTTATTTTCAAAAAATTTTCCATCTGGCTTCGATTTTTTTTATTTGAATGAATTCGGGTCAACTGCTGAGATTTTATGAAGGTCACCGAAAAGGACTACTTGTAGAACAGGGGCCGATACATATAGCCATAACTTTTTATATAATTAATTTTCAAGTTGCAACATGACATAATGATGTAGTATTATAACTTTAATAAATTAAATGAAATTACAGACACAAAACTTATTGAAAAAAAAATCGAATTCGTGTACATCATTCTCTTGAAAAGAATGTGGGCGAATGCTAAAAGTAGGGAGTGACCTCTGATTCAATGGGTTTTCCTTGGACACAATTAAATACCATTCACATGAGAGCGAATTGCGAATAGGCGAATCGCGAACAAATCAATTTTAATATATTTATGAATAGAAAATTTCGATTGCTTCTACCACAAAAGCTATATATTTAATTGATGTAACATCCTATCTAAAAAAACGAAGTGTAAATTGATTTAAATAGCAATATTATCAATTACAAAGATTTTCCCGCGAATTGAAAAATTCTTGCCGCGAACTGTCACTCTTTATTCACAATACACATAATACAGACGCGATCCACAAATCCACGAATGAAAAATTGGTTCGAACATAACCTTAAAATTGACACATCTTGCTGCTAACATTCACAAATCAGATTCGTGGGTACCTGCGACCAAAAAAAATTGTCATGTGAAAGAAATGGCAGAATTAACGAATATTCGCTTGTTCGCAGTTCGCGGTTCGCTCTCATGTGAATGATCCTATAGTTTGAAGTAATAATGATCTTTAATTATTTCTTTATTTTTTAGTATTTCATTAACATTTTACCTTTTTATTTTGATTATGGATTTCTGTTTGGAGTCTAACAAACAAGCGCACTGTAAAATGTTTTCCAGTGTTCTCATTTCTCTTATAATTCGAATTAAAGAAACAAAAATATTTTTAATTGTATATAACAGATAACAAATGTCAAGGAACGGGACTGATACCGGCTTTTCAAAATAGTATGAATAACTGGGAATTTGATCCGATAATCACTACAGAAAACTGCGGTTCGTAAGAGACCGTTTATGAGGGAATTGTCTCTTTATACAATGGTATCAATCAAACTAAAGCCGGTGTACCCATCGCTGTTCCATTTCAGGCGTTCAGGATGTAGAACTCGCAAGCATTGGTCAAAATGGGCATATGGGGTCTAGTGTTCCCCCGCTATAGCCAGGCATGAACTGAACCTAGTGCCTCTGGTCCCTTCGCCAATATTGATCTGTATACACACACATGCGATAGAGCGCTTTTCGGGCTTCACTTGCATCAAAGAACTGCAGGGGAGTTAAAAAGAGCAAAACTTCCATAGCAGCCATGTGAGTTCCTCTCATTGCACCTGTAATGCATAAGCACGAAAGACGTTGTAGCTTCTCCAGCATTCCTAGCTCTTGGCTACCATCATCCTACGTTACGTAAGGTCTAAAAATACATGTATATATGCAGTGAACCAATCTGGGAGTAAGTAATACTTATGCAATTTTCCTCCTTCTTTAAACGAGCAAAAAATACGAATTAAAGTAAAAGAGTTGAGAATAAACTTTAATACAAACACAAACATAATGGTAAATGGCTAAAGCACGAAATTCTAAAATTATAAATTCAAATTAAATGGAAGGAGCAGCGCTTCAAATAGACTTCAATAGACGTTGCTTTTATTGCTTTAAGCGATAAAGACATAATTAAATACAAAATTGTTTTTCATATTTTCATATTTGGCCCCACCCCTTTTATAAATGTAAGCCTGTTTGTTCAACTCCTTCTGCCATCAGGAGATACATAGATAAAAATGTACCAACATGTCCCTGAACTTTGGGTCGCTTTGGTTTCCGAGCAATTGGGCGATGATATCTAAAACTGCAAGAATGTGATGCTTTCTAAATGACCCGAATGCTTAAAAGACTCCTTCCACTATATTTTTGATTTAGTTAATATTCCCTTAAATCTCTCTTAATGACGTATCATGTTATTTTCAGTCAATTACATACACGAGTATCAGATAGTTGCCGTATAAATAGGGATTTCTCCTTCTAATGATGTCTGATTAGGGTAAAGCAGCTCCGACCGTTTTGGATTTGATTCAAGGCAATTATGGTCTCACACTAGCTCAATTGAACCCATTTACATTATACATAATTTCGATCCTGGTTGCGTGCAGAAACCTTCATTCCCTGTTGTCTATTTAAAAAGCAAAGCTTATTTGCATGAATTATTGATTTCGCTTAGTGAATGTTGGTAATTTATTCTTTCCTGGATATTTCGTGTAGATAACAATTCTTTGGTTTCGTTTCGATTTAATAATCAGGAAGATTATGCTGCCGTTGTCAAATCACTTATTTGTGTCTCTAAGCATTTAATTCAGCGAATTCGGAAGAGCTACCAGGGATGTTATAAATATTTATCGTGAACTATTATGAATTCGTAGTTGAATAAACTGTTTAGTGAAATTATCCATTTGTAGCAGAATAATTTGAATATTTTTAAAAATATGAAGCTGTAGTCGGACTGTTTGATACCCTATCTCTATCCATTGTATCGTTACTCAAACGGCGCCTCTTTTATACTTTATGACACCTTTCATTGTTTTTTTTTTTTTGTAAAATAATACATTTTTTAAATATTAAATCGAAACACACCCCAAAAAGGTGAGCGTGGTAAACAACATACTATAAATAAACTGTAACACTGTGATTGTGATTGACACCACGAAAAGTAAAGGCTCAAATTACAGCTATTTTACCGGCTTGTTCGCTTCTCACGGTTAAATTAAGTAAAAAACATTAATAAATGTAGAGAATTCCTTTGCCGGAATATGCAGAACATTGGCGAATGAATGAAGGAGTTTTGGGGGCTGAATTATGATAATAGCCAAAGGAGAAATTTAACCCGAACCTTCAAAGGGAAGAAGAATGAAGCACCTGATAAAATCAAACCACAAACTTCTCGTTTTAGAGCGAAGACAAATAAGATGACTGATGCAATCAATCTCAGCCACCGCTGCTCAGATCACTCAAATCTTCAGAAAAAGCATTCGCTAAGCATTTCTTACTCAATCTACTGAGTTGTTGTGGTTTCCCCTTCCTTAACGTCTCTTAAGCCCCTTCTTTTGAAGTCGTTAACCGTCTAACTCCCATTCTGATGGCTGTGGTTAGTGATTACCCCCAACATGAAGCTGATATTGTTCCTACTTATTGGAAAGTTTCTTTGACATAAAACTTATCTTCATGGTGTATACGTGCTGATTTAATTTCACAATACTTTAGCTGTTTTAAGGGGCTAGTATCATTCAGAATTTTTAAAAAATCGTTTTTATTTTTTTTACATTTTCTCAAAGTATAATATCGTGAAAATATTGTCTAAAAATTTCAAGAGAATCCGAGGAATACATTTCGAGTTATTCAACAATGAACGACGGTACATCTCTGTTTTCAGTTAGATACGGTCTGGTGATTTTTGTTGGCTAATTCGTCCGCTCTGTTGTTCTTCTGGAATTAAGCTGTGTCCGAGTCAGTGTTATTAAGGCGTGGGAAATTTACCTTCTTGTGGGAATTTTGATGTTACAAAACAATCTCATGGGAAAAAGGGAAAAATTAGTTCCGAAATGCAACCTTACATGTGTATTTATCAAATTTCTACTAATAAAAATTCGGTTATAGCCACCGATATTTCAAAAAGAAATAACTCATTATCTTGTATGATTTGGCAGAAAAGGTAGAACATTGTTACAAATTTCGAAGTTGACAATGAGTGGCGAGAATTAGCTGAGTCATTTCAAGTAAAGAAAAATTATAGTTGGAAAACTTAAAAGGGAGATTTAAAAAATGAAAAAATGTTTTCCAAAGTTCATGAAAGTTGGTTAATATTCATTATCGTTACCTCATTCCACTACATAATCCGAAAGGATTTTGTTTTATAGTAACGGATGTGAAAACGAAAAAAAAGGGAAACTTCTGCTGGAATACAATTTGCTTTATAAAATCCTCATTTAAAATTTTGTTTTCTTTTTATTCACTCGCTAAAAAAAAACGATTAGCCTTTATATGTATAGTGTTATTTTATTTGCTTGTTCCGTTTAGTAATTTTTAAGTTATTCAGTTGTACATTGTAGTGAATTATGATTTATCTTTTATTTGTTTATTCATTAATTGTACCGCTGTTGTTTCGTTTAAAAATTAGGACTGAATATTTTGTTCCGTTTTAATAAAACTTTTTTAAAAAATTAGGTTTTGATTTAGAATTATTTAAATATATCATTGTTGGAAAATAATGGGAATTTCGGTCGAACGGGGAGGGAAAAAGGGGAAAAATTGTTTTCGTCCGAAAAACCGGCCCGAGTATTCCATCTATCGGCAAATCTTGTTTCAAGATTCTCTGTGGGGTTTTACCAGCTTAAATCTTAGTGCTGATGATTCCAGGACCAATTCTTCAGCAATGATAGATAGAATACTTCACTGATGTAAGTCTACATTAAGGGAAACACTACCGAGATGAATTTTAAGTAAATTTGTCAAAGTCAAATCAAATAAAATTCACATTTTATTAAATTCCTGGGATGAGGCAAATCAAATTTTGTAATTCTGTTTTAATTACTTCTACACTTGTCAAATCCTTGTCTTCCGTTACGCAGTATTTTTTTTAAACAGGGTGTGAACATTTTTAAACTCTATGACTGGCAGCCAGCACGTCAGTATGACAAAAAAAAAGTGTTTGAAAACAAAAGTGTGTAGAAGAAATTAATTTAAAGGTACATACTATTTTTGATTGTTATTGAAATTAAAAATCGTTTTAGCAATGGAAACACGATATCTGGAGACTTTTAATTCAATTATTTTTTTACTGACAAGATGTAGGGTTTTTTTTTGGGGAATTATCTGTTTTTTTTTTTTTAATTTATAATAATGTCGATTAAATTACTTTGATAGACATTTAAGTAGATTTATTTTCAGCATAATGGTGTTCTTATCTGATTTGCAATGAATCCCTACTCATAGATGTGTGCATGGTGCGGTGTATAAACAGATTGTGTGTGTGTTTTTTTTTTATAATTTGCGCGTGCAAGTGGAATATTAACCAGGTTAATGAAACAGACGTTTCATATGAAATAAATTGTGTACATGCTCGCTAATAAGCACAAAGCATTGAACTCTTTTTTTGAATTACTCAAAGGCTTCGCAGAACTAATAATTAGTTTACTTCAAGTTGCGAAATATTTAATAATTATTTTTTTTTAAAGTCGTTGATTGGTTCAATTTGGACTCCTGCAAAGTCATCCAAAAATTTATAACATATTCCCCAAAGATTGTGTATTTTAAGACAATTTGCTCTGTGGGATATTTACCGATAAAAGGTGCGTTCTACCCAGTTTTCATAAAATGTTAATATAATTTAGAGAGCATTTTCCGTCGAATTTTGCTAAAAATATCCGCAAGCCAACAGCAGCCAAAAAACATCCACAGGAAATGAGGTTAATGTAAAGATAAATAAAAAATAATAATAAATTTGTTCCGTATAATATCGCCCTGTTGATCTTTTGTTCGACAATTTTGAGTTTTTTGACTTTATACTTCGCAAACTGTTATCTTGCGATCACTTTGAAAACGCATCAATGCTTCCAAGCAGTTTCCATGGTTCAAACAGAGACTCATTAAGTTTCAATTTTCCTTTAATTGGCTTTTCATAAAATTGCTTGCCAACCTGCTCGGCTTTCTGTTACAATTCGGCGTTAATTTATTGTCCATCTTTATTCGGACTCGAGGCTGTTTAAGAGGTTAGGTGCAATTCAGAGGCACAAACAAATATTTTTTTAATATTTTTGTTTTATAAAAGTAACAATACCACATCATTATGTCATGTTTTAACTTGATTTCAGCCAAATTTGAAAAGAAAATATTAATTACATATAAGCTATCGCTATATGTATCGGCCCCTGCGGTGACCATCAGCATTAAAGGAACAGTAAGTTCCTTAAAAAAATCGAAGTACATTAGTTTAATAAGTTTTAAGAAAGCTGTAAAAATTTTATTGAAATCCACAGTGCGGTTTTTGAATGACATTGGTCACAAACCTACATACCTTAAGCGCTTAAGGTATTCTTAAAATTCTCGAGCGTCAGAGAGCCCATCGTTCATTGCTAAACAACTCGAAAAGTATTCGTCGGATTCTCTTGACATTTTCAGAGAATATTTTGAGAAAATGCAAAAAAAATAATATTCGATTTTTTGAATATTCTGACTGCCCCTAACCCCTTATCAAGCAAAGTCAGAATGAAAGCCTTTATTATTGGAAAAGGTCTGACCGAGCATATAAACATTTTACTTCAGCCACAAGATTGATGCAGAGCTGACGCTAAAGAAGATGACCTCTACCGCAGCAAAGGCAATAATTCGCTCTCCAAAATTAGATCTCTTTCGCCAGATCCGTTCTATCGCCCAGTTGGCTTGCCTCTTAACAAATGAGCATTAAAGAGCACAAATGCGAAATTCAGTGACCTTCTCCCAATTATGTCCTTGTATAGGTCGACCTCCTCTACTGTCCAGAACGATGCTTCGGCCTTTGCGTACATTTACAAATATCTTGTAGATCGTCAGACTTGTGCCATACTTACACATACTTACTTGAACTTACTTCATTTCTGAGTCTGCGTTTAATGTAGGAATTGGTCCATTGCAAACCTTAAATACGTTCTCCAGTTGCAACTTTTTTACAATCTACAATCAGTTATGGAGAACCATATACATATGTATATACATAGTAAAACCTAACTGAAATTGTGAACGCCACCGTTGTTAATGTTATCGCTGGCCGAAAATATATGCTAGTACCTTAATTTGTGTTAGGGTACACCTACTCGTCTTCTGCCTACCAAAGGGCTTAATTGTCCAAAGCCTGAATAAAATATGATTTCAAATATTGGCATTGATACGCTGATGTATCGCATCCATTTAATAAGCTTCACATAACTAAATATGGATGTATCATCAAGGGAAAACGAAAATATATTCCACAAAATTGCCATAAAATAACTTTACTTACCATGTCATTCAAAATAATTGAACAGATATTAAATGGCACACACTCACTGACTCCATAACATGCCATTGCCAACCTTAGGTTCAACAACTTACGGCAAAGATGATAGACTTATACATAATGCATACCTTTTCTAAGGGAAAATTATTTAAGAAGTAGCGTTTAAATGTTTTCGAAATATACACATTTTTAAGCGTTTCCATATCGAGGTCAAAGCAAGCTTATAATTTGGGGGAATTGATTTTTTATGTCAGAATAGATTTATTACTTTTTCTAATAAAAAAAAAGATCGAACCCACTCGAAAAGTCAAACAAATATTTCCGCTTTCAAATCCTTTAAAATGATTTAAAACTTTGTATTCCCCAAAAAGTAAAAAAGGTTTAACCCCTATTCCAACACACATACAAACTCTGTATGTACAACCACAAGTTCGCAGGGATGACAAGTCATTGCTGAAAACCAAATCAAATGAAACTACACAACACATAAAGTTTACAAGCTGTCTGCAGAAGGCACGCGATGTTTTATCTTATTATTATCGACACAATATTATCTACATAGCTATAGCTGCGTAATAAAACGCGAAAAACATATGAATTTATTTTACGTGGCAAACCTTACATTAATGGAAAACACGTGTAACTATATTTTTTGAAAGAAAAAATCATACAGACGAACTAAGCAACAACACTTAGGTGGCAGGTAGTGTCAATGGGATAAATATTTTCAATAATAAAAGAGAGAGATTTATTAGAAAAGTAATTCTCACAAACATTTCGCGATGTGTGACAGCCTTCTAGGAGCGCATTGACTGATGGATAAGTTATTGGGCTACAATTCGCAGTGCCAGTGTGAGAAACATCAATTCTTCCCTCATTTCAATCGGGTTAAAACCTGTCCACCGCGAGGGAGGAAGATTCCTACATACAACCACTCCAATTCAGTTGACAGATAGACAGTTAGGTCTGAGCTAGACACTTCTTTCATTGCTCTCCCAGTGGGTCTCCCGTTGTCTACTATGCAATTCAGATGCCTGTTGAAATCACAATCGGATTGTTAACAAAGCATTTATTTCGCATCCATACCTCCCCTATATAATAGATGGCATTTTAGTTAATTTAAAAACATAGACTTCTGAAAATAAATCAATTATGGATGGCAGAAGGAAAGATTATAGTAAAACATGGGAAACTGTTGCACTAATAAAATGCGATAAAAACAAAAAATCAAAAGTCAGTAAATCAAAAAGACAGACTTCTCATAACTGGAGTTTTGCAACATTTGGGGCCGCATATAGGCAATAACGCGGCAAATGTTGTCCTCCAAGTGGTCAATCGTTTCGGGCTTATCAGCGTAGACTAGCGACTGCACATATCCCTACAGAAAATAGTCAAGCTGGGATAAATCGCACGATCTTGAAGGCCAATTTCCGGTCCGTAACGTGAAACTATCCGGTTACCAAACGTTTCCTTAAATAAATCAATTGTGGAACGAGTTGTGTGACATGTTGCGCCGTCTTGTTGAAACCACAACTCATGTAATTGATGAACGAAAAAGTAGCTCTCGATCACCATTGACTGTAACGTTCTGGCAAGGATCGTTTTTAAAGAAGCATGGACCAATTATTCCACCAACCCATAAAGCACACCAAACAGTCAGTTTTTGTGGATGCAGCGATGTCTCAACATACACTTGAGGATTATCATTACTTCAAATACGGCAGTTTTGTATATTGACGTATCCATTCAACCAAAAGTAAGCTTCATCGCTAAACAAAACTCACGCGATATGTATTTCGAACAGAACCATGATTGGAAGCGTTGTTCAGGCGTCAGTCTATTTATGTTGAAATAAATCACTTGACTGCTGACCAAAATGGCTTCCAGTTAAAATAGTGTTGCCAACTTAAAGTACTATACCTCTGAAAAAAAAACAAGAGGTTTCTGAATCAAATATACGGAAACTTTTTATAAACCTTTATTAAATATCGGGACATGCCTTAAAGTTTTTATTTGCACGTTGAAAAAGGATTGTTAGCACATTGTAAGGATGTTCATAGCAACACAGCCCATGCATTATTACATTATTAACAATTAGGAGAAAGGATGAGAAACCGATGCACATTAATTTTACGTCTTTTCAAAATGTAGTAGTTAGCAAAGATAAAGTAAAGGTTGAGCTTTCCACATTCGTGTTTTCCAGCAAAGGACAGAACAAAGAATGTACAGGGATGTCTACAAGATTCCACCCGGGCCCAGTTTTTAATTATACCTAATTTTTTTATGTTTAAATATGGAATTTATTTTCATATTTTATTTTTTCCCATTAATCGCATCTTCCGAATCTATGGCCAATTGTAACGAATTTTTGGTTTTCATCACACCGAAAAAGGCAATTGAAGAGTCACTTTTAAGAAAATCAAGACATCAAACCAACGAAATTAGACAGAGAAACAAATTTTGATTCGTTGATTAATTTATTGCTGGAATTTCTTGTCGGCCAGAGTTGATAAGTGACAAGAGTTTTTCAAATTTTAAATAGTTAGTTAGTAACTAATGAAACTAACTGAATCAGTTTCTTGACTAACCTAACAAACACAAAAATATGTTTCATCAGGACCCCAATTCTCAGAATCCACAAAAGCGCCAGAAATTTTCGCATAGCATTTTCATCAAATTCTGTATGCGAGAATCAAATTTAAATGGAAAAGGCAGATGAGTAGCATTCGAAAATAAATTCTCGTTTACGGATTTTCACAATTTGCAATTTCAGTTCGAACAAAAGATTTCAGAAGATTTTAACAGATAAACCTACCTATGCCAGAATTTTTAATAATTGGGCTCCAGAATATAATTATAAGTATTAATTTGTATGTTCGTAATTGAAACGTTTAAGGAATCCAAGTTTCAAACTAAGCTTCCAGAATGACGTTTTAGTTTATTTAAGATGTCTCAATCAATGTATTTCCGTGTGTCCGATGTCTCATTCAGATGACCCCTTAAAGAATCCCCTGCCTTTCGAACGTTCGAAAAAGTTAATGATTTTTTACGGCACTTTAAAATGCAGATTAAAATTTTCGAAGTACTAAATTGATTTAGTATTTATGTATTTCCATAAGTTACATACATTTCCTTGATACTTTATGATTAAACAAAACCCAATCAACCAATCATTGTTGTAGGGATGGAATGAAATCGCGAAATATGGCAATGTTTTTGAATCCTTTCAAGAAGCTCCAAACATGTTATTGGTGTACCAAACCAGATACCTATATGTTCAATGGCTTAGTGGTTAAGTACTTTGGACTTCTATTCGATCCCAAATTTCTTGTGAAAGTCTGACAAACATCCAGCAGTGAGAAAAGTGACGAGAAGCTTCTCAAAAAGAAATATCTTTGCACAATATACCTTCGAAAATCTATGCTTTAGATCTGTTTACGCCTACATTTTTTTAATATGGACGTTACAGTAATTTCTATTACTTTCGGTTTTCCTCACTTGGGTTGACCTAAAATGACCGAAAGCATACCTCTATAACCATAATAGTTTCTTTGCAGCTTAAGTACCACCACACTGTTAGCTGTTGTCCATTAAAATTGCTCTCGTCCATCTAACAAACAATTCTTGGAAATGTGGCTTAATTCTACACTAAATCAAATGCAAATTACCCGACTTAAAAAGTACTTCTTTCTATTATTTCCCAATTACCCATTCATTAAAAAAAATGGTTCCAGACAAATTTCCAATTCCATACCTATATATAGAACAACCGATTCGATTTCGAAATCGAAGCCAATTTACGTCAAAAACGAACCTGCAAAACAAACACCCAACAACGGACGTGACTGGATAAAATGTAACCCCCATCTCGGAACCGATTGTCTCATGGTCTTAGTAATACCTACTTTCATTATTAAGATATTATCGAACTTCACCCTGTCAGCATTGCATGACGTGCTTTCACTTTGGCTGTTTTAGATATGAGCAAAAATCAACAATTCTAATTTCATTAATGGAAATATTGTGGACAGTGACAGATTTTCCATTGATCTCTTCATATCGTGATTTAGCTTGCCTGGTGGTTAACTTTTAGAGTATCCCAAAACTTTAAGCTGGCTACTTAGTGAAGTTTTCAATTAATTCTTTAAATGTATCATGCCTTTGTTTTGTCTTTATCCTTTTTCAGACCACAATCAAAACTCAGAAAGTTTCTCAAACATCTGGATATCTCTAACCACTTATGCTGATGTTTTTGAAAATATATCTACCTAAGCTTGTTGACAACGTTGTAAGCCCTCGAGTAATCCCATCAATAAAATGCAAAACCAATTAGTACCTCATCTCTCGTTGAATTAGGACCAAACACATATTCGTGCCTACATACATTTTTATGGAGTAGGAATCTTGTCAACTTTTATTACACTTTTCATTTTTATCACTTTGCTCGTCCCTCTGTATGTACGTTATTTATTACAATACAAAATATTATCTTCACAGCCTAGGGTTGTTATTGCGGATGTTTGTACATAAATACAGAGTGTCGGTAGCTATATCGCTTAACTGTTGTCAGTGATGGTGGTGGGGCTGTTGCTGATTCAAAACATTTAGAATGCGTGACTGGGCAGAAAATTCTATTTAGAACCCTGCCATTGGATGGAGGATTTAATCCTAAGCGTAAATGAGTTGATGATGAACTCCAAATAAATAATAATAGCACATTTATTAATTTTTTTTTTTCTTTGCGATTATTTTTAGTGCCGACAACGGCGCGCTAGCAGAACTTTAACCATTTTCTCCAGAGAAAACACACATTAGCAATGGAATCGGTGGTTTTTCCTTGCCCCAATGAACTATTAGAAATGACTAATTCAAACCCAAAGACGTTGCCTAGAAGGCATGCAATACTTATTTGGGATTTTTACGATTACACAGGCATCTCGGGGGTTAGATGAATCGCCTTACACGTCCATCAAAAGAAGATTTTCATGGATAAAAGTATCGTGTAGTCGATAGATATTTGAAGGCAAGTTTAAGTTTTGTTCGCTTTCTTTTTTCATCCTAGAATTTATTTTTATTTAAATTCCAATTGACAGGGTGGATTTGGCTATACATAAAGAGGGGGAAAAAAGAGTTTTTATTTTTGGTAACTTACGATGGCCCTGGGCTAGCCATCATGACATGCCACATGAAGGTTTCCTTTTGCACCTTAATCTTCTATTGTTTTGCGGAAGTTGACAAAGAACTTTACTTTTTTATCAGTGCTGACAATTTATTCATTCAGTTAATTTGATTGTGTATTCTCTTGCTTTTTCTTGTAGTTTGGTCAGATATTGAGGGGAAAATTTGGTCATTTTATAGGTTTTTAGTCCTTTTTCTGTTTTGTTGTTGTAGGTAGATGCAGTAACTACGATGTTCCTTTTGTTAGGGATATTAAATGAAATACTGCAAATGGGGTGGAATTTCTCATTTGTAAGCCTTTGTTGTGTAAAAATAGAAAAACCAAGAAGTTTACATCCTTCGCACCTTTCCTGGGGTTGATATATATATTCACCTTACCAAGCGTGCTATAAAAATAAGATAATATGAAAAATAAATCAAAGAGAAGGAAACTTATGAACTTATCGAGTAGGGTTTATCAGAAAATAATATTTTATTATTTCCTTTGTGAATTTATACATGAAAAGGATGAGGTTACAGAGAGAGAGAGAGTTGGAGACAATTAGTGGGACATGGCGCATGAGATGCGAGTAGTATGCAAAAAGATGTTCGTTCAAATGGGGGACTGGTCAATGAACATCTTGGGCTATGTCCTTATGAGAATACATTTTTTTTTTTTTTTGAATTTGCAAATCCCCATTCCACATAGATGTTTCAAGTTGACTTGTAGGTTAGGAACTTTCCGGTCCAAATTTGTATAATATCTTATCCTTTTTTTTCTTTTTGGCGTGGTTAACCCGTAGGCGTATACTTGTCATTTATTTCGGTTCAGTTGGCTTGTCTGGGACTGGGAACAGATGGTTTGATTGGACATGGTGACTTGGTATTGAATGTAGCTTAGGAACATCAGCTTTTGATGAGGGCAAACGCAGTTGATAGACCATAAGATGAAGTACACACTACTTAGAAGGGTCTTTGTAAACATAATAAATGTATACTTGGATATTAATCTTTAGGTGGACAAACATTAAATAATAAAAATGTGAGTAACGATTTTTGTTGCAGTTTCGTATTCATTGGTTGACATTTTGTGTCGTTTTGTCGCATTTGAAAACTTTAAGGATACAGTTTCGTTAAAAGCGTATTAACTGTAGTGAATTCACGCGAGTGAAGTGATTTCAGTGGAAAGTTTTCCATCGCTCGATTTTTGCGACTTTAATTTTTGCGCTAAATGGAGTCTTTAAAATTAGCGTTTATGGAAGGATAAGTATTCCATTGAGTGAAGAAATAGTTCGAAAATTACGAAAATTATATATTATTTCAGTGCAATTATAAAACAAATTGAAAAAGGCATAGTTCCACTATTTGCACAACATTCAATATAATTTAATTATTTTTTCTCAAAAAAGATTTCAATATATACCTGGCCCAAACAAGCCTAAACGTCAGACGATTATTTACAGAAATATTAATACTTTCAGTTTGAATAAACAAAGCATTTATTTACCTGGATGAAAGGCCTTGAAAACTATAAGTCGCGAAGTCATTCTATTTATAATTTAAGTTTTCAAAATTTTAACATATTAAATATTTTTAAAATTAAAAAAAAAAATAGGCGTCAATGGTACAGGACCTAAAGTCTAGCTTCTCCAACCATTGTGTGTGCGAAGGTATATTTTTTGAACGGCAATTTATTTTTGAGAAGCTTCTCATGACAGTTTTTAGTCTTGGATACCTGTTAGACTTTCGCAAGAAGTGGGCAGGGAATAAAAAATATTTAATTTGAACCAGCGATTCCTCGTTTGGTCCAAGGCACTTAACCACTAAGCAACTGTTCCCTCTTTAAAATTAATTTCACTTTTTTCAAAGTTGAGAAAAGTTAATTGAATATTCTGGAAATACCCACCACTGCGTTAGATTTTCTATCGGTCCAATTGATAAGAACTCTTTCCGAGTAGATGAAAAATAACATTTATCAAGCCCGTCCCAAAAAAAAGCGAATCTTCCTTCCTTTGACAGTTGCATCGTGTCGGGGCTTCAGTACACAGTGCGTTGGACTACTAAACTAAATGTCTCATGAATTCGCTTAAGAATGATAGAATTTTCATTCTCGGTATGTGCGTCGATGACAACTTTCGTTGGAATGACCACATATTCGATGTCGCCAAAAACTCTGGGAAATGTCTCAAGCGATTGCAAGAAATATTTCGCCTCTTCTGATCTGAATAGAATTTTTAAGGAAACACTTTAAGCGAAAGATTCAGCGGTTCAATATAAATTGCTAAGAAGTTTACTTTTTGTAAGAATTCAACAACCCCACAACATGCTTCTAACCTGTTTGCCTGACTGTTGACTGCTTCATCTGAGCCGCACCTAAACCCAGGTGTGCATTGAAAATTTACTTGAAATAAGACCATAAGATCTGTGGAATTGAGTTCGAATTGATTCAGAGTAATTTAATGGACTTTGCTTGGTTTCGATCTGATTCCTTTCGTGCTGAACGGGACAGTCAAAGTGGGTATTTGGATGGAATTGTGATTCGGTTTCGATCAAGGTATTGGAGTTGTAATTTGTTTCGTTTTTCTAATTCCGAGTGTGATAAAGATCTTTGCGACAACAGTCGATTTGAATGGTTGAAATGTAAGATTGATATGGAGTTGTGCTATGACATTTGTGTGATTTAAAAAAACGATTCACTTTTTGTGGTCTGATAGGGAGAACCCTGGCAAGTTGTTGAATATGTGGAAGAACCGTGCACCCGTGCAGGACAAGCGACATTCCTAGTAAACTAGGCAGTGGCATACAAGAGCTTTCCTAAGCTTGGTCTTAGGGCGGATACAGAGATGGGATACTGTTCGAGATACGTTTAAATTATATGAGGCAATGCACTCGAGCCTTCTGAGTTGGCTATACAGGTAATCAAAGTATTTTTTTATTTAAATGTAAGCCCCCATTTTACCCTTCGAAGTAAGATACTATTATAAATTCAATTAGTCCCTACAATCAAACATGGATACTGCAAACAAAATTTGTATATTTCACATTTCGACAAATCTTACCCCCAAGCATTTACTGAAATTGCCATGACTGTTGATACGAATTCCAACGAACAAATCCTGTCTGATAATAATCAAAATATTTCATCGTTTCTCTTTCTGCCCTGTAACATTGGAGCGTAAAATTAAATTTGTACTTACCCAAAAGTTTCAAATGTCTGGTGAATATTATTTATTTATTTTTGTTTTTTACAAAAAGAAACCCATTCTTTCGTTGTATTGTTCCATTGAAAAGAGAGAACGAAATATATTAGCTGGAGCATGGAGTATTCATAGAATCAAATTGGATATAGCTTCACACCCACTTACGTGCTTAATATGGTGAAAATTCAATAAAGACTCACATACGGCTTGGACCACAAAACACATTGTCGAATTGTATTTTTCTTTCCGATTGAAATCGGAGTGAAGTGAATACCAAATATCATTCTTTTTTTTGCCAAGAAGGCCACTTGTGTATTGACATTCCGAAAGATGAATTATTGAAATTCCTTTTGTAAATTTTATAATATTCTAAGCCGGGTGTTGAACTCGCACTGAACAAGAAGCTTTATTTAGGTATTTAAACTTTGTATTATGTTTGTATCTTTCTAGAAAACAAAATCTAAAATGTCGGCGGATAAGTGGCTATTCAAGTACATAACATGTTTTGTTTTTAATTTGCATTTGCAAATTCAAACATTGATTCAATTAAAATAAGTAGATACCCTGTTTTAGTTAATGAAGCGAAAACTTGGGGTTTTCTTATGAAACCCAAATAATATAAATACAAATATCTGTGGTAAGCATTATCCCTGGCCAACTTGGCAACGATAAGGGACGTTGAATGTTTTTGCTCTCTTTGGTTGAGTACATTGAAAAACGCTGTTTCAAGCACATACTATACCTAGAGAAGGATGTCGACAAAAAGATACAAATAGGGGGAGAGTAATAGTATTGAACTCGATGAGAACCTTAATCCTATTGGATTGAGTATGTTCAAGTATATTTTTCTTTGATTTATGGATATAAAGAATTTTTTTTTGTATCCTGGAAACGACGACAGAATATTTTCCATAAAATAACATTTTGAATACCAAATGTGGTTTGTTGGATTTATTGAAATCGGATCCGGATGTATGGCAACAAATCCAATTTATGATTATTTTCTTTAGTATTTTGTAATCTTGACAATAAATTCAAAATTTTTAAGTCATATGCTTTGACTTAAATTTGAATTTGGCGTTAGCTAGCGTTTCCACGCGTTTTTCTAACAAATCGTTATCATTAATATTATTTTTAAAAATTCGTCACCTCTTAATGGAATTACTCGATTTTATTTTTCTTGATTGAGGATACGATTAGAGTAGATGCAGCCGCAAATGGAATCAAAGGGGATTATAACTATGCAGAAGTGCCGAATACAATTATACACGTCAACTTTAATTTTACAAGCCGTACTGCCGTGTTGAGCGCATAAAGCTATGCAATTTGAAGGCTTTACTTTGTGTCTAGAGAAACCGCTAAACCATGTTAGTAAAATAATCATTGAGGCCAAAATTCATATAAATATGGCAGAAAGGGGAAATGCTCAAAACTGCGCGAATGACATTCGAGTTCGAGAATTAAATTTAACAAAATTACGAAAAGAAATAGTAATTCTTCTAGTGAAGACAAAAGAAATTATATCTGCAATATATATATCGCGGAAAAGGATGGCGAATAGTCATGAGGAGTCCAGTACACAAAAACATTCTACATTGCGTTCCTTTAACTGAGTTCAACTTGTTTAAGGGAAATAAAATGCAAAATGGGATCATCAACGGCGGCGGTGTAGAACAAACATAACCCAGTGCCACGACTGTAAAATGTTATGGCACGGTTAAGAGCGCAGTGGGGGGCCTGTGGCGAAAAGTATGTGCTTGCACTGTGTGCACATCCTTATCTATTTTTATGTACTCTTGGACGTATAAGCGGCGACGCCTCGGTCCGACGACATTTATTCCAGAGTTTTTCTCGTAATTTCAACAAATATAAGGTGCGTCAGGGAGTCAAGCAGAACAACACCACCATCACTAACGCCTCCCCCTGTCACCGCAAATGTGGTCAAACAACTCTAGTGGAAGAACAACTGACGCTGTTAACCTCTTCTCAATCGAAAAACTTCAATCTTTCACCATTGAAAATTACATAATTCTTTAAAATTCTACAAAAAATTTACCAATTTATTGTTATCACCCAATTAGCGATTCAGTACCTGCTGCTAAGCAATGCCAAGTAATCACACGTTAAATGTCATATGTGGGAATGTACAAGAGTTCACTGAATTCTTCACCTTTTGAAGTAGAAATATATTTAACGTTGGCCTATGCTTCTAGTATTAGTGACACAGAAAACAATTGCTATCGTGTGGAAAGAGCGGATAGGCCAAGTGACAGTGCTGCCATTATTGTTGAGAAAAGACTTAAATACTCTCTTTTACCACTTGTCAAAATATTGGTATTGAACGAACTACCCTGGTACGGCTTCCCCTCTACGAAAAGATCACTTCAAGATAAATTTATTGTTATCACCCAATTAGCGATTCAGTACCTGCTGCTAAGCAATGCCAAGTAATCACACGTTAAATGTCATATGTGGGAATGTACAAGAGTTCACTGAATTCTTCACCTTTTGAAGTAGAAATATATTTAACGTTGGCCTATGCTTCTAGTATTAGTGACACAGAAAACAATTGCTATCGTGTGGAAAGAGCGGAAAGGCCAAGTGACAGTGCTGCCATTGTTGTTGAGAAAAGACTTAAATACTCTCTTTTACCACTTGTCAAAATATTGGTATTGTACGAACTACCCTGGTACGGCTTCCCCTCTACGAAAAGATCACTTCAAGTCAGACATTTTTAAACTTCTTAATATGAATGGATCTTCCTAATCGATCGGCGTTTTACAACTGTAGGTATGGGAATTGTAGATACATTGAAGAGACGATTTGAATAGAGGGCACAGTTTTGAAATTATTTTCGAAATAAGTTAACTCCTATGCAATCCTTCAGAAAGAAAAAATTGTACCAACAAGGTAGCCATTTTAAATTATAAGAAGAACTGTCACTTATGACACTTGACTTCACGATCCTTCTCTTTCTTTCTCTTACTTTTTCCTTGTGAAGCCAAGACATCGCAATAAAGTTGTAAGACCTACTAAAGTGTAAATAAAACGAAATTCCCGCAAACAATTTTTAAAGTTATCAGCATAAAAAATTGTCTAAGTTCTATTGTGTATCTGCAGTATTGTCTGTATATTTCAATAAAACAATAAATGGAATTTAAAACATATATCTTTAGATAAAAATAGTAAGGAACTTTCTAATAAAAAGACTTGTTTCGTAACTCGATCAATAGGTTCCATGCCCATGTAAGCTAAGATTATTGAAAATATAGTCATTAACAGAGATGACTTCAGAAACTATTCATGTGAACTCAATACAAACCGCATTGAGTGCGTCAAAATATTACAAGGCTTATAATAAACTAGCTGAATGCCCGGTCTAGCCCGTGATCATGGAAATAAGTAACTTCATAGTAACGGCTTACTTTAGTATACTCGGATTGAAATGAAAATTCTCTTGTATTGCACAGAAATTGTAAATATTGCGTCAGAAATATTAAGTCGATAGGTTTGTATCGATTTTCAAATGAGACCTATTAACTTGATCGTAATTAACCAAAAGTCCCTATAGACGATTATAAGCCATTTGGGCTGAATTGCAAATTGAATAAAACAAACATTTTTTCGTTTCTTTTCTGGCATTACAAGTTTTGTTTGGCAGTGGTCCCGAAATTTCCAAAAAGAAAAAACATCACTCATCTCGAATCTGCACTACTTTAACCAAAGGAAGTAAACCCAACTGTTACCGTACATTTCCAGTAAATTAAATTCCATTTTTCTGTTCCGACTGACCCTTCAACATTTAAAATGACAAAAATAATTGTTTCTACTCGTTTACAATACCTGACGCTACACCGGGTGAAATTTTTGAATCAGACATTTTGTCAGCGCTTTCAAGTTACGTCCATTTCGAAATTTTGAACATTCGACCTGATATAATGAATTTTAGCTCTATCCTTACTTAATACATACAACACAATATAATTTATATAGTTCTTTAACATTGTATTTGTTCTTTTCCCACCTTGAACAAAATTTCGATTAATGGGAGAATTACACATACCAGCAATCTTATATTAAATTCTCCATAGAAATAATTTGTTACCATTTGACTCGCATTTGAAATAATAAAAAGTTATTCTCTTAACCCCTTCGGTAACACTTTTTTTAATTTAAAGGTAAACAATTATTTCTTTACATTTTCTTGTTACTTTAACTTCTGCTAACAGCATGAATTGTTTTTTTTTTTTGACATCGTCTAATTTTTAATGCTTGATCTATTCTTTAATATAGATGGCGCTGTAAGCTTAATGTACTTCTACTTCGCCTCGGCCTTGAAATTAACCTTAGAAAGATAAAAGGAGGCGCCAGTAAATTATATTTTTTTTGCTTTCTTCTTTAAACCGACGTCGTAAAAACTTAAATTTCTAAGCCATATATGTTTATTATGTTATTTATTTAATAATAAAAAAAATATAATAAAACAAAATTATCTACTCAATTTTGAAAAAAAAAAAATGTTTCTTAATTGTGCGCCACGCAGGCGCTTGTTTATCTTTTCAGTACTAAAAAATTAGTTTATCTTTCTTAGGGTTAAGAAAAAAAAATATATTCCTGAACCTTTCTATGCCATGATCAGTGATATACCTACATCTAAATTTCAGCTTCGTAGGCCTACCAGTTTACGAGTAATTTTGAGTCCTACTAAAACTTAGTGCAGAGGACAGAAAATTTACTTGGCTATTATTATATGGAGGATAATGGGTGGCGCATGTTCTTAGAAAATTGCACTATTTATTATTTATTTTCAAGTATGTTTATGAAGAAGTATATTCAAGTAAAATTTCATAACTGTAGGCCTTTTGAAATAAAAAAAAGGAGCATTTACATTGCCCGTGAACAGAAAATGACAAACGTATTTATTTAAATACACAACGAAACCTATTACTTTGCCAAATACCAATGACAGAATATCAAAACATTGGACTTATTATCTAAAATTTATACAAAAACCAACAGTGCTCTTAAAGCGCGTTTCATCGAATACGTTTGTACTTTTTCGCTTCAACAATCGCAAGTGGTGGATCTTTCAAGGCTGAGCATAATACAAGGTGGCGCAAAAGTAATCCTCCTATCAGAAAATGCTATAAATTTTGCGATTGGCTCCTAATGTCAGTTCTGTTTTGACATTTGTGTAGTAAACACATGCGAAATACACGTTAATAAACAATGTTACGCTACACTGCTCCAGAACGCGGAATATTGGTGACTATTTATTTGAGCAATAATCGGTCGGTGACTTTGGCACAACGTGAATTTCGTCGCAGATTTCCTAGCCGTCCAACGCCTACTGGTGAAACACTGCGACGTTTAGCTGCTGACCGGCAATCGCGTCTAACATACGCTCAAGCCATCCTTAATCACCACCAAGAGGAAGATGATTTTTCATCAAAAATAATCATGAGTGATGAGGCCCATTTCCATCTTAGCGGGTACGTAAATAAGCAAAATGTACGCTTCTGGGGCACTGAAAATCCGCGTGTAACCCACGAAGAGCCATTACACCCGCTCAAAGTCACTGTATGGTGTGCTGACCTTTGTGGTGACCTTTTTTCTTCGAAGACGTCGCGGGCCAAACGGTTACTGTGAATCGTGAGAGCTACAGAGCAATGACTCTTGCAGCTCTTAAAGACAATATCCGTCAAGAATGTGAGGACCTATCGCCGGAAGTTTTGGCCAAAGTGATGGAAAATGCCATAAAAAGGGCTCAAATGACAATCAACTGTGGCGGCGGCCATTTACATGACATCATATTCTCGACTTGATGTAAAAAAAATTAAAAGACCAAATAAAAATAATCCACAAGAAGAATCAAAGTTTTTCATTTTTTTTTTAAATTACAGCCAAAAAAACATCGGAAGGTTATTTTTGCGCCACCTTGTATTAATACACTTATGAGCCAATATTTAGTAATCAATCCAAAACGTAATGTAGTTCGTGCTCTGGATATACTCGTACACTGCGGCAATGCTTTTAGTTCATCACAAATTCTGAAATTAAAGATATAACAAATTTAAAATTTGACATTTTTAAAGCTGAGCGTTTTGCTAAATGACACATGAGCTCGCCCCGAAATGGCAAAATATAATCGTTTCTAGTTTGATTTTTGATATTGTCAGTAACCTACACCGATACGGATACCGAGCCCTTGTCATCGCCTTTTGCTCGCCTCAAATTCAACAAAACAAAGTTAAGTCCCTTTTAGGTCTATGCAAACAAATTGATGTCTAAATAATCCAAAACATTGGCATGGTTAAAAGTCTATTTTTATTCCATTATCTACCTGATGCCAGTAAATTAAAAACGCTTTAAGGAACTGAATTCATCCCTATTGAAAGCGTAATAATAACATCACCGCTCTCTCTCCTCGAGCATTTCCAACTGTTTGATAAGCCCCTTAACTGCGATATTATTCACGCTCCTTTTATTAAATTCTTATTTCATTTTTTGCTCTTCTTTCGTTTCACTCAAAAGACAATATTTATTTTCACTAATGCTTTTGAAAAATCCCAGACGACGATGACACGCTCACCAAAACATCAAGGTTTATTTGACCAAGAAACGAAATAATCTACCCCCTCCATGCCTTGACACTAAATAAACGAACACACTTAGCCTTGTTAAAGAGTTCAAAAAATATCATGTTGAATTGAATGAAGCGTTGGCGTCGTTCGGTGTGATACCTCACTACTTGACTATTGGTGTGAAAATCAAGTCACCGATCTACTCAACCGAACGGAATCCTTATCTATGAATGAAATGGCATTCATTGGCACGGCTATTGTAATTTTTGCTTGCCATTTTGATTCAATTTTATTTCTAAGATATAAATAAATATATCTACACCTATACACATACTAAGGACGATAGAGGTAAATGAGTACTTTCGTCCCCAGAAATTATTATCACGGATTTCTCCACACACAGCAAATAGCATCTAAGGACTAAAATTACAATAGATTCCTGAATTTCGGTCGTGTATCCATCCACAAGACGTGTAGCATCGTCGAATTGAAATTAGGCTTTCATTGGCTTCTGCCGGTGTAGTTCCATGTTCCAAGTGTGCGCAAGCAAATAAACACAGATTCAAGATTAAGGTTCTTGGTTTTGGTTTGGTTTGGTTCGGTTCGTTCAACGTTTCATTACTAGGTACATACATGTCATTGTTGTAAAGGTAAAAGGCGTTTTATATCCGAAGCAGCTTTGACATGATTAAATTAGATAAAATCTTTGAGCCTTTCCTCAATCTGCATTGGGTCCGGAACTTTAGTATAAAAGCCGCAAGTTTATGTGCTTTCGCAGTCGCAATCTTAAACAACAACTGCACGCAATTTTTTATTACATGACCCAAAGTACGAGTAGCTATTATTGACGGCGGCGCGTATGCGGCAAGCTAATTGACTGAGACTATGTTTATACATTTTAATGAGTTGTATTAAAATTCGTTGTTGGGTATCTATATGTCATCGCCAAGAGGAAGACATAAAAACGAATTAAGCCAAATGAGCATATACATATAAATAAACTACTACGAGAACACAATGAAATGAAATGCTCCTGACCTGTGTTGGCCTTTTTTTTTTTTTATATTGTACTTAACCCGTAGTCAAAACGAAGCTAATTATTATTATTTTTGTTTTTTTTTTCTTCACCTATTTTGGTAGGTTGCTCGTTTATTTCATTTATTTAAATGCTTAAGCTAATCAGATTTTATTAAAACATTTTTTATACGTTTGTCGGTCACTTGCAAATTAATTTGGGTGTTTATTGTTTGGCACAGCAGGGGGGGGGGGTCTTTTTTTATAACCTGCTTGGTTTGATTTTTATGTAGGCGGGAATTTGTGTATTGAAAAGTCTAGATTGGGAGAATACTTATTTTCTTTGCATCTATAGAATGCGACAGACGACAGAAAATACTAATCTTGGCATATACATCGGTTGTTTGTTGGAATAAGCTGTTCTCAGCTCCAAAGAACGGTTTGTTTAGGTTGCATCGGGGCATTCGCTAGCAATCCTGAAGGTCATTTGCCATTTAAGAAGAAATGGTTTTTAACAACTCATACTGGATGAAGTTTGGATGACACTGAGCGAGAAACATGCTAAGTAAGTATACCTTCGCAAACTTCAAGAATGGTTTCCAAGCAGAGATATATGCTATTCTAATAGCTATGAAATATATTGCGAAGAACGTAGAAGTACAGGATGCGGCAACCTAAGGTAAATATTATATGATTTTTGTGAACTGTAGTTTCAAAGGCATTTCACCCAGATGTGGTGGTTTGGGTTCATTAGTGGATTGCCACATATATTCGGCAAGGAACCGAGAAGAAAAGTGAGTATGGATTAGATGGAAATGTGGCATTCTACTTATGATCCCAAGTTTTGTTTTATACAGTTATAAAAATCGGACCACTCACCACTAAAAATCGGACCACACCAACACGCTGAATAGCACGATTTGTGGAGTGTCATGACCCTTAACAGCATAGCACCGGATATGTTGGCAATTCCTGGCAGAATGTTGGCTTTCAGGTGTTGTATGGTCCTTGGATGGTTGCTATAAACGCGGGATTTCGAAAAACCAAACAAAAAAATATAGCTAACGGCCAAATCGGAGAAACGGGAAGTATTCACTCAAAACAGCTATCGATGCGCTTGAATTGTGCTCCGTTCTGTTGAAACCAAATTGTCTTTAAGTTCATTAAGTCGATCGGAAAGTCCAAGGAAAGACACATGTTTACTCGACTGAAAGATAGAAGCACTGACTGCATCCATGTTCAGGTGATCTAATGCCAAGGGACTCCAGTTCTTCCGTCTTGTCACACTCGTCGTTTGTCTGAGCGGCCAAAATTGTGCCTCAACAGGGCTATATTGAATCGATTTCGGGATTTTCGTTTCAAAGCATGATGGCGACTGGCCAAGAAGGAAATCAGACTTTAGAACTACGCATGTCGAATGAGACTACTCTCGCCTCGCCAGAACTCCTACAGTATGAATGGCGTTTCATTTCAAAAAAGGAAGTTTTGTTACTGCGCCCTATATTTTTTCGTCTATAGTGACAGTCAAGGTGCACTTAAGATGTTTCTTCCTCAAATCATTTTAAAGATAGTGCTTCAACTAAAGAACTCTGTAGGATAAACTCTTCTGGCTCTTTTGTAGATGCAATATTCGAAGGGCACGATTCTTTAAACTGTTGACGGGACATCACGCTTTTGCGGAGAAGACGAAGACACCCACGAATATTTCCTCTGTCTTATCAAACTATCAAACTCGATACTCGATACCATGCTTGATTACTGAAGCAGTTATGCCAAACCGAGATAATTCAGTGACGTATTGCTCGTAATGCGGTAATTCGGACCCAGGTTCCAGGTTGACGTGGGAGTGCTGAACATACAACGAAGTGCATTGACTACTTCCTGAAAATGTTGGGTGCATTAAGACAGTAAGACGAAAGGAAGTACCTGCTTGAATGTATATGGACCAGTTTCTGAGTTCCTTAGCCAATGCAAAAAGCTACCTTGTTCTATTTTCTCCTTGTTTGTAGGTGTCAATTCAACTTGAAAAATTTTTAAGGCAATAATAGGTAACAAAAATAAAGCAAAATGCTAATTGAGAACCCTTGCAAAAATGTCAAAATATGTAACTTTTATATTTTAGTATCAATATACTTTGAACATTATACATGTGCTGTTGAAAGTAACATTCTCTGCGCTCTTACTAATAATTCGTAACATTCGTTAGAAATGTTATCATTATTTATTATGGTAATTCAATATGCAATAAGAATTTTATTTGCATGAATAGTTTTTATTTGCTATTAATTGTATTCAAATTAACTCAATTAACCTGTCAAAGTAGATGTTAAGATATTTGACAACCGTAATACATAATGACACTTATTATAAATCAATAGAATATGCTTCCAATTAGTGCGTTTAGTAATTAGGAAACCAATTAGGTATGTGAGAAATTAATTTTCGATAACTTTTCCGGCGAGGTTATTATTGCTCACTTTTACAGCATCCTCTCTGGTTCACAAGAGTATTTACATAAATGCAATAGAATAGTATAGCTTACTACAGGTAAATAGAAACGCTAATAATTCAATTAGTGAAACACCATCTTGTTGTGTAAAATGTTGGTTTGGAAGATTTTTTTGAGTAATTTGGTAAGAATCTCACTAGTATCTCATCGAAGACCTACCCTCAAAATTCAACTATTCACCTCTGAGATTCGACAGTTAGACATCAAAGATTATCGTCTGGCCTTCCGATTTCGGATATGTTTTTATTACTAGCAGACCTTGTCGAAAACGATAATGGCAAGATGTATATATGTGTCTAAGATAAAAAATATAATGTGATTTATATTTATCATTGCCCGTGTTATATAACTCTGTCCTAAGCCGCATCAATATTTGAAAAATATCACGCATACCAGATATCGGCATCGATATGGTTTTGGTCAGTTTTTGTTTTTGGGAGATGTGGAATGTGTGATATTTCTGAAATATTAACGCAGTTCAAGAACCACACAAAACTTCGGTATAACCCAGACGTACACTCTACATTTTATCGATGCGAGAAAGTTATAGAACATTGGCGCAGTATTGGGGAATAATCAATTCGAAAGATACTTTTGGGCTCAAACAAGGCTGTGACTCGATTGTCTTAACTGGAGCATTATTGCCCATTTGTTTGATGTAGCCAAGCCAATGTAGTCGACATGTCTTGGATTTTTGGACTACGTTCACATCTTGGTAGAGCTTAATATATTCTCGGTTATATCTACTCCATTCGCCATCCTCACCGAAGGGGCCAAAATATCCATCAAAGACTTTTTTAGAAAGATCTTAATATTAACCTGCGTATCTGAAATTCTTATGAAATTCAATGACGATGAGCTTTTCTAGGATTTACCTAAATGTGAAAATCTGGTTAACGTCCAATCTGCCAGACCGGAAGCCATACTGATCACTAAATCACATTTGAAATTGACTGCTCTCATAGAATTATATGAATTGCTTTCTGAAACATTGTAAAATATTATGGTTTCCTTGTTCACATGGCAGTCTAGATACGTAGTTAAAACAAAAGGTACTACCAAAAGTTAAATCTAACCAATTAACTCAAAATGGAAAAATTTACATTTTCATGCTTCTGTCATGAGAGGACCGATATGAAGCTGACGGTCCAGTTATAAGACTTCCTTTGCTTTCTTCCACCCAAACTTGTCTGATGATTTGGTGCATGCGCCCTACCAAACCATCATGTTGTTTTTAAGCTTTTTTATAGCTAAGCCAAATTCTTCTGTTGTTACATCCTCTGTTGTGAGAATTGAAATTCCCCCAGATATTAGGCCCAAGTTTTTGAATGTATGTAGCTTTGATGCGGATTACAGCCAAGCGATCACTTATCGGCTGGAAGTAACAAAAATTTTAACCTAAAAAGATTTTTCGCACGAGGAATTCAAAATGTTACGCTTCTTAAATTTGTTATCTACAGAAATACAGGTACAGACAATGTGTCTTATATCACATGTTATTTATCAAATGTCACCTCTCATTTGTCATCTGTCATGAATCACCTGTCACTTGTGATTTGTTATATATAACGCTGTTGTTGGCATAACTAAATTATTATACTCTCAATTACCTCCAGTCCCAAAATGTTCCCCGGCTCTTAGACTATAGGCTATAGGTTCTATATGGCCGGTAAATATAATATTTACCTATGTATATATATTTATCAACCTTAGTTCAAATTGTATTGGACAACTAAATACAATTCTAAATTCCATTGGGCAGACAACAAGGAATATGGTCTTAAAACTTAATTTAATTTTATATTGCTTTGAATATATAGATAAATCTATCTAATCTATTTTGTAACAATCTCAACGCGAATTTTATTTTCTGCCACGGAGTATAATGTAATTAAATGTTCTGTATAAACAAAAAACACAATTTATTAGATAAGAACCATTGAACACATTTTCCTAATTACCAAACAGCAATTTAATTGTGCTGTGCAGGGTGTTTCATTTAATAAGTAGAAGAAAAAAGAATGTTTCAAGGTGGTGGGGGGAACTTTTTTTACCGCATATAGCTTCTTAATATTTGACTTTTAAGGCTTTGACTTCTGCCCTATAACATTTTTTTTTATTTTTAGCGACAATGAAGAACTTAAAATAAATATTAAAATGTTCGTGTGATATGCTATGATATGATATGATGTGAGTAGCAAAGATACTTACGCTAAAGCTACACATAATTACTAAGGAAGATGACCCGGTTAGAAGCATACACAAACACATATGCATAATATGGTGGGAGGAAAGTATGCCGGATGACTGGATCCTCAGGACCTTTTACCCGATCCACAAAAATGGAGATCGCCTACTCTGCACCAAGTCTTACCTGCATATATAAGGAATGAGTCTTTTAAACATCGCTTATAAAATCTTGTCCAGCATTTTATGTGAACGTTTTAAGCCCTTTGCTGAAGAAATAAGACCGAACAAATCTTCCTATTGCGACAGATGCTGGAGAAAACTTTAGAATTTAACCTTTCAACGGTTCATCAATTTTAAATCAGCTTATGATCGTGTAAATACAGAAGAACTGTATCGTACCATAACTATCCTTTGAAATCCTGCTAAACTGACACGTATTATCAGGATGACGTTGAAGATGTTAAAATTTGGTAGGATTCCACAGAAACTATCGGCATCATCAGAGGGTTAAGACTGTCATGCAGCTGTTTTACCATTGTGCTTGATAAAGTAGTATGCACGCAACACCCAGGGCAGTACATCATCTTTAATAAATCAACGCAATTACTTGGGTATGCTGACCTTATCGACATGACCAGTCGCCACCAATTAAGGAATAAAACTCATCATCCCTGTCCTGCTGTATTGTGCAGGAACATGGACTTTTGCCCAGTCGGGGTTAAAAAAATGGTCCATGCAGAGCGATGTGCTATGTAGGGCAAATGAAGATCGACGCTTCAGGGCGAAGGTGTTCGAAGCCATATTAGATTGAAGGAGGTAATAAGGAAGGCCTCATCTTTGATGGAGCGACCAGGTAGAAGTAGTCCTCCGATTGCTTGGAGTGGGAAATTGAAAGTCTTGGATCGAACTGGATGGTAGTTCGTAATACAATGGCGTGCCGAAAATAGAAACGCTGGTGCAACCAAAAACAATATCGTCGACAAGCTTTGTAGCGCAGGATCGTCAGTACACAGGCTAAACGGAAGGTCGAAAAAGGATGGCGACAATGTAGTGTTTCAGTTTGATATTAGAATAAAAGGAAAATTTAAAGTAAAAGAAGAGGCGAACCGAGCAATTGAAAAATTAAACATCTTTAACCTCATCGCTAAGAAGAAAATTATCAAACGACGACTATTTCGATAGATAAATACACTTACATAGGATATGTTATACATATCGCTTCGCCAATTTTATCTATGTACATGTAAATACATGTAACTATAGCAACCTTCCAATGAATTAAATAAGCCTTTAACAAAAGCAGAAACAATTTATTTTGTGGCGAACACGTGTGCCAGTGTCGAGCACTGAGCTCTATTTACGTTACTACCTTTACTACTACCTTTATTGGAAAGAATGAGTATTTAATCTACATAAAACGTCTCTAATAAAACTTGTTTTTGGTTTTGATAAAGATGCCACGGATTTGTCGAAATACGATTTAGATTTAGAGATTAAACTTTGCCTGCTTGAAACAGTAAGACTTCAGATATGTTTGTCATTTAAGTTTTAAATGAGCCCATCATTATTTTACATCTGCAATCTACAAACATACACAGCCATATATCCTTTGGTGTATTAAATTATGTCCCAAACAAGCTAAATATATGCCTTGAAGCAAATTTTATATTTTTATTTCAATGAACAGCAAATTGTTTCTAAAACAACCCCGCTCTAGTAATCTACTTTGCAAAAAGATATATTAAAACACTTTGAGTAGTAACCTGAATTAATTTGTAAAGCCATTAGCATTGAATTAGATTAAACTGAACTCAATTAGCAATAATGTTTATAAAATAGGATCTTAAAGCTTTGATGATATTATTTTTTGTTGCCCGCCTAATCCTTCTGTTATGCATGTAAGTAGAGAAATAAGTTTTAAACTCGTTATTTAAAATTGACGTTAGTTGCAAGGACTATAGGGGAAAATGTTCGAGTCCTAAAAAGCTGTTCATCCTCTCCGATTTGGACACGTTGCATCCAATTTTCCAGACAAAGCGCTCTGGCATTTGCGATGGCTTGATGTTTAAACGGAGGTAATATCAGTTGTTGTCTCGAACCTAGAGGCTGGGATTCGAAAACTATCTTGGCTGAACCACTAATGTCAATTCACTCGATGTGCGAGGTGTAAATAAAGTTACATCACTGTGTATAAAGAAGTCGATATCGATCTTTAACTACCCTATTCAACAGCACTCAGCCACCTTAACTAACCTAAGGGTTGTTTTACTCTATTTTTGCTTTATTTTGCAAACAGCACTGTTGGAAGAAACAATATAACTAAAAACCTTTAAGATGAATTTTTAAGGGCCTATGCAACGACCATTAATGCTCACTCGATGTGAATGCCGTTAACGTTACATTCTATTGAGGCTTCAGTAGGTACACCTGCATATTTCTGAATAAAAATGTATTTTACTCTACGTGATTGATAAGATATAAAAGAAAATACAATATTTAATAGACAAATGCGTTACAATGTATCAAAAATAGACCACGATAAAAATGGATATACATACATTGTGTACTTACATCATCTTAACAAAGAAGCTAAATATAGAGCGCGTGGCTAACCCAATTTCCATAGACTCATACATATATACATCTATGTATGATTTATGAATTTTTACTTTCACGCAATACCCAACCAGAATTTATTTCAATCAGTTTTACAATTTTTTTGTTTAGAAATAAAGAAAGATCTTTTTAAGCATACTTACATATTTATTAAATAAATATAAATATTAAACGATTTAAACATATAGCTAGTGTGCGAAGTTTTAAGAACGGATACACTCTTCATTAGGCAAATCCAAACAAGAAACTTATTACAAGTTGAATTATGTTAAGGTTGGTTAGGTTTGGGTAAGGTTGAAGTGGCAATCGGTGAGGCCGACTCACATAGACCAAAAAGTGGTCCGTTGTGATACCACGTGAATCTAAACTGTTACTACTCTACTCGTTAAACCATTTGGAGCTCTGGATATAGCGAAAGAGATATTTAACGTCAGTAGTTGACAGATCTTCAAGCTTGTCACGGTCAGTCAAAAGTTGGGTCACTTGTCCCCCTAATGTTAATTTTCTCAATAGCTTTTAATTTTATCGTTAGTTTCGATGTGGCAATAGGGACCTTTATCAGGTGAAATATCAGGCAATATGGGTCCGTTCTTTGCGTGTTCGATGGCCTTGTAGTTACCTAGAATATCACTACGATGTTGCAATTGGAACCTTTATCAGGTGAAATATTAGGCGGTATGGTTCCGTGCTTTGCGAGTTCGACGGCCTTGTAGTTACCTATAATATCACTATGACCCAGCAGAGGTGAATGTTGAATTGCTTCGACATCTCCTTGAGAGAGGATCGGCATTCTAGGGCCACTGCAGAGTTTAGAGAAACTGAGTCTAGCGATGTCAGTCTCTAGCGAATATCACGATTTCGCCATGACGGTAAACGAAACGAGAGACTTAGTTTTAGTCTATCAGAGAAAATTCCATCACCAACCCCTTCATCAGTTTTGATTCATCGGTGTAGAAGTGATGCTAAGGTTGAAACTAAAACAACAACACCTCTACCAGCTCCTTCGATTAATAATATTTGTTAATTAAATATCAAATGCTATTTTGTCAATAACAAATGTCAATGTTAATTTAGGAATAGGAATCTCTTCTTAGGAATGTTGAAAGCTGTTACTGATAAATGTTATCAGCTCGAGAATCATACTTAAGTCTACGTACTAAGAAATTTTTAAATTGCAAGACTAAAAGATGTTAAATTTTAGAGAATGTTTTGCATAATTTAGCAGAACAACATTTTTTTAATGAGAGACTTTTAGGTCTTATATAGGAAAATATTCCTTTTTTTCCTTTTACCGACCAATTATGTACACATACTCCAAGGTCATGAAAACAATGATAAATCGTCAGTTTATGAAATATCTTGAATTAGGAAAACTTCTTTATAATCGGCAGCACAGTATTTTTAGCAACAGGTCCACTTATGATTTGATCGAACCGAAAAGAGGAATTTGGTGGTGAAAGTAAAATCTTTGCATAAAGGCATTTATAGGAGTTTGGCATCAAGCTCTTTTGTCAAAAATGCGTGCATTTGTTTTGGACAATACCCTTTTTGATGAAAACTGAAAGGTTTCCATTCTCGATATGTGTTGGAACCTTTGCTGGAATGATCACATATTCGATGTCGCCAAGAAAGCTGCGAAATTTCTAGGCTTCCTCAAGCGATGTACGAAATATTTTACCCACGATCGAGACGTTGTGAAATTGCTTGACTCTCTTAGTCATTTATCTCTCCTTCCAGTCATTCTTTATTTATTTCCATCAAATATTTTAACCCATATTGTCAGTTCATCCACGAGTCTATATTACTGTGAAATATAGATATTCTTTTCTTTTCCGCGCAATACGAACGTGGAATATTCTACACTCAGTTTTTCCTAACCACTACAATTTGCAAACATTAAGAATCAATATGCATCGGTTCCTCATCTTTTCTTCTGACTCCCCATTTCCGTAATGACCATGCTATGTTACTATCAACATTATAAGGCTGCCAAATAAAATCTGTCAAGTTAAATACAAACGACTGGCAGATCTTGGAAAAGTGTCATATATGTCAGTAAAAAATGTTTCCCAAATGTCTTACTACAGTGCGAACTTACAATTTTGTCTGACAATATTGTGAGAAATGTCAATGCCGGGCCACATATCTGACACATTCTGACAATTTAACCATAGTTTTCTTTTAAAAATAAGAAAACTCACAACTTAGATTTAATTGTTGTATGTACGTATGTCTTATGTATGATGACCTTGATACAGCAGCAGTATACTGCCCTAACATCGCTAATCTGCGATTTGCACAAAATCAGCATTCGTGCAAATTATATTGCTTGGAAAATTTTGGAATATACCAGAAATATTTTATAGAGGGCGGAAACCAATTCTTTGACTTGTTTCCACGATTTGTGAGGTTCTGTTGCCAGAAAACCAACAGCATCCTCGAACGGCTAATTAGCAACAAAATGCACACCCAACATTTTCTTCGTCCATTACGATGGCGATGACGGAAAATCCCATCGTTAGCGCAGCAAGCCTGCGCATAGAACTATAAACTACACGAGCAGACCCAATTGCAGAGAAGCACAACGCCACGAGCAACAGGCAGCGAAAAATAACTCTTTTAAAGTCCATTGATTGGAGTCCATTCGCTGAAAATATTGGTACCAATCCGGTTCCTCAGTTCGTAATTCGACGAGCAGTTTCGAATAAAATCCTTCTTGCTGTGGGCGAGCCATTAGATCTTTTGTCCAAATACTTCGCCCTTTTTGTAGCGATTCTTCTTCCTCGCGAAAGGTAAATTTTGTTCCATTTTTTCTTACACAAATATAGACCGTGACAACTAAAGGGTGATTTTTTAAGAGGTTTAGAACTTTTTTAAAAAAAAAAACAAAAAAAATTCGAAAAAATGAATGAAATATTTATTTGAATCGATAGTTTGAACCTTGCAATTTAATGTTTAAAGATAATTTCATGCAAATGTTGACCGCGGCTGCGTCTCAGGTAGCCCATCCGCTGAGTCCAATTTTGGCATACTCTTTCACACATATCGGCCGGTATCTCACGAATGAATGCATGGATGTTGGCTTCCAGTGCGTCAATTGAAGCGGGCTTGTCCCTATACACATTAGCCTTGGCATACCCCCACAAAAAATAATCTAATGGTGTCAAATCACACGATCTAGGCGGCCAATTGACCGGCCCGAAACGTGAAATTAACTGTTCACCAAACTCGCCTCGCAATTGCGCCATTGTTTCGCGTGCTGTGTGGCATGTGGCACCGTCTTGTTGAAACCACATATCATGCAAGTCAAGAACTTCCATTTCGGGCAAAAAAAAAGTTTGTTATCATCGCTCGGTAGCGTTCACCATTGACAGTAACGCTGCGATTCGCATCATCTTTGAAGAAATATGGCCCAATAATGCCGCCGGCCCATAAACCGCACCAAACAGTGGCTTTTTCGGGATGCATTGGTAGCTGTTGCAATGCTTCTGGCTGATCTTCACTCCAAATGCGGCAATTTTGCTTATTTACGTACCCATTCAACCAAAAATGAGCCTCATCGCTGAACACAATTTTTCGATAAAAAAGCGGATCCTCGGCCAGCTTTCCAAGAGCCCATTCACCAAAAATTCGGCGTTGTGGTAGGTCGCCTGGCTTTAGTTCTTGCACCAGCTGTATCTTAAAAGGCTTTACGCCCAAATCCTTCCGCAAAATTTTCCACGTAGTGGTGTAACAAAGGCCTAACTGCTGGGAACGGCGCCGAATCGACATTTCGCGGTCTTCTGTCACACTAGCTGATACGGCCGCAATATTTTCTTCAATACGCACAGTACGTAAACGTGTTGGTGGTTTAATGTCCAACAAAGTAAATTTGGTGCGAAATTTGGTCACAATCTTCCGAATAGACTGCTCAGAAGGTCGAGAATGCCGATCATAAAATGGAAGCAGCGCGCGATGAACATTTCGAACCGAGCACGAATTTTGATAGTAAAATTCAATAATTTGCAAGCGTTGTTCATTTGTAAGACGATCCATGGTTAAATTGCAAACCAAACTGAAGCTGTTTGACAGTGACACAAGGTACTAAACACACGTCAGCTGTCAAAACCAGTGTTGCCAAAACCAAACCAGCTAAAAAATCACCCTTTATAAAAAAATAATAAGCCTGTCAAAAGATCGATCAATTTTTTGTAAACAGACATCTGCCACCCGTGTGAACTGTCACCCTGACAATATTTTCTGAATTTACATTGTCCGACATTGAAATTAAAAGGCAATGTCCTAATTGGCAGCCATCGCGCGACCGACCAATGACCAAAGTTCATAGGGTATGACTTTGGGACAAACAAAAAAAATGTCTATGCAAAATACTAAAAAGATGCGTCTTTATTCTTCGTATTGCTGAACTGACCTATGACAATTCGTTACATTGTTATACGACTTATGAAAAAGTCCCCCGAACTGCTGAAAGTAATTATTTTAATAACGCGGTATTTCAACGTTTGACTAGACACGCAGGTGGAGTCATAAGAGTATCTTATTTCTGTTATTTAAACTTATAAATTAGAGATTACCACAAAAGTTAATTATTAAGTCTGCCTTTTTATAGATTTGTAATCTGTAAAAATTGATACTCAACCCAATCTTAAAACTAAATCCTTTGGATCGAATTTGTTTTCTATATTCAATATCTGACATTAGAATATAAATAAGTTTAAGGCGATATCAAATTTAACATTCCTGTAAGCTTCAATCTTCACTTAAAACACATAGCCCGTGCGAGGAAATAAAGAAAACTAAAGATAAAATAATAACAAGAATATCCCGCGATAAACAAGAAGACCGCGAAAGAATAACAGGCCTAAAAACTCCAGGATCGCACAAATAAACAACATTATTTTTGACCTAAGTGATGTATGATCTCAAACCGGGAGACCTGACGAAGTCGGTACTACGAACCAGTCGAACCAAAAGAAAAATAAACTTACATCGAAATCCCTATTGATTAGCTCAGGGAATAATCCTTTATATTTATAGAGATACAATCGCATATGGAAAATGTAAATTAGTTAGGTAGGTATGCCAAAAGGTTATACCACATGCATTCAATCTAATGTGCGCCTCCCCATCAAGGAAGGGGTTTAACATTTTCCTTATTTTTACCCAATTGTGTATTCACTTCACATAACTAAAATTGTGATTGCATACATGTACGTATGTATGTACGTAATCGTATGAAAACTTCAAATGAGGAATTTAAATTCCCGATTCCCTTTGCCACGTATATAGATGTGTAAACATCAGTGCACACATTTAAATGGCATACAAATTGTGAGGTTTATAATTTTTGAGTTTGCCTCTTTCCGGTAGTTTATTGCCTGTGAAGTTAGTATTACGAATTACCTGCTCTACGAGAACTCTGGATGATAAAACTGCGTTTCCGTGACTCGATGAAGCAAATTGCATTAAATTAAATGCAATTACCGCATCTTTTGATAAAAACAAAATAAACACACAGCACTATTTAAGTAAGTTATTCCGTATAACAGTCCGACAAATGTATTTTACTTGAAACTTTTCACACGACAACTAGCAACACTTCATAATAAGAAAGATTCAACATTCGACTGAGCAGTAAATTTAAATTCAAAAAACCAAATCAGTTTCCGTATTGTGCCGAAAGTGGGTATTCACCAACGCGCGTTCGAATTCAACTGAAGCGAAGTGAATTTGCGAAAATATTTCAAAACAACTAAGTGCAAGCTTTCTGTGTATAAACATGACGCTTAAGTTTTATAATGAACATGAATGGAAGTGCGTAGCGAAACAAAATTAAGGACTTTATATTCACAGCAGCACATGGTGGAACGTAAGTTTATCAGGGCGCATGGCCGTTGTAAGTACCGGTACCAGTGTTGTAATAAGCTTTGCGAATGCCTTACACATGAATGGTAAAATCTTTTTTTTTTTTTTTTTTGGAAAAAAAGCTTAGATGTACCTGTTGATGACTAGGTACGGCTATGTTTTTATTATTTTATTTTATTCAAGTTTACGACCTAGACCTTGATGTGGCTAGGCAGTGGAGTGGTAGGGCGTATTTAACTTAGGTCAATTCACTTACTTATAACATCATCAAGATAGTTGCATGCTACTTTCGACTGACAAATAATAACACAGTAAGCTATCATATGAATTGAATGCTTGTAAAGCCGGCAGAAGTAAGCCAAGATCGTTGTGCAAATTCTATTGCAAACTGTTTTAAAACGCAAGTAGGGAAAACCAAGAAAAACTTATCAATTTTTATTATGTAAGAATAGGGCGGCAGAAAAGTGATATTAGTGTTGTTATATAAGACCTATCAGTGATATTAATTCCCTGCACTCATTTTTCGATTTCAATTCGCAAAACCAAGTAAGTGGTGTTTACTTTTTTAATAATCCTTTATTATTTTTAATAAATACCTTTTTTATACCCTATCCTAAGGGTATATTAATTTTGACACATAGTTTGTAACACCCCTTAATATTCGTCGTAGACCCATAAAAGTATATATATTTATGATCAGGACCAAATCCTAAGACTATTTAGCAATGTCCGTCCGTCCGTCCGTCCGTCCGTCCGTATCAACTTTTGAGGCCTTTAAAGTCATGCTAGGAGGCTGAAATTTGGAGCATATACTCCCTAGGGTCCCGAAATGGTAAAGTGTTAAAAGTTTTTAAATCCGCCCACTGCCACGCCCACAATTTAGAAAAAACCGTTTTAAGGCTTAAGTTAGAGAGATAAAGTTCTAAAACCTTCACAAGATATGTAGGTACTGCCTACCTTTATAAATTTGTCATATAAAGTTTTTTGCCACGCCTACTTTTTGTGGGCGTTTTTCACTAAAATGCTGTTTTCTTTGAAAATTTTCATAGAAATCGAAAAAAAATGTTTAACAATATATTTAGCAAATATTTTTTCCAATATATCGCCCATACAAAGTTTTTGGCCACGCCCACTTTTTGGGGGCGTTTTTTCAAAAAAATGTTTTTTTTTCTATAAATTTCATAGAATGAAATAAAATGCTATCTATCATTTTCCTTATGAATTTTTTCTTTGGGGTACATAGGGATAAGGATAGGATAGGGTATCATACTGTTCGCCCCAAGCGGACTGTAGCCTTTCCTTATGTTTTAATTATTAGATGGGAAAATATATTTAAAATTATGAATTTTACGAAAATGTCACATTTTAAATAGGCCAGTGTTGCGACTACTTACCTAGGCTCTACAGTCCGGGGTAGACCTGAGCCTCAACCAATAAGCCTGTCGAATTAGCGCGGTCTTTGGCTAATTGCCTCCCGTTGCACACTACAAGTTGGTTGTGCGCGCCATCTAAGGCAAAGCCTTCTTCTACCGCGTTTTCCCTCCGGATTGAAGTCGAGGATTCTGCGAGCTGGAGCGTCGGTGTTCATTCGCTCTACATGTCCGAGCCATCTCAAACGCCCAATGCGGAGTCTTATGACCACGTCGATGTCGTTACGCATATGGGACCAAATATCTTACGAAGAATTTTTTACAACCAAGAATATCTTCATCCGCTCCGCTTTAGAAAGAGTCGATGCTTCGGAAGCATAGAGCAGGACTGGGATTATGAGCGTCCTACATAGAGTTTCCTTAGTTGTTCGGGAGTTTTTTTTACTACATAGTTGTCTTCTCAAAAAAGAGCGATTGGCAAGCGCTATACTTCATTTGAATTCTGATGAGATTTCGTTTTCAGATGTGATAGCAGAGTCGAGGTAAGCAAAGTGCCTTACTACCTCAAAGTTATAGCTGTCGATTGTGACATTCTGGCCGACTCATCGATGTTGGGTGTCCCTTCTTGTTGACAGCATATACATACTCTGTTTTGCGACGTACTTGCGGACTGATTTATGTGGAGGTTTTCTTAAGTATCTCAGAGGCTAGTGCTCCACTAAGCGTGGAGGATCAGATTTAAATATGCAACAGTACCACCCAACAGTTCTAATTCACAGACCTTGCTCTTGCGAAAGTCTGACAAACATCCAAGAGAAAGAGAGGGCGGGATTAAAATGTAGGTCGCTTCCATTCGTGTCAAAAATGTATCTTCTCAAGGGTGATTTTTTTAAGCGTAGTTTTTTTAAAAATCGAATAAAAAACTTAAATTTGCATCAAATATTCAAAATTTGTATTCTAATCGATAAATAGGCCTTTGCCAATTACGAAGACAACTTCATGTAAATGTTGTCCGCGGCTCCGTTTCAAATGGTTTATTCGGAAGGTTAAATTTTGAGTCACTTTTTCAAGCGTTTATAGGTTATTCTGTAAGGCTTTAATCGTGTTCGGCTTGTCCACAAATACTAACGACTTTACATAACCGCACAAGAAATAATCAAGAGGCGTTAAATCGCATGATATTGGCGGCCAACACACAGCGCCATGTCGAGAGATAAGCTGCTCACCAAATTCATCCTTCATCATTTCCATTGTTTCACGAGCTGTGTGGCATTGGGATCGTCTTGATGAAACCACATACCAACCAAGTTCAACTCATCTAACTGGGGCAAGAAAAAGTAGCGTATCATGGCTCGTTATCGTTCGCCGTTTACGGTAACGCTTTAAAGAAAAATGGACCGATGATGCCACCAGCAATTCTTGTATGGCATGTTGTATGTTGTATGGCTGTTCATCACTCCAGATGCGACAGTTTTGCTTACTTACGTATCCGTTGAGCCAGAAATAAGCTTCATTGCTGAACACAATTTTTCGATAAAACAGCGGATTTTCATGGAGCTGTTCTAAGGCCCATTAACCATACAATTTTTTCACAGAGCTAGAATTTTGATAATAAATTTCCATAATTTGCAATCGTTGCTCATTTTGTAAGGTTTTCATAATTAAATGGCAGAGTGTTCTGAAAACTTTTCTCATTAACAGATGACATTTGGACGCCATTAGTAACCAGTGCTGCCAACCTGAACAACTTAACCCTTAAAAAATCAGCCTTTATAACGATTTTCTTAAATTTAAATTAAATTCGTTTTCTCAAAAACGGCTCTAACGATCTTAATCAATTTTTTTATTTTGAAAAAATGTGTAAAAAGTGTCCAATGTGCGAAATAACATAAAAATCGAAGGTGCGGTTTGTGATAAAATCAAAATTTTCAAAACCTAAAATGTGGTTTAAATAAATTTGGTATGTGTTCAAATTTTACCATTCCATTTCAGGCGATTTAAATATGCACATCATGTAGCGATGAATGTATTAGTGCTTCTGGTTTTGATTTTGCATTTTAAGCCAGAGGCAAATTTCTCTTCTTTCTAGGAGTAATCTCTGCATTTGTAAGGCCACTCTTGTATTTGCCTGTTAGCAGTTCAAGTACAGTTCAGTAACAAGTTTAACTAACGCTCTTTATCTTTATACAAAATCCGCGGAGAATATCAGAAACCTCATGTATTGCATTTTCACGCTTGGATAAAAATGTTCAAAGACCTGAAAATTAAAATCTTTTCACTTCTATTGCAAATTTGCAAATGCCTAACTATAAAATAAATAAAAAATTGAAACAATTAATATTTTGTAAAAATCAAAAATTGGATTGCCACTGCCGATCACCAGATTACTAAGTTTTCTTTTGTTCTTTATTCTCGAAAAACACGCTTTATGTGGCTGGTACATGATCTAAGAGCAACAATCTTTTTAGGCGGGTGTATTCTACTATATGCCTTTGAAGCCACAAATTTAGCTCCGACTCAATTAGATATCTATTTTTTGAAGCCACACGTTTAGCTCAGACTCAATTAGACATCTATTTTTTGTTGATATAACTAGAATTTTTTAAGCGTCCGCGCAAGTACATATATTTTATTTTCTTCAAGGTTCTTACTTTTACTCCTATCAGATTTTCGCTAACAATTCGTTGGGCTTGGTAAACCGTTAGTTGTAACACTCTCGTGGTCGTTATAGATGGTAAAATATTGCAGAGAATCACTAAACGAGATTGGCGACAGATGCGAAATCCTCTCTGCTGGGTTCCCAGATGAACTTGTAGAAAAAATATCAGCTTCGTGATGGGAGACATGCCATTTAGAGGCATCGAGAAAGAAGAAACTACGACACACTTTCTGTGCAACTGCTTCGCACTCGATAGATTGAGTCGGAAATGTTAGGTGATAACTTTTTGAAGATTTGAGTGATCTGGGAAATCGTTCCTCAATACTAATTCGACAATGGTTTGCGGTTTGATTAACAAGTCGGAGTTTTATTGAATCATTAACCTCTCTTATTCCATAACATTTTTAGGAACAGTCATCTCATCTGGATCCGCTAAAAAAGGCTTTTGATTGTATCAGTCACTCCACTCTTTTTCCCTCAAAAATTTCGGAAAGTTCGGGTTCAATTGTTTCAGGCATATTGTCCTCCTCACCAACTTGGGTCTCTTCAGTGCGCCGATTGAAACTTCGCCGCCACAACGAGGAATCTGATAATCGACCGTGGCAAATTGTAAAACAGCGCTGTAACTCCACTTGTTGTTGTTTTCCATTCAAAGCATTCAGCCGCAGCCTCTGTCCGCCCTGTTTGGGCAATTTGGGCATATGCCTACTTTATACATTTTTCAATTGCCAAGTCCTCAGTACGTGAATAGGTTTTTTCTGATTCTTAAGAAACAACTTCGGCTTTACATACTTACAATCATCTACATAAACTCCCTTAAATGAATAAAAACCAAAACCGATTAAATACGATACATAAAAAACGGTTTTATTTCACTAAGTGACAACCCATTGCATTTGTGAATGTATATTAAACAAACATATGTATATACCTTAATAACTTAAATTGTATTGCATAGAAATCTACATATATAGACAGACGTACATAGTTTATGTAGGTGCAGTTAAAATAAATTTACAAAAACACAAAATGTCATTGCACATTAAGGATCAGCTCCGCCCAACGTTAAACGTTGTCCTTGGCTTATCGTAAAGGTCACATCATTCATAGATGCACGAAATCGGCCATTTGACTTAATCATGGCGGCACCTTTCACGTCATCTACATTATTCATTGATAATCTTCTCAGCCTTTTAAATCTACCAATAAGGGGCGTTAGTGCTTCAAGCGTAAGTCCTTTGTTAATGGTTATATACAACTCTTCAATAGTTGCACAATTCGTTGCCAATGCCTCAATGCCGATTTCGGTAATTTTATCACAGTTGGTAATGTCTAGAAATTTTAATTGTGGAAGTTTTAACCCGTGCTCCAAGAAGTCATCCTGTAATTGTCTGCATCCTCGAAGGCTGAGACGTTGCAACGATTCTAAGCATTGTATTGACGTACCAGTGTCAAAACCCAAAAACCCATTATATGAAAACTTAACACAATTATCCAGCTTCAACTCTCGGAGATTCCGTTGGCAGTCGAATATTTCCTGGATCGCCGTATCAGTAAGGGTCTTCCAACATCCGCTCAAGTTTAATATTCTCAAATTTGGTAAATTATTTGCACAAAAGCAAATAGTTTCCTCATCTATGAAAAGTTCCGCCAAATTTAGCTCCAGAAGGGTGTAATTGGGTGATTTGCCAATAAAAGAGCGCACGCCCGATGATCCAAGACGATTGCAGTAACTCATATCTAAACTCTTAAGCTGTGAAAGACTTGCCAAATTCTTTACTCCAAAGTATGTTATTTGACCACAATACGCAAGACTGAGTGTCTCTAACCGCAAAAGGTGTTGTGCAACAAGTGTTAGATATCCATCGTCCACCATTACAGAACCGGCGACATTTAACGATCGAAGTGAATTCTGATCCATGATAGCACTTCTTAGAATCCCCCTAACGAAGTTCCCTTGAAGTGTTAACTCGCTTAAATTTAATTTTGGAAATAGGCTTATCCATCGTTGTTCTTCCAGCAATGCACTCTCATTGTAACATAAGCTCAAGAGTTTTAATTTATGCAAATGTTTCTGTATGGCTTCAAGTACTGCAACTTCATCGGTTTTTTTAAGTTGTATTGTTAAACTTTCCAAGTTATCACTGCCGAGAGAACAATTTAAGAGGTAACAATTAACACTCGTATCATTTCCAGCCAATTCCAGCGTCTTTAGTTGGCTTAATATTCCACAGTGTAATTCTTCCAAGTTTTCCAGGAGATTGTGTTGTCTAATTTGACTCACTTTTAAGGTCTGCAGATTTTTAAAGTATTCAAATGTCAAACGAAGACCATCCGTGATAGGCACAAGCTTTAGCGCGAGCTCTTTAAGAGACACTCCAATGTGTTTGAACAAGTTATCAACATTCCCAAATTGAACACTTTTCAAGTATAATTTTTCAACTCTTTTATTGAAAATTACCTCAGCTGCAGGATGGTTGTTGTCGAGGTAGCATGTTGTGATTTTTACGACACCTTTTGCATCGAATTCTTGTAGCTTTGCGACAGCGAACCACTGCTTGCAACTACATTTTGCAGACTGTAGGTCATAAAAATCCAAATATTGGAATATGTTGATTAAAATCTCTGTTGGTAGATGGGCATATTGTGATTCAATTTGCATAGCGGAATCTGTAAGTAAAGTTATGCAATTGGCATTAGAACAGATAAAATTTCATTGTAAAATATATATTAATGTTTTCATTTCGATGGATAAGCGCTAAGATGTTTTAACTTTCTATTATCGTGCCGTTGGATTCCAATAGAAATGGATAAATAAATAGATTGTACTTTAAAATTAAATTTTTATAAATAAATACGACTAAAACCAGCAGAGACGCTATATGGACCTTCCTCTTTTGAGATCACGACCCGGAACAACAATGGACTATGATTTAAAGGTATGCAGCACCTAAAACGTGCTTATGCTGTATTTAGTTTGGCTCACAACCTGGAATCTGTAAGCGGTCCAGGAGATACGTTTTAATTCTCATATGGAGAATGTATGTCCGTACGAAGCGATCGAAACAATATCCAAATGTTCAAGAATGCCAAGCAATAAGCGGTTGGCTTCAAGCTAGGAATGCAGACTCTTCTCAATTGTGATGAAAACCTCGTCCTTCGACAGACGTACGAGAGGACTGTAGAGGTCTTCAAGCGGCATTTCCAGCTGCTGCTAAATGGACATCATGTCCGCTGGGTGCATGTACCCAATCTTCAATCAAGTATGGGTGAAAGAAACCATGCCTGATAACTAAGCTATCAGTTTCGTTTGGCACATCAACAAGAAATAGGCGATCCTATGTGTTGCAAAAACTATCGAAGCATATTCCTGCTTAATGTCGCATAACATCGCTAATTGGAACGTATCACTTTGTGGCTTACAGCCCGGCAAATCGACAATAGACCAAATTTTCATATGAATCCAGAAAAAGACCAACAACTTTGAACCACAACAATGCGATGGTTTAATTTGGATTCCGGAATAACCGATCCGCGGTGAAATGTCCGGTTTGGCAGAGGCCCATTTGAACTATTCCAAACGTGTACACTTCTTTAATTTTTAATATTCTTGAAGAGGAAGGTAATATCTACAACAGATCCCTACAGCTACATACTTGAGTATGCGGACAATATCGACAGTACGGCCGCTCTCAACGTGCTGCGATAGAGGCTTTTTCGGCAATTGAAAAACAGGCGAGTCTAGTTGGTCTTGCAGTTAACGGGGATAAAGCCAAATACATGGTTTCAACAAACAAACAATCATCTGTCCACCGGCTAGGACAAAATGTCAGCAGCAACTTCAAAGTAGTTAAGGAGTACATCTACCTCTGTGTAAACATCAACTCCACGAAGAATTACCCTAGGATACCGCTGAAACTTCGGTTTGACAATCAAATAAGCTCGAAGTCGAATGACAAAGTGTATGCTCTATAAAACACTTATCCTGCCAGTTCTGCTCTATGGTGAGGAGTGCTGGACGATAAGCTGGAAAGGGGAGGTAATACTGGGCTCCTTCGAATGAAAAAGTCTTCAGCGGATATTTGGTCCTGTGTGCGAGGAAGGCGAATGGAGCAGAAGATACAACTTTGAACTCTATGAGCTGTACTAAGATGTGGATGTAGTCCGAAAGGCAAAAACCGTCCAATACACTGGCTCGGCCACATCGAGCAGATGGACAACAATGATCCGGCCAAGAGTATCTTCGAATCACAGGCCCCAGGTTCGAGACGACAAGGAAGAAGACCGAACCTTCGTTTTAAAGACCAAGCCAACGTGGATGCCAGAGCGCTTGGTATGGACAGCTGGAAGCAGCGTGCCCGGGATCGCAGAGGATTGAAGGCAGCCGTGTCTCAGGCAGGGACCCTTCACGTGTCGGGAGCCGGATAAGTAAATAAATTTTTTGAGAACAAAAAGGAAATTTGGCCTTCATAGCTGCTTCTTTGGTCTAAGTCATTTGCTCAACCCGAAAAAGACCTTCTTTGGTCTAAGTCATTTGCTCAAACCCGAAAAAGACTTAAGAGTTATGAAATTTTACGCCAAAGTAGTCACATCCCCCAAGAACAAAGACAAAAAAAAGTATGTTTATTCCAAGAAGGGGGCGTGGCAGCCCCCATATATTCAACTCCGCTTACAATTGAGAAGCTTGCGAACAAACGCGGATATTTTGCTGTTTCTGGCTCTCAGAACTCAACTGCCCTAAAAAGTGGTGAATTATATCGTGTCCCAAAATTTAATATCAGCATCAAAAAATGCACTTGCAATCAAAATTTTAACTACTTCTGAAATAGAGTAACAGAAAGTAAATACAACAAAACGTATATCTTCTTTTAAGTGTCGTGGGGTACCACCCATACACTAACCACAAGATCTTCAATTTTAAATTTTGCATTAGATGCATATGTATAGCACAGATGTAGCAAAAGTATTGAAATCGCACCAACAACATTAATAAAGTGGAGCCAAAAAAATGTATTGTCCCAAAAGAAATTTCACTTTATTAATGTATATTCCAATTCCAATTTCAATGAACAACTTAGTTTGTTTGTTTTCTGCTATTTTACATAATTTAATAAAACGGATAGCGTCATATTTTTTATTCTACCGTTTGAAGATAAAACTGATCGATGATTCAGTGAGATAGTTTTTTTACACAAAAGAATCTAACGCGTTAATTTCGATTTTTTTTTCTTTTTTTCCTCTTTTTTTCTGTTTCTTTTTTCTTCTAATATGAAGCCTCCTTAAAGCTGTAGAGGGACACCATCTCCTCTAAGCAGAAATTCCTTCTTAGTGCACACCTACAAGGCCATATTTTTCCCCCTGACTAAGTGCAGGTGACAAATTCTATGTCAGTTAGTCAGGACTAAGGATTACAGTCTTTAAACACCGTTCGTAAGCGATTATACGACATTGATATTAAATTTAGATTTACAGTTTCAAAAAGGCACTCTTAATGTTGATGTTTATCAATGTCTAAAACTCAAGACGAAATATTGTAGTAGTTTTAAAAAAGCTTTTTCCCTACATAACATGCATACAAATACTAAGGCCTACTTTAATGAATACTTCTTTTAATTACTGTCAGACACCTGTGGGTATAATTCTTTCTCAAAACACAAAAAACAAAAAATTAAGGAAGGAACTCAATGCATATTAATTGAGTACCACCTAAGAATGACCTGCTGGGTCGTATTTTTTATGTTAATTACTTTTGTGAGTTTTTTTAAGAGACACTTTTTTATTGTTGCATTTGATGACAACATCATCATGAGCTGTAGGAATGTCTGGCTGATTTTGCTTTATATAAAACTTTCCCGATTTAAATTGAGAATGTTCGAAATAAATTTACATATTATGTACATTTTTTGAGTATTGGTTTTGTGTTACTCATACGTGAGGTAATAAAAATGTTCAATACACAATTTAAAATGTCGCAGTCTCTTTGAGATCCTCCTGACAGGGGTATAACTTTAGGGCAATAGTTGTAATAAATTTTCTAAAAGATGAAAAAACAAATGTTATAGTCTTTTAGTTTTGTAATTTTACTTACTGCTCGTAAAAAGTGTTATTTAGTATAATCGTCGAAAATGTGTCCGGACATTTCTCTAACAACAATTTGATAAGGGAAACAGTCTTCGAAAACATTTTCAAATTTATTTAATAACATTTCTCCAGCTAAAAAAAATTATGCAAGGAGTCAAAATAAAAATGTAAGGCCTAGAAAGGTGAAAGTTGAAATTATAGGTAGATCATGTCACAAACAGGTAAACGTTTCTCAACACAAGAACTATTATACACAAGTACCATTAAATCAAGTTCTATATAAAATATAGCGTCATCTAAATGTTCGAACCATATACGGAATTGTTTTATATTAACAGGCTAATTGTTTTTTGTATAGTTACAACCGTTCTGCATTTCGACCTTTAAGAAGCTTTTGATCTTTAAATAGAAATTAAGTTAAGCGTTCACAATAAGGTAAAAGGGTAAAAGCCAGAACTTCTTGTGAATTTGGTATCTATAAGAGTCTTCCTTGTATGAGAGCTTCAATAATGTTATTTGGCAGAATCCCAGACCAAATTGGACACGTTCGCTTTTCAATGACAAAAGAAACACGGGATGTTAAAAGAACCGAAGCTTCTACAATGTAGAATAAAATTAAGGACCTTGTTTTCAGAAGAATTGAAATCAGGAACTTTAACATTAAAATCACTTCAAATTTTGCAGTGCTTTATAACAATACGACTCAAAGCAGGGGTTCTATATATGTAAAGCTACCCCAAAGAAAATATATCGAGATTCATTTGTCAAAGGCAACATAGATGAATATATGTATGTTGCATATTTCCTTGGAATAGTTAATAACAAAACGACGGGCTAAATAAAACTTCAGTCGAAATAAGAAAATCGTACGTCTTAGAAAGTCGTTCAGTCCACATCCTATATGGAAATATAATAGGACTGCTTGTCGATATGCGAAATTAAACAGCAGGAAATCTGGCGATAAAGGTTTTTCAGAAACTCAGCGTTAACTGCTTCATCACTGTCATAGACAATAGGTTGGCAAGGCGTTTTCTAGTGATTCTTCAAGCTCTATCATGCGATCAGGAGATTGATGCTGAGAAATTTTAAATCTATACTAGAATTTGGTATAACATGTCTGAAAGCATACTCAAGGTAGTTATTCATGGAGAAGCAAATATCAAGGAATGTCAACAAAGTCGATAATATTTCAGTCGAAAAACCAGCAGAATGGATACAAACCGAGATATCCTAAACGAATAACAAATATCCATGTATCAAATCCGGGTTTTCACGAATGAAAGGTCACCAGAAACCATTTGCTTTTTTTTAACACCAACTGTTACGTTTTCAAATTCTGAAGTTGAGGAAAACTCAGAAAGTGTTTAAAGTTACTACCACCTACATATACACATAAATAATTAAAAAATAAACATAGGCACACTCAAAAAATATAAAATAAATACTGTGTGTGATATGTGCGCAATATCACGTCACATATCACGTCATATATAACTCTACAAATTTTGATGTAGCTGCATTAAAAACCTGCATTCATTCTGCAATATATTATCGAAATAATTTTTTATTGAAACAATCAGTCTTTAATTGTATTATTATCTTACTTTATAAGACCTTACTATATGGATCACCAAATCAAATTTTAAATAATAAAAACAAAATTTTATATAGGAACCGCACTTCTTACATTAAAATATTTAAGGAACGATCAGTTGAATTTTGTTCCGAGCTACTGATTAGTAACCATTGGTACTACCTGGCTAATGGCTGTTTTACATGGCAACGCATGTCTACCACGCAAGATAAGTGGGATGCATTATACTAAAAAGTCTGCTGCGAGGAAGGGACAGCACTACCAAACATGCAAAATTACGTGTCACGTCGGTAATGTTAATTTGCCGAATCTAGACTGTTATAGCTGTTATCTCACGTGGCCATGTAGACCAGCCATAAGGCTGCTGAACTAACAAGACACCGACCGTACTGTATCGTACCTAGACTAATTTATCGTCATGGAAACCAAACTTTGTTGATATGGTTACTTGTCAAGAAATATGTAAATAAGTATGTATGAAATATTTTTTCATAAATGTATTTTTTTGGATATAGTTTAAATGAAAATATACACACCTTCCATTTTCCCAACACAAGTTGATCCGCAAATTTTAGTCTCAAAAATCTCCGGCGAACATTAGCAGTTATTATTATTATCGTTTACCCAATTATTCAACATCGGAGAACATGCCCTAGGTTAAATTCGATTTGGTAATATTATGGGGGGATACAATAACAAGAACAACAAAGTGCGTCCGGTGTCAATATTTCATCATAAACACAATTCAAACAAATTATAACAAATTTTGTTAACTCTGCCAAAAATACAAATAGAAATCTCCGAGAACAGCTGGCTTCTGATTTACTAATTAGAATTCTTATTTTGGTTAGAAAACGAAAAACTTCAATTAGAAACTAGGTACTTCCACTTGTTTCAAATTCAAAATCACATTAGTATACACAATTACCACAAAAAAAATTAAAAGTTAAGTAAGGCTTTATTAAGTTTATGAAAATATTATTATTTTAATGTTAAATGTTTGTCTCTATTTCGCTTTTTGCGTGACTGGCCACAGAAACAATTTGTGAAAATGTGAAATCCAGAATGCGCAATACGCACGTACAAATGTGATTTGTTTATGTGTATTTTGTTCGAGATACTTTCAGAGAGATGTCTGTCACTGTCACACTTGTGTCAGTGTATTTCTCTCTTTGGTTTTGTTCTTTTCTTACATCGAATTCAAAGCGAGAGGAGAATTTGCTCAATTGAATCCATTGAATGAAATATTATGTAGTTAGGTGAGGGTGGTCATTCCAAAACGAATTGCATTTACCTATAACAACCTTCCTTAGATACTGTTTGGCTAAACAGAACAATATTTTTTATTGATTTTTTTTATAGACAGGAATACGGAGAAAAAACAAGAAAACGCTTATCACCACGGAAACGACAAACTAAAAACAAAAGGTAAATAAGATAGAATTCTCTGTTTGTAAACAACAAGAAATGGAGACCAACTGCAATTCGAGTTCTTAACGCAACACAAGCACACACCACACACGTGTTAAAGTTAAAAGAAAATTTACGCATTTTTTAAGAGTGTAGATAGTTGGATGGTAAGGTGTATTTGAAGAGAGCAAACACACACATGGTAATTTCTAATTAGAAAATGATTTACCTAAAACTACAAACCTGTTGGGTGAAATGGTGAACACACCCTATGAAAGGCAATCGAATTTGTTGTTAAAGTGGATTTTCGTGTTGAATTCGAATTAATATTAGCATTAATATTTCACATAAGAAAGCCTCCGGTTAGATTATTTTAATTCAGAATTAATTTCGAAAGTGTATCAAGTTATAGTTTTAAACTGCGATTCGTATGACACTTTATAATAAACCCGTACCCGTGTGGGCTGACTATGCGCCCTAAAAGGTCTATTGTATCACACGTATGGCAAGGCAGCTTTCCATCGTCTGGCGTTCCGGAAACCAACACTTGTACGTGCCGATTAGTTAACATTAGGTACGTTGGATAGGATAATATATATGAAGCTTCTATTTTAAACGCTAAATATATAATATGTCACGTGAATCGATTCGAATTTAAGTTCATTAAGGCATTTAAATATAAGTTCGTTTTGAGCATAAAAACTGTTCTTGTGATATGTTAATATAATTTAGCAGTTCTAATGAGTTAAAGCGTCAGTTACTCACACAATAATAACGAACTCACTTTTTTCCCGCTAGTGCAATTTTTTTTTCTAAAAACTAAGCACACAAAACTGCATATTGTAGTCCACCCTAAACCAAGTATCAGCAAATTTATTTGCTGATTCGCAAAAAAGTTTACTAGAGCGAGACAAATATATAACGCCAATGTTGTTGTTATACATTCAGCTGTGAGGTTGTGTATCTGAACTTGAATCAGGTGCGAGTTTGATCTGTGAGGTAGAGTTGAGATGAGATATTGCGTTCTAACATCAAACATGTTGGTCAGGGAATGAAAAATGTGTCGTATGCAAACACAACGAGAGGATTGTGTGATTGCGAGACCAGTGTTACAAGTTCATGGGGAAATTCAGTCCAAAATTATATATAATCAGGCTACGATTGAACTTTGACTACCTTGTTTGTTTTTTCTGTAACGATTAATTAGGATCTTAAATTTTTAAATAAACTGTGATTTAATATTTGTTTCTTGTTTTTAATAAAAAAAAACATTTAATTTCGATTTCTTGTACGTTTTTGACTATATAAAAAAAACTGTGGCGAATTCATAGGAAAAATAAAATTCAAAGGTCAGTGATGAGGAATTTCATCTAAAGTGGCTAGCGAACATAATAAAAGTTTTGTAGGCTTCAGTAACATACAATTTACAAGGATACAAAAAGAAAATATGGGATTGTTATTAGATTTGTTATATAATTTCGAAAAATTAATTGTATTATTTAATTCAGCGGAATGCGTAAATGTTTGTAGAATTCGAATTTATGGATACAAAGGTGGTATGAAAAAATTCCCGTAGAAAAAATAGTTCGCCTTCGTGAAAGGTTGAGCTTGATCGTTTGGATGCAGATAGACTTTTAAATTAGTCAGAGAACTTCTAAAATGCTTCCTTTTAATTTGACAGCTTAAAATGAAAAATTTTAGCAGTTCTAAATTCAGCTATTTTGCAGAAAACAATTTAGGTTTACCTTTCTAGGGCTGTGTAATGCCTTCGGTACCTATTGCTCGCCTTAGTTTTTTTTTGCAATTTATATTTTGTAATGGATTTTAGATTGTATTGTATTGTATTTAGGGAGGGGTGATCCGAAAACAACAAACACTTAGACCTATTGGTTCATTGTACCTAAGCAAAGGCTGCCCTAACTTACCACAGAACTGTTAGTCTACAGCGTATTACTGAACCGGTCAGTGCATTTTCCAAAGCGATAGAGTTTGGCTATATCAATCTGATTGAGATGATCTACATGGAGGAAGTGTTTGCCATTCACAGATAAAGGTGTAATTTTTCAGACAGCACTCAGTTTTTTTTTCGATATCGGATATAAATATCAATTAACTTGCACTTGATAGAGCGCTTATATCGCTAAAGTATAGATATTGAAATATAGGTATACAATAAAAAGTATCAATACACTATCTTGTACATAAATTGTAATCGTCAAAGTTTAATATCTACTTAGATTCAACAACCAAGCAAACACCAACAATAAATTTTCATGTGTTGTGATACTTTAACAGTTTACATTTTACAACATTACTTTCGTTAATTTTTCTACGTTCTCTTCACGCTTACAAGTTTGCGTTTATTTCACATGAAAGTTGATCTAAATTTTATTTGCTAACGTAACGTTTTTTTGCATAACTTGAGATTCAGAACTAAGTTTTGGCTATTTTATTGTTTTGATATCGTAGGACTGTACTAGAATAGGGTTGTCTGCTCTTGCAAATTTTTATGATACTGGAATAACAGCAGGACGAAGTAATTGAAAAGTTTTGCAAAAAACAAACACAGAAAGCTCATTTTTCTTCTCTAATTGTTCTCTTCAAGTTTTCATCTTTAAAACTGGATGTATGTAGCATTAATATAGGTAGCCGCGAATATCGTTGTTTTAAAATATTTTTTTTTTATCAGGAACCAGTTAAGCACGTTTAGCCGTGTGCTGTGTAGGTCCTTGCAAAGGAATTTCAACTTTGTTTTATGAGTGGAATACTGGGTGAATAATGTTGCCGTGTCACAAAACAAATATACAACACACATTGCAGTGTATTGATTTGCTCATTTCTAAATGCACAGCACTGCCCAGCAGAAAATACTCAGCTAAGAATGTGATTGGTGTACTTACTTACTTCGTATCTCAAATAATTCAATGGTTTTCCTTTGGAGTAGGTTCCTTCAATTCCAAAATCTTAAATATGAAAACCGATTTAATTTGAAATCTAATCTTTTATTTTATTTATTAAAAAAATTTAAAACTACATAATTTTCATCTACAGTCACAGGAACTATCTATTCCGTTTCATACTCGAGCTCATATTCATCTGGATATTCAAACTGGTAATCATCATCATATTTTGTAAAGGTTTTATTTAAATTGTGCGCAAACGGAAAACCTCCATCTTCAGATCTCAGAGTGTTAGTCTTATTCGCCTTTGCAATTAAGACATTTTGAAGTGCAACAGACGATGTATTTAAAAATTGCAATTTTGCCACTAAAGTATTGTTTTTCAAAGTCTGCTTGGCAGTGAAGTAGTCGGTGGCGAATACTACAGATGTATTAAGTAGTGACTGCAGTCCGAATGCTGTGGAATTGGTGAATTTTTTGAAAAATTTAAACGTCGAATTGCCAGGTGTATATAAGTCGCTTGTTGCATTTGTAAGGAGATTTAGAAGAGCGAACTTCTTTATTTTGAAAGGATTTAGGCCGGTGTTGTTAAAAATTGTACTAAGCAATGTCGTATTTTGGGATTGTAATTTTTTAAGCACTTTGAAAAAGATGCCCTTCTCTTTTCTAATGTTATTATCTGTCGTAGTTAATCCAACAGCTACAAATAGAAGAAGAAAGGATACAATTATAAATACACGATTATCCATTTTAATCCGTCACTGTAAATTAACTTTATGCGTTAAAACCGTTTGAATGGTATAGAGATACTTAAAGACCTGCATCCGATATTTATATTTAAGCTTGCACTTGGGCCTTGATCGAAATGTTTGAAATGATCAGTTGAATAAATAGATTATCAGTGGCTCAAAGCCACTTAGTAAAAAGTTTCGTAAAAAATACGTAAGAACTTGTTTGCACAGATAGATTACGTCATATTCATTGAGAGCAAATATTTGGAAAAGTATGTTTTGTTTATAAACTTATGTAGAGACATATTATGATAACACCTGATTTACATTCATAGTTGCAGATTGTACGTGAAATAGTATGTTTGAAGGTGACATGGTTAGGTTAGGTTAGGTTTAAGTGGCTGCCTACTCGTTGAGCCATTTTGAACTTATGAAGCGTGAGAAAAATTTTGGGTCGGTCATGTTTAGATCGTTGAGCCCATTGTAGAGCTCCTAGACAAAGATTTCGTTTCTAAGAGAGAGCATGGCATGCGCAAGTTATCTCTGCCAGCTAAGTCCAAGTCTGCTTCGTCGCCAGAAAAGTGATACCACCTGTCCATCTAAGGTTGGTTTTTTTGTATTGCATATAGTCTTAACATGAGCTTGCATGTATGCTTAAGGAGAGGAGAAGATTGAGAGAGTAGTTTAAAGTTTGGCGAGTTCGTCAGTCTTGCAGTTACCTAGAATGCCACTATGCCCCGGCACCAAGTACAGGTGAATGTTGAACTGCTCCGTCATCTCCATTAGAGATTATCGGCAGTCTGGATCTACTAAAGAGTTAATCGAGTCTGATTTCAGACACTCGATGGCCGCCTGACTATCCGAAAAGAATATCCTTTACGGATACCACGTTATTCTTTAGCCAGGACAAGATTTCCTTGACCGACATAGTTTCTGCTTGAACAACACTACAACGATTGTGAAGACGGAAGGAGATAAGATTTAGTCTATCTCAGAAGACGCATCTCAGAAGACGGCTTCCCATTATTAGTTTTTGACCCGTCGCGTCGGTGTAGAAATGGATTGATTCTTCCTCCAGCAAGGCACCACTCTCCCAGAAGGATCGGGGGGGATGGTGAGCTGGAGTCTATATTTCTGGGAAGGATCCTGAGTGTGTTCAGAATGCAGGAGTGGCCGGTTTCGTTGTCGGTCCACTGAGAGTTTGCTTTGAAGCGAATGACCGTGAGTGGTAGCAGCTATCTGTCTGCTGAAAATATCAAGGTGCGAGCGCTCCGCTCATGCATTAAAAAGCTGATCTTTGATGACATAAAATAAAAAGTATTATTTTTCTTCTGAAGCGATAATTATGTCCTTGAGACAAATATCAAGAGTTTCCAGATATCAGAGATTCTCCTCTCTTTCAAAATGCAACAATTGATCGGGAGTTTGAGTATTACAATTGATGAAGTCGCCAAAGACTTAATTCTATGAACTCCGATTAGCAACACGGCACCACATGGATTTCTTCACTCCTATAGTTCGTAAAAAAGAATCAATCGCTATACCGTGAGTTCCTCAAAGAAGACATCTAGGGCCTCTTTTATTTCTGTTACTTGTTACTAATATTCCAAATGTTTTTGTTCATTCTCAATGCCTCATGTATGTTGACGATTTAAAAATGCACTGTTCCGTGGAAAACATTTATTATTGCTTAAATCTGCAAAAGTCTAATATTCTGTCGTCGCTTATCATCTTTAAATTTCGAATATATTTAAACAAGCTAAATCAAGTTCCATGCTTGGATTTATAATGAAAAATCTTTGGCTGTAAAGATCCATTCGCGCAATAAAATGTTTATATCCTGCCTACTGAGATCTGTTTTAGATTATTGTTGTGTTATATGGAATCGTTACTAATTCCTGCGAAATTTTTCCTGTCCCTAGCGAGAATAGATTTGGAGGACTAATAGGCATTCTGACGGGCCACCACGTTTTTGCCAAGCACCTAAATGAGCCCCTATATGCGACTATTGTAAAAATAGGCCAGTCTCCAGGCTCTTAGTACTGACGTGGGGAATGCTGAACATCTAAGCCTTTTTATCACTGCAGTGCCTTTTGGACTTTTTTGAAAAATTCGTGTATATTACTGAAGCAAAAGGAAGCACCTGCCTGAGAGTAAAATGGACCGGTTTCTGGTCTCAGTCTCAGTTGTACCATGCTTTTGACAAAAAAAAGAAACAGAATATTAAAGTCAAAAAGTTCCCTTAAATTCTGTTAAAGGTTTGGTCGCGGTGTGGTTCATATATTAGATTTTCAGATATTACTTAAATTATAACATAGATTCCTTTTATGACTCTTTTAACCAAACAATTAATGTTATAAAAAGAGGGCAGGGGCTGTATCATGCACGATTAGCCCTGGTTGTGAGGAGAAGAACGTGTGGGGTATTTTATTCATTTTTCTACAATTTATATAACTTTTGCTTCTGCCATACCTAACCAATATTAGCAAATTTTACTTCAAAAGAAAGATGATATCCTAAAATTGTTACGAACTGGATTTATTGTGAAAGCAAAGCGACGGGTGACTCTTCAACATTGCGAAATGAAAAATGGAATAGGTATAGATAAAGGCTCACTAAATACAATAATGCGATAAGAAGAAATTAAGGTGCAATCGTGCATAACATTCTGCCAGGACTTGTGTAAAACAATTATTGACAAAATTCTCTCAAAACAGCACACTAGCAAATATGACTACTGAAAAAATATATCTTTACCGAAAGTATCTTCAGACGCTGAAGCTTCTAGTCGAAACACACTTGGATGAAGGTTAATACAATATTAGCTTATTCCGCCCATTTAAAGCCCCTGGCGACAACGGATTTTTTTTTCAGTCTTGCTACAAAAGAACACCCCACTCATATTCTTATCTCTCATAAACAACTTTCGAGGTAGCAATATTCTTATGAGGCCTCTTTATCTTCTTGCTTCTTCTCTCGCTTTTATTTGCCACGACGCACGTGTGAAGGCAGTAACTCATACTCCCGGGAAAAATGTTTTTGCCATAGCATGCGCATTCTTTCTTATAAATTGTGCATTTTTTAAAAGATCTAGATTATTTAACGAGTCCCAAACTCCCAATGTAAACACACGCAACTTAGGCCTAGAAGTCAAAGCTAAAAAAAGCTAATCTCTCGCTGACTGCAAATATACTCTGCTGGTATTCTAGAACCCCATGACTAAAATGATTCCATGCGCTGGTACGCGCAATACATACCACTGTGTCGTAAGTAGCTCATTCCTATAGAGGACCCCGTGGTTCTTCCATGTCTTCTACCTATTGTAATAGCCATTGGCAAGTATTGTATTTGTGTGTATACATTAATCGCATTTCCATATCGTGCTTTGCATTAACTAACAACAACGTCGACCACAACGACAAAGCAGTGTCCTGGCACCAACTTTTTACCCATTTGAATATAAAACTGACCCAATATTCAGTCGAACATCGTGCCTGCTATAGTTAGTACACAGTGAAACGTTCGGCATTTCACAAAGGAGTATAGTGCATTTCTTTTTTATTCTTTCAACGTAAGGACTCTGAATTGAATTTTAGGTAAACATTCATATAAAGAAATTGAAAGTGCAGTTGTTGACATACATTTTGAATCACCGAATCTTAATTGTGTTATATAAAACTATCCTGCAGTGTTTATAAGTTTTGTGTTCATGACCTTAAAGCCTGACCCAGTTCCAAACAAATAACATTTTTTCAAAATTTTCGCTAAAAGCGTGAGCAAATTTCCATACATAAATATATACATATTTGCAAAAGATATGCTAAACGGTAGCATGACAAATAGGAAAATCCTTGCGCTTTGTCCTTTTCTAGACCCAATTTTTTGTTTGTTCTTGCTGAATATCTGAAGGTTTTTTTTTCTAATGCTAATGCAAAGAAAATCAATAATTGGACAATAAGATACACAACAACTCGGGCCATTGCATTACGAACGAGCGGACCCCTGTACGTGCTATCTAATGAAACCACATTTACGCGTTTCGAAAACGTTTCTCGCTTCTATAAAAAATCCGTTTCCCGCGGGTGGGCGCATATTGATTCTAAACATTTTCATGTCGATCGACAATTAAAGTCGGTAAAGTGGGCATTTAGTTCGCCACCGCTGCGCCGCAGTCTATAATGATGAAGTGTACGGTGATACTTAATCGATTTTAATCTAAATAAACAAAGCCAAATCGCATGAACATTCAATAACCCTAAAGTAGACCAAATCAATCGTTTTCGAGTCCTCCAACTCCTCTAACATAACAAACAAGTCGGGCCAGGGTAATAAATTTAAAAAAAAAAAAAACCCCAAATGCTATCTATTGCTTGAAGTCTAAATGAAGAGAGGTAATAACTTTATTGCATTTTAGTATATCGATAAAAGTAGGCGCTGTCTATGGGTGGTCTATCTATCGTTGTTGGCTGGTGGTAGCTTGGAATAGTTTTGACCACAACACAGTAGTAGTTTGCCGAATGACAGTCAATCCACATGTCATGCACTGCCATTAAACTTGTATGGCCCATGAAAGGATCATTAAAATAAACTGTCATTCCGGGGTTTTTTTAGCATATAAGCCGCGTGGGGTTTTCGTGAAAATATTCATTGAATTACACGAATGTGTACACACATCAAGCGGAATAAGTAATGCGAAAGGCTTTATTTTTAGGAACACATTTTCACAAAATGAGTCGAAACGGTAATTGGTCGAGCGGAAGTGGAAGCTCATCATCGAACACTTCGAATACAAATGCGACACAAAGTGAAGAACGCTTAGTGGTAATATTAATTAATATCAACTTTAATGTGTGATTTGGTGAAACTAAATTTCGTTAATGTCCTGTGTAGGTGGCGGTGCGTGTTCGCCCCAGCCTTGAAACCAGCGATAGATGTATTGAGGTTATATCTAATAAGGCCTTGCTCTTTGATGATGGCAGTAAAAATCGTCCAAGGAAATACGCCTATGACCATGTGTTTCGAGAAGAAGATACTCAGGTAAGTTTTGTGTATATAAAACCTATATAAAAACTATTGATAGACTACTTGAGGTGTGCAGTTCAATATTTTCTTTTAACTCGACGAATTTTCCGTGGCTTATTCACTTTTAACCTAAATTTTAAACTACCAGTAATTTGACCTGTCTTCTTAACTCGTTAAAGAGTTGCACTCAGATCTAATACTCTCGCGTTACCTTTAAACTACGAGGTTTCTACACTTTTATCATATATAGGTCATGATACCTCTGTGCTCTGTACAATGGTCCGCCAAACTTAACCACTTATTGTCGATAGTGAAATGGAGTCAATTCTTGGCTTTTCAATTGAAATCAGTTTGAAATAATGAACTTTTAAAACCTACCTAATATGTTTTCCCTCACATAATGTTCCAATCTGAGATAATTCAAAAGAGAATGAATGCCCTTATGGTGCAACATTTGTAACGGTGTCGAATCAACAATGCAAGTAGTTACGCCCAAGCTGTAAAGGGAAATATATACTTCACCATTGCCGCCATTAGCCGTAGCACCACCACCACTGTAACTTTCACCTTGGGCTGCACCACAGCTTCTATTGCGATGTCGTCAACTGCATCAACATCTGGCATCTGACAGACAACTGGTGCTGGCAAAGTACGGTTTAATGAGAGCCCGTTCCATGGCTTTAAAATAATGATACGTTTTTCATGTCAAAGTCAAGGGCAAGTTGTCTCAACCTAGAGTGGCCTCCCAACACCACAACATTGCTCAAACGCCGTTCGTTAGTTTTAGAACTATCGTCTCCGAATCATGAATCCTCAAAGCTGAATTATATTGGCTGACTGATATCTTCTCTTCTTGTATTCAATCAGAATTATTGGGATCATAACCCTCGCATCTCATTGCATCCCTAATGAAAAGTCTTAAGACCTGCCTCTCCTTCGATCTTGTAAAGGAACATCGATCGACATTACTTGTTTGACGGGGTTATTGGATCCTTCCTTTAAACAATGACAATCGCAACTGAGCCAGTTTTTCTTCAATATGTTCGATATGCATTCTTCTACGGGAAGCCTTCGTCCATTTTTGGAACGTTACTCCTGTTATCTTGCAAAGTATTTTCATCTCAGCTGCTTTAATTTCGCCCCAATAATTTTTATTCATTGTCCAGTTTAATTACGAATGAAAAACTGCGGTGTAAAACCTTCCTTTTAGCTTAGAATGAGTTTTTGTTCATAAACGATAGCAAGGTTTCTGTTTACTCTATGACTGTTTACTCTAATGACTTTAAATAGGAAAATGTCTGGTATAGGCCGGAGTGAGTCAGGGAATTGGCAGTACAAATACTCTCTATTTCTTGGGCTAATACGATACCCTTTCCCCTCCAAAATATCAAGTTATCGTTGCAGGGAAGCTCTATCGTCAGCAAAGAACAACTGTTGTACATCTGTCACTTTTCTTTCAAACAGATAGTCAAGGACAGCTTTAGCGGTAAGCTTAGCGCCACTAATCAGAGTTTACATAATAAAATTTTGGATCGCATGCCTTCCGTTAGCACTGAGCAATTCGCCTTTGCCTGCTTTGTTATTCCTCGATATCAGGACAAGACATTTTGTTGGCAGCGTTGGGACAAAAATAAAATAATCCCTTAACAACCCACAAATCAATAAAAAAAAATGTCACCTCACCCGCGAAGCAAAGTCTAGCCAATTTCCTGAATTAACTTTCCATGCGAAAATAATATGTCCTCTTCAATTTATTTTAAAATTATTTTATATACAGAAATGCATTAAATAATTATTATAGCTTTTTTGCTGCCTTCACCTTCATATGGCCCTAAACCTAGTACGTCTACAAATTTCGTGTTTTTAGCAACAAATAAGAAATATTTACTTAGTTTGAAAAGCTGGCCATAACGAAATAATTGAGGCATTGTAATGCAAAAAAATTTACATTTTTACATAAGAAACACATTGTTTTCGATTACGTAGTATACCTAAGTTTAAGGCAACACGGATAAGCATTTTAAATGAAAAGCGAAAAACGTCGTTTTTAAATTTTTACTTAAGGCGTCAAAACTTTTAGCTGGACTTATGATACCACACGACGTTACTCAATTTTATTGCGTTACTAAATAAGATCTTCATAATTGACTAAGCGGTTTTCATAGCTATGTCAAATATTTCTGAAGTTATATGTTTTAGAGTTGTTAAACTTCAAAATCGAAAAATTTCACTTTAAAGGCCTATAACTTTGGTTGGTCTGAAAGAAGATACCAACATCATACCATTTTTACTTTCCTGCTGCGATACCCTGATGTCCTTGTTGCCTTATATCTCGCTCAACATACTAACAAGTGTGTTTAATAATAAAGATACAACAGTAATAAAGTTATTGTTTTTTTAAATCGCTCGCCATTAGTGTGCTCATTTCAACAAACGATAATTCCTTGTTAACATTATCATGAAATTGGCATGCACAACATCACTTCATCAAGACTTGACATTATTTTGTGATGAATGAACCGTAAGCACTCTAGTTTGTGGTGTGCTGCGTGCCGCACTATGAGGTAGCCCACGCGTTCTACTTCCAGTTTCTACGGCCTTACCACGCCACGACCATAATAGCATGAGGCTCTATGATATTTTGGCGGAATATATTTCGGCCAAATACATATGTATTTCTTTGGTATAGAATATTATATGTATGTATCTACTGCAGATAGATGCAGCACTTGACAGCATTCATTTGGACACTTTACTTACCTACACAAATACATAACTTACCGTTTTAAATTATATTTGATCTTTCCGCAGGAAACTGTATACAAAACAACAACCGCTCCATTGGTGAAAGATGTGCTCAATGGATTGAATGCAGCTGTTTTTGCTTACGGAGCTACTGGCTCGGGAAAAACTCATACAATGTTGGGTCCAAATAAGAGAAGATCAGGTGTAAACACCTCCGGAACGCCACTTCCACCGGATCATCCACCACGAACAGCCAGCAATTCACACACTGATGGAGATATCAGTAGTGCTGATAACGGCCTAATGGTTCGTGCTATAGATGAAATATTTGAGCACTTCGAAATGGCTGAGGAGGCCAGTGCTTTCAAGGTAAATAAATCGGTAAAAGTACCTACGATGGGGGCTCGTCTAAATAGACAACATATACAAAATGTCGTGATTTGTTCGACCAATAGTAGCGTAAACTTGGAGGTGTTTCCGTGAGTTATGTGTTACAAACGTTACGCTATCCATTCATAAATCAGCTTCCCAATATTATATTTCGTAAAAGAAAAACAAAGGAGCATGCCGGCCATAAATTCATTGTCTACCACCCTTATTACTATTACTTTAGGTTCCTGTCATATGGGCATACACTAATACGACTCCCACGCACGTTTTAACGAAAGGGGCGGTGGGTGGGAGTTGTTGCCAGTTGTAAATTTTTAATATCGAATAGCGTGCGAATGGCCGTGTATATTTAATGGGAATTGTTACTTTTAGTTCATTGGGGGTAAACTTAGCACTTTAAACAAATAGGAAGTGTGGCGACATATAATTACAACACTTCTTCATACATAAGTCACCGACACACAGGCTAATGGCCTTAAATAATTTATATTAATGGTTTCTTCAATCATAAGGTGAATTCAATGAATTTATTATTCAAGGTTTGTATTTCGTACTTGGAAATATACAACGAACTAATTCGAGATCTGTTGAATCCGGGTGGACCGCTGGAATTGCGGGAAGATAACCGGGGACAGCGCATCACTGTGGCGGGATTGTCCGAGATCACAGCTTCAAGTCGGCAGGAAGTTATTTCACTTTTGCTCAAAGGCAACAAGGCTCGAACCATGGAGCCCACAGCCGCAAATCAAACCTCGTCCAGGAGTCATGCTCTCCTGAGTATAACTGTTCAAGTGAGAACTCCACTTGGTACAAAACAAGGGCGACTTTTTCTTACCGATTTGGCTGGATCGGAGAGGGCAAAAAAGACCAAGAATCGGGGAAAGAGGCTTCAAGAAGGGGCCCATATAAATCGAAGCCTTTTGGCACTGGGCAATTGCATCAATGCTCTGTCAGGTGGCGCTAGATATGTCAACTACCGCGACTCAAAGCTCACCCGATTACTCAAGGAAGCACTTAGTGGTAAATGTAAGACCGTTATGATTGCTCATGTAGCACCCGAAGGTAAGCATCGTGATGAAACCAAAAATACTTTGGTTTACGCCGACAGAGCGAACAACATTACGACACGCCTGCAGAACACTGGCTATATAGACGAAGTGAAGGAATTCCCGATGAAGCACTATCAAAGCCTTGTGTCTGAATTGCGTGAGGAGGTAACAAGATTGAGGTCAAAGATGCTTACCGAACGACCACGTAGCGGCGCTGCATTAGCCCGTACCGCTGTGGATGATGAGAAGCGCAAGGCGGAACTAAGGTATTTGAGGGAACAAATTGTTTTGACCTTCAAGCAGCAAATGAAATTGAGACGAAAGTTATTGGAGGCGGAAAGTCATTTACTGGGCTTGGAGTTGGACTCCGAACGTCAGCATATGATAATATCGCATTGGCAGGGACGAATGGGAAAATTGTATGATTCTCCTGTGGAAGATGGTAAAAGTCAGTGACCTATTCTTATTGTATTATATTCTAAAATATTTGTTCCCATTTAAGATGGCGAATCGGAAGGTTCAATAGCTTTAAAGAACGCATGGGGCGAACTAGCTGCAATAGAAAAGGAATCGAGAAGATACAAGGAGATTCGTGAAAGAACCGAACAGGAGTTGGAATTGTGCCGACAAAAAGGTGTGCAATTGGAAGATGTAAGCTTAACCTTGTCGAATATTTGATATTTGAATAAAATTATTTGATTTTTGTTTTAACCCAGGAGCTACCGGAGCGTATAAGCAGTGACGAAGAACGAGAACTTTTAGGTAAGTTGTATTTATATCCGAGTGTGTTTGGTTTATGAACTTCTTAGCTACCTCGAAATTGCTGCTGTCAATAGTGACATATTTCACTAAGCCGTGAACAAATATGTTTGTTTGTTGGTAGCATATTTAGCCTTTAATAGTTCTTCAGTAGCCGTATGCCGTATGTCTCTATGCCTGGGAGTGTCCGATGATGCCACTATGGGATAGACTTTCTTGAAGATAGTCATACGCCTCTATACGCACTTGCTGCTGAAATTGCTGCTTTAACACATCTACTATTCCCTGCTCTTCGGTGACTAGGTTGCCTTCACTATTTCGAAGGGTCTTCGTGATGGTTTAAAAGCCATCAGCCAGTTGCATAGCTGTCATAGAAGGAGGACTAGAATCTGATTTTTTGGCCGCCAAAACTATTCTTATTTTTTAAATATATTCCAATAATTTTAGCTCTACTCTGTCGGGTGCATGAACTCGAGGCAGATAAAGTGTCCTTACAAGCAGAAAGACTGGCACGCCAGGCTGAACTTCGACGAAGGGATCTGCAACTTTTACGTGCTGAACGTCAGAGACGGCTTTGTGAAGACATCATAAGCTCGCAGAGACGTTTAATTGAAGATGGAAATGTCGAACTTCCCGATGAGCTAAAAGAACTCTACGCTCTATACCAACAGGAAATTCATGCGGTCACAATAAATTCAACAACAGGAACTCTGTACGAAGGAAAATTACCTCCAATTTTTTCAGCAGGGTAATGCTTTAATTTTTTGTTTATTTTTAAATAATGATCAATCTCTAATTATTCAGTTCTGAATCACCTGGAAGCTCAAGTTCTGGCTCAGATTGGTCACCATCACCTCTGCCACCAGGCGATGCTGGACAAGATATTTCAACTCCAACCAATGGGAATGACGATCCTGATCGCCTTATGGGTCCATTGGTAAAATCCCGACTACCAAAGATCTCTACATCAACTTCTCGAAAGCGCACAAAGTCCACCAATCAAAGCCCTTCCGAATGAAAGAGTTGTTAAGTTATTAGCAAAGCCTTGTGGCTCAATTTTTGGGGAATACATTGCTCAGTTAGTTCTATGCTGCAGGCAAACAGCGAATATAATATGTTGTCGGCGGATTGTGTTCAAATTGAACTTCTATATTTCTGAATTTATATTTTTCTCGGAAAGTTTTCCTTTATTAAAACTACAAACAAAATAAATTTGCACTATTGCTTTTAAGAATTACACGTCTAAATTTAGCTACAGTTTAGTTACAAACATTGAAAGTAAATTAGAATATTTTGATGTATAATGAGTTAGAAAAAATTTAAATTCGTTCTATAACGTAAATCTAGTCAATTTAGCACCAAATAAATTCCATGCAAGAAAAATCAAATTTATTTTCAATGAACACACACAATTTCCGTCGACAATTTGATGTGTATTTAAGCACAAATTTTACTAGCTAGGGACTAGAAAAAAAAACGATTTATTATATGTGAAACAAAAATGATGAGAATAAAATAAATCAAATAAAAGGCTAAAGTGAATGTTTTTAATTCATTTTCTAACTTCCTCTTACTACTTACGGTGGCCATGAAAAAATTGGGATATATATATGAAACTTAAAAAAAATGAATTTCGGTAATTCTAAGAAATACTGAACTTATAGGTAAAAGAAATCGTGGCCTTTTATTCCAACAGGAGACCATCTTGCAATAGGCCTCGTCAGACATACTCTGAACCACAGATGAATAAAAGCAAAGAATATGAAATTGCAAAGAAGTATTATCTGCCTTTGGAAATGAAATTAATAAAAAAATTAAAATAAAATAAATATCGTAATAAAAATATGTAATTTTTTCTCTTCTCCCAACCTTTCTCTTCGTTTAAAAGTTCCTTTTCCCCATTTGGATTAACAGTTTGACATATGTTTTGCTACAAGTTGTAAGTTGTCATTTGGAAGCGGAGAGGGGAGTCTGTAGAAATGTTGGAACCCACCATCAGCGTAGCCACAAAGAGATATTTTTATCAGTTTGGATATATGTATGTATATTTGCTTTTGTGCAAAAATGTGATGCAAAAAAAATTGTTTTTTTTTTGTCTTTGATTTTTCATATTTTTAATGTTTTTAAATAAATTTTTTAATCTGGCAGTATCAATTGTTCGTCTTAATAACACTCACAATATGTACGCACTGTACATGTACAACCTGACCTGAAGTTTTAGTTCTTCATTTTCAAATTTCAAATTGCTGCAGTTTCAGTTGCTCTGTATATTACTGTTAACAAGTTATCACTGATTGTTGGTGCTTTCTGTTTTGCTATTTTAAGATTCTTTATTTAATGCAAAAAACTTGTTTGTCTAGATGCAGTTTCCACGAGCCATTTCCCAATGATATCATCAAAAGTTTGTATTATTCAATACCGAATAGAGACAATCTTAAACAACGGAGGCTTATTTTTATTTATTTTTTAATTTTCTTTAAATTTGATATTAATTCTTATAAAAATATTCGTTCATAATCTAAATTGTTATTTAATGCACATAATAATAATATAAAATAATGAAGTCTATTCAAGTCCGGGTTGAACACATTTATGCAAGATTTATTTTATTTACAAGATTTACTATTGTAGGAACCTGAAATAAAATATGAAAAAAAAAAATGCCTGGATCTATTTATTAAAACTATATGAAGAGGAGGAAAACAATTTGCATTGTGTGCTATTCAAGTGGAACACAGTATATCTATTCCGAGTTCAAAACGTGTTGTCTGCATGATGATTTTCCACCAATGTATGGAACCCGAACAAGACTTTGTACCAGGTTACTACTCTCCAAAGCTCCGCATATACCCTCGACATGTTGATTCAGCTTGTGGTCATATTTTCTTTCGACTCCATTCTTTATATAAAATCATTACGGGAGATGCATCAATTATTAATTGTTGATATTTGATTCTGGTGATCCAATAATTATTGCGGGTCACCAAGCAAAACATTTACAATGCGAAGATTATAGGTCGCGATGCAACACAATACGATGACTACTTACTTATGTCGTTTTTGTTTGGTAATCCGGAAGAGCCCTACGATCCGGGATTAAACATAATTTTTTATTTGAACTTAAAGTGTACGTGGCATTGTACTTGTGTATATGTATTTCCAACCGCCACACTGCCAATCTGATGACGATGATGGGGCTGGGAGAAAAATAATATTATATGTTTGTTTTATATTCTTTATTTGTTTAATTAAATTCGGTAATAGCTTTCAGATTATATCGTCAAAATTGTAGAATTATCGAATGCATCAGCATCAGCAACAATTTTGACATTTATGGTGTTTTAATGTGTTAGTGCTTCTGGTTTTGAATCTGAATTCAAATCGAGAAGCCAATTTCTCTTCTTTCCAGGAGAGGAACTATCATTTAAGTACCAAACGAACACTTTTGGAAGAGTCCGGAAATCTTACGGATTACCAACCGAAAACGACATTCTATAGATATGACGTAAGACTGTGGAACTGTTTGTTTGTCAATAAAAGTTTTTAAAGAACTGCACAAGAAAGGAAGTCTGCTTGTCGAATAATAAAGACGAAACACAAATCACACAAAAAACATAAGTCAAGTCAGCCACAAAAAGTACTGATATCTAAAAAAGAACGTCAAGTTTGTATTGTAATTACTAAAAATTTCCCAAATAGTATAGGGTCCGCCAAATAACTTTTTTTTTTTTGAAACAGGGCGCAAAACATCGAGTGTCGCTTCGGCTGTGTGGCACGTAGCGCTGTCCTGATGAAACCAAATGTTGCCAATATCCTCCTCTTCCAAATTCGTTCAACATGGCCCGATAACGATCGCCATTGACTGTAACGGCCACTCCTTGTTGTTGTTCGTTGTTCAGGCGTAAACACAACCATATTCGTTCAGCGGAAGGATAAAACTAATTATCTGACAAATCAGACATGAGCTAAGTGTTACCATTCGCGAAATAAGCACTAGTTGAAAAAATAAACGTTAGATGGCAGACCCTATATTTACATTTTTATAACTGGCAATTTTCATTTTCCCCGTGTTTGTTCTTAAAAGCCAGCCCTCATGAAAAAAATTATAATTGTAGGTCTTTTGGGGACTGAATTAAGAGAAGTGGGCAGCTGCCACGTCCCTGGAGGGAAAATCACAAACATGAGATTTTTCCCTGGGGTTTCTCCGCAAACCATATTACTGTGTCAAATTTCAAGGTTCTACGATGATCTGTGAGTGAGTAAGGGTTATTTCAATAGCTCATATTAAATAGTTGAAATTTTGGTATCGAGCCTACTGCTGTGCGCACCAATAAACCCTGAAATTTTATGTCTCTAGCTTTGTTGTAAGCTAAGTTATCTTAACGGGTCCAAATGGCCTGAGTTGGTTCATGTAAATAAGGGTGTAGTGCCAAAGTTGCTAAAGAACTTGACTGTGCACTACTGTGCCCCTTATAAAATCGTTTTCATCATATCGCTATCTAAATTTACTTGGAAATATGTGAAATAAGTGCCTCCAATTGTGAACTTCATGTTGGTTGAGTAGGTACCCTCTGTACGGCTGTATCTCTTAAATCGAAATCAATATTGTTGAAAAAAAAACACACACCATTTCTATCTCTGCATTGAATGACTTTATTTATTGTTTATTTGTCTAAATAAAAAAATAATTGAGAAAAATTGCTTATACCTTATGAGACAATTTGTAAACTTTTAACTTCTTGAATATAGTATGTATATGTATTTGTATTTTAATTTCATGTCTATTTTTTTTTTTTTTTTTTTTTTTTTTGTTATTTAAGAAGAAAGAACACATTTATATTTTAAATAGCAAAAGAATATGTATTTGTAAAAATAAAAACAAAAAACTATTCGAAATTGTATTTTGCTAACTAAGGAGACAGATATTATTATGTACTCGTCATATTTATATAAGCTTATTTTTATCTAAATAAAATCTTCCTTTTATATATTTATAAACATATCAATTTGCCAAATAATACAGAAAAAAAGCGCTTCTAATAGAACATAAATCTTGAGTTTTTTTTTTTTATTTTGCACGTAAAAGCCTCGTTTACCCTATAAATTATATCGTAAGACAACATCTATGCAATTTCGAAATAAAGTTCTACAAAGAATAAAAAATAAAACATTATTTTTTTTTTGTAACAGTTTGAATTGTTTAATTTGTGTTTTGAATAAGAAGTACGATTAGTTTGTATTTGTTTTGTAATTGGTTCTATTTGCTTGGACTACAACTACGTTATAAAAAATGTTTGTAATATTGTTGCAGCTTTTTTTATTTTTTTTGTTTTTACTTTTAAGGTATAAAATTGATATTGTCTAAATGCTATTATAAATTTATATGGAATACTGGAAAACATATACGCTTGTGTGTTTGTGGCGGTGTGTGTGTGTAATTGTAAAGCATTCAAACACATGGTTCGACATAATTTCCCGGAAAGAGGCCGGTCACTCCGTCCATGACACCCTCCCACCAGCCGTCGTCATTTTTCTTTAGAACATAGAGAACAGAACTTTCCTGGAAGCTTAACTCATCATCTTTGTCGGCGTAGTAGTCGTAAATAGCAACAACTGCAAGAGAATTAACAAATCACTCAAAGTTAGTTTAATAATAGTAAATGTATGCCACCCAAGCAGAGTGTAAGTAGGAAAAGCCATTCATGTTTTGTGCCTGCTTTGTCATGCTGGGGCGGAATTCATTAAGGCAGCAGCATATGAATAGACGTTTGTTAATGTATTGGGAAAAACTCATTCGATAAAGCGTAGAGACAATGGGCTGAAGGTGAAAATCAGATGAAATGTATGTAGGTACTTGGTGCAAGTTTGTTGGTGAATTCGAATTGCAATGAAGACAATCAAATATATCAAATAAAAAAGGAGCAGGAGGAGAGCCTACCTAAGAAAGCTAGAAAAGATATGCTTTGCATGAGTAAAAAGCATACATGCAGAGCTGAGCGGAAACGCGTGACTTTTCTTAGTCTTAGCTAAAGAATTCTCTCACCAATTAGCGTTCATTGCTTCGGAGATTTTCCTCTTGATAAATATCAAAGAATAATATTTCGTTTGGGAACATCTATGTAAATACAAGCAGAGTACATTCACAAAGTGTTGTAAATCGTTGTAAATCATTTTAAACATAAATTTCATAAAATATCTACATTCACGGTTTTGTGGTTTCCGAAATTGGACCCAGCTGATGTTCTAGGGCACCAAATTACCCCCCTACCATTGTGCTTGCATTTATTTTCCAATGCACGCAACTATACTATTAAGAGCTGACAGCAGTCAGTGCTTCCTCCCACGGCAATATTATATTCAAAAAAAAAAAAACTTTATTTTGCAGGGACCTGCATGTTCTCGTAACGCATTGGATAAAAGTAACAACAACAAGTTTTATTAAATAAAAATAATTTAACATTATTTAATAATGATTTGCAGCATGTTGGTGCCAGGGTTTGCGTAGAGCGCTGATTAATTGGTCTCAAATATGAATCACGTTTAGTGTGTGTTGCATGAAATTACACGGTCTACAAGACACCTCCTCTGCAATGTATACACGATTTTCGCAAACTTTTACTCAATAGAGTTGTTTTTGTTTCTGCTTCTCGTGTAGGAAAAACAAAAAGAGCGCCGTTAGATTTCACAATGTAAATTGCGTGTTAGGATATTTACTTCACGCTAGACACAATTTTTAGCCATGAAGATGAAAGAAAATTTTTTATATTTATGTTCGACAAAATTATATAAACTATAATAGCCCATCTCGTCTAAATATTTATACTTTTAGCACAAAATTAGCGGCTATTCCATGAAAATATGGTTGGGTGTTGTAGAATCAGAATTCAACCTGGTTTTGTCCAGTGTCTCGGGGTGGTTATAATTAGTACTATAGGGATCAGAGGCTTACTGTACTGAATCCCTACTCGCCTCGCGATTTCGGATCACTTTCGTCAATTACTACTATTCTCGCATTTGCGTGATCCAAGACCTGACTGTTGATGATGATTGGCATTGCCACTTTGGCGTGTTTGGCCGCTTCTTCTAATTCGTCAATATTGTTAATTTGCCTTCATACTTTTTGTACATCGTCCAGCATTGCAAACCGTATGTAAGGTCGAATCAGCGAACTTCACAGGCGTACCGGTATGGATGCAATAAAAAGGGAAAACGTTGGAAAGAATAAATGCTTTGCTTTAGCAGAGTTTTCCTGCCACCGTCCACATCCACGGTTGCATAGCTGCTGAACATAGATCCAAGAAGTTTGAATGCCTCTGGAAATGACACCCATTTCCTTTCTAAACATCAACCCAAACCTCCAGTGCTCTTTTCAGGAAAGTTTGATTATTGTGGTTCCACAGTCAGCAAAGAACAACTGATGTACTTTAGAGTCTGTCACTTTCTCTTCAAGCAGATAATCAAGGACAGCAAGAAATAGCAAAAGACTTAAGACATAAGACAGGAATCAAATTCTTTTCTTGTTTTGTCTTTGCCAAATTATAAATATCCACGATCATCATCTGTACCGCGGCTTCAAGAAATCCTTGTGGTCTTAGCACCAACTATATGAAAGTAGGAATCAAGATGTATTTCCAGATCCTTACACTTTGGATTGCATATGTGCTTGATTTACCAGCGGACAGACCCTCACTAGTCATCAGATAGCCGTATTATTTGTCTCAATCGGCCTTCTATGTGACATGTCCCTTTTCTTTGTGCAAAGGGAGAAGAAAACTTTGCCTCCTGTCATTATGCATTGGATCGCCTCTCATAAGTTTAGAGATAAAAATCATAAGCAATCTGAACCCGATGCCTACCATATTTTTCCCACCACTCTGAGTATTTGATTTGAACGCTATACAATCGTTTCGACTGTAAGACACCTTGGGCATTGTTCATAAACTACAGCGAAAGAATTTTCCGAACATTTCTCCTTCTTATGGCAGGCGAATAAGATATTTCTTCCAGTTCACGATACAGGCTCTCACTCACTTTTGCAACGTTTGTATTCCAAATCAAGGTTTATAGAATTATTTAGCCCTGTGCTCTGCACCCATCATCCTCAATCTTTTCGATGTAAATCATAAACCCTTAGGCTTTTTCTTTGTCCAAAATGTACCAATTGATTTTCGCACACTTTTCTCATGGAGAGATGGTCGCTCGCTTCTTCCAAGACCACTTGGTAGTAAATCTGGTTTATTACAGCCATGCTATAAGGGACCTTGCCGAACATGGTATAATTCAGCACATGCTTAGGATGTCTTCAGCCGAAGAATAGTTGGTACTATTCCTCCATGACACAATGTCCGTATAAGTCAGCGCTAACAAACAAAGGCCCCTGTCAAAATCTAAAATGTGTCAGTGTCCCTGCACTCGCACCCAATCTGAGGAGCATACACACTGACAATATTTGACACCTCACCTTGTATCGCCCATTTTAAGAGATATCAACGAACTTTGCAATACCCAAAAAACAGCAGTTCAATGTGACCTACGTATACTGTGTATACTCTTTTCTACCCGGAGGCCTATCTGAGCCTTGGTTAGATTCGATTAAAGTGGCAATCGCCATATGCACAGATATCAGACCAATAGTGATCCCAAATCAGCTTCGGCCAATCTAAGTTTGGCGAGTACATCAAGGTCATAGCTACCTGGAATTATGCCCTGGCACCAAACAGAGGAGAATATTGAAGCGCTTTGACATCTGCCCAAAAGGAATTTAAATAAAGAATGTCTGTCCGAGATGATACAAGAAGATTCTGGCTGATGTCACCTTTAAAACAATAAAATTCCGCCCGAAAAACTACCTATGGAATCCTTGCCAGTTTCTGTCTAGTTTTTTTTATTACAAACATGCACCCGATTTTCGTAAGAAGATGCACCATCAGTGTCGTTCGGCAGCATACCTACAATGGGACTCCCAAAACACGGAAGTCCATCCCCCCACCTTCCTGTAATATCCACTAAAAATATATGGTCGCTCCTGATATCGCAGCAGATTCATAACTACTACACGCCTCCAGACCAACCGAATAACATTTTCTACTGAAAATGAGAACTTGAAAAAAATAACCAGAGAATTTCATTACCTTTCTCGATATAGTTCTTTGGCACCCATCCTGGTAGATTCTGATCATCGGGAACAATTGGCGCCAACTGACCTTGCGTGGTAGACGTTCGAGGCCTACCAAAGTCTTGGTGTTCATCCTCTGGCGGCGGTGGTGGTGGCAGCGGTGGCGACTGTGAACCAGGTCGTGTAAAGTTCAAACTGCAAAGTAAAAGACGCATCAGAAATCAGCTCGCAATCCGAAGAAATTTAAACTCTAACCTATTTATGTTCCTTCCGAGGGTGTGCATTCCAATGTGACTCTGTTCAGTGATCTCGTGTGTAACTGTCAGCGGCGATGGTGGAGCTGGGTGTTGCAAAATAAAAAAATACAATCGGAATTTATGAGAAACCCTGTAAACTTACGAGGCATGCTACTACGATCATCATAGGTCGTTGGCGGAGGTGGCGGCAACGACTGCATCATTCCAGCTGATGGCAAATTAACATGAGTGGCAACTTGTTGGCTAGGCGGCATTGGCAGCGAACTGTATCCTGGAGCACGATCGCCACCACCCGACGATGATGAAATTCTCTTCGGATGACCAATCGGATAGTTGGGCGCATAATGTGACGGAACCTGCGGCGGATTGACAACAGGTGGTGTCCGATATTCCCGTGAACTCTTGCCCAGGGTGCCAGTATTGCTAACAGATTTGCCAAGAGTGCCGGTGTTTCCGCGCGACATCTGAGGCGGAGTCGGTGGCTTTGTTGTTGGTGGCGGTCCCACTGATACCGTGTTACTGGTAGCAAGTGACTGAATTGAGCCATGACTTGAGCCACGATGCTTTTGCCGTGGCTGGGCCGAGTTAATACCATGGCCAATCTCATCGAGGATTGAATAATCGATTGGCTTGCGAACGTACTTGATTGGCTTTTCGGGGTTAATGGGGGCGACAATTTTAAATTGCCGCGAACTTACTTTATTCGCAGTCAACACACCGATTTCTCTGCGGAAGAAGATATATTTACGTCAAGCAAGGCGAAAGTTGAGATTGATAAGTATTTGGCTTACCTTCGAGCAACCTTCTCCTTGTGAATCATCACAGTTTGAGCAATATGATTCATTTGCGACTCCATTTCATTGAGCTGCGTCGCCTGAAGCTCCAGCAGCTGCATGTAGCTATACGCCAGCGTATTGATTTGGTATGCAACACTTGCCAACGACTGCGTGGTATAGTTCTTTGTGGCCTCCAATGCCGCTTTCTTATTGTCAGCTCTGGAATAAACAAATTGTTAGGTAAACTAAGCCTCCCTCCTGTGGAGGAAATAAAACACCCAACCAACCTATAGTAAGTGTCCTCACAATAGTCGGCGACTCTTTCTAAATTTGTGAAACTATCCCTCAGGCTCTGACGGCCGTCGGGGATTTCGGTGCGAGTCAATGATGCTAGTTCGTCCATTAGATTTTCACTGTCCATGACACTATGGTGATCCTGGTAGGAAGAATCTTTAAAAATATAAGAACTACTAAAAATAGCATTCGGAAACAGGCACAGTGGGAGAGAGTTGGAAATTTAGTTTAGAATACTAGAGTTATGAGGAAGAGAAAGAATTTTTTTATTGGTCATTAGGGCGGTGACACCCAATTCACCAGGGAATCGTAATTTTCAAGTGAACTTTTTTTTTATTGTAATTCGTTTGGTTCGAACGACATTTACCTGTGTTGTATGAATACCTATTCATAATACAGACATTTATCACACACTTTGTTATTGTAATTAATTGGTTTTTGCGGCAGAATATAAGTTTTCTTCTGACTATTTGAGTAAATTTTCAGCCACAGGCGACATTTTCCGAGTTTACACCAATAATTTGCTGTCTTTTGACGTCACTTCACTTCTTTACAAATCACAAAAGAGATATAACTGCTGGAATGCAACAAAATTTATTGCAGATTTGGCTGTCATAAGTGGGGGTTTACATGCGCTTTAGGTTGGGACGTGTTGATGCTCTTGATAATATCACATATACAATATTCACTTTAAATTTATTTATCTTCGGGACATTGTCTGTCTTTAATGAATTCTTGAAATTCATATGAACTCTTTTAAGATAAACATGTGGTGGAAAGCTAGAAAACTTCACAAGATTATCACGAATAATGAATATGGCCACAACCTAAAACATATAATGTAGGATTATTTTTGGCAGAATTAAAAATGTGTTGTTCTTAGTCAAGTCACGGAAGGCCAACAAAAAATTCTTATTGCGAAAAATACAATACAATATAAAGGTCTTTAAGAGTTCTGATATATGTTATAAAACTATCTACTCATCCAATCCATATTTTTTTTATAATGTCATTATTAATTTTGTTAATTATAATATGTTATTATAATACTGCATTCTAAAAATTCATTAATTTTCGTGTTTCTATTTATTTAACTTAATTATAATCGTTTTAACTGTTAACCCACTGAAAATATGTCAAATACTTTTTTATGTTAATTTAATTTCTCTCAGAAATAATGCTTAAAATTTCAAAATTAATATCTATAACAATATTTTTCTATGTAATGTTTCAATATTTTTACTTCATTTATTGGCTTTAAGGCCTCATAGTTATAAGCATGATTAAAACGCAAAAGACACAGGTTTTTTTGCTTTTTTGTAACTCTTCAACTTAAGATTGGCTCTTAAAATGTAGCCAATGAAACACAAAACAGGGTTATAAAAACCAACTGAGCAACAAATATTCTACATAAAAGAATTTATTTAGTTTTACGTACGTTACGTTCCACTTCTTATCATTCTTCTGATAATTTACGTTTTAAAAGTTTTGGCTATAACTGGGGCCTAAACTTTACTTGGGTCAGTGAAGGAGCATTTTCAGAAGAATTCGTAAAAATGGAACACGTAATAACTACACTAAAAAGTGCAAACATTACCTAGAGGTACACGTAATTATTTTTCACTTATTGTCCGCAACACCATCTGTTGCATTACTTCGCATACGCTATCAGTCACTTTCTGAAGTGGTGCTGATGATTGTCGTGAAAAAGTGGTTATTTGGCCGGCTTAACGTTAATCTCTGTTTTTTGTTTCTTTAATCATTCACATAATCCTGGCGCAGACTGAAGCAAAGCCAAATTATCGTGCAAAGCAAATTACTCTTGTGTGACAGAAAATGCAACGCTTATTTCCATTTTCGTTCACCATTCTCATTGTTCTTAGTTTAAGTAGCGACGTAGCACTTGGAACAATCCCACGTCCTAGAGGAGTTTCCATTTCGAAAGCCAGTCTCTACCCACCAGGTGAGCACTTTGTGTGTTTCGATGGACTGAAAACAATCAATTACCTTCAGGTAAGTGAACAATTTGTAAATTGTGTTCGTAATTTTGTTATCTTCCTTTGTTCTCCGTTCAGGTGAATGACGACTTTTGTGATTGCACCGATGGCAGCGACGAACCTGGAACATCAGCATGCCCCGATGGAAAGTTCCACTGCACAAACGCCGGATATAGGACAAAAAACATTCCCAGTTCACGGGTGAACGACGGTATCTGCGACTGCTGTGACGCTAGCGATGAGTATGGGTATCCCGATAGCAAATGCGTCAACACGTGTCTGGAACTAGGAAGAGAGGAGCGCTTGTACAAGAAAAGCAGAGAGGAACTGGTTAAGCGTGGCAATGCATTGAAAGCGGAACTCAGTGCGAAGGGTAAAACCTTGAGGACCGAACGTGACGCTAGGTTGGCTGAATTGCAGAGTCGTCGCCAAGAGGCCGAAACTATCAAGTTGGAGAAGGAGAAAATCAAGAAGGAAGCCGAAGATATTGAAAGTGAAGCTTTGCAAGTTTACAAAGACATCCAGGAGTCTGAGAAGCGCGAGAAGGCTCAACAGGAGGCAACTGAAAACTCGAGCGAAGCGCAGCAAACTTTTACCAGGTTCGATTCGAACAAAGACGGTTACGTTGAAATTGCTGAGCTACAGACAAGGATCTCATTCGATAAGGACCGCAATGGTGTTGTGTCTGATGAAGAAGCGAAATTTTTCCTCGATGAGAAGGAGCGCGTCGATCTTGAAACATTTACCACCATTTGTTGGTCCAGAATCAAGCCGTACCTCATGATTGACGCCGGTCTCTTTAAGCCTCCTCAATTGCCAGGCGACCAAGAGGATGAGCATGATCAGGAAGACCTAGACACGGAAACGGAACAGATGGATTTGTCCCACGAAGAACCAATACAACGAGGCGACACCGAATTGGACGAAGACGAAGGATATGAGCCCGAAGAGGAGGAAGAACAGGAACTTGGCGAAGGCGCTGTGGAAGAAGTGACAACGCCAAAGCCCGACTACGATCCTGAAACGCAGAAACTCATCGAACAAGCCAATGCTGCGCGCAATGATTTCTCTGAAGCCGAACATTCGATCAGAGATATTGACCACGAAATTAAAGATATCCAGGAACAAATCGCCAAAGATTATGGCACCTCCGAGGAATTTGCACCACTTGAGGGCCAGTGTTTTACGTACGAGGATCGTGAATACGTCTACAAACTGTGTCCGTTTGACAGAGCCTCACAACAACCCCGAAATGGAGGCTCAGAAACAAGGTAACGTATTCTTAGTCATTATTTTCCCCACGCAAACATACTAACTTCTATTCCTGGGATTAGACTTGGAACCTGGGACCGCTGGTCTGGTACCGACTACAAATACAGCCACATGCTCTACGCCAACGGTGCCCCATGCTGGAATGGACCGCAAAGATCGGCCCTCACGCAGTTGGAATGTGGTCTCGATCACAAGTTGACTGCAGTTTCCGAGCCGAATCGCTGCGAGTACCACTTTACCTTCGAGACACCAGCTGCCTGCGAAAACCTAGACGATTCCTCAGATGATATACACGACGAGCTCTAATGTTTTAGACCGTTAAAAATGTTTAGTAAAGGACGCGCGATTTCCTCATTCGATTTGTTTGCAAAATTGGTTCCGAATGCACCCAACCCCCCTATTCGAGAACATTGGATACGATATTCGCCATCGCAGTATATATCATTTTTCAAATTTTAGAATTTCTTTAATCCTTACGGGAGCATGTCATTCCTTTGTACTGTGTATTTATTATTATTAAAGTTTTAAACAAACAAACAAAGAGTAGTCATTTCTTTGTAGTTTTAAATAAGTTTCCATCGCTAATTGTGGGGCTAAGAAAGGCTGAGAATATTGTGCGCAAGCAGCTAACTACATTCGTCTTAAACGATCTGCTATTTCAAGAAATAAAAAGTTTCACAGTTGCTGCTGCTCTAAATAATTCCAGTATAAAAATTAAAAACCAAACGACTTAAACGTCCACATAATGATGTTGAGCTTCATGAAGTTTATGTCCAGTCCATTTTTACATTCAAGCAACTAGCTGTGTCAGTTTTTTCTAGTTTTAGGCAAACTAGGGTAAGTGTACTAGTATCCGGACAGTCACAACACCAGAAGAGCTCGAACCATCAACCTTTTGGAAGGCCTTAAATGACTCAGTTACTGATATTTTGAAATAGGATCATTTAAATTACCGTTTGCTTTCGTAGTACTTTTTTGTGGTCTTGGTCAGAGAAACTTGTTTTAAATTTTAGTTTTCGATCAGTCACTGAGAGAAAAAATAGATCACAAGAGATCAATTAAATAAAACACAAACGCATTTGAGATATCTCAAATATTTTATCATTGTACAATCGAAACATTTATGTATGGAATTCGATGTCATTCATATATCCACCACAGGCACGTTTACAGCGGTCGATTCGTTGAACCCAATTTTGGATGACGCGGCCACACATTTCGACGGAAACAGCTGCTAACTCATTTTCAATATTAGCTCTGAGCTTCTCTATCGACGTCGGCTTGTTGGCATAGACCAAGGATTTAATGTAGCCCCACAAAAAAAAGTCCAGAGGTGTTAAATCACACGATCTAGGCGGCCAATCAACAGGACCATTTCTCGATATAACACGTTCATCGAATTGAGTTTTCAACAAGTCGATTGTAACACCCGCTGTGTGGCTTGTGGCATCGTCTTGTTGAAACCACATATCACTAATGTCTAGTCCATGCAATTGACCAAAGAAATAACGTTTCAACATGTCTCTGTAGCGATCTCCATTCACTGCAACGTGACGGTCATTTTCGTCAATGAAAAAAAACGGACCAATGACACCACCGGCATGAAAACCACACCATACAGTTATTTTTTGTGAATGAAGTTGTGTTTCTTGAAGTACATGGGGGTTTTCACCTGACCAATAACACATATTCTGTTTGTTGACGAATCCGTTTAACCAAAATTGTGCTTCGTCACTAAATATGATTTTGCGATGAAACTGATCATCTATTTCCAACATTTCTAAAGCCCAATCCGAGAAAATGTTCGTCGCTTCATATGATCAAGTGGCTCTAGTTCTTGTGTTAACTTCATCTTATAAGAGTGGATGCTAAGATCATTTTGGGAAATTCGCCATAGTGTGTTTTTAGCAACGCCCCATTCTTGAGAACGCTGTGGAATCGACTGTTTTGGTTCGTTTGCGATGGACTCTTGAACGGCAGCAACGGCACTTCGACCAACTGGAACATCCAACAGCGAAAATGTGGACTCGACTTTTTTCACTAAACTATGAATTACTTGTCTACTGGTACGAGAATTACGGCCGAAAATTGGCGTTAACGCTCTTAAAGTTGCCGTCACTGACTCGGAATTTTGGTAATAAGTTTTAATTATTTGTAAACTTTCTTCGTTCGTGAACTTCACCATGATGAATAGGCTGTTTTATCTGAATATTGACAATAACAGTTGGTTATTTGTTAAAGGAAGCGTTCAATTTGTATAACCTCGCCGGTCAAAACCAGGACTGCATCACTCACAAAATCGCCTTATCTGTAATTAAACGCAAATTCAAAATCAATCAAGCAAATTTCTATCGGTGGATAAAACTTACCGAGTCCTAGATTTAAACAAATGCAGATATTACAAAAAAAAAAAAATACTAATAATATAATATACAACAATATATTGTTATGTATACTTAAATGTAAATAATATCCTATGACCGTTTCAAAAATGTAATACGCTTATCGTACAATAACCAAACATAAGGGTCAACATTTTACCAAGAAGTCATATCGCTCGAAATAAAAATACAAGCGAAACTTATCAAAAATCAAAATGTAACTATGCACAGAAAAATAATGAAATAAACTGGTTTATTGTTTAATCTCTAAATTTGAGTTCTATGAATGAGGGAATGACTCATACCGAATCGGTTACACTACACCTCACCATCATAGTTTTAAGTGTAGTACCTATTCGTTGTATATAATTGTATTTAGTCATATAATAGAACATGGTGTCAAAAAAGACAGTGTTATAGCTACTAATCTAATCTAATCTGGACTGATGTTGATTTTTCGTGTCGTTTCAGCGGACACGTTTCAAATAATTATCAACACAAATGTTTCTGTTATAAGAATTAGAAAACACACGTATTTTGGTCGGCAATGTACATTTGTAGCAACCGAATTTAGAATTTTTAATCTGTGATCTCACTTTAATATCTTATACTTTGAAAAAATAGCTAAAAAGTGTCCGGCGATGTAAGCTTATTGAGAAAATGTAAACGTAAATCAAAAAAACCCTGAATATGGACAGAAAAGGAGGACGGTTAAAAACCCTGCTCTCAGGAAATTGGGTTTGCAGCAGCAGTTGATAGACCTCATTGAGACTTCATGAGGTTATCATCATATAATAGGTCCGTTCCTTTACTTTCACATTCCTAATAATTTGTACGGATTCTTACGTTAGCAGTTGGCTGCGATAACCACTTGGCTATGTCAATGTCATTGCCGATCTGAGAACAGTGATGTCAAAGTTATAGATGTATATGGCATTGGCAACTGCCAAATCACAGATGAGGAATTAACCAGATAGTCAACTCGAGAGCGAATCTCTCACGTTGCCTACAAGCTAAGTCGAACTGATAAGCCCCACATAATTTGCACTTATATGGACTTTTACGTGCAAATCAAATGGGAATCACGCACACATAAATCGAATTATATGGGGCTAATGGCCGCGCCCATGAAATGTCATTTTTTATAGCAAGAAGTTGGGAACAGTTGATGAATTTCAGCAGATTACAACTCACAATTTGGGTGTGTAAAATAAACATGGTCAATATGCGGTGAATATGGATTGATAAAAACATACTTACCACACAACTAATAACATAATAAAATATTATAATATTAAGAATAAAGCTGTGTTTTAACTAATAATCATAAATAATATTGATTAACGTGACTAATATATACTATAAGTTGAATCACATAAACTCAACACTTCGCAGAATTTCCTATTTCCCAACACATCCGCCGTGACCAGCTGTTTTGTTGTTGCGATTTGGATATATTTCAAAACTCCCCACAATTATTTTTGGCGGGTAATCTAGAAAATTAGATCTAACTTCATGTGTCTGGCTCACACGTATTCACAGATGGGAAAATTGAGAGAGGATTTTGCGGCTGTCATAAAATATTTTTTGCGGGTTGAAAGTGATAGGGGATTGCAGAGTTGACTATCTGGTTAATTCCTCATCTGTGTGCCAAATGCTTAAATCTAGTTTAAATGTCCCATGGATGGAAGGAAAATAAATTATAAACATGCACCTCGTTCGTGGTGCTCAAGATCTCTAGGATACCATTTCAATTACGATGGTTTCATCTATGCAGTTTTTACGGACTAACTACCTTCAAAGGCCCACTCCCAGTTTGAAAATCCTGCTCATGTTGCTTATAATGTGCGAATGAAATGCTTGCCGGAATGTTTAGGTAGTTATCCGGCCGAAATTGTCAAAAAGGCCCAGATACCAGTACAATAACCCAACCAACTCCTTGGAGTTGGCCAAAATAGTGGAAGTGCCACTTGAGCCAACAACCGCAACAAACACCAAATTCGCATTGAAAACCACCAAAAATTGTCCACAGAAAAAAACAAAACAAGTTTATTAGATTATTTTTAGGAATACATAGAAGCTTTAGGTACTAAGATTTCCTCTGTCCAATCAAAAATTCAACCGCAGTATTTGCATCAAATTCCTTCATGCATTGAGCAATTGCGCAAGCCTCTTTGGGTTGTGTGCACTAACATCTACATTCTTCACACTGGTGCCTGTACTACTTTGGTGCCTGTCTTATGCCACTTACTTAAAGGTAATCAAAGGATTCAGTAGAACATTGAGTAGGTACTTGATTCCTCTTGTTAGATCGCGCATTCTCGCATCTACGGCCGATTTAATTTTGTTGAAATTTAGCACTGGAATTTCTCTGTCGCTGCAGAGAACACATTCAATACCAGTGAGCTGAACGGAGGGACTGCCCGACCCGATGACATAGTCTTCCTTGGGCCCATTCGCCAATTTTCGAGTATTCATCAGCTTGCCATGAATGCGCACCCGATCGCCACTACGTATTCGACTGGTAAAATTGCCAAATCGGTGGTCTGCATGTACTCGAAGATCTGTTGGCTTGCTGAGCAGTCCCGCCGCTGGCATCCGCACAAGCATTTCATACTCGTACGAGTTCCAGCGGTTTAAATTGCACCGCTGTATGCCTTTGGTTATCTTGCGCAGTTCTTCGCAAAGCATGTCAGACTCAGTGCATTCCAATTGATTCGATTCGCCATAAAGGCATGTGATGATGTTGCCCAACCACTGCGGCAGGTAGTCCTTTATGAAATCAGCTCGGGAATTCGTCACTCTGGCGATTTGAACTGATGTTACTGTGCCTTCCCAGGATATAGCCGATCCGGACAAGTAAGTGCACCGAAGCTGTGTCTTGATCTTGTTTTGTTGATCCCACGCAGGATGTCCGCAGAATTGGTTAAACTTCTCCCACGGCATAAGACGCTCGACATCCTCTTCGGTGGTGGTAGTGATAATTGGCTTGTCGTCAATAAGGTTTGAGTAGAGAGACGCCTCCGTGTGCACAGCCTTGAAGCTGGATGTCATGTAGGGTAAGGTAAGGACAGCTGCGGCAATTACGCTGACCGCAACTTGAAGGAATGTGATGTACTTTTGTGTGCTTTGGTTGACAGCTAGGCAACATGAGCCCAGCAATGCGAAGGCGCCAGCTACGATGGTGGTCATCAGACGCATTCGCGGATCAGTAAGGCCGACATATTCAACAACCAGAAAAACAGGTACCATTAGTGAGACGATGCCAAACAGCGGCAAGAAGAGTAGAATGCCGGCGAGTCCAAGCGCTGCACGAACCACTCCAAACATCGTCGCACTCTGAGAGCTCGATATGCACAACTGGAGCCAGCTAAGGGTGACACAGTGCGGAATGAGATACGTGTAGGTTCCGTGCCAGTTAGAGCGTTTTGCCAGGTGCACAAGAAACAGTGGTATTAGCAAGTAAAGCACCGTCCGACAGTTAAGGCAGAACTCTATGCCATTGCCAATGACAAACGAGCAAAAGGTGGGCACCTTTAGATCCAGAAATCGCCACCCAGTACTGACAACTTCATCCATTTCGTATGGGTACTTTGCCAGTACGTTGATGCCGAACGAAAAGAGGACGAGCACATCCGGAAACCTCCTTCTGGACGATGTGTACATAAATGCTACCATTGTGACGAAAACCATTATGAAGGAGACGATAGTGATCTCCGAATGAGGCAGCCATTCGGTGCTTATCAAAGGCCGTACAATGAGATTTCCAACGAAGGCACAGAAGAAGTACAGGTACGGCTTCATGTTGTTCTTCAAAAAACGGTTCTCTGAAGTGCCAGCCTCTACATTGTTGTCGCCATAGCTGAGAAACAGCCCAGACCAGATCCGAAAATCAATAAAGTCGTGCTTGGTCTTCAGCATCTTGCAACTAGACCACACCATGACCGACATGCAGAGGCAATAGAAGCAAATTGGCAGGTATACTGTGAGATTGTCGCTGGATACAGCGATGTAGACGGTGAATATGAGTGCCAGCTTCATGCTAGGCGATATCGCTCCAGGAAACGATGAAATCACATTGATCAGGCGGTGGTACAGCAGTTTGCAAAACACTATGGGATGGAAAAGCATGCGGTGGAAACAAGGTACATGATCCAGCGAATTGGGATGTGGAACTGACAGCGTCAGTTCGTTATTAACTTCTGGCAAGCGACCATTTGCATAGTTAACGGCTGCTGTTACAAGATTTGCCTCTGTGATGATCCGCTCCGAATGCGAAACATTGAGATCTGCACTCTCGCAAGGGTATATATCACCGTTTGCATGATTGATACCTTCCAACTGTTCGGTTTCCTCCTCCTCCTCTGAAGTGGAGTCATTATGGCGCTTCCGCCTCTTCTGTAATTTATAAATCTCTCGCATTTTTCGCTCCAACTGTTTGGGCGTTATGTGTTCACCGCCATTGGACAAACATGCGAAAAGATCACGGGCAGCTTTCCGAGCAGCACGCTCACCTGTAGTCATGGCTAAACAGGTTCTTACATCATCAACATTGGAGTCAATTATACCACGACGAGTGTCGAAACATTCTTGCAACAGCCGAAGGGCGTCTTCGTGACCTTGCTGTGCTGCACATAGCAGCCAGTGGACACCCAGTACGTGGGAAGACGTTTCATTGTGCTCTAAAGACCAAACGTTTTAGTTTATAGGCTATTTTTGAACGTTAATTGACGAACTCACCAATGTTACTGTCCAAAAGCTGCCTAGCTAGGTCGTACTGGACGTCGGAACAACCATCTGCTGCAAAGTGGTATTTGAGATTATTCAGCGAGGTTCGGTCTGAGGGTTCAACGAAATGGTAACGAATTATGACTGACAAATGTGGTGACTACAGATGGGGCTTACCTTCCAAGTTCCATTTTCTCCTATTTGTAGATCCAGATGGAGGTTTTTTCGTCCAATTCGCCATTGGATACTAGGCAAAGCACTTCATAACACTTTTTCTGAATTCCAAAACAAATTGATGTGACACAAGTCAACACCAGAAATTGAATAGCTGTGTTCGCAATGGTTTTCTAAAAAATCAATAAGTACTGCCAGACTCATTTAAATAAAAGAAACAAATCAATGTGATTTAGGTGAATATAAGAGCTGCGTTAATAGAAATGCGGTTGATATGAGAATTATGTTTCCACGGGGAGATAAAACGAAGAAATAAATATTAAAGCATCATTCTCCAAAGAAAAATGTGCTTTAATTTTCTTTTTGCGTACTTGCTTCTAAAAGCCCCTTCCAAATCTAAAAAGGTGGGAAAGGTGTGCTCTTAAAAGAGAATGAATTTGTTTTTGCTTTGCGTGCTATGATTTGGACAGGAGAGGTACTCTGTTATATGTACTATGAAAACAGTTGTCAGGGAGCCGTTTAACAGTCCTTAGACTGCGTCTTCTCACCTTTAAAATCGACATTACTCCCACTTGTTTCCCATTGTGGTTTTTAAGTTGTGAAGCATACAGCTAATAACAACTCTTTGAGCCATTGAATTGCTAAGTTTTACAATTTCTCTAGCATTCCGGGCCAGTCGATTTACATGATGCTAAATGTGAGCGTTGGTTGTTGGAACACAATATATGTATGTATGTTATTCCTTCACTCTGAAAAATAAATTTTTCACAGAAAAAAACTGTTTGAGTTTTTCTTTAAACCGGATCCAATTTTACTTAGCCTTAAAGAGTTTCTTTTATAGTTTCGATGGACTGGTAGTAATCCACGGCTGTATTCTGTTTTTTTTTTTTTTTGCCACATTGACAAATTTCTTTTATATATTAAGACAGTCTCGTTAGGACTTTCTATATGTGCACTTATAGGTTGTGTTGAAGGCGTTTATAGTTAGATTTCTACAATTAGAAAGTTCCTTGTTCCACTAAGGAGGGACAGACCTTTTACTATAATTGTCGTCACACATTTGCGTCGATCTACATTAAATAGTATCCAGATAAGGATGTTCGGTTGGGTATTTGTCAATTACATACTTTCATTTTATTGTTTCTATTATAGAGTATGGTAAATACATACTCAAAAAAATAAAGGCTGCCTTTGTTGCATATTAGGTTGTTTTCGATAATAAAATTAAGGCTTGTCTTTCCTTAAGTTTGAAGCGCTTGATCATCATCCTCTAGTCATCTTTATCAGGTTATTATTTGTAGGAGAGATAAATTTGAATATCTAACAATGAGGCCTCTGTGGAAATGTCACATTATAAATAACAATATACATAGTCCAATTCATATTCAACTAAACTTAGCTTAACAACCGAAAGAAAAAAAAAATCGGTGTAAAATATCAAGTCAAAAAAGTATTTTAAAATATAACTGCAAGTAAATACTACTTCCTCTAAAAATGTCACCACGATCATGGTGAACTAAGTTTTTCTTAACAGATGACCGGTTGTGTTCACACATTCGACTTTTGATGTTTATTCACCTGTCAAGATATTAAACGAAAAACACAAATGTACATCACAAAGTTCTGCGACCGAAAACGTACAATAAACTACTGCACGACTCATTAAACAATTAAGATATGTGACAACCTGACAATTGATAATATAGAACAGATAAATTTCAACACGATGTACAAACCACTGGGAGAGCACAATAGATTAGCTTATAAGTACTTCCAAATATTTTTGGTTGTGGCCACTTATTGGTATGTAATGTACATCCTCGCACAATATTACTTTATAAAATATTTTTCTTCGTATTCTGCAGGATAATATCTATTTTAACAGTTTTTGTTAACAAGGCGCTACTGAGCAGCAACGATGTGAACCTGGACGCCCCACTATTTGTGACATGGTTCCAGTGTGTAGTTTCTACAATAATCTGCTTTACCATGAGCCGACTGAGTAAATTTTTCCCGAATGTGATAAGTTTTCCCGAGGGAACACCTCTAGATATAGACACGTTTCGAAAGGTAATTGTTATCTGAATTTGAAAGGTCTTCCCATTGACTTGATTTGGTCCATTTCAAGATACTGCCGCTCTCTATTCTGTTTACATCGATGATAGCCACAAATAATTTGTGCTTAAAATATGTAGGCGTAGCATTTTACTACGTCGGTAGGTCATTGACTACAGTATTTAACGTTATACTGACCTATGTCCTGCTGAGACAGAGGACAAGTCTGAAGAGTATTATTTGCTGTGCTGCGATTGTTCTTGGATTTCTGCTGGGAGTCGATCAGGAGAGTCTTACAGGTGAGGAGCATGTTCATTGAAATGAAAAAAAGAATTGCTAACTGACGTCAGACAGGAAGTCAGACATAAAGTAGCATTCAACCTAATTTGAATTTTAAGTGGCATTAGTGAGTACATTGGACACATTTAAGTGATTATCTTGAGGTTACGTGTCATTAGACAATTGGTCTCTGATAACAAAAAAATATTGACCAAACGTTAACGAAATAATAATTTCTCTCCTCAGATGCCTTCTCGTGGAAAGGAACAATCTTCGGTATACTCGGATCCCTGAGCTTGTCCATGTATTCCATATACACAAAAAAGGCACTTCCGCATGTTAACCAAGAGATTTGGTTACTTAGCTACTACAACAACTTCTACTCTAGTATTTTGTTCCTTCCACTCATTATCCTTAATGGTGAGCTTAGTGCCATCATCACCTTCCAGCATCTCTTTGCCTGGTGGTTTATTGGAGTCATGACGATCGGAGGCATTTGTGGCTTTGCAATTGGCTTCGTCACAGCTCTACAAATAAAGGTAAGTGCATTTGACCTATTTTGTTGGCTCAGTTGTTTTAAAAAAAAATATTTCCATTGTGCAGGTGACATCGCCATTAACGCACAATATTTCGGGCACGGCCAAGGCGTGTGCACAAACTGTTATCGCAACACAGTGGTTCAACGAAACTAAATCATTCCTCTGGTGGACATCAAACATGATAGTGCTGTTTGGTAGTGCTAGCTACGCACGCGTCAAGCAAGTGGAAATGGAACAACAGCACAACAAAGCCTCGCCCGGTTCACAAAGAATTTAAAACCAAAAATAACAGTTTTTATAAATGTATGTACTTCTTAAACTATATAGGCAACAATTGTGTTTCAATTAGTGGCTCGAACTTCGGTTGGTTCCTCGTCTTCTTCTACTTGTTCGGGTTTGCCCCTTCTCGAGTTATTGGCGCTGCCTTCTTCGGGTACATATAGAAAGGGGTCGATTTTAAGCTGTTCGCTGCTGGGAGGGCTTTTCAGCAGTACACGGGTAATGAATTTGCCCGTGCGCTTTGGCCGCACAGAGTTAACATCCTTTAGGACCGATGCCAGGTTTTCTTCTAAGTGTTGCGCGTCCATATCCAGCTGTAAATGGCACGATTGAAGCAATTCACAAGTTTGTTCCAAAAACTTACCGTTCCAATGCAAGTTTGAATGAGACCAAAGTTTTGCTGGTGCTCGTCTTTGGTTGCCGCATAGCTGATGCCGTCGGAAAATTTCTTAATCATTTCGGTCAGATTGGTACCGAGTGTTTCACTCTTCGGATTGGGAAACTTCCTTTTCATCAAACCGCGAAGACTTACCAACTCTGGGAGGATGTTAGTGTGGGCGATGATGTAATGATAATCAGTTAGCAGCAGGTCGCCGTTAGTGATATCTTTAATGAGTTCGACCCCACCGACTAAACTTGCACCGGCTTCTCTGGACTCTATGATTAGATCCTGAAAGAAAAATTATTCCATATTTCTATCGTATGTGTTTCTAGCTAACTTACATTGTTTTTGGTGAACACAAGAATCCTGCGCTCATCACCGTGATCAAATTTGTGTGGTATCATTGCCATGCGATTGAAGTTGTCAACAAAGCGATTGGTCTTCTCCCCCTCCATGTTCAACTCGATCTCAACTTTAAGTGGCGCATTGGGGACATTGTACATTGATGGGTGATGAGTTTCGCGATGACATTGGATCGCATCGGCTACGGTGTACAACGTCCAGCGGTAGTATCTGCCCACATAACAGTTGTCTTTGGGAATCGCCTTCCAAGAGTCATCGATATGCTTATTGATCTTAAGAAGATTCAAACTGAAAAACACACATGAAATGAACAATACTGTGGAGTTAATTGAAAACCATTCATTACCCCTTGTCCCTTTGATTGTGTGGTATAAATCCAACTTTTTTCACTTCAACTTTAACTTTCTTCTTGCGAGCCTTTTCTCGGGTACCTTTCCTAGCTGCTTCGGCAACAGCGGATAAGTGAATTTCTCTTATTTGTCTAGATATTGGAGTCTTTACGGCCAATGACCGCATTAGGGAAACAACTGTTATCATTGTCCTTTATTTTTGACAAACTTTCTGTGAAGGAAAATTAGTAAAACTTAGATTCTTGTAGGCGCACACCAATTTTATTCAGTGCCGAAAAAAAAATTTCAGCAATCACATAACCACACATCGAAATGTCAGTTTGGTGGACTGTCACAAAATCAAATGTTGAAGTTTGCTAGATTGCAGTAGGTGGCAGCGTAATCAGGTTGAGAAATGTTAGCAAAATGTAAGGCTGTACTATTGCTTAAAAATGCAATAGGAATAGGGGCGGGTTTCCACTAATTGCATTGAGCGAAATTTTGTTTTTAGTGCTTCAAAAAAAAAAACATAATATAATATACTACTAAGTCGAATAAATTTGCATACCTCGATTTTTGAAATTTTTTTTTCATATAACGATTTTCCTAAATTTAATTTAAATTCGTTTTCTCAAAAACGGCTCCAACGATTTTGATATTTTTTTTTTATTTTGAACAATTATGTTAAATGTGTCCAACGTGCGAAATTACATCAAAATCATAGATGCCGTTTTTGAGAAAACTTAATTTTTCAAAACCTAAAAATTGATTGAAATAAATTTGTCACCATTCATTTTGCTATTCAAAAATGCATCACATGTATCGAGAAAGTTTCGTATTACGCAGTCGTGCACTTTATTTTTTTTTGTGGAATTGATAAAAATTTTTTATTTTTTTATAATAAATAAACCGCAGGGTTAAGCAGCTCCCTCGACTTCATCGCTCCGCTAAGGATATTTCAAAAACTGTCAGGCAGGCGAATGAAGCTAATGTTTAAGTATGTTAACTCTGGTGTATGTAGCAGGAAAATGAATTTACAAACAGTCGTATAGAAATAATTTTTTTTTGTCAAAATTTAAAATCTTTAAAAAGAAAAAAAATAGAAAAAAAAAATCATTTCCTCACAAAATTTACAGAACATTGTAGAATAAGTCTTGTTCTGTGCGCATAATGGAAACCTCAGCCGCAGTTTCTCCCTTCTCACATCCCTAAGCGGTTTTTCTACAAGAAATTTGAACATTCTGCGGCTAGGTTATTTTTAAAAAAAAGAACCCGAGATTTATTTTTGCTCAAATATCCACTATGAACGGGTGCTGAATTTAAACTTAAGTTCATAAGTAATTTTTCTAAAAATTCTGTCCCGATTAAAAAGATGTTCAACAAGTGCTCAGGCAATTAATTAACTACTAAGCGGTCATTAAAAAGCGTTGGACAAGCGGGTATGAGTGGCTCTTTGCGGAGCTACTGCTTTTCAATCCAATTATAGCGGAAAATGTCGCTGTTTTAGTCGACTTCAAAATTCCGACGGCTCAGAAATTCAGTGTCTTCCAATCAGAGGTTCTGGCTATCCCCAGAGCGGCTGACCAAATGCAGATGAGATCGGTATCCGTTAGAGCTATAGCCGTATGCAGTGATAGCCAGGCCGAATAGTCATCGGCTGTCGCACAATGCTCAAAGCCTTATGCACTCAGAACCGGTCGAGATTGTGATGAAATTAATTAATAAATAGGCGGATGAGCTTGCAAGAACATTAGGGCTACTCAATAATAGTGAGGTAGCTGACATCAAACCTCTCCTCTGCATAGAAAAAGGCAGTATTGAGGAAAGAACCATGATGACTGCAAAACTTAGGAGGTCTAGTCTTGAAGGGCACAGGGTATCAAAGGGCCTCTGGCCATAACTTTTCGACGGTAAAAGATCTAGGTAGTTAATAAAATTAGCAGGGATAAGCTTAGGGCAATAATAGGAATCCACTGCCTCCTGCTGTAGTTAGCAGGCTTTTGAGGACATATTGCACATTCTCTGTGAATACGGGACAATATTGCGTAGTATGAAAACGAGGGAATAGACGGCACGAACTTCAAGGGGATTTTTGGTTTTTGCAAAGAAGTAGAATATTTTACCAGGGATATTTTTTATGTCAGGTCAGTTTTGGAGCCTAAAGTGTTGTAGGGTGGCATCATTTTGAACGTGGTATAGATTGGCTACTAATTTACAGTAAAACCTCAATGAGCTACTCTTGGACCTTTGCTTTTCTTTTGTCTGTCTTTTTATTAATTATCGTCCACGACTTGTTAAAAAATCACAGATACTCATGTTTGCAGATGGTGTCACAAAAAAACATAAATGTTAAAAGCATAATCATTAATTATGTTTTTATACTCTGCAAGTTTTCCAAATTGAAGGTATATGTATATAGGTATATGTATAAATCACATGTGTATAGAGCTCGAAATTTTCACGATTTGAAAACTTGCCAATTATGAAAATATAATTAATGTTTGTGAGATTTTTAATATTTACAATACAAACTAGGCGTTATTTTTTCCTTTTTTGTATTTAAAAAACAACTCTCACGTACAAAATTATAATTTTGGAGCCCTGTAACCCAAGATACAGATTGTTCTCATATTGAACAATTTAAATTTTGTATGGAGCCTGCTGCTGTGCGTCTGAATAAATCCTGCATTTTATGATTCTAACTTTTTTGTAAGCCTAGTTAGGGGGGGTGTTAGAGGGTGAACCATGCCCCTTATTCAGCAGACAACCAAAATATTTATTTGAATAAATTGATTTTTCACAACCTGATCGCCATGAGTAGTTAAATCCCTCAGCGTATTTTATAACAAGCTTCCGAGCAACAGTTTTTCGTTATCGCCATACGCCTCTGGAATTCACTCCCTCTCAGAATCAAAAGGATTTATAATAGGAATGATTTTCGTGAAATTTTATATTTGGCAAGCACTTTTAAAAGTTTCGCATGCAAATCAACTAAATTCGTCGTATATCTCTACCCTTTTTATTAGATAGCTTTTTTTTTAAAGTCTCATTTAAGCTTATCAATAATTTATTAGATACATATGTACGTGCTTCGCTACGGAAAAACCTTTGAAAAACCCCTCCGTGAATCGATTTTTCTAAGGTAGAGATTTCAACCTAAACCGACAAAAATAAATTGTTTTTCCTGTGAATGCTCTTAAGGGTTGCCCTCTAAAATGGGCTTTGGGCATAATCAAAATACCTTAAGCCATTAGCATGAACAATTATGATGTTCAGCGGTTGAACAAAGCAGTGTCACAAGCGAGTCAAAGTTAATACCAAACCAAGGTAAACAATCTGTGCAACCAAGTCACTTTTGTCATATCGAAATGAGGTTAGTTTTGTGATAATTACCTTCAAACCTTATTTATTTTCATACAAATTTTTCATTTTATGTTTTCCAGATTAAAATTTGTTATGGTAGATATTTAATACAATACTGCTTTAGTGTTCGGTGAAAACATAACGAACACAGTAAAAAAACAGTGATATCGTTATATAACCGAGATCAGCAAATAAATATGCTAACATTTTCTCCATTTTGTCTTATTAGTCCATGCTTAACGTTGCACCCAGTGGTTCGTTACATTTATCCACTAGGGATGATCTTTTAGAACTCTATACAACTCAAAGTATAGAATTAGATTCCATTTTTTAAGTACCGCCATTATGCACCTATTTAAGTCAAAACTATTCTATTGTTTATTTGAAGTCATTAATTTTGTAATATTTTGATTTATCTATAGAAAAAAAGTAAATTTAGGAAACCTCATTTTTGTTGAATCATCAGAGAAATATTTTATAACATTTTTACTATCGCCTATATGTTTTCAATTAAAAAGAAATAAAAAAAAAAATATTTCTTTTCCGCCCTTCATTTTTCAGAAGCATGTGCGTTCTTATTTCATTCATGTCTTGTGGAAACAACAGAGTGTGTTTATTAACGCGCGCCTGAGTTATAGTCGTGATGGCTAAAAATATCGCCAAATTTCATAAAGATATAACCTTTTCCGCTTATATTAGACTTCAATTGAAAAGTTTTCTTAAAAACATGTATGAAAGTAGATATACCTACACGAAACAAAAAAAAAAAAAAAAACAAAAAAACTTTATATGCGAACACTTTTCTCCAAATAAACAATCGAGCTAACCAATTTGTTCGGCATCTAGCTCTACTCGTAGTCGTAGGTAGGTCGTTCGTAGCTTTAGCTTTACTATTTATTGACACTCTCGCTGCGGCATCGTCTCTTTCCTCTGCAGCTCGCATTTGGTGAATGTGAATGTGTGGACTAGCACTGGACAATGGAATCTCGTTGGCAAAAAAATGATGAAAAATGTATTTCCCCCTACATTATTCCTGTGTGTGTTTATAATTCATTTTCACTAAATAAACAATATTCTTTGGTTGTGTACACAGACATCGCATAAGTGATCTCTAGTGGCTATATCGGACGTCTTAATCGGGGCACAGAGGACAGTGGATGTGTGGAATAAACACTAAAGAATGGAAATACTCTAATTATATGTATGCATATTTTTTTTCTCTTCTTAAATGTTTATCCAGAAAAGTTAGTTATTTGGCAATTTATCTGTTCTTCCGTGAATATTTATGATTGCTGCTAAATAAGCTTTATGGAATATGTGCTCAGCAAATTGTCTACGCCATTATGATTGCGAATAATTTTTATTTTGTCTTGAATTTGGGACGAAGTTGCAAGTACATACATGCGTATATAGAATTTAAATTACTTGCACATTTTAATAGACTCATCAATTTTAAGTAAAGTTTTTTATGACTTTAGATTTGTGTATCTTCAAAACAACCTCTTTTCGTGTTTTAAAGACTTTGTTTGAAAATTAAGCAATTAAGATAAGCAACATTTTATACTCTAATTCAACTTTTGTTGAGTATAAAATTTCATTTATCTGCTCGGTAGGATGGTCAGTCGATATCAGCAGAACAAGAGAAGCAGCAACCTGAACGCGACCAATTTTGGCAGCTCGCGTTTGTTTGACCGAACTGTCCCGTCCCAACTATTTGTATTGAAACCTTTTACCATTGAACACCTTAATTTCCTAGATTTGATCGTATGTGTTGGTAAGAGGCAGATTAAAACTTAGGTATTCATTTTTATTCCGGCAGTACTAGTTTGACCCACGGTCCTGGGCATTGACTGTTATCTAATGGTTTGTTCATTCTTGCCTTGGCCAATTGATTTGGAGACGATTTGCCTCAATTTTTGTACTAAAAAAAGATCTAGTGGATGTTCTGAAAAGGTTCAAACTGACATATGGTTCATCTATTATTATTAGCACCTTCAATAGCAACAAATAATGAAGATATTGGATGATTTATTTCACCAATAGCATCGCAAACTTCAACCCCATCATCGGCTATATCACTATCAAATCATTGGGGAAGCTCCCCTACTGTTCTTCGTCGGCCAACTCACGCTGAATATTCGACAAATAAATGACTCTGCTCTCCATATTTTTCTTTGAAATAAGCCATTGCGAACAACAAAAATACGCACTAAGTATAAATACCAAACAAGAATATTACTTAGGTAATTTTGTCAATTTATAATTGCTGTCAATAAAAATTCATCTTGTAGACACAACATGCTATCTTTTAACTAAAAGAACTTCCAGAACACACAATTCAAATCAAACAGCGACTGAAACCGAAATTTCAAATAAAATACTAAATAGGACCGATTTCAATCGAAAATCCACCAAGAAAATATTGGGGAGTACACCATTCCGAAGCACGTATAGATGTGATGTCATTTTAGGCTCATTTTATAAACCAGAAATGTTGGACATTTTTAACGTCGAAATTTTAAGGTATATGACGATGTCGTAGAATAATTTATAGGTTAGATCTATCACGAAAAAGTGACAGGCCCAGCACCCCACATGTTGTAATTTTAAAACCACATTTTTCTGTATACACAGAGATAGAGACCCTACAATTTCCTAATCCGCATACTGCGGATATCGCTTAAAGACAAATTGGACAAAATTGAGGTTTGTGGACTTCACAAAATCGGTGAGTATGTAGACAGTGTTCTGCTCTACAAGTTTCTCAAACTAAATTGGTTGTTACTCTCATTTATATCTTAGTTTTTACTTTCTACAAACGATTTTCTACCAGCTGTACAGCGACATCGACCTAGTCAAAAAATGTGCGTTGTGCGTTTGAGATGGCTGGAATATGTAGAGCGAATGAACACCAACGCTCCAGCCCGCAGAATCTTCGACTTTAATCGGGAGGGAAAACTCAGTAGAGAAAGTAATACATATCTACTTAAATATTTTTTTGTAACTGGAAAGCCCTGAAGTACAGGTTGCCTTATAATTGCGGTAACGCAAGCTGACAAATATCAATGTGATATTTATCTTACCTGTGGTGGAATCGCCTAAGGCGATAGTTGATTGTCACTTTTTTGATTATCAACTATCCTTTGTTCGGCGTAATTTGATTATCGGCAGCACTCCGAATTTTAAACTCTACTTCCTTGCCGAGGTTGTTATCCCAAGCAGCTGATACAATTAAATTATAAGTGATTTTTTCTATGAAAAATATAGGTTTGAAAATACTTTTCTTTCTTTTCTTTTCTTTTCAAGCTAATAAAGAGCAAATACGGATCATTTCCATAATACATTCATTCCTATAATGCTGTTTCAAGCACAGCCCAGAGGCAGCAATGGGAAACACTCACACGGAAGTTAAATACTAATATGGACCACCAACAAAAACAAAATATAGTTGGATATTTATGTATTTTACTATTTTCTTCATTTTCCTCTGTAGAAAAGTTCCAATGAAATAAATATTGCACTTCAACAATCACCTCAGCCGATTCCAACCCTGCACTCTATATGAGGTTCGCATGAGAGACACAGATGAGAAAAATATACAAGAAAACTTGGCGCCTTAAGCAGGACTAGAAGGATAAGTAGTCTGTAAAAAATACATTATATAGAAATTCAAAAGTATTTTCCAAACAGAAGTAGCTGAAGAAGTAGTTCGCAGGATCTCCACTAAGTTATCATTCGTTGTTTGTTGATATAGCATATATTTATTCTTGTCCTCATTGACTTGAAGACTAACATCGCCTGTTATTTAATGGCCGCGTAATTAATCAATCAAAGCACGCTGGAAGCGGCCGATAATGTCACTCATATCTCAAAGGCTGTATGGATCAGTGCAAGTTAGTGCTACCTTGTTGGCACCTACCTTTGAAATCAAACGACTAATTGCCGAAATCCGCTGCATGTTTAAAATGTTCAGATGCTGAGCTGCTGTCGAACTAAAGTCTCGATGAAAAGATGGTGTGTCTCGACTTGAAATTCGTTGGTGTTTTTCAGGATTTGCCATAGTATGAAGATTTGGTCTACGGTCGATCTGGCGGGCCAGCAGAGAGAGTAAGAGAGTTTCTCATTTTGTAGACTTTGGCTACTTCATGTGCGGTAAGCTTCGCAGCTTCTTCTTGTCTATGGTCAGACCCTTATTTTAACCAAAGCTTACCAAGTCAAGTCCGGTGGTTATCACTGGGAGTTCTTTTGACGTTGTATGTAACACCCTCAGGATAAGTACCGGGTGATTTTTTAAGAGGTTTAGAACTTTTTTAAAAAAAAAAACACAAAAAATTCGAAAAAATGAATGAAATATTTATTTGAATCGATAGTTTGAACCTTGCAATTTAATGTTTAAAGATAATTTCATGCAAATGTTGACCGCGGCTGCGTCTCAGGTAGCCCATTCGCTGAGTCCAATTTTGGCATACTCTTTCACATATATCGGCCGGTATCTCACGAATGAATGCATGGATGTTGGCTTCCAGTGCGTCAATCGAAGCGGGCTTGTCCCTATACACATTAGCCTTGGCATACCCCCACAAAAAATAATCTAATGGTGTCAAATCGCACGATCTAGGCGGCCAATTGACCGGCCCGAAACGTGAAATTAACTGTTCACCAAACTCGCCTCGCAATTGCGCCATTGTTTCGCGTGCTGTGTGGCATGTGGCACCGTCTTGTTGAAACCACATATCATGCAAGTCAAGAACTTCCATTTCGGGCAAAAAAAAGTTTGTTATCATCGCTCGGTAGCGTTCACCATTGACAGTAACGCTGCGATTCGCATCATCTTTGAAGAAATATGGCCCAATAATGCCGCCGGCCCATAAACCGCACCAAACAGTGGCTTTTTCGGGATGCATTGGTAGCTGTTGCAATGCTTCTGGCTGATCTTCACTCCAAATGCGGCAACTTTGCTTATTTACGTACCCATTCAACCAAAAATGAGCCTCATCGCTGAACACAATTTTTCGATAAAAAAGCGGATCCTCGGCCAGCTTTCCAAGAGCCCATTCACCAAAAATTCGGCGTTGTGGTAGGTCGGCTGGCTTTAGTTCTTGTACCAGCTGTATCTTAAAAGGCTTTACGCCCAAATCCTTCCGCAAAATTTTCCACGTAGTGCTGTAACAAAGGCCTAACTGCTGGGAACGGCGCCGAATCGACATTTCGCGGTCTTCTGTCACACTAGCTGATACGGCCGCAATATTTTCATCAATACGCACAGTACGTAGACGTGTTGGTGGTTTAATGTCCAACAAAGTAAATTTGGTGCGAAATTTGGTCACAATCTTCCGAATAGACTGCTCAGAAGGTCGAGAATGCCGATCATAAAATGGAAGCAGCGCGCGATGAACATTTCGAACCGAGCACGAATTTTGATAGTAAAATTCAATAATTTGCAAGCGTTGTTCATTTGTAAGACGATCCATGGTTAAATTGCAAACCAAACTGAAGCTGTTTGACAGTGACACAAGGTACTAAACACACGTCAGCTGTCAAAACCAGTGTTGCCAAAACCAAACCAGCTAAAAAATCACCCTTTACATGTGTACATGTTAAGGAAAGGGCGAAGGGAAATAAAAAAGGGGTACTGATAAACCAGGAGGGAGTAAAAGTGCAAGAGTGATAGGTAAAGAGAAGTTTCCTCTCCTATTTTACAAATACTTTCCACGGTATAATGCTGACACCCTCTGTCGAAGATACAGTAGGAATAAAAGCAGGAAGAGTAAGGATCATCTGAAAATGGTGAAACCATCCGGATGCGTACAGGTTATATTATTATCCACGAGCGGAGCCGCAACAAAGTTGAACACGTAAAAATCCAAACTTACACAAACAGATGATTTCATTTTCGAAGAAAAAACTAACACAAGTTTCTTGAAAACGAAGATCACAAAAGCTCTCCATAGAAAAGATGCAGAAATGATGTTTAAACATTTTATCCTTTTCCAACAGGGAAAATATATCTCTAGGAAATCTAGATTAACAATCACTTAATTATTAACTTTTGACCCTTTCGCCTATTTTTGTAGGACCACGCAACTTCTTTATGGTAAAGAAAATAAAAATATGTATTTCAGTACGGAAACTCATGATTTTTGTCTGAATACTTATTACACTCAGCGTTCGAAAAACGCTTTATTATAAATTATATTCCTAACACGAAATAATACTCTTTAGATTTGAGGGAGAGTGCCTGTCTGGCATCTATACGCATCAGTCTGCTTCGAAACTTCATTGGGTTTAGTGTTTTTGTTCATCGCCTTTCTCTAAAAAAATTCCCACCCAATACCAACTTCCAAGTGTTTCTCGACCGTCTGAAAATAGTCTCATTCTCGCGCAAAATAAACAAAGCGTTTTTGTGTAACATCAGCAAACGTCCGTTTTCGAGTGCAAGAGAAACGACCCTATCGCACCGGCGATAGTTGTTCGAAAATTTGTGTTGCGTGTTTTTTTCTATTCTTTGTAATTGCCAAAGCTTTATTCATATCGATATTGAGTTTTTTTCTAAAGTGCAAATCTTATTTCGAATGTTTGTTATTAGAAATCGCGATCGAGTGAGGGTTCGTCAACGAATCGGTTAAATTTAAATCCAAGTCTACCGATCGAACTTAAGTAGAACGGTACGAAGCGGCGCAACTATTCAGTTTATTTTTATCGAAACGATGCGCTAAGCTTTTTTTTGTTTTTTTTTTTTTGAAAGTGGTCAAATGATTAAAACAATTTTTTTTTTCTAAGTTTTATTTTATTTCTTAATAAAGTTGAAATGAAGAACGTACACTGGAATACTATCTGAAAATATCTCAAAATTTAAACCATTTTGGGACAAAAAAAAAAATAAAATTGTAAAAAAGTTTTTTTTTGTAAAATTCATTTCCCGATTGTGTGTACCTTTTGGAAAAAAGAAAAAGTGCTTTAATTTTAGTGGAAAATGGAAATTGCTCGTGTACGATTATATAAAATTAGCTCTCTCACTTGTGTGCTGGGTGTGTGCAAAAGAAAATCAATATAACAAGAAAATATTCAAATATTTATTATACTATTCGTATTTGGAGAGCAATGAAGATATTTTAATGTGTTTTTCTTACGGAATACTTATAGTGGAAGAATATAATGTTTGATCTTGTGTTTAGAGGTGCTGTTGCGGTGAATGATGTTGATGGATTGTTTTAAATTTAGGTCATTGTTTTTTGAACTAATTCCTATATCCCATACATACACACATACATACCTACATACTTTGTATACAAAGTGTGTTTCATTGTGCGTTCCGTCTCCGTGAAATATTTCGCAGTCTCGATTGAGTGCAGGTACGAGTATGATATTTATTTATTTATTTATTAATTTGGCTATACGTTTCTCATTCTTTTTTAGTTTACACAGAATGATAATAATAAATTCTTGTTGAAAGGAAAATAAAAAAAAAAAAAAAAAAAATTCACGTAATAATGCAGAAATTGTGCGTGTGTGTGCGCGAGTTCTTTCTCAGGAAAGCGAAAGTTGTTTTGTTAAGTGAATATGTACATATAGATAGATACACGCGGTGCGGCTATATTCGTCAAAATAAATATAAGAATTACTGGTTAAGAATCCGTGCCGAGACAAAATGGTATTCGATGAAAGCAATAAACTACCGATTTTATGGTGAACGATGTATTTCTGTGGTGACCTGCTGATCTTTCCCCATATCCGCATAGCGAATTTCAATGCATCGCATAGCAGGATATCGAAGGAGATAATCGTTTCCATGATTTACTATGTGGGTGGCATAAATTTCCGTTGGGATTGGGTTTTTTGGATGGTGCGAAATTTTCTATCAAATCTATAGAAGAAAGTAAAATTATAATTTTTCTTTTTTTTTATGAAAACAAAGCAAAAAATCTTTCCAGTATTGAGTGAATCAAATTGCGTTACTACTTGACGGATTCTACGAAATTGGAAGCTTCCTAAATTTGAAAATGCAGAAATTTTAAAGGCCTTGTATTTCACACAAACACATAAATGCATTTCTTACCAAATGGAAGGAAATTAGTACAGTAGAATCATAAAGAAACGTTAACCGCAATATCTCAAAGCTTATTAACTTGCCCAAAAAAATCAACGTTTTTGAACAGTTTTTTAAATATGTAATTATAAAATAAATAAAATGTCACCTTTTCTCTGATCTTAAAAAGTGAACCGGAAACTGTAAAATGTAAATTAGTATAGTTTACCGCCATCGATCTCAAGACATTCAGTTGGACATTCAGCCGTGAATACCATTGTCAAGTTTCATTCAAATCTTTTTTTTAGGGATCATGATATCCCCTTTCGAAAATCCCTTATTAGACAAAAATCCCTTGATCTTTTTATACCCTTTTTTCTAAATTTTTTCGGGCCGAAATCCCCTGTACGAAAATCTCCCGTGCACAATTGTTTATGTGGCTTTTCATTGGACCCGAAAATCTGTTTTTTAAATACATTGGCCAATTTTTGCCGCTGTCAGACCAGTTTAGTCTTTCTATTTATCAAGAAAAATAGATTTATTTCAGATTCAGACCAGTTTCTTTGAATCTCAAACCAAACGCAAAATTCACACGTACTTGCACTAATACTAACACGTTTGACATTTCTCTCTTGTCACTTTTGTGTTTACATTTTGCGAAGTTGTTCAGTTTTGATGATATCTATTCAATATAATTCTTAACAAGCAACAACAAAAAAAGTTATTAGTGAATAAACCTTCTTTAAAGATAGTGACCTGCTTCTTTGTCACTATTCAATGTAAATTTTATACATTTTCAGAAGAAAAATGCCAACTCCTAGTCGAAAAATCAGTAGTTTGAAAAAATCAAAACGAAATATTATTTTAAAAAAATTGTCTGGATTTATACAGACGACGAAGTGAGGGATTTATCTTTTGCGCAGAGGAGAACCACATAATATCGAATACAAGAAGATTAATTCGCTAAAAAATATTTTATATTGCCATAAGGAATTGTATTTTGGAAATTTCATCAACACTTCGATATGCAAGCTAAAAGGTACGCGCACGCAAGGAATGTCAAGGGCTTTGGTGGTAGTATGAATGTTTTTTTTTTTAAATCTTGTTAGCTAGTTGTAGGCCAGTTTCTCCAAAGCCCAATGTAAAGCGACATTAGAAATTTCCCATGAAAATCCCTGTTCACATAGCTTTAAGTAAAATAAACTAATTTATTTTAATTTTCTGGAACAAAAAAAATTAGGTTGTTATATTGCGACTTATAGCATGTAACTCACCGGCCGTCGATTTGATTTTGAATGACGAAATTCAAATGAACGACACTATCGTTTTTTTCAGCCAAAACCGCTCTTGCACTCAGCCAATTATGGTCAACATAATTCTGAGCTATGTTCGGGATAACACTCCTGCGTCATTGTAAAGTGGCAAAAATTCGGTCGAAATTCAGTCGGGGTCTAAATCGACTAGAATCACGCCATTACCCATCGCCAACAATTGCCTGAAGAACTCTGCAGCGGACAATTAATCTGACGGAGTTGATCTTCGTATGACAGGCAGCTTTTGACGAAAATAAATCGGCTGACAGCAAAATCATTGCGCCATCGAAACGTCGCTTATCATTTCGTATATCTTTTAACGTGCCATTCAGGCTTCCAATACGCGTTTGTAACTATACATACACTCCTTCCCTATGATAATCTTACGTTGCTGAAAAACTTTCGCCATCACAGAGTTATTTGAAATGCTGCATGTAGGTTCTTTCAGATTCAATGCCAAATTCAATGCAGAATAAGCTGCAACCGTCTTTCAACAACATAGACGCTATTCCAGAAGAGGAAAGTCCCAAATAAATCTCAGTTTTAGAACGAATCATATCCATAATCGGTGAAATTGTTTTTTAACAAATGTCCTATAAATCTTATCTTATTATTAGATGTTTTTTTTTCCACAAGTGAAGTTACTACTATTTAGTTTTTTTTTTTTTAAAGACATAAAAGTTGATTTCGTTTTTGCACTAAAATGGTAGGAAAGATGTCAACCAAATTTTCAAAAACTGTTTTGATTGATCACACAAATTAATCGCATAGGCCACACTTGAGTCTGCGCCTACTACTAAAGTTCAGTAGAAACGTTTGGCAACAATAACTAGTGCAACACGGTGTAGTGCTATGATTACACACACTTCGAATAAATTACAGTACAACATCGCTCATTCGAACCTTACCTATCTTATAATTTGTACGCTTGCCAAAATCCTTACTCTGTAATTCTAATTTTTTCCATCCATTCAGTTACTACGTGTGAAGACCTTTCTGAGAAAGACACACTGTGTGTTGAATACCGATAAGTCTACTGCCGGTTAATCGTTTTTGCGATAAGGACACTGAAGTGTGTTGCGTAAGTAGTTTTCATTTGGTGCAAAACTAGCAAAATATTGTCTACGAAAAGGGTATCCAGTAACCCGAAAACCTCAGTGGTACTTTTCCGGAGGAATCGCGATCGCTAAAAATGGTTCGCGAAGCTTTAATTACCAACCCGAATAGAATATAACAAGTTATTTTGTTTTACAACATTACGATTACGATGTATAACACAAAGAATAGTGCATGCAAAATTTTAGAAAACGATAGGAAGGAGAAAATAGAGCACCCTGCACATTACCGCGGGACGGAAGCGATCGAAAATTTAAAAAAAAATTTAACAAAGTTAGAGTCCACTACCGAAGAGACCGACAGAAGGGATCAGTTTGCAACGGAACTGCTTAGATTGCTCACAGAGCGTTATTTTCTTGCAAACCCCTCCACTATTCATAACAATGATTTTATTTCCTTTAAGAAATGAAATCAAGTAAAAAGTAATTTCTTCAATGTTAGGTAGTAAGGAGTTAGGAAGGATTTTAATTCTAGCTGTCTTGATTGCTTATTTCATAAGAATCTCGGTAACATATTCATCTTTTCTGAATGAATTTTAAACATTTTTTAAAGTCGATTCCATTTTATCTTATGAACTTATTGCTTTCCTAAATTTCGTAACTGGTTTTTGAATGTCTAAAATGTTTAACGAATCGTAAAATTGTTTGCTCGTCGTCCTAAAAGGTCTCGAAATAGATAAAGGTAAATTTCATGGACCCTGAACTTCTTCTTCTTCTAAATCTAAACACAACGCCACAAATTTTTCGTCTAAAGTACAGAAAAATACATGTGCCCCGTGCTTAATTGTAATACAAAAAAATATGCCTCGGCATATCCGAACATATCCTCTGTGATTGTCGCCACATTTACGTTTACGCATTGGCTTTGTTATAAATTCAACTTTCTCGCATACCTTAGGATACTAAAGAGAAAGTTATTGCAATTCTACGGAAATTTCGAACTCAAACTCAGTATTACGTTTCGACGGATTTTCTTTAGATTTTGTATTTACAATTTTTGGGTAACATCTCGTGGCGTTTTTTTTGTCTTGCTTTATAATAATTTAAAGGTTAAAAAAACAAGCTAAGAACTGATTTGATGGCTTCGTGCTTTCCAAAATACAAAGCTGCTTCCTTTATAAATCCTACTTTCGGTATTTTTTGTTACCTTAAACTTTGCTTCACGTCCTTCACATTCTAATGCCAACTTTTCTCCTTTTTAAGCGCCAATTCTTTTCTCAAACATACCCAAACATTTAAAATACCATAATTTACTTTCCAGACAACTTACCTACATGTATTAGCATTCCCAATAATTACCCATTAAACATGGAGAAAGAAAAGCCCCATTCAACAACGAATAGTCAAAGATCGTCCTCTACCCGTGACAACCCTCCTTCTCCACCACCGGAGGTACGTAAAGAGCATAAAAAGAGCGAAGAGCGTACTTCGTCATCTTCACACTATTCTGAACCCATGCAAAGACTCCTGGGATATGAAGACCGTAAGACGACATTTTATAAAACTCTAGAGGAAGCCTTGGCCATTGATTATTCCCGGATAAGAAATGACGTCGAAAATGATCGAGTACCAGACCATCTGCCTAAGTATCCCGCTAAAGAAGGCGAAAACCCAACGATCGAAGAAAAAACAGCCTATTACTGTAATCTACTGAAGAATGAATGCTACGAGTATATACATCCCTTGCACGAAGGAATAGGTCTTTCCATTGCAGCAGCAATAGAAACTCACTCTGCCTTCGCGCATTTGAATAAATTGCACGATTTATTGGACAAGATCTGTGATATGCTAGACCAGAACTACAAAATGCAAGTTTATATGCAAGATTTAAAAACAATAACCGAGCTGAAGAATATTGAGAAAAAGGTAAGCCAACTGACAAATGAGTGAAAAATAAGACAAACTAACTGCTTACTTTTTAGGATCTTAGTGAATATGAAGACTTGGAACTTTCTGATCCAGATTCTGACCTTGAAACAAACATTTCCCTATTAAGTTCCATACTTGAAGCAGCAAAAACTACCTCGACAAAGAGGGGTGTCCCAAAACAGAGGTATGCGTTTGTTAATGTGGCTTAAACCCCAACTAATAACATTAAATTTTAGGTCCCGTGAAAGAAGCAAGTCGGTTTTTGGAGACGCCGCTATTCAACCTTCCGATAAGGACCCAAAACCACCGCCCCTCCGACGACAAAGTGCATTTACAGAGGGCAAAGCAAAGGTTTCAAAGTGGACCAAAGTGAAGGCCGCCTTTAAATGGGAAAAGGCAAATGTGCCCGCCCTGAACGAGGGCAAAAGCTCCGATTCCGGTATAGGTTTGATACCTATCAATCATGAAGTTGCGAGATACTTGCGTGTTCCATCCGCACCTTGTGGTGGCAGTTCGGCAGATAGTATTCTTAGCTCATCATCGGGACATCTCCTCAGCGAGACTGGCACACCGGGAACAATAAGTTCTGCGAGTTCTGTCGATGACATCGAACGTGCTTCCCAGTCGATAAGTAAGTATGTAAAATTATTGGCTAATTCTTTATCGATTCCGTGCAGTCATGCGTTCGCCATAAAATCTTTAAATTGTAATTTTCAACATAAATATTCGTTGGAAGGCGAAATTCATGGAATATTTTGTTTTTAACGAGTCGAATTTATTTAGGTAAACAGGTCAAATCTCGAACAAATATTTTTAGAAAATCAATTTGCGCATTTCTGCAAAATTTGTATCAAAACAAATTTGATGAATAAATCAAAGTTTTCTTTTATTAAAACTGCGAGAAAACCCTTGGTTTATTCGGATAGGGAATGAACAGGGAATGATCTCTTGAATGCCATCGACCCAGTCAAATAAACCTATTTTAATATTTTAGGACGTGACTCATCAAAAAGCGATTCCAAGTGTGATTCCCGAATAACATTAGAAGGAGAAAACCATCGTAGTCATTCCATTGACGGAGATCTAGGATCACTTTTCAACAGACATGTAAGTTTTGTTTGCAAAATTGCCATCAAAATTTCATCTAAAACATGCATTCTTCCCTTAGGAATTGAAAGATTCTTCGCCAATTCATATTAAACATCAAAGAAATTTAAGTGAAAGTTCAGATCATAGAAACAGCCCAACCACAAGCCAAGGCTCACTGGATCGTATTGTCGAAGCAGTAAAAAAACCAACTAAATCATCTTCCTTAAAGGGCATGCGAAAGAGTAAAATTGTGCCTGACTTTGAAGCCCTTCCAGAGGATGTTATCGTAGACATAACAAGCAAACCCAAGCGGACAAAAAATCTTCCAAGTCCTCTTAATTTAAACTTAAGACACGTGCGTTCATCCATATTCCATAGGTCATGTGACACATTGAATAAAATTTCATTATTCCAATTTCAGGACCTCAGTGAAGTGGATTATCCGGAATTTTCGAATTCACCAAATTTGACGGTCCGAAGCCCTTGGGAGAAAACGAAAAACCGAAAGTTTCAATCACCAGGGAACTCTTCGGTGCCCAGCAGCCCATCACGACACTCTGAGTTCTTCCCAGAATTCGGTATATGATTCGATTCATTAGCCATTCCAAAAGGACAACATTTATTCTCATTTCTCCCACAGAAAGTGAAGACCTATCGAGTGGTGATTTCTCTGAACCGACTACTCCACATAGCAAACTATTTACGAGCAATAGCTTGCACATGCAACAGGAGGAGATTAATCAGCGCTACACGGCGCTAAGAGAAAGGATTAAGATGGAATTCGAAGCCAAACGACAAGAATGGGACAAGATTCGTAATATGTACAGCAACACCAAAACTTCTGGTTTTTATGGAAATCAATTTCAATTACTCGAAAAGTTAATAACATTTTATTTTCTAATATTTCAAAGCTTATCATTTTCTTGGAAAGGACGATCCCCCACAACAGCAAGCAAAGTCTGTATCAACGAAATTACTGGAAGAGAACTTGACTCCAGACTTTAAGAAGAAACTACATAAATGGCGAGTGAAGAAACAAATTTCGTTGCATGGACATGCATCACCCAAGGATTTGCAATCTTCACCCACAAAGGAGTCCGAATCGAAGAAAATCGATTGGAATCTATGGCGGACTGGTCAAATTAAATTGGAGGGACAGGGACTTAGTCCGTTGCCAGACCAGAGAGACTTACCTGAGGAATTCCAAAAGAAATTAGGTATGAGTTTTTGTAGGTTTAGTTTCTAATTTATCTTCTTACCTCCAACATAAGTTATGCCACAACATGCCTACTGTAAAGGTAAATCGGTGGGAACGTCTTTACATACTTCATATCCCTTCATAATAAAAAAGTACAGAATGAATGATCTGCGATCCTAAATGCATTATCAATCTACTAGTAACAAGTCGGATTATCAACTCAAAACTGGTTCGGTCATCTGCAAAAAGAGCTGTCAGTTAAAAAACCCCACAAGATGGCGTCATCTTCCCCTTTTCTGGAACTTGACGGCGAATGAACTACTAAGATGCCTGAAAGCAGAGGGTTTAAAAGCGATCACTTATGAGGTTGATGTTGCTTTAACAAAGGGAGCTGACCATCTGAGGAAAGCACCTCAACTCTTTGGAAGAACTCCTTCAAGTGGAGTTCGATGTATGTGGACTGGGTGGTAACCCCTCAAAACCGAACGTTACAAGGAAATAAAAATTACGCATATTAAACCTCCCTCAATTAACGGTATAAGCTTTACTTTTTCCGACGAAGCTTAATATCTGGGTTTTATTTTAGACAAACTATTAAGTTAGAAGGTTGTTTGGTGGACTGCCTTAGACAAAGCGATTTATCGCAGTAAACTTAGCAAATTCGAAAGATGCAACAGTTAAGCACTTTACTCGACTCTCACTTTCATTTGACACCTCTCGATATATTCAGCGGACAAATGGTGGTCAGCTCCCTTTCTTAAAGCTAGTTTCGCCTTAATGGCCCAACATAACAATCCGCCACGCTTCTATCCAGAATGAATTCCGAACCCTTCTAAGAAACATTGAGAACGCCGTATTTCAACTTCCCTCCAAGACATTCTGGGTAAGGACTTTCGTGGAAGATACTTAAATCCACATCTACACTGACGTCGCGCCACGCCACGCCAACGGATCGAAAACTAATGATGGGGAGGTGAAGGTGTCTTTTCTGACAGACTAAATCTTAGTCTCTTCTTCCATCTTCCTGAGCATTGTAGCTTGTTCCAGAAACGTGATATTAGACGAGGATATCCGTTTTTTATCGGAAAGTCAAGCGCAATCGAATCTATGGATTCAGTCCCCATAAACTTCCCTGACAGAGAAATTATTTCTTACTCATTTCTTCGTAAGGCGAAATACAACTCTCACCGCAAAAAGGTGATTGAGGTACACCAATCGCTTTGTGTAAGCTGTTGCTAAGGTTGGCTGCCACAGAGAGAATAGACCTTAGATGGATAAGTGGAATCACCAAAGCTGGACCTAAAACGCTCCAGAGATTTGATTTATCTAAGTAGACTGAACTTGCATAATAAGTGTTTTTACTAAGCAAATGTTTCGAAGTTCATTCTCAAACGACTTTTGCAGAAGACGAAAGAGGGAAGAGTTTATCTTGGAGACTTGTTATTTGAAGTCTCCAATTGGGAGGACATTTTTCGTAGATATTTGTAGTATCGAAATGTAGCAAGTATTGGTGTAAGTGTGTCGGTTTTAGTGCTGCCAGCCTTTTCTACCTAACTTGCCTAACTTACGCTGTGCGACTGAAATCTAGCTAAAAATTTTGTATGTCCTTGCGAGCATCATAGGTTTACTAGGTTTACGACAGCATGATTGCTGCATTTTTTTTTTGTGTTTAGTATTGATTTATATTTATTCGCTTTCTAATTTATTTTAGAACAATGGAATAAAATAAAAACATCTGGACTCGCACAAAGCGGTCACGATATCAATAAGCGTTCATCGAAACCCGATCCGATGAAAAAACTATATGACGAAGAAAAGCACAGATCAGAGAAGGACAAACCAAGGACTCATGACCGAGAAAAGCTTGAAAGGTGAATTGCAGAGAGATCATCTCTTCAAATAAAATTCTCATCCTCTTTGTAGGCTATCTAAATTGAAAGCAATAGTTGCGGATCCACGAGCCAAAGAGATTGAAGTTAAAACATCCGCTGGAGTTATGAAATTCGAAGGCATTTCAAGAAAGTTCACACGCAAGTTATACGAGTGGGAAAAAGCTCGAGGTATTGGACCAGAGTCGTCCACTTTTGCTCTATTACATCCAGGATATTGTCCTCTGGATGTGGGCAAAATCCCAAAAGAATGCAATAAGAGTAAGTCTAACATTTGATCTCAATGAGCTTGTTAAAAAAAAATGCACCACATTTCAGATGAAAGTTCACCAACTTTAAGCAGATCACTGTCCCTAGATAGTGTAGCTCCCAGCGTACCACTCGCTCTAATATCTCGTCAAACCTCAAGTTTGTCATTAAACGATGTAAACGATATTAATGAAGCTGAAAGTACAGACGCAGAGCTAAGAGTGGACTCAGATTTGAAGAACAACGATGAACGAGATGAACCAGAAGCAGTGATGGTTGAGGTAGAGGATCACATAGTAGAGACAGCTTCGCCACTGGTAGCTGTCTTACCCATGGCAGAGCATCAAACACCTGTCTATAGATATGCAGAGGTTACGTGTAGTGATTTTTGGTAATCAACGTTAAAAAAAATTAATCAAAATAATTCTGTAGCTTAAATCGATTTATTTTTCAGCAAATCCCGTAGCGTGCAAAGCTTTGAATCCCATCCCAACAACGATGGGGATAAGATAAAAACGTTAAACTACATAAACGATTTATGGCTACAGTTGGAGAGTAGAAACGAATTTAGTGAGGATAACCTTAAATACATCCAAGAAGTATTTTTGACAATGAAAAACTCATTTCCTGAATTTGAAAGCAATCTAAGCAGTATCGGAGCAAAGAGATCCTTTGTAAAGGTCAAGGAGTTGGTAGATGATTTGTACGAAATTGTAAGAATTATTTTTTATTCTTTTAAAAATGGCTTTCTAATGGAATTTACAACTTTTAGAATAATTTATTACAACTGGAAGAAGCATGCTGCCAGGAATTGATCGATGAACGACAAATGATATTTCGCAAAAAGTTAGATGAACTTCATAAAACGCTAAATGAGGTCCGGCAGTATATTGGTATGAAATTAAATCGCAAATAAATTTAAGTCCTAAAACGAAAGGAGTTTTGCTCTTATGTAGTTTTTTTGTAGTAGAATTTTATCGCTCAGTTGCAAAGGTCAAGAGACATTTTCTTTGTCCTTCCGTTGGCTTATAAAGTTTTCATTTCCTTTAGTTTTAGCATTCCATGACCATGATTTAAATTGAAATCCCTCAAACTATGTGCTGGTCTGGTCATCCCTTAATTGCCCGGTTTAAATTCCAGTTACAAACTTTTTAACCTATCTTTTCTTATATATTTCAGAATCCGATAAAAGCAACTCTCACAACGTAGTTCCGGAAATAAATATTACTTCTGACGATGGATTAGCTGATGGCTACAATGTTTCAACGTCGCTGGCCAACAGTGTGGTGGCTATAGCTGCAGCACTCTCCACCACACTTGAAGCATCAGATGACCAGAGCGCCACTGTCACTGAAACTAACGACGTTGATACAGCAAGAAAGGTAGTCAATCGAAATTTTACCAATGGCAGCGGCAAAAAGAAACTCCGTCTCCGAAAGATGGGATCTAGGCAGAACAGTAAAACCGAGAGCGACAGCAGCGATGGAGAGTGTGCAAACATTCTAGAGACCCCCCGCAGAGTTAAACGAAAGGCAAGTAGTAGAATAAAACAAAGGTCATTTGAAGATGACAGAAAGTCAGCTGAGGAAAGCCGACCAGCAGATGATGGAAACGCAGGCGAAGATATAGTGTATGTTTTGAAAGTAAAGCCCGGTCAGCCAATTGAGCAACAAGAAATTCTTCAAGACAAAGGATCCAAGCTGCTTATATCTCCCACAGAATCCTGTGTTCAACTTATGCATTCACCGCAACAGGAATCACTTTCAACTGCTAACAAATCGAATATTTTCGTCAAAACCAAACGAAAAGTCTTTACCACAGTCGAAGAACCTGGCTATACAGATGGTTTTGCTGTAGTTGCAACGGAACTAGAAGGAGGAGAAAATACGTTAAGAACTGACACCAAGATATGCGAAGCAAACAATATTTCAAAGCCAGCTGTGTCGCCCGGAATTAAGAACATGATTTCAAAGCTTTGCGAGAGTATGCCTCTGGAAAAACTTGCGAGTTCTCCATCCACACCCAAACAAAGTAGGTCTGCAGCTGCAAATTCTCTAAGAAATCAACACAGCCATATTTTCAAATCAATAAGTGCAGAAGACATTTCCGCAGGATCACCCGTGGACAATCACAAGAAATCCGAGAGCAGCTTGTTCATAAAATCTCTCAGCTTTGTGAATCTCAAGCAAGGCTGGGAACTACATCATGCTGCACAGCAATCTGCACATCCCATGAGGACGCGTATTCCTCTAGCAAACGATAGTTTTAGAGTTCTTCGAAAGTGTAGTTCATCGAACACGCCCAAAGGTATAAATGTGGTGGCTGAAAAGCGCGAACACCTTTTCCGGAAGAACAAAAACACGAGTCCAGCAATCAAAACCAGTGCAACAGGGAAGCGCATCGAAACAAAAATAGCCAAGTCTGCAGTCCCTGCAGAAACGTATGGGTATCCTCTCTCACCAGATAAATCGGACAATACTATTCCGAGAATCACGAGGAAACTAGACAACAAATCCCTAACGCCTACAAGCAAGAGTGCCAATTTCGATTTCCAGGATTCTTTACCAACGCCTTCCATCTCAGAACCTTCAACTCCCATGACTGAGATATACGAAAAGCCCAGAACCCCGCTTTCGGAGCGTGCCATACGCCTGCAAAGAGCCAAGGAAGAGTTCCTCCAAGGTGGTTCTTCTCCAAAAGTGACCATGCGACGCGATGATAGCAGTGCTCAGCGAAGCAAAGAAAAATGGGAGAACAGGCACAGCAATCAAAGCATGGGCAGCGATCTAAGTACAGCTGGCATAGATGAAGGAGTACTTCTGAAGAGTGTAAGTGTAGGAATGTTACCAGCCGATTCAGACTGCTCCGAGCAGCAATCTGGTGATGGCTATGACTCCTTACCACGGTCGGTGAGTCGCTCGGGAAAGCTGACCAGTAAGCTGGGCTTTTCATCTTTAGCTTCTAAATTTCGACGTGTGAAATTGCGTAGAGGTAGTAAAGATGGAGGGCAGCCATCAAAGGGCAGTGCCTTGTCGGCCTTATGCCGACAGAGTCTGTTTGTCGATATAAACTCAATCGCCCAGCAGAACCTTATGCAGCCGCAAACTTCAACTGGTGGCCAGCAAAGTCTTATGAAATCACAAAGTTCGCAAGCTGCCATTGGTGTTAAGAGGACCAATTCAAATTCAACAGCAGTGGAATCTGATCAACTAAACAAATCAAAAAGCGAACACTATTTTCCACATAGAAAGAAGGAAAGCTGTGTCTAAACAGCAACAAATTATATTTAAACGCAAAATTATATTGTAAAGTTAAATATTGTGACTAATTTTTATTATTTATTAATCTGTATATAATAAAACAAAAGAACTTGAGTGTTCTATTTACACATTCATGTAATTTCATAGTGAAGTGACTATTCTGCCTGCTCAACGTCTCGCTCCTAATGGGCTTCTCATATGCGAAACTAGTAAAATCTTTACATAAGTTAGTAATAAGTAAGTATACTTGAATCCGGGTGGATAGAAACAATTATTTATACAAACATTTTATATTGACGACCGAAATTGGGTTTTAGGGTCCCAAAATTTAAGGAGCATTTCTAAGAATTTAAAAAGTAATCAGTAAAATTGATTTGAAATTTTCCACGTTTGCAGAAATCAGTGCTTAGTAATCCATTGTATGGATATTTAAAATTATGAAGCCAGCCGCGAGAAAACAACCCAAAAACACTAAATACTAACTTTGACGCATATCCATCGAACCGTTTCTTCATACGGCTCGTGGACAGACAGACCGAAGGATGGAATTGCTGAAAATATTACAACAAAATGTTATAAACTTATCGCATTACGTGGTTCTTTAAAGTTTATGTGTATTGATATCCGTTTTGCCCCCTTTTCGCCGAGCTTAAGCCTGTTTGCATTTTGAGGACCACTTAACGTCTTTTTTCGTACTCCCTGGGGAAAATCTGACAAATATCCGAGAGTAACAATTGTCATGAGAAGCTTCTCAATTTTTCCATTCGAAATCCGCGTAAACTGTAGATCCTTTCCATTGAGCCATGAAAAGCTAGAGTTTAGGTTCTGTATGGGCCGTTAACGCTTAACATTTTCCTTATTTCAATGGAAAAATATCATTTAGTAAAAAATCCATTTCGAAAGTAAAATTCTCTGAATCTGTATGTATCGTTTAATTTCCTCCGACGAATATAACGCATATAGTCAGTTTACGTTTCATCGCGATGAGCAAGGTATTTTGTATCAGAATTTAAATATCAGTTTAAATCCGACCCGTCACACCTAAAAGTTTTTAATCGCTACACCATCTCTTGCGAAGGTCTGACAAAAATCCATGAGCTGTCATGAGAAGCTTCTCAAAAATAAAATTGCCAAAAAAATTCCTTTTTTTTGGGTATAATTAGTCAAAATTTTGTAAAAAAAAAAATGTTTTAGGCTGATTTTTTCAGAACTGGAAAACCTAAAAACTATGACGATTTTTTCAAAAACGGCACGTCCGATTTTTATGTAATTTTGCACGTTAGAGTCGTTTTTGAGAAAACGAACGAAACGAAAAAATTATTTAAAAAATCAATGTACGCAGATTTGTTTAACTTAACATCATAAGGAGTTGGAGTTCCCTTGATTAATTTTTTTAGTTATTGGCGGTTTTATAAATTACAGTTATTCGATTTTTTCCAAAAACTCCGTATGCAGTATTTTTGGACCATTCCCAAATTTCCCCATTTTCTACATAAAAAAATGATAAATGATTTTCAGCAAAAAAATGTTATAACAGGTACCGTTATTTCGAACGATTTCAACGCTTTGTGAAGTTGATCTTTAGAAACAGCTCTAATTCAAAAAAAAGTTGAAATCTACACTTCTTAGATAACTTATTTATTCGGGCGAAACCGGGAGGTTCAGCTGATCAATTAATGAAATTAAGTGCAAGATAACACTGTCAGATACAGAGTTGATACTAAGCTCGATAACCACCAACAGAGATGATTGAATTACATGCTTAAATATAGGTGTAGATAGATTTGTTATAATCCATTAATAGATAACTATAAACAGCTATTACTAAGATTATAAAATCAGCGAATATAAAGTTCAAGATATTGTTTTATCAGGTAATTTAAAGGAGAATAATATTTACCTAGTTTAGTTGCATACCAATTCTTTCCGAAAGAGGTTTAATTAACCGAAATAATTCGTAACGATGAAGTGGGTTCTTCGATTCTGCTTTTTTATTTGTGTTTTTAATGTGAGTTTAAATAAATTTCAATTAATTTAAAAATGAATTGTATTTACATGAAGTTCATATCATATCATACTTATAATTGGGGTAGAAGAAAACACCAATTAAGTGGCGACAAAACTAATATAGGGACATATATTCGACTTTTACATTGAACGGCTTTCAGCCTGACATATATGTGCTACTAAGTAATTCTAATACAATGGACCTGTAATTGTGTCTGAGCGCTCCATCGGATAGTAGCAACCTCTGACAAAAAAAAATTTAAGAATTATAAAGCTTTTTATACAAATATTTTAGGTACATTTTGATTTCTAAAAGATTTCTATTTGTGATCAGATTCTCATGACCTGTACGTGAGTTCATCTATCTATTGGCTTGAGGCGATGAAATTTGAGCTAGAAGGCTTTGTTTTCAGTTTCAGCCGAGTGAATTATTTTGTCTATGTTGCAATCACAGATTTTTGTTGCCTCATTCAGCCACGCGATAAAACTGACGGAAGCATGGTGGCATATAATAGCCGCGTATATTAACACAAAAAAAACAATTTACAATCAAATACTTGCCCAGTAGCAACTCTTTTAATCCCTCTACCCTTTCTCAAATCAGTCAGTAGAAAAATTCTTGAGAAAGATAAACGAGCTGAATTTGTAGCTTTAATGGCGATGGGCATTGTGTGCAATTTAAAGACCAACAAATAGGCCAGCACCAAACGAAGGAAATCAAATGGCAGCCATGCCTTCCAGCCTTCATTGTTCGTGGTGGTGACGCCTTTTGTATGAACAATTTATTAAAATGCAAAAATAAGCTCGACAAATACAAATTATAGTAGCTTCTACTTTAAAAGAGTAGAAATCTCCCCATTTCTTGGCTTATAATTAAATAAAAACCTCTTTAAAGCTAGAGTTTACTAGAATTTTCGAAGGGCAATCGGCCATACAATGTTTTTAGCGAGACTCACTTTTAGGCAACTCAAAATGTTTTCTGAACATCAAAATATCTGAAGATACACTATTACTATCCCAAGCAATTCATTAGGCTTATAAATACAAAGTGTTTTGTCCATTTCAACATGTTGGGGCTTAGTTGACCGAATTAATACATTTTGGATTTGAAATATTACAAAACTACTAAATGACGGTGTTACAATTTGGAAAAGGACCAATGCCCCACAAATTCCATCCAAGCGAACTTTAGCCAAATAATTATATAGGAAACAACAGTTTCAGCGAAAGCGCCGTACCCAATCCCTACCGCGACAATTCTCACCTACTTTAATATCATAATTCATACTAAAATACCCTGCTTTAATGGTCACTATAAGCGAGAGTGATGCAAGCTTCTAGCTGTGATTACAAGTGACATCTTCTGAATAGTTACTACAAAACAACAATTATATTTTCAGGTAGCTCTTCGAAAGGCTGCAGCGCATGTAATCGTTCTCCCGACACTCGACGACGAAAATTATGGCAATGAAACTTTTAATTCCGAAGAACAGCAGCTCCTTGCGCCAATTGTCGAAACCTTGCAAGAACACTACGATGAAATTCTCTCCCATATAAACCAGGAAGACCTCAAAGAAGAAGACGCTAACCTAAAAGAACTGCTTTCCGAAATGTTCAACACTTTTATAAATGAAAACGATTTTTTAACAGCACCGTTTGAATACGATAGAAGCCTTCCAACAGTAAGCGATTTAAATTCGAACATTCACTACAGCACTTCAGCCGAAGATCGCGACATGATGCAAATTTTGCAGGAGAACATTAACGATGCTAATCGAACAATCCAAACTCTTATAGACTCGTCCAACGAAACTGAGGCAATGCTTTTATCAATCAACAAAATCAGGATTGTAAAATTCTTGTACAAAAAGTTGGGTAATCTTTTTGCCTTAGGTGCTAAGGGAGCAAGGGCAGCCTACTGCACTTATTCACATATTCCACTGATCAACTCGACTTTAATTGATGGAAGAGCTGAGATTGGATCATGCTATCTGTATACTCGTAACTCCATCGTATACCTGCGCAGCGAGGTTCAGTCTTCAATAAACATCATTCGTGGAAATGTAGTTGAACTAGTTGATATCTATAAAAAACTTGCAAGTCGCGAATCCATTCTCGGAAAACTGTTCACTCTGCTCATGAATATCCAGAAAATCAAAGATGACATTGATGAGACTAGAACCACAGCAAATAAGACCATAGAAGTACTGAAGACAGATATTCCAACGCTCGTAGCAACTTCGACAGACTGCGCGACAACATCTATTCCCAGCTTTGCCAAGCAGCTAAATGAGACCATCACTCAACTTGTAACTTGCATTACGTTTGTTGATGATTCGACTTTTGGTCCAGAGCCAGAGCCTGAAAGCTCAGAAGAAGACTTAGAATAAGGTTTAAATCAAATAAAATCAAATACCAAAAACGATTCATAATTTTATTAGATACTCTCAACACAGGCATCGATTTCGGAATAAAGTTTTTTGAACTCCTTATTGAGTTCTACAATTCCGTCGCACTTCTCGGTAAGGTAGACTTCCACATCTTCGACACTATGGCTGATGAAATTCTCAACTGACTGAGTGGCTTCGAAAAGACGCTCTTGCACCTCAGCGATGAGTGTGACCACACAAAGGGTAGCTCCCGCAATATTACTCTCCTCACCACCAAAACATTCAATTTCGACTTCCTCAATCAGCTGATCGCCACCTTTGACCGTTGTTAGATCGTCCTTGATGTTGTCCACCAACTTATTAACTTCTTGCTTTACCTCATCCGAACATGAATCATAGGTATTGACCAGCTTTCGCATGAATTGAGCAATTGCGATTTCGTGTTTCTTTAGGCACTTTTGAACGTCTTCCCCGTCCAATTTGAGAACTTCAATTTGTTGGGTGTATGAGCTGTTGTCCTTTAGTTGTTCGACCTTCTCTTTGATGGAGGTGAACGTTTCATTGACTCTTTCTGACAGATCTTCTGCTACTAAGGCTGCGTGTTCATGAGCCTCGCTCAAGAAAGTATTCAGACCATCGTAGACTGGACCGTTACCAATTCGTTTCTTGTGATTGTGACTGTGACATTGGACTGCAAGCTAATAAAAGACAAAGTTTCAATGAAAACACTATTTCTAAGCTATATCCGGACTTACGAATACTGTGCAGAACAAGGCTAGAATGGCGTATCCCTTCATATTTAACAAGTGGTATGGCAAAAATTGAGTCAAATGTAACCAGCTAGCACCTTATATAGGCGTAAATGGAATTTTAACAATCGGAAAAGGTAACATCCGAAAAAGATATACCGCATATGAAAACATTCGAAACAAATTGTTGACATCTGTATAGATAAGAATGTTGTTAGACAAGCTTCATAATGGCTTTTTGAGTTTTTGAACTTGAGTTTGTAACAATCGAAAGTGAACGGAAATGTCAAGCTTCAGCTGTGTCAAGGTCTTTGGGGTGTTGTTTATGTTTAAAGACTTTATATTGTCTGTGGGTGCAGTGGCTTAGTGGTTACTACTACTTAGTGAGGGGTCGCCTCGTAGCACCTTAAAGTTTCTATTCGCTAGACCAGCTCTTGCGAACGTCTGACAAACATCTAAGAGTAAAAACTGCCATGAGAAGCTACTCAAAAATAAATTGCCGTTCGGAATCGGCATGGAGCTTCTATTCGTGTCAAAAATATAACTTCGCCCCACAATGTTTGGGGAACCTAGGCTTTATTTCCTGTATGAGCCGTTTACGGCTAATATTTATTTTATGTATATAATTTTAAATATGTAATTTTATCCATTCGTCCTTGAACAACCTTTCTAAATATCACTCAATTTTTAAACATGGAATAGTTTAATTTGTTTCAAACAATACTCTCACTGTTGCAGCTGTCTTCAATTAATGTAGGACATATTCTTTCTTAACGTTTACTACCGTCGATTTTTTTGATTGAGTCAAACAATTTCACCTTAAAGAGATAGTCTGTCTTTACGGTCATTGCTTCTTTTGTTTTTTTTTCGCGCTCCCGACCCCTGAGTCGCAGTAACCTTTCGCTGACCTATAGATCTGCCGAGCGATCTGGCAACTGCGAGTGCTGCTGGTGAAGCATAGAAAACTCGACTTCGGCACTTATGGAGCCATATTTATACAATTTGGTCGCCCAATGATTTCTAGCAAGGTCCACGTCCACAGAACCCTTTAGTTATTGCGAATTAGAAGTTCTTCAAGTAGTAACTACCAAGTGTTCTATTTTGTACCTGAAGAAGCGAGCTTGGGGCAGTGATAGAGAAAACTAGGTGTATCCTCGTGACTCTCTCTCTTCATCAGCACATTCTCTACAGATGTCTTCATCCTTGAGATTTAATTTAATTGCGCGGATTCGCAGAAGGCTATGGTCAGTAATGGCGCATACCAACTTAGACGACTTGAATCATAATTTGGCTACAGCCCTCTTCAGATGTCACAAGTGATCGATGTCTCCACTTATTTTTAACCTTCATTCGAATTTTGTATTTCACTCGTTCTCTTATGCTGAAAAGTAGTGGCTGAATCGAGTGAAGTGCCTGTTCTTGGCCAATTGCAGACCCTTTTCTAGGCAGTTCGCCGGCCATATCGTTACTCGATATGTCCTTGTGCCTCAGCAGAAATTCGTCATATACTTTGAGCCAAAAGCTTTAAATTCTTCGTGACAGCGGCAAACAAACTTAGACTTTAATAGCAATTTCAATAGTAGATACTCATTGCGGCCATTTTGCGGCCTGTCTTTCAAAAAAATATAGTAGTAATCATTCCTTAGTGTCGCCATCGTTATGCCCATGCTTGCTAGGACTCCCGCTTTGAATTTACTACAGTGACCATGGATCCTGATAGAGCACCGAATATTAAGTGTTTCTGAGAACATTCCAGAACTGGCTCTACAGTCTGTGTATTCGTATCCCTTTTTTTCCTATTCGGAATTAAGCATAAGAATGATCTTTTAAAGTCTAAATAGGGAGACATGTTGTCCGACTTGACATTGTTTCCTACATATTTATTCAGAATTCGAGCATGCTACAAAAAACTTCGAATAGGTGCTTTGACAGCCGATTCTGGCATGTTTAAAACCAAGATTGGTAATCACTTTCAGCCCATCTAAACTAGTGCACTTACTGTTTAGTTGTCCCTTTATATACCAGTCCTTGTGTCTTTGTCAATGACAATGCTGTCATATATTAATATTGGCGGACAAATTGCCGTACACCTCCACAGAATTATTTTTGGTAAAGAATAAATCGGGGATTTATTTTGAGGCCTTAATACTGTCCGTATTAAGATTTCTAAATTTGCCTGTTGAAAGCAGTTAAATATCATCGTCGTAAGCTTTAAACTTTACCTCTCTGCTTTTTAACTTCATGGGTATTTCATTATTGACAACAACACGGAGTAGGAGGGGGTGGGAAAGAGGACTCACATTCGGCCTTACTAATAATCAAATACTCATGTCGACTATTAGTTGACTGTCAGTTAAAATTTGACCTCTAATTTTACTAGTACGAGGACTATCTATTACATTTGCTGTCAATCTATTTGTGAAAACATCTGATATTATTTTCACACAGAAGGTAAATTGAAAAAATGTGAACAAATTAAGTAATTAAAAATGAATTCAAGTCGGGACAAAGATATTTTTATGGATCTGATGCTAGTTGTCAAATCGGCAATTTCTCGAAGAAGGAAAAATTATACAAAACCAATCGCCCATTTTAAAAATATGACACTGTCAATGTGACTTATGTTACCATTGTGCTTTAAGTGAATTAATTTTTTTCATACCTTTTAGTACTTTTTTTTCGAAATATATGTAACACTGTGCCGAGTTTTGCGTAGAAAACAAATGTTGCAAGATATGCGGAAGGCCTGATCGCATTAAGTGTGTTAAGAAATATCTTGTCAATTTTGGAACCCATTCGGAACGGAAAACTAACCTACTCTAAAGTAGGTACTTCCAGTAGAACACTAATTTGTGCAAATGGAAACTTTTTAAATTTGTTGTGAAACATCACAATTTGTATCCTTTTCCTGCGCTAATTGGACTATATCTTTGTGTTTTGTATTTTCCTTATACATTTCTATTTGATTAAGCCGAATAACAAAAATCGTACCTTAATGCTCCAACTAACAATATTTACTCCAACATATATTACCATACGTTGATTTGATACAAAAATAAATGAATGCAAGGCAACATTTCTTTGCAGAATGAAAATTAGATTTAATGCAAGTCATAAACATTGCTTTCTGACCATTAACATTTAACCCTACAGTTATCGATTGTTTATTGGTGAAGGGACTTATTTGTAAGAGGTTAGTCAACTTTGGAACTCTGCACATTTTATAACATTATTGTCCAAATAATTTGACTTTAAGTGATTTTTCTATAAAGTTTGGTTTTCTTTGTCGTCCCGAGGCTGAGAGCTGAGCTGGATTTTGAAGATTAGTCCATTCGCTAGGTGTTGCCGAGCAAATTTACTCCATATATATTTTGGCTAATTGTACAATAGGTTTTTTATTTTAACGCTAAGTCAACCTCTTCTTTGTCAACTCTCTATTTATGATGCCTGTTTATCCCCTCCCGAAATTGCTTTGCAACTCGATGACACACCATTTATTTTGATGATTAACAAACAAAACATTTCCTTATAGCTGAGTTAAGAAACATTTGTAAATGTTATCAGGACGTTAGTTCTTATGAAGTCTTCCGATAACATTCCAAGATAATGTTTCCCAGTCCAAAAACCATGTTTCAAGTCAATTAACTGAAATCAAAAGCAATTAACGTTAACTTGACAAATTCAATATAAATGAACAGATCGATAAAATGTTTTGTAGTTGGTCGTTTCACCAGCAAACAGATCGTTTAATTTTCAAAAAAAATATGAAACTATCAGTCTTTGTTTTCCTCCTGTGCGGCATCCTCTCTGTAAGTTAAAGAATTTCATTATTTTTTTTTAAATGTAAAATAAATACTTAATTTAGGTGAAAGGATCACCCGTTGACGGGAACAAATCTGGCGAAGAAACTTTAAACAGCGAATCTCCAGTTGAGGTGGTTGAAATCCCAAAAGAGTCTATTGATTCTTCAAAATTACTTGGCAAACCTCTATCCCTTGGATCATCAGCAGAGTTAATTGCATCTGCTGAGTCACTTGGATCTGACGAAATAAGCGAAGAAGCTTTAGCACCCACAGGAGTGATTGTGGAACCATCGGCGGAGAGCACTCTCGTTGTGGATTCGGGGAAAATCAATGAAAATGCAACCATTTCCGATCTGCTTGCCGAACCAGTTCCTGAGCACGTTAACTTGACAGATGTTGTTACAGTTGCACAAACTTTCAGTGCCCTCGCTGTTGATCCGGTTCCCGAAACCGTGGAAAAAGTACTAGGTGTTGCTGTGGACAACGAAACAGTAAAAATTCTTGAAACTCAAGCAGTTAGCGACAACGCCAATCTGTTCGCTTCTAAGATAGTATCCAAATATGACGCACAGGCATCTTCACCAGCGTCTTCTAGCAGCATAAAGGAGCAACGACAAGTTGGTCCCGTTGAATTGGGCTTGAGAAATGTAATCACAGCATCCGCTGTTGCGTCTGAGGAAATCTACGTGCAAATGACTATTTTGAGCGCTGAAACATCACTCATGATTAATAACAAAGCAGAACTTTCATCAGCTAAGGCCATGAATGAACTTTACGATCCCATTGACAGCCTTCAGGCCCAAATTAAAAACGCCAGTGACTGTGGCAAGCATTACAAATTTGATATGGACAAGATCTTCAGTGAACTCGATGCAAGTCTAACGGAATGCACAAAAAATCTAACTAATATCGAAAAAAGTTATAGCGCCCAAAATAGTGGAATTCTAAATGGCCTTTCTTTGGCCAATAGTGAAATGTTAGATCTTCCAGAAGCATGTGATCTTGAGGGCAATTTCGTTGTGGGAACTTTTTGTGTTGTCTCCAATTTGGCTGATATTAACGATGGTGTGACAAGCAAAGTTAATTTGATTAAGACAAATACCGAAGAAACCAAGCAGCAAACAAAGATAACATTGCTTGCCACAGATAAATGTCTTCAGACTGTGGTAAACAGTGTAAGCATTAAGATAAATAACTTGATGGACGATGTCAAGAAGCAATGTATTTTGAGGAAAGACAGAAATTAAATAAATAAACTAAGACGAATTTTGATTTGTAATTTTAATTTATGGTTTTCTCGAAAGTGGTAGCGTTGAACATTTTTCCTAGTACTAGTACTTAGGTTACGAAGCTAAACTGAACTAATATTTTTCAACAGCAAAACCAAAATACGAACCTTTATTGCAAGGCGTCAATCTAGACCCTAAACTAAACTGCCTGCGACAAAAAGTTTATCATCTGGCGTCTTTTAAACTGTCTCACTAGTTCTTTCAACAGAACCCCTTTCGGGAAGAAGACCTTGCGGGTAAGGCACCTTTAAATTCATCAACATCCAAGAATGAGGCTGCTGACTTCGTTGTTAGTCAGGCCGCAATTCAAAGCTAATAATTCATCGAAGCTCGTTCTGAACTGACGAAAGACTCGGTATCTGCTCTCTATGTACCGCTGACGTAAAGGAAGTCTATGAGGATCCGTAAAGAGAGATCTGGTACCTCAAAGAAAATTGCACCATATTCAGAAAGTTGTGGCCCACATACAACAAATTCGATTCAACAATCCGTCGATAGGCTGGGGTGCCAGCACGTAACTTGATACAATCGAGCAGTTGCAATATTAAACTTGGTTCAATCGATTGTTCTTGATTTTATCGTCATATTCGGCAGTATAAAATCTTCAATGGAAACAAAAAAAAAATTACTCGAAATAAAAAAGTAAACGCCTTTGACACTATAGGTCTCCAAATGATCATGAGTATTAACAGTTTTTTTTGATTAAATCGTAGCCAGACCCTGGGCAAACGCTTCCACAGTCATTGTATTTGAAGCGAAGAAAAGTGCGTATGTAAACTGGGACATCTGGGTGAAATGACTTTGAAACTGTAGGTAGCTAAAATCATTTAAGTTATCACCTTAAGAATGAAGGTGGAGGTATGAATTCCTCAAAAAAATGGAACCTCAGTAAAATATTGCTATTAATAAAAAACAGACTGAAATTTGACAAATTTTGTGTTCATCGAGATTTAGCAAGACGAATGTCCAAGGAAAAAAAAATAAAAATTGGAAAAGGTGATTGTTATTGTGGCAGTACATTTTGTAAAAAAACTTTTTTCTAGACTTTGAGTTATCTTATATACAAAGCTTAGAAGCTAAGCTATAAGATTTACTTAAAGGGCACAGGTGGAGGCCTTCCATGTTCAATGTTCACTCCAATATAAAGCATTCAAGCTATGAAACCCCTTTCGGTTAAGATAGGAAATTCTTATAATAATATTCCTTGCTTGCTTGGAATACAGACTTTTTAAATTTTATTTTTTAGCTTCAAAATTCTGTATTAAAAAGGATAAAGGTACGCTCGAAGAACTACTGGCTAGGAGACTCAATGTTCCTCAAAACTTTAAAACTGGTTGAATTGGTGTGCTTCTTAGAAAATCTAATGAGTTAAGGATCATCAAAAAACATTTCTTAACTAAAACCATAAGGAAAGGCTACAGTCCGCTTGGAGCGAACAGTACGATAGCCTATCCATACCCCTATATGCCCCAAAGAAAAAAGCATTAAGAAGGTGATGGATATCATTTCATTCTATGAAATTTATAAAAAAAAAATATTTTTTTTGAAAAAACGCCCCCAAAAAGTGGGCGTAGCCAAAAACTTTGTATGGGCGATATATTGGAAAAAATATTTTCTAAATATCTTGGTTAACTTTTTTTTTCAGTTTCTATGAAAATTTTCGCTGAAAACAGCATTTTAGTGAAAAAAAAGGCTTGGCAAAAAATCTTATGTGACAGACTTATAAAGGAGGGCAGTGCCTACATATCTTGTTAAGGTTCCAATACTCTATCTCTCTAATTTTAGACTTAAAACGGGTTTTTCTAAATTGTGGGCGTGGCAGTGGGCGGGTTTAAAAACTTTTAACACTTTACCATTTCGGGAACCTAAGGAGTATATGCTCTAAATTTCAGCTTCCTAGCATAAATTTAAAGGCCTCAAAAGTTGATACGGACGGACGGACATTGCTAAATAGTCTAAGGATTTGGTCCTGATCATAAATATATATACTTTTATGGGTCTACGACGAATATTAAGGGGTGTTACAAACTATGTGTCAAAATTAATATACCCTTAGGATAGGGTATAAAAAATATTAATTTTATAATAACGTAGTTGTTATTCTTTTTACTCTGAATACTTACTCATTTTCAGTCAATTCTAGTAGGCTGCTTTTATCACTCACATACCTTCTTCCGATATTACTACTCGATTCTTCTTCATCCTCACTTTCCGACTCAAAAAATATCACGTTTAATGCGGACGTGAATACTGATTCACAAAATTTTAAATTAATAAATGAACACTTTACATTACATGTAGTTCACAGTGGTATTTTTGAACATAAGGCACAATCAAACGTGCTTTTGGATGTACAGATTTGTACAATAAAAGTAGCATTGGTAGGCACCTTTAACCACTCGAATGATGCATCTTCTTGGTCAAATGTGTTATTCACAATAACCCAATATCCCATAAAAAAATAAATACTAGGCGTAAACGTCCCATGCAGGACCCAAAGCCTAGCTTCTCCAACCACTGTGTGTGCGAAGATATATATATTTTGATAGGAACTGTAGGTCCCAGTTTAATGCCGATTTCGAACGGCAATAAATTTTTTGAGAAGCTTCTCATGACAAGAAAAATTTGCACGTGGCACAGGTTGGGGTTTGAACCAGCGATCTCTTGCTTAGTGATCCAACGCATTTAACCACTATGCCATTACACCTACAATCCAATATCCCCTATCCTCCTTCACCGTGGCTTTTGATAACCAGTTTTGTGACAACAGTGTCTGAAAAATAGTGAAATGTGTTTGAACTAACTATACATACCTACCATAGTTTAAAATGTGCATTCGTTGACTTGAAAAGGTAAAGGAACAGACCTAATATTTGTTTCCAGCTGAACGACGATCAATAATACTCAATTGTATCAATAAACTTGCTGGCACCCCTGGTGGTCATAACTGGCCGATAGGTTCGCACGCGACTAAGATTGGCAGCCCCCACAATACCAACCGAAGTATTTGCTTGGAAAATAATGAGGGTGAAATGTCTGGGTTTTGCCAAAGCTATATATTGTGGGTACAGTGACTCCTTGGTTAGTACGTTTCACTTTAAAATGATGGATCCCAGAATCAAATCCGATCCAGTACCTCTAAAAGTTTTTTTTTTTATAAATATTCAAGAATAAGAACTATCATAGGTCAAGGTTCTCAAATTTGACATTTGGAATTGCCCCTCCATTGGAAAAAAAATTATCGTCGCACACACTATGGTTGTAGACCCTAGGCTCTAAGTCCTGTATGGATCGTTTACGCCTAATATTTTGTCAGATATCGTAACTAGGCAAGCACTTCTTTAATAACATCTCGGACATCTCAGTATAAACTTTAACAACATCATTTTTCCTTAATACCACTAGACAGTTAACAAAACGAAACCTAAGCGCTAATGCATTATAAGAATTTTCAGAAAGCAGACCAACTTTATGCTGATTATAAATTTTTTTGATTTTGTCATTTTTCAAAAATATCAAACAAAAGTATTTTATAATTCAAATTGTTAAAACTTCATACCTTATTAGTTCTCATGATGTCAAGCTTAAATTTAGAATTGATAATTTTCGTAGGAGCCACTACTACTTGTAATATCACGTTAAACATCAAATCAACCTCCAAAGAAAGAATTCAAACTCATGCCAAATTCCAAAAAAAAGTGACATCTCATCGCACCCTAAGAAACGCACAATTTTAGGGGTGCGCATAAGGTAGATTCGTTTCGATAATTTGTTGTTGATTCATATAAGACACTCGACAACAAAAAAGCATTCAAGGAGCAGAAGCCAAAATACAATATAACAGAATTGCTCCTTGCTCGATGGCTCGATTCCAAAGCAGCATATGTTGTAAGGATCGCCGTCATCTGGTGTTACAATTCAAAATATACATGCATATCTTCTTTTTTTTTCTTCATTTATATCCGTCCATTACATTTTTGAGAAGATCGCAATGAGAGCCCGAAGAAGAGAAGAATGAAATACTTTTTTGGACACAAATTTTGTTATATATATTTTTGTTTGTTTCATTTTTAGGCCAACAGCGAATATATCATGGATCCATGGCAAATACATGCATAAAAGTAGAGTAAATAAAAATCCGTTGGCTTCTAGAAGTTGATGCTCCTTGATCCAGGTTGGCACTCAAATGAAACGAGAAACAGAAACAGTAGGTAAAACAAAAAGGTTTCCTCCTCGGTTCAGGAAGAAATAATCTGAAATGCCACAGTGGCACACGTGTACAAATGACGTGTGCCAGATGGTGTTGTTGTGTCTGTTTTTTTTTAGGAAGATAGGTATCTACTAACAAAAAATCGACAACTTATGTCGAGATTTTGATTAGAACCAAATTGAGACCCGAAAGATTATACCTATAGGTAAATTCAAGACTTTATGATTATACTGGATCTAATGAGGATGAACAGGATGTTGACACCTACGAGTAATTAAACATGATAGGATATCGATCGAACATAAAGGTAAATAACAAAGCGGATAAGCATCCGTCCGTCGCATCCGCAACATACAAAGGCTATTACTTTATTCGAGCTAGAAACTGATTTGTCATCTTTTGTAAGTTCATTTTTACTCTAGTGGTTCGTAAACTTCACCAATGTGAAAATGTTGATTTAACGGAATGTTTTGACATTGCCAGTTTGGTCATTGGTGTAAGGGTGCGTTCCCAGTGAAAGATCAAAGTTAACAAGTTTCGGTTTGAAAACCCTTTATAATAGCAAATAAAATCCTAATACGCGTTCAAACGTTTAGCGCCTGAACTGAAAACTATTCAGCTTTTCATTGAACATTCATTTTTTGAATACTTTTTATTATTATATTAGGCCTCCAAACTGTCAAACCACTATAGCTATACAAATTCGTAATTCGTCCCCCATTTTACAGAATAATTATATATTATTCAATTAATTAACATCACCTAACACCCACTTAGGAAGCAGCTATATTAGCTACAGACTTGCTAATTTCTCCAGCATACTCTTTTACAACATACATATAAACAACTTACGCTTAGTTACATTTCTTGGGGAAATGTTTATGTATGTCTTTATCAGTTTATTGTGATCTGTATTGTCATCCCATGCATATCACTATTTCTTCTCGCCCTGCCGAAGAAAAATACACCGAATTTGTGTATTATTCGTTCGCCCACCCCTACACCGAACTTTTCAATAGAGAAGCAATGTTAGTGTAACCAACAAAAACATATTTAGGGGAGTTTTGTCTAAAATAAATTGTAACCATTTTGTATGGCCTAAAATGTATGTAAGTAATAAAAAGTTAAATAAAGCGAAGTGCAACAAAAATAAACTTAGCACCTACTTAAAGCAAACATTTTCAAAAATACTTTGGACACAACAACACCCATGCGAAATGGTCTTCAGGTTGCTAGATCTAAGGGTTAAAGCTTGGCCGTGATTATTGGAAGTATTTTGTACATTTCGTTTATTTCGAACAGCACCACCTATCGTAAATAAAACAAACTATCCTCAGAACCTTTCCCAAACTATTTATTGCATTCATTGCAGAAACGTTAAAAAATATATTTGTGTATAAGAAGAAGTAAATTCAGCTTCTTGTTTGTATTCGTCGTAAGGAAAATTCCAAGCAAATACATTTGATTTTGAATTGTTTTTGTGTTAATGAAATGCAATAAATGAAGTCAGTCAATTAAAAAAATTCCAGTTATCAATACTTGCGAACATACATATATAACTCTTTTAAATATAACTCCTCTTTGTGTTTTTTTAGGGGCCTAAAATTTGTTTCCAAAATAAAAACTAAGGTTTGAGTTCGTATCGACCAATATACCAACCTAGTAATGTGTGTTCTAACCTCTACCAGCAACATACGAAAACACGATTTTCAAAAGAAGCACAGTGACCTCCGTAAACAATTCATTATAATACGAACTTGTAGCAACACACAGAATTTGGGAATACCCCTTCAGAATTCGACTTACCGATGGTGACACTGGTAATAGAAGTTCGAGTTGTTAAATAAAAATTACTTCTAAATTTCAGTCTTGGCGCTATTGAAAACGAATTTCATTCGAGTTATTAAATATGCAAGTTATCGAAGTTTGACTGTAGTTGTTCTAACATCTAATCTGAAAAAAAATTGAGTCTAAATTGATAAATTTACAATTAGAGCAATTTTCCCACGGATTTAAGAATTCTTGCCGCGAACTGTCACACTATTCACAATCCACAAATAAAAAATTCGTTCGAAAAAACCTTAAAACTGGCACACCTTTCTGCTAACATTGACAACTAGAATACGCAGGTATCTGAGAACAAAAAAAAATTTTTCATGCGAATGAAATGTCATTATTTACGAAAAATCGCTTGTTTGCTCTCATGCTCTCATGTGAATGGGCCTTACACAGAAAATAGATAGTAAAAAATCCCATTCAAATGGCTTTGAACGTTTGCCTTCGATGGGGCAATCCATATTGTACTCGCCTGACAATATCGTTGGCTTACAAACCAGTCCCTATGGGTGAAATTTTTATTTAATAAACAAAAATAGACCAGCACATTACAAAAGGAATTATGAAACCGTCGCCTTATTTCAATTTGATACAGCGCCTTCATTTCACAGTGTCACCATAGCCATAGAAATATTTCCTGCGCATGGAAAAAGAAGCTGGTTTAAAGTTTTAAGGCACATGCCTCAACATTATCCACAGTGTCACCTGCATCCTAATCATTTTACTAAGCTGGTGATTATGTGGCATAACTGAAAGATGTCCTTTCAAATGGCCTACTCTCCCCTGGTTTTCTTTTTTTTTATAACTGAAATATGAATAAGTAAAAACAGCTGAGTCCTGATCCCGAATTGCATCAACCTCCAGCACATCGAACATTTCCCCGTTAACAGAAATCAATGTGACATTTATTTGACAAGGTTGTGATGGATCTTTCATCTGGTCATCGATTGACGTATGTTTGCCGGATGATATTTTATTGATATGCTAATGTAGTAGGGCATAGTTCATTAGCGATGCTAATCCAATTCAACGATGGCGATGGTTCGTTCACCTGCAAGCTACCGCATTTCGCAGTTTACTTTAAAGTCCTTCGTGAAGCAACAATTTTCTCAAATAGATCTAATTCACATGCGAATAAATCTGAAACTCCTTTATTACTTAAAATGGAGGCACACCTACTTGTAGGTACATACACACATTTAAGCGGATTTAATGTATGCATGTTAAGCGCGTGGCATCCACACTTCTTACAAAATGAGCCAGATGGAGGCATAGATAACTCTGAGCGGAATATTTATAACCTTCAATGAGCAATTATCAGACCTTCCTTATGTTGCGCAGCAACTATCCCTTTACGCACACCCGGGACGACTTCTACCTTTCTTCCTCTCGAATCTTCAGGAATTGAATATTATTCTTTTTTTTTTTACTCCCTGTTCGTTTTCTTCCTGGCCATATGTTATGCTCTTAAGGATTTTGGTGGCATGACCACACTTTTCAGTCACTATTATCCTTACAGGAAAAAAATAACACAACCCAAAGATGTATATAAAATACATTTTAAACGGTTAACCCATTTCCCAGTCATTGTTCGAAAAATAAAAATAAAACGAAAAAGAAACAACCCAACACCACTGCAATTAAATTCTTAATAAATTACTTTAAGTACCGGCCTGATGGATACTAAATCCTTTTCGCAGGAATATGAATCAATTAATACCTCCGACTTAGTAGTTGTGCGTGATGGTGATAGTATGTTCATATTATGCTTGTGTTGCAAACTGATTTTGGGAAAGCGGATACATTTAATCGGAGCTTAAAATGTCCCTAAGTCCCAGCAGCAGGAACAGCAGCAATGGCGTGCCATTTGCTTGCGACTCGGATAGGGTTGCACACTTGATTGATGTAAATTTAATTATTAATTGCCGTCATGGACTCATCTGGATCTGAACTTGACGATCATATTATATTCCTTGGACACGATACAAGATATAATTGCGTTTAATAGGGATTTTGCAGTTAATGATGCAAGCACAGTAGAGATGTTGAAACATTAAATGTATTTCAATTAGCGAATGGAGTTGGGATTGAAAAACCCCTCTGATTGGCACGGAAAGATGAAGGAATTCTTGAAATCTACGTACAGACGATCGTAGACGAATCGATGTTAAGAGTTTGATGCTCTCCTGGAGTCACGGAAAAGTAACAAGTCAAAGTTGGTGTGCATCAAGGAATCTGAAGTCCTAAGTTCTCTTGCTATTTGCAATAAAAGTGATGGACCTTAAAGTGCATAAGTTATCCTTTCTGATGATGGTGCCAACAAGAGCTTCTCTGCAACGCGCTCTTAGATATTTATTGCAAGTTTTGGAGCAGAATTGGTGTGGAGTTATGAAAAAAAAAATATGTTTCCAATGAAAAAGTGAAGCGCAAATAGTTCAAAAATCCGGGATCTATAAAAATTATAACTTCTAATCAAAGTAAAATTACAATTAGGATTTTGGCAATTATTAAAATCGAAGTAGAAGGAAGTGGAAGTAGTATTTGGACAACATTTATTTTGAATTTAATATTTACCTATATAACAGATAAGTCTTCTTTTGACTTTTGGTGTATAATGGTGTATAAATCGAAAATATGTTAGACTGTTAACACTCTAAAGGTGCGATCAGACGGTCATCCGGATGACACCCTGACGTCACTATGACGTAGATTATATCCTAAAGCAAGTCATCCGAAGTTTGGATGACCGTCTGATCGCACCTTAAGCCGACGATATGTTTGATATGCATAAGCACTATATATAAATACGTAGCTATAAAATGCCAGACATCGCATTTCAACTGCAATCGAGTTTTCTCTCGACGGCCCTGCATATATGAGATATATAGGTAAAGGGTGTGTTTTTAGAGGTTTAGAACTTTAACTGGCGGCTATTTTGTCAGCTGTTAAGTGATTTACTTTGGCATTTCATCATGAATAAACTGACACCTAGCCACGCTTCCAAATTGTGCACCTTTTTTTTGAAAATCATGGTTCTGTTTGAAATACGTATCGCGCGAATTTTGTTTAGCGATGAAGCTCACTTTTGGTTGAAAGGACACGTCAATAGACAAAACTGCCGTTTTTGGAGTGATGATAATCCTCAAGTGTATGTTGAGACACCGTTACATCCACAAGAACTGACTGTTTGGTGTGCTTTATGGGTTGGTGGAATAATTGGTCCATACTTTTTTGCTGGCCAGAACGCTACGGTCAATGGTGACCGGTATAAAGATATGATTACTGACTTTTTCATTCATCAATTGAACAACCTTGATATGCAGGAGCTGTTGTTTCAACAAGACGCCGCAACATGTCAAACAGCTCATTCTGTTTGGTAACCGTTTGGTAACCGCATAGTTTCACGTTAGGGACCCTTGAATTGTTCTCAAAGATCGTGCGTTATTGCCGATATACGCCCACAAATGTTGGAAAAAGTAATCGATAATTGGATTAATGGATAATCCGGATTAGACTACGTCTCATCTTTGTTTTATTCAATTTCAAAGTCTCTAAATAAATACCATATCTGTTTGAAAATTCAAAATCAACTACAACAAATTTAAATTAAATGCAAACATAAATAGGAAAAAAAAGACAAAGAAACCAGAATTTTTTCTCAAAATTAAGAAAACAATGTACCTTATAAACTTGGTGCTGAAAAACGCAGAAAAAAAAAGATTGCATTCGCTTATTTGAAAAAATTAACTGATAAATTTAACGCCTCCGCTCATCATTTAAAAAAAGCGGCCAAACAAATAGAAAGTTTATCAACTTATAGGTTAGTTAAAAAAAAATATATAGCCACGAAGCGGTGGGAGTTAAAAGAAAAAAATCACAGGATAGTATCCCTTTAATGGGTCTTGTGCTTTCGGAAACTACTCTCATTAGGAACCCTCAAGCGAAAATGTTGGGTTCCTTTTGGAGGGCCAATTGCTAAAAGTTGAATTTGAAAGTTAAAATTCATAGTGCCTTTTGGCCTGAAATTGGAAAATTTCATAAATAAAAACAATAATTTATTTCCAAACCAATTGGTTAAGGAAACTAATCCAGATATTTTAAATGAAATGTCATTCCGCCGTCGTTGCTGTGCTCGTTGATATGTGTGAGCCACCTAAGGCGAGGCTTTCGTCTACTTCATTCTCTCTCCGGCTTTGACTTGGTCAATGTCACTGTTAATCATTGCTTCATTTCCTTCACAACCCGTTAACGCATTCGGAACCAAATATCTTACGAAAAAAACGACGATTAAAACGACAAAGAAGGCCTAGTTCCGCTTTAGAAAGGTCTATACTTCAGATATATTGAGCAGGACTTGGATTAAAAGAGTCTCGTATAAAATTTCCTTATTTGCTCGGGAGACTATATAGTTGCCTTCTTCGCATAAAAATACAGCAATTGGCTAACGTCATCTTCGTTTGATGTCTAAAGAGATGTCGTTTTTAGATGTAATAGCGGAAAAGAGGTAGACAAAGTCCCTAACTATGCGGTTTTAGCGGCCTAAGAATTGATTAAAATGTGGTGAGTATCTATCTGAAAGTTCTTGGGTTTTCTTCACGATCTTTGGCTAACTGCCTCCAGTTGCGCACTTCAAGTTGGTTGAGGTCCCCTTCCACTTGCGCGCGCCACCTTAGGCGAGGTCTTCCTCTACTGCGTTGTCCCTCCGGGTTGGATTCGAAGACTCTTCGGGCCGGAGCGTTGGTGTCCATTCGCTCTACATTACCCAGCCATCTTAGACGACTAATCCGTATTTTTCTGACCAGCTCGATGTCGCTGTACAGCTCGTAGAGTTCGCTGTTAAATCTCCTCCTCCAAAGCCCGTCAACGCAAATGGGACCGAAAATCACTCGAAGAATTTTGCGTTCGAAACGACCAAGGAGATCTTCATCCGCCTTTGATAACGTCAATGTTTCTGCGCCATACAGCAGGACTGGGATGATGAGGGTCTTATATAGAGTCTTGAGAGTAAGTTGTCGTAGTTTAGAAGGTCTTATTTCTTGTGAAACGGACGAACGATGCTAAGGTTCCTTTCATCAGGCGTACATTCTTCTGACCGAATCTTGGAAGTGAGTTGGTAAATGCTCTTTTTCGAGTCATCTCCTGCTGTCTCAAATAGTTCGGCGGTTAGACTTTCCGGCCCAGCCGCTTTGTTGGACTTTTATTGCTTTCCTGACTTAACTTAGATGTCGAAACTGCGTCCTTTGGGCACTAAAGGGTTAATGTGGAGCCCATTAAACATGATGATAATGTTTTGGTAGGTTGCATGTACCATATGATAGAAAAAAGTAGCAATGGAAGAAGCGGTGCCCCATGACTAGACTGTTAGTCTTAGAAGCCCAATCTATGAACAAGAGAGGCGATCCTATTAAGGTACATTAAGATATAACTCAATTTCGCATATAGCATCTATTCCAACCTACTAATGGGCAAGTTCCGGTTCGAAAAATCTCCAGCAGATAGATTTCAGGGCAAGTGGCACAGAAGGTAAAATTTTGTACAAAATACAAAAACCTTTTTGAGAAAATTGTTTGTATTAAATTTAAAAAAAGGAAAGTCGGAATAAAGAAAGCGCAAATGCCAAAGCGCTTGGTCTGCACTACTAAAAGTAGTCTGCTCGAGACTGTGGACATTTATTGTTAATTAAGACACGCTTCAAAATAGTATTAAGGCCTTCGTTATAGTTATTTTGTATAAAAAATGTCCTATTTGTTTGAGGCCTGATAAAAAGAACAGACGTTTTACCATCTTCCATAGAAAGATGGAACACTATTTATTTTTCCCTTACAACCAGTCATAAAAAATAGATGGAATTGACGAAAGGTCTATTGCTACTATCCAACTTTTTTTTTATCTCCTCGTCCCTTTATGGAATTAAACTGTGCGTTAAATTTAAATTTGACACCCGAATATAAAAAGTGACTACGTACATTGTGTGTAGCATATTTTTTGCTTCATGAAATAAAAACTGCCAAAACATAAAGTTAAGGCATCTCTGTGGTCAAACCGAGTTTTTTTTTTTGTCTCAACTTAAGTCAAAAATCAAATCTTTTTAAAAGCAATTGCCACACGCAAGTCATCTACTTGTAAAAATTTTGTCTCCCAATCTCGATTAAGTCATTTGATACACTTTTCCACCTCATTTGGTCGTAATTGGGCACCATCAGCCAGCCATCAGCCACTAAGAAGCAAGAAGTCAACCACCATCGAACACTGTCTGTGGCATCCATCGATGTCCATCGGACATGGCATTGATGCGATGTCTCCTTTGTCCCGGCGGTGGTGGTGGTGGCAGCTCCCACCGTGTGTTGGGACAAAGTCACTCATTTAAAATGGCACACTGTTTACGGTCAAAAATTCGTGTGAAAAAATTCGCAATTTAAGTCCTTGAGGTGACACCGCAAAAACACCAAAAAAAAAAAAACTCAAACCTCAACAGCACTCGGCAGAGTGTGCAGCAGGAGCAATGGGTCAATTATACAGGTAATTAAAATCGCAAATCACCTGAGTAAGGTTTGGTTTCGAATATCACAAAAATGCATCAAAGAGGTGATTTCTCGCATAATTAAGTAACCTGTATGCGCATCGGAGAGTTCTCGTACATTAACGCCTTCGCATAACTTGATTGCTTGAGAGGTTTTCTCAAAGGCAAATCGGCAAGCAATCTTAAAAGGATACCGATCAATCCCCACGGGGAGTTGTTTCTTAATAAATTTCCTAATTTTAATGTTTATTGCTGAGGGAAAATTCCTTTTTCAATAACTTGCATCAGAAAATGATGATCATTGAATCAAAGTTACGAGCGACGAATGAAAGGCGCTTCCTTTTGTCCTACACACCTCGCCGGTGGTATCTATTAGTAGATATTAGTTTGGTATCCGCGACGCAACTGAGAATCATAAAGAGTCCTCGCACGGAGATGCATTTTTGCCTTCGTACACAATCGAATCCGTACTTCGATTGATATAGTGACCCTTGTTTATTATGGCAGGGGCGTGTTACGCCTGTCAACATTTATGTTGGTGGTCATCGGTGGTCAGTTGTTCATTTTTACTTCGTTGCGCAGTCGAGTGTTTTTTTTCACATTGTGTGTTCCTTTTTGGGCTTTGTTCTAGGATATCTTACAATAACACACTCTGTCAGGTACGTACAAAAGGACGATATTATTTTAAGGAAAGATTCATTACTTCATTTGGTAATCGTGTATCAGGAATGCGATCCCGCGTGGTGTGAAATTCATTTAACCACAACTAATTTTATTGCTCAATTTTTTAGTCATTCTTTTTAACTCTTGAAAGGGAATCTTCTTTTAAGGGGTTATTGTGAATAGAATCCTTAAAATCCTTGAATGTACTTAATCAAAACGCGAACAATACACGAATTCAATCAGTGTATTTTGAAAATAAAATAATTTGCATTAAAAAAGCGATTAGTTAGTTCCATTCATCGGAATCCTTTGATAGCGGTCGGGTTAACTAATGACCCTGAGTAATGTGAAAATAAAACAATTTAGGTTTTAGCATTAATTTGTCATCCTTCACAAATACTTATATGAGCCTAGTGATAAATCGATTTCCATCATCTGCATCCATTTGTACAGGATAAACATGAACAGGTATGTATCTCACGATATCTCATAAATTTCTAACAACAAAGTCGCCAATATTTCCAATTTGCCAACCATAATTGGAACCATTGAATGTGTCATCTTTTACCTTTGATGCAATCAAGTAACCCCAAAGTGGATACTTAACAAATTGTTTGTGTCCGAACGAATTCGTAAGCCACCACTAACAACCTTATTTCGGTGTTAGCATGAAGTTCGACATTTGGCACATTTATCCTCGGGTAGAATGCACTTTTTCTCATACACGCAAGCTTGAACACATTGACCGGGTACGACATATTATGGGGAAATGCTTGTCCTTTGTCACATTTGCGATGTGCCCCTTGCGGTATCATTGATACTACATGCTCGAGATCAATGACGTCGTTGCCAGCTTTGCACCTGTGTACAGGTGGCAATTTAATAAACGCAACTAGATCAGAACAACACAACAAAATCTGTCCTGTCCTGAATCCAGTCGCACTGCTTCTCTGTGTCTTTTCCCCGCAGTTTAAGATCATATCTACCGGCGATGATGCTCCACTTAGCACTCAAAGGAGCAACATGAAAAAAAAAATATAAACAAAAACGTATTCAAAAAGGGTCCCCAGACTGCAGTTGCGGTACCCTTTCGCATCATGTTAATGGGCTGCTGCCAACCATGATGCTGCTGCTTATGCTCTGCGCATGTGTTAGTGATCAAATATAATGTGCCTAATTTGCACGTCATTAATTTTTTTTTTTTTTTTTTGCAGAACTTGATTAGATAATCTGGAGCAGGTATCTTGTTAGACTCTGCGATATGCCGCAGCGTCGCCTGTCTTCTCATAACAAACGAGGCCCAATAGATATGTCGTGCCTTCTTCTTCCTTTGATTGCCGCTCTTGGGTGTTTCGTGGTGCTCGGATCCAGTTGCAATTTGTCAAATGGGTGTTCCAGGCCTTTTAATTTCGATATGCCGCCACCTTTGATTCGGCCTGGACCACCAAGCATGCCATTTGTTGGAAACAAATCGCACAGTAAAGAGTGTCTTGCATGCGAAGCTCATTATAGATTTGCAGTAGTGACATAGTGTGGACATTCACAATCGATACATGTTATTGGTAAGACAAAAACACATGACACACTAAAACAAGAGTTATTAGCCAAATGTAGTTTGTGGAAATTTTCCAATATCTTGATAATGAAAGATATTTTCAAAAGTGCTTGGGTTTTCCAATCTCAAGGAGGAGCCCATTTGAAAATTTTGAGGACTTTGATTTCTGGTAAATATTTACCAATTTTGTTTACAGCTGATTTGAGTATCAGCTCGCTTAAAAATTCAAAGTGTAAAACTAAGATCAGCCTGTATGCCATAAGTTTTCTATAATGGTAATGAGCAAAGTCTGATCACGAAGGAATTTCCGACAACTCAACATATGACCTCTGCGACTAGCAGCGCCAAATTAACCATTTTACAAAAACGAGTCATATAGTTTAATATATGTTTTGCAAACAAAATACAAGGTGAAGCAAAAGTAACGTCATAACGTGTATTGGCTGCTGTTTGGTAAGAAATAAAAATAATTCAACTCTTGTTTTACAGAAAGTTTATTTTGAAGGTTTAAAATTGGTGGGATTAGGTTGAAAATATAAATATTGATCAAATGACCACCCCCTGAGTTGGACATTTGACTGCAAATTGATTTTCCTTTTTCAATGTTACCTTTCAAGGTTTGTTGTGGAAAGCGAGATATTTGAAAAAACAAAAATCACCGATGCTCGTAGACTCTCTTAGAAGTCCTCGGCCACATGGCCGCTGTCCACTTCTTGTGATATCTTTATGGGACTAATTCTCTATCTTATATGTTAACATTTTTGTTCTCTGTACATGCAACTTAAAAAATTGTGGAGACATGTTTGTTCTTCAGAAAATGTATTGCAAAATCAACGAACTAAAACGTGAAAAGTCATGTTTTGTAACTAATGTCTTTATGTTCTTCGGCTTGTCACCTGACTCGCCACCTAAGCTATACCAATAATATAAATATTTTCGGTGTTTGCCATAGAAGTTAAACTGACTTTTGAGCACTTACAATTGACATACATATGTAGCTAAAAATAGGTATTTTTTATTTTATTTATTTATTTATTTATTTATTGTTTAAAGTTAGGTAGTAAAGGCTTAGGTCAGATTCTTATCCTGGTGGCCTTGATGGCTTATTTCAGAAGAATCTCGTTTACAAAAGTTATCACATAAAATATGCATAAGTAAACTTTACTTTAAATTGGATTCGCCAAACGTATTTAAGTTTTTTCAATGCAAAAAAAAACTAAAGTACAACTACAAACTTTAGCCTTTCTACTATTGACATTCATTCATCTAGCGGAAATGCTACAATGCAACTTTTTTTTTTGAGTTTATTTTCTACTTTTCATCCTTTACTAAAGCAAAAAAGAATATAGAAAATTTGACAGTTTGGTTTATTGATTCTGAGCAGTGTTTTTAAGTCGTGGGAAATTTACCTTTTTGTGGAAATTTTGATGGCAAAAAACTTTCTCGTGTGGAAAAAGGGAAAAAGTAGTTCCGAAATGAAATTTTGTGGGAAATTCCATATGCCCAAATTTTCTGGGTATTTATTCAAATTTCTACTACGGTATCGTCTTATGGCGTTCATAAGAGCACACACTTTATGATGCTTTTCAATATTATCACAGTTTATTTTAATTCCTATTGACATTTTCTTGTACAATAAGACGAAATTTCGTTTTCACTCAAGAGTTTATGAATTTGTTCGCTGGTTTGGCGAATAACATTATTTGACGGAACTTTGACATGTTACGTCGGTGTTTCTGTATCACATCAGTATCATCATAACTATCTGGTAAACTATGTAGAGGCCTTCAGTAATTTGAATTAGAGTGTCTGCCACGAGAGTCACTTTACGAGATTTAATTTTGGAAGACATAATGTCTTCAACATCAGTCAAACGTAATATTTACTTTCAAAATGTTGACGTTTAGAACTTCACTGAGAGTAAGGAATTAAATTTCCGGCGCTTTTAACTTTTGACTTTCACCTTTAAAGAATGTTTTGTGACCCTCACTTTGTGTGCTTTTGAATTATGGTTTACCTTTTATTTGTCTATTCATGAATTGTACCGCAGTGATTTTGTTTTAATTTGCAAATATTTATACATATCATTGTGGGAAAATTATTGGAATTTCGGAGGAACGGGGAGGGAAAAATTAAAAATAAAAACTTTTCATGGGAAAAATCAGTCCAAAGACATACTAACACTGATTCTGAGTTCTGACTGAGAATGAAAATAAAGCTTTTGGCAAATTACTATAAGCAACAACATAATCAACACATGCAGGGAACGGAGCTATGGCTGGTTCATTTAAAGGTGGTCCACAGTACATCATTCGGAATATATCGTACTTCACAGTCAGTACACAAATCTCGAAGAGAAAACCGAGTGGTACCTCAGAATACTCAACAGGATATTGTCTAAAATTAATCTAAAGTTTTTTGTGTTGATTAAAATATATTAAAGTAATGGCAAGTAAGAGGAAGCATAGTCAAACAATAATGAAAATCCTTCGTGTAAGGGAAACCAATTTATATCCATAAATCAAATCTGTTTCCTACCAATCAGTGTCTGGCTTGCTTTAAATACTTATTCGCAGCTCTAACTCCATAGTATGCAACATATAATCCCCAACACTAACTAATTATGTGTGCTTTCCTCTCAGTAATCGACAGAACCGCAAGTCAGATCGAAACATTTAATTTCCCCGAAATACAAACAAAATACTCCTCCGACATCTTAATCAATCGGTCGTCGGTCTTCCTCAGCAGCCGTCTGAAGTTGCTCCAATAAATGAGATCGATTTGATTAGGGGTTACACTGGCGAAAGGTCTTTATTCATCGACAGCTATGGATCAGCCATACGCATACCCATAGTGTCTCAATAAACACACAAGAGTGCCGGAATTTAAGGTAGTCAGTAAGACAGACGAATGATCCATATGGATAGAGATCAATCGAACTCTGGCATCGAAAAACAAACAACCATTTGCGGTAATCCTCCTACCGACTTTATTACCGGATGATGGTGGGTCAAACACTTAACTTAATTTGGAAGCCCCATCTGCATCGTGTTATTAGTTGGTGGAACCTTTTTTCGGTCGGGTTTTACGTGGCGAATAAAGAATAAAGCGGGAACGCGCATGCTGTGAACAAAACACTGTATGAAGCGCCAAATTGATCACCTCACAAATTCGCGCGCTCTTCTTTGCCCAAACGAACGACTCTACCGAAATTGGGAAAAGGGAAGACGTTGCGTAACCGTAACTATATTTTATTTTAAGTCCTCTTTCAAGTGAGAATAATTCGTTGGCAAATTGAACTTAATTTTTCTTCCCATTCTGAATAGTCAGACATTTAATTGTTGCCAGGAACACCCTATCCTGTCAGCTAAATTTGACCTCTTTGATTGCGCATCCAGACTGCGAATGCCGATCACATTATCTGATACAACTGCATTTAATTTCCTTCGCCAAATTGGCTTTCTTCTGATTCGGCCGTGGGACTTTTTCTTATTAATAAATCTGTGAGAAGTTTTTTGTGCGTCTTCTTTGTCGTAGTTTCCTGATGCTGACCTTTAACCGCAGCGCTATCCTTTTGTGCTCCTACATCGTAATGTACACTATTTTTCTTGAGCCTTAGTCATGAATTGACGAATTGGAAAATTTAATGCGGCAATTAGGCACTCACACGGAGAGCGAAATTCGCCCTGTAATTAGCGACACCAAATCATTGGGTTACACCCCCGAAGCAATTAAGTCATCACTGTTTGTTTTCGTGTGAGGTCCTTGTAGAAGAAGAAAATTTTATGTTATGGATGTACCACACCGGAGCGAGGCACTCCGCAATGACGTTTGTGTGTCCATTTGTGAAGGTACCTCCTACACTTCCTATACAGTAATTTGCCAGATACAGCTACACACGATGAATCCGGTATCCTAAATTGTATTGTTTGTTTAAGGTAATTAACTTTATTGGAAATTGTTTGCATTTTGTCAGAAATATCATCTAACTTAAAATAAGTGTTCCACAACGGTTTGATGTGCAATTCGAAATGGGTGTGTAAGCTAATAGAATTTTTGTAAATGTAAAAGATATGTTTAAGATGGAATCTAAATTACTTAAAAGGGTCTGCCGCGCCGCCGCCAGGAATCGGAAGAACATTTGGAGAGATATTGGTCAACTTGTCTTTCTGGCAAAGTTTTGATACAACTACAACTTAAAACATGTCTGACTGCATAAGAAACACGCTAATCGGTTTGTAGCGTGTGGCTTCTGGTACGAAAGATCGACGGATATGCAGAAACTGATGAACATTGGTCTTAAACAATCGTGGGTTAAAGCAATGGGGAAAAATAAAGTGTAACAGACCTTTAAATGATTCTCTATATTTTTGCAGTACGTCAGGCTTTAGTGTAAACTGATGAGCTTTCTATGAAGCACGAGTATTTTCGGGAAAAAGGTAGAAAGGCAGAATAAGGAAAGACAGGGAACGACGATGTTGAAGTGAATCAATCGTTTTCGTTATGTTTCTATAGCAGATAAGTTTTGTCGATCGTTTTTGGGTGCATCTCCCCAATTATGACTGTTATACTAGAGTTCAGTTTGTAAATTGTAGCCGGATCAGAAGGGGTAACGAATTTCTTGCACGCTGAACCAAATAGATACGTTACATTAGACACTAAAGTTCGTCAATATGAAATAATTCTGTTAGTCAAATTTCTGCGTAATTGAATTTGAATAGTTAAATTTTCATATTGAAAATTTTAGTTGTGAATCCGATGGACGCGTTTATTAATTTGATGAAATAAATTCTCATAATGCAGTGGTCAAAGAAAATCCGAAAAAATTCTGTCGCTCTTATGACAGTTGTCAAAGATCGATATTTGAAATCCATTTCTTTACTTTTTCAAGTAACTTTAAGTAACTTTCTAAATTTCGAGAAGTAGGAATACATTCTTTAAGAAAATGTTCAAATTACAAAAAAGTATAGGAACGCTTTTTAGTAAGTTATAGTAGGCTCTAGGAAATAAGGCCCCAAGAAATAAAGCCCCAAAATAAAAATGAAATAAGGCCCCAAGGAAAAACAACATTTTGGGGTCATTTTTAATTTGTTGGCAACTTATTTCGTTCGTTTGGGGTTTTATTTCATTTTTTTATTTGAATATTTTTTATTTATTAAATTTTTATTTTGGGATTTTACTTCATAAGGAAATAAAGACCCAATTTTGATGCCTTATTTCATTTTTATTTTGGGGCTTTTTTTCTTGGGGCCTTACTTCCTAGAACCGCTATAGTACCTAAACTACATGCCAGAAATGATAATAAGTATAAATAATTACTTGACGGGGAAAAAAAATTATGTTTTCTGACGGTATGTAGGGCACGAGGCTTGTATCTTTAGGGACTTGGAAGAAGGCTTCTTAACTCGGACCTTAGCTGATCTGCATTCAACACGTATTCTTTTTGACGCACTCATACCATCGGAGACGTCCGTGTCGGCGAAGCTCTGTCCACAGTTCTACTACTCCGTCAGTATTACTATTCTTGGTGGTAGAAGCACCGGCTTGATTTGGAGACACGGCGCGAGCAGACCAAGAACTAGAGGAGGGTTATACTTCTAAAACGAGCTTGGGTCGCTTTCGCTTACTTTTCGAATCAGAAGAAGAGGAGGCATTGCCCGATGAAATGGTCAGGTTTGCTTCCGTTTGGAGAGACTTCCACCGACCTATCCCGTTTCATGCAAGGTAACGAATAGCCGATCGGAGTGCTCCAGCCTTCAGTCTGTGTAGGTTCTTTGCGCCGTTGATCACTCAGCTGCTTCCTTTTCCTCTTCCGTTGCTCCTTAGCAAGGTTTACCACAGAGCCAGCCGCTTTAGAAGCCCTAGACATATCCTGGGTCATACCGTCAGCAGCGGTGCAGTGAGTAGCAACCATTTTGCTTATTTAATATTATTATTTAAAAAACTTCGGTTAGAAAATGTGAGTATTTTGCATTAAAGTGCGTTTCAAAGCAATTAATGCATCAAGTAGGACACAGCCACTAAGCGACACCGAAGAATATGTAAATCGCCATATGCAGCATGATTCCTGCGAATTCGGGAGACATTAATTTTCAAAATCGGCAATCGTCAAACTGCAGCAGATTTGAAAGAAAAAAATGATAACTACCGAATGATATTGCTGGAAAAACAAGCAAGGGAAAAATAATAAATTTCATGAAAGATATTCACACCAACTTGGTTCATGTAGGAAAAGGTGTTCGTGACATTTAATATATTTTTGCCTGTCGTTCTTCCTCCCGTGCGTTGTTGAATTTTATCCATTTAGGACAGTGTCGCCGTTTTAAGACTCTTAGTACTTATTTAAGAACGAACGATACTGTCAATTTTGTAACGCTCTGTTGATAACTTTTAGAACATTCGGTATCGATTGTTTTCTTTTAAATTGCTTAAGTTCGCTATTAATATCGGCTAATTCATCTACGAAGGCTTCTTTCAAAAGTCGAAAGTTCTGTAGTGGGTTAATTGGTTGGCTCGATTCACCTTTGGTAGTCTTGTTTTATACCAAAATCTAGTATGCCGTGTGTACGAGAAAAGCAGAATATTTTACAATTTTTCAGATGCCAAACCTTGTTATTCTGCGACAACATTAAAACGTGATTTGTCAACATTTTATTTTTGCACATTCATGTTTCTGGCCTAAGGGGAACACTCAAGTTTACGTACCAATCACAAACTAAGTCATCGGCAAAACCAAATTTACAGAATAGGGACCGGTGAAGTTCTACTTAATCGTTTCACCAAAAGTGAATGGAACCAATGGATAACAAGCTCATGACTGAAATTGTATATTATATACATAAATGACGTACAATCGCTTTAAATGATTTATTTTGTTTATAACCCTTTCCTTAGGCCAGGAAATCTAAGCCGCTGCATTCACAAGTTTTTGTACGCTTACTATTTACTGGATTCCAAAATATTAGTCTTATATGTAAATTTCAATGCTAAAGACGCATCTAACATCCTTAACGTGCATACGTTCCATGAACAACATTCACACTCTGATCACTTTCAGAGCTCCAGTGTCTAGCGAACATAACAACACATTATTTTCGATAAAACTGTTAACATTGACGCAGACTAAAATAATACCTTACTTGTGCTTTTTTTGTGCACCACCAAACACTATTTTTTAAAGTGATCAATTACAATTATTGCATGCATCCCTCTTAAGAAAATAATTAACAACACATATAGGTACACTTTAATGTTGTAAAAATTAAAAATAAATATTTTTGACAAGAAAATCTAATCATTTTCGAATTGTATCCTCCCACTGCAAGAATGTATCTTTTTAGTTTGGTTGTTAGAGCAAAACCAATCCGCCACTTGAGATTGTTTTCAAAACAACGATCATACATACATATATATATTGAACGGAAGGAGTCTATAATAGAGCCGCAATTCTGTTTGTTGCCGATCCAGGATCAATCAACTTGAAATTAGTTTCTTTTGTGGATTTCTTCCCTAAAAAAAACCAATGAAAAAAGAAAAAAATATTAAAAAAAAAACCACAAATTCTATGTTTTCGTCAATTTTTGTGGTGAATAAACACACCATAACGCAAAGAATTCAGAATGTATTGTGAAATTGAAGTTGTTTTCACTTCCTGTTCGGGGACCTGAGTCTGCGCTTAATTTGTTACTTGATTTTTTTGTTCCCTCTTATTTCGAGCAAGATTTTGATAGTTCTTTTCTCTTCAATTTGTCTATTCTTCATGAATTTTACCTGGATTTTTTAGGATTGATAGAGCATGTCGAAATCAGATTTGTTTCCAATTGACTTCTGGTAAGTGTGTGTTTATAGTGTTTATAGTAAAAAATTACAAATATTACTTACAAGCATTTTTTTAAAACGAAGCGAGTTGAATATGAATTTGTATGAAACTAATTAAAGATGAGAGATTTGAAATGAATTTATAATTTTTAGAAAAGAATGATGATCATATGGGAAACGAGACTAACTTCAAGGGTTTTGAAAATTATAAAATTGTCATTCGCTTATAGGAAATATGTATTCCCGATTATACTTCATAACTTAATAAGGTACATTCTAATAGAAACAGCGTCGTCTACAGGTGACGGAAGCGGGTGATTTCCCCGTTTTATGAGGAGCCTGAATATTCGAAACGGAAAACTTATTTTGTACCAATTTATTTATTTTTTTAACTTTCTCGTATGGATCAGTATACTATAGAGAAAGTTATTGAGATCGTACTGAAATTTCGAACTCAAACTGAGTATGAGGGATGATATTACGACTGTAGAGAAGTCCAAAAAAGGGGGGTCAATACCATACATCCGTCGATCTGTCTGCCTGTCCGGGAGCCGTATGGCGAAACAGTTCGACGGATTTGCTTCAAAGTTCGTAGGTTTATAAAATTGATGGGATAATATCTAAAAGAGTTTTTTTATTTTTTGATTTATTGTCTGAAATAACAGTACCTGCCATACAATAAAAATCACTTATCACCAATTTTCTTAAAAATTGTTGCAAGGATTTTAGTCTTTTTTTACTTTGGATAATTAAGATAGGGCCAAGAATACTGCATACCAAATTGTCTGAAAAAAAATAGTCGAATAACGGTAATTTATAAAACCGCTAATATCTCGAATACTAATAAAGGGAATTCCTAAAAATTTTACTATTTTTTTTATGATGTAAAATTAAACAAATCTGCGTACTTCGATTTTTGGAATAATATTTTTGAATTTTTTTTTCCTATTTTGATTTTTTTAAATTTAAATTAAATTCGTTTTCTCAAAAACAGCTCTAATGATTTTGATCTTTTCTTGCATTTTTAACAATTAGGTAAATATGTCCAAAATGCAAAATTACATCAAAATCGTTAGAGCCGTTTTTCAAGTTTTCAAAACTAAAAAAGTGATAAAATAACGTTTCCATGTAGCGAGAAAGTTTCGTAGGTCGTGCAATTTATTTATTTATGCAATTTATTTTCATATATTATTTTTCCTCATTAATGGAATCTCGAATCACAAGCTCTCAGACACAAATGGTCGGCTAGACCTTTCACCATTGAGTTTCCTAAATGCAATTTTTTCGCAGAACTTGGATACGATTTTCTCAAATATTTGTGCTGCTTTGAATTCACACTTATGTTTAACTAAAAATTGTGACCCTCGTTCCATTCAACTACACTCTAGTTTATTTGACTAAGAATGTCCTCCTCCCTTTAAAATAATAATATATACATATATATATAGGGCATTTGCCCTCCCGGGCCCTGGGTTTCTCTTGAAGGCTCTGAATAGAAACATTTAACCAAACTCTTACGGATAAAAAGTCATAGATTGTAAAAAAAAAATATTTGGCTTCCATTGGTGAAGATTTATTTTTGTAAGAAACCAGTACTAGAAGGACCGCCTTAACCACTGTGCAGCCATTTTCGACCAGATTGGTGGGCTCTTCGTTACATATAGAGAAATAAAATACTTTTACAGGACAATTTGCTCAAAAAGCTTATTAATACATGAGAGCATAGAAATTGGTCTGTAAAAATTGACACAGTGGCGTTCGGTCTCCACTGTTATTGTATCTTATATCGATTATGGTCGACTCTCTGCTGACTGCGCTCAATGCCTCTGGTCTTTACGGACATCAGTATGTTTATTAAAAAGCAAAGGAGATGGGCTCTATTCTGTAATCGCCCTTAAACTAAAGCTGTTTTCATTACGAGTTAAAGGAATTCGAAAGGGTTTGTAAAAAATTGGAGTAATTCTCGATAGCGAACTCCTTTAGACCAAGTATGTCGAAACGAAGACATCTAAGGCAAGAATGCCTTTTGCCAAAAATAGGGCTGGTCACATAAAAAAAATCCAATGAATCTACACGACACTGATTAAGCCTTCACGTAAATTCATCATTTCACTAGACTGCGCAAAGAATGGAATGTTTAAAATGAATAGTACCTACACCAAGCTTGCACTTTCTCAATCCTTTCACCACGTCTGAGGTTGAGCTCTCAGAAGCGAGTAACCACTTTCATGCGATAAAACTTTTTACACGTTAAAAGTTAAAAACGATTTAGTCATGTCTGCCCAACCTTTTTTGACTGTTCTTTAAATTTCAGATGGAACACTAAAATTTGAACTCTAGAGGTGTGAAATTATGTATGGCTTTTTTTTCACAACACCGCCTACTGACACGCCCACTGCTATTCAAAATAAATCTATGGTGAAAGTTAACTAAATAGTTATGAAATACGTAACAATGCCCTGCCAGAAGTGATGGAATGCTTTTGCATATCTACCAATCCTACTCTCCATCGCTTAATATATACTTTTATTGGAAACCAGAAACAAGCAGGATCACTCAGCAGGCTTCGTTGCAAATCTAGAAATCTGGAAAATTTCACCCAAAATTCAAAAATAAAATCAAAGAGTTTTGTTTGTTTTTGTATAAAAGTATAACATTTTCATTGTCTTCCGGTAATATTTAAATATTTAACTAAAATTAACAAACTTAACTAAAATGTACAAATAATCGCTTAAATGCTACTATAAACAGAAATTTGTGTGTTTATATACAGAAGGTACTTGACTGGTATAATAATTGGTTGGGCACATAAATACTAAATACTACTTAATGCATAATTCTAAATGTCATCTAGCGCAGCAGATCTCCCAATGCTGAGATATAAGTTTGTGCCATTTGCAGAGTCTCGTGCTTTGATAGCTGACGATCGTTGCCCAAACATGGTAGGTATTGCCGCAGTCTGTCGAATGCCTGATTTAGGTTTTGCATCCGCCTACGTTCCCTGGCGTTAGCCGCAAGACGTCGCTTTTTCTTCACAACTGGGGATACCTGCTTTCCACGGCGTTTTTTCTGACCTTCGCCTGTGGCACCATCCGCTTCGTAGGCGCTGTTGTCACTTCCACTGGCGCCGAATTCATCTTGAAACAGCATCATGTCATCGTCCGATACGGAGTCATCAAATAGTCCAGATTCAGAGAAGTTAAACTGATTAAAGTCCTCCGTCATCATTTCAGGATACACCACTTCTTCACTAGACTGGATCTTTGGAATTGCTGGGGCGACTGTCTTACGATTGTAAGCTCGCTTCTTTGGGGCTACTTTGCATGTGCCGACATTTGAAGATCCAGTTGGTGGTATGACCAAAGGCTCCTGTGTTGGCATTTGTATTTGATGTGTTAGAATATCCATTGACAAATGATGTGCTGGTGGTACATTGGTTGTGGTGGCGGTGGTGGTTGTAGCTGGTAAAACAGTTCCATTGTAAATTGTATTTAAATCCACATATTCTGGTGTTGTCGAGCGATAACTGGCCGGCGATGGGGTGTTCCATCCATCCGATGAGGTATTTTCAAAGGTACAAAATCCTTGATTTTGAAATTGCACAGGATTGTATGCTCCCATTGGATTGAAGAATGTCTCGGTGGGTGCCTTTAGCGATTGCAAATCCTCCGAGGTGGAGTAATAATAACGAAAAACTTCACTTGACGCCATTTGATTGGATTTAAATTAACGATTCGAAAAATCACTTGAAACACACAAAAAACAAAGAGGACTAATCCCGATGATGTTATCCCTTCGAAAGCAAAGTTGAATCTGATGAAACAGGTAAATGCGGACGTATTTATATAGCTGGGTTGATTCGTTACCTGCCCTGGTCCTGGGACGTGCTCTGTGCTTAGCTCATACAAATCGAACACCCTTCGTTAACCTGCATTGCACAGAACATACATAATACGGTTGGAAGAGAAAATAAGGGGGAACAGCAAAAACTGTTGCCAGCACGTGCGCTTCTTTGGGAAACCGACCAATGAAATGAAGCGCCGATGTGCACGAATCAAAAACCTGTATGGAATCGCAGAATACTCACGGGATAATAGATGGTTATGTATACTTATATACAAAATAAAGAAGAGGGAAAACAAGTTTTTCTCATGGATACGGACACACGGTTGTAACATGTTTGAGAAGGAGAAATTGTTGGCATCGAACTATCGCAGTAAGTGCGCTGTGCGCCAGCAAAAGAGGTAGGTGAAGGTGGTACCACCTATTTATGTGCTTCGTGAAGCAGCTAAATGTATACATTATGTACGTAGGTATGTGTCTTATTTATGTTCGTGTTGTATTTTTGTAGTATCTAAGCAATTTCATGCTTATTAGAGTAAGTGTTTGTAGGACATTGTTGTTTAGTCAAATCAGAGTGGAATTTAACCATGATAATAAAATATAGGTCGCATCTACATATAGTATCTTCTACTAGTCAAAATTGCTGCTAAAATGAAAATTATTCTGTATCAAAGTACAAAAGAGTTGTTTGACGAACTTGATTAGCAGCAATAAGTTGATATTAATTATGTAGTTTGTAACAGCTGTTTAGAATGGGATGCTTTAACCTGCACATGAACCGCAAACGTCATCATATTTTAATTAATACAGGAAGCGAGAACGAAGAGTGTTGATTTACTTTAAAACACCCCTAAAGGTAGGATTAAATTAGATGCCAATTGGTCAAATAATGACCATTTCGCTGTCAAATCATCATATTTCTCAAGCGAAAACTGTCAGAAATGACAATTTTATGACCACTTGGCAGGCAGTCTCATCTTACCTTATGTAACACTTAAGTTCTGGATTGGTGTTTATAATAATTTTTTTATTTGATTATCGTCATAGACTATATTTAGAGATTGTTTACAAGTGTTTTAATATCATAGTGACATCGCGTATGATCCCTTGTCATATTTTGAAGTTTTGGACTTTAATGATATATCCAAGAAATCTGCGATGAAATCACTTTAAATGCATTTGTAACCTAATAATTTTATTATTCCAGGAGTACCTACCTATAATAAATATAATAAATGATTCAATTAAAAAGAAATATTAGCTTAAATATTATTTAATCGCTACTGTTTACCGTGCGGACCCGAAGCGACCACATATAGTATATTTAGGACTTTAATTTACTTTAAAACACCTCCTCAAATTGATTGTACTAGGTCGGTTCCTAAGTATGGAATGGCTGATCATAAGTTAGTAATTACTGTGGCACCTCAAAAAGATATTTGTCCTCAGGGTAACACATATCCTACGAATGCTATCCAATAATAACTGACAATATAATTGATAATAATAATCTAAATTTGGATCCTTTTTCAAAATACTGATGACATTAGAACTCATTATTACTATCAATACTTCAAGATATTTTTAATTACATATTATCTAAAAACATAATCTAAAAGTTAAAATCTCGTATGCATTAGTATCTTAAAGAGAACATTGCATCCATTTTACAGCAGACACAGTGGCCTTCAAAGTGGATTCTTCAACGATTGGCGGCCAAATTTGAGATGACCGCTCTAAGGGACTTGGGCCTGCGCGTGTACAAGATCCAAAGTTAATTATACAAACAGCATAGACGACGCCAATCCACTACACCAAAAATGTCAAACTCAATGGCTACCACGGGCTAAAACAGCAGGATCTAATATGGTATGGCCCGCAAAAAAAAGCAAAACTATAATTTTTATAAAACACATTTATTTCAAAAACCAAAAAAAAAAAAAACTTTAATGTTTCCTTCCTTCTTTTCTACTTGTGGGAAAATCTTATTGGCGATTACTTTTAAAACACAGTCAAAGTGCATATCAGTTTTTCTGGATCTTACTTCAATGCACTTCATGAGTGAAAAATAACTGCTCGTACCAAGAGGAACTTCTAAGACGTCACATTGTTTTCGATTAGCAATATTTTTTAATGATTCAGAATCGATTTTATATTTTTATGAAAAAAAAAAACCTTAGAAAATACAGAAACAAAGATTAAAAATTTGTAAACCTTATTTTTTTAATTCAGTTTAAATTCGGGCTTAAAATATTCACATCAACTTGATTTATATATTTTGCATGTATGAAAGTGCATCAAATCCTCGTTGCTGAACTGCTTCACACTTGTACGTAACTGCATTTTAGCACTCTCGAAATTTCTTAATTGAAAACAATTTCATGGGATTCTCCTGTTTGTTTCATGTTTATCACTGATAGTTTTTTAATTTTATTTTATTTGGAAAAAAATTTTGAATGTGCCTGAAATCAAATTTATAAATAACGGAGGCTGGGCCATAAAATGATGCATTGTGGGCCGCGTGTTTGACAGGACTCCACTACAAAATCGACATCTATAGCAAAATTTCATTAGAATCTGTCCGTCCAACCGTTTAAATTTTAAAGGTTTCCAGAGAATTATCTTAATATTTTTGATTGTGGTAGAAGGATCTATGATAATTATGTGTGAAAAAAAATATCGGCCAAATGCTCGCCGCGCCTTTGGTGGCATACCTCTATCCGGTGATACATATTTTCAATGATTCTGAGACATAATAAAGGTTCAATGTCATTAATGTGCTGAATTATCTCATCTTTTAGCTTTTGAATTGTACTTGGCTTATTGACATACACTTTTTCTTTTAAATATCCCCAAAGAAAGAAGTGTCAAATCACATGATCGTGCCGGCCGATTAACATCCCCACGACGTGAGATAACACAGCTATTAAATTTCTCGCGCAAAAGAGCCATTGTTTCGTTGGCTGTGTGGCAAGTGCCACTATCCTGTTGGGCAAACAATAATTACTCCTCTACAGGATAGGAAGCTCCATTTAGAGCCAGTAACTCTGAAGGCTCTGCATGCGCTGCATCCACTCGAGAGCAAAATGGAATATGACGACCGCTTATTGAAGCGAATCCATAAGCAACGGATATGACATCCGTTCATGACATTTATTTGCTCAGTTCGAAATAGGGACTGTTTTTAGACGCAATCATCAATTTTCACATCGATCTCCACCACTTCTCAATATACCTTCATGATGTGAATATCGATTCACTGTTACAATAAATCACATCCATAATCAATCCGTAGTCATAGATCAGATGATATGATAATATCAATAAAATTCAGAATAACAACTTAATTTTTACTGTTTTGACGAAAAAGTGCAGGTTGATTGATGTCCGGTAATTCAGTTGATGAGGATTGTACCTACATGAGAAATGTCCTTAGTCAGATTGTCAGTTCACACAATTAATGAATTGAATTGAATTCACTACCTGTCTTGAGATACCTATGCTTTATCTCAGATTTCAATTCGATAAGAATGAGTAATATGATAGTGTAATTCAATATTTGACGTTTGACTTTCCATTTTAACGTGGAACTAGGTTAAGTACCCATTCGTACACATTTTCAATTTATCTTTGTTGCACTTCATTTTTTATTGAGGGGTGAAAGGAATCAAATAAAATCTTTGAAAAAGGAAAGGCTGCACTTGCTGATCGAACTGCTTTTCATATTTATTGTGTTTTCGGCTATATTTCTGAATTGAGAGCGCTTCAGGCTGTAGTTTGTTTCACTTAAAAATGAGTTAAAATCGAACACCTCTTCTTTTATTTTACCCTTAAACCGAATTAAATTATTTAAAAATGACATCTATGAACATTTGCGACAAATGTATAGTATAGTTTGAGTATTTTCCGTTCTTAGTGTTCATCAACATCCAATGTTGACCAAAAATACAGTCCTTGTAAATTCAAAAACGATCATTGAAATGAGTGTTATTTTTTCAATTAAAAAAAACTTGTCCTTTTAGCAGAGACTTAACATGTGCTTGAGACTTTCTCATAAATTAAAGCGTTATTTCCGCTTTGTCAAGATTCCTCAAAATGATTACATTTATCCCCGCACCAAGGGATACCTTGATACTTAAACGAAATCGGAAATAATCATCATAAAAGTCTGACACAAAGATCGTTTTCCTTCCTTAACATTCATACGTCCTTTTCTTAAGTATTATTCACCTGAATCCTTTCCGTCATTCATTCGCCTCGCCACAGTCAACCATTGCGCGATCGTTGGGGTTGTATCATCTTCAAATCATTTCCCAAATCAAAAATCCTTAATAAAACGAAACAGGTGGCCGGACCTGAAGAAGTACACAATCTTGTGTGATTTTTCATTTGATTTCTCTAGCTTACGTTTTCCTACTAACGATCGACCCAACTCATATGAACGTGTGAGAACGTTTCCGTTCTAGAGTGAGCATCTATACCTCGATCCTTGAATTTGTCGGTATCGAAGAAACATAATCCAAATGAAAAGGAAATGAAATTTCTTATTACAAAAAAAAAAGAGTTGAAAAATTGATACTGAAAAGGGTTACCGTTTTGAGAGGGATCCTTGGTTGTTTGACTGGTCAATATATATATAAAATACCAGGGCACGGATAAACAATAACACGTGCGTACGATTAGATCTTAAATGATGTTCTTATATGAGTGCAGTGCATGATCAAGGACTAAATAGACCACTGCTTCACACACAATGCAACAATGATTGTTACCCCTTTTGTTGAAGGTTTAGTAGTAGCAGCAACAGCAGCAGTTAGCATCCCCTTCAGTTCGTCGAATGCCTGAAGTACTGCACAATTGAGAACAATGTTGCACCCAGGATGCGGTATTGTGAAGTTCTATTGTGGTGAAACAATACTGTTTTTTGTTATTTTGTGTATGGTTTGCGAGGATGAAATCGAAGGTTTCAATTTCCCTGAAAAACACTTAAGTGCCTCGAAAATGTGCCAAAACAATTAGCAACTTAAGGAAACAATTGAACGCCGTTTTGTGTTGTTATTCATTACATGTCGATGTGGATTTATCAAAAGCAATTTTCATGTTTTGTTACTTTTTTAACGGTTCATATTTGAGTAGCCGATAAACATGGTTAAGCTCTTAAGTGTGTGAACTAAAATACGGCTTCTTGAATTCAAAAAGGGGTAGAACCGATATTCGGTAGCTGTACAAGTATTTACGATTGTTTTACAATTGGGAGCATAAGGTCGTAGCCTTAGCGGGGGGAACTAAGACGAAATTGATTAAGAGAAAATTGCGCAAAAGACAGTTACAACGGCGGAGGGTGGAGACTCCCAAAAATGATGAAAGCAAATGAGAAGGCAGATAAAGAATAATAATGGTTCCTGAATGATAAGGAATCCCAAGTGTATGAAAAATGAACAATGAAACAAATTGACACCCTACTAACTTTTGGTGAAAGAGTCATTCCTCATCCGAAATCGCGGTAAAAATGCAAACAAATGATCTGATAATTTCAGTACCATTCACTATTTATTTCACGTTCACTACCTAACAAAGAATAGACAGTGACAGTGTGCGGAAAAAGTGAAACCACAAACCTGGATGAAGTAATGTTCTTCAAAAGTGATACTGTGTAAATCTTGCTTTACCTTCCCTTAACGACTTTGAGGCAAGGACAGATACATTTAAATGCTATTTCAGCTATCAAAACTGGGTTTTAATTTAGGTACACATCGTCGACCTTGATCGAGTTCTAATGTATTAGTATTTGGCAGCCTTAAAATTCGCAGACGGATCAAAGAATGTGTTAATGCAGAGAAGAAAAACTGAAACAACAACAAGGAGCTTGAGAAAGATCTTACAAACTGCGGCCTCCATTAACGTCCGATTATTGTTGTCTAGAATTGCAAAAATCAAGACTTGCCCGTACATAAATCAGCATTTGGAAAATCATTTTTAAAAGCATCGAAACGTACTGACTTAATGGAGAATTTTGAGGAAGCGCCCAGCACCAAACTGTACGCATTAGTGAAGAAGTTCAGCTTAAGAGAAGACGCATTGCTGAGAAGAATGATTTCCAAACAACTGTCAACTACTGTGAATAATGACTGTTCTGCCCGTCACTATAGCAGCAAATTAAGTTGTTTTTGAATTTGCATCACTTTAAAACCTATTTCAGCTTAACGTTGACGATGAATATTCGTGGACGGCTGACACAGTTGTTAACGAATTATTTTCTGTGTAGCGGTGTATAACGCTGTTGAAAAACCAAAAATAAATTTCAGTTTTTTTGGCTAACCGCAGATATCTGCAGAGCTTTACGTATTGCCAAATTTACACCGGAAAATAAATAAATAATGCTCTGTTTTGAAACCCTTACTCACGGAACCTATGAGAAGGGAAGGGACGATAGGAAAAGAGCTCAAAACTAACGTGAGATATTGAGGAAATACATTTTTTTGCAATTCCATGCCGAAGTTGTCAGAGGTCATAAAATAAAGGATTGTTTAGTGCGTTAGTATTAGGAAGAATACTTAGCTTCGTGCATACATATCGGACAGTGTCCCCCTCTTTTTGCCACCACTCTATCAGCACAAGTTTGTCACTTTATGGTTAACTAGGGCATTTGAGAGAAATTAAGAGACCTTTTCATTTAGTTTTGACATAAGGAAGACTATTATGATTATTAAAACGAAGTAGCTTTGGCAATTGTAGGTACAAGTTAACCATCTTAGATTGATTAGGTTTAGGATAGTACATTTCTTACAAACTAAATGCGCAATTTGTAGAAATTTGGTTTATTTCAACCATCTTTTAACATGCATCGTGTTTGGTAGCACTTTTAACTAAATGGTATTTTTTTTAACCCAATAGTACCAACTTCAGATAGTTATATCTGTCAAAATGATTATCAGATTGGAAATTATCAGTAAATTTGAATTGGATTTCGGTGGATTCGCAGTTTTAACAAAATAATTGTGTCCAGCGATTTTTTCGTTTATATGAGGCTTATCGCTATAGAGCCATTTCTAATGATTTCTTCGTTCCCCGATTAAATGGCATGAATGTGGAAGACATGTAATTCTAGCATGATGTCTTGTAATTTAAGGCTTTTTGATTATTTTCTTAGAGTCGCTAATCTACACTGTAAAACCAACATCAATCGACGCATTGGAGTAATGTAGTCATGTTATTGAAGACATACGGTCCCAAATGATTGGAAGATCCATATTACCGAAGATGTGCTCAAAAACTAATTGCACAAAGATTCTCTCGATTGGACAGAAATAAATGCTTATTTAATAAAATTCTGCTGGCTTAAAAAAAAAACCACCCGTTAGAGCAGAAAATATTATAATTATAACTACTTAACTACTTAGCGGCCTGAGACACAGCAGCATTCCATCCTCTAGGGTCCCGGCCACGCTGCTTCCAGTTATCCAGTTAGACCAAGCGCTATGCTATCTTTGGCTTGATCTTTGAAACGGAGTTTCGATATTCCTACCGTTTCGAACCTGAGGGCTGGGATTCGAAGATTCTCTTGGCTGAAACACTATTCGCTCGATATACCCGAACCAATATAGTCGACGTATTTCAGCTTTTGGAACTACATCTACATCTTGGTATAGCTCATAAAGTTCGCGATTGTATCATTTTTTTCTATTCGCCCTCCTCGCACACAGGGCCATTTTTCTCTCAAACGAGTTTAGTATCTGTTCACATTTCCTGCTTATCGTCCAGTACTCAGAACCATATAGCAGAACTGGCAAATTCATCCTTCAAGTAAGAAGCTGTGAATCCATTTGCTTTCACAAACCGAAGTATAGCAGCAATTTCCTAGGGTAATTCTTCGTTGAATCTTCACTAAGGTGTCGTTTGCGGAGTTGATGCTATCCGTAACGCCGAGGTATGTAACTTTCTTAACCACCTCGAAGTTAAATTAATTTAAAATTATTAAATAAAAGGAAATACCTTTTTTTACATGCCAATTGTGCTAATTTAACCTCAAAAGGGATTGTGGACGAGTTTTTGGTGAGGCATGATTCGGTTTAGAATTGTTTTGTTCAGCAAAAAAAAATCAAAAAAATTGCGAATGCTTTAATTTCATCGGCGCATCGTCATCAATCTGCATTTTGTTGCCGTTTCTGAATTCACCCGTAGGTACATAATGTTCGACTCAACCTATATCATTTTTTTTATTATTCAAAGAACTCAAATACACTGCGATATTTCAGTACTTTTTATAGCTTAAAAACCACTAATTAAGGAACTCCTCAGAAGATTATCATCATCAAAGCATCTCTTGCCGAAGCAATTGTAAATCTATTGAATTACAAGAAACATTAATTGATTTTATTCCTCCATTATACCTCCCCTTAAAATAGTAAACCATGAGTTATATCCTTCTACAGTGTAAATGCAACATTGTAAATGCCAAATTTGTCATCCCTTTACTGGGTATAATAACAAGTGACATTCTAAAAGTGGACCATCCTCCGAATTCCAAACATGTACCTGTTACAAATTTTCTTTTTCTCTCTTATCGATCTGTTTTGACATAAGTTTACACAATCGATAGGGATCTTATACTTATACCAGACATTTGGAAAACAAATCGGTTACACAGTCTCTGTGACAACATTTTTCGGTACACACCCTTTTCTTTTTTCACATGCTATGGAATGGACTAATTTATGATGGGAATAAATAGAATAGAAGAATAGGTTAACTCCTTGAGATGTTTGAACTCCTGGGACACTGGGAGCAGAAGGAGTTGCTATAGCTACCTTAAATTGTTTCTTTTGATTGTGGAATTTAACTCGAGATCTATGATAGCGTTCTGCTGTTCAGTATCTATCAGCGGGAGTTCTGCTGCTTCTTAAAATTCACAAATTCACTAATTTCCATCGATAAAATATTATTTTATTGATAAATTGGATGCATCTACCAAACCTTGGCACACTTTAACAGATCTCATCTTTGAATCGTTGAAAACAGCATAAAATCAAGCCAAACATAATATCGTTCAGCGTGCCGAATGTTCTGGCACCCAAAAGATAAGCAGCCAGACGGACTTAATGATCGTGCGGCAAATCTCAAATAAAAATTCGTCATGCGCCACTTTCAGGATAAGACCTTTTATCTCATACCTGAGAAGAGCGCTGTCGGTCCGTCACAAAATGGTCAATCGCTGAGCATTGTTGTGCCAAAATATTGTTTTTATGATTCGAGATGTTGATAGAATTTTAGCGATAAAACCAATAATTACTACGATTTGCTGGTAAATTTGTTCACTGCGTAATAAGGATGAATTGCGATTCGAACAGGAAGGAAAGTTGTTATTAATTTTAATAACAGACAAAGAGAGGGAAAAACTTCTTCCTCCCTTCCGTAAATGGGTATCTAGTGTTTTAATCTTAAGAGATTTTGTGGTTCAAAAGAAGCATTGAAGGTGTGTATTTACATACTTTACATGCATTTTTTGGTCGGCGGAATCTTTTGTGAAACTTGAAGTTCATGATATAAAAAAAACTTTTGGAAGGTCTCTAAAGTTGATCGGATAACGAGATTGGATGGGTAAGATTTGATTTGATGGGATGTCTTAAAAGCAAATAAATCGTATGAGGCTGGGAAAATAACATCCTGAAAAATTAAATAAGAAACACTCTTTTCTGGATAAGGAAGGATTTCGTAACCTAACTCATGCAATTTTGCCATTCCGACAGCGGAATCTTGCGCCAAACTTGGTTCTCCGCCAAATGCGATCGTTTTTGCTTTAAATCGGCTTCATCAAGGCTCTTCAATTAGCGCGGTCTTTGGATAACTACCTCTAGTTGTGCAACCCAAGTTGGTTCAGTTCTCCTGTCACTTGTGCGCGACACCTAAAGGCAAGGCCTTCCTCTACAGCGATTTCGACAATGTTGCGAACTGGAGTGTCGGTGTTTATTCGATTTAAATGTCCCAGCCATCTCAAAAACCCAAAGCTCAGTTTTTTAACCACGTCGATGTCGCTGTACGGCCCGTAGAGTTCGTCGTTGAATCTTTTTCTCTACACTCCATCGTCACAAACTGGACCGAATATCAGCCGAAGAATCTTTCTCTCAAAGCGTCCTAGAAGGGTTTCATCCTCTTTTGACTATGCTTCTGCACCAAATAGCAATATCTCCTTTGTTCTATAAGAGAAGGCGTTACTTCTTAGATGACCTGGTCAAAAAACTAAAAACAGAACGCTGGGACATGTGGAGCGTGTGGACAACAATGCACCAGCCCGACAAGTCTTCGAATCCACCCCTTAGGGATAAGCTAGCAGAAAAAGACCCCGCCTTAGGTGGCGAGAACAATTGGAGAACGACCTGAACAAACTTCGTGTGTGGCAGCTAATGAGGGACCGAGCTGGCTGGAGGGACTTGTTGATTGAGACCGTGCTCCACTCCGGACTGTAAGCGCCACCAAAAGTAAAAGTAAGTAATACATTCTATCGACCAAAGTTTTAAAAAGAGAAAGCGTATGCTCTCTACCAAGATATCTCTTGCTGCCTTAAATAGTTCGACGGGTCGGTTAGACTTGCATAGTCTATATTAAATGGTTCGCTCTACCTGACAGTCTGCAGAAATGGTTTTTTTTCATATCCACCAACTGGAGGCTAAAATTTGGAACACATACTCCATTATTGTCAGACGATATCGTTTGTGCTAAAGCTATCTCTACCGATCTCTATTTATGTAACAAAAACAACTTTAGTAGAAACGGTTATGTCGAATAACGTGATTTGGGCCCAGAGCTTTAGAGCCGCACTCCCAGCTACAGAGTAGATAAATATTTTTAACGCCCTTGGTGGGCATCAGCTTCACATCACTACCTATAGGATGTTCAAGTTTTCATTAAATTTCATTCCTCTTGGAAATAGTTGGGATAGCGTAAGGAAGTGAATTAAATGTATTCCAACTTGAGTTTCGTTATTTTATTATTTCAAGCACAATTCTAAGTTTTCAATGTAAAATTTTTGAAAAATTATTTATAAGTTGCAAAAAATTTACTTAAAATTACTTAAAATGTTTCCTATTCTTACCCAAATTGATGAATTCCAGTTCCCGATATATTCCCCCAAACATTTTCTGGAAAAACTAACTAACACAAAACTTTTTACTTTTTGTTTCCTTAAATGCAAAATAAAACCCTTTCTACATCTCGCCCGTTATTACTTCGCCCGAGTGCAATTATATGTTTATAATCGCCGTGCTGTGATATTCTTCCATTCGTATATAAAACTATTTGCGGTTTTCTCTTTCATCTCATCCTTCCTCCTTACTTTTAATTCCGGATGTAAACCAAATTATCGATCCTTTTCCCTTTTGCGGAACCAAAATCCCATAGAACGTACCTAGATACTTTAATCTGGGGCAAAAGTAGGTGTGAAAATTATATGGCGCTAGCTATCATCATTCTGGTTTGACTAATGAGATTACAAATGTTTGCTAAAAATTGTCTTCGGTCCGATTCTAATCACTGTTATTAGAATTTCAGCACTTTAATTCGGGTGCCATGCCGTGGGAAGGTTTCTCTTTTCTTTTATTATAATCTTCACGCGATGAGTATGTATTTAATCGATGGTGTGTGTTATGTGAATGTTCCTGCGGCATTAGCTTTTCTCTCTCTACTTGTGCTCCCTTGTTCAAGTCGCAGGTAGAAACAAAAATTATTTATCAATCTCGACAGAGCGGCGTAAAATAATCTGTTATACAAGCCAAAACATTGTAGATTTTGCAGATTTATTCCAGGAGGTCTCTAACGTCGAATCGACTTCGATAAATCGGTCGTCCTCATATAACGACGATCACGACCAACTCTCATCCAACAGTGTTGTTTGAAAAATTCCTTCTTCTCATACATAAGAATGTAGGCATGAAGAGGACTCAACTCAGTGTGACTAACCAAGGAGCTCTTTGCTCCCGACTGAAGGGTAAGGAACGAAATTGATATTTTACGGCTTGAGAATGTTTTCAAGGAATCACTGTCGCATAAATGAGTGCTTCAACTTTAGAGGGAAAACGTCTGGACTGCAACAACCGATTCACAGGAGAAGGAAGGGTTTTTTTTCGGTTCGATTTCGATGTCGCCAAAGATGATGGACCGTTGTGCGGTCGTTCATTTAACCCACCAAAAACCTTCCTTTACGATGGCACATTAATGCCCAAGTTCTTAGGTTACCTGGTGGTGGTCATTCACTTTGTGTAATGTTTAGGTCCATGGAAAATCGTACTAATAAACGGTTATAAAGGATTCGTTTCGTTGTCCTTTTTTTTTTTCTTAATCTCTCCTTTGTGTTAAAGTTTTTAGTGGAATCTTCTGTGCAAGAGATTTTGATTATTATTTTTTTTATTTTTGATTTTCGGTTTTTTTTATTTTGGCGGTTGCAGACGAGCGTACGTGTGTTATGACAAAATTGGCGAGATAATTTTTAATTGAGAGTTAAAGTGGTCGATCACCTTAATTGACATGGTATCGCGTTTCAATTTTGCCAAGTCGTCTGTGGGGAAATTAGTGAAAACGAACGGCGAGCGGTTGTGTTTATTTTTTTTCGGTACTGATATTGCTTTCTTTTCGTCAGTGCTAGTGGTAACAGTGTAGCAGGGTTTTTATAAAAGTGAATTAAGTAAAATCTCAGCCTCCAGGAACGGACCTTCATTTTTAACGCAAACATCTCGCGCTTGTTCAACATTTGGTTTGATGGGTAAGAGAGGAATCGGGGCGTGCAGAGAGTTTTCGCAGACCAGGAGCCCCTAAAGTAAAGCAAGTAAAGATCTCAGACTAAGAGAGAATAAAATTTGGAAACCTGGTTATTTTAGATACTCAAGCATACTTGAAATCTTTGATCGGAAGGGACTCATGTGGGCATGGACAGGACTGGGATTCACCAAGCACTCCCATCAAAGGTATACCCATCTACACGGATGGTTCGAAGACCGAGAAAGGTGCGGGAGCTGGCGTCTTCCCAAAGGCACTTGACATTATACAGTCATATCGACTGACTGAGCTGAGACCTATGCTATTAAGCAAGCAGCACAGACTATTCTATCGATGAAACTACCAGTAATGGAAATAATAATCTGTGTGGACTGGACAGTCAAGTAGCACTTAAAACAATCGGTTCCAACCTTGTAAACTCGAAATTCATTACAGATTGCCTTTTGGTGCTCAGGGATGTATGTTATCACTCAGTTGTACTCTGCTGGGTTAACGAAATAGCCGATGATCTGTCCAGAAACGGCTCTGATCTAAGCCGGCTACTAGCGGACGACCAGATGTGACCGCCTTTCAACACCGCTAAGAGTTTCATCAAACATCGCATTACACATTTAGCTAAGGAAAAATAGCGGAACAATAGCAGTTGCCCCATAACCAGAAGTCGGTGTGCCCAATGCTTACACCAAAAGTCTGTAAGTCTCTTTTAACAGAAGTCAAATCGGGGTGCTCGGCGGGGTATTAACCGGACACTGTATTGTTAGAAACATTGCTAAAAGGATAGAAGTCTTTGCAAATAATTTCTGCAGAAGATGCAACCAGGATATTCACAATAGGCCTTCATGGCTTCTGGGTGAAATTCTGGGTGAAATTTGTACTTGGTGCAAAATATTACCCAGAAAAAAATCGGCTACAGACATACACATGCAGATTCTTGCTTTCATATGATAATCAAAATCAGTCAAAACACGTGCTTAATCAGAATACTGCCAATCGCCTTACGTCAATACGCACTTTCCACACCGCAGGAAGAATTGTGTGAACTCTGCAACCTGCTGCCTGGCAAAAATAAAAAAATAAATCAGTGATTACCGAGGATAAGGTTTCCTTGGCAATTAAAATGTTCACCCCCTATAAGTCGCCGGGTCTAGACTAAAATTGTACAAAGTATCAGGGTACAGTGATGCTTTGTCTAATTATCTTTTATAGAAGCTGGGACATGACTTAGCCCAACAGTTATGGAGTACAGTCATGGAGTACTGTGGGGCTAAGTCATGTCCCAGCTTCTATAAAAGATAATTAGACACGGCATTACTGTACCCTGAAACTTTGTACAATTTTAGTCTAGACCCCCACAGTAGTCCATGACTGTACTCTATGACTGTGCGGCTAAGTCATGCCCCAGCTTCTATAAAATATAATTAGACAAGACATGTTCTAGAAGTAGGGGGCAAGGTACTTTTGAAGTCCTTAACATCCGAGACGAAAGCTGCTATATTCGTTGATAGTCAGGCCACTATCAAAGCTCGTCATGTACCATGACTTCATTCAAGTTTTTCGAGAACTGCAAGGAGATATTGGCGCGGGCTAGACGTCGATTTGACATCACTATCGAGTGGGTTTAGGGTCATTCGAATATAGAGGGTAATAGGAACTGGCCAGGAGGTCTATCCCCCGCTAGGATCTGTAAAAAGAGTCTAATGACATGCTACTAACCTCATACATAGAACGTGTTTACATGTCTGTCGCAGTCGCCTCGACCCGCTAGGTAAGCAATTCATTTATGACCTCGCCGACATCTCAGGCATACAACTTAAACACACAATTTTTTTTCTTAATTTCAAGTTTTGGTTTTGAGCTATACTCGCACATTTTTCATAGGTCCCGTCAGTGGTGGCAACAAAATGCCGCTTAAGCCCTTATTGCGCTTTTCACGGAGCGACCCCTTTTACTACCTTCCTACCATCAATATGCAGGAAAGGCAAACTTCCAGCTTAAGCACTTCAAAAAAAATGTAATAGTTCCAGTGGGCTCTAATTTATTCCAAGAAAAAGAGGCGTATGGCTGATCGGTATAGCAATAGCGAGTTCTTATATAATTTACAAAATATGTCCTCACGCGTTTTTTACTACTTAAATCGTAAATATCTGTAAGTCCAACGTAACGCCGATAGGTGGGTCGCCGCAGCCTCTACAAATGTCTCATCAGCCTTGGGATTTAGTTGCATTGCGAGGTTTCTAAAAAATGTATGACCTATTAAAGCACCTACCAGCTCATGATACTCTGTCGTACAGTAAAACCTTTGACCTTGCATTCCGTCCGGTCATGGACCACTTCGGATACTCTTTTTGCTAGCTCGTCAGCCATCGCATAGCAGAGACAAGCTATGTGCTTCTTGAGCTTTTCGTGACAACGGTAAACTAGTTTGGAATTTAATTCGGCTTGGATTGTAAATGTATATTGTCAATGTTTTGACAATGTTGAATGCTCCTTGTAAGTCTAGAAACGTAGCTAGTTTTTATCCTTTGTCCTTTATCGATTTCTCTTTAGTTCTGACGACGACGCAACGTCATGAAGTGCTGTTTCCACCTCTCTGTAAGTAAGTAACTTCTTTTCTGCATTACACACTATCTCTGACACGACTGTCCAAACATATACCTACATACATAAAAGTCAAAAATACTCAAAAGTAAGCTAGGTGGTACCTCCTCGACTTGGACATTCATTCATGTTTTGGCCATAAAATGAATGTAGGTCAGAACAATACATACAATATGGGACACTTTTGTCTTAGGGCCGTCTTTAACTCTGATAATTTGTTAATTATACAGCACATTGGACGTATCCGTACGAGTATTAGTCTACCCACCCCGAGATCGCCTGCGTACGAAGAAGCAATTCGACAGCGCACGTGCTGTCAATTTAAAGACGATGCAACTACAGGCAAATCTCGTCAACCTGTCCTGTTTGCAAATTTTGCGTGTCTGTCGATTGACAGACAGTCGGCAACATGCCAAACTCGATTTCTTCCTTCTTCTTTTTTTTTTCGTACCGGATTATCCCTCAACAATTTACGTCAAATAATTTGTATACGTTACGGTGTGAATAATCCTGTCTGGCTTTGGAATGACTTTCCCGCAGTGTCTTGTTAGAAGGACGGGTGAAAGTTATGACTTGAAAGTAGAATGTAATTGCCAAGACTTCCTTTTTTTTGTAACCAGAACAGAAAGAGATCTGAAAAGTGAAGACAGGACACACATTATTTGTTTTGATTTGTTACAATCCAAGTGGGTATGGATGTATACAACTGCCCAGCAGCCAGGACCATCAGATCAGAATATCAAGTGGATGCGGCAATTGCAAATAATAGAATCGTATATTGAGCAGGTAGATAGGTACAACAACAGATAATTTCATATGCGGATTTCAATAGGAACGAAATGATATGTTATGGCATGTGTCAATATTGATATAAATTCCGTTGGTATTCTCGGGTAACTTATTTTTTTTTTTTCTACAAACAATGCTCGCCCTTTTGTAAACATGATGGTATTCAGTTAGAGTTGAATTTTTTTTTTTTTTTTTAAAAAGCTTTATAGGATCGGCCTTTGCATTCGCGCGAGAACGTACGAGGAAGGACATTTAACCACACTCGGTAGGCCATTGAAAATTTAATATCCCATCAATGAAGTCTCGTTGCTTTCGAACCCTCTTCTCTGTTTGTAGAAGAAACTCTCATAAATTCAATTAATGACGCAATGAATACTTGAATTCGATTTAGCGGGGGTTGAGTGCAAGTGTTAAAGGGATTTCTTTCAGAAAAAAAATAACGTTTAAACTGTGTGTTGTTGGTCTATGGAATAAAAATCAGCAATGAGATACCATTCCATAGGTATGTAGATGCGAAACGAGAAACTATTCTTATGTGGACACACTATTAATGGTGATTCTGCAAATATAAAGCTTCCATTGTTCGGTGTACCTATGTATAAGTAGGCACTAAGTTCGACAAGGAATAAAGAACTTCTTTTGAAAAAGGATGTTTATTTGAGTTCATAAGAATGGGGTGGTGTTTGCTTTTTAAATGCAATTAAATTGCGAATAAATAGAACAAAACGAGGCTTCAAGTTCGGTGTTCTATTCAGAGAAATGATTTAAATTGTGCATTAATATCTAACTATCGCGTATTGTTAATTAGTAAAAGTATGTATTTTAAATCGATAGCGATATGATTTGTGTTACGATTTATTTAAAGTCGTCTCAAGTCAATTGAATGTCATCTTTATATTTTTACAAATTCTTGGTTTGTTTGGAATTATAAATAGTAAAAATAAGAATATCGCTGAAGTGGACTAATCACTCCAAGCTCACACAAACTCCTAGAATACACCAAGCTCGTCATTGATTCATTCATCACTGGGTAAGCTAGCGCAAGATTGTTTCTATCCCTCTTCTGTCATTCTGATAATTAGCAGATTTCTAATAAAAACGGAGAGCTTAGTCCTTATGTACTAAAAAATTTAAAATCGATCATAACGTATCTCTTCAAACACTATTTGAACATGAAGGCAAATCAAAGCTCAGATTAGTTTAATACTCCTTAAAAAAGGATTTCAGAAGCAAAAGGAGTAATAAAATACCGTCGGGAATTAACCAAAAAAGATAATAGCTTATCTATGTAGAACTCTTAAAAACATAATTCAGGACTTAAGATATCGCAAAGATTCTTCATATCTTAAAGGTCTCACTGCGGATAAGATTTCGAACTACTCGCCCTGGAAAGCTATGAAGGGCATTCAAAAACCAAAAACGCAGGCTTTTCTATTTTCTTATTAGAAAAGATAATGGCGAATGAAAAAGCCAACATATCGGCCGAGGTCTTAAATTAAACTTTTAATCCCTTTGACGGTGAAGAGCTAATTGAAGATGCGTTTTTTGCCGTTTTTTACCTATTAAAAAATTTAAAGTATATCGCTGGTTAAACTTTGTTATGAAATATAAAAATTGAAATTAAGCAAAACTCCTGGATACAATTTGATAGCGGGGCAGGTCCTTAAAGATTAAACAAGAAGTCACAATGTGTATTACCAATCACATCAAAAGTGTTTAAGAACATTTTATCTAAGCGACTATATCTGATTGTCGAAGAACGCCTACTAAAACCTGATCACCAATTTGGGGTCAGAATTAAGCACATTCTACAATCGACCAGCTTTATTGAATAACCATAGAAATATAAAAAACCATAGAGGAAAAAAAAAGGTACTAGAGTTTTTCTTGACTTCTCCTAGGCTTTAAGTAAAGTATGGCACACGGGATCGGAAAATAAGCTTAAATTGGCCTTTCCAAGGCATATGATGTACTAAGTTGAAAAAAGCTTTCTGGTCCGATTCAATTTTTTTGGAGAAAAATTTAATGTACTGCTTCCGTTGTTGTCGGGGACGGTAAGTCAAGTTAAAGGGTGGAAAACTTTTGTATGTATCAAGACATCCTAGAGCACCAATTCGTACCATCGGTTCATTTAAAGGTTCCAAACGAAGTTTTACACTGCTGAAAGACGGTCGGAAAATTACAAAATTTGGTTTTTAATGTGACCTTTCAATAGCTTTATCAAGCACATCTTCAGTTGAGAGTTTGTGGAGAAAATTGTTTTAAATATAATAAGTAACTCCGAAATGTTGTATAAATTTATTGGAAACACTGCGAAATTGATCTTTTTAACCAGAAAAAAAACTATAGCTGTGTATGGCAATGCCAGCTTTCTGATCGGCATTGCTCCCAATCGAGTTAATAAAGATTTCTCATATTACATCAGGAGTTATTATCTAAGATCCGAAAAAGCCTCGACGTCCAAGAACCTTTTTCGAAAAAAATTGGAGCACGACCGGCTCAGTTGGTATTGTCATGTTTTGACGATCCCGTCAAAAAGGCAATGTCAATGAAAGTTCCGAAAGAGAAAGAGTGGCAGTCTTGTTTGGGCACACAAATGAGGAAATTTCATGTCGATCATGTTCCAAACTTGAAAAAAATCTCCCAAGTGAGTTCATTGATTTTACCAAAGTTGACACTTATCTCGATGGCCGATAAGCAGAGAAAAACGCATCGATACACATATGCCCTTCCTGGTCCTACATATAATTTAAGATTTGTGGTGGTCTGTTTCAGAATATTCATTGAGAATATCTATCTTAAAATTTTTAATGTAAATTCAAGGTAGGTAGTTATAACTTGCATGAAGGTTGCTGTAGGCGCCATGTTTCAAAACATGAATATCCTTAGCGAAATTCCATTCTCCGAAGTGAGTTTGTGTGAGAAAAAAGCAAAAGTGAAAAATTATAATCTCCTTAACACGATCACTCATCAAACACTACGAAGACGTATTATAGAAGAAAAAATGTCTTCACATGTAGGTACATCCTGCTGAGAAAATGGCATGAATCTAGTATCCTTTTTCGATTGAGGGGGATGAAATAACATCTAATCCATTGTTCCCTGTTTCCTTGTCTTACCAATTTATTTCTGTCCACTTTCTCGGATTGTCAACAATTTTCGGTAGCTATGTATGTGCTGGCAAAAATGTTTGTACCCTTCAATTTTTGTCTTTTTTGTTAAATGCACTTGTTACTTCCAAGAAGGAACCGAATATCAACAAGATCTTTGACATTCAAGTAATTGATACTTGTATTTGAAGTTTTGGAAAAATAAAAAATACATCTCAATCGATTCGATGGAAAAAAAACAAGTATGCGTGGATAATCCTTTAGGGAAAACTATACCTTGCTACATTGGAATACTATTTCCATGTCTATTGGCCGCATTCTCCAAACAAAGGATCACACCAATTTGCTAGCATTAACAAACAAAACAAACATAAATAGCATCCATTCAACTCGCTAATAATAGTATAAGACGGGTCAATAGTTCCTGAATTACATGAATCAAAGATAGCGATAGCGTCTACTAAAGAGAATACCCAACTGCATTCGGTTGGCATTGCCAAATTATAGGTTGCAACGCAAATTTTTGGTGGCGGTATGCAGACTGTCAGTCACCAATCCGAAACCATATCGTCTTCGTTACATTTTGTTGAGGCATCTGAAAAGGAAGTTGAAGATTATTTAAATGAGCCGCGTTCACCGGAGAATACCTCCTTTTGCATTTAGTGCATCGGGGAGTTCTCTCTCGCCTGTATGTGCACAGCGAGGGCAAATCACCATTCACCAATTCATATCAAATTACCCCAAAGGAACAGAAAAGAAATAAACAACTGAAATTGTGGTCGAATTGTAGTGGTTGTGGTAGTTGCGCGCACACTTCCATCGTCGGTTTTCATGCAGATTGGTGCGCATTAACCTCTGGCAATTTTCACATCACTTTATTATCCTGGCAAAGTGCAATACCATTTTAATTTGGGAAACTTGAGGTCACTTTCGTAACGATGTAGTATGGAGCCATTAAATGCGAGATCGGTACCTAATTCATTTTTGAATTTCAAGAAGTTGCACCAATTTGTGTCGATTAAATACCTACTACATCGGTAGGTGAAGTACACATTGTACTTATTGTTAGAGTTTTTCCAAGATTGTGGAATGGAATCAGTTAAAATGATGTTTGGGTGTTTTCAAGAAAAATGGGTATCGCATTAGTCAAAGCATAGTCAGAATGCAGCTCATTTTGTGATCAACTCCGACATATTGCAGACAAGTGATTTCCATTCGAAAAGCTTAAGTATCTATCTGAGATCTATTAAAACTTGCAAATGCGACATATAGAACATTGACGACTTCCTGCACGAGGAAAACATATTTGGCGGTCCTCCACGAAGTGACAACAAGGCTTATTGATTTAGCAGCAGCTTAAAATACAGGTGTACAAGGTTAAGAATCCATAAAGAGACTTGGTGCTCTCCAAACGGTCGAACTGCCAGATTGAACATGGTGGTCCTAGATGCATCTAACATCTTGAATGACACACTTTGACGACTTTCATGTTGATTCAGAGCATCACTTTTCAACGAAAAGAAGCTGCGAATTGCCCAGAAGAATAAAATCTACGCTTGCCGCCCTAGACTTAAAAAGATCGGAGAGTCACGATCGAAACAACATCCGTCGGTTTTATTTAAGAAAGTCAAGCAACGGGCTGCCTTAAAACCAGTACGTAGGATCTTGGAAACAGCGTAGGAAACCTAGTCACCGAAGCGCAGGGAGGTAAGTAGATGGATTCAAACAGCATTTTTAACAGATGCTAAGAAAAAAAATTAAGAACTTTTGAAGAAAATTAAATCTGATTATGAAATTAATGAGTTATAGGAAATTGAAATAGTTTCCACATACAAGAGAGTTTGATAAAAAACATATTCTACCTATACAATCGAAATTTTTCTTTATTTATTACCCCCAGCACCTTATGTAGCTTGCAGCCTAGCAAGTGGAAAAAGCGTTATCTAACAAATATCGTCAAACATTTCATTACAAGATAAATTCTTTGCAAACCACAAGTGCCGCAAATATTCTACCGACTCCCCTCGAGCTGGCGTATGTCCATTGAAAGAAAAACAAACATGATAGGCCCTACAAACAAACGCCGATAACAATTTATTGCTCGTTACCAGAAAGTATAGAATGACTCTTCACCAATGAAGAAGGTCCTGCAAGTGACAAAACTAAACAATTTGTTGTAGATGTCAACCATTCTGCAATGTCGACCACCAGTTAGGTATAGGTACCTGCTACCAAACGAATGAGAGAGTTGAATACGAAATTTCTGTGTCGTCCTTCCTGACGCAAGTTTCCTTCGAAATGTCTGCGCAACTAAACTGCACCTGCCCCGGTGGCACATGCCTAAGTATCCTGTCGGAGGTTTCAAATGCAAATATGTTTCAATAAAAAACCAAAGAAATGTGTGCGCTCAATGCTCGTCGTCGTCGTCGTCTGAACTGATGTGATATCTTTGACCCTCTTGCGTTCCATATTTACGATGACACTTTACAGTTTACACTCCTGGTGACCCCTGCTTGGGCGAGGGCACAGCACACACCAAAACGCACCACAGAAAAAGAACCCCGAATGGCTGAGTACCGTTTGCAATTTTCCACTACCGCTGTGGTAATCTTATAAATTGTGCAACCGAATCTCGATAACAAATTGCACCACACACGGTCACACTTGAAAAGCAACCGCTCTACTCGTTCTCGTACACGAATCGAATCAGTAGATAAGCCCGAGATGAACCAACAAAGGATCTGCATTCTGCGCTGTGTGCAAAATCCAAAGGACGTTCATTGCTTTACCTTTCAACTCAAATGCACCTTTCAAATAGTGATATACAATAAGATTGTACGCATGCAGAGATTGTTTGCGTTTGTTTCGTGTGTTATATTAATTAGGTCAAGTTGGTTGCCCTTTTTCTTTGATATTTTTTTTTTTTTTTTTTTCCTGTTTGTTTGATTTCCTAGAATCCCCAAATTTATGTAGAGCAACCCTTCATGTGTGATTAATCAAATGGGGAAACAGAGAAAGTGAATTGCTGGAATACCGGCACATGGAAAATGAAGATGTTAAGGGTAAGGATCTAAAATCACATGGAATTTTTAAAACCCTTGTAATTATGGACTATCAATCTTCTAGGTGGACACGGAGTGATAGGCTTGCGCCGTCGACGTCGCGTCATGTCGGTTAGCACCAAAATGACAAAGAACGCGTAGGCGTGCTGGACAATCCTGTTTTTGAATTAACAATGAAATTTTTATGATTATTTGGTTATGGTTATTTATCGATGTGTGGTTAAAAACGTGAAATATTAACGGCTTAAATTAAATATACAAACAAAATGGATTTAAATATATGTTACATCGAATGTAGCATCAAATAGACAATGAGTGAAAAGTTACATAACGAATATTTCAATTTATAAGTTATTAGATAATTCCACTTAGAGATATACAAATTTATAAATTGCTAGAAAAAATTATAAAACGAAAAATTCGATTGCCCAATTGGTATCGACTATCTTAGATGGATCACGTTAAAAAAAATTGCCTTACATAAAGTGAGTCTCTTTGTTTGTCACCCTTTTTAATTAAGATTTAGGGTGACAATAGCCGTTTTTTAATACCGGAAATGATCTACATACATATATGGATCAGCCGATTATAATAAAACACACTGGATCATCAAACACTGGAAGCATTCTAATAGCTTAGCAGTGAAGGACTATACTGCAGCCAGTATATCTCACCATGCTTCTTTATTTTCAGCTAACAAACATTTTTCTGCAATCCTAGACATTTTAATCATTACCTGCAGTTAGATAGCATAATTTTTAACACATTGGTTGTTTCTCCATTTGTATATCTGTTGCAGTGTTATCATACTAAAAAAATAGCATCTAAAAATAAAATTAATTGCTGGCTTTATTAACAACCAATTATGAAAATAAATTATTTTACAATTTAAGTATTGCATGAAAATTATTTTCCTATTAACACTTGAGACACCTGGTGGTAAATAGCATAACAAGTTTCCAGATCACAAATCGTGATCTCGATAAATAGTAAGATCGTATGTATTTGTTGTAGTGCATACAAATTCAAAATCCATATACATATATCATTACTGATAATAATATAAAAAAAACTAATAAAGGCTTAATGATAACTGAACAAAACGAGACCAAAAATGGTGTCATTTGTTTAAGTTGCCAATAATGCACGAAAGCATCCGTCGTTCCGGTGCTGGTTGTCCAATAAGAAATCTCAGTTATCCTTAAATTTTATTATTATGTACCCGCCCGGCTTCGCCCGTTCAAACTTTTTGAGTGTCGCTGCAAGGAAAAATCTTTGAAATACAACTCAAAGGTATAACGCAAGGGAACAATTTGCAATAGTGAGGGACTTTTAACTGACTAAAAAACCTCCCGAAAACTGACTTACGTACGCACGTAGTCGCTGGAATAATCGGCAATTTATTTTTCTCTAAGAAAAAAAATTTGTTTAACCGGAATCTTCTTTATAAACAATTTTAGCGGTTTTATTTCCATCTGTTAAAATTACAACATCTGTTGCATCACTGAATCTGGAGCACGCTACATACAACTGTCCCTGAGTGAAACAGTTCTTGCTCAATCGGCCACAGCTTTTCCTAATGTTTAACCCTGCGATTTATTTATTGTCATTACAAAACAGACATTAATAGGAAATTGAATCCGTTTAATTTGTAAGTAAGTAAAGTTAAGTAAATTTTGTGGGAATGGAGGCCATGGGCTATAATATTGTTTAAAAACTTAACAGGATAATTTACTGCATCATCTTGATTATAAACTGTATTTAAGGACAGGTACGAAATTGAATCACCGGGAATTTTCTTTAAGATTCTGTTGTTGAGGTAAGATATTTGTTCATTTGTGAGTGATAAAATGGATCTTTAGCATAGCCAAGAAACTTCTTCTGTACCTTTGTTATTGATCATAAATAGTTTCAATTAGGGTTATACTGTCCGCCAAAGAGCAGCCGGCAATTCTATATCGCGATTGTCATTAATTTCTGGACGTTTGCCTTTGCCAATATCTAAGATAAGTTTAGAAAAATTAGATAAACAGTGCTCTCATATTTTGAGTCAGATGAAGTTGCCTTAAGTGCCTCCAAAGAACCTAACGTTTGAAACATGCATTGATTTGATCAGCGCGCGTGACAACAGGTTATGTTTGTCTGAAATATCCAGAGTTTTTGTTTTCTTGTATCCGGGGAGAAGGATCGCTGCTATGCCCGAAGATGGAACCGCTATAGTAATTTAATTATCGGCACGTATTTTGGCTAATAAAAGATTTATTAAAAATGTCGTTCCCGTTCCGCATCCGCATGGCGCATCTAGAAAATACAGTTATAGTATTAATATTTATTTAATTTTTAAAAAAAAACAAAACAAACACAAGCAAAAGTCAAATTTACGTACGCAAATTGATGTCGTTTGTGACGAAAATTAAAATTCCTCCCCTGGAAAGAAGTGAAATTAGCTTCCGACTTTGAATTCATTATCAAAACCAGAAGCACTAACACATTCAAACAACATTAACGTCATAATCGATAAATGTCATATTTATCACATGCCGAGATTAGCTGAAAGATCGGGCCAGTTTCGGTTTTCGGAAAGTTGCATTTATAATTGGTTGCAGCTGTATAAAGAATAAAGGCGAGCTTCTAACATCTTCTGTGGTAATAGTATAAAATGGCAAAATAGCGGAAATAGGGCGATTTTCTTGGACGGATATGGAAGAAATGAATTCCAGATTGACTATTAATTTCATTAATCCTTGAGTTGAAGATTGCAAAGTGATCTTGTGAAAGGCGATCGCCAGCAAGACGGTCTTCTTTAAAAAAAAATATTTATGGAGAAAAAGTAGAAAAAAATGGGGTGCCTTCTGGCAGCCCAAAGATATTAATAAAAATACAAACTCCAGCCACCTCATTCTTTTACTCAGCACACTCTTTCACAAACAATAAAAAAAAGTAAATCACAATTTAAATCAATTTGCCAGGGATTAGACCTACCGGTGTGATTTAAATTATTTTTTTTTTATCCATCTTGACATGCGACGTCCACAACCATACCATACAAGAACAAAAAATTATGTCACAAGTGGCAGGACCAAAGCAAACACCTTGCGCAAATTAATTAACACTTCGCTAGATAGAATGCCCACCCGCAGTTCGGGTGTAGTGCGTTATGGTTACTTTAGGACCTGATTCAGTAGAAACAAAAGCAAAAAAAAAAAACTTAAGTGAGTGTGCGCTGTTGTGGCTCATGCTGAAGAACCGGAAGACCCTGGCTCTTATTTAACTTCCGTTTTTGTTGTTTTTTTGGTAACCAAACTGGTTTATGATATTATTTTTCTTATTGTTATTTTTTTGTGTAATCTATTGAACAAAATTTGGTAACAGGTGCTTTGCAGATGCAGAAACCATATAACAATATAACTTACCATAAAAAATAGTTTATGTAGAGTAATTGAAGTGTATTTTGGACAGTTGGAACGTTTTGAGATAAAAGAAATGCGTTTTATTTGTTGATGTGTAAAGTTTGTTATAAGAAATAAACTCAAACAATTGTGATCAAATTTTGGTTAGAGATTTTTATGAAATGACACATTGTTGCTTTTTTTTTATTAAAGATCTTGAATTAATTAAATTCAATCATTCAGATAGCCCCTTTTTTGTTCGTTCTTTAGTGTTTATAAAAGCTGATCCCAGATTTCTTAGATTTCTGCTCGGCTTCAGAATCGACACTTAGCTCCGAAAACCTTAAATAACATTTTGAAGTACGTTAAGTGCTTCTTTAGTATCAAATCTTCGCTACGAAGATTAGATTTATATTTAAAAAGCCACTAAAAAGTGGTTTTGTTAGCACATTTTTCGAAAACGCTGTGTCACAACCATCAAAAATAGGAACAGAACTGAACTTTTTCTATTTCTGTTGCTGGTTCAGCTGCACCCTAATACATGACCAAAACTTCCATCCACTTTTTCGTAAAGCTTTTTTTTTTGTTCTCAATATCAAAAACTTAAAAGAAAATAAAATAATAAATACTAAAATACTTAGCTTAATAACTTCAAAAGAGGAAATTCTGAAAATTATATGTGAAACCTTCGGTTTTCGATGAAGGTTTTGGATGTTTACCCAAAAACTCAGGTTCCATTGCGGTGTGAATAGGGTTTAACCCTTCATTGAATCGAACTATTATTTTAAGTTAATAGCGTTGCGTGACGTTGTCGACAAATTTGAAAAATCTTTTAGTAGTGACATTAAAAAATTAAATTCAGTGAATTTTATTTGGTGCATGTCCTCAACAATAAGCGCGAACATTTTTTTTTGTAAACCCATAAACGAACAGCACTATACCATGATTAAAATTAAACTTGCCTATATCTTCCTCAATTCTCGAAATTTAAAATACAAATTTTAATCTCGTAAACACAATTTAATCTTGTAACAATCTGGAAAGAAACTATGTAGGTTTGCATGTAAAAATCGGCTTGAGAACACACTCAACAAACACTCCAAATAACTGGATATGTCAAAATTGTGTCGATTGCTGAGAATTGAGGTAGATTTGACCATAATATGTTGCACATGTTGAAACAAATTAGAGAGCCAGAGAGTGGTCTGAGCGAAAACGTCTTTATTAATCTACTATTTATGTTTTTGTGGAAACACTTTAAGATTTATTTTTAATCTTTTGCCTATAAAGTCGGTTTATCTTTCGGTGGAAACGTGGCATAATCAATTTGTATTTTATAGGCCTATTGTTGTTAGCAAAGCGAAGAAAATAACTAGCGAATGTACATTACACTTCGACTCTGCCAATCCTCACTGATACTTCAAAAGTCACAATACCATCACGACGCGACGTGAGCTTAACATCATTATTGTGATCTGCTTCAGAGCCTTGTAAATATACTATGCTGTTTATCTTCTTGTTATCCACATTTTTAATTACGTTTTATCATGCTTAAGATGCAATCAGACGGCCATCCAAACTTGTCATCTGGATGACATCCTGACGTCTTATGACGTATAATTTATCCCAAACCGGTCATCCCGCCTGAAATAAACAAGTTTTCTGACGTCAGCATGTCTACCGGATGACAAGTTTGGATGACCGTCTGATCGCACCTTTACTACATTTTTATGTTTTGATGCTGCCATTTACATTTTTAGGCGTCTAAATCCAACAATAACCAAGCCCTTAGCCCAGATAAAAACGGTGTTGCCACACATGAAATTCTTGTATGTAATCGATAACTAGTATGGAGATCAAGATCACCCGATCGATTATTTGTAATGAAAAATTGAGAGCATTACCGGTATAATAAAAAAAATAAAAATAGAATTTTTTAGGTTGATTATTTTTAAATAATTTCTTTGAGTAAAAGTCGTAGTCTTGATAGATACCAACCTACATAAAGTTGAAATACCTACTAATTCTAAAAGTGCTACCAAGATTTTGGGATGACGTGCTGCTTTTTGGCGCCAAAATATGTGCAAAAAAAACACCTTTTGAACCAAAACCACGTAACATTTGATGATCACATTGTTTTTCTAAATAATTAATATTACGTTTATTAAATTCATTATAAACAGCTAAGAACATTAGAGGCATCCTATGAATAAATAAACAATGTTCCTAAACAAATAGAACATGTTCCTTGGACTTGTTGCACGAAAATGTATACACAAGCACTGACATTTACGTGTGTGAGCTGCTAGTTACCTACCCCTCTGAACGCAATTTCTATATGTCAACGTCTACAGAAGCAAACGTCAACTTGAACGTCCGCATTGTATTCTTTGTGAATAATCACGTTGAATTCAAGTGCTAAGTTGCAATTATTTGCCGATTAAAATGCCTACAATTGGTGTAAAGCGTGATTTTCTTTTCAATGCTCTTGGAAAGAAATACAGTAAGTCATTGATATAATTTGTTTTTGTTTTCACAAAAAATTTAAACATAAAAAATTGCAGCTGATGATGAGTTTCAACAACTTTGCTTCGCATTTGGTCTGGAATTGGACGAAGTGGTTAGTTTGCTCAAAAATTTATTAATGTGCGATCTTTATAAATTCATATTTCTCACAGACCACTGAGAAACAAATGTTAACCAAAGAGCAAGGTGATGTTGCAGCTGCTCAAAGCGCATCCGAAGAAGTCATCTACCGTATTGATATCCCGGCGAATCGATATGATTTGCTCTGCATGGAAGGATTGGTAACTGGATTACTGGTCTTCCAAGGAAAGTAAGTTGTACACGAAATGCACAGAAAAAATAATGTCAATGATTCCATCACTTTCAGAATAAGGCCTCCGCAATTTAAATTGGTTGAGCCAGTTGGAGGAGCGAATGCCAGACAAACTCTGAAAATCTTACCAGAAACAGCTCAAATTCGTCCATTTGCAGTTGCAGCCGTTCTCAGAGATATCACCTTTACGGAGGAGTCGTACAATTCGTTCATCGATTTGCAGGTGACTTGCTTAACAGCACATGTTCAACCACATTGCTTATATGCATTGGTTTTGCTAATTTTAGGATAAATTGCATCACAACATCTGCAGGAAGCGGGCACTAGTTGCCATCGGCACGCACGATCTTGACACCATTCAGGGTCCATTCACTTATGAAGCTCGCGAACCGTCAAACATTAACTTTATTCCGCTGAATCAAACCAAAGCTATGAATGGCGTCGAATTGATGGAGTTTTATGCAAACCACGCCCAGCTGAAGCAATTTCTTCCGATTATCAAAGACTCTCCAGTGTATCCAGTTATTTACGATTCTAAAGGAACCGTCCTTTCACTACCTCCCATCATCAACGGTGATCATTCGAAGATTACTTTGAAAACAAAGAATGTCTTCATAGAGTGCACCGCAACGGATCTAACAAAGGCGAAGGTTGTCCTCGACACAATAGTCTGTATGTTCTCAGGTCATTGCGCCGACAAGTTTACCATTGAACCATGCAATGTCGTGTCGCCAGATGGAAAGATTTCCACTTACCCGGAAATTGCATATCGCAACGAAAAAGTTTCTGCATCCAAGGCAAACTCAGCCGTCGGTATTGCTGAAGAGCCATCGAAAATGGCTACAATGTTGACCAAAATGTTCTTGGAAACAACATTGGAAGGCGATGACGAACTTAATGTACGGATTCCTCCAACCCGTCACGATGTTATTCACGCTTGTGATATTTATGAAGACGTTGCCATCGCCTATGGCTACAACAACATTAAGAAGTCCCTTCCTTCGTTCATGCATATCGCCAAGCAGTTCCCGCTTAATAAGTTGACGGAACAGTTGCGAGAGCAAGTCGCCCAGGCGGGTTTTACTGAAGCGCTGACATTCACTCTATGCTCCCGGGACGATATAGGCACCAAGTTGAACAAATTAATTGAAAACGTTCCAGCGGTTCATATTTCGAATCCGAAGACGTTGGAGTTTCAAGTTGTGCGAACGGCTCTGCTGCCAGGTCTACTGAAGACACTTGTTGCGAATCGAAAGATGCCACTACCTTTGAAATTATTCGAAATAAGCGACGTTGTTTTGGCTGATGATGAAACAGGTGAGTTCAAGTTGACTCAGTTGAGTAGGTTTAAAATGTATTTCATTCGTTTTTCTGTAGAAGTTGGCGCACGTAATGAGCGAAGACTGTGTGCGGTTAACTGCAGCAAATCAGCTGGATTTGAAATTGTTCATGGCTTGTTAGATCGTGTCATGCAGTTGCTGGAAGTGCCGTGGAAATCTACCGAAGGATATTGCTTGCAGGCTACTGAAGGTAGGTCTTAAGTTTACAATTTGAACTTTGCTTATTCGGACTTTTCTTTCAGATCCAAGTTACTTCCCAGGAAGGTGTGCAAATGTTTTATACAAAAACATTCCCATTGGCAAGATTGGAGTTCTACATCCCACTGTTTTGGAAGCATTTGACTTGAGTACTCCCTGTTCCGTAGTTGAAATCAGTATCGAACCCTTTGTTTAAAATTGTCAACGTTTCTCAATAGTTGTAACCAAAATAAATAAATATTGAGCTTTTATCCCTTAATACAGCATTCTTGTTTTAAAAATTTTCCTAAGTGGAGAATGTCGCATTAGGGAACTAAGTAAGAAATTTCTGATTGATTCTAACTTTCAAAGACGAGATGTCACAATGTTCATATTAGTTATTATTAGATCATAAACCTGTCTCTTATTGTGTGAGCGGAGAAGTATTTTTGGCATGAATGGAAGGGAACTTTATTTAATGGTGAAAATAAGAAGCTTTTTAAGCTAACTTACTACACATGAGGCAATACAAATGTCACAATACATACATAATGCGTTACCCTCAAAATTTGTCATACACCGCGTATATACTGAGCTGGCATTAAAAATACACCAACGCAACCGAAACCACATTTCGTCTTCAAACACCCTTGACGAAGCATTTATATTTCACTCGAACATTATATCCTACCCACCCCTCTATTTTAGTAGGATACTTTAAAACTTGCAACACAATCGAACTTATTGGAAGGCAGCTGAAAACTACTTAATCATGTCATTTCATCCAACTCGAACTCATTTAAAAACGATATAAGATACAACGTTTGAAGAGAATACAAATCAAAGCAACACCTCATGACATGATTGAGGCACGAGAATGATTATGAAAATAAGGGACAATTGAGGTGTTCTTTTTAATTTTCTTAAATGAATTTAAATTTTGAAACCCCCGCAATATAATAACCAAAAGTCGAATTTGACTTCTCTCCGATACGAATCGGTAAAATGTTTTCACACTTCGTGGGCCTGACCACGAAACAACGAACATTAAGCTAGAATTTCTTTAGATAACATTTGAAAGATAACAGTTGTCTTTAACAAATGAGAAATTAGCGAATAATGAAAAAAATATTATAAAAACTTATAGGTATGTATATTGAAAAAAATAAATTAAACAAAAACATTATAAATATACTTTTAAAACATTAACTTACTTTTATTTCATCTGACATTTTTCTTTGCATGATTTGAAAAACGCATTAAGATCAACTTACTTGGTGGGAATAAATTCTCTCACAAAGAGAAAGGTTAATTTCAAATGATAACCGCGGTGAAAAAAACAATAACAAATTATTATTTTATTGTTGAAATTACCAACAATCATATTCTGCACAGATTAATTACAAAATTTTCTTATATATTTATTAAAATGAACAATATTCTCAAACAATGCAGTTTATCGAATGGTTGAATGAAATAACAACTTGTGCTGGCAATCACGAACAATGAACAATAATATTACTAAATTTACTTATTAACCAAGCAAGTGATACTATGATCGATCAAATTTAAATACATACAGCTAGGTTCTACATTTCACTTTCACTCGATATGAAATTTTGAATTGATTTAATTTAAAAATTGATGTTATGCATTTCACTTTTATCGATATCGATTTCAAAATCGATTTAAGTGATTTTAAATCGATAATGTACATGTGAAATGAGTGAATAATAAATGCATACTTCAGTTTTTTGTTAGTTTAATTTAAGTTATATATACATATAATGTGGGTGCCGTGGAAGTGCGTTGTACTAAGCGAGAGGTCGCTGGTTCAAATCCCAACCTGTATCACCTGAAAGTTTTTATTCGCTGCCCCACCTCTGGCGAACATCCCAGAATAAGAACAGTTATGAGAAGCTATCAAAAATTAATTGCCATTCGTAGTCGGCACTAAACTGTAGGTACCTTCCATTCGTCTCAAAAAATAACATCGCACACACAGTGGTTGGAAAAGCTAGGCTTTGGGTACTGTATGGGCCGTTTACGCTTAATATTTACTTTTTATTTTTATTATATGTAAAAGAAGCGGGGAAATAAAATATGCACTGGAAGATCTCACCGAAGAATTTTTTGAAGGAGCCGGAGTTGTTTTGGATGCCTTTCTCAATCCCTATAAGGCGTCACAAAAAAGGTCTAATCCATAACCTATATTCTCCAAAAGCCAGGACCAACACTTTCCACATTTACTTATTCTTTAAATACAGCTTAGTACAACAGCGTATATTACCATTTGTATTATATACCGGTTTGTATTACCTTTAGTAAAGAATATTTTTTTTTATCTATTTTTTATACAATCATTGCGTTCATCGATCGATATCCATCAAAACTAATTCATATGGGTCAAATTATTTTCGCCAACGCTTTTAGAACTGTGCTTCGGCCTAAAGCAACAATTAAAATATTTTTTAAATCTTATATTAAGGAATCGAAGATTAAATAAGAAGCAGCTAACAATTTGCAGGACCATATTAAGTCGGTAATATGGGATCCTTTCATAAATGCATGGTTGCGCAAGTCTGACCAATGCATAGGATTCATAATTAGAAACAAAAGTTGTCTCGCTTTCATAAATGCATAATTGCGATCATTTGCAGTGCACCTACTTGCACCACTTGCGCTTTCATATTCTGGCGTTAAACTGACTGCAATATAAACAAAGCAACCATGCATTTATGGAAGCACCCATGATATGAGTTCCAGGAAATATTTGCACATGATACGCAACACCTTTAATTTCCTATTAATTTTTATTTACGCCTATATATCCTTTTCTCCGGTATGACCAAAGTTATTAAAACACCACTCATTATTTTTTAAATCGCGAAAGCAACATAAAGTATAAAAATACCAAAACAATTTTCCATAAAATGACAGATATCAGTCGATTTTAATTTCACGGTTAAGTGATTTCGAAAAATGTTCGATATTAGTAAATCGATCGAAATGTGGAACACTCAAAACGAATTCACTCGGTTTGCGATTTCCATTTCGGATTTCAGATTCGGAAAGATCATCCTTCAATTACAAAAACTGCTTCATTAATTAATTTTCGACAAAAAAGTGGAAATAAACAAATGTTGCTTGCCGCTACCGAGTTGTAGAGTTCTAGCGAAAATTTATTTTTAACAATATATGTGCATACGTATGTACTTACTTTTGTTGTTCAAAAACTCTGCTTGTTAAATATAAATTTGTAAAATATATATAATGTTTTTTTTTATGGGATAACGTATATACCAATCGGCGTTTCCAATAGTAAATTCATAAATAAAAAGCCACTTAGTTTGATGTTTTATTTATATTTTAATAATATAATAATTAATAATATTTCCGTAGGTTCTCATACAGCAATAATTATAATAATATTTCTATTCAATATAACATATACTTTTAATGTATATTTTTTTTTACTTGTTATGTATGCATTTTCATTTCTATTATTAATCATAATATTAATAATAGTATATTTATATAATTTTTCTGATTAATTCAATTTTCTTGTTCTTTTTATTTTAATTTTTAATCATCGGTTGAAATGATTTTTTATGTGTTTTTTTTTTCAGTTTTGTTGAAGTATGCTGAATATAATAATAATAGTTTTTGTTTTTTTTTTTTATTCATAATAATAATATTAATAATAGTAAAAGTATATTTATAATTCAAAACAGAACAAGTTGTATGTGTTGTTGAATATTGTTGTAATGTAAAACAAAAAAAAAAAAACAAAAATCAGCGTTCTATTTTGTATTTTTTTTTTTATTTTGCTCAGCTAAATTATGTTTATCGCAATAATAATATATATTTTTTTAAGTGACACATATGCGCGGCAAATATATGGATGCATGCAATGCATTTGAAATCACCATCAGATTAATTGTGATCTTCATTTATATATTTTGTTTGTTTTAACTTACATTCATAAATAGGTTAAAAGATGATTTTTTTTTTGTTTGTTTATCGTGTGTTTATATATATAATTTTTTGTTTTGTTTTACTTGTTCCTTTAAAGGCTTAATAATATACATATATATATATAAATTTTGTTTTTGTTTTCATATATATATATATATATATATATATATATAGCAATGATAATTATGACAGTAATAATAATAATTTAAAAAATATTACATTTTAAAAATGTTCTTTATTATTATTATTAAAAATGTTTTCATTCCAAATAGCAATTAATAAGTATAATTTGTTTGTGTTTTGTTTACTGAGAGCTTTGTAAGAATGTGTGTTTTTGCCGGAGATATAAAATAAAATCGATTGGCTTTCGTTGTTGCTGTCTCTGGAGGGCAATTGCGTGTTCAACCGGATGCCCAATTCCAGTTGTCGTCGTCGTCGTGTCCACCGAAGAGCCCTTGCAACACAAATACGAAATCGAAATAACTACATTTTCTAAACTTACACCGAATGAGAAGAGAAAAACACATATGTTTAGATCGAACAAACGCTTGGCGAAATTGATTGAAAAGAAGAAAAACAAAAAAAAAAAAAAACAATTTTGGTGGGATCTATGTGGTGTCTTCTCAACTCATGTTTCCTGTCTCTATGCGAAATATAAGCATTTCTATAGTATTTATAGTTTAGTTTATGATAGAAGTGTGTGTTTTTATTAAATGATTTTTCTTTTCATTCGTTTTTTTTTTTTGTTTTTGTTTTTTACTTTAGCAATGTGCTTTGTAGGCTTTTTCTATTATTAACCGTATTAACTGTATATAACTGTTAATTCTTTAAGAATAGTTTACATTTTTTGAGAATATGATTTTTTTTTCCTTTGTTTTATTGAATGAATATTATATGTAAATATTTATTTAGCGAACTGCGCGCGCATTCCAAAAGTTTATCGAAAAAGAAAATTAAAATTATTTTATGAAACTTCTACATAGTCAATGTATACTTTTTTTCTATAAATCTGCTATATTTGTGCTCAACGCATTACTTTTTTTAAGTTTTATTTTTTTGTTTTTTAATTTGATTTACAGATTATTTTGCTCTAACTGATAGCATATTTATTATATTTGTTTGTATAACTCTTACGCTAGGTTAGATTTAAATAATCTCCGCTCCAGTTTAACCAGGTTATGCTCATCATCATCATTATCATGAAGGGGGTGGTTCATTGATTGGCTTCTCGTCATGCCTAAACGTCCACTTTTGTTGTTGTTGAAATAAATACACTTAAAGATTGAGATTTTCTCGTTTTGTTTTTCTTTTTTACTTTTCCTTTGATTATAATATATGTATATGTAGTTTGAATATGAAAAAAAAAAAAATAAAAGAAAAAATATGCCTGCTTAAAATATACATGTTTTCATTTTCTTGTAATCCACGTTTGTTTGATTTTTTCTTTTGTTAATAGATTGAATAGTATTTTAATTATTATGATGATTATATGAACCTAAACTATAACTAACATTCATTTAAACTTCAGTTGTTTCTTCGAAAACGAAAACAAAAAAAGAAATATACAACAAAATGTTAAGAAAATCATTACATTTGTTGATTGAATAATAAGAATAAGATTGAAGAATATTTATGGTGTGTGTATGAGTGTGTATAAATAAATTTTGCTTCTTGCTTAATTTAAATATCGATTATTATTATTTTTTTTACACAAGACAAAGCAGGTGAATTATATAAATGTAAGTGTGGGTGTGTGTTTTGTTTGTAAGTAAGCATTTGTTTTTTTTTTTTTTTTTTTCATGTATAAACGTAAATGGAAATAAAAACTATGATGATGATTGATTTGATAATATTTCGAATATTATTTTCGTAAGTTCTTCGGTGATAAAGTTGACGAGGATAATTCTTATCTTTAGCTTTTACTTCTGTTTAATTCAGTGTTTCTCTTCAAATTATTTCGCTTAGTTAGTCCAATTAGAGGGCCATGTCTGAGGTAGATGGTAAAGAAGTGCATTTAGAATTGGAAATTGGTGAGTGCTGGGCGGGTGGGTACTTACGTTTTTATCATGTTGATCCCACAATTCGATTTTATCCGGCATCTGACTGAGGTCCGAATGTCCGACATAATGCGGATATTGAAAAGTTGGTATCAAATTCATTGCCTGAGCCTGGTTAACACTTGGAGGTGGAACAGTTGTATGATAGTCCATCATCTATAAAATGAAAACAAAAATTTCACAAAATGTAAATGTATTTTTCGGCCATTCAATTATAATCGAGTTCACAGCTTATCGATTACAAACTGCATTTCAATGGGTTAAGAGAAAATTTCTTCGTAAGATATTTGGTCCCATATGCGTTGACGAGTTCTGTAGGACCCGATGTAACGACGAACTCTACGATCTGTACAGCGACATTGACCTTGTCAAAAGCTTGTGCATTGAGAGTTTGAGATGGCTGAGTCATGTAGAGCGAATGAACTGCAACGCTCCCGGCCGCAGAATCTTCTGACTCTAATCCGAAGGGAAGGCCCCGCCTTAAGTGGCGCGTACAAGTAAGATGGGACCTCAAATAATTTGGAGTGAGCAACTGGAGGTAATTAACCAAAGGCTGAGAAGCTTATTGGCTGAGGGCCATGTCCACCCTGGACTGTGAGTTAAGCTATCTAAGTAAACTAAATTGTAATGGGACAACACCAATTAGTATTAAAGATCATACAAAAAATGATATCGGTGATATAACAGATATTTAAACAAAATATTAACTCCGATTACCTTATTCGTTTTCGATTCAAAAATGTACGACTCTTCTAAATCGTCATTTTGTTTGTTAACTTTTAACGACGAATGTCGGATACAAATGTACATCTTCTTGTTCAAGTCAAGTTTTCGTTTATAAGCGTTTACCACGTCAAAAAAAAATAATTTTTTTTTCTTCTCAATGTTATCTGTTTCAATTTTTAAACCCAAATTGCAAATTAATGAATTAAAAATGTAACAGAACAAATATAATAACCGTAGAAATATTTGTTTGGATAAATAAGTGATACCTCATCATTAGGTGTGTTCCAACAGGAGCTCAAACTATCAGCAATCTGTTGGTCTAGTTTTGTCGTTCCAACACGATTTCAAACAATCAGCAAACTTGTTTCTAATAGTCTGAATAGTTAAAGGATTTTGTGCGGATTAAAAATCAGAGACATGCGCAATTGGGAAAATTCTCTCTCAGTCTCAGTTGCCTTGCCTAGTCGTTTTCAGTTTAGTTTAGTTTGCCTTCATTCTGTGGAGGCGGGTGCTCATGAATAGGAAATTAACAAAAATGAAAGATTTGTATGAATTAATTTTCAGCATTTTGTTTACTATGCTTTTTTTTCCGGATGGACATAATTTCCAATTGGGACTTATGTATGTATATAAATTTTTATAAATTGAAGCGTTCACTAACGTATACTGTAACGACTTATTGTTCGACTTTTTTTTTACAAAGAAAATCATTTTATCATCAGTTACCGACGATTTAAGGCAAACCTTCAGTATTGTATTCTTTGATGTCTACTTTACGGTGTCTAGGACATTTCCCAAATATGTCATTGGAACTTTGAAAAAGGTCATTGAAACCTTAAAAAGGACATGGTAATACAATTTCCTTTGATTTGTTACGTTTCGAATCTTCCAAATCTATATCCATTTTCAAGACTTCAGCGTACAACTACACACGATTGAGTTGTAAATAATACTAAACTTTCAACGTGAGTAACACTCACTTAGAAGTCAGAAACTAGTTTGTGATTCGCTGTTGGAACAAATCTATTATAACCCCTTCGAATAAAAAGGAAGGAAGAGGAATGGAATTATGCTTGCTTAGCTGTCAAATGACAACGATTGAATAATTATATACATAGTTTAACCGTTACCGGATATTCGAGATGCTTTTGTCTGGCAAAGCTGATTATCAGAATTTGTTGCTTTTCTGTCCACAACAGTAACAGAACTGAGAGTTAACGTTTACACCACATCGAACACTTAATTCATTTTGCAGCCATTCAAAGCGGTTGATAGGCAGGACATAAATTACCAAAATTAAGAATTAAAATCTTTGGCCTATTTGAAGTGCCTACGGCAAACACTTCCTCTATGCAGATGATCTGCATCTACATAAAATTGCACTAGTCAACATTGTTCGCAATATCAGGTTCAGAAATAACGACAAGGTGATTATACAAAATAAAACAATAACTTACATGGAACTGATCCTGTTGATGGTAATCGCCAACGCCTGCATAAAATCTGTACTGCGACTTCATCCAATTGTTTTGCGGATGATTCAAGGCCGATTGGGGCTGCTGCTGCTGCTGACTCTGTGACTTATCCATCATCCATGGTGGCATAGGACCACCGATGGCAGCTGGATTACCTCCCACTGCTGCACTGCTGGGATCAGCATCTAGTGAAACTCCACTATTGATGCCAGCTGAGTTCATATTCGGGTAATTATTGTATTTCCATGATGCAGCACGCTCCGTGCCAATGGGACGAGGCATTTTTCTCATATCGTCTTGTCCTCCATTGCCACCGTTGCCGGGGGGCATATTTTGCTGCTGCTGCTGTTGTTGTTGATTCATTTGTTGCGGCATTAAGCCGTTGGCTTGTGACGCTTGAACATTTGGATTGTTCGGGGACATTGCCGCTGGTGAACCGCCTGTTACGCCGCCCATTCCAGTTGGTAGGCCATTATCTAAGTTGAGTAGTTCCCTCGCTGTTGATGGCATCGCGTATCCACCGTAATCATTTGTTGGGTACCACCGTCCACCGGATCCGGTTTGAGGTTGAGACTGAGGACGTCCTGGTGCGGCTGAAAGGCCTCCCAATTGTTTGGGGCATCCTCCACCTCCACCGTTGTACCCACCGCCGATCACCATATTTGAGTTGTTCTGATGGAACATGCCACCACCGCCTCCGGCACCTAGCTGTTGATTGGATTTGTTCGGCTGCGAAAAGACTGATGCTCTTGGATTCAAGCGCGACATGTGCAGCGGATTTGTAGAGGCATTATTCATGGGGCCTCCACCTGCACCTCCCATTGAGGGTGCAGAGGAACCATTTCCTCCACCTCCACCACTGAGATGGTATGCTGGGAGCAACGAATCAACGTTGAAATTCATTTGATGCGACAGATTTGATTGCGCCATTTGGTCATAGTATCTACTAGCGACCGAAGAATTCTGAACATGATCACCTACAGCTCCTGGCACGCTGCGGCCCGAATTCGAGCCAATGGGGCCGAAATTCAATGCAGGAGTGTCAATTTGTGATGTTGAAGTTCGATGCTGTCCGCCAGTTGGCCTCTGGATAGCTAAGCCGCTTGGTGGAGGCGCTATTGCTGGCTGGACGACTGATCCCCCCAGGCTTTGACCAACACTGCCAACAATAGGCTTATTGAGAACATTCGACATTTCATTGTCGTTTCCTACGTTCATTGATGATGAAGTCGGATTTGTTGGCATGGAAGATACAATCGATAGGTTCTGTTGTTGCTGCTGTTGTTGTTGTTGTTGTTGTTGTTGCTGCTGCTGCTGCTGCTGCTGCTGTTGTTGTTGTTGATGTTGTTGCTGCTGCTGTTGTTGTTGTTGTTGTTGTTGCTGCTGCTGTTGCTGCTGTTGTTGTCCTCCAACAACGCCTGACATTGAAGGTGCAGCACTTCCGGGAGATGTTGCGGTAACGGACACTGGTAAAATATTCAGATTTGGTGGCTGAACGATTACCGAGCTGCTGGGTGGAGATGTAGAATTGCTACTGGATGCCTTTGAACTTACTGGAGAGCTGATTACGTTGCCACGATTATAGCCAGGTGCCTTCGATGCATCGGCTTTAGGGATCGAGTCACTGTTTGTGGGGTTATACATTGGCTTGCTTTCCCATTGATTCTGATAGGTGTCATTGAAGAGCGAGTATTCACTGCCGATCTTCGACTGCAGAGGTGGAACGATAGCGGGCGCTTTGGCGGCAACACTCGTTGCTGTTGTTAAAACGGGGCCTGCCATTGCAGAAATCGCTGCTGAAACAGACACGTTCGATTGCATCGACATCGCCACTGGAGATGATGACACATTTCGGTTTGCAGATAATGTCTGCGGCCCACCGGCAGCCATTATGGGCTGACCAATGGGTGTTATAGAACGTCCTTGAGGTTGTTGAGAGACCTGTTGTGCGGCTTGTGAGGCCGCGGCCACTGCCATACTAACAGCGACGTCTGCTACATTGAAGGTGCCGATTGGACCTGCAAGCGTGTTGAGATTGTTCATGCTGTTGGAATTATTGGTTGAATTCTTGCTGCCACTCTTCTTTGGAGATCCATGAAATGAGGTGGACATTTGATTTTGCACAGATGCAGTTGGTTGCAGGCTGCCACCGGTAGAACGCTTTTCTCCAGAACTGCTGTTGTGACCGGCACTGGAAGTGAGTTTCGCTGCAAATGTCTGCCCTCCACTGGCTGCAGCTGAGGCACTAGCAAATGGTTGCGGTTGTGCTTGGGATGACGGCAGCTGAGTCTTAGGCGCAGTATTCCTCTGAGACATAATCACGTTGGTGTACGTTGTTGTTGTTTTGGTTGCACTTGATAGTGAATCGCTTGCGATCACGTTGCGTGATTTCTGAGCTGAAGTTGGATTCGATGCAGATGAGGTGGAACCGCGCGGATTCTGTTGGAAAAAGAATCCTTTAGCGGGAACTGCACCAGATTGCAATCGAGAGGATCCAGCAGTAGAGCTGGATGTGCTTGAGGATTTTGCAGATAATGGTTGTGAAGCCAAAGCTGCTATTAACTTACTAGCACTGCTGACACTTGCCATTGAGGACGATGATGTAGTCGGCTTCGTTGAAGAAGTTGTGCTCTTGGCGTATGACGTTGAGCTGGTCGTAGTGACGGAAGAGTTGCTACTTACGGTGTTGCTCGAAGATGATTGCGTTAGGGGAGTATTCTTATCCCAAGAGTTGACAACCAGTGGCACAGGCTTAATATTCGGATTGATCCTGGGCAGCATTTGAAGAATATCCACATCTGGGTCCTTGATCAGTGCGGATATAAGCATATGAGCTTGTTTTGTGGCATCGGCGAGACCTTTAATGGTTATGCTCCGTTCAGACTGGTTTTTTCCTTGTTTCTCGACTTCTATGTGTGCTCCCGTGGTGGCGCGGATTGCGTTAATATTGCTGCCCGCGCGTCCAATAACTCGCGATATAGCATTTACAGGAACTTGAACTTTCTTACATGTCATCTCAGGTGCTGCAGATGATGATGTTGATGAAGAGTTCGAAGAAGTCTGCTGCTGAGTGGAGCTCTTGCGGACCACTTCTTTCCAACCATCTTCGCCGCGCTTAGCAGCTACCGAACTACTTCCGGCTGTAGACCCAGTCTGGGGTTTTAATGGACTCACTTTCGACGATGAATGTTGTTCGTCATGCTGGGAGCCGCCACGGTGTGGCTTGCTGCTGCTACTGACGCTGTGCACCGTATCATCCTTTTCAGATCCAGCATTGACATGTCGCGAAGAAAATACCATCGACTTGCGACCGCTTCCTTCAGAGACATTTAACTGTTGCTTTTGCACTGCGCCGCTGCCTGCAGTGGTGTTAGTGGGTGCGTGGGACGAAGCGCCTGCATCAGCCGATGACGTCTTCTTCTCATTATGCTTACGCGCAGAAGCTTGTTGACTGACAGCCGCGGGTTCCTCTTTTGGCGCAAGATTCTCCTTTTCTCGCTGTTTCAACGAATCCTTCGTCTCTTTGCGCTTGCTGTCTTCACGTTTGTTGCAAATGGGTTTCTCTTGACTCTCAGACACAGTTAGCTGGGCTTGAGGTTGCTGCTGTTGGGTGTTAACTTTCGGTTTGTATTCCACAACTTTCGAGGCGGTGGTAAGCTCAGCTTTTTTATTCTTGCTACTTGTAGAGGCGACTTCATCGGCCTTTTTCTTTTCTTTTTTAGCCGTGGGAGGAGGTGCTAGGGACTCATCTCCATTTTGGCTTCCACTAATTCCAGCCGCGGGGTTCGGTGTCGGGCTGTTCGAATTTCGAGCATTAGCATTATTTTGATTGTTTTTCTTCTTTTTGTTCTTGTTTTTGTTGCCTTTATCGGGCTGGGTATTAGCTGCTTTAATATCAGTGCTGGAGCAAGAACCCTGGTCGATTCCTGAATCACCTTCTTCACGATAGGGGTTATGATGTACTACATCGTCTTCTTCGTCGGCAGCTGCATCTTCTTTATCACTATCGTCCTCCTTTTCAGAGTCTTTATCACAGCCATCGCCAGTGTTCTCATTTCCGTTGGAGCC